>CM077809.1:123629248-126029248 GCA_039764185.1 Tamarix austromongolica
AATCCCTTTGTCTACTCTTTTCCATTATTTTTAAATAATAATAAATGTAGGCTTAAGAGAGATTGAAGATTCTTACTACCTATTATTTAATTTTGGGTGAGATAGATTTATTTCTCTATCTTCATTTCCATTTTTTTCTTTTAGGTTTAAAGGAAATTTTAGAATCTTTTTAAGCTTTGATCTTCTATTTCCTAAGGTGCTTAGGATTTTAAAGCCTTAAGTGAAGGGTTTCTATGTTTGTGTGAATTTTTACTAGATTGGCAAGGTAAGTCATTCCCGCTAATTTTGTGTGATGTGAATGAGAATATAAGTTGTGAAGATTTAGGTCTCTGAGATATAAACCGGCATGTATAAAAATGATTGATTAATATAAGCATGAATTGATGAAGGTTATGCAAGTATAAGTAGGAAACAATAGAAAGTGGCTCTTTATGGAATTGTGTTAATTTCCTCCTTTAATATGCAAATATTTTAGAATCTAATCTTGTATAATCCATTTAAGTAGAAGATTTTACAATATTCCTATAACACACCCATCTTTTCAGTACATAATAAATTTCATTTTAAAAAACTTGGGGAAGTGGAATTACAAGACAACCTTATAAAAAGATAGGGTCCAATCATCTCATCTAATACAAGATAGGTGTCTCACCATTTACCTCACATTAGACACAAAGCTAATTATGAGACCCATCAACACAATGGAAGACTAGAGTGTGAAAGAAAACACTTTAAGGTATGAAAGTGAAGGTACACAACTCAAGGCTATGTAAGAGTAAAAACTGGTGCAAAAGGTACACTAGATAAAACTGTTAACTAGAGGAAATCCATTATAAGGAAGTATTCTTTCGTCTCTAGAGGACCAAAAAAGAATGTATCCACGAGTGCCTATGCTCAAACAATCCAAATATGTTTGAGAAGAATATGGAGCACTGGCTGCCCTTCCTGAGGATACCTACACAAGACCACCTACTCATGGGATTGAGTAGGGGATTACAAAAACAACCCTGTTTGTATGTATAAAAATTGAGTAAAATAATCCACCTCTATTATAGATCAAGGTATAGAAAAAACCCACATAACATAATCCTAGTATGACATACAAGAATATACATACTATACTCATACTATTCCATTCACCTACTATCACACTAGGTTAAACAGGATATATTTGGAGAACCAAAACATGCTTGATTATAATTATGCTAGCATACAGGGCTATATAGGTTATTTCATACATATCTTACTCATAAGGAAACATTGATCACTTAGATTATAAACATAATAGTCTTTAAGGTGTAGTTTGTATATGCAAATAGGTATAAGTATATTACTATAGGATCATCCATAGATGATTATCAAGATGATGGCGATTTGGCATACTTGAGTATGCAGCCAATAACATTATATGTCTTCACTACCACGGAAAGGGGTTTTAATAACGGTTATTTTATAGTTTTAATAACGGTTTTCAACCGTTATTGAATTGCCCGTTATTAAATCTTTAATAATGGTTCATAACCGTCATGAAAAATACACAACAACCCGGGAATATGTGCGTAAACTTCATATTTAATAACGGTTTTTACTTAAAAACCGTTATTAAAACTCCAGTTTTTAATAACGGTTCTGATGAAAACCGTTATTAAAACGTAGGTTTTAATAACGGTTCTTATGAAAAACTGTTATTAAAAAGTGGAGTTTTAATAACGGTTTTCATCAGAACCGTTATTAAAACAAGGTTTTAATAACGATTTTTATAAGAACCGTTATTAAAACTCCACTTTTTTTTTTTACAGTTTTGTTCCTGCCCACATACACAGTTGTATGATAAAACAATTACCAAATCTGCAATATAAAACAACATCAATTCATACCAAATCCACAATCACACCATAATTTCAATCAATCTATAATTGGTATGCATGTCTCAATACACCAACTATACTTAGCAATAAAATTAGTGGGCATACCACAACTTGGTAGCTCTACACCCTAAGGTAAAGAGTTCATAGATCTAGGCTGGTAGACAAAATACAAACCTAAAAATGCATGTAGAATATATAGATCGCTACCTAATACCGAATGAATGAGTGCACGTGCTTGGCCCATTGATCTCTAACTTCATCAATTTCATCAACATTATATTGCTGGCCTCGTGCATAGTCATCGATGAAAAACTACAACACCCATGTTTCAATTAATATACAGTTAGCCATTAGGTATGTCTAAATTAATAGAAAAATATGGAAAAGCAAACATACATGGCTTGGATCTATGTTGACCAATCTATTCTAGAATATAAGATCCATTGCTTGTCTTCTTCACTTGAACCCTTAAAAACTTCAATTTCATCATCATCATCTAAGTTCCTTTGTCTCGAAGATCTTCAATTTTGGAGGTCACTAAAGCTCTTATCTCATCCATAATTACAATAGAGGATAAAGAGATAAACAATAGAGGAAAAACAATTCTGATAAAAGTAAAAACTAAAATAAATGAAAACATGTATTACCCTACATACAAAATAATACAAAGGTAGGCAACATATGTTACCACTTTAATCAAGAGGTTATATAACACCATCATACCCTAGAATATGAAAAAGGTTTTCAGGATAGTCTAAATTAAAGGTTCAATTTGTAAAAAAGGCCCTAAAAATATACCCTCACTTGTATGTAACAAAAAAACCTCAATTTAGAGGCCAAAATAGCCTTTTTTGGGCTCCGATATTGCCCAAACCGGCTCCGCCATTTGCCACATCGTAGATCTCAAAAAAAATACCCAAAATAGCCTCCTAGATCACCTAAATCCGAGGTCCCTTGAAAAAGTTATGACCCTCCAAAGTTTATAGTTGAATCTAGCTCTAAATAACCTCAATAATGTCTTCTGTTTTGTTTATTATGGTTGTAGCTCTAAATAATGTTGAATCTATATTCTCCATACAACAATAATATGTAAAGGTCTCGGCCAACACATGCATTTGTTAATATATAACAATAACGCAACAAATTCAACAAAAAACATCAAAATTTTCAGCCAACACATTCAACAACACATTTTCGAACGAAACCCTGGCGACATGCATTTATATAAGTAGATAAAAAGTTACGAGAGGAAGAACAAACACATACATAAAGTGAGCTAGCTACAAACACGATGATGAGAATGTTGAGAGAGGCAAGGGCTTCAAACACGATGGAGGATGAAGGTGCAAGTGCCAGCTAGCTTCGGAATAATGGCAGAGGCGTGGTGGAGAGTTGGCGGTGCGAGGGTTTCCTTTACTTGAGAGGAGCCGGTGTGGTGGTGCGAGTTGGTGGTGCACGGTGTGGTGGTCCGAGGGTTTGCAAGGAGAAGGAGAGCAAGAGAACGAAAGTGTAGAGAGTCTGAAAACTTTGGCATGAACAGAACCGAGCGAAATAAAAGTTTGATTTTGGGGTTTTAATAACGGTTCCTGAGAGAACTGTTATTAAAACATCTTTTAATAACGGTTCTTCCAAGAACCTTCATTAAAAGCTTCTGACTTTTGACAACGGTTCTAATATGAACCGTTATTAAATCCTCTTTTAATAACGGTTTATATAAAACCGTTATTAAAACATCCGTCCAAATTTTAACGTTGCCCTTTTAATAACGGTTTTTAACTAGAACCGTTATCAAAACTTCCCGCCGATAATTTTCACGCGTTTGAAAACGGTTTTCGAACTACCGTTATTATTTCCCATGTTTGTAGTAGTGGTTTGATAATAATAATAATAACATACTAACCTTGATGACATTAATTTAAGTCATTCTTGTAGATATTTAACATATTTGTAGGAAGAAGATCAAAACATTTAAGAATTAAAGATACATAAGATTTTTAAGTGTTATAAACTATTAGAAAGGAAGCTATTATACATTAACGTCAACTCTACAAGTAAAGAAGGCCAAGTCAACCTTTCATGTAAACATAATTATTTTTTATTAGGATTATTGTTAGTTGTTTTCATTTACTAATTATCTTATTTTGTTTGTAATATCTTTATGGAGTCATGTATTATATAGGATATAATTACTTTGTTAATACTAGTTTATGTGCTAGTTAGCCATTTATGTGTCATGTGGCTAAATTAGTGTTCTAGTTAGAAATTTAAGTGTCCTATATATATATATATATATCATGATGTCCATAATTGTAACATTTTGATGGTTGAGTATATTATAATCTAATACAAGTAATTCACATGATTAATTCTCTCTTTGTGATTGAATAATCTATTCTAAGACTACTTGGAGTAATCATAGATAGGTGACATTCAAAGTTGATTTCTTTCACTTCTTATTGAGTTTTATTAAATTCTTACTTGAATAACCTCATTCCTTCATGTCATTTCGATAATTAATTATCCTAATTCATTTTTAATCACATGAATCTTCATCAATCTTTGAAGACTTGTGTCACTTTTGGTATCAAAGCCTTTGTTGGCTTTGCTCCAAATTTGAATTCCTTTCACTCCTTTTTTCTCCTTCCACTTATGTGATATTCTAGATTTTATTCTCCCATGCATGTCTATTCCACTTATGTTAATCATTATTAGGGAATAATATTTCTTCACTTATCTTTCACAATCAACCAGCATTTCACAATTTTATTTGTGTCTGTTCCTTTGGGTAAGAACTATCTTATTAGCCACCAAGATTACATTGAAGTTTATCAAGAATACTTGACAATAAATCTTAGACTTTACGTTCCATCTTCATCTTCCTTTCGAGTTCAAGAAGTCTTCAAGATTATTATTACAACATCAATAAGACATATAGAGATGATTTCCAGCATTAGTTAAAGTTTTGACAAGACAAGCTTTAGAAAATAATCCAAACATCGGTGAAGAGGTATCAATGAAGACTAAGCATAATACTCTTCAACATCTTGAATCAAGTGTACATATAAGAAATGCACAATTTTAGAAAATACCTTCCATGAAAAGCTAACTTCAAAGGTTAAAATCAAGGGAGTCAACTAATAGATTCTTCAACACAGGCACAACACCATGGAGGCTACAAACAATCAAGTAGAGGGCAAGGTGACGAGGGTAGTCTAAGCTCAAGCTAGTGACATCAATACTCAAATGGAGTATGATGAGAGAGCACAAGATAATGATTTAATTGAATTTAGCCACAATCAAAGAGACTATGTAAATCATTCACCTAGGTACAACCATTTATAAGATAAAGGTATAAAGCTTGATTTTCCTAATTTTTATGGTGAATTGGATGTTGAGTTAATTTTTGAATGTTTACATGATATTAAAGCAGTATTTGAGTTTAAAAAGTATGATCATGAACACAACCATAAACTAACAACTCTCATATTAAAAAATTTGGCTAGGCTTTGGTATGATAAACTTAAGACAACCTAATAGGAAAGACTAAAGAAAAATCAAGTCTTGAGAAAACTTAAAGAAGCAATTAAGAAAAGAATTTGTAACTAATGATAAAAAGATTAATCCTAACTGAGATGATAAGGGTAAAAATAAAGGAAGTGAAATGTCTACTAAGAAAATTTTGAAATGTAAAGCATATGGTCACCTTTCTATGGTTTTATCCTAACTAAGAGTCTTAACCTTAAGTGAAATTGAGAATATCAAACCATGCATTGATGATGATGACCAAGAAACCAATTATAATAATGATGATGTCTTAAGACTGTATGATGAGGATGGAAATATTTATTTTGTAAATCAAAGGGCATCATAAATACAACATAATGATCAATCTACACAAATGGATTAAATTATTAAAACCAAGTGTAGAGTTGGACATAAGGTTTGTAGGTTCATAATAGATAGTTTTTTGTGTACTAATGTTACTAGTGAGAAAATAATCAAACAACTAGGCCTAGTGACTACTACATATCCTAAACTACATTCATTACAATGGCTTACTAAAGATAAAGGTGATTAGGTGACTAAATAAAGACTATTTAATTTTTGCATTAGTAATTACCATGATGAGGTATTATGTGATATTTTTCCTAAGGATGCTTGTGGTATTTTACTAGGACAACCATGGCAATATGATAGAAATGTAATTGAGGATGGTGTAACTAATACATATTTGACACCTAAAGATTAAAGGAAATGTTAGTTGAAACCATCACATTGTTATTATATACAACCACCCAAGGTCAAAAGAATTTATTCTTACATGAATAGGAAATGATTAAATACATTTAGGTGGAGGGTGTTTGTTATGCCTTAGTAGCAAAATCATCTCAATTTGGGGCGAAAAATTCTAGCAATTCAAGCCTTACTAGTTTTCTTGATGAGGATAGTGATATATTTTTAGATGATTTAACTCATGCACTACCACCTATTAGAGGTATAGATCATGCTATTGATTTAGTTCCTTAGATTCCATTGCCTAATTGACATACCTATATACGAAATCCATAAGAAGTCAAGGAGTTATTTGCCATCATAAGAAATTTAGAGATATGGAGTCATTATTTGAGGCCTAAACCATTTGTATTACATTCTTATCATGAATGTTTGAAATATTTACATGGTCAAAAGAAAATAAGTCCTAAACATGAAAAGTAAGTAAACTTCTTATAATCCTTTATGCTCTTTATCAAACACATGGACAGAAAAGAAAATATATTGGTTGATTCTCTTTCTACATGATCTGCATTAATTTTCATGTTGGTTGATAAATTTTTCGGTGTTAAAAATCTGTTAAAAATGTATCCAAATGATGAGGATTTTTGTGAAGAATATTAGGCATGTAAAGAAAATAGGAACCATGTTAATTATAGGATACAAGATAGATTCTTATTTAAATTTAAAAGACTTTATGTATCAGGGTCAAGTATAAAAGAGGTAGATGAAGGAGTTATTATAGGTTATTTGGCACTAAAAAAAGATTAGAAATATAGAAAGAAAATTTATATTGGCTACAGATGGTAAAGGGTATACATATTCAAGTAAATCAATGTGCTACTTGTAAAAAGAGTAAAAGTTTCTTTCATGAAGGTTTATATTCAATATTACTTGTGCATAGTTAACTATGGAAAGGAGTTATTATGGACTTTATGTAAGTGCTGCCTAAAACAAAAAGAGGTAAATATTATATTATGTTCATGGTAGATAGGTTTTATTAAATGGCCCATGTTATTCCATATAATAAAATTAATGATACTACACATGTTGTTGATTTATATTTCATGAAAATTATGAGACTGCATGGCATATCTAAAAATATTGTTTCAGATAGGGATGTCAAGTTTCTTAGTTACTTTTGAAAAAAATTGTGGCACATGTTAGGCACCAAGTTATTATTTAATACTTCATATCATCCACAAATTAGTGGAAAAACTAAAGTTATAAAATATACTCTTAGTACCTTGTTAAGAGGATTTGTAAGTGAAAGTACTAGAGATTGGGATACTAAGTTAGCTCATGAAGAGTTTGCAAATAACAAAAGTCTTTCATGCACTACACATTCTAGTTTGTTAGAAATGGTGTACAGAGTGAATCCTTATATACCAATTGATATGGTACCCTTTAATAAATGTGAACTTAAAACTATGAGGCCATGGAATGAGTAGAGTTTCTACAAATGTTTCATCAACAAATCGAGGGGAACATGGAAATTACAAGTGCAAGGCATCAAAAACAAGATGCTAAACATCATACCGTATAGGTATTTTCTCCTTGTTATTTAGTGTGGTTACATTTATTTAAAGAAAGGTTTCCATATCTAAGGATACATAACTAATGTCAAAAGTAGATGGACCATTCAAAATCTACATAAAGTTTGGAGAAAATGCTTACAAACATGAACTTCTTGAATCATGTGTAATGTTTCAGCAACATTTAATGTTGATGATTTGTCTTCTTAATTTCGTGTTGTCAATTAGAGGATAAATTGTTCTCAATTTGGGGAGAATAATATAGAAGCATCCATAGATGATCCTCAAGATGATAGTGATTTGGCATACTTGATTATGGAACGAATGATATTATATGTCTATGATAATAATAATATGATTAAGCTTCATAATATTACTTTAAGTCATTTTTGCAGATATGTAACATATTTGTAGGATGAAGGTAAAACCATTTAAGAAGTGAAGATACATAAGATTTTCAAGTGTTACAAGCTATTGCAAAGGAAGTTATTGTTCATGATATTTAACTATACAAGTTAAGGAGGGCTAGTCAACCTTCCAAATCACCATCATTATTTTAATTAGGATTCTTGTTAGTTGATTCCATATTCTCATTAGCTTACCTTTTTTGTAATAGTATTTGTTGAGTTATGTATTATATAGGATATAATTACATAGTTAATACTAGTTTATGTGCTATTTATCTAATTATGTGTCATGTGGCTAGATTAGTGTACTAGTTAGCAATGTAAGGCTCCAGTATATATATATATATATATATATATATATATATATATATCATGACGTTGACAATTGCAACATGTTGATGGTTGAGTATATTAAAATCTAATACAAGTAATTCACTTGGTTAATTTTCATCTTGTGATTGAATATTCCTTTTTAAGATCACTTGTAGTCTTAGATAGGTGACATTCAATGTTGATTTCTTGTTGAGTTCTTTAAGTTCTTTTTGAATTCTTTATAAGGAGTTGCTTGAATAACTTCTTTCCTTATCTCATTTGAACAACCAATGATTCTAATTCATTTTCATTCACTTGAATCTTCATCAATCATTTATGTTTTGTGTCACATATGACTCCTAAACCATTGATTGTTATAGTTTCTGGATCATGGTAACACTTAAAAGAAATCATGCGATAATTCATGGACACATATATGACTAAGTAAATCATACCGCGATGGGGCATCCATGGGAAACATATAATAGCACATGATTTATATATATATAATGATAGGTATGCCACATTGTACATTCCTAGGAACATATGATTGGTAGAAGATTTAAGGAAGGTAATCATGGGTTACATAATATACTCATCAACCATCTATTACTATGAATGGTTACAATGATGATATCAATGCCACTATGTCAACTTAAAAAAAAATGGCCATGATTATACACTACTTCATAAGTTAAGTAATGTGAGTTCTTAAATACTCAAGAGATACAACCAGCTATCATGTCAACAAAATAACGATACCAAGATTGAGCATAAAAAAGGATATGCCTAGTCAATACATATTTTGAACTCAGCTTAGTTGTTATTTTTTGCTAATTCAACATATAACTTCTTTACCAAATTATTAAGAAGTAGGTGAGATTATTCCCCATAGTTTCTCAATGCCTATGGAAGATAAACAAAATAAATAGACATAAAGTTCATCCAAAGTCAAATTAGTTGAAGGACATCAATCCTAGCTTATGCCAAAGTAATTTAGTGGATAGAACTTGGCTTATGCTAAAGTAACATTGTGGACATAAGTCTTGGATCATTCCAAAGTAACTCTCCCTTGTGACCATACCTTCAAGTATCGATGCCTCCTAGTACATAATATGTTTCTAGTGTTTGAGAGGAAATTTGATGAATGAGGATCTAGTAATTAACGAATATCCCTCCCTAAGGAACAAGAAGGAAAAACCCCAAATGTTGATGTACTCCCCGTATCTAATCAAAGATCAAATAATCCAAAGTGATATTAATCCTTATTCCACATTAAGTGATTAATATATTATTGAATCAAGATCTTATAACACATGAGAGTCCATTTATAATATCATACCATGTAAAAAAAATATCATTTAACTCAAACAACAACAAAATAAGGTTTTCACATCCTCTAGTGTCCCAATTAAGGGTATCTTAAGTGATCGTCCAATTTCTTTATCAATTATGCCAAAAGATAAAATTACACAATGTTAATATCAACAAAAATGTTTAAGCTAATATTTGACTTCTATTTAATAATTTTTTTTCATAATTTAAATCTTTGTAAATTACTAGGGATAGTATTAAAACAATAGTTTCATTACTTAACCACATTTTTACCATACATTAAATAGTATTCCAAGTTAATCCCTAAGGCCATCATATATATCTATTTATTTTTCTTCCATTCATGCTAAGTCATTAAAACTTACAAAGTTCCACATTTTAGTGCCATGATACAAGTTGTTAGAATTATATTAGCCATCATTATGATTCAATGTATAGATCATATCCATAGGAAGATCCCTTGTTTTCAATATAATCAACAACTCATGCCATGGTTAAGAAAAAGGCCTAATTGTTAAGCTAAGACCACATTGGTAAACTAATCTTAATTTTCTATTTAATAACTTTAATCCATCAATTAAGCTCAAATAATCATAGTAAGCTGATAGATACTAGCATCCTAGCTCACCTTTCATGCATAAGGAAACATAAGCATAACATATGGAAAGAAATAGGCAAGAAACACAAGTTGCATGAGATCAGTTGATTGATTTTTAAGAACCAGTCAATCGATCATGCTAGTATGTCAATTGTCCCATAAACTAGTCAATTGGTTCCATAGACTAGTCAATTGGTTGTGCAGACAAGTAAATCAGTCCAATGAACTAGTTAATCGGTCTGGGCACCACCAAAAATTCATTGTGGTAGTGAACCATTTAACTTTGCAATTCAACATTTGAAAACAACTAGTCACTTGGTTGTGGTCAACTGGCTGATAGATTTAAACACAGGCTAAGATGAATAGGGTCATAAACAAACCAATCAATTTGTTGACCTAAATGATCAACTGTTCTAAGAACTAATTAATTAGTTCAATCAAACAAGTGAATGTATTTAACTCAAGACATAGACCACAAAAATTACAGTCCTATAGGTTAATAGGTCTACCAAACTAGTCGAACTGTCATGACGACTAGTTGATTAACTAAGGAGACTAATTGATTGGTTTGGGAAAAACAACCCCTAAAAAAACACACTTACAGTTTTAGAAAAGAAAATCATACACCAATTTCTAGTGATTTATGATTCTTAACACGCCATAATCATGGATAGACATGTAAAATTCCAATGTCATGCTAAGAATATCAATAAAGCCATGATTCCAACTTATGAACGTAATAAGAGCTAGGAAATCATATAATATATTATTTGTGATAATGATCTCAAATGCTCAGAATACCAAGTTCCGGTTATACCTATAAGGCTTATGCACACAAAATAAAAATTTAAACTTTCTACTAATTCTTTAATTTATTAAATATCAACAAACTAAAGCGTACTTCTATCTCCAATGTTCATGCTTTAAAATAATTACCAAACTTACACTACACTTACCAACCATAATTGATAAAAATAGGGAATATAATGATTTAACTCAAAAGAGCTTACTAAATCAACAAAAGAAAGCAAAAATATTTGAAATTCCAAACTGTAATACCCCCAAAATTCACTACTGAAAAATTTTATTTTATTGAAAAATCAGCGAAAGCAAAAATTAAAACCTTAAATTTCGAGGATGTTACCACCACACCTAGTACCAAACTAGTTTCCTCCTATCATTCTATTACCAAGTGCTAAGGCTAAAAAGAACCAAAATACAATTTACTCAATTCAAACTTTATTTAAATCAGAGTAGCGCATTAAACTCTTTAAAAGGATAAAACCCACTAATAGTGGTTACAAAAGAAAAGGTTAAATATTAAACAAAGAATAAAAGGTGAAAGAGAAACATTGAATCTTCCCGGATAATCCTTAAGCTCTTACCCAATATTAACTTAAATAGCCCTTGTAATAGACCTACAAGGTACATTGTCCATTGAATAGGCATGGGTCCACAAATGGAACCCTTCAGTACTATGGTACTGAATAATCCTTTATACCAAACCAAAAGGCAAGCCTGCATGCAACACATCATACATAAACAATATAAAATGATAACATAGAGACTAATACATGAGGCAACACCATATATAATAAGAAATGCATAACACAGCATCCATGTACTTAGCAATTCCATAGTATGATGTGGGAGACATAGGCACCAAGGCTGAACTTATATTAAAACAATAGGTCATGAGGAAAAAAGTAGCTATTTTGGTCTTAAGCCATTAAATGAATATCATTCAAGTATTATCTCTCGAATTATATCCATTTGAGTGCGAGAACCCCACTATTATCTCTCGAAAATACACTTTACGGTAGAACACACCTAACCATCATTATTTGTTGGTGGACCAATCTCCAGGGAAAAATGCTCTTGGCCACTTTTTTCGCCGGTGGATCGGTCTGGCCCCGACTCACATGGTGTTCCACTATAAGTGATTAGTATTTACCTATGGTTTATTCACATCCAAGAGTTGGTTTAGTGAGCCCGAGACCCCCACTATTATAGTCGGTGGACTGGAATACACATATATATCTTCCAAGGTAAAGCGCTCCTAGGCCACTATTATAACCGATGGATTGGTACATATGATATAATCTATTTGGACCTCGCTCAATAGTCTTTCACTTTACATGATTAGTGTTTCCCCTTTTAATTAGCATAATAGTTCCATTTATTTGACTTGAGGAAGAGATCAAGAATTCGAAGATGTAAAGGTACACCGGCCATACTAGCGTATACAAGCAACTCAATACTCTTTAACCATTAACACAGGGATGGAAAGGTACCCTAGTCGCAATGGTGCATAAGGACACACATTACCCTATCGACAAGGACACCTAATCCATAAGTATGCATACCCCCTAGATAAGTCCATAGAGCTAGATAGAGTTAGATTTAGGGCCTGGTTGTGGCACTAAGGTACACCAGCAAATACTAGAATAATTGTGGGCTAAACCATGTCTTTAGGGTAGCAACCCCTAAAGAGACACCATTTCCTCTCTTGAGGTCTTCCACTTTAATTATTAATGTCTTTATTAAGGTGACCAAGAGAAACATAACAACCACATAATTATTCATTCCCATTTTTTCTATCATTATAAAGCATTCCTTATTCATACACTTATCCATGTTAACCTAAAGAAACCACTAAGGCCATCTATATATCATCCAATTCTAATTCAAGATTCATTTCCATTTATTCATATGCCATAATGGTTATCATATCATAATCATAATATTGTCTTAGGTTTTGGGTAGTCCATATCCAATGATCATGGAACACTTAACCCTAGCATGCCCTTATATCACATCTCACACACATTACCATGCACAATTAATGATTAAGACACCCCTTTCATGAATATGAGACAAACACCATATCACACCCTTATATTATTATTTAATGTCACTTATGTCTGATTATGGAGAATTATTGAATCCATTGACAGACCATATGTAAGTTATCGATTTACACCGCCATCCTTATAAAACTAATGAAACATTGCTTCTTTGTAAAATTACAAAGTCACCCCTTTTCATTTGCTAATTATCATATTACCCTTTATATTTACATAATTACAAAATTATCACTTATATGTGTTACCCTCTTGGTTGGCTAAATAACCAAATTTCCCTTCTAGTTGGGTAAATTACCAAATTGCCCTTCTTATTTATTAAAGTTACCAAATTACCCTTTTAGTCTGTTAAATTACCAAATTGTTCTTTCGATGGGTTAAATTTCCAAATTGCTCTTCTTCATTATTATAATTATCATTTTTTCCCTCTTTCTGAAAAATTACCAAAATACCCTTCCTTTATGCCAAACTACCAAAATACCCTTCTCCTTTATCAAATTACCATTTTACTCCTTTACTTTACAAAAATACCAACATACCCTTTCCATTATTTAAAGTACCAAAATATCCTTCTCCTTTATTAAATTACCGTTTTACCCCTTTATTTTAAAAAATTACCCAAAATACCATTCCCTTTTATTAATTTACCAACATACCTTCTTACCCCCCCCAAATTACCAAATTATCCCCTTTTCCATGTAAAATTACTAAAATGCCCTCTTTACTTGTCCATTTGCCATTTTACCCCCTTTACTCTTATAAATTACCATTTTGCCCTTAATATACAAATTTTACTAATATACCCTCACTACATAGAATATCAATATGCATGTTCCATATACATCATCCAACGCCACCAACTATTATTATTTATCATTGATACTCATAAGCACACACACTTATTTAAGCCACACCCTTAAACAAGAAGTATTACTAAAATGCCCCTAGGGATCATACTAACATTATTTATGCAACAAATGGCCACATTAGCATATCATATCATACATATGCCTTTAACATTGTTACTAATAGCAAGGCTCCTTCTGTTAAGCATTATTTCTACACGTGGCACATCAATTATCATGCTTTTCCTTTCATCAACCATTAAACACAATAAACTTAACAACATATATCATGCATATAAATCATATTGAAAAAACCCTAATGAGCTAGCATAAGTACATTCACGCATTTTGGTAGGGTATAATCGTTACCTTATTTTTCACAATAATCAAACCGTATTAGTACCCCGGATAAAGGTTTGAGCTTTGATTAGTAAAATAAATACCTAAAAATAATATAAATATTTATCATATTAGAAGTAGAAAAATTAAAAGAATAAACCTTTATCAAAACTTAATTAAATAAATACTAGTATTAATTATGATTATACCTCAAGATTAATCGAAAGATGGCTTAAATGAATGTAAAACTCATGATGCATGAGCAGCGTGAGCTACATGCAAGAATGAAAGGGAGAAGGGGTCAAAGAGGGATAAATAGGAAGAAATGACGGGTTAGTTCGGGTAAGGGTTTTGGGAGTGGGGTAGAGAGCCTGTGGAGGGGAGCTAGGGTAGTGGTTGGGTGCTGGGAAGGAGTAGGGGTATAGGTAGTGGTCGGGGGTTGGTGATCGGTGGCTCAGAGTGGTGGAGGAGGCGGTTGTAGGGTTAGGAAAAGAGGATACAAGGGTGGCAAAGGAGAAGGAAGGGAAAAGAAGAGGGGAAGGGAGGAGCTGTAGGGCTAGGTTTCAACCAAGGAAGGTGAGGTGGTGGTAGGCGAGGTTCTAGGGAGTGGATTGGTGGTGGTGCAGAGTGGAGGCCGAGAAGAAGATGAAAGAAAAGAGAGGGAGGGAAGGAGGTTGTAGAGGTATGTGGGGGCGACAAGGTGGTTCAAGAAGGTTGGTTGGGTGTCAGGGAGGTGGTGTCAGTGGTTAGTTGGGTAGTAGGGGCGGTGGTCAAGGGTGGCGGAGCAAAAATAGGGGAGGAGGAGAAGAAGGAAAGAATTGAGAAGATGGAGGGATTTGCAGGCAGGGAAGGAAGGAGCTTGGGTAAAGAAAATGCGTAAGGGAGAAGAAGAAAAAGAAGAGGGAGAGGAGAAGATGATAGGGCACCGACTATGTGGATGGTTGTAGGCGGTAGGGTAGAGGTTGCAAGGAGAAGGAGAAGGAAAATGGAAGGCACACATGGGAGGGTTGCAGGCTTGGGTTTGGTCCAAAAATGGAAGGGAAAAGGGACGGGGGAGAGAGAGGGAGGGAGAGTAAGGTTGTATGGGGAGGCAAGTGGTAGGTGGCAGCCTTAGATGGTGTAGGTGTGCGGTGATCGAAGGAGAAGGAGGAGGGAAGAAGAAGAAGAAGAAAAGGAAGGAGAGGTAGGTAGGCAGGGCAGGGGAGAAAGAAAGGATGGGTAGGCCCATGCGCGTGAGGGAGAGGGGAGGAAAAAGAAGAAGCTAGGCTAGCCTAACCGGGGGAGAAAAGAGAAGAAAAAGAAAGGGGGTGATGGGATGGGGTGTCATGTGGGAGAAGGGACAGGCCAGAGGCCCAGTGCAAGGGGGAGGGGAAGGAGAACAGGCCAGGCGGCCCAAAGAAGAAGAAAAGAAGAAAAGGAAAAGGAGGAAAAGAAAAAGGAGAAAGGAAACGAAAAGGAAAAAAGGGAGAAAATAAAGACAAAATAATTTTTGAAATAAAGGAATTTAATATTTTTAATAGATAAATAAATTTAATAATTTAATTTATTATAATTTAATATATTGGTTTAAAAGGGTAATTTTAGTAAAATATTGGTTTGAAAAATTCCTTGAATAAAATGAGTATTATAAATTACAAAATATTTATTTTAATTTATTAAATCTTTATATCCATTTTTACACACTCAAAAATCCACAAAATAATTAAATTAAATAAATTAAAAGTTAATTAATCTGAAATAAGGGTTATTTATTAAATTATAGGTTTTAAGTTTTTGAGATGTTACACAAATCCTTTAAAACACTTGAACAACTTTTAGAAAAGTAAGATCAAAATGTAGTAAAAATTTAGAAAAATACAAAAAACCAAATGAAATTAGAGAGAAGCCACCTATAGAAGAAGAAAATAGAAAACCTAGAAGATACAAGTTAATCCCTCATTCTTTTCCTATATCTAGCCCTATTTATTTAAGAAAAAAACAACAAAGAGTTAGAGGAAGGATTAGATGTTGAAATAAAGATCAAAATCGAAGGGCAAAGGAAGAAAATGTTAGGGAAGCAAGTATGCAAAATCAACAGGAGGTTAGGAGGATGTGGAAGGACGGAGAAAATTGAAGGATTTTATTAGAATATCTAAGGGCTTTTGGTAAAAGGATGGATAATGAGGTTTATAAATTGAGACCCCAAACCCTGGCCTAAATCCAAGCTCTTATGTGCGCACTTCGGAGGTTCAAGGATGCCCTTACTATCTTTGAGTCCAAATAGTGAAAACTATAATATTTTAGATAAATGTGACATAGAATTGCAAACAAAAAAATGTTCTTTTAGCAAGGCTATCATGGCATTAGACCATTTGCTGTGGGTATTGAATGTTTTACACACCATGGCATTTGATGACCAATGAGAGGTGGATGGGTCATCCTTATATAATCTCTTCAACGTAGATGTTCATATATAGTGGTGTTGAGCTTTTATATTATAGTTCAATGGTGTGATGACCTATGCATTGAGATTCTTTACAAAAATTTGTATATGTATTTGATTCCTTCCCAATAAGCCTATATGTATTTGACTCCTTCCTAGGATGGCTATATAAGTTTTATTTTTTGCAAAGATGGCTATGCGTAATAATATCCTTGTTTTGGCAACTACGATTATGGTTCTGACCAATATATCTATTTGTGATGAGAAATGATGTCCATATATGAACATTGATATGTACTTAATGAAAACACTTGAAAATACAAAAGTGACCATGAGTCAAAAGATAAGAGATTTGGTTGAAATTGTAACACCCCATAATTTAATATTAAAAATTTTCATTTAAAAAAAAGCATGATACAAAAATATTAGGTGCTACCACCATAATTGAAATACATATGGCTTGCCATACCATCCTTTCATCAATCAAAAAGCAAATAAATTATAATATAAAATATGATAAACGAGAAACAAGAGAAATTTCACAAATTTAATTACATTTTTAGAGATTAAATCTCAATATAATACCAAAATACAAAAACATGGATACATTGGGACTAAGATCCGAGCAATAATAATAATCAGATAAGTTAACTCTATGCCCAACCAAATACATAAAGTCAATCCTCCAAACATAAAGCATAATATTCACCAAAATCATAAAATGGTCTCATTAAATTATGCATAAACATCCCAGTAATCTAATCATGAGAATGAGTAGCACCCATAAAAGGATGATTAGTACACTACACAATAAGTAAATTAATAATTAAGGAGAGTAAGGGATATAAATAATTCCATGAGTTCATATCGGAGAATAAGCATACATGTGTGATACATGAAATAATTTAAGATATAAAGTGATTATAGATATCATTATTAGATACGACATATTATATTATTTTATTTACATTGAGCTCAAGGACCCTACTATTAATAATCAGGTGTAATGGAAAAAGTACCTCCCAAGGAACAGACACCTAAGTCAAAATTATTTTCAGATGTAATAGACCTAATATATACTAGGTGAATATACTTTAGACAACTATTCTTAAACTATGGAATGGTGTAAATCTTCTCTCATGGAAGAACACACCTGAGCCACCATTATCATCTAGTGGAATGGACATAACTCCTCAATCCTAACTCACATAATATTTCACTTTACATAAAATCTTATCCATTAATTACTTATCTCAAATAATATTCTCATTATAATTTATTTATGGCCCCACTATTCTTAATTTGGTGGAACGGACTAACGCAACTCTAAGGGGAAAAAACACCTGAGCCACTGTTACCTTAGGTAGAAGGGATCCATATAACACCTCAGCCTAATTCATATGATCTTCCACTCGAAGTTATTAATGTTTTATTCATAATTTAGTTGATATGAACAACACATAGTTGAGGCATATAAAGTGCAACCAAATAGTTATCAAAGCCGTATATAGGGAATATATCCATAATCTCCCTAGCAAACCATAATTTAAAATTAAGGCATAAATTCTTCCTTATTGTTCATTTATTAACCAAATTTAGTAATTATTATTCAATTATTATTTTTATCCACATGCTAAAAATTTAAGGCCTATCTCCAACTTCTTACAGATGCAATAATAACCCTTTCTCAAGAGTTACTATCCACAGTGATTGTAAGACCCTAAATTCACAAGTAAGTCATAACATTTCTCATAAGGATCATATAGTAACCAAATTAAACTTGAATTAATGTAATTTAATTATTAAAAGCAACTTGAATTAAAAGATAACGAAACGCCCATATTTTATAGAATCCTTATATATCTAATGTCATTATTTTCAATTACTCAATTAATACATTACCATATATCTTATATATAATTATTTCCCACTTACCGTTATTTATTAAGACCATACTACAACCATATATCACATCCACTATCTTAGTGCTTTCACCAAAGTAATTATTGTAAGGTTATCGTATGCTTCTCATCTTACTCATTTTCATCATAGAATATCACATAACCACATTTTAATATTAATAATCATGAAGTTCTAAACATAATAATAACAATATGATAATACACATAATGATACATAACATTTAGCACATAAAAAGTGTTACCACTTATATCCTTTCTAAAAAGGATACTAGTCTCCAAGCATGTATATTCTATCTCGTATCCTTTGGAACCTCTAAAAAATCACCTTAAAACAAATAATAAAACACTATTAGATCTAAATAACCTAATAAGAAAAGTAAAGATCCATAAAGTGTGAAGGAATGGAATAAAAATAAAATTTAAGGCTAAAATGTGTCTCTGCAAGATTTTTCTCAATAGAAGGGAGGGGAAGGGTGGAATGTTCCAAAGAAATGGGGATAGAAATGATAGTATATGTCATTAATAAAGGGTGTGCAATGGTGGTAATGGAAAAAGATGGTAGGTGAGGATCGATCGAAGAGCTTGAAGGAGTTGGGGTTTTTCGAAAGTAAGAGGGGAGTTTTAGTGGCTTTTGCTGAAGCCGGGGTGCTTCCACCATCTTGATGGTGAGGCTAAGGTAATGGTGAAAGTGAGTGGTTTTGGGGGGAAGGAGTGGCTAGGTTTTTTGGTTCTAGGAAGGGAGGTGTGAGAAGGAGCACCGATGCTTTTGTGTTGTGGTGTTTTTAATGAAGGAGAAAGGGAGGATGGGCTTCCTATTTGTAGTGCTAGTTTTTTGATAGAAAATATTAGGAGATAGAAGGTTTTGGGAGGCCTAAAATATTGAAGTATATAGGTATATACATACAAATTCATTCACATAGAATGAGAGGGAGATGGGGATTGAGGTGATTCGATGAGATTGTGGCCAAAACACCTCAATGAAAGGGGTAGGAGTTGAAGTGTTGATGGGGGTAGTGTGTAGGTGATGGCATGGTATAGGGCATGGTTGGGGAATATTATATGCAGAATGAAGGGCAAAAGAAATAAAAGATGGTTGGGTAGGAGGAAAAGAAAAGGAAAATAAAAGGAGAAGAAGAAAAAGAAAAAGGAGAAATAAAAATAATTCAGTGGGGTTAACATTAAAATTAGGATAAAATAATATAGCTTATGGTGTTTAGGATAAATTAGTTATCAACCAACCGAGTTTAGGTTAAAAATATTAATAAACCCAAATAAATAATAGGTTTAAAATTTAGGACTAGGGAATTAGGGTAAGGTAAAAATACTAATTTCCTAAAATTAGAATTAGGTTAAGAGATTATTTCCTTGGAATTAGATTAGAAAAAATTTCTGGTATTATAGATATGATTGAGATATGTGGAAGGGAAATAGTCATAGTGGAACTCCAAGGATTAACTTAATGGTTTTTTTCCTTTTTCACATGTGTTATATACCTACATGTTAGCATGTTATTCTTTGTATCCCTAATAAGTTATGTTATTATATAAAGTGATAAAGTGGTTTCCATAAGGTATTCTCAACGTGATCTTAAGGTCTTTCTTAGTATGTTCATTATAATGATACCACACCATTTCAGTCTTATGAATATTCCTTGTGTTTCAATTATGTGGGGTTTAGAGTGTGGAGTCCTTGGTTAGCTTAATAAGGATTTTTTTTTTGGATCTTTGGGGTCCCATGTTCTACTTCTTTAGCTCTTAGTAGTAATTCAATGAGGCGTTCTTTCATGGAGATCATGAAAGAATAATAACATGATAAATTCTTTGTAACCACATAATATAAGCTATATTATAAATCTTCCTATGGTGATCACATAATTTCTAATGATTAACTAATTCATTTAACTGCACCCAATTCTCTACCATGAACACAAGTCATGGCATCATACACACACAATGGGATACGACACCCACTACATAGGGTTATGATACATTGAAAGGAATTTTCTTCATGGATACCACACCCAACACACATTTAATGCACCATCTTCAAGGGTTAACACACCATAGGATACCACACCCACGAAATAAGGTTGAAGTACACCAAAAGGGGCTTATATTGGGATATATTATCAACTAAACCTTGAATGCCTACCCCATGATGACTAAAAAATGGGATACCACACCCACTTAAATAATGGACAATATGAAGTACTAGGGGGCTTATAACAGGTTACCTCACCCATCTAACTTGACACTGATGCCATATTGGCTTGCCACAGTTGTAACAACCCAATTTTCAGTACTAAATATTTACTTTTTAAAATAATGTAAATGTAGAAAATACTAAATGGGGTGTTATTGTTGAACTAAGCATAAGGTAGATGTTAGTCGCCCATCCCATATTAGATATAGGGCTAAAAAAACATACCAAGTTAAAGTACAGTACACAAGATCAAGTTACATAATTATTTAAAAGATCATTTACAGCATAGGACATTGGTTGTCCCCAAAATAGTCAAATATGGGAAGAATGATAAGCTAAGAATATGAGGTAATATTAGTAGAAAACAAGTAAGGGTGTGACCCCCAAACCATGGTCCATCATAGACTGCATAAAAGCCTCAGGATGTCTACGCTCTCAAGCCTTGAACCCAAGCTA
This sequence comes from Tamarix austromongolica, assembly GCA_039764185.1. Taxonomy (NCBI): domain Eukaryota; kingdom Viridiplantae; phylum Streptophyta; class Magnoliopsida; order Caryophyllales; family Tamaricaceae; genus Tamarix; species Tamarix austromongolica. The sequence continues at coordinate 123,650,626 of CM077809.1, forward strand.
ACGCAAGCCCACTACTAGCTATCCAAAAGAACGTACACATGGCCCTTAACTCATGGGAGTGATCATGTGGCTGCGCCATCAAGCACATTAGTACACTACATATTAAGTAAGCCAAGTTACCTCCTAAGTAGAAGTCATAAGCATACAAGTTTTAATCATAACATAGAAATCATACTTAACATGCCACATGCCAATGCCATAAAAGGAAGTGTAGTAATGCATCAAGATTCACTATCATGCATAACTAAGGCAACTCAAAAATGTATCATGCTCATTTCCATAGCATAATATCATAGGTAACACACACACATACTAAGAAGATTATCCAGATGAATACTAGGGTTTATTTTCCAACTTGCTTCATTAATTCGATTATACCATTTCCTTATCCAATTTCTCGTATAGGTCAACATCAAGTCATTCATTCCAATTATTAACTAGTTATTCATTTAAGTTACTATCTAATTATTCATTATAACTTTTATCATTATTATCACCCAATAATTCGTTCCAAGCATTATCGAATTATTTATCATCAAGTGATGGATTACGCACCACCCTATAGTCTCACATACCATTGAAGCTGAGAAAAACCAAGGGATATAAAGACCAGGTTAAAGACAATAACCATAATGGACATATGTCTAGGCAAAGCTAACCACAATGGACATAAGTAAAGGTCGAAGACAACCAATATAATGATAAGTCCATGCCAAAGCCAATCAATATGGGCATAAGTCAAGGCTAAAGATAACCGCCTAAGTAACTAGTCCTTTTTGTATTAATAACCCTCAGTACATCATCTATATCTAGAGTAGGTAAGACAATAGGATCTACTAAGATCTTATCCAAAGGTAAAGCCTGAAGGCACCAATAAATACTTGAATGTAAATTATCCCATGGTAGCTAATCGATGATTAGGTAACTTAAATCCATACACAGCTCAATAGACTTTTGCTTTACATGATTAGTACATTATTCATGATGTTATGTGATCACATAAGGCCCATAGTAAGAGTAAGCATAACATTCCCATATATCTTCCATATTAATCCTTTCAAACCCCCAACCATGTTTGTGATTCCCATTTTTTTCTTGTTCAATATTAATCATACCCATTATATTATTCCATTCAAACACATTCCTTATTTCACCACCCTATTTCTTAAGAACCATCACATTTCATAAGTGGTACATTCATTTAAGCCTTAAAAACTCCCAATGAATATGTCATAAATCATGGTCCATTTAATCCATTAATTAGGTAACTAATCCATGGTAATAAATGTATTTTATCCATTAAATAATCATATAAAAATCTCTTACATAATCTCAAAGAATATCTAAACTAAGAATAACAAAATCATAAAAACCAATTGAACTAGTTGATAGGTCTCCCCTAACTAATTTGTCAGTTGCACTAACTAGTCGATCAATTTTAGCTAACAAATCGATCAATTTGACCCACCTAGACTAGAATTTCTCGAACTAATTGATTGGTTTTGGAAGACCATTCAACTCTTCATAGACAATTCAATAAGTTCTACCCGACCAATTAATGAGTTCAAGTAGAGAGCAAGGCTAAGGTCTATACAGGCCAACGTGTTGATGGGTTGGGTTAACTAGTCTACTGTTTAAGGAACTAGTAAATCTATTTTACCTAACCACTTGATGGATTTTCAATCCAACTACCCCAAATAATCATTTTCATACACATCAAGCTTATGATTTTTTATCATACCACCTTGGAACATGTTCTAACATCAGATGACATAGCTTTAGCTTACTTTAGGTGCACATTTTATCATTAATCATCACAACCTCATCTTTCCTCAAGATCTATGTTTTTCATTCATGTGCATAGTCTAATAATTCAATACAATTTTGTGAACCATAAAATCATAATAACATGTATTATAAAATTTAAAGAGCTCCATAACAAGTGAGATTACTCATAACCCATTTTGGAAGTAAGAACAACTTACTTGGTGTAGGAAAAACTTTTCTTAAACAAGAACACTCAATTTGAGAAAGCCTTCACTTATAAAACCTTGAAAACATTAAGTTTAACTCAGATATTTGTGAAGAACATTTATAAATATAAACTTGAAATAGAAGGGAAAGAATGAACATAGCACACCCAAAGGAAAAATAGAGGGTAATTTAGCTGAGCAACTCAACCATTTCCCTAAATCTAACCTTTTCTTATTTAACAAATAAAATAAGAAGGAGCTAGAGATAGGATAAGATGAGCAAAAGAAATCTGAATCCAAGGCTCGAATTGAAGAGGGAGAAGATGAATGTTAAAGTGTTAAGTAATTCTATGGCAAAAAGAAAGATGAATAGAAGGAGTGATTATAAGGCTATTTATAGCCAAAAAATTGATATAAATCATAAATGTGGTTAGGAATAGATCAAAAACCTTCATTCTTACCATTTTAATTCAAGTTAAATGGGCAGATTTTATCTATCCTCCAAATCTCAAATGGTGATTCCAGAGGAGTACAGGTCAGCTGGTCTAGAAATGCAAACAAACAGGGAAATGGAAGGTCAGCATTGAAGGAATCTCCTAGCCAAGTAGAATCCAACCTGAGAATGAAGCAATGATCTTAGAAATGTGCAGATGATCAAGCTAGAAGAAGATGAAGTTAAGGTCATCACCCCCTCAATTATCCCAATCGAATCCTCAAAATGATATATGGTAGTATTTTTAAGCCAAATGCATCATGAAAAAGGTTAAGAATATTTTAGGAACAATCTAGAATGGTTTAACAAGGTTCCATTTCATTATGAGAATTTATTTTCAAAAAAAATTGAGTTTTGAAAATATACCCAGCTTAACAAACCATTTGATTGGTTTAGCTACAAGTCAGCTATTATATAGACAAGTCGATTCGTTTCCTAACCAATCAATCAATTTGTTAAAAAAAAATTTCGAAACGACTAACCACTCTATTAATTTGCTTAGAAAACGTATTTGATTTTATTTTCCAACCTCATTTCAAATCCAACTTTACCTCAAGCCCAATCATTCTATCCTTTATAAAAAGATGGGGTACTACAACATTACCCCCATACAAAGGTTGTGTTCCCAAAGCCTATAAACATTCCAATCACATTACTTATCACATCATATGACACACATCAAATCAATACATCAACAAAAAATGGTTACCACACACTTAAAGAAAGAGGATTACACTAAGATAACATGTTGAATAAATAATTTTAGATACTTAGCTCAAATTTCCTCCTCAACCTCCCAAGTATCCTCCTTAGTACCATGCCATGACCAAAGAAGCTTTACTAATGTAACTACCATTGTATGAATCTTTCTCATCCTTTTATCTAGAATACTCACCAATCTCTCTTCATAAGTTAAAGATTCATCAAGCTCTAGTGACTCCAGTTAAACAATGTGCAAAGGATCCATTACATACTTTCTTAGTTGAGATATGTAAAAGACATTATGAACACGCCACAATTCCAACGGTAGGGCTAAATGATAGGTGACCTTGCCAACATGGTCCATAGTTTTGTACAGTCCCATGTACCTCAAGATGAGCTTAACCTTCCTACCAAACCTCATGACAACCTTCATGGCAAAGACTCTCGAAAGGACTCTATTTTGCACCTTATAACCATTGATTCATCTTCTCATATCTGCATAGCTAATAAGTTTTATGGCTGACTGATCAATTAGTTCTTTGTTTTAGTGAAGGGTTTTGTGTGACCAAACCGATCAATAGGTTTGGGGAAACCAATCAACTTATTTGTAGATCAATCGACTAGTAAGGCTAAACTGATTGACTAGTTTGTTAAGCTAAGTACTTTTTGAAGCTTATTTTTTGGAAAATTTCTTACATCAAATTGGGACTTTAATAATCCAACTCCAAGTTTTTTATAGTGATCTTTAACCCTTTTAATCATTTATTCAGCTTTAGTTGCTACCTTAAACCAATTTGAGGGATTAACTTTGATAAGTAAGGGAGAGGATGACCTCACCCTTATATTCTTATTCCTTTATCCTCTACACACCTTTCAAAGTATGATTAGCTTTCTAAACTTTCCCTACATGGCTGGGATTCCCCACCTATACCTATCTTCTATTTCCCTTATTTTTTTCAATATTTTCTAGATGAGCTTAACCTTAATTCTGTAGAAAATTGCCATCTAAGCTGTGAAATAAAAGTAAACCTATTCTTAATAAATCTAACCATTTATTTCATATTTGAAAGGTAAAATTAGGATTTTTGATCTATTACATAACCTCACTCATTCCTCGGCCTAGTTGGCAATAAATAATCCCTTCTTTTCACCTTTCTTTCTACCTTTTGAATATCAAAGTCCTCAAACACTTATGTTATTTCCTCTCCATTTGAAGCTTACATTCAAATTTCGTTCACTCTTCTTATCCTTTTTCTAGCTCCCTCTTGCTTTATCCTTAAAAAATAAAGAGTTATATTTAGGAGGAAGTTTAGTTATTTTCAGCTAAATCCTTCTATGTTTTTCTCTTACGAGTAGTATGTCCATTTTCTTCCATAATCTGAGTTATGTATTTGTGAAAGTTATTCAATGATTTATGAGTTTTAACTTGTTGTTTTTAGCTAAATCTTTCTTCTTATTTTTATCATGGATGTGGTGTGTCCATTTTCTTCCGTAATCTGAGTTATTTATTTGTGAAAGTTATTTAATGATTTATGAGTTTTAACTTATTGGTTTTTAAAGATTTTGGAAGTTAAAAATCTTCTAGCTTGAGTGTTTCCTCTTTAGTGGGAAACTTTGCAAAGCATGAAGTAAGTAATTCTTACCTTTGAAATGTTGCTTGAATAAGCATATGATGTAATGTACTCTATAAAATATTAATATAATACACCTATATGAGAGTTGGTTTCTAACTGGTGCATATTAAATTAATTAATAATTCTAAGAAAAGGTGTCATTTTAGAGAAAATAAGGTTGGTTTGCTTGAAATGAAGCATGATTTAGTTTATCAGCTTGTTAAATATGGGTATTATTATATAAAATGTTATGGTTTGGATGTAGTAATATTTTGGAGTGTGAATTGCATGAAAAATATTTTATATGAGTTATTTGAAGCAAACCGATCTACTGGTCCATAAAATATTTAACTAATTGGCCAAAACCAAACAAACAGTTGGTCTACGATGACTTTAGATGCTCTCTACTTAAACCCATCAACCAATGTGTTAGAATTAATCAATTTGTCTTGGAATAGTTGAATTGTAACACCCCCAAAATTTACTACTGAAAATTTTCTTTTTATCTTAAATTTAGCGAAAGTAAAAATTATAAATTTTATGGATGTTACTGCTACATTTAGTACTAGACTAGTTTCCTCCTATCATTCCAAAACCAACTACTAAGGATAAAAGGAACAGAATACGATTTATACAAATTCAAATTCCACTTAAATCAAAGTAGTGCATTAAATTCGTTACACAAGATACAAACCCATTATCAATGGTTACAAGAGTAAAATCATTTATCAATAAATTAAAAAGGAGGAAAGAGAAACCCTAAAGTTTTCCAGATAATCCTTATGCTTGTACCTAATACTTGCCTAAATAGCACATGCAACAAACTTGCGAAGGACGCTGCCCATTGAATAGGCGGGGTCCAGAAATGGAACCCTTCAGTACTATGGTACTAACTCTTTATACTAGACTAAAGGGCAGAGCCCGCATGCAACACATGATACATAACGATATACAATGATAACAAGCATAGACATAGAGATAACCATAATCAACTTAAGAGATAATACATAGTGCAACACCTTATACAATAAGAAGTGCATAGTATAAGGCCCATTCACTTAGCAACACGATAACATATAAAGAGAGAGATAGGTATCAAGGCTAAACTTATATTATAACAATAGATCATGAGGATGAAAGTAACTCCTTTGTTCTTAAGCCATTAAATGAATATCATTCAATATCATCTTACAAATTATATCCATGTGAGTGTAGGAACCCCACTATTATAGCCGGTGGACCAGAATAAAATTTAGGGCAGAATGCACCTGACCACTATTATTTGCTGGTGGACTGGTCTCCAGAGCACCCTGCACCTGGCCACTATTATTTATCGATGGACCGGTCTAGCACCGACTCACGTTGTGTTCCATTGTAAGTGATTATTGTCTTCCCATAATTTATTAATATCCAATGTTTGGTTTATTGAGCTCGAGATCCCCCACTATTATAACTGATGGATCGGATATACACTTCAAGACAGAATGCACATGACCACTATTATCCGCCGATAGATCGGTCTCCGAAGCATCTTGCACCTGGCCACTATTATTTGCCGATGAATCTTTCACTTTATGTAATTAATACTTTATTCATGTCTTATTCGAGTGATCTATTTAAATAATTCGAAGGAAGGAAAAAGGTCATGAATCCAAAGACACAAAGATATACTGGTAATAGAATCAAGCATCCTTTATCAAGGATCAAGGAAAACATAAAACCCTAATACGTGCTTCAAACATATCTAGCATACAGTTCCATGCATACTTACAAACCAGACACCTCTTGCATGATTATGAGATAAATACCATATCACACCCTTAATTATCCATCCAACCCTAGGTTATGTCATATTCTTATGATACTCACTTATGACACCTACTAACTTATTAAATACCCTTATCTTATTAAGGAGACTCATTTAATCCATCGACATATTATACGCAAGCTACCAATTCACCCTTTCGGTTGGTTAAATTATCGAATTGTCTTTTTTACTTATCAAATTACTAATTTGCCCCTTTTACTTATAAAATTTACAAAATTGCCCTTCTGGTTTGTTAAATTACCAAATTACCCTTCTTGTTTATTAAAATTACCAAATTTCCCTTTTGGTAGGTTAATATACCAAATTGCCCTTCTTATAAAAATTACCAAATTACCCTTTTGGTAGGTTAAATGATCGCTTTGCCCTTCTTATGAAAATTACCAAATTACCCTTTGGGTTGGTTAAATTACTAAATTGCCCTTCGTAATTATTATAATTACCATTTTACCCCTTTTACCTACAAAATTACCAAGTTAACCTTCCTTTATGCCAATTTACCAAAATACCCTTTATTTAAGCCAAATTACCAAAATACCCTTTCCCTTTATTAAATCACCATTTTACCCCCTTTACTTTACAAAATTACCAAAATGCCCTTCCTTTATGCCAAATTACTAAAATACCCTTCTTCTTTATTAAATCACCATTTTACCCCTTTACTTTACAAAATTACCAAAATACCCTTCCTTTTTATTAAATTACCAAAATACTTTTTTATTTAGAAAAATTACCAAGTTATCCTCTTTTCCATGTAAAATTATTAAAATGCCCTTCTTACTTATCAATTTACCATTTTACCCCCTTTACTCTTGTAAATTACCATTTCGCCCTTGTTATACTAGTTTTACCAAAATACCCTCACCATATAACTATTCATATACATAGACAGTATGCATCCTCCAACACCACCAACTATTCTCATTTATCATTAATACTTATTGGCACCTACTTGACATACTTCTTTAGGTCATACCCGTATATAATAAAAAAAAAATACTAAAATACCCCTAGGGCTTATATTAACATTATCTATGCAACAAATGGCTACATTAGCATATCATATCTTACATATGCATTTAACATTAATAATAAGGCTCCTTCCCTTAAGCATTATTTCTACACATGACACATAAATTAACATGCTTTTCTTTTCATCAACTAACATATGCCACTAAATACATTATACTTAACAACATATATCATGCATATAAACATATTGAAAACCCTAATATGCTAGCATACGTATATCCACACATTTTAGTAGGGTATAATGGTTACCTTATTTTCAGCCATAATCAAACATTACTGGTACCGTGATTAAAGGTTTGAGCTTTGATTAGTAAAATTGATACCTAAAAATAATATAAACATTTATCATGTTAGAATTAAAAGATTTTTTTTTATCAAAAGCTTAATTAAATATATACTAATATTAACTATTTCTATACGTTGAAATTAACTAAATTTTGGCCCAAAATAAAAGGCAAGGTTCACCCTGAATGAGCAACGTGACCTTCATGTAGGGATGGAAGGGATTAAGGGTCGAAGGATGATGGGAGAAAGAGGGAGCGGGTTGGTTCAGTTAAGGGTTGTGGGGTTGGGTAGAGGGCTTCTTGAGGAGAGTTAGGGTAGTGGCTTGGTGTAGGGATGGAGTAGAGGTGTAGGTGGTGATCGAGGATTGATGATCGCTAGCTCAGTGTGGTGAAGACAATGGTTGCAGGGCTAGGAAAAGTAAATGCAATGGTGGCAGAGGAGAAGAAGGCAGGGGAAGAATAGGGGATGGGAGGAGATGCAGGGTTGGGTTTCAGCTAAGGGAGTTAAAGTGATAGTAGGGGAGGTTCTAGGGAGTGGATTGGTGGCTATAGAGGCAGCGGAAGTCGAAGGAGGGTGACAGATGGTGGTGTTGTAGGGTGGAGGCTGAGAAGGAGAGGAAAGAAAATAGAGGAAGGAAAGGAGGTTGCAGGGGTGAGTGGGGGTGATGGGGTGGTGCAAGGAGGTTGATTGGGTGTTGGGGAGGTGATTGCGGTGGTTGGCTAGGCTGTAGAGGCGGTGGTTGAAGGTGGCAGAGCAAAAATTGGGGAAGAGGAGAAGAGGGGAAAGAAGGGAGAAAGAGGTCTCGATAGGCAAGAAGGAAGAAGCTCGGGGGAAGAAAATGGGCAGGTGATAAGTTCATATGTTGACATATTTTATACCTTTTTAATATTAGTTTTTAGTATTTTATTTAAGTAATATAGATGAATAATTATAATTTTTTACTTACGTGGTAATATTTACGTAAATATTATTATTTAATTTAAAATAATAATAAGTAAATAAAATTAGAGTATAATATTATTTATTAATTTTTATTTAATTTTATTTTGTAAGTATTATTTTTAAATAAAAAATAAAAATATTCAGACCTTTGTACCAACCGCTCAAGGGTCGGAGGCCCAAAGGCCAAAAAGTAAATAAATGAAGCCTAGAACAAAAGAAATAAGAGAGTTGTAAAAGATAGGAGGACCGATGTAGGGAAGCATTTGTCATCAACAGCGAGAAGAAGGGCTTACGTGGAAAAAAGGCAGCATAGAAGTGAGGAAGGGCCGCAAGAAATTAAAGAAGAAAACGACACACAAAATAAATAGGGACATAGATAGGGAGCCAACGATAAGAACGAAGGAGAAGGCTTCGACGACAACAAATAAAAAGCGAGCCAGGGGCGATAGATTAGGGAAGACATGAGAGCCGACACAAAAAATAAGATCGGGAGAGTTGCAAAGGATATAAGAAAGGAGCATAGCAGGCGTATGAAAAAGAGAAGCACAAAAAAGGAGCACGACGCACAGAATGAGAAAATGGAGAAGAAAAAAGGTAAAGAAGGAGAACGGCTGGAGAGTAGGACACACACGAACAAAAAAAATTATCGTGTGAGCGTGGAGAATAGTGACAAGATTGAACACGAAAATTTAGAGAAGGACGGGGTGACAAAGTTAAAGCGAGAAAGAGAACCGTCAGCTACAAGGGAAAAAAAGGGAAATGAATATTTCACGAAAATAAGTATGTCGACGAAGGAAAGAATAGAGAGAAACTTATACCAATAGAATTTATTTCAGATGAAATTAATTACTTTTTTATCTAAATAAATTCTTAATATTTCATCTGTAATTAATTTCAATTATTTCTTTCTTTATTTTTAATATATATTTTGGATATATATTTCTATGTAATGAGTTCGATAATTATGTCTGGTTGATTATTTATTGTTAGGGACTAGATTGAAACCCTAAATTAGGGTTTGAGATAAAATTTTATTTTTCATTATTTCATGGGATTGTTCTTTGACTCTATTTTAATTTATATCATTTATATATATATTTCTGTCAGGTATATTATATATGGTACATGCCTTATTTTGATTTCCTCATAAGTGACATTATATAGGATTATTTACCTATTCGGTGGTCATATAAATATACTAAAATTTGTATGTATAAATTGAAACTATGTTAGCTAATAATTCACCTAATTTTGTGACTCTAACCGAAGTGGTAAAATATTTAGATACCTGTGGGTAAAAGAAATGAAATATAGCCGGACATGTATAGTGTACTAATCTCAGTACTTAGATTGACATCATTCCAGTTATACATAATGCATTAAATCTACTTAAATATAGGGGCCACTTTTTTCTATTATACTAATAGTATTTAATAGTGTTAATATTGACATTTTGTCATATTAATTAATTTAGGGAAGTAATATAATGTATATAAACTTGCTTTTGGTGTACAACTTGGTTAATCTCTTTCTCATGATTAAATATTGACTTAGGTATTAATATTATATTTTAACCTAATTTAGTGGTAGAACTCGAATTGTTGTTATCCATTATTCTTATTATTATTATTTTATTCTATTTTATTTATTATTTTTATTATCTTCTAATTTTATAACCCCTATTAGTATTTTTCTTATTTATTTATTTTGTATTATTTGGTGTTTTTATTTTTGTTTGTTTCTAAGCCAATTAAATAGAGGTGAGCCCTCTCAATCTTTGATATAGAACGATACCCTTATTTGCCAGTACTACAATTGATAATAAAAGGGTTTAAATTGCGTGTTGGTTAAGGCCATACCAGCAGGGGAGAAAAAGAGAAAGAAGTGGGAGAGGAAAGGAGGTATAGGCAGGTCGACGAGTGTAGGGTGGCAATGAGAGGGAAGGGAAGAAAAGGAAGAGAAGGCCAAGCAAGGAAGGGCTGTGTTTGGCTCAAAAAAGGAAGGGAAATAGACGGGGGAGAGAGAGGAAGAGAGACTAGGGTTGTAGGGGAGGCAGGTGGTTGTAGGCAGCTATAGTAGGTTGTCATGGCGTGCATCGTTGAAGGAGAAAGGTGGAGGAAGGAAGAAGAAGAAGAAGAGTAAGAAAGAAGAGGTAGGTTAGCTGAGTAGGGGAGAAAGAAAAGGATGGGCCAGCCCACACGCGCGAGAGAGATGGTGAAGGAAAAGAATGGTTGGGCTGGCCTTACCAGGGAGGAAAAAAGGAAAGAAAAAAAAAGGAGGAAAAGACCAGGCTGGACAGTGGCACGGGAGAGGGAGGAGAAAGGGAAGGAAGTAGCCTGGTGGCCCAAAAGAAGAAGGAAGGAAAAAGAAAAGAAAAAGGAAGAAAAAGAAGAAAGAAAAAAAGGAAAAAGAAAAAAGAAAAAAGGAGAAAAATAAGATAAAATAAATTTTTAAAAAATGACATTTAATATTTTTGATAGATAAATTAATTTAATAATTGAATTTATTAGAATTTAATATATTCATTAAAAAGGGTAATTTTAGTAAAATATTGGTTTGGAAAATTATTTAAATAAAATAAGTTTGATAAAATAAAAAAAATATTCATATACATTTTCATATACTAAAAAATCAACAAAATGATTAAATTAAATAAATTTTAAAATAAAATTATCCCAAATAAGGGTTATTTATTAAATTATAGGTTTTACAATTTTAGGATATTACATGAATGGTTTGACAAAAGTGATTGACTAGTTCGAGGGAGCTCTAGGGTTTTGCCAAAGTGTGTTATTTTATTTATTTATTTTTAGCTTGCTATGCTTTGAGACTTTGGAAAAACGCTATAATATGATCCTTTAATGATGAGAATACACATCTTGGCATACATTAACTAACTTATTAGATAGATTAAAGGGATCATGATACATGATATTATATTAATACCTTTAGAAGACTTTAGCATAAATGTATTACCTTAATGGGTTGATTTCAAATTAGCTAAGCACTAACAAAAATCTCACTACATCGTTGGATGGTAAAAATGGTTAAGATGGAATTAGTAGGTGGATGTGTTACTTGAATGTTTTATGGGCCTTATATGATAACATAATATTAGAAAAAAATCTTAATAATCACTTAAAGTAGAATATAATCAAGTTGTTCATGGGTCTAGGATCCCTAGTCCTTAACTAGCTATCAAGGGTTAGTCCACCTTTAGGCATTTATTGGTTCCTTTGGGCTTTTCCTCCTAGTGGGATCCTAGATGATCCTTGTGTCTTGCCTACTCTAAACACTTATGATGTACTAGGGGTATTGGTACTAAAGGGTTTAGTCACCTAAGTAAGGTACTTGGCTTCAGCCAGACATCATGTCTATTAGTGGTTACTTGGCTTTGCCTAGACTTTATGTCCTCTAGTCTGGATAGGCTTCCATAATATGTGAGACCGGAGGGCTTTTCACATTCCATCACTTGATAATAATAAGAATAAGAATAAGGATATGGATAAAGGAAAAGTAAAAAGAAAGGGATGAGAAATATGTGCTTATAAATAAACAACCTAGTGAATTATGTAGGCTTGGAAAGAGAGATTATTGAGAAATTATGTGAATGGATGGTAGAAGCCCTAATAAGTTATTTAAATGACCTACTTATTAAATATGTTTCTATATGTGATGTTCATGCTCTATTGATAATCATCTTGTATCCTAATTTTTTTGAGCCATCTATAAATGAAGTCTTGATGCATTATATAACCATGATTGAGAATGTTTTTCTAATTGCATGGCATAAACATGATTGTGTTTGGTAAAATCTCCATATTATGCAAGGACCTTGTGTACTTGTGACTCTCATTGAGGAAGTAACTTGGCTTACTTAGTATGATGATTACTAATGTGTCTGCTTATTTGGTCACCTACTCAATCCCACAAGATAAAGACCATGTGTAGGTTTTTGGGGATAGCTAGTAGTGATCCTACTTCTATTTAGTCTTAGGGCTTAAGAGTGTGGACATTTGGAATTTGTTCTTTATTCCTTAATGGATAATGGTTTGGGGTTATGCTCTACTCTTGTTTTCTACCATTGTAATTCTATACTTCAGTTTAATCCACTTTCATGTATTCGAAGATTTTGGGGACAATAAATGTCCTATTTTGTAAATTTTTTTCTTTCGGTATCTATATATCATGTTTCTTGAGCACTTTACTTTTGTTTTCATTGGCTTGATTTCTCAACCTTATATCTAAATTGGGATGGGAGATTGATACCTTTCTTATATTAGGTGTGGCAATAACACCCCATTTTTTATAGTTGTATTTAGTATTATTTTTTTTCACTTCCACAATGTTTTAAAATGAAAGTTTTCATTAGTGAAAAAATGGGAGTTTTACAACCTAATAATGAAAAATTTAACTCAGTTATTCTCTTACATCATATCATGTTTATGAGTTTTACATGATGAGTCTTTTATGTGATATTATGTATTTTTTACCCACTCTATGTTTATATTGTCACCTCACTTAAGTATATAATGTATCGATTATCCTTTTCATGCATGCTACTCATTCACACAAGTAGAGATCTCAGATGTGTTTGTGCCGTTGATGAAGATCCATTGAATGACTTTGCTACTTATAATGCTTTACTGGTAGATGAGTGACTCTTATTTATCATGGTTGGGTGTATAGTCATCTTATCAAGTTATCTATTTTAGTGAGGATGCGTTAAGGAACTCCTAGTTTGCAATGTACCTCTTTCTATGTAGTTTAATATTATAGTCTCACTTAAGCTCCAAACTCCTATCTATGATTATGGAAGTTTCTCTCATTTTTTTTATCATAGTTTTTATCCTAATTGTTTTTCCTTGTAAATACAAGGATATTATGGTAATAACACTTGTTTATATTGTTATTACACTTAAAAAAATTCAGCAATAATTTTTGGGGAATTATAGGAATATATCCAATGGGGGAGAAATAGGTCGGCATATATCATCCACCAGAATTAAAAATAAAAGGTGGAAAAAGAAGGGATAAAGTTTATTGAACTTAAGGACATTAGTATACATTTACCAAATAAATCAAATTCAATTTGATTACCACAAGGTAGAGGCAAGATAAAAAGTTGTTGGGGGTATAAATGAGAGGTTTTTCATGAGTCATAATCAAATTCAATTTCATGAGGTTTTTCATGGAAAAAAGGGCAGAGTTCTTCCTCATGAGATTAGATAGGGATTAGGGGAAGAAAAGTCACAAGTGATGACTTATTATATCTAAATATTTATTAGTAAATAAAAAAATTATAAAAATAAGTATATAAATTTTAAAACCATTTTAAGTTTAACTACTCTAAATTTTAATGATTGTGAAATATTTGTAAATTTTAGATAGTTAAAAGGGTTGTTTCAAGGCTTCAAATACATTTAATGCACATCGAGACAATAACTGACATATTTTTTCCAATGAATCTATTTGACATTTTGAAAGACCCTTGAAGACCAAAAAGAATTCAAGAATTTTAGAAATTTAATAATAATAATTATCTAAAAGAATATGATAGCCAAAAGTGTCTTAGAAGATTGCACATAAATTAACTTGCAATTAAGGGTTACAAAATCAACATAAAATATTTCAAAAATAAAACTAGGGTTTCTAATTTAATAAAGAATGTAATAAAATAATCAAAATACTATAATACTTTTTTGTAAATATAGAAGATAATGAATAGGCCAAGATTTTTGAGAAGTAAAGTATTATACAAATATACTAACTTATAGGGAGTATGAGTGCATAAAAGTTAGAGATTTACTAATGGTTTAAGTGTTTTATCCTAGAAATGAAAGTATTGATTAGGTTGATTATCTTTCTCCAATTCTCAAGGTAAATAATGCAAGCGGGATTCTAATCTCAATGTAATTTAAGTAAATTGAATAGTGTGATAACCTAAGTATAAAATTTATTACAATTTCACTCTTAGATTATCTCACACGTACATGTATAGTGTTTTATCATCATGTAACTTTTGTGTTTTAGTTGCTATTTTCTATTTATTTGCATTATTACCATACTCAACTTATAATTATTAATCATTATTTTTATGGTTTCTACTCATTTTCATGAATAGATGACCCCACTATTACAAAAATACAAATAGACGTATCTTTATATACAAATTTTTTAATAAGTGTAACCGTATATAACCCATATAGTAAAAATGGAGATATTTAAAAAAAACATTGCTATTGTGAGGAGATATAAATGATGGTTGTAACATAATAACAACTGCTTATAATGTCTCATGAAGGGGATACTTTACAAAGGACTATATAAGTCAACCTTCTTTTATAATTAATGTAGGAGCATCTCAAGCTCAATCTCAATCATATTCTTCAAGGGATGAAGATTAAGAAGAATGAGCATACTTGGAGACGAAAATTATTGTGCTTGAAAATTCTTATACTTATAATGCTTTTTTAATTAACTCTTACAGGTATTGTATATGTTAATTAACATTTGTAAAATGCCATTGTAATTAATATGTATATGCTTATGTGGTGAAAATGGGTTATTATTAAGGCTGAGTATTATGGGATTATTAAAGAAAGGGCCTGCATATGTATATATATATATATACCCCCTTACACACACTTAATCTCGTATATGAATAATAGATGAAACGAAACTTTCGAACTAGAAAGAATTAACACAAGGCCTATATTCTTCTTCTTCTTCCCTTCTTTTTCTTCAAGTTAGGTTATTGGAGAGTTTTAGAGTGAATTCTATTGAGAAATAGAATATTTCTCTTTATAAGGTTAAATATTTCAGGTTAGATCTTACCCACTATCCCACGTAAACTGAGAAATCATCATCAATAGTTTTGAATTCAAGGAAACTTTTGAAGTTTTGTGATAGCTAAAGACAATAAGAAAATTTCTTGTAATGTTGAATATTATTATTTAATGATCTTCCACATTAAAATTGGTATGAAATCCTTGTTTCTTAGCATTGACAACTCAAATGCAAGTTGAACCAAAATTTTTGACTCTTACACAATCACCATTGAAGTTCTAGTAAGATTGTTGACTCTTCTTGATTGAATTCTTTTTGAATCCTTAGAAAACATGCATTTTTTACATATTCTTTACATGGGATAGTATAATCTTACATGATTCTTGGAAGCATCTTGAATGATCTTACATGAGAATCTCCACATAAGTTTAGAAAACATTTTACGCATGTAGTGTGTGCAGATTTTGTGAGTGTTGTGTGTGACTTTTAAGTGTTTTGAATATTTAGTTTTTGCATGCAAAAATGCATGCGTAATTTGTATTTGAGCTGGTTTATCACGTGTAGCGATCATCATTTGGTATTAGATTTGACTCGTGCACATGAGTTGTGAAAATCTTACTTGGTTGAAGTGTAGCCGAGAAGTATGTCCTTATTTTGTTTTCTTTTGATCATGTGTTTTGATAATTGTGTGTTTGAATATTGCGTTTCATTATGAAATAGAGTTATTGTAAATTGAAAGGTTTTTTTTACTATAGGAACTTGTGCATGAAGTGTTCTATGATACATGTATAAAGTTTTAGGGTTTTTCAAAGTGAGTTTTTAAAACTTGTTGAATTCTATATCAAGATTTTAGCAAGATAAGTGTTTAAGTGTGCCTAATTTTATTGTGTGATACTTACATGATTATTCTGTATTTCATTTATTAAACTAAAATTTTTATTCACTAATCGAACAAGAACAATGTTATGGTGTTGAATTATCTCGGTTGTAATCAATAAAACAAAAACCTAGTGGAATCCGAGTGTTTCAGAGTTGTAATAGTCAAACCATGGAAGGGGGAATTTCAGAGCCATGTTTGAAGCTATTCAAAAACTCACAAACAATTTATATGCCACTAATTCTCAACTTAGGCAAATTCCTATAACAAAATGTCGGCTACAAAAGTTTAAGTCTAGGTTCGCTAAACAAACATGGGTCCTAAGAATCCAAGAACAAATGGATTTTTATAGAGATGCAATAGGGAGTTCCATCAAATACACCAATCCAGATAGGGCAAGGTATCTAAATTCAAGAATAGGCCATGATGAAGAGTTTATAGGGAGTAAAAGTAACTGAAAGTTCCATGACCATCAACTAAAGTATCATGAAAAAGAAGATAAAGGCATTAGGCATGATCTTCCGGATTTTGATGGCAATCATGATGTAGACTTATTTCTTAAGTGGTTACATAAAGTGGAGGCTATCTTTGAATTTAAATAGTATCATGATGAGAAAAAATGTAAACAAACTGCTATTAAGTTTAAGAAGTTTGCTAGATATGGTATGATAATCTAAAAAGGACTAGGGAATGAAAAGGGAAATCAAAAGTAAAATATTGGGAAACACTTAAAAATCATCTATGGAAGAAGTTTATCCCTAAAGAGTATGAGAAATATTATTATATTTGATTGAATACTCTTGGATAAGGGCTTCTAAGTGTTGAAGAATATGTTAGAAAGTTTAATAGGTTCGCACTTGTATATAATATCCATGAAAGTAAGAAACAAATATGTATTTGATTTTTAGGCAGCCTTATTATGATCATTTGCAACAACATTGTGCATTGTATATATGATTCTTAGATGACATGATTAAGATGTCCTTAAGATTTGAAAAACAAATCAAGTCCACTAAGCCTTATGCTAAATAAAGTACTTCATCTATAAATTACTACTCAAGTACTTAAGCTACAAATTTTGGAGTGAGTATTTCAACTTCTAAAAATCTTGATAAAAAGAAAGGGAGTACTACAAAATAGAAAGACAAGAATAAAATAAATGAAATCTCTACTAGTTAATGTTTTAAATTTCAAGAATTTGCACACTTTGCTTGTGAATGTCCTAATTAAAGGGTATTATTCATACAAGAAGTTGAAGCTATGAAGACATGTGAAGAAGATACTAAATTTGAGCCTATTGAGGAAGTTTCTAGTGAGTCAGAGGAGGAAGAAAATTCTTCTTATAACTTGAAAATGGTGCTTTAAACCCAAGATAGTGAGAAACCTAGTCACTAATAAAAGATATTTAAAATAAAAGGAAGAGTAGGAGATATTGTTTGCCAAGTTATCATCGATAATAGATCTTGTATAAATGTGGCCAATGAGAGGATGGTGAAGGATTTAGGGTTGAACACTACACCACATCCAAGCCTTTTTCTCTTCAATGGTCAAACAAGGAAAAGAGGATAAAGCTAACTAAACAAACCCTACCCTCATTTAAAAATGGTAATTATCTTGATGATGTGTTATGTGATGTTTTACTTATGGATGCATGTGGAATTATGTTAGGTAGATAATGGCAGTATGATAGAAATTCTATTCATAATGGTATTAATAATGAATATCAAGTTGATAAGGATAAGAAATAAGAATAAACTTAAATCTTCTAAATGTAATAATGAGGGAATAGTCGAGAATAAAAAGAGTTTATTATTACATAAAAAGGTTATGATTAAATATATTAAAGAAGAAAGAATTTGTTATACTATGATTATGAATGAATCCCTACAAGGGGAGAAAAATAATGGTAATCTTAAATTAGATAAACTTATTGATGATTATCAAAAAGTTTTTCTTGATGACTTACCACCTGAGAGAGGAATAGAACATGCCATAGATTTAATTCTTTGTGTGTCTTTACCTAATCAACCTACATATCGATGTAATTGGGAGGAGGCTAAGTAATTAGAAAAAAATTTAGAAGAAATCATATGAAAATGTTAGGTGAGGTAAATTATGAGTCCATATTTTGTGCTTGCGTTATCTATCCCTAAAAAGGATGATACCTAGCACATGTGCATTGACTCAAGATTCGTGGACAATATAACTATAAAATATTGATTTCCTATGGCAATATTAGATGACATGTTAGATGAGTTCTTTGGAGTGCAAGTATTCTCTAAAATTGATCTAAGGAGTGAATATCATCAAATGAGAATAAAAGAAGGGGATGGATGGAAAACTACATTCAAAATAGAATATAGTTTTTATGAATGGATTATGATGCCTTTTGGTTAATGTAATGCACTAAGTTCATTTATGAGGCTACTAAATGAATTTCTTTGACATTTTCTTAGAAGTTTCATTGCGGTATACTTAAACGATTTACTTGTGTATAATAAAAATAAGCATGATCATTTTATTAATTTAAGAAAGCGATTTGATAAGATGAGGGAAAATAAACTCTATGGAAATAGGGAGAACTGTGATTTTATACTTTTGAGTATTGTTTTCATTGGATATATTGTGATTATTGAAGATATTAAAGTAGATCCCACTACGATTAAGGTTATTAAAGATTGGCTGATACCTAAGGATATTCATGAGGTGAGGAGTTTTCTTAGTTTGTAAAGTTTTTATAGAAGATTCATTAAGGATTTTTCAACTATTGCCACACCAATAACATAACTTATAAAGAAGGGTGAATTTAATTGGAGTAAGGATACAACTAAATCCTTCCAAACTTTAAAAAAAAAAGCTATATAATGCACCGGTATTATCCTTACCCAACTTGGATAAATTATTTGAGGTTATGTGTGATGCAACTAGGGTTGCAATAGGAGGTGAATCTCATAACAAAAATGGGATACTAAATTTTTTATTGAGAAATTAAGTGGGGTAAAATTGAACTAGTAAGCATATGATAAAGATTTCTATGCCATCATAAGAGGTCTAGAAACATGGATCCCTTACTTAATAATTAAGCCATTTGTTTTACATTTGGATCATGAGAGTTAAAAATATTTCCCTAGGCAAAAGAATATTAGTCCTAGGCATGCCAAATAAGTTAGTTTCTTATAATCCTTCATGTTTTCTATCAAACATGTCGATGGTAAGAAAAATGTCATGGCAGATGTTTTATATGGAAGATCCATGATATTAGTTATCTTACATGTTAAATTATTAGGTTTTGAAATTTTAAAAAAAATTATATGCTAATGATGAAGATTTTGTTGGCGTCTATAATGCATGTAAAAGGAATAATAGTTGTGGCAATTATGTACTACATGATGACTTTCTTTTCAAACTTAATATGTTGTGTCTATATTTTTCTAGTGTATGTGATTTACTTATTAAAGAAATAGATGAGGGGGTATAGTTGGCCATTTTAGAGTTTCATAAAACCATGGAAATGTTATAAGATAACTTCTACTGGCCATGCATAATAAAATTAGTCCAAGCTATTAAAGGAAGATGTGCGATTTGTCAAAAGAATAAAAGTTTCTAACATAAAGGTTTGTGTAATCCTTTACCAATTCCTAATCAACCTTGGGAAATTGATAGAATTCATTTTATCTTAGGCTTACCAAGGACACAAAGGGGAAAGGATTTTAAATTTTAATCTAGTGGTTGTAGATCGATTTTCTAAAATGGCACATTTCATATCTTATTATAAAATAAATAATGCAACTCATGTAGTAGATTTATATTTACAAGAGATAGTAAGATTATGTGGTGCTCCCAAAAATATAGTGTCAGATAGAGATATAAAATTCTTGAGCTACTTCTAGAAAATACTTTGGCATATTTTATGTTCTAATTTGTTGCTTAGTACTTCTAACATAAAAACCTACGCAGACTTGCCATCTCCAACCCCCAGCTGCCTGCCCCTCCCACTCCTTTGTCCTCACCCCCTTATCATCTTCTCCTCCTCCACACTTATAAAAGTCCCCTGACTCTCATTCCTCTTCTTTTTCCTCTACTTAGAAACTCCTCGCATTCTCGTCCTATTGGCCATTCAGATGCAGTTGCCGTCGCTGCCACACATCCCCGCCATTCGAACTTCCACTGAATCTCATCCCTACACAACCCTCTATAAAATGAGACCTTTCCCAGCCTCTAAATCCCCCTCCTCTACTCTCCTTTCTTATGCAAAGTGGGAAACTCAAGCTGCCTTTTTGCACCCTTTGCCGCCCCTTACGCAGCCTTCTCCCCCTCAACCACCACCCTTACTTCATCCCTCTCTACCCAAAATCCTCCCCTACCTCCCTATACCCTCCCTTTCATTTTTCTCCCCCTTCTTCCTCCTCTTTTCCTCTCCTCCACTTTTATCCACCATCGCCGTAGCCACCTACGCTACCATAGTGGCACGACACCACCACCACTATCACCCCCTCTGACCTAAGAACCTTACCACCTCCCAAACACCACTTGTGTCCCCTTTTTCCAACCCTAAATTCTTATCATTCTAATCACCATCACCCTTGTGCCACCACCACTGCTGCTGCTACCCTAGTTGTCACATCCTCTCTCAATGTGCCCTAAGCCTATATTTATTTAATTATAACTTATTTTAAATATTAACTATTATTCATCTTATTATTATTGTTATTATTGTTGTTGTTGTTGTTTTTGTTGTTGTTGTTGTTGTTGTTTTTCTAATATTTAGTTAGAGAATAATAAAAGAGAAAGGAGTAAGAGGGAAGTTAATATTAGTGTTCCATTATTATATGTGAACCAAACCCTTCCGATAAGAAGGCATAGGATTTATGCTCCAAGACTTGTGTCCTATTAGGTAAGGATGTAGTTAAAGTTGAATTGTTTGTTTTATGTGTTCCTGGGTGTTTTGATATGTTCTTGTATTATATTTGAGGATGGGATAAAATCCGTGAAGTGCATATTGGTATGCATGGAGCTAAGGTAAGTGGTGTATATGTTATGATATGTTTGATGTAGGTGGTATGGCTTGTATTTTATGATATGCTCTTATGTAAAGTTGCTATAATTTGAAAAGCATGCTAGGAGGCCTTAGGTGGTATGATGAGGTTGTAGAGAGCTAAAAGAAATAAAAAGGGTGGAGTGACTAATGTGAAGTGAGGAAAATCCTAAGTGTCTTATGATCCTTGGGTGGCAAAATAAAGGGGTGATACTAATAAAATGAAGGGTTGGAGTTAATCTAGCATAGGAGGTGTGATAATTGAATGGGGTGGTTATCCTTTCAATGGGAGTAAATTTTATGTGGGAAAAAGGTAATTTAAGGGTTAAGCATGGTTAGGGAAGAGTATTTTTGGTGATTGAATTCCATGGGTAAAAAATACTACGTGGGTTTGTAGAAGTTTACATGGGGGCTTAACTAGGGTTTGTGGAAAAAACCCTAAGTGAGGGGAGTGCGTGAAGAGGGTTGATAGTGAGTTGTTAGAGTAAGTGTTCAGACTAAGTAGGTTTATTTCGAAGGCAGATGAGTCAAGTGGAAAGGAGGGTAGAGTGTGTGGGTAAAGGGATTGTGTAAAAGAAAGGAGGAGTATTAGGGTTCGGGGTAGCCAACTAGGGTTTTCATTATCACATATGAAATATGGGAAGTAAGGTTGTGATGTTTCAGTGTGGGTTAAATGGAGTAGTGGTGTTGGAAATAAAGGGAGTATGGGCCATATATAATAAGGAGAGGTTATGGCCATATTGGCTAGATTAGGGTTTCTAAGGGGAAACCCTTGTGGGAAATGGAGAGCTAAAGTGGAAAGATGGGAAATTGGACATTGATCCATGTATGGAAGTGTTTAAGTTTTCGTGGTAAGGGAAAGGTAAGGAAGAAGCCTTGGAGTCATAGGGTATGTAGGGGTCCCGAGATAAGGGATGAAGCTATTCAAGGGAGTTAGGTGAAAGGGTGAGAATAGGAAGTTTAGTGAGGCATACGTGCCCACAAAGAAGGTACTTGTTGAATAAGAAAAGAACAATAAACTAACCACTTAAAGTGAAGGATTATTTAGCCAAGACCAAACCTATCCATGGGTAGGAATAGTGGCCAGGTGCACTTTGCCCTAGAGATCAATCCACCGACGAATAATAGTGGATAGGTGCATTCTGCCCTAGTTTTTTCTGATCCACTGGCTTTAATAGTGGGGGATCCCGAGCTCAATAAACCAAACCTTTAATGATAATACGTCATAGGAAAAATACTAAACACTTATAGTGGAACACCATGAGAGTCGGGCCAGACCGATCCATCAGCGAGAATAGTGGCTAGGAGCACTTTACCCAAGAGACTAATCCACCAAAAAATAATAGTAGCGATGATCATCCTATATGGGGTGTTTCTAATCCATGGCCATAATTGTGGGATTCCTAGCAAATGAGTTAATGGACTGAGTGATGGCCTCGTGTACTTTTCATGGGTCTGAGACGGTGTTTTCTAGACTTACCTTTATTTGAGTCCCCTATTATTTTATTTACCATTTTATTTATCCTATGGGGTGTGTTATTATGTTCACTTTCTTCTTCTATATTAACTCTTACAATTAAGCACTTTTTTTCTTTATGAAATGTTGGAACTATTGTGGTTTTAGTGATTACTCTCATTAATACCTTTAAATTCTCTATCCTTGTGGTGGCCATGAGATTGGCTAGGCTTTAATCTTTTGCCAATCATAGCGGTAGCACCCATTGTTTTTAGTGTATGGTTTTCAGCATAATGAAAAAATTCAACTATAAATTTTAAGGTGTTATAAGTTGATATCTGAGTATTGGTTCTTGTAACCGTGCTTTATTTTCAAAGAATTTTTGTATTAACAAGTTTTTCCCTAATTTTGAAATTATTTTTTTTCCTAAAAAGGTCATTCTATTCTAAAATCCCTTAGTTTAGGATCACCAGTAAGGAAACGAAAGGGTAGAATAAGTAATTCCCAAAGGGGAAATAATGTGTGATAGTTGTATCAAACCAGATGGTTCTCTCTTGACATCTCTATTCTCTTATAGCTAAGCTTCATGATGAATGGAAGAGTAGGCCAATTGGAGGAGGCCTTCATGGAATTCGTCCAGCACCAGCAACTATTTCCACCCTTGCACCCACATCACTTTGAATATGTTAGGGAAGATAGGCTTCGGAGGGTCACCAATAATCACCCTCCGCTATACACTTGTGAAGAGGACTCCGTGATTCTCAAGGGGTGGATTTGAGAAATAGACCACACCTTCGAAGCTATGGACTACCTTCCAACCTTGTAGCCCAACATTACAACATTCTTTCTGAGGGGCGTAGCAAATGCCTAGTGGGTAGAGCACCACACTCGGGATGGTCCCTTGATAACCTAGGAGGCATTCAAGGCTACCCTATGCTCCAAATTCTATTAGGAGAGCTTGAAGGGGGACAAACTTAAGTAATTCATGTAGCTCACTCATGGTAACATGATGATTAGGAATTACTACACTCACTTTATTGAGCTGCTCAGGTTTTCCCCAGGTAGTGTACACATTGAGTCCATGGTGGTATTCTAGTTCAAGCAAGGGCTGAACTTCAGCATTTGCCTAATGATGGGAGTATTGGCCTTCACCAACTTGGCCACCTAATACAAGTGCGCCTGTATTACCGCCACTCTTGTCCATGAGCAGGACCTAGCCAAGAGTAGGAGGACCCTTAAGACACGATCATGTGGATCAGATCAAATACCAGGGATCATCGAGGGGGTCCTCATGTAGATGATGTGGGAGGAGCCACTTGGATAGATATTGTGGAGGTAGGCTTATGAACTACCTGAACTATGGTAAGCTGGGCCACTAAGTGTTTGAGAGTCTATGGTAGTAGCATCCCTAACAATTCTAGAGTTAGTAGTACAAGTAGAGGGGACCCTTGATTCCCAAGCCATAAGCCTACTAGTAGCATACACAAACCTCATTCCTGCCATCCTAGTAGAGAGCACCAACACTAGCTATTGCACCCATTTGAGATGTCAAATGAAGGCCTCAGGGACCATGGCCTTTCCCTCAAAGAGGAGGTCAGCCAGGCAGGCACCTTAATATGATCAGCCAGGCAGAGGCTGATTGTCAGCTAGACGTCGTCATTGGTTGTTCACCATATTATCTTTACTAGTGCATATTCTTTTCAATCTAGGCATATCTCAATCATTCATGTCCACTTTATTTGTTGCTAAGGCTAAGATATCGCTATATGCTATTGTAACGTTGTCTTTGATGCTTTCTTTGGGTGATAGGATGGATTGTACTGAGTTATGTTCAGGTGTGGCCTTAATCATAGATAGGGAAGACTTTTTAGTGGACCTAATAGGGATGTATTTGCGGGATTTTGATGCAATTCTAGGGATGGATACACTTGGAAGGTATCGGATGGTGATCGACTATGCTCAATAGTGTGTGGTATTACGAGGCCCAATGTGTGTTCAGGCTTCTTACAAGAAAACCAAGCCTAAGCCCACTACCAAAGTAGTGTCGGCACTTGCATTACACTCCTTGGTCCAAAAGGAGAACCCACTGTACCTACGTAGTGTGCAAGAGATGAACAAGGACCTGGCAACTTTAGAAGGCATTCCAGTAGTTAGAGAATTTTTGGATGTATTTCCAAAGTAAATACCTAGTATGCCCCCAATTTATGAGATCGATTTCAATACCAAGCTAGTGCTTGGAGTTGAGTGTGTGTTAAAAGCACCATAATGGATGATACCTGTTGAGTTGAGGGATCTAAATACTGAGTTAGACGAATTGTTAGAGTATGGATACATATGACCAAGTCTGTCACCCTGAGGAGCACTAGTCTTACTTTTTTATGAAGAAGGAAGGGAGCCCTTTTCTCTATATAGACTACCAAAGGCTAAACCAATTAACTACAAAGAACCAGTACCTGCTCCCAAGGATTGATGATCTCTTTGACTAGTTGAGGGGTGCCGTAGTTTTCTCCAAGATTGACCTAAGATTAGGATACCATCAGTTGCGGATAGCAGATGTTGACATTCTGAAGACAATCTTTCATACTCAGTATGGACACTATGAGTTCACGGTAATGCCTTTTGGCCTTACTAACACTCTAGAAGTGTTCATGGACTTGATGAAAAGTATCTTCAAACCCTTCCTTAATCAATTTATGGTGGTGTTCATCAATGACATCCTAGTGTACTCCCGAGGGAATGAAGAGCATGAGCGGCACTTTTGTACTATATTTTCCTTGCTACGGGAGCATCGTTTATATGCAAAGTTGTCTAAGTGTGGGTTCTGGCTTCAAGAAGTGACCTTTATTGGGCATATCATGTTAGTTGGGGGGTTATCTATCGA
The DNA here is from genome assembly GCA_039764185.1 of Tamarix austromongolica. Classification (NCBI taxonomy): domain Eukaryota; kingdom Viridiplantae; phylum Streptophyta; class Magnoliopsida; order Caryophyllales; family Tamaricaceae; genus Tamarix; species Tamarix austromongolica. The sequence goes on from CM077809.1 coordinate 123,676,529, forward strand.
CCTAGCAAAGATAGTGGTAATCACAGCGTAGAAGCCGTCCACGAACATATCAGAAGTTTGAATTTTCTAGGACTAATCAGGTACAATAGATGTTTCATGTATAACTTCTCAAAGGTTGTCCATCCTTTAAGAACCATTTAAAGAAGACCACCAGATTCTAGTGGGATGGATCTTGTGATGAGCCTTCCAAGAGTTAAAGACATGGTTAACCACTGCGCATATCCTGACTCTGCCAACGGGTTCAAATGGTTTCAAGGTCTATAGTGATGCATCCAAGCATGATCTCGGTTATGTGCTGATGTAGAGTGGTAGAGTAGTTGCATATGCTTTCCGATAGTTGAAGCAGAATGAGCAAAAATATCATACTCGTGACCTAAAATGAGCAATAGTGATTTTTTGCATGAAGATCTAGAGGCACTACTTATACGAGATCAAGTGTAAATTCTTTATAAATCACAAGAGCCTTAAGTACATCATCACCCAGAAAAAGCTGAACATGATGCAAAGGAGATGGCTGGAGCTGGTCAAGGACTATGAAATTGTGTTGAACTATCATGAGCATAAGGAAAATGTGGTTGTAGATGCCCTAAGAAGGAAGACCACATACTCTGTGAACTTCTATGTGGTTACTAACAAGACGATGGAAGAATTAACTAGTTTAGAGATTGATTTGATTCAGCAGGGTGATATTGAGGTCCATATGAGTGCCTTGACAATCACTCCTAAATATTTGAGGACTTCTGGGCCAGCTATTCTAGGGATACCAAGCTTTAGAGATTTCATTAGAATTTGCAAGAAGGTTAGGTAGAAGCATTCCAGGTACACGAGGATGGTATTTTTCATTATAAGGGCCACTTGTGCATATTGTAGAGATGTTTAAAGTTGAAACACCAAATCTTGGAAGAGGGACACTAAACCCCTTAATTTGTCCACCCAATAGGGGTCAAGATCTCAAGAAGGTGTACTTGTGGCATTGTATGATGTAGGAAGTGGCTGAGTTTGTTTCCCGATGTCTGACCTATCAAAAGGTTAAGATTGACAACCGCAAACCTACTACGCTACTTCAGCCTTTAGAATTGCTAAGGTGGAAGAGGGATTTAATCTCCAATGACATTGTTAGTGGGTTGCTAAGGACTCGGAGAGATTGTTACACTATTTGGGTCATCGTGGATATATTGACCAAGTCAATCGTGTTTATTCAAATAAATTCCACTCGAAGCATGGATCAGCCAAACAATGCCAACATAAAGTACATGGTTAGTCGAAATGGGGTCCTAGAGGATATTGGGTTAGATAGGGATTCGATGTTCCTCTCTTATTTCTAAGGAAAGTTACAAGAGGTTCTAGGGACAAAGTTGAAGATGAGAACAACTTTCTATCCCACTATAGATGGACAGACCGAGAGGACCATACAAACCATAGAGGACATGCTGAGGGCCTATATATTGAAATTTAAGGTTGTTGGGATGAGCTCCTACAACTAATAGAGTTCTCGTATAATAACAACTACCATGCCATCATAGGGATGGCTTCTTTCCAAGCATTGTATGGGTGGAAGTGTAAGACCCCTTTATGCTGGAGTGATATTAGTGAGATAGTGCTGTTAGGACCTAAGATGATCGAGGAGATGACCAGATAGATCCATCAAATTCAAGATCGAATGAGAGCTGCTTAGTGTCGATAGAATAGCTATGGTTGTCAAATGCACCAGAATAGTGACTTTGAGACTGGAGAGAAAGTGTTGGTGAGGGTTTCCCCCACTAAGGGTGTGCAAAGATTTAGTAGAAAGGGTAAGTTGAGTCCGAGGTACATAAAATCCTATGTGGTCTTAGAGTGGGTTGGAGAGGTTGTATAGTGGTTGGCACTCCCATAAGAGTTAGCTTAAATTCATAATGTGTCCCACACCTCGTAGTTACATAAGTACCTTGGTGATCCTTCCTATATGATCCCGCCCATCGAGGTCAAACATGATGGTTCCCTAGCTTATAAGGAGCCGCCATGGGATCGAAGAAGCTACTTGGGAAGTTAAAAAGGACATGCACAAAGTATATCTAGAACTCTTCACCTCACGTATGATAGTCCCTAATAAATCCCCTTTTTCTTTAAGGGATTTGTAGTGTTGCATTTCATACTTTTAAAATCTGAATTAGCTTAGAACTACTTTTCTCTATTCCCTACTCCTAGGATCTAATCTAGTGACTTCAAGGATGAAGTTTTTCTTTAAGGGCAGTGATAAAATTTTGGGGATAATTTAAAATTTAAACTGTTTATTTAATTATTTTATGGATTTTTGGTTTATAAAAATAGATATGATTATTTAATAAATTAACATAAGTTTTTTTTATCATACTCTTTATTTAAATAATTTTCCAAACCTATATTTTACTAAAATTATCATCTTAAATAAATATCTTAAAATTTAAACGAATTAATTTATTAGAAAAAACTATCCATATAAAAATTAAATACCTTTATTCCAAAAAATTATTTTATTTTTATTTTTATTTTCCCATTTTTCCTTTTCCATTTTCCATTTTCCTTTTTTCATTCTCTTTTTTCCTTCCATTTTTCCTCCTTTCTCTTTTTTCTTCTTTTCTCCCTTTCCTTGGGCCACCTAGCCTACTTTTTCTTTCCCCTTCTTGGCCACTGGCCCTCTTTCGCTTCCTCGCTCATCTAGCCCTTGCATCCCTTCTTTTTTTTCTTCCTTCCTTTCACCCCCAGTTTAGCTAGCCTAACCCTCCTCTCTCCCTTCCCTTCCCACCTTACGGGTATGGGCCAACCCGTTCTTCTTTTCTCCCTACCCAACTTGCCTACCTTGTTCTTCTCCTCCTCCTCCTTCTTCTTTCTTCACCTTGCACGTTAAGCCACCCTGCACCTACAACTTTCCACCCTCTCTGCACTTTTGCAGGCCTAGCCTACTCTCTCCCCCTCTCTCCCATCCCTTTCTTATCCATTTAGGTAAAACTTTCCCTACATAGCCACTCTCCTTCCCTCTTTTTTCCCCCTACCCCATGCAAATGTGAACCTTACAGACCTGTGCTGGCCTGCCACTACAGATCGGCAATAGCCTACCCCTCCCATTCCCTTATCTTCTTCTCCTACCATGCGCCTATAAAATCCCCCTCACCCTCCTTCCTCTTCTTTTCTTCTATCTAGAAACTCCCCGCATTCCCCTCCTACCACCCCTTTAGACGCACCCACCACTACCTCTAGTCTCGTCACCATACAAACTGGAAGCCACTCTCTTCCCTACACCACCCTCTACCAAACAAGACCCCTCCTTGCCTCTAACTCTCCCTAATTGTGTAAAGTGGGCAGCTCTTTTTGAAATACCCCAAAACCCTAATTTAGAGAAATCTAGCAATTTAAGGATTTATTAGGAAAATTAATTAAATAAATTATTTTATTAAAAAATGAGGAAGGATTATTGAGCCAGGCCCAGATTAATCCACCGGCATAATAGTAGCCAGGTGCCGGGGTGCCTTAGAGACTGATCCATGGGGATATAATAGTGGTCAGGTGCATTCTACCATGCATGTCACCGATCCACCAGCTATAATATTGGAGAATCCTCAGCTTAATAAACCAAAAACTAAGTTTGATAAGACACACAAAAGACACTAAGCACATACAGTAGAACACCATGAGAGTCAGGGCCAAACCGATCCACCGACATAATAGTGGCCAAGAGTATTTTGCCTTGGTGACCGACCAACCGGCATATAATAGTTATCAGGTGCATTCTCTCCTGTACGTTTTTGATCTATTAGCTATAATAATGGGGTTCCTATACTCGCATGGATAGATAAAGAGCATGGTGTAAAACGAATATCGATTAGAGAATAAATAATCGGTTTATCTGGACTATAACTTGGCCTTCATTTATCCGTAATGATTGTATGTTGTTATGTGATCATGCTTGTATTATATGCCTTTGTGTACTGGCCTTAGTTGCATAGCTACCTTACTCAATACGTAGGGTACTGACCACCCGTTTTATGGGTGCTGCTCATTCCTCCGAGCAGAAGGCCCCTTTGACTTTGTGTAGGTCGGTGATGCTATTTTTGATGCCTTCGATTCTTATGAGGCATCGGATAGGGTTGAGAGTTAAGCATGGACTTGGCCTGAGGATTCGAGAGCGCCATGGTCGGATTTACCTTTTCTATGTCCCTTTATTTTGTACTAGTTTACTCAAACTTGGTTTTTATCATATTGTAACCTTTATTCCTGTTGAGGAATTTTAATTATGTACTATGGTTTATAAACTCTTTTCTGCATACTCTAATTTTTTTCTTATGAATGATTCAATGCTTTTATGAAGCCTTGTTGGGTTTGAATTATGATGATAGTAAATTTTCCTTTAGCGTTGTGGTTAGTATGGGAACGGTCGGGGACTGGGCTTATACTGATCACAGTGGTAATATCCCTAAAATTTAAAAGTTTTGATTTACTTGATTCCACAAAATTATTTACTAAAAAAAAATTTGGTAGTGAAATTTGGGGGTGTTACACTTTTACAGCCTTCACCACCCCTTGTCTCACCCTATATCGCCTTCTCTACCGTGCTGCCTCCTCCACCATAACCATCACTCCCACTACCTCCCTCTCTATCCAGAAATCATCCCCTACCTCCCCATACCCTCCCCTTCCTTTTTCTCCCCCTCCTTCCTCCTCCATTCCTCTCCTCCACTTTTGGCCACCACCACCGCTGCCACATGTGCCACTACTATTGTACTTCAGCACCACCACTACAACCCCCTCTGACCTAGAAACTGTACAACCTCACAAACACCAATTCCCTCCCTTTTTTCCAACCCAAAATCTTATCATTTTAATCACCACCACCTCCACCACCCTAGTGATGTTGCCACTGCCGTGCACTACCACCGCCACCGCCCTAGATTTCGCATTCCCTCTGGTTGCACCCTAACCCTTGTTTTTAGTTAAGTTTAAGTTATTTTAATATTTGCTATTATTAATCTTATTATTATTACTATTATTATTACAATTATTATTATTATTAGTCTTTTTACTAATATTTAGTTAGAGAATAATAAAAGAAAAAGGAGTAAGATGGAAGTTAATATTAGTGTTCCATTCTTTTAGGTGAACAAAATACCTTTTTCAAGGAGGCTTAGGATTCATGCTCCAAGCTCGGTGTTCTATTAGGTAAGGAAGTGGTTAAGGCTAAATTATATATTGTATGTGCTCCTTGTAATTAGGATATGTTCTTGTGTTATATGTGAGCATGGGCCAAAATACATGAAGTGCAAATTGTTATGCATGGGGATAAGGTAAGTGGTGTATGTGTTTTGGTATGTGTGATATAAGTGATATGGCTTATATTTTATAGCATGCTCTTATGTAAAATTGCTATAATATGACATGCATGCTAGGAAACCTTAGGTGGTATCATGAGGTCGTAGAGAGAAAAAAGATATAAAGAGGATGGAGTGATAAGGCTGAAGTGAGGAAAAGCCTACGTGTCATGTGATCCCTAGGTGGAAAAATAAAGGGATAATACAAATAAAATGAAGGGTTGGAGTTAATCTAGCATAGGAGGTGTGAAGATTGCACGGGGTAGTTAGCCTTTGAATGGGGGTAAAGTTTACCTAGGAAAAGGTGGTGTAAGGTTGAAGCATAGCGTGGAAAGATTATTTTGGGTGATTAGAGTCCATGGGTGAAAAATAGTATATGGGTTGGTAGAAGTGTTCATGGGGGGCTTAACTAGGTTTTGTGGGAAAGACCCTAATTAGGGGGAGTGTGTGAAGAAGGTTGATGGTGAGTGGTTGGAGGTAGGGTTGGGACTAAGAGGGTGTCTTACAAAGGGGGATGAGTCAAATGGAAAGGAGGGTGGAGTGTGTGGGTAAAGGAGTGGTTTAAAAGAAAAGAGTACTAGGATTCGGAGTATCCAACTAGGACTTTTATTATCACATGTGAAAGATGGGAAATAAGGTTGTGATATTTAGGTGTGGGTTAAGTGGAGTGATGGTGATGGAAATAACGAGCATAGGCCATATATGATAAGGAGAGGTTAGGGCCACATAGGAAACATTAAGGTTTCTAAAGGGAAACCCTAGAGGGTGATTGTGAGATAAAGCGGAGAGATGGAAAAGTGGGCCCAGATCAATGTGCATGGGTGTTTGGACTTTTATGGTGAGTAGGGGAAAGGTGAGGAAGAATCCTTAGAGTCATAGGGTGTGTAGGGGTCCCAAGATATGGCTAGGTGCATTCTATCCTTTGTTTTTTTTATCTACTAGCTATAATAGTGGGGGATCCTGAGCTCAGTAAACCAAACCTTAAATGATAGTAAGTCATGGGAAAAATAGTAAAAACATATAGTTAACACCATGATAGTCAGAGCTAGATCGATCAACCGACAAAAATAGTGGCCAAAACTACTTTGCCTTGGAGACTTTTCCACCAGTAAATAATAGTGGCCAGAAGCGTCTTGTCTTAGGTGTTTCTGATCCACCAGTCATACTAGTTGATTCCTATACTTGCATGGACCTAAATTGGGAGTTTTGTGAAAATAAAATTAATGGCCTGAATTCTAATAGTTATGATTAACCTAAATGACTTGTTACATGCATCATCTACTTTTTTTATGTTTGTATGGTCTTAGCCTTATGGTTATCTTACTCAATATGTAGTATACTGATCAACCCTTTCATAGGTGCTGCTCATTCCCATGAGTTTGTGCATGTAGGAGATGGTGCCTGTGATGACTTTGATGCCAATGATACCTTGGGTGGGATTGAGTGATGGCCTAATGTACTTGTCATGGGGGTCCGAGAGGGTGTTTTCCAAACTTACATTTATCTCAGTTCTCTATTGCTTTATTTACCTTTTATTTCTCCCATAGGGGACATTATTGTATTCACTTTCTACTTATGTATTAACTCTGATAATTGTGCACTCTATTTTGTTTATGAATTGTTGGAACTATTGTGGTTTTATTGATTACTCTCATTAGTACCTTTAAATTCTCTAGCCTTGTGGTGGGTACGAGATTGGTCGGGAGTCAATATTGTGTCGATTACAATGGTAGCACCCCCTTTTTTTAGTGTATTGTTTTTTGCATAAACGAAAAATTTTCAATTGTGAATTTTGGGAGCGTTACAAGGATATAAATCATGCACATGCTGAATTTGCATATAATTGGAGTCCTTCTAATGCAACTCATTCGAGTCCTTTTGATGTTGTCTATAGGATTAATCCTTATATATCCATTGATATATTGTCATTAAAAGGATGAGATATCAAAAATTATGTTGCTAAGGAAATAATTGAATTCATTAAAAAACTTGATGAACAAATTGAAGATAAGATAGAAAAATATAATGCCAAATACCAAACTCATGCAAATAAAAATCGAATTCAACAAGCATGTAAACTAAGAGATTTGATATGATTACATTTAAGAAAATAAATATTTTCAAACTTAAAAAAAAACTTTTCCAAAAGCAGATGGAACTTTTAAAATATTATAAAAAATTAAAAATAATACACATGAACTTGAATTACCTAAACACTATGGAGGAGTATTTAGAACTTTCAACATTGGTGATTTATCTCTTTACTATAATGATGTGAATTTGAGGGAAAATTCTTCTTTACAAGGGGAGAAGGATGTAGGATTATCTTAAGCTCAATCTCAATCTTATTCTTCAAGGGATAAAGAATAAGAACAATTAGAATACTTGAAGATGGAACCCATTACGCTTGAAAATTCCTATGCTTCTAATGCTTTGCTAAGTAAATCTTGCAAGTATTGTATATTTTTGCCAGAAGTTGAAGCTATTGAATATATTTGATGTACAAGACAATAAAATTACAAGAATTATAGCGTTTCATGGAAAATATGGCTAAAAGACACAAAGTTGGATTACATATGTTAAATCTATATATTACATATTTAGATTATGTGTAGCTTCGTTTTTCTGTTGTATACTTTGTAATGCTTGTAAAATGTCATTGTGATTAATATGTATAATTTTGAATGTATACATATGTGTTTGTGTGTGTGTTGTGTGTGCGCGTACAAACACCCTTGTACACACTTGATCTTAGCACATGAATGATATATGAAATGAAAACTTTGAAAGAAGAGAAAATTAACACAAGACATGTGTTCTTTCTCATCTTCTCTTCTTCTTCTTCAAGTGAGGTTATTGGAGATTTGTCGAGTGAATTCTATTAACAAATAGAAGATTTCTTTTTCAAAGGTTAAAGATCTTAGGTTGGATCTTAGCCATCATCGTACTAAAACATAGAAATCATCACCAACAATTTCAAGATCAAGGAAACTTTTGAAGTTTTACAATACTTGAGGACCAAAAGAAAAGCTCCTAGAATGTTGAAGATTATTAGTTGATGATCATCCACATAAAAATTATCATTTATAGTTAAATGGGGGATTTTTATATAATTTTTCCATGGTGATTTAATTATAATAACAACTATCTATAACGTCTCCTACGAGGGTGCTTTACAAAAGACCATAAACAGTGACTTTGTCCATAGCTAAGTGTTACTTTTTAGGATATAAATAGTTGTAATAGTATAGAACCACCGTTTATATCTCAATATGTTTTTTTCCTTTATTCCCTTACTTTAATCAAGAAAGATTTTTTTACCTTCATCCATTCACTCATAAAAATAAGAAATAACTTCTAATGGCTTGAAAGACCTCTTCCATTTATGCTACCTTAAACCTTCTTCTCTAGTCATTTTCATCATCTTTTTCTCTTCATTTCACCTTCGTCGTTGATCTTCATACTTTGGGTATGCATTTTCTCCTTCATTCGTATTTAATGTTGCACAAAAACTCAAGTTCTCGATGCTTAAATAGTTTTGTTTTCTTAAAATATTCTTGCTCAATTTTGTTCTTTAATATATTATATACCCTTTAAAAGTGGTTTTGAGTGTTGCTTGGAGTTTTTTTTTAATTGGCATATCATGTTATAAATTTATAATTTTTTTTGTTACTCTTTTATTAGTAATGAGGATTAGAATATTATTTATTAATGGTTGGTTGGTTGCATGCTCTGCTTATAATGTTGCTACTAATTTGAATGTGGTTAGATATCATGTGGTTATAGAATTTTACAATGTTTATTAGGAAAACTTTGTAAAATTTTGTAGTAGTTCGATGTTGTAATCCTAACTTGACGTGTATTAGAATTTTAAAATATGATAATAGAAATTATATTTTGTAATTTTACTTACTTGCTTGTGTGAAAATAGATTGATCAATTTCTTTTAAAAAAAACCTTATTTTTATAATGGATAATTTAGGGTAGCTAATATGGCATCTCAAGGTAATCAAGTGGGGAAAATGGTGCAAGATCATCTAAAGATGATCCCTAATGTATTGATTTTGCATGCTTATATTTGGAGCAAATTATATTGTTTGTCTTTGATGATAATTCTTTGACTAACTTTAATGATATTACTCTATGTCATTCTTGTAGGTATGTAACATATTTGCAGGAAGATGATCAAATTATATAAGAAGTCAAGATACTTATGATTTCCATATATTACAATTTATTGCAAAAGAATCTATGTTGTGCATGAAAATCAAAGTCAAGATGACATAATCAGTCTTTCAAAGTCAACACCATTGTTCATTAGGATTTGTGTAAATTGTTTTCATGTAACCTTAGCTTATTTTATTTTTATTAGTTTTATTGAGTCATATATTATATATGACGTAAACACATCATAATACTAGTTATATGCCAATTAGTCATTTGTGTGTTATGTGGCTAAATTAATGTGCTAGTTAGTAATGTCATAAGGCATATATGTCGACACTTTTTGTAGCATGTTGGTCAATTTTTGATATTCAAATATAATACAAGTAAATACTTGGTTAATTATCTTTTTGTGATTGAATACTCAATGTAAGACTATTTGAAATAATATTACATTAGTAATATTCAAATTAGCATCTTTGATTTCCTAATTGAATTCTTGTTGAGTCCTTTGTTGTTTCTTAATTTATCTTGTGTAGACAAGCCAAATGATCCTAAAATTCATTTCATTTCACACCAATATTCATCCTTTTTAAAGATTTGTGTCAGAAAATGTATTAGTAAAGAGATGGAGGGTACAGAAGAAGAATATATCTAAGTTAAAATTTTAGATATATAGTTGATTAATTTTTCTAATGGGTTTAGATTATAATTCTTGACCGAGAGAAAATACCCTATGTGAAGGAGGAGAAACTATGGTTTTATATTATCATTTAAATTAATATTAATAATATTTATTGCTCTCATAATTTTAAATTGCTCAAATGTTGTAAGAATGTTATCATGCCAAAGTAATCCCAATCTTAAAAAGATTTCAATTTTGATTTGATCTCTTTATATATGATTGATGAAGATAAAACTTATATCACAACTACGAGCATATGTTATTAGGTCATGATCTCACACGTCCAATAATAGACGGGGTTTTTTGTGTTAAAAATGTTAGCAGTTAAGGTAAGTAACGATTGAGATAGAACATTGGTTTTTTGTATAATTTATATCGTCTTTGTGAGGAAGGAAGTTAAAGGTAAATAAAATGTTTAAAAATTACATACTAACATTAACTTCCAAATAATATCACATAGTTATGCTTAATTGCTCAAAATCAATTAGTACATGTTTTTATGATTAAAAAACCCATGCCTACCTTTTGGCTTGTTTCCTTGAATAAAAAACAATGTTTGAGTTTTAAATCCCATCTTAAATTTCTTGTATATATGCATCTTTAATATGTTATCTGTGAGGGAAGAAGAGTTGAAGGTCAATAAAACATTAAAAAAATGTTTAATCACATTAAAGAACTTTCAAATAATATTAGATACTTATGATAGTTATGCTTAATTGCTCAAAATCGATTGGTACATTATTCTTTTTTACAAATATTTAGTTAGAGAATAATAAAAGAAAAAGGAGTAAGAGAGAATTTAATATTAGTGTTCCATTCTTTTAGATGAACCAAACACTTCTCATAAGGTGGTGTAGGATTCGTGCTCCAAGCTTAGTGTCCAATTAGGTAAGTAAGTGGTTAAGGCTAAATTATATGCTTTATGTGTTCCTTACTGTTAGGATATGTTCTTGTATTATATGTGAGTATAGGCTAAAATACGTGAAGTGCAACTTATTATGCATGAGGCTAAGGTAAGTGGTGTATGTGTTATGATATGTGTGATATAGGTGATATGTCTTGTATTTTATAACTTGCTCTTATGTAAAGTTGCTATAATATGACATGCATGCTAGGAGGCCTTAGGTGGTATAATGAGGTTGTAGAGAGCCAAAAGAAATAAAGAGGATGGAGTGATAAGGGTGAAGTGAGGAAAAGCCTAAATGTCTTATGATCTATGGGTGGTAAAATAAAGGGATAATACAAATAAAATGAAGGGTTAGAGTTAATCTAGCATAGGAGGTGTGAAGATTGCATGGGGTAGTTAGTCGTTGCATAGGGGTAGAGTTTACATGGGAAAAGGTGGTGTAAGGGTGATTGGAGTCTATGGGTGAAAAATAGTATGTGGATTGGTAGTAGAAGTATTCATGGGGGCTTAACTAGGGTTTGTGGGAAAAACCCTAAGTAGGGGGAGTGTGCAAAGAGGGTTGATGGTGAGTGGTTGGAGTCAGGGTTGGGACTAGGAGGGTGTCTTACAATGGGGGATGAATCAAATGGAAAGGAGGGTGGAGTATATGGGTAATGGGATGGTTTAAAAGAAAGGAGAAGTACTAAGGTTGGGGTAGCTAACTAGGGTTTTTATTATCACATGTGAAAGAAGGTAAGTAAGGTTGTGATTTTTAGGTGTGGGTTAAGTGGAGCGATGGTGTTGGAAACAAAGGGATCATGGGCCATATATGATAAGGAAGGGTTAGGGACACATAGGCAAGATTAAGGTTTATAAAAGAAAACCCTAGAGGGTGATTGTGAGCTAAAGTGGAGAGATGGGAAAGTGGGCCTATATCAATGTGCATGGGAGTTTGGGTTTTAATGGTGAGTAGGGGAAAAGTGAGGAAGAAGCGTTGGAATCATAGGGTGTGTAGGGGTCCCAAGATATGGGATGGGGCTATTCAGGGGAGCTAGGGTCAAAGTGTGAGAATGGGAGGTCTAGTGAAGCATGTCTGCCTAGTAAGAAGGTATTTGTTGAATAAGACACTAAACATTTAAATTGAAAGATTATTGGGCTGAGCCTAGACTGATCTATCGATAAGGCTAGTGGCTAGGTGCATTGAGGACTAATAGTGGGTAGGTGCATTCTACCTTATTTTTTTCAATCTAGTAGCTATAATAGAGGGGGATCTCGAGCTCAGTAAGCCAAACCTTAATTGATAGTAAGTCATAGGAAAAAAACTAAAAACTTATAGTTAACACAATGATAGTCGATGACAAACCAATCCACAAACAATAATAGTGGCCCAAAGCACTTTGCCTTGGAGACCTTTCCACCTGTAAATAATAGTAGCCAGGAGTATCCTACCTTGGGTGTTTCTAATCTACCGGCTATAATAGTTTATTCCCATACTTGCATGGACCTAAATGGGGAGTTGTTTGAAAATAAAATTACAGGCCTAAATTCTAATAGTCATGATTAACCGAAATGACTCACTACATGCATCATCTGCTTTTTTATGTTTGGGTGGTCTTAACCATATGGTTATCTTAATTCATATGTAGAACACTAATCAACCCTTTAATGGGTGCTGATCATTCCCACAAGTAATGGCCCCTCCTGAGTTTGTGCAGGTAGGAGATGGTGCCTATGATGACTTTAACTCCTAGGATACCTTAGGTAAGATTGAGTGATGGCCTCATGTACTTGTTGTGGGGTTTGAGAGGGTGTTTTTGGACTTACGCTTATCTAAGTTTCCTATTGATTTATTTACCCTTTTATTTCTCCCATAGGGGGCATTATTGTATTCACTTTCTACTTTTGTATTAACTCTAACAATTGTGCACTCTGTTTTATTTATGAATCACTGGAATTATTGTGGTTTTGTTGATTACTCTCATTAGTACCTTTAAATTCTCTAGCCTTGTGGTTGGTACGAGGTTGGTCAGGGGTCAATCTTGTGCCGATCACGGCGGTAGCACCCCTTTTTTATTATATATATATATATTTTTTTTTTTTTTGCATAAACAAAAATTTTCAATTGTGAATTTTGAAAGTGTTATAGGGATATAAATCTTACACATGCTGAATTTGCATATAATTGGAGTCTTCTAATACAACTCATTCAAGTTCTTTTGAGGTTATCTATAGGGTTAATCCTTATATATCCATTGATATGTTGTCATTAAAAGGATGAGATATCAAAAATTATGTTGCCAAGGAAATAATCAAATTCATTGGAAAACTTCATAAACAAATTAAAGATAACATATAAAAATCTAATGCCAAATATGAAACTCATGCAAATAAAAATCAAATTCAATAAGCATTTAAACCAAGACATTTGATATGATTACCTTTATAAAAATAAATATTTTCAAACTTAAAAAAAAACTTTGCCAAAAGCTAATCAATCTTTTAAAATCTTATGAAAAAATAAAAAATAATACTCATGAACTTGAATTACCTAAACACTATGGAGGAGTATTTAGGACTTCAACATTAGTGATTTATCTCCTTACTATAGTGATGCTAATTTGAGGATAAATTCTTCTTTACAAGGGGAGAATGATGTAGGATAATCTCAAGCTCAATCTCAATCTTATTCTTCAACGGATAAAGAATAAGAAAAATTAGAATACTTAGAAATGGAACCCATTATGCATGAAAATTTTTATGCTTCTAATACTTTGCTAAGTAACTCTTATAAGTAACCCTCGTGCACACATGATCTCAGCATATGAATAATATATGAAATGAAAACTTTCAAAGAAGAGAAAATTAACACAAGGCATGTGTTCTTTTTCATCTTCTCTTCTTCTTCTTCTTCTTCAAGTGAGGTTATTGGAGATTTGTAGAGTGAATTCTATTAATAAATAGAAGATTTCTTTTTCGAAGGTTAAAGATCTTTGGTTAGATATTAGCCACCATCCTATTGGAACATAGAAATCATCATCAATAATTTCAAGATCAAGGAAACTTTTGAAGTTTTACAATACTTGAGGACCATAAGAAAAGCTCCTAGGAGGTTGAAGATTATTAGTTGATGATCATCCACATAAAAATTATCATTTATACTTAAATGGAGGGGTTTATATAATTTTTATATGGTGATTTTAATAAAATAACAAAAGACCATAGACATTGACTTTGTCAATAGTTAAGCATAAATATTTAGGGTATGAATGGTTGTAATAATGTAGAACCACCATTTGTATCTCAATATGTTTTTTTTCCTTTATTCCCTTACTTTAATCAAGAAATATTATTTACCTTCAACCATTCAGATAAAAAAAAAAGAGAACTTCTATTAGCTTGAAAGACTTCTTCCATTTATGCTGTCTTAAACCTTCTTCTCTAGTCATTATCGTCATCTTTTTCTCTTCGTTTCACCTTCATCGTTGTTCTTCATACTTTGGATACATTTTCTCCTTCATTCTTATTTAATGTTGCACAAAAACTTAGGTTCTCCATGCTTAAATAGTTTTGTTTCTTAAAATATACTTGCTCAATTTTGTTCTTTAATATGTTATATATATACCCTTTAAAAGTGGTTTTGATTGTTGCATGGAGAATTTTTTTTTTTGTCTATTGACATATGATTTTATAAATTTATAATTTTTGTTGCTACTCTTTTATTAGTAAGGAGGATCAAAATATTAGTTATTAATGGTTGGTTGGTTGCATGCTCTGCATATAATGTTGCTACTAATTTGAATGTGGTTAGATATCATGTGGTTGTAGAATTTTACAATATTTATGAAGAAAACATTGTAAAATTTTACGGTAGTTCGATGTTGTAATCCGAACTTGATGTGTATTAAAATTTTAAAATATGATAATAGAAATTATATTTTGTAATTTTACTTGCTTGTGTGAAAATAGATTGATCAATTTCTTGTAAAAAAAATTATTTTTATAATGGATAATTTAGTGCAGCTAATATGGCATCTCAAGGTAATCAAGTGGGGAAAATGATGCAGGAGCATCTAAAAATGATCCTTAATGTATTGATTTTGCATACTGATATTTGGAGCCAATTATATTGTTTGTCTTTGATGATAATTTTTTGACTAACTTTAATGATATTACCTTAAGTCATTCTTGCAAGTATGTAATATATTGTTCGAAAGATGATCAAATCATATAAGAAGTTAAGATACTTATGATTTCCACATGTTACAAGTTATTGCAAAAGAAGCTATGTTATGCATGAAAGTCAAAGTTAAGAAGACCTAATAAGTCTTTCAAAGTCAACACCATTGTTTTCATTAGGATTCGTGTAAATTGTTTTCATGTAATATTAGCTTACTTTATTTTTATTAGTTTTGTTGAGTCATGTATTATATAGGATATAAATACGTTGTAATACTAGTTATACGCTAATTAGTCATTTGTGCGTTATGTGGCTAAACTAGTGTGCTAGTTTGCAATGTCATAAGGCATGTGTGTCGACACCCCTTATAGCATGTTGGATAATTTTTGATATTGAAATATAATACAAGTAAATACTTGGTTAATTATCTCTTTGTGACTGAATACTCATTCTAAGAATATTTGAAATAATCTTAGATTAGCAATATTCAAATTAGCTTTGTTTTTTATTTCATCTTGTGTAGACAAGCCAAACGATCCTAAAATTTATTTCATCCCCTTTGAAGATTTGTATCAGAAAACGTATTAGTAAAGAGATGGAGGATAGAGATGAAGAATATATCTAAGTTAAAATTTTAGATATATAGTTGATGAATTTTTCTAATGGGTATGATTCTTGACCAAGAGAAAATACCTAAAGAGAAGGAGGAGAAACTATGGTTTTATATTATCATTTACGTTATATACTAATAATATTTATTGCTCTCATAATTTTAATGTGCTCTGTTATCATGCAAAAGTAATCCCAATCTTAAAAAGATTTCAATTTTGATTTGATCTCTTTATATATGATTGATGAAGATAAAACTTATATCACGACTACAGGCATATTAGGGCATGATCTCACATGTCCAATAATAGATGGGTTTGTTGTGTTGAAATTATTAGAAGTTAAGGTAACGGTTGAGATAAAACATTGGTTTTTTTTGTATAATTTATATCTTCTTTGTGAGGGAGGAAGTTAAAGGTAAATAAAATGTTTAAAAATTCTATACTAACATTAACTTCCAAATAATATCAGATAGTTATGCTTAATTGCTCAAAATCGATCAGTACGTGTTTTTATAATTGAAAAATCCATGCCTACCTTTCAGCTTGTTTCTTAATTTGAATGAAAAACAATGTTTGAGTTTTAAATCCCATCATAAATTTCTTGTATATATGCATCTTTAAATATGTTATCTGTGAGGGAAGAAGAGTTGAAGGTAAATAAAACGTATAAAAAATGTTTAATCACATTAAAGAACTTTCAAATAATATCAGATAGTTATGATAGCTGCTATATGCTCAATTGCTCAAAATCGATCGGTACATCTTTTTTCTAATTGAAAAACCCACGCCTATTTTTGGCTCGTTTCTTTGAAAGAAAAAAAAAATTGAGCTTTAAATCCCACCATAAATTTCTTGTATGTCTGCACCTTTAAATAATGTAACATATGAAAAGTACTTTTAAGTAAAACAATTTTTTTTAAAATTAAATAATTGAATAAACTCTGTAACATAGGAACCAGCTAACAATTACATGGCCCGGCCGGCCGGACTCCAAAATAGTATCAAACTTGGCGTTGTAAATACGTTTTTGCTTTCCATAATCACTACCTTAAACAAATTAAGTGAAGCTTAAATATTCTCCTTCTCAAATAATGATAAAGAAGCCAGCCAAGGCAAGAACATCAAGCATCATTGGACGACCCTGGAGGCTAGTGGCGCCACTGGCTGGTGCAGGCGCCGGAGCGAGGACAGCGTTTCCAGAAATGTCAAGCTGGGAGGGAGAGGGAGATGGAGATGGAGCCATAAACCTATGCTGTCTTGGTGCCATAACCACGACAATCAACTTCTGCCCTTTATCACAGTGGCCCTGTGCTCCGCTGATGAAGTAGTAAGGTCCGGAATGGTCTAGCTTCACTCTGGTCTCGTCCTCCTTGTGCGCTTGAGTAGGTGATGTGGTGTTGCAGATCAAGTAGGCGTCTCTTGTTACTTGCAGGACTGAGTCTTTCTTGCCGTCGTACTTCCACACTGTACAAAGGAAGGAAATGGAAATATTAATTGAAGATGCATTTCATTGACTATTTATTTAATGCCCTGAGATTTAGTTTCCGGTCGGCACAAGGGACGGAAAATTAATGGACGGCGCCCCGTCGTACTTAATGCAAAATGCAGTATAAGGCAGATGTCTTATTTTGCTTTTAAAACTACATACCGAGATAATCCCCAACTTGGAAACGAGAATTCTGAGCCCATTTGTTTAGTGAATCGGAATCTGAAGACGAAGGGATGTTCCATGCATCTGTTTTACCTCCGACCAGATGATCCCTACCTTCTGCCGCTATGCTCAGAATAGCCAAAGTGAGGATCAAAGGGATCGACAATTCTTTGACACCCCAGGCCATTGATTTTTACCTTCTTTTTATTTACTTCCAACAGGAATTGTATTTGCTGCAGCTTGTCTTTCGGACTGCTTTGAAGGCCTCGGGGCGTAACAGGAGGGAGATGAAAGGAGGAGCACAGCGGCAGCGATGTAACTGGGATTGATGTAAAAATTAGCTAAGGAGACAGAGATTGGGACTATGGGTGGGACTTAGGAGATTTATATAGAAGAGCGTAATGAGAAATATAGCCGTTATGGTAATCTATACCTAATAGAAGAGGGTGAGGTTTTCTCCTTTAAAGTGGGCCATGGGAATAGAAGAGACTGGCTTTCAACAGGTTCTGCAACGGTCGGAAAAACATTGTTGGGAAACGGTCGCCAAAAAAGCCCGGTGGACTCCACCCGATTATGGAGTTATTTTTAAAGATTAAAAAAAAAAAAAAAAAAAAAAAAAACCTGAACAGTTATATAGAATCCGAGTCTATTACTCATTGTCATAATATCCTTCAATCTATCTTTTCTCACACCTCATTGTTCTCACATCCATCCCTGTGGCATCCAACAAAAAAGAGTAGTGGAGCCCAGCAACAACCAGCAGCCAGGCGTAACATCAACATGATTCCCAATAAAGTAAGTTTGTGTAGTAGATGTTTACTCAGCTCCGCACACATGCCACATCATACGGCATGAGCTCCGCTTGATAGCCAGGACGTGCATTTGAGCTTTGTTCGCAGGCAACGCCGAGTAGCATGACATGAGCTCCTTGCATATGCCGGACCGTGCAGCGTGACCTTTGTGCACATCTTAGGCCAGTTATGCAGATCATAGTAAATAACTATGTATATAAATTTTGGAAATTAATCTATAATTTGTGATTAGATATGTTAAGCCGTATAGAAAAGTTCAATGTAATTATTATAGTAATAATTAAATATTTAGTATGTTAGACCATATAAATTTAAAAATATTTGACGTATACATAATTTAGAGAGTAAAGTTTGGAGATTGATAGATCTATAAAAATGTAAAAATGAATATATTTTTATGCATGTAAAGATTGACATAATCACAATTATAATTAAAGTATTTTTATTATTAAAATTTAGAAGAAACATAGGCAAGAAAAAACATCTGATAGAACTAAAGGTCATAGAATTACCATTTTAGTGCATTGTAGAAATGAAGCTAACCAACCACCACAAACTACTTCGATGAGTGTAACAAGTATTACAAAATATTTTATTAGTGAAATACGATGCAGCCAAAAATGTTGTAGATCATCACTAGAATAAACTTCCAACTAGGTCCAACATGAATCTCAATAACAAGCTAATCCTAATTATAAGACGCTAATAATACCGACATTCTTGGACTACGCCAAGAATGTAATATGTCGAATTTTTTGTAACTTTAATTTAGAACATTTAGCCTTTTATTTGAAAAATTGAATCTTTATATATTAATTTAATTATTTTTATGAACCCTTGATGAGCAAATCTAGGTAAATTATTTAATAAATTATTATTATTTTATCTTAATCTTTATATTTAAATCAACTCTAAACCGAAAATTTTACCCTAGTTAATTTGTTCTTAGTTTGATACCCTAAATTTAAATAAATTAATATCATCTTAAAAACTTAAATTTAATCTAATTTTAAATCTTACCCTAAATCTATTTTATTTTTCCTTTTTCTTCTTTTTTCTTTTCCTTTTTCCTTTTCTTTATTTTCCCGTTTCCTTTTCTTCTCCTTTTTCTTTTTCTTTCCCAGGTTAACCCACTTCCATCCCTTTCTTTTCTTTCTTCCTACGCCGACCTACCAATCCCTCCTGTTTTTTCTTCTTCTTCTTCTTCTTCCCTAGGCTAGCCCCCCTCCCTCCATTGTTTTCTTTCTTCCTACTCTTGACCCAATCTTTCCTTTTTCTTTCTTCTTCCTCATTTAGCCTAGCCAGCTCACCACCTTCTTATTTTTCTGATTCTCCTTCTCTTCCTACGCTAAAACAATTCTCTCCTTCCTTTCTTTTCTTTCCCTAACACCTAGCAACCCAACCCATCTCCCCTTTCTTTTTCTGCCTAACCCGTTCTATACCCTTGTGCACTAAACACTCCATCACTCCCTTCCACCTTCCCTACATGCAGTGGGCCTCTGCTATGCACTCCTATGTTGCCTTTTCCATTTCCGACCAAACCATACTTACAACCCCTCGCTCCTTGCATCCCTTTCCTCCCATTTCCATCTCCTCCAACCATCTTGCAAGCTAACCTTCCCTCATCCTCCTTACACCCTGTCGCTTACCACCATCCTCGTGTAACCTCCCTACCATTACCCACCTCCCTTCTCTGCCTCTACCTGCATCATTTCCCGTATAATTTTTTACCTACCCCATCTCCCTCCTCCCCCCTTCTTTTTATTCTTATCTTCTTTCTTCCTTTCTTTCTCTCGCTCCCACCTCAGTTTTTCTCACCCGCAACCAACCCTTATTTACCTTTTCTTGTACAACCATCACCACCACCACCATCTCCGCCTCCACAATTAACCATCTTCCTTTTCTCTCATCCTCTGTCAATCTATTTTTCCTTCCTCGCTTCCCTATGGCAACTTATGCCAATCCCTACACCAAGAATAAGTCTCATCATCCACATCAATATCCTAGGCAATGATAGCTTTTATCATTGTCATCCTCTCCACTAGACACCCAACCACTGCCTCCTCTACCTCTACAACCTCCCTACATAACCAAAACACAATTTCACCACCACCAGCCACACTTCCAATAGCCTTATATTTCGCCCCTATATCTTGCCTCCCTGCCCCCACCTCTATCATCCTCTCCACAACCCTTGTTTTAGATCCAAAATTCTACCACTACAGCCTCCCGACATAGCCTACCCCTCTACATCAAATCCACTCACACCCACCATGCTGCCAACCCTTCCTTCTTCTACCTCTCCTTTTCTTCTTCTCCTTTCCCTCACCTACTTTACCTCCTTTCCAACCGCCCTTGTTGCAGCCATAGACCCTCCTACACCAACCCAACCAGCCACTATCATCTCCACCTACACCGACCAACTGAACCAACACCACCCAACCACTATAATACCCCAAAAATTTCCTTAACCTAATCTCACATCATTATCAACTAATTTGATTATAATCCTAATAAGTCCTATATTATCCTTAACCTATCCTTAATCCTAAAATTTTAACCGATTCCAAAAACCTTAACTTTGATAAACCGTAATTCATAAACCGAAATCAAATCCGCTAAAATTTTCGCTAATCTTAATTACCCTAAACTAATCCCCTCAACCTTTCTTTTTTCCTTTTTTTGCCCTTATCTTCTTCTCCTTCTAATGCCAACCCATTTGCTGCAACTCTTGCACACCAACTTGCACCCCCACTTGCACCACCGCCCATCACCTTTCTCCTTCTTCTTTTCCTTCTCCCATCCTTGCAAACTTACACCCTACGCACCACCCCATATCCCTGCATCCCTCTTACCCTTTCCAACTTTACACAACACTTCCATCAACCATCACTACAATCAACTTACAACTATTACCCTACCCTAGTCATCCTCTGCAACCATCACCATCATCATCAACTTGCAGCTGCACCATCATCATCCTCCCCATCGCACACCACCCCTGTTATTTTTCTTCCTTCCTCGAACCATACCACACAACACACATGCACACACACACACACACACATATATATATACCTTACACTCTCTCTACTACACTTTGGTTTTGCCTCACTCTATTGATATTTTGTGCCAAAGAGCCATTACCGAGCTCCCTCACCCTTCTCCTTCCCTTCTTCTCCCTTTCTTCTTCTTCTTCCCTTTCCTTTCCCTATTTTGGCTTTCGTACCCCTATCTTCCTCCATTGTGCACCGCCTCAGCCACTACTCACCACCTTTTGGTCGATGGATCAACCACCAAGGTCACCACAACCTTCCCCCTCACCGTCACTGGCCATCTCCGCCAACCGCTTCCTTTTTCCCTCCTTCTTCCTCTCGTGTGTTGCAATGTCACAGTGTGCACAACCGTGCACTGCTTAAAACTCCTACTGCATAGCCCTGCAATCCCTACACCATCTGATCGTGTAAAATTTTTTCTCTCGGCTTGATTTTGCATGGTCATATAATTTCGCACCACCTAACCATGCATTTTATTTTAACTCGACCAGAAGTTGCACTACCTGCCACAACATAGTGCAACCCTATTCCTTTAGTTGTGCATCCTTATTTTCATCCCTAAACCTCAACCAAACGCCACCAAACTTTTACCATAGCTCCACCACAAATTCCTCTACACATCCACACCTCTCAAGTTCTCATTGGACTATGGTTATACCTACTTCTACCTTCTATACCTTAAATTTTCCAATGGTTAACCTACTTGAGCCTAACTGTAATTTTATTATTTTTTGTAGGTGGTTTTCCATTAGCTTCAAAGGAGGAAGTATAGGATATTGCGTGCTTAGTTCCCGGTGTCCTAGTTGGTAAGGATATTATTTGATGCTTAGGACTTTTGATGATAATTGCTTGTTTGAATAAATATGTTTTTCATGATATTACTGGTATAATATGTAACATTTGTTGATATTAACTATTTATGATGTTATGCATGTTATGTTGAAAAAATATAAGAGTAGTAAGAGGTACAATTATGTTATCGTTGTGACAATAACATCTTCTTTGTTAGAATGCATCTTATAGCATGAAATATGGGTAAGTGATGTTAATATCATACTTGTGGAAATATATCGATGGTTGAATGATGATAATATCACACTGTGGAAATATATTCATGGTAAAAAATATGGATTGAATGATGAGAATGTAATATTTGTAGAAATTATAACCTAAGGTATGAAATATGGGTTGAAGGATAATAATGTCAAAATTGTGAAATTATATCTAAAGTAGGAAATATGGGTTGAATGATGATGATGTTAGAGTTGTGAAATTATGTATTATAATATAAAATATGGGTTGAATGAGTTGTGGTAAATGGGATTAAGGTCTTTCATGAGGTATGATAATTAACAAGGACTTGGAAAAATAATTTGTTCGGAAGGTATAAGATTTTATAAAATAAAAGGTGCCAATTGTGCTTAAAGGGTAACTTGGTCATTATGGGATATTATGGAGGTTTTGGTAATTTATGTGTTAGGAGACTTAAAATTATGATAATAATAACTTGAGTAATTCATGGGAATATTATCGTTAATTTGGGTTTCAAAAATGCTGAATAGTAAATTTGGGATAAGTCATCTTGAGATGTTAACATTATTATCCCATATTAATGGATTAGAGAATAACAATTAAAAAATAGAAAGGATGAATATTTCATATGAAGTGTCATGATAATTTTATGGGATTTATACTTCGATACTTTAGTGTCTAATATATATACCTCGGGATGGGATGAAAAAACTAAACTCATAAGAATTAGGTTGTGAATTTTTAGGTGTGATACTAATGATGGAATTAGGGAGATGTCATAGTATAATGTGAGTGGAATAACCAACATTGGAGAATGATCACTAAAGAAAGTATAATTAAGGTTTGATCGGAATTAAGCATTTGGATCTATATTATAAGAATTTGGATCGCTAAATGTATTGGTAAAGGGTATGGTTATCTAGATCTCTCTCTCTCTCTCTCTCTCTCTCTCTGGACTCTTAGTCCTCTATTTTCACTATTTATTCCCTTCTCTCTTTTTTGTATCCTGTATTGCGGATGAATCAAGTGCTTCCCACACCTAATTCCTACGTATAAGGTTACTTTTGCCTTGCACCCGACATGGACTAGGCGCAGGGAGTGCCTCTTCTATGTTGGATATGGTGTGATATCCCCACATGTTGTGTTTTGACGTTCGTTATTAACTTTTTAAAATAAAATTTTTAAGTTCCAAATTTTGGGTGTGTTATAGATGGTATTAGAGCTTTCGGTTTTTGAGAATCGTGTTTCACTTAGAGACTCGATTTTCACAATCATAAATGTTTTTAAACTCTCAAGTCTATTTTAAAAATCCAGATTAACCTTGTGAGGAATTGGGAAATGGGTAGCTTAAATGGTCTCATTATGTTTGAATTGACCTATGTGCATAGAAGGCTAAGGTTTTCCTATCATGGTTTCAGTGTTGTAGCTCGAGGAGATGCACTTGTGTATATCAGTCACATCATGAATCGTGAAGGGCTAGTGTACCTACCAATATGGTCTCCACTTAGGGTTCAAAATCTCTTTATATTTCAAGGAGTCACTTGGAGGCTATGGGTATAAATTTGAGGATGTACCACTCTCCACCTAGCTAGGGTGTTAACGAAGGTAGCGAGTTGGTTTCACAAAGACGATAACCGACCATTGCTGTCAAGCCCTTGTGTACTTTAGCTTTAAGAGCCCAACACTACGATGGTGCAATTTTAATGGATTGTTCGATAACATGGCTGCTTGAAGAGGACTCTATCCCTTGGCATTATGAATATGTTGAGCATGAAGATATTTACTTCTAGGATTCCCCACCATAGAAGCGCACGTGAAACTGACCATTGGACCATGAGACCTTAGAGTCTATCACGGAAGTAACCATGCATGTTGTCAACTTAACCTGGATGAGGTGTTCGAGGAGCAAAAAGTGGCCCTCTGGTAGTCTTCGGATAGTGATGCATCAAGCTAGTGATACTCTAACCATTCCCTTTTTTTCTTCTCACGTTTGCATTATGCGTGGACTTGTTGCTTAACCATTTGACCCTTGGCTTAGATGCACTTCGAACTAAGGTTTCTTGTTCGATGCTCTGTTGTGATTTTGTTCTATTCTGCATCTCTACTCTCTCCACTTTTACTTCCCTTACCGTCTTCTTCACAGTTTTTGTAAGGTTCTTACTTTATCGAGTACCTCTTTTAAGGGGGGTCGTACCCCGACTTGTTGACCTTGATCCCTTTCAGTGATTGCCTTGTAACCTTAGAGACCACTTTTGGTTCTCCTAACTCTGCTCTTACCGTTGCCGACCTTTACATCATTGATCACTTCTCTGATCCTTTTAACAATTAACCCTCTGGCTCTTTATCATTTTAAGGGATTTCGTCGCAGACTTGTCGCATGTGATCCAAACCAATGAGATTGAGCTTGATGATTTTTTATCTTATGAGAAGAGGCCTTTGAGGATTCTCGATACCAAGATTCGATGCACCTGAATAAGCTTAATTATGCTTGTGAAGATTCTTTAGAGCCATCATGGGGTAGAGGAAGTGACTTGGGAGACTGAGAAGGATATGCGCGAGGTGTACCCCGAGCTCTTTAGCTCAGGAGTGTTAGAATTTGGGTTTTCCTTTCTTTTAATGGGATAGTACTTGGTAGTATAGTGTTAACTCCAATGGATTTAATGGCTGAAATTGTTCCCTTACATTCTTTCCTCTTCCTCCCTATCCCAGACTTGTTGACTTTGGGGATAAATTTTCTTGTAAGGGGGTAGTAATATAATACTCCAAAAATTTTCTTAACCTAATCCCGCAACATTAGCACCTAGTTTGATTCTAATCCTAATAAGTTCTATATTAGGCTTAACCTATCCTTAATCCCAAAAGTTTAATTGATTCAGAAAAACGTAACTTCGATAAACTGTAATTCTTAAACCAAAATCAAATCCGCTAAAATTTCTGCCAATATTAATAACCCTTAACTGATATAAATCACCCTAAACTAATCCCCTCAACCTTTCTCTTTTCCATTTCTTTTCCTTTTTTTCTTTTCTCTTCTTTCCTTCTTCTCTTTCTCATGCCAACCCCTTTGATGCAACTCTTGCACACCGACTTGCACCCCCACTTGTACTATCCACTTGCACCACCACCTACCACCTTTCTACACCCTCATCCATCACCCATCACCTTTCTCCTTCTTCTTTTCCTTCTCCCATCCTTGTAGACATGCACCCTCTACAAAACCCCATCTCCTGGCATCCCTCTTACCCTTTCCAACTTTACACGACACTTCCATCAACCATCACCACCCTCACTTTGTAGCTATTACCCTACCCTATTCATCCTCTGCAACCATCACCATCATCATCAACTTGTAACTACATCATCACCATCCTCCCCATTGCATTCCACCCCTGTTATTTTCCTTCCTTCCTCGAACCATACCACATAGCACACATGCACACATATATATATATATACCTCACACTCTCCCTACTCCTCTTTGGTTTTGCCTCACTCTACTGATATTTTGTGACAAAGAACCGTTACCGAGATCCCTCACCCTTCTCCTTCCCTTTTTCTCCCTTTCTTCTTCTTCTTCCCCTTCCTTTCCCTATTTTGGCTTTCCCACCCCTATCTTTCCCCACCGTGCACTACCTCAACCACCACTCACCATCCTTTGGCTGGTGGACCAACCACCAAGGTCACTCCAATCTTCCCCCTCGCCATCACAGGTTGTCACTGTCTACTGCCACCTCTTTTTCCTCCTTCTCCCTCTCATGTGTTGTAACGTTGCAGTGTGAACGGGCGATGCACAGGCTACTGCATGGCTATGCAATGTTTAAAACCCCTACTACACAATCATGCCATCCCTGCACCATCTGACTATGAAAATGTTTTCCTCTAGGCCTGATTCTACACGGTTGTGCAATTTTGCACCGCTTGGCTATGCATTTTTTTTCTCTCGACTAGAAGCTGCACTGCCTACCGCGTAGCTGTGCAACTCCATTCCTTTGGTCGTGCGTCCCTATTTTCACCCCTAAACCTCAACCAAACACTACCAAACTTTTATAATAGCTCCACCATACATTCCTCTATACATCCACACCTCTCAAGTTCTCATTGGACTATGGCTATACAAACTTCTACCCTCTTCACCTTGATTTTTTCTTCGATTTAACTTCTCGAGCTTAACCGTAATTTTATTATTTTTTGTAAATGGTTTTCTAGTAGCTTTGGAGGAGGAAGTATAAGATTTTACATGCTTAGAGCCCGGTATCCTAGTTGATAGGAATACTATTCGATGCTTAGGAATTTTATGATAATTGCTTGTTTGAATAAATATGTTGTTCATGATATTGCTGCTATAATATGTAACATATGTTGCTATTAACAATTTGTGATGTTATGCATGTTATGTTGAAAGAATATAAGAGTTTTAAGAGATACCATTATGTTATGATTATGACAATAACATCTTATTTGTGAGAATGCATCTTATAGCATGAGATATGGGTTGAGTGATGTTAACATCATATCTGTGGAACTATATCTATGATTGAATGATGATAATATCACACTTGTGGAAATATATTCATGGTATAAAATCTGGATTGAATGATGAGAATGTTATATTTGTTTAAATTATAACCTAAGGTATGAAATATGGGTTGAATGATGATAATGTCAAAATTGTGAAATTATATCTAAAGTATAAAATACGGGTTGAATGATGATAATATCATATATAGTTGTGAAATTATTTATTTTGATACAAAATATAAGTGGAATGGGTTGTGTTAAATGAGCTTAAGGTCTCTCATGAGGTATGATAATTAATAGGGACACAAAAAAAATAATTTGTATGGAAGGTAAAAGATTTTATAAAATAAAGGTGCCAAATATACTTAAAGGGTAACTTGGTCATTATAGGATATTAAGGAGGTTTTAGTAATTTATGTGTTAGGAGACTTAAAATTATGATAATATTAACTTGATTAGTTCATGGAAATATTATCGTTAATTTGGTGTTCATAAATATTTGATAGTAAATTTGGGATAACTCATCTTGAGATGTTAATATTAGTATCCCATTATCATGGATTAGAGGGTAACTAATGGAAATTAGAAGGGATTAATATTTCATATGAAGTGTCATGACATTTTTTCGATTTGGACTTAGATACTTTAATGTCTAATATATATACCTTGGGAAGAGATTACTAAAATAAATTCATGGGAATTAGGTTGTGAATTTTTGGGTGTGATACTAATGATGGCATTAGAGAGATATCATAATATAATGTGAGTGGAATAACCAACAAGGGAGAATGATCTCTAAAGGAAGTGTATTTAGGGTTTGACTGGACTTAAGGGTTTGGATCTATATTACATGCATATCTATTTGACTGTGTTCTATGCCTGAGAATCAATCTTACGTAAGATACTAATTGCTTAAAGTAAAATAGCACGTGAGTAGGGCATGGTGATTATTTTCCCTATATATATATATTCTCATTATGCCGGGTAGAATAATAGCTCGGGAGATTTTTGCCTCGAGATGATATTTTTAACATCTGTTCCACAAGAAAGAATAGCGGCTTGGGTGTGTTGTCCCCTAGAAGTTTCAAACCGTTCCACCGGTTGAGAATAGTGGGGTGCTTACTCATCGTGAAATAAACATATATTTAAAATCTATGGAAAATATACTAATGATTTAAAGTGGAAGAACGCGTGAGTTAGGACCATGGTGATTTATTCCTATTCCACCTAGTTGAATAGTGTCTCGGGAGCATTTTGCCCTGTGGAGATAATTTATTCCTGTTCCACCAGGTAGAATAGTGGCTCTGGAGCGTCTGCCCCCCAAAGATGTTATCATCTCCACTCCACCGGAAAGAATAGCATCTTGGGTGTGTTGTCCCCGAGAAGTCTCAAACTGTTTCACCAGTTTAATAATAGTGGGGTTTCTGCACTCATCATATATAAAAGAATGAAAATGGACTTCACTAAATAAAAGGATTTGGATCGTAATATGCCTTATGAGACGTTTATTTACTTGGTTTTATTCCTTTATCATTTAATGTGAAAGCATGTGCTATTTGTATTCCTATTTTGATAATATTGTTAACTTACTTAGTATATAGTGTACCGACCACCTGTTTTATGGGTAGTACTCATTCCCACGAGCAAACCTGTCTTGTTTTGCAGGTGATTGATTACTATTAGCTTAATGTGCTTGCCTTGGGTGAGTGCTAAATGTAGGTAAACGGTATGGTTATTCAGATCTCTCTTTCTCTCTCTCTCTCTTTGGACTCCTAGTCCTCTATTTTCACTATGCATTACCTTCTCTCTTTTTCGTATCCTGTACCACGGATTAATCAAGTGCTTCCCACACCTAATTCCTACATATAAGATTACTTTGCCTTGCACCTGACATGGACTAGGCATGGGAAGTGCCTTTTCTATATTGGATGCGGCGTAACATCGCCACGTTTCTGTTTTGACTTCCGCTATTAACTTTTTAAGATGAAATTTTTAAGTTCCAAAATTTGGGGATGTTACAACCACCATCTCCAACCCTCAACAACCAACCACCAAACCCCTATGTGCATGGCTCGCGCTGCACATGTATAATGAGTTACGTTTTTGGATTTTAAAATTATTTGGTAATAATTAATATATAATGGTAGTTTAGTAATTTTATATTTAATAAATTTTATTAATTTATCCATCAAATATTAATATGATATTTGTGATGCTATTTTTAGGAACAATTTTTTTTACCAATGAAGCCTAATAGTTTTTAGGAGGTTACAATAAAATGTTCATTTGCTCGAAATAAGGTAACGTTTATAAGACATTAAAATTTTCGGATAATTTATGATATCACGTTAGGGTTTTAACATATAATTTGTACTAGGAATGATTTTCCAAAATTAATTATGTGCTTATTATTGTTATAACACCCCCAAAATTCACTATTAAAAAATTTCATTTTATTTAAGATTTAGCAGAAGCAATTAAATCAAAACTTATGAATTTTGGGGATGTTATCGCCATGATCAATACGAGCCCAGCCCCTGGCTGTTCCCGTATGAACAACAAGGATAAAGGAAATTAACAAATATCATAATTAAAATTCAAAACAAGGCTTTATAAAAGCATTGAATGATCATAAAACATAAATCAGAGTACACATAAAAGGGTTACGGTCTAGAGTACGTAAGTAAAATTCCTTGAAAGGAAAAAAAAAGATTACAATACAATAAAAATCAAGTCTGATTGAACCATTACAACGTAAAAGAACATGAAAAGTAAATCCATCCACGATGCTATCAAACCTCCAAGCCAATTCCATGCTCAACACTCAGCCCCACCCGATGTCTCGTAAGCATAGAAGTCATCAAAAATAGTATCACTGACATGCACAAAATTAGAGGGGCCTTCTGCTCATGGGAATGAGTAGCACTTATGAAATGGGTGGTTAGTATGCTACCTACTGAGTAAGGTAACCATGTAACTAAGACCAACACACAAGGAGCATGATCACATAAGTAGCATACACTTATTATAGATAAATAAAGGCCAAGTTGTAGTTCGGATCAACTGATTCTTTAAATCATTGGTCAATACTCATTTCACACCATGCATATTATCATTCCATGTGAGTGTTAGAGCCCCACTATTATAGCCAGTGGACCAGAAACTTACAGGGAATAATGTTCCTAACAACTTTTATTGCTGATGGATCGATCTCTACGGTAAGATTCTCCTAGCCACTATTATTTGCTAGTGGACTGATCTAGCCCCAACTCTCATGGCGTTTCACTATAAGTACTTAGTGTCTTTTCCATGTCTTATCACAATGATGTTCGGTTTGTTGAGCATAGAATCCCCTACTATTATAGCCGGTGGACCGAAAACATACAGGGCATAATGCTCCTAACCACTATTATTCGCCGGTAGATCGGTCTCTAGAGCACCCTGGCTCCTAGCCACTACTATTTGCCAGTAGACCAGTTTGGGCCCGGATCAACAATCTTCCTCTTTAAATGATTAATATTTTATTTGTGTCTTATTCGATAAGTTTTCACCCAAGATATGCATGTCACACTCCATTTACTCTTATTTTCCCAAGTGGGCCCGTCCCATATCTTGAGACTTTACCCCTCCTAATACACCCCAATATTCTTTCCTTATTCTACTTACTCACACTAGAGGGCCGACTCTTAAGTGTGTGGTCAAGGCTCAATACCTTACACCTCCAAGTCCACTCACTGTCTTACCCTAGGGTTTTCTCCAAAAACCCTAATTTGGGCCTATGTGGCCCATCCTTCTCTACCTCACATAACCCAAGCCGTTTTCACACCCCACACATCACATCCCTTAGATTCAACCCTCATCATTTTACTTTACTTCCCCAATTACACGTGTGACCACAAAAGTCTAGGTGGCCACACCAAACCCTAGAATCTTTCTTTCCACCTGTCTCGCCTCCATTTCTCACCTTTCACTCTTGCTTTCCCATGATACCCATACTCACCCTACACATGATATTCTTCCAACCTCATATTATACTCCACTCACCCTTGATTATTTTTACTTTCAACACCTTCTCAAATTAGGGTTTTTCTCCCAAATCCTAGCCAGGACTTTTGTGCACCCTTATACCAACCCACATACTAGTTTTCACCCAAAGCCTC
Source organism: Tamarix austromongolica (assembly GCA_039764185.1). Classification (NCBI taxonomy): domain Eukaryota; kingdom Viridiplantae; phylum Streptophyta; class Magnoliopsida; order Caryophyllales; family Tamaricaceae; genus Tamarix; species Tamarix austromongolica. The sequence goes on from CM077809.1 coordinate 123,707,599, forward strand.
CAATCACCAAATATTTCTTCCCTTACCTTACTTATATCCCAATAAAACTTTTCACACGTAAAATTCATCCCCGTGTGGACTCCATGTGCCCTATATAAACCCTCTAAGTTTTCATGTAAAACCATATAATTTCCATGCAAACTCTAGATTCTCCCGTGCAAAGTTCACCCACTCTTTTATTTTATTCACAGTCCCCCTTTGTTTTCCCTCTTATAGATCATGGGATATTCAAGTCAACCCCATATTTCTTGGTCAACTTACTTCCCCTTGGTCAACTTACTTCCCCATTTTTCTTTTACATCCTTTCACCTATGTCATTACATTAAATACCCTAGCAAGAATGTCCTAAATGGCCATAAGAGAGCACATGAGTATACCTCAACTCTAAGCTGTGCTACACAATAAACAGTTATCATGATAATCATAAGATATATAACACATCATGGTACATAAAATACAAGGCCTACAAGGCACATAACACACATAAGCCCTTAGCTACATCCTTACCTAACACGACATCGGTCTTGGAGAACTCTCCTACACCTCCTTAGGGTTCTGACTAGTTTCACCTATAAGAGGGAAAAACTAAGGATTATTTTTCCTCCTACAAAAAATACTATTATTTCCTATCTTATTCTAATATTAGGGTTACTATTATTAAAATAAACTTTAAAAGTGAAAATAGGGTTTTTATTCTCAAGTTAGCATACTAGATTATTACTAGTTAAAATAGGTTTATGTTAATATTTATAGCCATATTTATATTATTAAACCTAATAGCGTTATTTCTTCTAATAATAGTAATAACACTAGTTATAGTAAAAATAGTGATATCAATAATAATAGTAATACTAATACTCATAGTAATAGAAACCCTAGTATTTTTAAGGCTAAGGCTAATAATAATGTTAGTGATAAAATAATTATATAATAAAAGTAATACTAACAAAATACTAATATTGCTAAGTATAATAATAATAATAATAATAATAATAATAATAATAACTACTACTATAGTAAAAAAATAATAAAAATAATAATAAAGGCCTTAAGAATAATATTAGTAATAGAAATATTCGAATAATAAATAATCATTATAAGGTTTTAATATTTTTAACAACAATAAAAATGATAATATGCCAAAGTTAGCATTAATAATAATAGTAGTAGTAGTAGTAGTAGTAGTAGTAGTAGTACCAGCAGTAGTAGTAGTAGTAATAATAAAATAATGAAAATCAAAATAATAATAAAATAGGGTTTCGACCCCTTAATAATATTAAGATTAATATTCTGAGCCTATAAATAATAATAATAATAAATAATAATATTATTATTATTAAATAATGATAATAATAATAATGATAACATAATAATAATAATAATAATGATATTATTATTATTATTATTATTATTGATATAATACAAATAAAAAGAATAAGGTTTGCATAAATAAGACTTAGGGGTTGAGAGGGGTCAGGGTACCACCTAGGGTTGGTGGTGACCAACGGCACCAACAGTGGTGGCGGTGGTGGGGAAGAGGGAGAAAAGGGGAAAAGTTGAGTGCATAGGGTAGGAGAGGAGGAATGAGAGTGGACGTTGAGGTGGTAGCAGATGCCTAGATGGAGAGGGTTGGAGTGGTGGTGGTGGCACAGCCAAAGGCAGCGGTACTATGGTGGTCAAGGGTGTTGGAGAAAGAGGAAGGGAGGAGGAGAGGGAGTAAGGGGAAAAGGAGGATAGGAAAAGGTAGGGGAAGGTCTGTTGGTGATGTTGGAGGGTATAAGGGGTGGTGGTTGTGGTGGAAGGGTGGTGGTGGCTGGGGTGTGGCTGATTGGGGTGTGAACTTTGCATGGTCGGGGTGGCTTTTTTAGGATGAATCGATGGTGGTGAAAGGTGTATTTTGGTTGGGGTGATGTAGGGAGTGGTTTGGTTGGTGGCTAAGGCAACAGGGCTGGACAGCGGCGAAACAGGTGGCGGTGATAAGAGTTGGGATTTCTGGGTTGAAAGAAAAAAGAGTTGAAAGTGGGTTGGTAGAGGGGGTATTTATAGGCTAAGGATAAGGGGGAAGGAGAGAGAGAGAAAAGGAAGGGTCGGCGGCAGGCATGCAGGTGATTGACCGGTGGACTAATGGCCGAAGAAGGCCTACGAAAAATTTTAAGTCGGGTTACTCAGGAAAGGGAAAAGGAGAGGAGAGAGAGCCATGCTTGAGGAGAAAGAGGGGTTGCGATTAGGTGGAGGAGAGAGAGAGAGTGAAAAGGAAGGGGATAGGGGCAGTAGGCTAGCTTACGGTGGCATAGAGGTTGCGTGCCTATACCAGGAAGTGGGAAGGTTGGACATCGGGGAGAGAGAGAGAGTCGGGGGAGAAGGGAAAGAAGAAGGGGCGGTGGACTAGTTGTCTAAGAAAAAAGAAAGGAAAGAGGGGAGGAATGGATCCGGCCGAGGGGAAGGATGGTGCGGTGAGGGCCTTGGGTCATGTAGGAGGATGGGGGAGGGGCTTTTGGGCTATAGTAGTTGGGTTAGCCAGGTCGGGGAAGGGAAAGAGATTAAGGAAAAAGAGAAAGGAGAGGAAGGACAGAAAAGAGAGGGAAAAAGAAAAAGAGAGAAAGGAAAAAAGAAAAATAGGTGAGTTGTAGTATTTAAAATATTTTTGTATTTTGAGATATTTAAAAATAATAATATTTTAATAAAATAATAATTAGATTTCCTTTTTAGGCTAATTTAGGAATTTTAAAAGATTTTTCCTAAATTCCCTTTTAATTAGTAAAACACCCTAAATTTTTCCAATTAAATTATTTATGAATTTATTGTTTTTGCCTTAATTAACCTCTCTTATTTTAGTAAAATAATTTATTTAATTAATTTTTCTAATAAATCCTTAAATTTTAATAATTCTCGAAATTACGGTTTTGGGGTATTTCAATTGTTATGATAAAAAATCAAAAAAGAAAGCATGTTATCTTGTGTATAATACCATGTGTATAAAAGTGTGATCAAAATGGTTCTAATATGGTGAAGAGTGTTTTTATGATATGTATAGGTGAAAACGTTAGGTTTATCCTGTTTAGATATACTTATACCATGATTATTATTATTATTATTATTATTATTATTATTATTATTATTATTATTATTATTATTATTCATGTGTCCTAGGAGTAATTTGGTCATTTAAGCACATCATGATATTTAATCCAAATCAGAGTGCCTAACTTCTTCCAATTATTGTTAAGTATGGCGGTACATGTCTTGTTGCTTTAGAAACACTTGTTTCAATATGATTAATGCTATAATATGGCCTAGGGCTATTTTGGTAATTTTAATTTTATCTTGATGATTATCATATTAAAAATACATGATAAGTTTTTATTTATTCTTAAGCATGATAATAGGCATTTTACAGTTTTAGAACACATGTTTCAACATTATTATTATTATTTTATGGCCTGGGGGTATTTTGATAATTTTTAATATTCCATAATGATTATTCTGATAAATATGTCTGATATGTATTATTTGTTGTTAATGAGAATATGTATTTTGCTCATTTAGAAATACATGTTTTAGTATTATTATTATTATTATTATATGGACTAGGGGTATTTTGATCATTATGAATATACCATGATACTTATTCTACTAAACTTGGCTAATATGCATTATTTATTTTTAAGCATGATAACAAGTGTTTGGCTATTATAAAAACATATGTTTCAACATGATTATTACTATCATATGACCTAGGGTTATTTTCATAATTTTGAATGTATCATGATGATTATTCTAATAAATATGACTGATATGCATTATTTATTGTTAAGCATGAAAATGAATGTTTTATTGTTTTAGAAACACATGTTTCAATATGATTATTACTATTTTATGGCCTAGGGATATTTTAATAATTTTTAGTTACCATGATGATTATTATAATAAACATGTCCGATATGTATTATTTGTTATTAAACATGAGAAAATGTGTTTTTATATTTGAAAAATGCATGTTATAATTTTATATGCAAAATTGTGTATAAGGACAAAATTATCATTTGATGTATATTATAATTTAGTTATACAGGATAAATAATTTAATTATGGTATGTTAACATTTTTATGACAAGTTGATAAATAAAATGAAGTCTATAACGAAAATAGATGATAATATTGTAACTTTAGCATCAGGATTATTTGGTCATTTTTGACCTAAAGTAACTAAGTGTGAATAATTGAGCCTATACATAAAATATTAAACATGCAAATATATTAATATAAAATGATAGCACTTCATATTTAAAATGAGAACCAAAAAAAATATATTATATTTTAATTGTGATAGATGACATTAAATAATTCTATGTACCGTGTGTCGTCGATGGTTTGTATCCTTTTCTCGTCCCTTTTTCTTCTCAGCAATCATTCCCTACTAGTTCTTTGCTGCCTCATTCTTCTTCTTCTTTTCTTTATCCGATTCTCATCCTCTATGCTTCTATGTACTGTCTCGTTCTACACCAACTACATGAGTTCGGGTTACATTAAAGGAGCTTCCTTTTGAGATACCACACCCACCACACATGGAGTGCACCTACCCCAAAGCCTCACACAAATAAGGATAACACACCCACCATACATGGTTGAAGTACACTAAAGGGGATTATATTGGGATACCTCACCTACCACACCTTAAATGTCTCCACTACGAGAGCTAACAAGTTTGGATACCACACCTGCCTAAGCAATGAATAATACTAAGTGACAGGAGGCTTGTACTAGGATATCTCACCCACCTCTACTGAATACTAATACTATATCGGCCAGCTATAGTATAATCCTATACCTCAATGATATACACATGCCCCTACCGATAATAAGTTGATAGAGAAGGAAATAGGTACTGAGTAAAAATATAACAATGGGGATACCCACCCACTAACTCCAAGTCAACTACCTAGAGAGTCATAGAAAAGGACTGGAATAAAATCTTATTTAATTATATATATATATATATATAAGTGATATCACAAATCACAAATAAAATGCAAAAATAACTAAATGTTTTTTTTCCAATTGATAACACCAAACACAATTCAATTCCATTATTAACCAAATTGGGTCTTTCCAAATGATGACACTAAACATAACTGAATTTCTTTACTACCCATATTGGGTCTTTCCAAGTGATAACACCAAACACAAAATAAGGTATAAAATCCACCAATTAGATGTATAGAGATAACACCAAACTTAATCATTTCAAGTCCCAAATACCATCATTGTGATTCTTATTAAATTCAAGGTAATAATAGTTGAAATCATAATTTAATGTTGTAATTACATGGAGATATTGACATAATAATCCCAAGAGAATAACAACATTTCATGAATGAAAAAGGTGGAATTTAGCCGAATCTGTTTAATAATCCCTAGGACAAGTCGACTAGTTTGGTCATACCAGATCTGAATCAAAACAATAAAAGAGGATCAGTCGGCTCTTTGGCCTCACTAACTAACTGTTCATTGAAATTGATCAATGAGTTTTCATCCAACTAAGTAATGGGTTTAAGTAAAGACCAACCCATTTTAGCCTGTAGAGAAAATAGTTGATGGCTTTGTCCAACTGATCAAGTAGTCATATAAACTAGTTGACTGGTTTTATCTAATAGATCGATGGGTCTAAATAAAGACCAAAATATTTTGGTTTATAGAAACACCAGTCGATGGGATTGAAAAACAAGTAATTGTTTAGTGAAACCAGTTGACTAGTTTAGCAAACCAATCAATTAATCTCACAACCGGCCGATCCAAACTCCCAAACCATTAGACTACTCCCACAATCATCGATGGAGTTGAGGAACTAATTGAATAGTATAGGTTAAACACTACATAAACTTGCGATACACACACTAAAATTTACTAAAATTTATAATATTTTATCCTAGCATGCTTCTCTATCATAAAAAAAATATCAAATATATGCTGCACCCATAGAATCACAAGCATATATGGTAATGTGAATACTTGAACAAATCATGCTTAAATGGCCAACTTATGTATAAAATCAAAGAAACCTAACAATGCTAACTTTAGGAAAAATTTCTATCATAGTCTCAAATTCTAGAATATAAATTAGATCATACTCATCTAAACCACCAAACACATGGAACCCCAATAAGCTACAAAACCCTAGTTATGTTAAAGTTAAAAATGTCTTACCTTGAAGCAATTCTTTTAATACAGAAGCTCATACTTGATGGCTATCAAGTAGATGCCTAATTCCTAAAAGAATCAAAGTTATAACCATTAAAATTTACCCATAAAAAAATTTAATAAAATCAAGGAAAAAAGAGAAGAAGAATAGAACACACAACCATTTCTCAAAACAAGGATGAAAAATGAAAGCACTAAAATATTCAACCTTTCTTAAACCATAATTATTCCTTGCTTAAGGAAAATAATGGAGAAATAATAACAAGATTAGAAGAAGAAGAAGAGGGAATATAATTCTCAAATAAAGAAGGGAGAACACTGGATAAAGTCTCTATTTTTTCTCAATAGAGAGGAGAAAAGGGGAAAGTGAAGGGATGCTCAACACTTGGAAAACTTTCCAGCAAGAAAAGGGAGAAGAGAGCTAGAAAAATAGGTGAGGAATAAAAATGGATAAAAAATGAAGGGTATAAAGGTGAGGCTTTGTCAACATTCTTAGGAGATAGAGAGATGAGACTTGTGAGGTTGAGTATAGGAAATCTAGAAGTGAGAGATGAGTTGACGGTGTGATGGGGCATTGAGTGTAGTCCAGAAGGAATGTGAGAGTAGGTTGGTAAGTCATGAGATGGTGCATGAAGTCAACCTCACCCTCTAGCTAATAGAAGATAGAGAGATAGGTGAGGGAGAAGAGAGAAGGCAAGGCTTTTCAAAAGTGCTTTTTTAGAAAAATATGGTTAATGAAAATCATGTACAGATCTTAATAATGTGAAAATAATCCCAAATCACTATAATATGATTATTAGGACAATTAGATTCTAATTAGAAACTTCATAAGCATTAGAAAGAGATTGTAATCAAAATCTTAAATTGATTTGAAATCATATGATAACCAGTTGATTGGTTTGGGTAAACAAGTTGACTAGTTCGTCAAGAATAAAAGTGTCAATTTCTAAGCACACCAATGAATAAGTTAGGAAAACCACTTCATTGTTACACCTAAAATTTACATTTAATTAGAATTTCAAACCCATTCCTAAACTAAAACTAATTTATTTTATATTAACATAATTTTAAATACATTTTGAAGGATTTTTGGACTGGTTATTATAAAAATACTCCATATAAGATATGGTTTAGAAGGGTACCAAGTTTATTTTTCCTTAAGATTTAGGGTTGTGAGGCACACATAAAATTTTTGACCTCGGGCAAGATTAAACCCAAATTAGACAAATGCTTCTTTATAGGATATCTTAAATACAATTAAGGATATTACTTTTATAATTGCATCCAGGAAAAAGTTTTTGTTTCTTAGCATGGTGTTTTTCTAGAAAGAGAATTTATTTTTGGAGGAACTAATGGGAGTAAAGTACAACTTAAAGAAATTCAAGACACACAAGATAATGATCCTAATATAGTAGAGTGTGAGCAGCCTCTACAATCTATTGTAGGGTCTATAGAAGTGAAAAGTGATCTATGAAGGCCTAAAAAGGTGAGTCACAAGATTGAGATTTACATATTTCTCATGACTGAGCATCTTGATGTGTTATTATTAGATAGTAATGAACCCTTAACATATAAAGAATCAATGATGAGATATGAATTTGATAAATGGATTAACACCATGAAATCTAAGATGGAATCCATGGATAAAAATCAAGTATGGAATTTTGTTTATCCGCCTCATGGTTGCATAAAGATTAGGTGCATATGAATTGTTAAGAAGAAACTTGATAAGGATAGAAAAGGGGATGTATTTAAGAACATCTAGTAGCTAAAGCTTTCAAGAAAAATTCTGGTATTGACTATGATGAAACCTATACACCTTTTGCTATACTTAAATCCTTTTAGAAAGCTCTATATTTTTTGATTATGAGATATGAAAAATGGATGTCAAAACAACATTCCTTAATGGTTATTTAAAAGAGGATGTGTATATGACATTTACTATAGGTTTTGGAAATCCTAAGATTGTTGGAAAGGTATGTAAGCATTAATGTTCTTAAACAAGCATCCTAGAGTTAGAATCTTTATTTTGATGAAGTAGTAAAAGAGTATGGCTTCATTAGGTACAAAGAAGAGTCTTGTGTTTACAAGAAGGTGAGTGGGAGCGCAAACATTTTCCTTATTATTTATGTGGATGAAATAATAATTATTGAAAATGATATTCATATACTATAGTCTATGAGGTCATAACTAGGAAAAACACTTTCAATGAAGGATCTTGGTGAGGCGGACTATAATCTAGGGATTAAGATCTATAGATATTGATTAAGAAAGTTGATTGGATTAAGTCAAATTACTTATATAAATAAGATCCTCCATAGGTATAATATGTAAGAAGCTCAAAGAGATTTTTGCTTATGTGTTTTGACTCTTAGCAAGACTTAGTGTTATGGGTGAGATAGCATGAGTAGAACTCCATATTCATTAGCCATTGGTTCTATCATGTATGTCATGTTGTGCACTCTCCCAAATGTCTCATAGGCCATTAGCATAGCAAGAAGATTCTATTCGAGCCCTAGTGAGAGTCAGTAGACTGTAATCAAGAACATTCTCAAGTACTTAATAATTATAAAGGAAAGTTTCTTGGTATATGGAGGAGAACAAGATCTGGAAGTATGTGGTTACACAGATATGAGTTTCGAAACATATAAGAATGATTTTCGATCATAGTCAAATTATGTGTTTTGCCTTAACGACAACACTATGAGTTGAAAGAGTTCAAAATAAGACACAATTGCTAATTCTATAAGATAAGCAGAGTATATTGCTACTTTAGAAGCATTAAAGGAAGTAGCGTGGATTAGGAAATTCATCATTGAACTAGAAGAAATTCCAAGCATTTTGAGTCCGATTTTTTTATATTATGACAACAATGGAGCTGTTGCACATGCTAAGGAGCCAAGATCTCAATAGAAAACCAAGCACACTCTCAAGAAATATCACATCATTCGTGAGATTATCCATATGGGTGGTGTGAATTTATAAAAGGTTCATATAGATGAAAATAGTGTTGATCCATTGGCCAAGCCTCTTCCACAACCTAAGTATGAGCATCATACTAATTCACAAGGCATTAGGATTTTGCATGATTGATCCTAGTGCAAGTGGGAGACTAAAGGAGATATGCTCTAGAATCAATCATACTTGATGATTTGTATTTACATATTTAATGATTGTGCTTATTAATAAAAATACTCTTTGATGTTATTTTTTCACATGTTGTTATCCCTTTGAGTAATTATTCTTTATGTAGATAATCGAGCATCTGACTAGACTATAGAACTCTACTAAATGATAGAAATATTATTATTTAAGAACTTTCTCCAGCATATTATCATCTAATTAAGGGATATTGGTGATCATAAGACTAGTATGTTGATTTAGTTGATCATCATATTCCACTTATCACTAATATGAGATATCAAACTAATAACATAGGTACATATAATGGAACATGGTATTGGACCAACCTAATAAGAGGAACCTACATTAAATATTGTGTAAAAGTATCATTGGTTTTCTCAAAATAATGTAAATTCCTCTCACCTAAGGTCTTCATATATGCTGATATGATTATCATCATGTTTTAACTAAGCCAAACATTACCCTTGTTAAGGGTGATCATAAAAGTAATGATCAAACATGGTGTGAATCATATGAAGGTGTATAGTTTATCAATATTGGATTTGTCCCTCTCATGATATGAGAGAGATATCTTTGGAAGCCTTGACAAGTATGAGTGATGTTATCATGGCCATATGTAAATGAGGTGATTGAACATAGCAAGGATGGCATGATCAATGCCTTATATTCAATCTAAATATCATGTGACAAAGGGACAAATATATGTGTGATAAATAGGTTGTGTCAAGCAAATTACATTTGCATAATTTAGGTAGTCATAACATCTTTCTAGAGACCTCTTATGATTTATGGGCTAGAAAGAATTTTTGATCCACTTACAACTTTACGTGAACACCGAACGAACTAGATCATAAAAAGACTATAAATTGGGTAAGATGAGATCTTAATATGATTAATATTTGTTTAAAGATCACATGGTGTTAATATAATAAAGCACAAGACCAAAGAAACTATGGTGGGCTAGGGTTTTGATATAAATACCCAAGCTAGGGTTTTATTATAAATAACCCTCTTACTCTATCTCCTTAAAATGAGTGAACTATATAACAATCATAGCATAGTTATTCACGAAATTGAGAGTAATTCATTACCACTGGCACACATCCCCAATAATATAGATTTGTAGTGTGTGGATACTAATGGAGGTATAACGCAATTCACACTCACTTGATCGAACAATTTTGAAATCTAGGAATTAGAGTAATCATAAAGTGGATCAAGAAGTGGATCGAATCTATAATCCCCCAAAATTTTTAAAAACCTATAATATAATAAATAGTATTTATTTTGGATAAATTATCTTTTAAAATTATTTAATTTAATTATTTTATGAATTTTTAGTATAAAAAAATTGGATGGTAATATTTAAGAAATTAAATTAAATATTTTTTTATTTTATCATACTCTTTTTATTTAAATAATTTTTCAAAATAATATTTTACTAATATTATCCTTTTTAAACCAATATATTAAATTATATTAAATTAAATTATTAAATTTATTTATCTACCAAAAATATTATATCCTATTTTCCATAAATTATTTTACCTATTTTCCCCTTTCCTTTTTCCCTTTTTCTTTTCTTTCTCCTTTTTATCCTTTTTCCTCCTTTCCTTCTTTTTTCTTTTTCCTTCTCTTCAGGTCTCCAAGCCAGCCTTCCTCCTTATGCCTGGGTTGTTGGCCCACTCTCTTCCTCCTCTCCTTCCCTGCACACGCAGGTGCAGCCCCCCTACTTCTTCCTTCCTTCCTCTCCAGCGCAACTAGCCCAACCTAGCTCGTTCTTTTCTTTTCTCCCTTTCCCCAATTATGCTGGCCAACTTATTCCCCTTTCTTCTCCCTTCTCCTAGCCTGCCTTCTTTTCTTCCTCTTCTTCTTCCTGTCTTCACTGCCCATGCCCGACCACCCCGAGCATGCACCACTACTACTTTGCAACCTCACCCTGCCACCACTACAACCCTCCCTCTCTCCCTCTCTTTCTCCCCCATCCTTTTCTTCCCATTTTTGAACCAAACTAGCACCTGTAAACCCTCCCCGCATGCCCTGTTTTTCCCCTCTTCTTATCTTCTTCCTACCACCCCGACACCTCCCTGCCACCCTAAAACCTGCCATCGACTGGCCACCTACTGCCCTCTTCATCCTCTCATTTTTCTTCTCCTCACCACCCTCTTTCTTACCCCATTTTTTGAGCCCCCTTCCCTCCGATGTCCATCTCTTCTTTTCTTCTCCTTTCATCCTAAACCTCCTTACTTTTCCACTGCTGCCCCATTCCGCCACTTCCTCTGCCTCACCAGCAGCCTACACCACCTTCTGCATTCTTCTACTCCTGCCCTACACCACCACAACACCCCTAAGCCACTCTACAGCTCCCTTCTTCCTCCCCTCTTCTTTTTCTCTTCTTTTTCTCCCTTCTCAGCAACCTCCCTACACCCCCTCCTTCTGTCGTTGTCCCACCGCCTAGGCCACCACCTGAGCCACCAAACCACTCCCTGCAACCTCCTCTACCACCCCCACACCTCCTTTGGCCAAAACCAACACCTACATCCTCTAATTTTTCCCCTCCCTTTTCCTTTCTTCTTAGCCCCACCACCTCGGTAGCTGCCTTGGCAACCTCATTGCCACCGCCACCCTTGGCTGGCAATAACCTATCCCCAACCACTACCTACACCCCCTCTTCACCCCTACACCTTTCCCTTTCCCTTTCCCTAAATCCTCCCCCACCTGCCCTCTTTCCTAACCCCCAAAACTTTAACTCAAAATTCACACCCCTTCTTCCTTTCCTCCACCATCTTCAACCCTTCCACCTTTGTTTTGCATGCAGCTCATGCTGCATGAGCAGTATGAGTTGCTGCATTCTTGGTTTAATTTGGTTAATAAGTTTTAAGGTATAATATTATTTAAGTCAAGTATTTCATTAATTAAGTTTTATAAATTCTTATGATTTGGTTTTCTTATTTCTAATATGATAAGTATTGATAATATTTTTAGGTATTGGTTTTTCTAATCAAAGCTTGAATCATTAACGGGGATACCGGTAAGGTTTGATTTTTTTGGGAATTAAGGTAATCATTAAACCCCACTGAAACGCATGGATAAATGTTTACTAGCACATTAGGGTTTTAATATATTATTTTGTATGATATATATTATTTAATATATTATATGTAGTTGCTTATATTGGTTGATAAAAAAGAGAGCATGATAGTTTATATGCTATGTATGAAAATATTGCTTAAAGAAAGAGTTTGGTTAGCAATAAAAAATGTTAAGTAATATTAAAATATAATAGCTGGTGGAGTTGGATAATTAGAATGGAGTATTAATATTACTATTTCATGTAGTGATGATAATTTAATAAAAGAGGTGAAATATAGGGCAAAATGGTAATTTTTTGAAGTAAAGGGTAAAATGATAATTTTGAAAGTAAAGGGTAAAATGGTAATTTTCAAAGTAAAGGGTAAAATGGTAATTTTAAAAGTAAGGAGTAAAATGGTAATTTGTAAGTAAAAAAGGTATTATGGTAATTTTGAAAGTAAAGGGTAAAATGGTAATTTGTAAGTAAAAAGGGTATTGTGGTAATTTTGGAAGTAAAGGGAAAAATGGTAATTTTGTAAGTAAAAGGATAAAATGGTAATTTGTAAGTAAAAGGGAAAAATGAAAATTATAATAATGGAGAAGGGTAATTTGGTAACTTAACCAACTAAAGGGCAAATTAGTAGTTATGATAATGGAGGAGGTGTAACACCCCCAAAATTCACTACTGAAAAATTTCGTTAATTAAAGGAAGATTAGCGGAAACAGATAATTAAAATGTGAACTTTGGGAGTATTACCGCCACACTTAGTACCAGACCGGTTCACTCATACCGTTCCAGTACCAAGTGCTAAGGCTAAGAAAATGAAATACAATTCGAAAGACATTCAACATGCATAAATTAGAATAAATTGCAAGAACTTCAACATATTTAAATTAGAGTAGCGCATCAAATCGTTTTCAGGAATAAAATCCACCAATGGTGGTTACTTTAACAACGTTAACATTTAAAACCGAGAAATTAAATGAGAAAGAGAAAAAACCATGATACCGGAAAATTCCTTACTCTCCTTCCCGTAACCCACTTGAGTAGCACCTGAAAATACCTGCAAGGGCACTGCCCATTGAATAGGTAGGGGCCCCATAAAGGGAATCCCTTCAGTACTACGGTACTGAGTAACCCTTTAATACCACACTTAAAGATAGGCCCGCATACGACACATAATGCAAGCCACACACATATAAATAATGAGAGATGCATACATGACAATGACAAACATAATACTTTATAAGTCACAATCGATACTTTGGGCCTTAAGCCATTATTCTGTCATTAATCCACCAATATCATATTTTATATCCATGTGAGTACGAGAACCCCACTATTATAGCCGGTGGACCGGAAGTCAACACACAGGGCAGAACGCCTCTGACCACTATTATTGCCGGTGGACCGGAAGATAAACACACAGGGCAGAACGCACCTGACCACTATTATTTGCCGGTGGACCGGTCTGGCCCCGACTCACATGGTGTTCCACTATAAGTGATTAGTATTTTTCCATAATCTTATTCCCATACACAACTGATTTTATTGAGCTCGGGACCCCCACTATTTTGGCCGGTGGATCGGAATATATATAAAATCATCATCCAGATCACAACGCTCCTGGCCACTATTATAACCGGTGGACCGATACTCATAATCACACACCAGGGCAACACGCTCCTGGACCACTATTATAACCGGTGGACCGGTACGCAATATCATAAATCACTGGGCCCGGCTCATTAATATTCCACTTTCAATTATCGTATCTTTCCTTTCGTTAATCAGCACATCAATCATATTTATTTGCCTCGATTGGGAGATCGATAACCCGGGACACAAAGGTACACCGGTCGTACCGGTGCATATCAGCTACTCAGTACCCTTCAACAGTGAACCCAAGGACGCAAAGGTACCCTGGTCGTACTGGTGCATAAAGCTAACTCAGTACCCTACCGACAAGGACACCTAATCCATAAGTATGCATACCCCCTAACTAGGTCCGTAGAGCTAGGAAGAGTAAGATATAGGGCCTGGCTGGGGCACAAAGGCACACCAGCAAATACCAGAATAATCGTGGACTAAACCACGTCCTTAGGGTAGCGACCCCTAAGGAGTCACCATTCCCAATCTCGAGGTCTTTCACTTTAAGTAATAGTGTCTTAATTAAGGTGATCACAGAAAAGCACGATATTCCGATACTTATTCACTTTCAATCGTTTCGATATCATTAATCGTTTCTTATTCAGAGGATTATCCAGGATGTCACAGAGAAGCCCTCAAGGCCATACTAATCATTAGATATTCTTACTTGGCTACTCAACATTATTTAATCATATTAATGTTCCACAATCTCAAAGACATATTAGGTACAAATTACTCATTTGCCCTTTACTTATATAATTGTTAAGTGTCCGTTCCTTACTTGATAAATTACCACATTACCCTTAAGGTTGCATAATTACCAAATTACCCTTTGTCCAATTTAGATTACCAAATTGTCTTCTACACTTTTTAAATCATCATTCACCCCTCATAATTACTATACTTATCATATTTCCCTTTTGGTTGGTTATATTACCAAATCGCCCTTCTCCTTTGTTATAATTACTAAATTGCCCTTGAGTTGGATAAATTACTAAATTACCCTCCTTCATTATCATGATTACTATTTTGCCCCTTTAGTTGGTTAAACAATTATCACTTTACCCTTTTATCGGCTAAATTACCAAATTGCCCTTTAGTTGAACAAATTACCAAATTGCCCTTCTCCATTATCATAATTACCATTTTACCCCTCTCAATTATTTTAATTGCCATTTACCCTTTTTAGTTATCACAAATCCCAAATTACTCTTCTTCGTAATTACCAATATTAATTTACCCTTTTTCATAATCAAAATTACTATATTATCCTTCTCCATTATTAAAATTACCATAATGCCCTTTAATTGGTTAATTTACCAAATTTCCCTTCTATGGTATCGTACTTATCCAATTGCCCTTCTACAATCATAATTTAATTGCTAAATTATCTTTTGTCGTTATCATAATTACCAAGTTACCCCTTACTCCCAAGTTTACCATAATATCCTTTCATTTACAAAATTACCATTTTACCCCTTACATCCAATTTTACCATAATATCCTTTTATTTATGAAAATTACCACCATACATCTTTTACTTTACAAATTACTATTTTACCCTTTTACTTATGAAATTACGATTTTGCCCCTTTACCTCCAAAATTACCATAATGCCCTTTTTACTTGAACAATTACCATAATGCCCTCCTTCATCCAAAATTACTATTTTACCCCTACTTCCAAAATTACCATTTTACCCTTCTTCCTCACAACTTACAATTTTATCCTTTACTTGTAAATTATCATTTAACCATTTAATCATACACTTTCCATATTGTTCTTTTATCTCAAAAATTACCGAAATACCCTTTCCACTTATAAAATTTCCACTCAACCCCTTTATTCCCCATTTTTATGAATTTACTAACACTACATAAAATAATGATATTAATACTTCATTTTTATCATCTAAGTCCACCAACTTTTCATTTTTCAACATCATACTCATTAACAACTACACACATTGATTTATATACCTCATAAGCATAATTACTAAAATACCCTTAAACAATAACATCATTCATGCATTAACAACATGGTACATCATAAACAAGTATTTAACATTTCTATCCATATTCCAACTCCTTCTTTATTTAACCTACCTACATATGGCATAAAAGTTATCATGTTATTTCTTTTTAACAAACAATATAAGAAACCATAAACATATCATGCTAAGCATACAAAACATGCATAAAATCATACTAAACCCTAAATGTGCTAGCATGCGTTTTTCATATATTTAAGAGAGGATTAACGGTTACCTTAATCCCGCAAAATATCAAATCTTACCAAGAATATTTATCAACTCAACACCTAAAAATAATATCCATCATGTTTATGTTAGAAATAAGAACCAAAGCATAAAACTTTATAAATTTTAATTAATAAAACACTTAACATAAAATACCATTTTACCTTAAAAATTATCCAAACAATTTTTAAAATGATGGGGAGCTCACGCTGCATGAACAGCGTGAGTCTCATGCAAAATTATGGGGAGAAAAGGGTTCGAAGGGGGGTGAAGGGAGAAAAATAAACCATTTTCGGGTTAGGGTCTTTAGGCTAGAAAAGAAGGTGGTTAGGGGAGGTTCTAAGGCAGGGGAATGGTGCAGGAGTGTAGAGGGGGTGTAGGTGGAGGCAAAGGACGGTTTCAAGGCGGCATAGGGCGGCGGAGACGGTGGCGGCAAGGCGGCGAAGGTGGCTGCCGAAGTGGGTCGAGGTGGAAGGGTTGAGAACGAAGGAAAAGTGGAGGGTAAAATGGAGGGGTGCAAGGGTTGGTTTCGGCCAACTAATGGATGGCGGTTGTAGAGGGGGTTGCAGGGTGTCAAATGGTGGGTTGGATGGCGGCAGAGGTGGCCGGACGGCGGCGGAAATGGTGGTTGCAGGTGGCTCGGTGGTAAGGGGAAAAGCTGGGAAGAAAAAGGAAAAGGATGAGAAGGGAGGAAGTGTAGGGCTCGAAGGGGCTGTGTGGTGGTGCAGGGTGGTAGTAGGCAGTGGCAGAAGGCGGCGCAGGGGGTTGGTGAGGCGGCAGGAGCGGCGGACGGTGGTGGAAAAAGAAGAACGGGGGGGGCGAATGGGAGGAGGAGAAAAGAGAGAGGAGGGAGCTCGGGAAGGGGATGATGGTTCGAAAATGAGGGGAATGAAAGGCTGGGGAGATGGAGAAAAAGAAGAGGGAGAAGAGAGGGGGCAAGGTTGGCCGATCGCTGCTGTAATGGCAGGTGGTGGTCGGGTGGCAGGGGAAGACGGGGAAGAAGAAGGAAAGAAACCAGGGCACGCGAGGTTGTGGTCCAGGGCTGGTTGGGTTCGAATGAGGAAAGAAAACGACGGGGGAGAGAGGAAGAGAGAGGGCAGGGAGGTAGGTGGTGGTCGGGTTGCAGGCGGTGGTCGGGCGTGCGTAGGGATCAGGCATGGTGGCAACGAAAAAGGAAGAAGAAGAAGAAGAAGCCGGCCGGTCGAAGGGAAAGAAAATGAGGCTGAACCGGTCGGTCAGGGAAATTTAAAAATGAAGGAAGGCTGCCGGGCTGTGCTGGGCGGGCGTGCGAGGGGCAAAGGAGAAGAGGAGATCGGGTCGAAGGCCCAACGCGCGGGGGAGAGGGGAGAGCAGGTCGGGCGGGCAGCCCAAGGGGGAGAAAAAGGAAAAGAGAAGAAGGAATAAAAGGAGAAAAGGAGGAGGAAAAGAAAAAGGAAAAATGGGAAAATAGGGGAAATAAATTAAATTAATTTTATAAATCATAAAATGTAATATTCTTGATAATTTATTTAATTTAATAATTTAATTTATTATAATCTAATATATTAGTTTAAAAAGGATAAAGTTGGTAAAATATTTGTTTTGGAAAATTATTTAAATAAAACAATATGATAAATAGCAAATTATTTATTTTTAATTTATTAAATACTCTTATCCAAATTTACATACTCTAAAATCCATAAAATAATTAAAATAAAAAATCTAAAAGCAATTCTATTCCAATTAAAAGTAATTTATTAAAATATAGGTTTTTGAAATTTTTGGGGTATTACAGGAGGGCAATTGGGTAATTTAACCAACTAAAGGGTAATTTAGTAATTATGATGATAGAGAAGGGCAATTTGGTAATTATGATAATGGAGAAGGATAACTTGGTAAATTAACTAACTAAAGGGTAATTTGGCAATTTGACCAACTAAAGGGCAATTTGGTAATTATAACAGAGGAGAAGTGTAATTTGGTAATCTAACCAACCAAATGGAAATATGGTAAGTGTAACAATTTTGAAGGGAAATTGGTGACCTAACAAGTGTGGAAGATAACTTAGTAACCTAAATCGATCAAGGGGTAATTTGGTAATTATGTAGTAAGGAGAGTAATATGGTAAATTGGTAAGTAAAGAAGGGATGATTTCATAATTATACAAGTAAGGGGTAAATTAGTAATTTACATCTAATATGCCATTGTGATAATGGAGTTTCTTAATAAGACTCAAGTAATACTAAATAGTAAGATAATTAGTAAGTATCACAAGAACGAATCCTAAATCAAAATTGGATGAGACTATGATGGCCTTAATGATTCCTCTATGCTATCTTGAATAATCGTATGAATAAGGAATACCTAATGATATCAAAATGATTGAAAGTGAATAAGTATCTTATTATTATACTTTTCTTGATCACCTTAATTAAGACACTAATACTTAAAGTGAAAGACCTCAAGATCAGGAATGGTGGCTCTTTAGGGGTCGCTACTCTAAAGACGTGGTTTAGCCCACGTTTATTCTGGTATTTGTTGGTGTGCCTTTGTGCCCTAGCCAGGCCCTACATCTTACTCTATCTAGCTCTACAAAACTATTTAGGGGTATGCATACTTATGGATTAGGTATCCTTATGGGTAGGGTACTGAGTAGCTATATGCACCAGTACAACTAGGGTACCTTTACGTCCCTAGGTTGATAGTTGAAGTATATTGGGTAGCTTGTATGCACTAGTGCAATCGGTGTACCTTTGTGTCTCAGGATCTTGATCTCCCTATCAAGGCAAATAAATGGAATTATTGTGCTAACTATAAGGAAAAACACTAATCATAAAAGTGAAAAATTAATGAGTCGGGCCCAGTTGAATTATATTATGAGTTCGGGGCCACCGATTATAATAGTGACCCAAGAGCATATTACCCTGGATGATGTTTATGAGTACTGGTCCACTGAATATAATAGTGGCCCAGAAGCATGTTGCCTTGGATGATGTTTATATGCATTATGGTCTAATGACTATAATAGTGGGGAATCTTGAGCTCAATAAAACCAATCATGGATGTGAATAAATTATGAGAAATAATAATCACTTATAGTGGAACACCATGTGAGTTGGGGCCAAACCAGTCCACCAGTAAAAAATAGTGGGTAGAAGCATTCTGCCCTAGAGACCAATCCACCGGTAATAATAGTGGTCAGAAGCATTCTGCCCTATATGTATTCTGGTCCACCGGCTATAATAGTGGGGTTCTTGCACTCACATGAATATATAATCTAGGATGATTGAATAATGATGATCTAATGACTTAAGGCTCAGAAGAATTGATTGTATGTTTTGACCTATTAACATTTGACAGACTTGTTATGTATGTGAATGTTATGTATACACCTCTCATTATTTATGTTTATACTTTTGTATCATGTGTTGTATTGCAGGCCTGCTTTTTAGTGTATTTTAAAGGGTTACTCGGTACTATAGTACTGAAGGGTTCCATTCATGAGGCCCCTACCTATTAAATGGGCAATGTCCGTTGCAGGTCCATTATTAGGTGCTATTTAAGTGAGCAATGGGAAAGAGCATAAAAAATTATCCAAACTTTTAGGGTTTCACTCTTTCTCTTTTAACTCCTTGTTTAAATGTAATCTATCTTCTTATAACCACCACTGGTGGATTTTATTCTTGTAAAGTATTATGTATGCTACTCTGATTTAAGTATGGTTTAAGTTTCTCATACATTGTATTTTTCTCTTTTAGCTTTAACACTTGGTACTGGAACGATAGGAGTGAATAGGTCTGGTACTAAGTGTGGAGATAATATTCCTAAAATTCATAGTTTTGTTATTCCACTTCTGCTAATTCTTTTAATAAAATAAAATTTTTTAGTAGTGAATTTTGGGGGTGTTACAGAATCATCCTCATCTTCAAACCAAAACTAATTCAATTGGTAACCTAGTCTGGGCGATTAGTTGGTTCATTATTAATCTTTCATATGTTCTTGACTTCATTTTAGACCTTGATTTTATTCTCCTACATTATTTTCATTGGCTAAAATCCTTCATCTTTTTTATGAAATTTTTATATGTGTGCGTTATTTATGCTAGATGTGATATCATGAAGCTTGATTTTTAATGTTGATATGGTTCTTGCTACTTTCTTCCTTGATGTTGACTATGTGGTCATGCTTAGGTTATTTGGACTTGAAGTAGGATTTTGTTGAGTTAAGCATAAAATTGTGGTGCAATTAATTGATGAGCATGTTTAAGATGTATTTATGTTATTAATAATAATAGCATGAGTAGTATATGAATCATGGAACATTAAGATTGATTTAGTTATTTTGGCCTTGGTGTGAAGGTTGTGAATATAATATAACATTTACTCTTTAATTCAGTCTTGGAGGATGGTCTGGATATGTAGTGTCTTTAGCATGTTTTCATATAAGTTGGTAGTCTCTCTAACCTACTTACTTGAGCATGGGATTGATGACAACATAACTTATATTATTTTACCCACGTTGATATATTGAGGTATGAATTATGGTTTTTATTGAATTAAAGCATGATCTTCTTAACTATTGAATCCTACTATGACTAGTGTGAATTCATTTGTGGAGTATTTCACTCAATGTGTTTTATGTCATAGACTCATGCTAGGATTAATTTTGAAAAGATTGGTGGTGTTGTTTTGTATGGTTCACAAGACTGGATGTTGTTTTCAAGACCAATCGATCGGTTTGTTAGTTCAATCGACCGGTTGTGTGCATAGTTTCTCAATTTGGAATATTTGATCATATGGTTGCAAGAGAAATTGATTAGTTTCATGAACCATCGAATGGTTTCCTTGAGCAGTCTATCAATTTTCTAAACTTATCAACTATTTTCCTTGTAAACAGAGTGGTCTAGTCAAAACTTAAACCCATCGAGCAATTTAGGCAAACCCATAGACTGGTTTCCATGAATGGTCAATTTGCCAAACTCATCGACTATTTTTTTGTTCACTACACTAATTTATCCTTACGACCGGTTTAGACAAAAATATTAGCTATTTCCTATGAATAGTCGATCAATTGGACCAACCAGTCAATAGGTTTCCCTATGTGTATTTTCTTAGGCCTGGTGCGACTAGATCAATCAGCTAATCCTAGGGTGTGATCGACTAGTTCTTCTACATTTCTCCACGTCTTCTCGATATTTAATTTTCTTTTATTGGGACTTCCATATTAATATCTCTATGTAATTACAACATTTCAATCATGATGTCAACCTTACTTAATCATAGATTTAATACGGATCAAAAGGATAATACTATGATTCCTTGAGTGGTTAAGCTTGGTGTCAACTCCAGGCACCCATAGTGGTGGCTTGTACATCTTGTGTTTTGTTGGCATTATTGCTTGGTAATACCTATTTGGTTATTAATGAAATTGTAATTGTCATTTGTGATATCACTTGGTAGTTAAGAATAAAGAAATCTGGAGAAGATAAATAATTATCTGTGTAACATCCTAATTTTTTACTACTAAAAAATTTCGTTTAAAAAAATGTGGAAGTTGAAAATACACTTAGAAAAAATGGGACGTCATTACCATACCTAATATAGGATAGACGTATGTCGCCTACCCCATATTAGACACACAGCTAAACCAACCAACCGATTTAAAAACAGAGTACGTGAATTTCACTTACATAAACATTTTAAAGATTGTATACAATCAAGGACCTCATCAGTCCCAGACCAAATCAAATATATGGAAAAGATACTTTAAGACTACGGGAAAACATTAGTTAGAAAACATGACTAGGGCATAACCCCAAAGCGTGGTCTATCACAGACCCTACAAAACCTTCAGATGTCCACGCCCTAATACCCCGAACCCAAGTTGAGGTAAGCCTACTATTGGTTATCCCCAAAAACCTGCATATGGCCCTTTACTAGTGGGAATAAGCAGGTGACCGAGCAAACAGGCACATCAATATAATACATACTAAGTAAACCAAGTTGCTTCATTAACGAAACACAAGTATGGAATGAAAATCTATCATAATATGGATATCATCTTTAACATGCATGATCCAAATTCCATATATATAAAAGTAGTAATGCATATAAATATACCATCATGCATAACTCAAGCACATGGAATATATCATGCTTATCTTCACATTATAATCACATACCTAGTCACACATATGTTGGACAAATTAATTAAAACATCCCCTAGAGTTTACCTTCCAACTTGCTCAATTGATTGGATTATAATTTATACTATTTCCTTATCCATATATTGATAGAGGTTAACAACTAGTTAATATTTCTAATTATTAACCAATAGGTTATTTAAGCTATTATCTAAGCATACAAACCAACTTTTACCATTTTTATCATCCAATCCATTATTACCAACATTATCCAGCTTTTAGAGGTATGACACACACACACACTCACACACACACACACACACACATATATATATATATATATATATATATATATATATAAGATAAGAACTAGAATTAAAAGGAAGCAAAATAAGGAATAATAACTAAGAAATCAAACTAAAGGATAAAGATGCATGACACAACAAGCACCAACTCACACTAGTGAGGTTGGGATGTTTTCGTTAGACCAACTTGCATACAACAAAGGTTGGAGGAGGGTGTTGGATGGTCTTGCCAACTATTGGAGCTCATATAAGATGGTGATGCAACTAAGGGTGCTTAAGCTAGGTTGATCGAGTTGTACTACGAGGAAGCTTACCCTTTGTAGCTGCATGTAAAAAGGATGAGCTCCAAGATATTCTACCCAAAAGAGGCTTGATGATGTTGGTGTGTTCTAAAGTGTGAAGGTGGTGGTTCTTCAATGTCTATGGGGCACACTACCTACGGCTGCTCTATATGAGTGATCGACATAGAAGGGGAACGGTGCTAGAGTGTAGCCTGATTGATAGAGTTTGGTAAGACAATGATGGATGATGATGTTGGCTCAAAGGTTAATGATTGGGGATGGAATTCGATCATGGTGGTGCTAGGGTTACCGCTCACTAAAGCTTGAGCAAAGAAGCTCAAATAACAAGCTTGGTCAAGGTGATGCTAAATAGATAAGATGTGGGGCAAAGGTGATGGTGGCTAGAGAAGCTATAGGGGAAATGGAATAAGGTTAGTTGTAGAGGAACAAATCCAGAAGAAAAAAACATAGTAGCAAGGTTGACGATGGTTAGTGTTGCAGGGAAAATTAAAAAAGAAGGGATGAAAGGGGTTGGTAGCATGTAAAACAAAAAGCCCTAAAGGGAGAATCTTTGAGCTTGAAAACAACCAAAGAAACTAATGGGGAATTAAAGGGGAGTTGAAAGCTAACAAGAGACCAAAAAGAGGGGGTTATGGTTGAAGTGCTAGAATCAAAAGAGGAAGAATAAAGGAATCTCAGATGTTGAAGATTGAAGCTGTAGAAGAAAAATGAATGGGGATTCATGGCTTAAGGGGTAACCGTGCGAGAAGAAGAAGAGGAGAAAATAGGAGATGGGCTAGATGTACAAAAGTTAGAAAAATACAGAGACACACAAAGGCGACGGTGTTTTATAGGGATGGTCAAATGCGGAAAAGAATATAAAAAAGTTAACTTACTAGGTGAGTTGGGTTGTGAGAAGAAACAAATCAGTTGAGTAGGGCAAAGTAGCAAAGAAATACAACACATAAGGGAGTGAGTTCATGTATTTTTAGGGAAGCTGTGATGGATAGGAGAAGACATGGATGATTATAATTATGCATGGTAAAGCAAGGTGTGCATTGTTGGGCAAGTGATAATACCATGACTAGTAGAGGTGTGTTTGGGCAGAAGGTAGCGTATAGGGAAGGAAGGAGGATACTGCATAAAGGGGATTTGTTTGGATAAGTTTTACTAGGGGGCTGGGAATTAGTTTGGTAAGAGTTTCGTGTTTATGAAAATAAAAAGAAAAAGTATTAAGACTAAAATTAGTTATATAAGTAAATAAATAATAACAAAAATGTTTGAGACGTTATCAAATACCAAAAATTCTACACTATTATTATCATCATCATCATCATCATCATCATCATCATCATCATCATCATCATCATCATCATCATCATCATCATCATCATAATTATTATTATTATTATTATTATTATTATTATTATTATTATTATTATTATTATTATTAAATTTTAATCTACTATTCCAACTTATTAACCCAAAATAATAATAATAATAATAATAATAATAATAATAATAATAATAATAATAATAATGAAATATTCAACCCTAAAATTATAACTATACTTAATCACCCATAATAATAAATATTATATATAGGATATCTAAATTAGGATTTTTATGTTTGAGGCATTACAATTATTCCTACCAAAAGTGAGCCAGGTGCCATCTACACTAGTTTGTTATTTCGAGCCTCCATAGTTACAATTTAAAGCCTCAATTTCAATAATCAAAAATACCATAAAACTACTAACCTAAGTTCGATGTATGTATATAAACACTAATTTCAAGCAAATAATATATTAAAATTGAAAAATTATGCACCAAACATGCACACATCTTCAATTCAAAAATAAGGAATTTTAGCCCCAAAAAAATTAACAATTGATAAGTATATCAGATATAATAGTACCTTTATATGTGAATTTAATTATAATATTGATTATTTCATTCAGTAGATGCATTTTTCTGAGTTGGAGTAATAGAGGATGGAAAGAGTATGGAGAGTTTAGAGTTGATGGGTAGAAAAAGACAATGGTCAAACTGAAAGGCAATGAAAGTTTTGGGGGTACGGGGTATGATGTAACACCCCCAAATTTACAAAAAAAAATTAAAAAACAACAATACTTATAAATTAAAACCGTAAATTCTGGGGATGTTACTGCCACACTTAGTACTAGACCGGTTCACTCCTACCATTCCAATACCAAGTGCTAAGGCTAAAAAAACAACTCATAGTATTAATATTAGTTCAAATTCATAAATATGGGAATTAGATGCGCATCAGTATTTATACAATCCGAAATACAAGAGTTAGTTTTTCAGGGAGAAGAAGTAACTACAATAATGAAATTGTTTCTGAAGCGCTAATCGTAAGTAAATAAGATAGTAATAATAAACTCAATGGAAAGCCGGTCATGTCACTCTGATAACCGATCCAGCTCGATCATCACTCGGCCCCACCTGATCTCCCATAGACATCAATGGCATCATAGAAAGTGTCACCTACCTGAAACACGTCAGACGGGCCTTCTGCTTGTGGGAATGAGCAGCACCTATAAACTGAGTAAGGTAACCGAGCACTAAGGCCAACACATAAGCATATAAAATCATGCAAGATAGTAATCAAATTACAAATTTAAACCCACACATATGATATATAAAAGCTTATAAAGCATTACACAGCTTATAATCATCAAGCCCACACATAAGGCCCAAAATGGTCCAGATTAATGATTTAATCTTTCTTTCATCTAAATACAATACACACCATGCCTTTTTATCAAATCCATGCGACAACAGGAACATCCCACTATTATAACTAGTGGGTCGGTCACACATTGAGCATCGTGCCCCAACCACTATTATTACCGGTGGATCGTTCACAAATAGGGTCAAACCCTAACCGCTATTATAACCGGTGGATCAGTTCGGTTCCTGCTCGCATAGTGTTCCACTGTAAGTAATTAATGGCTTTTACTTGCCTTAGCAAAACTTTGGTTTATTTTCATTGAGATCGGGATCCCCCACTATTATAATCGGTGGGCTGGTCATATATAGGACATCATGTCCTAACAACTATTATAACCGGTGGATCAGTCAAATATAGGGTAAAACCCTAACCACTATTATTACCGGTGGATCGGTCGCACATAGGGTAAAACCCTAACCACTATTCCTGATCGGTGGATCGGTTGGTCCCGTCTCAATATCTTCCACTTTAAGTAATTAGTGTCTTAAATATTTTATTCACAAACATTTGCCCAGACATACATGACTAACTCCATGCAAACCTTAACTTCCATGCAACCCTAGCTCCATGTACTACGGTTCCATGCAAACCCTAACTCCCATGCAAACCCTAACTCCACGTAAACCATACTACCATGCAACCCTAACTCCCATGCAAACCCTAGCTCCACATAAACCACCCTTCCATGCAACTCTAACTCCCATGCAAACCCTAGCTCTACGTAAACCGCACTACCATACGACCCTAACACCCATGCAGACCCTAGCTTCACGCAAACCACACTTACATGCAACCCTGAATCTCATGCAAACCCTAGCTTCATGTAAACCACACTTCCATGCAACCCTAACTCCCATGCAAACCCTAGCTCCACGTAAACCACACTACCATACAAACCCTAATACCGCCATGAAAAACTCTAACACCATGCGACATTAGCCCCATCATGCAAAAACCTAACACCATGCAACATCAATACCACCATGCAAAACCCCTAACATGCATGTCTGAGGCCATAACATATGTCATCACGTATACAATATTTCATCACATATAGTACACATGCCATACCAAAAACATACTTCAACTCCACGTTATACCACACACGAAATAATTAATAATGATAAACATATGATACATAGCATGCGAAGCATATGTCACATATAAGCACACAAAAGGCCTTAGCACCCCTTACCTAAAAGGTCACCGGTCTTAGTACACGCTCCTATTCCACCTGAGGGCTTTGACTGAGCTCACCTATTATGGGGGAAAATGCTAGAATTAGATTCCCTCCTAAAAATACTATTAGTTTCTAACTTATCCTAAATCTTGATTTTTAGTTAAAATAATTCTATACTAAAACTAATTACACAAAATACTACTAAAATACTCATAAAATACTATTGTAATTTAAAGCGAAAAGGTGATCTAAGGGTCTCTACCCTTCACCAAAATAATATTGGTAAAAATAATAAGAGTAATAATAATTTTAATAATAACCAAATATTAGTAATAATAATATTAATATTAATAATAATAATAATAATAATAATAATAATAATAATATAAGCCTTAAAACTCCAAGGTGGAGTTCGAACCCTACCCCTACATAATGAAATACTGCTCTATAGTAGTAATATGATATTAATAACCTATATTACTTATAATAATACTAAAATAATAATAATAATAATAATAATAATAATAATAATAATGTTAATAGTAATAAAAATGGTAAGAATGATACTAAAATGCACAAGTGTGAATCCTAATAACAAAATTAAGGTTTCAGCCCTCCTAGAAAAATTAATAATAATAATTATTATTATTATATTAATAATAATAATTATTATTATTATATTAATAATAATATTATTATTATTATTAATAAGAAGAATGGTAATAAAACATATAATAATTCAATAATACCTAAATTTTGAAACTAATAAACCCAATTATTTTATTCCTACTCTCTACCTTGTAAAGAAAAGTTAGCATTAATATTCCATCTAATAATAATATTATTATTATGATTAACAATAATAAAAATAATCAAATAACCATAAAAAAATTGAATAAAAGCATAATAAATATAAATAAATATAAAGGAAGGGCTAAGAAGGTCTAGGGTTTCATCTTGAGTCGGCAGCAATGGGCGGCACTGACGGTGGCCGGAAAAGGAGTCTAAGAGGGAAAAAGATGCAGGAAAAGAGGGAAAGAGAAGGGGAAAGAGAAAATAAGGTTATGGTTCGGTGGAGGAGAATTATAGGGAGTTTCAGGGTGGTGTAGAAGGCAACAGAAGTGGCAGCAATGGTGGCAGACGGCGGCTTAAAGGTTGCAGGGTACAATTTTTTTGCGAGATAGGCAGGAGATTTCACACAACTATGACGGCTCGTGCGAGAAGAATTGAAGGATGTGGAGAGCTTAGTTAGCTAGAGGAAATTGCAAGGAAGAATTTGGAATGCAGCGGTGGCGGTGAGGTTGGCTATCGGTGGCGGTAAGATCGTCTGAAATCAAGGTGGCATAAGGTCAGCTATTAGGGTTTCGGGAAGGAAAAGTTTCAAACACACTCCAATCGAGGCTATTTATAGAGGTTAGAGGGAATATTAGGGTTTTGGGGGCCGGTAGGAGGGTATCCTATGTAGGTTTTGGGACAGCCGGAGGCAGTAATCGGCCGACGAAGGAATTGGTCGGATTCGATACTTCGAGAGAAAATAGAGAAAAAATGGCCAGTCAAAGTCCTCGTGGCCGGCGGTGCCATTTTTGGGGGCGGGAGTTGCAGGCTTCGATGACGGGGGAGAGAGAAGGAAGAAGGAAGGAGGGTGAGGTGAACCAGTGGCCGGGAAAGAAAATGAAAATAGGGGAACCGGGCCGATTTGGCACGGTTATAAGTCTTTTAAATGAGACACGAAGTCTCAGAGGAAACACCTTCAAAACGTCATGTTTGGACACACGCCTAAAGGGAATGGCGCCGGGCCGCGGGAGAAGGAAGGAAAAGAGGAAGAATTGGGCCGCGCAGGCCCAAATCCGGCGGGAGGAAAAGAAAAAAAAAGAAGGAAGAAAGAAAAAGGAAAAGAAAAAAGGAAAAAGGAAAATTTAAGGGTTTTAGGTTTACATAAGATATTTAGAATATTTTGGGTATTTAAAATAAAAAAAATATTTAAATAAAAATATTAAACCTCCTTTTTAGACTAATTTAGGGCCTTTAAAAATATTTCTCCTAAATTCCTTTTTAATTAGCAAAAAGCCCAATTTTTTCTTTAAAAAAATATTTATAATTTCTTATTAATTTGCCCTAAATAAATCCCTCTTATTCTAAATAAAATAATAAATTAAATTAATTTCCCAATAAATCCTTATTTAATAATCTATCTTAAAATAAAAAAATTCAGGGGCATTTTATATGAGTTTAGAAAATAGTGTTTGCAAGGAGATTAGCAATTATAAAATGACCCTTTTGCTATCAAAATGCTTAGAACTTCTAAAATTTGATTAAAACATTAAACAACCCTAATAAATAATTAGCATAAAATTTTCATATTATAGGTAAAATGACGATTATGCCCCTAAAACCCTAACACAAAACAAAATTGATTAACTTTTAACATAAGAAGATTAAGCTCATAAAATTTCAACATTATTCAATGAATGTCAGATGAACACACTAGAACACACAAAACGTCTAGCCAATTTGTAGGTCCCATATAAATGGGGAAAAATAACCTTTTTCATGTTAAATATTTATTAAATCATAACCATAATTATACAAATTTAAATCAAGATTTTAAATATGAAATCATACCTAAATAACCTAAAATATTTGGAAACATACAAATTTATAAAAGCAACAATAACATGTAGATCTGCCTAGAGGCCTATATTACCTTAAAAATAAACCAAGCCATCATAAAAATTATACATGTATTAAACACGGTCAAACCCTAACATTACCTAAAGAAATAATGACCTAAAAATCCTCAAGAAAATGATCCTAAACTTTGAAGACATTCACACAAACATAGCCACACAAAACCAAAAATCTTAGAAAACCAAATATGATATAATCAACATTTATAATTATGCTAGCAATCAAATTATATCTACTTCTAGTATGGTCATGTTTACTATGATTTCAAATGTCCATAATAAGCAAGATAATATCATCCCTCAAACATAACACCTTCTCTTGAAACCTTTGCTCAAAACCACCTAAAATATGTAAAATTCAAACAAAACTATCAAGAAACAAAGGAAAATGAAGAAAGACAATGGAGGAAGGAAAAGATAAATTGAAGAAGGTTGGGTTTTTTTGGGAGCTAAGGAGAATCCAATTCAGATAGGCAGAATAAGGTTAGAAGAAGGCTAGATATTTACGATATTTCTAGACTTCTTGATTGTTAAATGGTAAAATAATCAACAAATAAAAAGAAACATACCTAGTCAAAAATTTAATAGGCCCTTGGGTTAATATTAATATGATAACTATTTTAGATATTTTCTAAAGATAGGAACAAAGTTTAGATATTTAGGATAGACTTAGTGTACAGAAATTTAAATTTTGAAAGCTAACTACACATAAACTGGTAGAATTTATCTCAAAATGTCAAAAATAATTAGAATTCATTTTAATTTTATAGTTATATTAAATATGTCAAAATATAAATAAGTATAAAGTTTTATAAATTTTCATTAGCTAAAATGTTCTTTTTGAAGCTTAAAATAAGAATAAAGGCAAAAATAGACGATGGATGGCACTTTTTTTCGGTCAATAGCTCTATTTAAATTTTTAAAAGCCCTAGAAAATCCAAAAAAAAGTTGATATATTCAAATAAGATTGATTTGGAAACTTTTGATGACCAAAAATGGCTCAAAAGACTCATAGGAATCAAAATTGTAGAAAAGGCAATAAAGTATAAACAAATTGTTTCAAAAATATAACCAAAGTTTCTAAAGTTTTAAATGATATAATAAATTATTTAAAATAATATAATTTTATTAATATATAATACAAATCCTAATTAAATTAGGGAATTTAAATAATAGAATATTACACACCATAACTACTATTAAAGTCATTACATAAAATATTAATCATTAACATAAAAAAATACTGCTACAATTTATAAAACTACTAATATACATATACGAAGGATCACCACTAAAATTTACCTTTCGGTGAGAGCTTAAAACTTAAGTTGTTAGATTAAAGATAAATAATGAAGATAAAAATACTACTAAGAAACTACAATCACTCCTAATAGTTGAAGAAAATTTTTATAAGTAACTAAGAATAAATTATTTAATATTTGAATGTACTATTTCATATTAGAAAAGTAGCATTTCAAAAACTACAATAAATAATTCAAAAAATTACAGTATTAGAGCATTAGAAGAAGGGGGAAAAATAGCTATTACTATTATAATCATTATATATTTATGTTAGAAAAACACACTCAATGGATAAAGAAAATCAGATAAAATTAGGAAAGGGCTTCAACTTTTATTCATAAGATCCCAAGTTTAAATCCCATAGTTTCTAGTACATATTTTAAATGGGAAAGGATATATGGAACTGTTGAAATAAAATAATTGCAATAATCCTAACAGCCACAGTATAGGAATTTTATTTCTACCGGTAATTAAAAAAAATTCATCCATTAGATAGTTGACTCTATTTAGACACCCACGGTCGCAAACACACGCTCCCTCCTAAATTATATGTCATGATTTACCTCCATCGTATTTGCTCAAAATAGAATTAACAGCGGTGCCTAAAACAAATGTGTTACCTTTTAAAATGAAAAAACTAGATAAAACTAGGAATTAGACACGGTTGTAAATTCTCACTCATATCCACGCAGTTCATGACAACGAATCGAAACCAACAAAATAAATGCAACAAAATGCCGAGGATTGAAGAACCAACAAACAAAACTTGTTGCTACAACAACATATTCACGTAATCATTGTTCGATGGACGAAGGCAAGTGCCAGCAATCCCTTCCCCTTCCCTCTCCCCCTCCCCCTCTCTAACACACTGGACCAAAAAGTGGGGAAGAAGAGGACAAAGGAAAAGGGGTTTATATCATGGGGCGTATGTAAATACTTGCATATTTCGTGATTACAAAAAATGAACTTAAATGAAGAATACAAATTCTAAACAATCTATAAAATGACTGCCCTTACCAACAAAAATTACTGATACGACTCGGTGATTGATTGATCCTCCCTTGCCTAGCAACATTCGTTCTCAAGAATATATTTTTCTCATGGGAAAAAATCTTTTATCCAACTCCTAGTGCTCACCTTCTCAAGCAATTGCTTCAATGGACGTCGATCAATCAATCTTCACAGATGAGTATATGAGCCTCGTAAACCACAAGCACGCATAGAAGCCAATAGTACCAGTCAGCACGAAGAAAGCATATGAGGCGATCAGCATGTACCCAAAGTACAAGATTCCAGACACTGGCTTTGTGATCTCAAGCTTGGTAAAGAAGTAGAATGTTGCATAGAGGAAGAGATAGAGAGCAGAAGAGCCAGATGTCAGGTATGACCGCCACCACCAGAGGTAGTCCTCACTACAGAGCTGGAAATAGCATAGAACGATGGTGATCTCGGCACAGGTGATGAGGAGGATGATGAAGACGATGAAGAGGAATCCAAAGATGTAGTAGAACTGGTGGAGCCAGATCGAGGTAAGAATGAAGAAGAGCTCGATGAAGACTGCCCCAAATGGAAGTATGCCTCCAATTAGGATCGAGAATATGGGGTTCATGTACCAGGCTTGCTCTGGGATCTGCCTTGGTATCTTGTTGGTTTTTACGGGGTCTTCTAGAGCTTGCTTCCTAAACCCAACATAGCTACCAACAAAGACTAGTGGAACTGATATCCCGAACCATAAGAAAATCAATGCAAACATTGTGCCAAAAGGAACTGCACCTGACGACCTCTGGCCCCAAATAAGGGTATTCAGGACAAAGAAGACAGCGGCAACTGACCCAGGGAACATGAAGGCAGTTCTTAAAGCTATTCTCTTCCACTCAGTGCCCTTGAACATCTTATAGAGCCTGGCAGAGGCATAACCTGCAAAGAGACCCATGAAGACCCAGAGAAAGAGCATAGCAGTCATAAGCCCGCCCCGGTTTGAAGGTGAAAGGAATCCAAGCACTGCAAACATCATGGTGACAAGCATCATTCCAAAACACTGAACCCCAGTCCCCGCATAGACACAAAGAAGGTCATTGTTTGTTGGAGGCCTGAAGACATCCCCATGGACCAATTTCCATCCAGTTTCTTCCTGAGCTTCTTCTTGGGTCTCAAGCTCATTGTATCTTGAGATGTCCCGGTATAAAGTACGCAGCATAATCATAGCAACCATTCCAGAGAGGAAGAGAACAATCATCAAGGAATTAACAATCGAAAACCAGTGAATTTGGTCGTCACTCATAAGCAAATAGGTGTCCCACCGAGAGGCCCACTTCACATCACTCTCCTGTAGCATACATAATCCCAGAAGAGATCGTGAGAAACAAGTCTCCCAGAAAGCGGACAAGTGACTGAATATGGATTCAAGCAAGTAACATCTTACAACAGATCGCCAATTTTCCCAAGGAATATTCAGTTATGTTGACAGAAAAGACATTTACCTCGAAATTAACATCATATGTGAAGATGATCTCTTGCTTTTCTGCAACTTCCACTGGATTATTAGAGCTGGATATTGTGCGCCTTGCATGGGGATCACAGGTTGATAAACGGGTGTTCTCACCCTTCCAGTCCCCTTCATATTCATGCTTAACACTGAATACAAATTACAGTGATGGATTGAGCAAATGATAACCACAAAACCCAGACTCCTTAAGACATTTTACAGAACTCAATAGCTCACCTATAGGGCTTGACCTCAAATCCTACAATCCTTGCAGTCTCTGTGATTGCATCTATGTGGAATCGCACAGTAAATGCAAGATGGTTGTGAATGTAATACTTTTCTTCCTTAACCTGCATGTGGGAAGCAGAAATAGTAATCAACAGCCAGAGCAAATATGCATCTGGATTCAGGAGGGCGATAATGTGACACTTACTCCAGCCTGCTGCCCCTTAACTCCAACATGGTATCCAAGCTGGTAAACTGGAGGCGCTTGCTGATCAACTCGCTGGATAAGTACAACCAGTGGCAGGTTATCCAAAATCCTGTCACCTCAGAATTTAAATCAATTTAAATTAAAAGGACAAATATAATTCCTTGTCCTAAAAATCCGGGAGAAAATATTATCTTACATGTTGACGCGGTATTCATCATCAATTTTTTCCTTAAAGGCCTTTGCTGTTTTAGCATCGAAGGTAAGTTTACACAAAATATTGCACATTTGAAATTCACGCATTTTGAACTGCAAGAAAAGATAGGCTAAATGATGAACAAGTTTGAGATATTTGATGATATGTTATGCCACATAAACATGGAAAGCTAAACTGACCACATAGGGGGAATTTTCAATTCGATCACCACGGAGGACTTCACCAAGATTCTCCGTACTGTCAACTATCATTTTTGGGCGACAAAAAGGAAGTGAGTAATATGAATAAGGAAGTTGTGTCTTTATAGACGTCAGCTTATTCACTTTCACCATTAAATCATCTCCCTGCAGTATAAACATATAGAATCAAGGGAAAAAATAATTATTCAGTAAAGGCATAAAATATTCTAGGGAAATAGTTACACAGCAACATTATTACAATAGATTCGGAACAATAACACCCAAATATAGATAAGAGAATTTAATAATACATGATAGCAAGGATAACAAGCAAAATTCCCTATCACAATGCAAATCATGAAACATGATCTTCTGCGTGAAAGAAACAATAAATGTTATCAACTACTCGTAGAAATTACATGCATGAAAACATAAAATATTAAATGCCCTACAGTTCAATGCTTCTAATCATCCCCTTCAATTCCAAAAGCGTTATCATTCGCTATAACATTTCCCTAATAAACTCAAACAGTGTTGAAAATATAAAATCATTTTTATCTCTCAATTCAATGGCTTTAGCAGCCTTTACGGAAAGATAAAGTAATTTTTCTGAATGACGAGTTAATTCACCGACAGTCTCCTAAGTCTGAACAAGAAAAAGATAAAACCGACCCACACAGCTACTATAGCCGGAAAATGTTGCTTATCAAGAAATATCCCAAGCAAAAGCCAAATGACTTGCTTTGCTTGTGCTGTGAAACAGTGGGGGGGAAAAAAAGAATACTTTAAAATTAGCTAAGCAATAGTCATGGGTTCAACGCAATAAACTGGGAGACTGGGATTCAGGTGAATCAAAAAAGAATCAGATATCTGGATTTCCATTGCGTAACCATCAGGCTACGGATCATCGTATTCATTCATTTCGTTCCACACTGCTGCTTAAGAAGCTAAAGATGTTCCCTGACACCAAAGGATATCAGATTCCGTCGGATCATTTATTAAAATGTTATTCTCTTTTCTTCATCGAAACCATTTGATGCAGAGAATTCTCCACCCGTCACACTAGCAGATCCAATCAATAAACTAAGCTAATCATAGAGGTCTTAGCGAAATTGGTATCGGCGCAAGCCCAAATTGCGGTTGACCGGTTCCATTCCCGCGGAGGGGTAGCCCTCTCAAAAAATAAAAATAAAAAATCAATAAACTAAGCTAAAGACTCCGGAAGACCTAAGAAATTACTAACCCGAACAGCTATCATATCACACCACCACAAAATCAAAGCATCTCAAACTCTCGAATCTAACTCAGTGGGAAGCAATCTGTCGCTTGTGACAAAATAAATCAAGCAAAACGAGAATCCGAACTAACAATAAGCAAACACTGAAAAGATAGCAAATATTGATCCAGAAAGTAATCACCATAATGAATAAATCACAGAAAAGAAAGACCTAATCACGCCTAAACTAAGCAAAATGTGAACGGAAATTGGGAGACGGAGAGAGATGGACCTTTTGAAAATCCTGAGGAGCGACGCCAGGAAGATAGAACGAGTGGGCGCCATGGTTAAGGAGGACGAGAATAAGTGTGCAGAGTAATGAGACAGATCGCTGTCGAACATCCATGGTGAAAACTCTGCGGTCCCTTGCACAGCGAAAGAAAGGAAGTTGAGACAGAGAGATACAGAGAGAGAGCTCGTGCGTTTTTAGATCCAGAAAATGGGTATCCGTACGTCTCTGAAAACTAATAACTAATCACATAATTCTAATTTATTTATTTATTTATGGAAAAAAATAAAATAACGAGGTTTTCTCTAAGGGGACTCATAATAGAAATAGTACATAGCTAGGCCTTCCAGGGAATTTATTATATGTGAGTGATCACAGAATTGGGCTTCTTTAAAATAAGTCTAGGATGGTCTATGATCCGATCCCAGACCTTTCCTATATTTTCCATTTTTGAGGGGCTTTATTGTATTTTACTTTTGTGCTTGAAAACACCTTAATTGGACTCAATCCTGAACGATAGTTAAAGCTGAGATGGTGCTTTTTTTAATTTTGTAAATTTTCAGGTAGCTTGATTAAGAATCACTGGATCATAGATAGATTGGTTTAATAACCATATCATTGGATCATTGGTGTGCGGTTACTGATAATAAAATATTTTAAAACTATTGATATTAAACTCGATGTTGATAGAATGCATAATCTTTTTTTATTTTTTTTATTTTAATAACAAAGTGCATAATGTACAATCAAAAGTTATTTTTGAAAAAATGCCTACAAAAAATAATCAAAACTTATAAAACGTTGTTATTCATCAATTGTCTACTAACTCTACTTAAATGTGTATGAATCTCTAAAACCATATATTTGATTAGCTTTCTTGGGTGTGTTACTTGGTTATGAAACACTACTCTTCTTATCCTCTATACTCTATATACCTACCGTAATAGTTGCTCTTAGAACTCGCATCCAACATTTCCTTCTTCTTGTTAGATATGGTAAAGTTGACCCAATCCAACCAATCCAGCGCGAATAACCCGACTTGAAACTTGACAATAACTAAAAAATT
Source organism: Tamarix austromongolica (assembly GCA_039764185.1). Taxonomy (NCBI): domain Eukaryota; kingdom Viridiplantae; phylum Streptophyta; class Magnoliopsida; order Caryophyllales; family Tamaricaceae; genus Tamarix; species Tamarix austromongolica. Next base: position 123,744,437 of record CM077809.1, read on the forward strand.
AAAACATGTTCGTAACTTGAAACTCTTAAACAACCTGATTCAATTTAGACCCGACCCAAATTTAGCTAACTCAATAATGACCCAAATAAAAATTGTCTCGAACCGAAGTGACCCAAATCTATAATAACCTAAACCAAACATACCCCATGAAATGCCCCGAAAATTCTAATTTTAAGAATTATAGTTAAATAAGATTTTATTAGAAAATTTAATTAAATAAATTATTTGTATTAAAATAAAAAGAAAATTAATTAGGATAAATCAAGAAGAAATTTATAAGTATTTTAATTAGGAGAAATTTAGGTATTTTAGCTAATTAAGGATTTTATTTTGGAAATTAATTAAATAAATTATTTTATTTAAAATAAGAAGGAAAAAATAGTTCCAAATTAATAGGAATTTTATAAATAATTTAATTGGAGAAAATTAGAGTGATTTGCTAATTTATAAAAAATCTTCTAAAAATACTAAATTAGCCTAAAAAGGGATTTGAGTATTATTTTAATTAAATATTATTATATCCCAAATATCCTAATTAATTTAATTAAACTAACCCACCATTTTTCTTTTTCCCTTTTTTTCCTTTTCTTTTCTTTTTCTTTCTTCTTCTTTTCTTTTTTTTTCTTACCCCGATTGGGCCTGCCCGCGACCCAATCCTCCTCTTTCTTTTTCCTTCCCGCGGCCCACTTCTCCTCCTTCCGCGACCCATTTCTTCCTTTCCTTCATTCGGCGCGGCCTAGTATCAAAACACCGCTCCTCCTCCCTTCTTTCCCCGGAACGCCACATTTTGGTTAAAAAAATTTAACCTACGTCGACTGGTCTAGTTCCTTCCTTTTTCTTTCTTTTTTTCCCCAGACTGCTGGTCCACGCAGCCCCCTTTCTTCTTTCTTTCTTCTTCCTCTTCCTCCCGTCGACCACCTACAACTTTGTCAACTGCAATCGTCCGAAAATCTCACCGCTGATCCCGCCATTTGACCGGCCTTTTCTCACTCTTTTTCCCTGCTGATCTGTCAACCCTATCGCCCAACCCACTCTTTCCCTCTTCTCGCGCATTCTCTCCTTTTCTTGCGCATACCCCCGCCCCATTTTGATTTCCACCGGCCAACCATCACCGCTGGTGACCCTAACCCTACCTGCCCTATTACCACGACGAGCCACAAAATCCTAACCTCTCATCTAAGATCTATAAATACCCCCCATAATTAGCAAGGCTTGAGTTTTTGATCTCCTACCTTGAGGACTCCACTTTTGCGCCGCCTTCCCTTTAGACGGCCATTCCACCACCGTCGGCCAACCACGCCACCAACTCCGCCCACCTAACCCTTCCCTACATTGTCCTCTACCCAACTAGACCTCCCTTCTCCCTCTATTTTTTCTGCACAAGCCACTCCGGTAATGCAAAGTTTCCTTCTCAATCAACCCATTCTCTACCTCTACCACCATTCTCTACCACTTCCGCCACTGCCACTACCTTGTTCACCTTCCAAAAACCTCTACAGACCCTCCTTTATCTCCCTCTACCTTTCTTTTCCTCACCCTCCCTCTCCTCCTCTCTTTCTCTTCTTCTTCCCCATTCGGCCACCACTACCGTCGTCGTGTGCCGCCACCTTTGGCTGCGCCACCACCTCCATTATGTTCCCCTCCTTCTAGGCAATCATAATCACCTCTACTTCCACCTTTATTCTACCTCTACTTTTTCCAACATTTAACTTTTCCCTTTTTCTTCTCTTTTTCCTACCATCATTGCTGCCGTGCACCACAACCAGTGCCGCCCCTCGCCACCAGTCCAAGGTTGAACCCTAAACCCTCTCAACCCTTATTCCCTATTTATTTAAGCTTATTTTATTTTATTTCAATTTTTAACCTATTATTCAATTATTATTATTATTATTATTAGGATTAGGATTAGGATTAGGTTCAATATTATTATTATTATTATTATTTCTTATTAGGTCCAAGACCCTATTGGACTTATATAAATTATTAGTTTCGTATTATTAATATTATTAGTATTATTATGAGTTTTTATTTTATTTATCAAGGTGGTTGTTGTTGTTGTTGTTGTTATTTCAAATTTATTATTATTATAACTATTTTACTAATAGTGTTGCTATTATTATTATTATTATTATTATTATTATTATCATTGTTATTATTTTTAGTATATTTTCTATTATTATTCTAGTATCATTATTATTATTAGTAGGATAAAGTTTTCAAACATTATATTATCAACGTTTACAATGGTATTATTATTTATTATATTTCTAACCAAAGTTAGTAATTAGTTAATGTCGTTATTATTAATATGTTATTATTTTATCAAAAACCTAGTCTTAAAATAAATTAGTAAATAAGAGTATTTTTAGTAGGAGGGGATCTACTTTTAGCCTTTTTCTCATATAGGTGAAGCCAGTCAAAGTCATAAGGAGGCATAGGAGCGTGCTCCAAGACTAGTGTCGTTTTAGGTAAGGGTGTTACTAAGGCCTTTTGTGTGTTTATGTGCATTATATGCTTCATATGCTATGTATTCTATGTTTTTCATTAAAATTATTTCGTATGTGGTATGACATGAAGTTGAGGTATGTTTCTGTATTATTACATGGCATGTGTACTATGTGTATATGATGATATATTGTGGTATTTGATGTTATGTCTTGTGACCCTATAAGACATGTATGTGAGAATGTTAATGTAGTTTGTGTGGGAGAAAGGATGAAAAAGGAGAATGGGGGAAATAAGTTGACCAAGGGATGTGAGTTGACTTAAGTATTTATTGATCCATGAGTGGAAGAATAAAATAGGGAATTTTAGGGTTTCATGTGGGAGAATCTAATCTATAGTTTCATGTGGGAGAATCTAATCTATGGTTTTGTATGGGAGAATCAAATCTAAGGTTTTATATGGATTTCATCTAGAGTTAGTATGGATGAATCTTAAATTTTGTATGGAAGGATCTAGTGTTTTATATGAAGGAATCTTGGGTTTTGTATGGAGAAATCTAGGGTTTTTGTATAGATGGACTTAAGGTTTTGCATGGTAGATTTTATGGTGTTGCATGGGGGATTCTAATCTAGGGTTTTGTATGGATGAATCTAGGGTTTGCATTAGTGATTCTAAGGTTTTTACGTGGGAGTTTTAGGGTTTGCATGAAAAAGTTTGAAGGTTTGCATGGGGAGGTTAGCATCTGCATAGGAGTAACATTTACGTATGAAACGTTAATTTGGTATGTGAGGAAGATAATGTAAGTGTTGTTTGGGTGTTTGAACATTTTGGATAAAAAAATAGTACGTGGAACAATATAAGGGTACGTAGGAGACCGAGCTAGAGTTTGTATGGACAATTAGGGTTTGGTGTGGCTGCTTAGGGTTTTTGTGGTATCATGTGTATTTGGTGATTAAAGTGTAATTATGAGGGTGGAAGTTATGAGTTGTGATGTGTGAAGTGTTAAAATGATTTGGGTTGTGTGAAATCGAGTAAGATGAGCCACTGATGCCTAAATTAGGGTTTCTGGGAAAAACCTTAGAATAAGGAAATAAGTGGACTTTGAGGTGTGTAGTAGTGGGCATTGACCCATATATTTCAGTGTTGGAGTTCTAGTTTGAGTTTGAGTGCAGAGGAAAGGTTGTTGGACGCATTAGAAGGTGCAAGGTTCTCATGATATGATACGGATCAGTTGGAGGATAGGTGTAAAGGGAGTGATTCATGCATGTCTGGGTGAAAGCTTCTGAATAAGATACTTAAGATATTAATCATTTAAAGCGAAAGATTATTGAGTTGGGTCCAACTGATCCACCGGTTAGGAATAGTAGTTAGGGTTCTTACCTTATAAGTGATAGATCCATCGGCAAATAATAGTGGTGTGGACATGATGTCCCACAAATGACCAGCCCACCGACTATAATAGTGGGGGATCCTGAGCTCAATAAACACAAACCAGAGTTTTGCTAAGGCACTTAAAAGATACTAATTACTTACAGTAGAACACTATGAGAGCAGGAACCGAACTGATCTACCGATAAGGAATAATGGTTAGGGTTTTACCCTATAAGTGACCAATCCACCGGCGAATAATAGTGGTGTGGACATGATATCCCGCAAGTGACTAGCCCACCGGCTAAAATAGTGGGAGGTTCCTATACTCGCATGGATTTGATAAAAATGCATGGTGTGAATCGATATTCGATAAGAGATTAATCAAATAATTAATCCGGACTATAATTGGGCCTTATGTATCTACAAGAATGTTTGTATGATATTATGTTATCATGATTATGCTCTTTTATTCTCCTGCATAGTTTATGTGATTTTATGTGTTGGCCTTAGTGCATCTGTTACCTTACTTAGTACATAGCATACTGATCACCCTTTTCATAGGTGCTACTCATTCCCACGAGTAGTAGGCCCTTCTAACTTTGTGCAGGTGGCCGAGACATTAGGCAGGGTTGAATGTTGAGCTTATATTTGACTCAAAGTTCGAGAGTGTCGTGGTTGTTTTCACTCTTCTTGTTATTTTATCTCCTATTGTTATTTCTTTTGTATCGTATTTATCCTTTTTATTTATTATCTTATATTGTGCCTATTAAAATGAACCTTTTATCAATTTTAAGATTAATCCCTCCGAGGAATTTGATTTCACACTCTGATTTCTATCATATTATTGACTATAAACTTTATTGCGTACTCCGATTTATATGTTATGATCTTTTAATTCTTTTTATGAACTCTCAGTTTAAGTTTGAAGATAATCTCTTTCGCCTTAGCACTTGGTACTGGAACGGTCGGAGTGAACCGGTTTGATACTAAGTGTGGCAGTAACATCCTTAGAATTCACGAGTTTTAATTTAATTACTTTCGCTTAAAAAATGTGAATTTTGGGGTGTTACACCCTGAACTTGAACCGACCCGAACTCTAACCCAAACCCAAACCGACCCAAATCTAACCCGAACCCGAACTTACTCGAACTATAACCCTATCTCAAACCAACCCAAACCCAAACCAACCTGAACTAGACTTGAATCGATAATTGGTTATTCTTATTCATATATGATTTTTTTAACTTCATATACTTATCAGTTTTTGAAACAATGTAAATGAATGCAAATATTTATAAGCATAAATTTATATTTTTTCTTCACTTTGTTTGATAACTTCTTACAACTTAAACTTGACACTCTAGACCATTATAATAAAAACTTAATGACGGATCAATAAACTTATAAAATCTAGAACTTATGACCATAGCCTTTCAATTCAATTTCAAAACCATTATATATTATAGTTCTATATATATAATCTACATTAGAAAAAGTTTAATTGGATGTGATATACAATCCAAGTAATGAATATCCATAATAGAAGGTGGCTAGATACTCCAATATAACCTTCATAATCTATTTCATTATCTTCATACATTGGTAACATTTCATTCTTGTCCCTTGGAACAAAATTAGCATAAAATACATTATAGAAATTACCATATAAGTGAAAGACCAAAAAGTATCGATCTTAAATTATTTCAATGTTTGAACTCATAGTATACTTCAAATGTGATGGAATAGCTTGTGCAGTTGTGCCATATGAGGTGATGTGCCAACTTGCATTCCTATAAAATGAAATAAAAAATTAATGTAAGAGAACTGATCCTCAAATCTAGTTCTTTACAAACAATTTTCTAAGCCTTATAAATGCAAATGATGATGAATAAGAAAAAACTCAAGTAAATAGTGATACCAGAAGAAGAAGAGCGATATGGTATTGTATTATTGATTTATGAGAACCCGACAATCAAATTCAACATTTAATCATACGTTCATTCCATGATACAAAATACACAATAATATCAAATATTCTGATAATTACTAACAAATAAATACAATAGAAGTCCAAACAAGTGTAAATAAGAAAACTAAAGCATTTTTAACACACCTACATTGAATACTTGATCATCTCTTTAATGGATGAAGGTGAATACTAGTCTTTGATTGAAGCCCCAACCTTGAGATAAGTGACCAGAAAATACTAACTAGAAAGAAAGAAATTTACTATCCAAAAGGCAAAAGATGTCCTATAGGATAGTTATAATACTAAGAGAAAGACATCACTTAACCATCACCATATATGTTGTTACACAAATATCACACCAACAAGTCACACACCTTAATCTAAGGTTTATATAACTATGAGAAATAAAAAAAAGATAATATCACCCCCCCCCATTTTTAAATCCAAACCTAAACCCCTTTATTTGTTAAGGGAAGATCTGGTTGAGATACTAACAAGACAACAACTAACAATAAAACCTGTAGAACATCAAAGAAGCCACATCATTAGTTCAGAGACTTATTTTTATAAAACTTGTAACACTAAAAACCTTCTCACTACAACATATAAAGAAGTAAACTTTCACCTATTAAAGTTAATGTCACTACTAAAAGCAACATGTGAAACTTACAACATCAAAAACTCCTACAACCTCTTCAAAAATATCAATGTAGTCCTCCCTATAGTGAAAAATCATGTAGTTAAATACACTCCATTTAGATAAAAGCTACATACTTAACTATCAATTATATAAACAAGTAAAATAGTGCCTATAGACGTTATTAAGGGTGTCTAGTAGGGGGTTAGCTCCATCCCACCCCACATTGCAACCAACATATTCATCTTCCTCAGTTACTAGAAAAACAATAACATATTAGAAATTTACTTTAATGTAGAAACAAAGAAGTTAATGAAAGCCTTAAAAAAACTACATTCAAAACCATACAACCAACTATGAGTAGTTGATTATGATGCAATAGTTGTGAGGGGAACACTTAAAATATCCCTAGTTAGATGTGAAAGCTTTGCATATTGAGATTTATTCTCTCTCCAAAAGTCAAGAATGTTCAACTTGATTTTGCGGCCCATTCCAAGATCATCTAAATACTTATTTAACTTTATCTTTTCATTATAAGTGTATGCAGTCTCATTGTCATAAAAACCCTTAAAATTACAAAAACAAATGGATATATATATATATAATAACAAAGCAAGAATGATATAACTTTTTTATATATATAATAGTCAATTAAATATAAATATAATAACAAATCAAAATCAAATGAAAGGCATAAATGATTAAGGGAAGGTGAGAAATGTAAACTTACAATAGAGAAATCAAATTTGTGCTTGCGAGTAGACCTAATGGTGTTAGTTTATGATGTTGATGATGTTCCACAAGAGTTATTACAAGTACCTCCTCCATGAAGATACTCCACTAGGTGCATTCCTAACTTAAACTGCACATCATCTAAGTTGGCCCAATACTTATCAAGTTTAATCTTCATTTCTATAGCCATTTTCCTTAACACTTCATCGTCGCCCTTTACCAACTCATTTAAAAGCATTTCGATCTTCCATACATTCTCAAAATACAAATTTTTCATGGGATACTGACTACCAAAAAATAACTCAATAATATCATAAAATGGTTCCAAGACATCACAAATTTTTTCAAACATGTCCCATTCTTGAGGTCCTAGAAAATTCTTATACAAGGGGTCGACAACCACCATCTGCTTAAATCCATAATGCTTTAGTATATGATATCCAAGCTAATTTCACACAATTTTGAAATTTGGTCTTACTTGATTTTAACCACTTGATGTATTTTACACTATCTCTAATCTTAACAACAATATACTCCATCACTTTAGCCCATCCTTAACAATGAGATTCAAAACATGAGCACCACACTAATATATGTAAGTAAATGCCATCATGTAACAAATTTTTTTGATCATTTAGTGTACTTCTCAGACAATCTTGCATTCTATCACTGCTAGAAGCATTGTCTAATGTGATAGAGAAAATCTTATCCTCAATACCCCAATCTTGAAGCAAACTTAACATCAAATAATGGAAGATTTTTCCATATGTGGTGTTTCTATATAATGAAAATTTAGGACTCTACTATTCAACTTCCAATTACCATCTACAAAATGAGCAGTCAATCACATATATCCCTTAGGTTGACAAGAAGTCCACATATCAAAAGTCAAACAAATGCGACTAGGGATGCTGCAAAGATAGTTCTTAACATCAATTTTCAAGTTTGAATGCAATTTCAATACGTCCGATTTTGCAGTATTTCTACAAATGATTCTAACTTGATTATTCAAGTATGCATGAATTTCTCTATTGCCCTTGTGTTCAACCCAAGAGAATGCATACTCATATTTGATGGTAGCCCTTACTAATAGATCTCTATAGATCCTTTGGTCATAAACATTAGATTCTACTTTCATAGTTTGTTGATATGATGGACATTTATCAAGATGTCTTTTTAGATTTGTTGTTCCATAATGTGAACTAGTAATGAAAGAAGACACCTTATAATGGCTGCAAAGTGATCTCTCTTTTGTATCCTTGGTCTTGGTTCCTTTAAGCCTTAGAAATTCTTTCCAAACTAAGCTCATTTTCTTATCTTCTTTTTCCTATTCAGGATCCAGAAGATTAGTAGCATCATAATTTTTAGTTTCCATAACCACAATAAATTATTAGTATTAGTATTTGATTAAGGTGATCATGAAATTACATATAATACAGATAAATCCAATTTCCATCCTTAACTGTTTTTGCTCATTTTCAATCATCTGAGACAACCATAATCAAGGTCAATACTGATGTTAATCATTAAACTATACTAAGGCCATTCTAGGTTTAATTATTACATTTGGGTGGATCAGATCAAAAATGACCAAAATACCCTTGAGGCCAAAATTACCAGATTATCATCCATATAAACTACTAAATGCATTTTATTTAAAGGCTAAAATACCATAAATAAATTATTTACCATGTAATCAAATTAATATGTATACCAAATAACCATTTTGCCCTTATACATAGTTTTGTACATAAAACCCTAGCATGAGTATCTAATACATCTAGAATCACATAATATTATGCTCAATGATATATATAAGGCACATTAGGCATACATTTTAGGATAAAAATCATAAAACACACAAAATGACAAAATTACCTCAAGGGCACATATCAATAATAATTATACTATAAATATTTATAAGCATACTCAACCTATTATATTATATATACATATAATATAAAATATTTTCCTGACATTAGAATTATTTTAATCGCACTCTTGTACCTAAAATATTTTACATCAAATTTTAGATAGCATACTTATTTTTACCAATTTTCATGATAACAACAAATTCCACACAATTTTAATGTAATAGATCAAGCTTTACATATTTCACACGTAAAAACCCTAATGTGCTATCATGCATTATTTATCATTTTAGTAGAATATAATGATTACCTGAATTCTAGTAAAAATATAAAAATAGCGATATCCTACAAAAACTATGAGGTCCAGCTAATCAAAATTTTGAACCTAAAAATAATACCACAAATACTGAATTAATATCTATCAAGTAAAATAATAATTATAACAATAAAATTTTTATCTTCTAAAAATTACCAAAATACCCTTACTAATAATGGGTACCAAAATTTATTTTAAACAAACACAACTCTTGTACATGCAGCCATGCATGTAGCAGAAAAGGGGGTAGTGGGGAGGTGAAGCCATATAGGTGTTGGTTGGGACTTGGGTGGATGGGTTAGCTGTAGAGAAGCTTAGCTAGGAGGAGTTGGTGGTCGTTGTGTTGGATGCTATGGTGGATGGGTGGAGGGTGTTGTTAGCTTGGTGGAGGGTGTAGGGAAAATGGGAAGGGCTACGACGGGGAGGAGGTGGAGGCTGGAAGAAGGCTCGGTGGGGAGGGCTATGTAGGAAAGAGAGGAGGAAAGGTAGCGGTGGTGCGTGCAAACACTAGGGTGGTGTAAGAGGAAAGTAGAAGGGTGGTTGGATGCACGAGGGAGGCTGGAGGTGGCTAGTTATGGGAATGGGAGATGGCTACGTAGGGAGTGTTGGAGTTAGAGGTTGTAGGATGCATGCGTGGTGCCATGGGAGAAGGATCTTGCAGATGGGGGGGGGGAGTGATGATCGACCAGAAAGGAAGAGAAGGAGGGAGGTGGTATAGGATTGATTAGTAGATGGTGGTAGTGCTATGATGGTGGTGAGTATGTAGGAAGAAGATGAAGGAAGGAGGAAGAAGAAGAGGAAGGGTGGAGGAGCTGAGAAATTTTGTTGGGTTAGAGTGGTGATGATGGTAGGATGGAGTTGGATCTAGGTGGTACACTGGTAGGTGGACAAAAACGGAGGGGAGAAAGGGGCTAGGCTAAGGTGGTGAGGATGGGCTGGAGTGTCGTGATTGGTTGGCTGACGCAGAAATGGAGAAGGTGGCTGGGGATCATTAGTGTGGTGTGTCCATGTGTGTATGTGTGTGTTATGTATACTGTCTAAAGACTCACAAAGGAGGGCTGAGAGGGGAAAGGATTAGATAGTATCACTTATCAGTGATTCAGTATGTGATATTGCGATGCATGCTGCGTGTAGCGTGCTTACGAATGACTAAATGATCATAAAATGGATGCTATTATTTAAAAAATAAGCAACATCCAACAAGACTCCATAATTTGATTACCAAATGGTGGTGATACAATCAAATGCAAGCTGCATGCGAATAGAATAATACACACACCGAAGGGCGTAAAAATGGAGAAGGTGGCCGCACTAGCTAAGGCTTTCCGGCTTGGTGGTGTGGTGTGTGTATACATGTTGTTGTTGCTGTAGACTACAGAGGACTAGAGGAGGCCTAGGAGGGCTGAGTCGGCTGACTGTTGAGGCCTGAGAGGGGAAAGTTAGAGAGTATCAAACTATCAATACGTATACACACACTCATGTAGTGAGCTATGAGCCAGTGAAGTGAAGCTAGAGACAGAGTCACTGACCAACTAGGTGATGGGTGAGGGGTGGTGAGGAATAAGGATGGTTTGGGACACAACAAACTTTGCATGGAGTGCGATAAAGAGGGAGATAGGGAGAGAGATTTTAGGAGAAAATTGGGGGGGGGGGTAGAGGGATTGAGTTTCTGTAGGGAATAATGTACCGTAGAAATAAAGGGTGAAAATAGTATATTATATTTAGAGGGAAAATAAGATATAGGTATTTTATTTAGGGAAAAATAAAATTTAGGTGAAATATTAGAAAACATTAAAGTTACTAGAAAATAAGAAATATTTTAAATAATATCTCATTATGGTTTATATAAAATTAAGATGCTTAGAAAAATAAGAAGTAAGTAAAATATTTAAGAGGGGACAAAGTGTTAAATAAATATTTAGTATTTAATGTATAACAAATAAAATGAGTTTAAAATGTGACTTTTAAACAAAAATTAATCATTGTAAGATTTTGATTTTATTTTCTCATAGTATTTAAATTTAATAATAATAATAATATATATAATGTAATTATTAATTATAATTATCATTTAATTTAAAGATACAAGTTATTTGTATTTCTAACCCTAATTCTAGTTTGAGACGAAATTATATATGTAATTTATTCACAACCCTTAACTTTTGATTGGATGATTAATGATGTTGGAGCTTAAAAATAAAGATTGGTTGAAACTTGAAAGATAATTTGTCAATTCATTTATGGAATTACGGTATAATAGGTTAATTACTAATATGATAGAGTAACTAAGTTATAATTTTATAAATTTACTTAAAAATGTGCATCTCTGACAGTAAGTTTTATTTTTTAATTAAATTAATGACAAGTGAGATATTTATATAATTGCGACTAACTAAAATTCAGTTAACTCATTAAATAAATTATATTTCTAGTATTTATTTTGAAGTTGATTTATTTTATATATGAATATTTAATATTTTCATATTGTAGATTGAATTTCTCTTATATAATAGTATCTTAGCATATCATAGAATCTATGACAATAGATTACTATAAATTTCAATCCATTCCATTTAATACCACATCAAACATCTTAGTCGTCAAACTTATAAGTTATAAATATAAAGAGCAAATCCATCAATGATTATAATCTAATTGATCCAATTTGATACATTTAGTTGTAATTTAACAAGGAATAAATGGCTCTAAAGATATATAGAACTCACATTAAATATTAACAACTATGGATAATATAAGTAAAAATTGAAAAGACAAAGAATATATGGGCTTTTTAGGCCTTAATCAATTCAACTCATCTCTCATAATAAATCAAGGATAAAGAATATGATTGAGGAAACACCTATTGGAAGAAGATTGTGTGTGATGAGTTGGAGATGAGTCAAATATATGAGTATGGGAGGATGTATGAGTAAGCCATAATAGAAGGTATTTTTGACTTCATCCAAATGGTTTAGATTAGAAAATGAGTTCATAATTATTGAAATGCAATAAATGTGAGATATATCATCAAATTGTTAGATCATAGCTCTTAGCAAATGAATACAAATTTATTATGATCTATTTTACAACCTATGAAACTATTAGATATTTTAAAGCTTTATTAAATTTACAACCAACTAGGGTTAATATTAGCTAGGCATGATATTGAGCTAAAAGAGCTAAAGGGAGCCAAGGATGAGTCATCATCATCAAGTTTCCAATGACAACAAATCTAGCACCTCAAAATCCTCACTAAGAATATCATATTAAGATTAATACCTCAAAGAATTAAGTGCTTGTAAGGAGTAGCTATTAACTAAAAATAGGTTGGTTGAGAAAGGTACGAATAGACCATTGTGTGAGATGTGTGAACAAGCAACTTAGACTTTGGTGCATGAGATTAATGATTGCCCCATTACCCAAGTGTTTTATTTGGATGATGATAATCCATAGTGAAGTTGTACACTATGAAAAGGTAATTAATTTGATTGGTTCTATTTCATAATCTAACACTTAGATGATGAGACATTAGAAATGACATGTACACTAATATGGGTTATTTGAATGATTTGAAATAAGAGGAGATCAAAGGACTCTGCATTGATTTAGTGACCAAAGAATATTATTGAGGATACCATGCACTTGCTACAAGAATATTATGCCATAATATCAATAAATGAAATAATTAATAAAGAAAGGGCATGATCCACCATGTAAGCAACTTTAAGAAAGAAGGAAATAGAAGATATGCTTGTTGATGCAAATTGAACGTGAACAATGTAGGAAATTATAAAAATTATAATTGCAATTTGAGGTGTAAAAGGCAATGTATTATCACTTATTAGTTATTAGATATGTTGTGACCATAATAAATATCTAGCGACATATTTATAATATAGATAATTGTCTTAAGAAATTAGACATACAATATAGAATTTAGTGTGCTATGACCGAGTATTGTTTTACTATGTTAGGAGTTAAGTCAAATTTATTGGAAGTGGTGTAGGGTTTATAATTATAAGACAACTTTGATAATTTATTTTTCACTAAGTTATTGATGATTGTGATTTTTATTTATCACATATTTATTTATTATGTATTAAAAATTATTATTAAATATGAAAAAGAGTGACAATGTGACACTAAGAAATTCAAAAACCATAGCATAAGAAGCTAAAACCAAAATAATAGTAATAAGATAAGGTTTTTCTATTATGGCTAGGAAAAAACCCTCTTATTTTAAATTGTAATGGTAGTGTGTTCAAAGATTTTATTGGTGTTCTAAAAATGCTTAAAGTTAATTTTGTTAAAATTAAAAATAATTCATACTATTATAAATAATATCCAATTTAAGCCTTTTTATTTGACCCAAAATCTATAGACCTAAAATATACTCTAATTCAAAAAACTTAATAGATCTGACACTTAGTTGATTCGATTCACACCTAACCTATATAGTGACCCAAACCTGAACCCGTGACCAAACCTAACCCGAATTCTATAGACCTGATTTAAACCCAAAATAGACCCGAACCTAAGATACCATAATAACCCAGTATCGATCGGACCCAAATCACACCCGACTCATCAATTAACCCAAATTAAACCCGAACCCGACCCAAAGCAACACAACCCAAAACACACCCAAACCGAATTAGAATCAAACCCAAACCTGAACCCAACTCGATTGTATAGTAAACCAAAGTTGACTCGACCCATATCAACTAACCCTAACTCGACCCAAATGGTCCTTTTTCTAGCTCTGCTTCTTGTAAACTAAACCCAATTACTAGGTTGATAACAACTTCATTGGAAAGTAAAACAATACCTCCAACAAGTGAGAGAAATAGCACATTAAATGAGTAAATGGTCTAGATAAAGTGTAATCCTCCATTTCTAGATCTTGTTTTAAAACCTTATTAGCATTAGACTCAAATTTGACAACGTTGGATTGCAAATACCTCATCTAAGCCCAATAAAAAACGAACAAATTTAAAACCTCCTAGGTTGAGATTTGAGATTGAAGAAAAACTTGAGTTGGGGCTTAAGATTGCCCCAATCTTAATCTCCCTTGGTCATACCCTAAAGCATCTTATTTATCCTCCATTTTCTTTCTCACATACGTAACTCTCCCCTCTAAAGCCTAATAGCATGTTAATTTCCCATTGTCGTATTCTTATTGCCACCTTTGTTACACAAGTTTGTCCCTTTCAATGTCATCACTCTCTGTTTGCTTTCTTTATGGAGCTCAACTCTATTCCCTTCAAATCTAAGAACATACTTTTAGTTTTTCTCCTTTATGCTATCTTCCCTTTTCCTCATTTTTTGTGCAAGCTTTATATATATATATATATATATGATATTGTAATACCCTAAAATTTTGCTTATCCTAATTTCGCATCATTAATGTCCTAATTTGATTCTAATCTCAATAAATCTTATTTTAGCCTTGGCCTAATTTCCTAATCCCAAAATTTTAACCGAAACTAAAACCTTGACTCGGATAAATCATAATTCATAAACCAAAATTAAAATCTACTAAAATTTCCACTAATCATAATTACTTATGGCTAATTCAAAAACCCTTGTAAAACTCCCAAAATTCACTACTGCAAAATTTCATTTTATTGAAAGATTCCATGGAAACAAGAAAATTAAAATTCGTGAATTTCGAGGATACTACCATCATGATCAGTACAAGCACATGCCCCAACCGGTCTCATATTAATCACAAGGCTTAAGAAAGATTACCAAAATCATAAATCAAACTTAAATTAATAATTTATAAAAGCATGGAAATGTTCATAACCCAAAATTAGAGTATGTGTAGAGAGTTTATAATCCAAGAGTACAAAATTTTAATTCATCAAAAGGGATAAAAGCTATAGTATAATAAAAATAAGTCTGAATAAACCAATACAAGAAGAAGGAACATAAAAAGGGAAATCTAGCCACGTCACTCTTAGTACCTAGGTCAAGTCCAAGCTCAACTCTCAACCCCACCAGATGCCTCATAAGCATTTGAGGCACCCAAAACAACATCATTAACCTTCACAAATTCAGAAGGGCCTTCTGCTCATGGGAATGACCAACACCTATGAAATGGGTGGTCATTACGCTATGTACTAAGTAAGGTAACCATGTATCTAAGGCCAACATAAAAAAGGCATATAACATAAGCATGATCACATAAATAGCATATAACAACACAGAGAATAAAGGCCAAGCTATAGTTCGGATAATCATATTCTTTAATCTTTGATTAATACTCATTTTCCATGATGCTTATTATCAATCCATGTGAGTATAGGAACCCCACTATTATAGCTGGTGGATCAAAAATATATAGGGCAAGACGCACTTTACAACTATTATATGCTAGTGAATCAGTCTCCAAGGCAAGATGCTCCTAGCCACTATTATGCTGGTAGATCGCTCTGGCCCCGACACTCATGGTGTTCTACTGTAAGTACTTAGTTTCTTTTATATGTCTCATCAAACTTAGAGTTTGGTTTATTGAGCTCAAGATAACCCACTAATATAGCCAGTGGATTGGAAAGGCATAGGAAAGAAGGCACCTAACCACTATTATATATGTTGGTAGATCGGTCTCCAAGGCACCCTGGTACCTGGCCACTATTATGCCAGTGGATTAGTTTGAGCCCATCTCAATAATCTTCCACTTTAAATGATTAGTGTCTTACTGTGTCTTATTCATCAAGTTTTACCCTAGACATGCATGTCACAATCCATCTACTCTTATTCTCCCAAGAAGGCCCATCCCATATCTTGAGACTTCTGCACCCCTTAACATACCCCACCCCTAACACACCCCAACACCCTTTCCTTCTTCCACTTACTTATACTAGAGGCCCAACTCTTAAGTATGTGGGTCAAGGCCCAATACCTTATACCATCAAATTCCACTCATTGTCTTCCCTTAGGGGTTTCTCTTGAAACCTTAATTTGGGCCTATGTGGCCCACCCTTCACTACCTCACATAATTTCACTTAGATTCAACCCCCATAATTTCACTTTACTCTCCGAAGTACATGTGTGACCACAAAACCCTAGTTGGCCTCACCAAATCCTAACACCCTTCTTTCCCGTATATCACCCCTCTATTTCTCACCTGCCATCCTTGTTTTCCCATGACACCCATACTCACCCTACACATGATATTCTTCCACTCTCATCCCATACTCCACTCACCCTCAATTATTTTTACTTTCACAACCATCTCAAATTAGGGTTTTCCTTCCCAAACCCTAGCCATGTCTCTTGCGCACCCTTATACCATCTTACGTACTATTCTTTACCCAAAGCCTCTAATCACCCAAAAAACTCTTCCTTTACCTTAATTATACCCCAATAAAACTTTTCACACATAAGGGTCATCCCCATATAGACTCCATCCACCCCATGCAAACCCCAAAAGTTTCTATGCAAACCTAGAATTCCTATGCAAACCCTAGAAACTCCCATGCAACCCTAGAAAATCCCATACAAAGTTCACCCCACTCTTTTATTTTTTTCATAACCCCTTTTTATTTTTCCTCTCATGGATCATGAGATAATTAGATCAATCCCATATCCTCTTGGTCAACTCACTTTCCATTTGTCATTTTTCATCCTTTTACACCATATCAATATATTAAACATCCTAACATACATATCCTAAAGGGCCACATCACATAATATCATAAGCATAATATATACATACTATACACATGCAATAAGAAAAACACATAAGCATACCTCAACTCCAAACTGCGCTACACATAAAACAGTTATAATAATCATAAGATACACAACATAATATAGCACATAGCATGCAAGGCACTTAACATACACCTAAGGGGCCTTAGCTATATCCTTAGCTAACATGATATCGGTCTTGGAGCATGCTCCTACGCCTTCTTAGGATTTTAACCGGGATCATCTATAAGAGGGAAAAACTAAGGGTTAATTTCCCTCCTACCAAAGTTAATATTATTTCCTACTTTACCCTAATATTAGGGTTACTATTATTAATAGAAGCTTTACAAATAAAAATAGGATTTTTATTCTCATGCTAGCCAACTAGGTTATTACTAGTCAAAATAGGTTCATGTTAAGGTATTTATAGCTATATTTTTATTATTAAAGATAATAGCTTTAATACTACTACTAGTAATATTAATAATAGTTGTAGCAATAATAATAATAATAGTTCTAATCCTAAAAAAAATACTTAAAAGGGGCCCTAATAATCATAATAATAGAAATCTTAGTGATAATAGGGTTAAGGTTAATAATAGTGTTAATAATAAAAATAATAATACAATAATAGTAATAATAACAATAATGATAATATTTTTAAGTATAATACTAATAATAATAATAATTGAAATAATGATAAGGTAAGGGTTTAAATATATAAAAATATAATAATAGTAATAATATACTAAGGCTAGCACTAATAATAATAATAATAATAATAATAATAATAATAATAATAAAAGCAATAATGATATTGATGGTAATAAAAATAAAGATAATCATACTAATAATTAAAATAGGATTTTGACTTCTTTAAATAATAATAGGATAAATATCCTAAGTCTATATTTAGTAATAATAATGATAAGATAAGAGTAATAATAATAATAATAATAATAATAATAATAATAATAATAATAATAATATTATTATTATTATTATTAAGGATAATAACATAAATATAAATAAAAGAGATAAAGATAGCATAACTAGGGTTTGGGTACCACCTAGGGTTAGTGGTGACCAGGTGGCACCAATGGCGGCGGTGGCTGCGGGGAAGAGAGAAGAAAGGTGGAAAGTAGGTTTTCTAGGATAGGAGAGGGGGAATGAGAGGGGGATTTGAGGTGGTGGAGGATGCCTTAGGTTAAAAGGGCTGGAATGGTGTTGGTGGCACAACCAAAGGGGGCGGCGTAGGTGGCGGTGGTGTGGTGGCCGAAGGTGGTGGAGAGGGAGGAAGGGAGAAGGTGAGGGAGGCAGGGGGAAAAGAAGGTAGGGGGAGGTAGAGGAGGTTCTGTTGGTCATTTTGGCGGGTAGAGGGAGTGGTGGTTGCGGCGGGACTGGCGACGGATGGTAGCACGAAGGGCGGTGGTAGGTGAGTTGAAGTTGGTCGAATGGCCAACTTTGCATAGCCAAGGTGGTTTTTGCATGTAGGATTGAGGGTGGTGAGGGGTGTAGCTCGTTGGAGGGTGGTGTAGGGAGTATTTTGGGAAGTGGTTTGGGCGATGACACTGGATGGCGACATCAGAATGGGCGACTAAACAGGCGGCGACACATAAAAAGGGAGAAAATTTTTAGGTAGAGAAAAATGTTGAAGGAGCTTTATAGGTCATTGATGGGGAAAATGACAAAGGGGGAAGAGGGGAGGATGATGGCATGCATGGCAGGTCGCTAGCCAGTGGCACACTACCAATGTAGGCCTGTAAAGTTGCAAGTCTGCTAGTTCAGGGAAGGAGAAAGGAACGGAAAGATAGACATGCATGACGAGAGAGAGAGAGAATGATTAGGTGGAGAATAGAGAGGGATTGAAGGGGAAGAGGGTGTAATCCCCTAAAATTTTAAAAACCTATAATCTAGTAAATAACTTTTACTTGGAAAAAAATTACCTTTTAAATTTATTTAATTCAATTATTTTATGGATTTTTTAGTATATAATATTAGATATGAACTTTTAATAAATAAAAATAAATATTTTGTTATTTTATCATACTCATTTTATTTAAATAATTTTCCAAACCAATATTTTTTTAACACTAACCTTTTTAAACCAATATATATTAAATCATATTAAATTAAATTATTAATTTATTTATCTACCAAAAATATTACATTATATCATTTCATAAATTATTTTATCTATTTTTCTCCCTATTTTTCCTTTTCCCTATTTCCTTTTTCCTTTTCTTTCTCCCTTTTTCTCCTTTTGCTCCTTTCTTTCTTTTTCCTTTTCCTTCTCTTCAGGCCGGCAGGCCATGGCCTACTCCCCCCTTTGCATTGGGCTGCTGCCCTATTTCTCCCATTTCCTCCTCCTTCTCCCGCGTAACAACATAGCCTAGCCCCTCTACTTTTCTTTTCCTTCCTTCCCCTTAACTAGGCCGGCCCACTCCTTCTCTTTCTCTCCCTCGCTCAGCCTGCTTTTCTTCCCTTCTTCTTCTTCCTTTCTCCCTCTTCCATGCCTAACAGCCCTGAGCGATGCCCTGTATTTGCCACCCCGACTACCACATACCTCCTTGCCACTCTCTATTTCTCATTCTCTCTCCCCCATCCTTTTCTTCCCCATTTCGGACCCAACCAACCCTGCACCCCTAGCACGCATGCCCCCTTTATTTTCCTTCTTCCCTTTCCCTCTCCTTGTAACTCTGACACACTTAACCCACTACAACTTGCCCCGACCGGCCACTTGCTCCCCTCTTCTCCCTCTCCCTTTTCTTCCCCTCACCAGCCTCTCCTATGCCCATTTTGAGCCCCACTTCCCTCTCTCGATCTCCTTCTCTCCTTTTCTTCTCCTTTCATCCCAACCCCCTATTCTGCATCGGCGCCCTACTCTGCCTCTACCTTAGCCTCACCAACCGCCTACACCACCTCCTTCCACCTTCTACTCCCTCCCTGCACCACCACACCACCTCTCAAGCCACCCTGTAGTCCCTCTGTAACACCCCAAAATTTACACCTTTTTTTTAAAAGCAATACTCATAAATTAAAACCGTAAATTCTGGGGATGTTACCGCCACACTTAGTACCAGACCAGTTTACTTCTACCGTTCTGGTACCAAGTGCTAAGGCTAAGAAAACATTATCAGTAATACCATACAAATTAAAATTTATAAAAATAGAAATTAGAGTACGCGTAAGTCTTACATAATTCAAAATACTGGCTATTGTTTTTCCAGATAATAACTAAACAACCTTAGTAAAATTGTTTCGACAATTCAAACATAATAAAAGATAACATGAATCATAAATTTAAACAGGAAAACGACCACGTCACTCTAAAGATTGATCCAACCCAGCTATCACTCTGCCCCTCCTGATGTCCCGTAGACATCGATAGCATCAAAGTAAATATCTCCTACCTACAATAGATTAGACGGGCCTTCTACTTGTAGGAATGAGCAGCACCCATAAAACAGGTGATCAGTACGCTACGTACTGAGTAAAGTGACCGAATACTAAGGCCTACATATAACACAATAATTCATGTAGGATAATGATCAACATACATTTACAAACCCACACATATGATACATAAAAGCATAAAATGAAATCCATAACTTAATATCAGCAAGTCCACATATCAGACCCAAAAGATCTGGATTAATCATTTAAACTTTCTTTTATCAAAAGTCGATACACACCATGCCTTTATCAATCCATGCGAGTACAGGAACACCCCACTATTGTAACCGGTGGGCCGGTCATGCATAGGGTAAAAACCCTAACCACTATTCCTAACCGGTGGATCGGCTTGGTTCCTATCTGCATCAGATCCATGCGAAAACAGGAACACCCCACTATTATAACCCGTGGGCCGGACACACATAGGGTAAAACCCTAACCACTATTCCTAACCGGTGGATCGGCTTGGCTCCTGCTCGCATGGTGTTCCACTGTAAGTAATTAGTATCTTTTAATAGCATTGACGATCTAGTTTGTCTTTATTGAGCTCGGGATCCCCCACTATTATAACCGGTGGGCCGGATACACATAGGACATCATGTCCTAACCACTATTATTACCGGTGGATCGGTCACATATAGGGTAAAACCCTAACAACTATTCCTAACCGGTGAATCGGCTGGTCCCGTCTCAATATCTTCCACTTTAAGATATTAGTGTCTTAAATATTTTATTCAAAAATATTTGACATTCACAAACATTTGCCCAGACATGCGTGACTAAATCCATGAAAGCCCTAACTCCCATGCAACCCTACTCCATGCAAACCCTATCTCCACGTAAACCACATTTCCATGCAAATCTTAGCTCCCATGCAAACCCTAACTACACATGACCCACGCTTCCATGCAAACCCTAGCTCCCATGCAAACCTAATCTCCATGTACCACACTCCCATGCAAACCCTAAATCCACGTACCTCACATGTGCAAACCCTAGCTTCACATATACCACCCTTCCATGAAAACCCTAATTCATATACAAACCCTAGCTCCACATAGACATGCTTCCATGCAACCCTAACACCACATTTCATGCAAAACCCTAGCATCATGTCATTTCATGCAAACCCTAACTCCATGCCATTCCATGCAAACCCTAGCACCATGCCATTTCATGCAAACCCTAACACCACATTGCTACACTCCCCATCATTATTTTACAACCCTAATATGCATGTCTTAGGGCCATATCATACAATAATAATAACATAACATACACAAAATCTTCATGCCATTCATACCAACATATTCAACTCTATAATTATGCCACATACAAAATAATTAATAATAACGAACATAAAATACATGGCATATCAAACACATAGTGCATACAAACACATAAATGACCTTAGTAGACCCTTGCCTAAAACAACACCGGTCTTGGTGCACGCTCCTATTCCACTTGAGGGATTTGATTGGGTTTGCCTATTATATCAAAGCATACTAGAATTAGACTCTCTTATATAATTTTATTATCCTCTAACTTATTCCAAGATTTGGTTTTTAGTTAAAATACTACTACTTAAAAATTAACTATAGAAACTATTACAATTAATTTATTATTTTCATTCGAAGAGGGTGGTAATCTAAGGGTTTCTATCCTTCACCCAAAATAGAAATGATAGTATAATATTGATGATGATGATGATGATAATAAGAAAAATAATAATAATAGTAATAAAAATAAAAAATAATATTAATAAGGTATAATACTATTAATGATACTTTTTTATTAGTAGAATATTAAATATTAATAATATCAAAATTCTTAAAATTATAATTTGGATTTCTAACCACCCCACTTAAAAATACTAACATCATTCAAAATTGTAATAATGATATTAACAATGTATATATATATATACTTATAATATAATTTAATAAAGATAATAATAATAATATAATTAAAATAATGTTAAAAATGTTAATAATACTAATGAAAAGTAAAAGTGCGAGACCTAATTAAAATTTTAGGTCTCTTCCCCTCCTGAAATAATTACAATATCAATCCAATAATTACACTAATAATAATAATAATAATATTATTATTATTATTATTATTATTATTAATAACATTAAACATGTAAAAATTTAATTAAATAAGTAAAGACCGAGATGAATAATATATCTTACTCAATAATACTCCCAGACCTGTCAAAAAAATTTAGAAATTAGAATACAGTCGATATCAATAATAATAATAATAATAATAATAATAATAATAATTAAAGTTGAATTAACACTAAAATTTAGGCTAAAAATAGAATAATTATCAATAATTCAAAAATAAGTGTTTAAAATGTCTAGGGTTTCACCTTGAGTTGGAGGATGTAGGTGGAACCGGCGGTGGTTCCCGGAGGTGGCCGAAAAATGGATCTAAGAGGGTTAAAAATGAAGAAAAAGAGGTGAGGGGGAAGGAGAAAAATAAAATAAATCTATGGGAATGTGGAGGAGATTTAACAGGAGTTAATGGTTGGTTTGGAAGGTGTTAGAAGCGACGCATGTGGTGGTGGAAGGTGGTTCAACGTCTAGGGGTGAAATTTTCTTTCGAAGCAACTAACCAACTTTGTGCGATTATGGAGGCTTGTTCAAGATGAATCGAAGGTTTTGGTTAGTTTACTTAATTATAGGGTATTGCAGGAAAGAGATTGGGAGCAATAATAGGCGTTGAAGTTGGTCGGAGGTGGAGTAATAGTCGTCTAACGAGGCGGTGGCGCACGGTGTGAACTTAGGGTTTCGGGGAAATAAAAATCCCGAATCCAGGTTATGAGGATGGTATTTATAGTTGTGGAGGTTAAGTTTGAATTGGGGAGGTTACCAGGAGTTGAAATTGGGAGGGAAATTGGTTTATTCGAGCTGAAGGTCGGCGGCAATGTTTTTGAATTTTTACCGACCTTCGCGAGAGAAATGGGTTAAACATGGGGAAGAGAGGGGGAGTGGAACAGTTCAAATTAACAGGAAGGTTGAGAAGAAGAAAACGAGCAGGAGAAGAGCCGTTCACGCCACGTGTGGCTGGCACCACCATTTTCGGGGATGGAAGGAAAGTGGACGGTTATGGTGTCGAGCTGGAGGAAGAAGAAGGAGGTGGGAGCTGGCCGGCCGGTTCGCGGGGAAGAAAAGAAGGAAAAAGGGGGAAGACCGGGCGGTTTGGCGCGAAGGGAAAAACGATTAAATGAAACGACGAGTTTTGACCTAAAAAGGCCTAAAGGACGGCGTTCTAGGGTTGGTAATATGAATGAGGTGAAACACAGCTTTTTATTGGAAGAAGGACATAAAACGCAACACAGAGGGGGAGAGGGGGGCGGCGACAATGCGCGGGCTGGGCCACGCCGAAGAGAAAGGAAAGAAGCATAGCAATTGGGCCGCGCAACAGGCCCAATTCGGCGAAGAGGAAGAAAAAGAAAGAAAAGGAAAGAAAAAGGAAAAGAAAAGAAAAGAAAGGAAAAAGGGAAAAAGGAAAAGAGAAAAAATTAGGTTGGGTCAAATTAAATAAATCTGAATATTTAGAATATTTAAGATTAATAATATTTAAACAAAATAAATTTTAAATCCCTTTTTAGGCTAAAATAGGCTTTTAAAAGGATTTTTCCAAAATTTTCATTTTAAATTAATAATTCGCTCAAATTTTATTTAATTTAATTATTTATAAAATTAAAATTAATTTGAAACTATTTTATCTTTCTTAATTTGAATAAAATAATTTATTTAAATAATTTCCCAAATTAAAATCTTTAATTAGTTAATATACTCAAATTTCCTCTAATTAATATATTAATAAAATTTCTTATTAATTTTCCCTAATAAATTTCCTTTTTATTTTAGTAAAAATAATTTATTAAATTAAATTTTCTAATAAAACTTTATTTAAATATAATCTTTAAAGTTAGAAAATTTCGGGGCATTTCATCCCCTTCTTCCTCTCCTCCTCTTTTTCTCCCTTCTCGGTAGTTACCCTGCACCTCCTCCTTCTGCTACCTTCCCACCACTTCTACCGCTACCTAAGCCACCAAACCACTCCCTACAACCTCCCCTACCACCCCGTCACCTCCTTTGGCCGAAACAAACACCCTCAACCCCTCCTTTTCCTTCTTCTCAACCAACTCCACTTTTGCCGCCTCCTTCACAGCCCTATTGCTGCCACATCCGCTACTCTTTGCCGTTGATAACTAATCCTCGACAACCACCTACACCCCCTTTCCACCCCTACACCCATCCATTGCCCTAACTCTCCTCCACTTGCCCTCTTTCCTAAATCGAAAACACCACTCCCTTCCTTTCTTTTGCCATCTTCGACCCCCTTCCACCCCTTGTTTTGCATGAAGCACACACTGCATGAGCAGCGTGAGTTGCTGCATTCCTTTGGTTTTATTTGGTTGATAAATTTTAAGGTATTATAATAGTTAAGTTAAGTGTATCATTAATTAAGTTTTGATAAAGTCTTATGCTTTTGGTTGTTCTATTTATAATATGATAAATATTGATATTACTTTTAAGTATCGGTTTTGCTAAGTAAAGCTTGAATCTTTAACTAGGATACTAGTAATGCTTGATTTTTGTGGGAAATAAGGTAATCGTTAAACCTTACTTAAACGTATGGATAAACGTATGCTAGCACATTAGGGTTTTTAATATGTTTTTATATATGATATATTTTGTTGAGTATAATATATGTAGTTGCTTATATTGATTGATACAAAGGAAAGCACGCTAGTATTTATGCCATGTATAGAAATAATGCTTAAGGAAGGATTTTTGTTGTTAATGAAAAATGTTAAGTACTTATCCATGATATGTTATGTTATTGTGACCACTGATGCATGAATAATATTATTATGAGCTCCAAGGGAATTTTAGTTATATATCTATGTAAGAGTGTAGCCTAATATATGTGGGTGCTAATGAGTATTATGTTGAATAATAATAGTTAGTGAAGTTGGATGATGAGAATGAAGTATTAATATTAATATTTGATGTAGTGATGGTAATTTAATAAAAGTGGTGTAATAAAGACAAAATTGTAATTTTGTAAGTAAAAGGGTATTATGGTAATTTTGGAAGTAATGGGGTAAAATGATAATTTAATAAAGTAGAAGGGTAAAATGGTAATTTGGTGTAAATAAAGGGTAAAATAGGAATATAATAATGGAGAAGGGTAAATGGGTAATTATAATAATGGAGAAGAGTAATTTGGTAATTATAATAATGGAGAAGGGTAAATTAGTAATTTTAATAATGGAGAAGGATACATTAGTAATTATAATGATGGAGAAGGGTAAGTTGGTAATTATAATAATGGAAAAAGGTAAAATAGTAGTTATAATAATGGAGAGGGGTATATTGGTAATTATAATAATGGAGAAGGGTAAATTGGTAATTATAAAAATGAAAAAGGGTAAAATAGTAATTGTAATAATGGAGAGGGGTAAATTGGTAATTACAATAATGGAGAAGGGTAAATTGGTAATTATAATAATGGAGAAGGGTAAATTGGTATTATAATAATAGAGAAGGGTATATTGGTAATTATGATAATGGAAAAGGGTAATATGGTAATTGTGATAATGGAGAAGGGCAATTTGGTAATTTAACAAACTAAAGGGTAATTTATTAATTATGATAATGGAGAAGGAAATTTGGTAATTTAACCCATTAAAGGGTAATTTGGCAATTATGATAATAGAAAAGGGCAATTCGGTAATTTAACCAACTGAAGGGCAGTTTAGTAATTATAATAAAGGAGAATGATACTTTGGCAATCTAACCAACCAAATGAAAAATCTGACATGTGTAACAAATATAAAGGGTGATTGATGATTTAATGAGTGTGGAAGATGATGAGTATTCCCGCATGTCACGCAGGTGACCTGGGTTCGATCCCCGGCAACGGCGCCAAAAATTTTATTTTAGTTTTTTGTGTGTGTGATTTTGTGGGTATATCATCTACGAAACCCTCATGAGACCTTACTTGTCTTCGATGGGTGACCTAGGGGTTTAAAGGGCTTGTTGCACATGCTAAGTGTAATCGTGAGACCTACGAAAGTGGTCAGTTAATTTAATTTTATCTGTTTAGAGTAATAACTTGCTTGAGGACAAGCAAGAAGCTAAGTGTGGGAGTGTGATGAGTTCATATTTTGACACATTTTATACCCTTATAATCTTAGTTTTTGGTAGTTTATTTAACTAATATAGGGGAATAATTATTGTTTTATGCTTAAGTGGTAAAAATTACATAATAATTATTATTTAAGCTAAAATGATATAAATTAAGTAAATTTAGAATAATATATTATTTATTAATATTTATTTAATTTAATTTTGTAGGTTTTTTTAAGTAAAAGAAAAAAAAGATTTGGACCTTCGGACCAACAGCCAAAAGCCGAAGGCCCAACGACCCGAGAAAAGCAAGAGACCAAACGATGCCCAAGAAGCCGGGCGACACCAGGGCTGATGTGGAAAGGAGGCTATCTCCATCAGCTGCAAGGAACACAGAGAAAAATAAAAGAAGAGTCAGCCGTAGGGCTGAAGTGGAAAAGAAAGAAGAACGGAGAGAAAAGGGGTTGCACATAATTTTATGAGAGGACATTGTGTGCTGAAGAGAGAGTAAGGGCGGCAGAGCCGTAGGACAGGGGGGAGAGGTAGGAGAGCCGCAGGACAAAAAGAAAAGAGAGCCTTTACAAGCTCGACCGAACAGAGAGGTGGCTCGGCCAGGCAGGCCCTGACGCAGCAGCACAGAGTTTGAGGCAACACAACAGCAACATATCACCTCCGGAAGGAAAAAGAAAAATAAAAAGGAAGAGTTGGGCAAAGGCAAGGAAGAAAAATAAGGAGAAATTTATACCGGTAGAATTTATTTCAGATGAAATTAATTTTTATCTGAATAAATTTTTGATCTTTTATTTAAAATTAATTTCGATTTTTTTTTTCTCTTATTTTAATTTATATTTTATATATTTTTTTTCATGTAATTAATTCTATAATTATGGCTGGCAGATTATTTATTGTTAGGGAATAAATTGAAACCCTGGATTAGGATTTGAATTATAATTTTATTTTCTTTGTACGGTGAGATTGTTTCTTGACTCTATGTTAATTGCTATCGTTTATATATATAATTCTGTCAAGTATAGTTTATTTGGTGCTTGCCTTGTTCTGGTTTCCTCATAAGTGATAGTATGTAGGATTATTTACCTGCTAGGTGGCCATATAAATATACTAGAATCTATATGTATAAATAACAGCTAGGTTAGATAATAATTCACCTAATAGTTTTGTGATTCTAACCGAAGTTGTAAAATGTTTCGATACATGTGAGTCAAGGAAAGGAAATACACCTAGACATGCGTTGTGTACTAGTCTGGGTACTTAGATTGGAAGCCTTCCACTTACACTTAATGCATTAAATCTAGTTAAATATAGGAGACGTTTGTTGCTGCTATACTACTAGTATTTAATAGGGTTAATATTGGCACGTTGTCATATTTATTAATTAAGGGAAGTAATATAAGGTGTATGGACCTGCGTTTGGTGCACAACTTGGTTGATCTCATTCTCATGATTAAATATTGACTAAGAAATTAATATTATATTTTGACCTAATCTAGTGGTGGATTTTGATTTCCCTAGCATCTTTATCATATCTGCGGGTTTCATATTATTTTTATTGTTATTAGTTTACTTTATATTATTTACTCCTTTATTATTATTTTTATAACACCCATTCGTATTTTCTTATTTATTTATTCTATGTTATTTAGGATTTTTATTTTTAGTTTTAGTTTTATTTCCAAGCTAGTTAAATAGAGGTGAGCCCTCTCAATCTTTGGCTAGAATGATACCCTTATTTACCAGTGCTACAATTGACAACAAGAGGGTTTAAATTGCATGCCGGTTACGGCCACACCAGAAGATAACTCGGTAACCTAACCCAAGTAAGGGATCATTTGGTAATTATGCAACATGGAGGGTAGTATGGTAATTTGGCAAATAAAGAAGGGATGACTTAATAATTATAGAAGTAAGGGGTAATTCAGAAATTTTGTAGAGATAAAAGGGGTAAATCAGTAATTCGTATCTAATATGTCATTGGGATAATGAAATTTTATAATAAGACTCAAGTAACACTGAATAGTAAGATAAGGGCATTTGACAATCAGTAAATATCACGAGAACGAATCTTAAATTGCAATTGGATGAGATAATGATGGCCTTAATGATTCTCCTAAGTTATCTTGGATAATTGTATGAATAATGAGTACCTAATGATATTAGAAACAATTGAAAGTGAATAAGTATCAAATTGTTGTAGTGTTTGTGATTTCCTTAATTAAGACACTAATAATTAAAGTGAAAGACCTCAAGATCGGGAATGGTGGCTCTTTAGGGATCGCCATACTAAAGATATGGTTTAGCCCATGGTTATTCTAGTATTTGCTGGTGTGCCTTTCTACCCCAGCCGGACTCTATATCTTACTTTATCTAGCTCTACGAACCTATTTAGGGGGTATACATATTTATGGATTAGGTTTCCTTTTTGGTAGGATACTATGTAGCTGTATGCACTAGTAAGACAAGGGTACCTTTGTATCCTTGGGTTGATAGTCGGAGGGTGCTGAGTAGCTTGTATGCACCGGTATGACCGGTGTACCTTTGTGTCTCAAGATCTTTATCTCCCCTTCGGGGCAAATAAATGGAATTATTGTGATGATTGAAAGGAAAAACACTAATCATGAAAGTGAAAGACTAATAAGCCAAGCCAAGTTGAATTATATTATGAGTATAGATCCACTAGATATAATAGTAAACCAAGAGCATGTTTCCCTAGAAGATGTTTATGAGTACCAGTTCGCTAGATATAATAATGGCCCAGGAGCATTTTACCTTGGATGATGTTTATATGTATTCCAGTCCACTAGCTATAATAGTGGGAGATCTTGAGCTCAATAAACCCAATTATGGATGTGAATAAATCATAGAAAATACTAATCACTTATAGTGGAATACCATGTGAGTTGCGGCCAGACCGGTCCACCAATGAATAATAGTAGCCATGAGCCTTTTGCCTTAGATACCGATCCACCAGTGAAGAATAGCAGTCAGGAGGATTTTCCCTATATATTTTTGGTCCATTGGTTAGAGTAGTGGGGTTCTCGTACTCATAGAGATATAATTTGAGAGATGATAGAATAATGATTGATTAATGGCTTAAGGCCCAAAAGTATTATTTTCATTTTATGACCTATTAATATGTGATGGACTTGTTGAGCATATGGACATTGTGTGCGCATATCTTATTACATGTGTTTATAGTTTTGCATCATGTGTTGCATTGCGACTTGCTTTTTAGTGTATTTTAAAGGTTTATTTAGTATCATAGTATTGAAGGGTTACCTATTCAATGGGCAATGTACCTTACAGGTCAATTGCAGGTATTATTCAAGTGGGCAATGGGAAAGAGCGTAAGGAATTACCCAGAATTTTAGGGTTTAACCCTGGTTTAAATGTAACCTATATTCTTTTAACCACCATTAGTGGATCCTACTCTTGTAAATGTTTATTATCATTACTCTAATTTTTAATATGCTTTAAAATTCAAGCAAATTGTATCTCATTCTTTTAGCCTTTACACTTAGTACTTGAACGGTAGGAGTGAATTGGTCAGGTACTAAGTGTGGCGGTAATATCCCCAAAATTCATAATTTTATTATTTTACTTCGGCTAATTCTTTTAATAAAATAATTTTTTTAGTGGTGAATTTTGGAGGTGTTACAAGTTGGTATCAGAGCTTTTTTTGACAACTCTTTCAATTTAAAACATTTTTAAGTGGATAACACGGTTGGTATCAGAGCTAGTTTTGACTGCTTTTATAATTAAGCTAGTACCATAAGTTTGTATCAAGTGTTTTAAGAAAATATTTTTAGTTTTAAAAATTTTGAACTAATACTACAAGTTAGTTTTAGGGTATTTTATGAAAGCATTCCAAGTTTTGATTGATTTTAGAAAGGTTTTCCCCTCCTATCTCTCTCTTATTTTGAAAACCCAGATTAGTCCTGAGAGTTAGGTATGAGTATATTAAGTGACCTCATCTTGGGTCACTTAGTTTGAGAAATAGCATCATCCCTAATGTGCTTATGTTTTATAGCTAACTCGAAATGGACCAAGACAAATGGGTCAACAACCTAGGGAGAGCTTTCGAAGTGCTCATGGGATTAACTCATTGTCCCCCGGTACCCCAACCTTAAATTGTTTTGCCTCTGGTGGGTATCAAAGAGGATTAGCTTGATAAAGTTTCACATCACTAACCCCCAATCTACGATGGAAAAGAAGACCCTATGGTCTTAGAAATTTGGATATGGGATTTTGATAGGACCTTCGAGGTGCTCAACTACCTTGATAATCGAAAGATGAGCATTGCGGCGTACTTCTTTTGAGGACCAACCAACACTTGGTGGGAAGGCTTTTGAACCCAAGGAGGACGATTAGCATCTTAGGAAGACTTCAAGACTACCATCCACATGCATTTCTACATGGAAAGTCTCAAAAGGGCTAAACTCAAAGAATTCATGGAGTTGATACAATGAAGCTCATCGGTCCGAGAATACTATGCACGATTCACACAGCTACTAAGGTTCACCCCCATAATGGCAGCTAGCAAGGCTATAGTGGTCTTTCAATTTGAGCAAGGACTTCACCTCAAAATTCGAAGCATGATGGGCGCATACATTTTCCACGACTTGAATACAGTGTACGAGCGAGCGTGTGTCACCGATGCCTTGGTCTAGGAACAAGCCTCCATCCTAGGAAAGAGGAATAATGAAGAGATCGAGTTCGAATAAAAGAGCCATCGTCTTATGAATATTTAATAAATTAAAATAAATATTTTTTATTTTATCATACTCATTTTATTTAAATAATTTTTCAAACCAATATATTTTTAAAATTAACCTTTTTAAACCAATATATTAAATTAAATTATTAAATTTATTTATCTATCAAAAATATTACATTCTATTATTTCATAAATTATTTTATCTATTTTTCTCTCTGTTTCCCCTTTTTCATTTTCCCCTTTTCCCTTGATCGGGCTGACGTACTTCTTCTCTTTTTCTCCCTCATCTAGCTACTCTTCTTCCCTTCTTCTTCTTCCTTTCTCCCTCCTCCATGCTCGACCACCCTGAGCCACACCCTACAACAACCACCCCGACAACCACCTACCTCCCTACCACTCTCACTCTCTCCCTCTCTCTCCCCCTATCCTTTTCTTCCCTATTTCAAACCCAACCAACCCTACACCCCCAACACGCATGCCTTAAAAGGAAAAAGAAAAGAAAAAGGAGTGGAAGGAAAGAAAAGAAGGAAAAAAGAAAAGAAAAGAGGGGAAAAAGGAAAAATGGAATAAGGAAAAAAAAGGAAAAAAGGTGGATTAGGGTATTTAAAATATTTAAGTATTTTAAAATATTTAAAATAATAATATTTTAATAAAATAATAATTAAATTCCCTTTTTAGGTTAATTTAGGATTTTTAAAAGATTTTTTCTTAATTCCATTTTAATTAGCAAAACACCATAATTTTTTCTAATTAAATTATTTATTAATTTGCTCTTCATTTTTCCTTAATTATTTCCTCTTATTTTAATAAAATAATTTATTTAATTAATTTTTCTAATACATTCTTATTTTACCATAATTCTCTAAATTAGGATTTTGGGGTATTTCATCACCCTCAATCCTTCTCTTTTTTATTTTCTTTTCCTTTTCTTTTCTTTCTTCTCCTTTTTCCATCAACCTTATGCTGCAACAATTAAAATTGTTGCAACTTGCATCCATCACTCATCACCTTTCTTCCTTTCTTCTTTCCCTTCTTCTCCTTCTACTCCCTTATCCCTAGTCAACCTGCACACTCCCCCTGCCATTTTACTTCTCATGTAACATGCCTACATATAAATATCACCACCCTCACCCTACGGCTATTACCCTACTCCTCACCATCCTCTATAACTATCATCATTATCATCACCTTGCAGCTACACTATCACCATTGTCATCATTGCATGCCTCCCCTATTATTTTTCTTTCTTCCCTAATTCACACCACATACACACACACACACACACACACACATGCACTACACACTCTTCTTCCCTTCTCTTTGGTTTGCCTCCATTTTACCCATCTTTGTATCCAAGACACTGACTAAGCACTCCCTCTTCCTTATTCTTTCTTCCTTCCCTTTTTTTCTTCTTCTTCTTCCTCCTTCTTTCCCTATTTTTGACTTGCATACCACCCATTCCACCACTGTGCACCACCTTGGCCACCACTCGCTGCCCATTAGCCAGTGGATCGACCACCAAGGCCACCCTAACCTTCCCCAGAACAATCACCGACTATCACCACCAACCACTGCCTCATTTTACTTCTTGTTTCTCTCCTCTGTCACATTTTTATAGAGCACATGGCTTGTGCACAACCTTAGCATGCAACACAAAAAATTTCCTATTGCACAACCATGCAAGCTTTGCACTTCCTAGTTGTGGGTGATCTTTTCTCTTAGCTTGTGTATACACCACAGTAGTACAACCGTGTAACTCAGCACTGCCTAGTCATATGTTATTTTTTCTCTCGACCAAGGCTGCACTGCCTATAGCATAGCCGTACACCTTCCTATTTTCAGCCATGCACCTTTATTTTCACTTCAAACCTTATCTAAACACCACAAAAATTTTACCATAGCTCCATCACATTCCTCTACATATCCACACATCTCAAGCTCCCATTTAACTCAATTTCCTAGTTTGTAAGAAAACTATTCAATGTTTAGAGTTTTTAGTGTTATTTGCTTTTATGGTTGTATGTGTTTTTCATGATATTGTTGATATATGATGTAACATATGTTGATCATGATATTTTGTGATGATATGAATATTATGTTAAAAGGGATTGAGAATGGGTGAGAGGTACCATTATGTTATGATTTAGTTATGATATTGTTATATTGTAGTAGTATATCTTATAGTATGAAATAAGGGCTTAAGGATATTATGTTATTGAAAGAAAGTAAGAATGGGTAAGAGGTACCATTATTATTTTGTTTTGATAATGTCATATTTGTGGAAATATATCTTATGGTATGAAACATGGGTTAAATGAGTTTTGATAAATGGACTTAATAATTCTCATGAGATATGATGACAAATTGTGGACTTAAAAAATAATATGTGTGGAAGGTACAAAGGTTATTACTTGTGCTTAAGGGTAATTTGGTCATTATAGGATAATAAGGAAATTTTGTTATTTTATGAGTTAGGTGGATTAAAATATGATAATAATGGCATGAGGAATTCTTAGAAGTATTATCATTTTTTGGGGTCCTTAAATGATTTAATGGATAATTTAGGGCAAATTATCTTATAGTGATAATATCATTATTCCATGTGTAAGATCTAGAGTTATATAGATTTCTGACTACATTATTAATGTTTAACCTTATGAGGTTAACTATCAAAATTGGTAATCGTGTAAATTTTATGGGAAGTGTTATGACAAATCTGTGGAATTTAGGTTTTGGATATTCTGTGAGTAATATATCAGGATGAGATTATTAATATATGTGCATGGAAATTAGATTGTATATTTTAGGTATGATAATAATTATGGGATTTGGAGATGATATAATATAAGTTGTGTGGAATAATCAATATGGGAGAATAAATACTAAAGAGTGTGTAATTAGGGTTTGAAAGGACTTAAGGATTTGGACTTATGCTATATGTATATCTATTTTAATGTGTTCTATGCCTGAGAATCAATCTTACATAAGATACTAATCACTTAAAGTGAAAGTACACATGAGTAGAGCCAAGGTGATCTATTTTTCTATATATATATATATATATATATATATATGTATTCCCATTCCACTAAGGATAATAATGGCTCAGGAGCATTTTACCCAAAGAAGGTGCTTTAGTCCATTCTACAAGATTAAGAATATTGGGCCGCTACGTATCATGAGATAAAAATTTATCATTATAGCCTATGGAAAAGATATTAATGATTTAAATGGTAGGGATATCTAAGTTAGAACCAAGGTTATCTATATATATATATATATATATATATGTATGTATGTATGTATGTATGTATGTGTGTGTGTGTGTACATATATATATGTATTCTCATTCCACTAGGGAGAATAATGGCTCGAGAGTGTGTTGCCCCGAGAAGGTGATGATTTCAGATCTGTTCCACTGGATGATAATAGTGGCTCAAGTATGTTGTCCTTGAGATGGAGTTTCAGATTATTCCATGGGTTTAAGAATAGTGGGGTTCCTGCACTTAACGTATATAAAATAATGAAAATGGATCATACTTAATAAATGAATATAGATCATTTTCTCTCTTATGAAATATTTCATTTATTTGATTATTCACTTATTATCTAATGAGAAAGCATGTGCTATTTATATCCCTATTTCGATAGTATTGTTCTCTTACTCAGTATGTAGTGTACTGACCACCCGTGTTATGGGTGCTGCTCATTCCTATGAGTAGAATACCCTAAATAGTATGTGAAGGTCTCAAAAGATCACCCAGATGATTATGTTGCCTATGATGTCCTATGTGGGGATGAGTGACTTCATCTGTGTTAGGAGTTGGGTGAAGAATAATTGTTATTCGGTCGATGTATTTAACTTGATACCCCTTTTAAACTCTTGATCCGTAGTATTCCTTCTTTTATATTTTGTATTATTAACTCGAAGTTAGGCTCCAAACACATTATTGTATTATAAATGTTCTTTTGTTTTTAATTTTCTTATGTTACTTTAAAATTTTAGTGATGTGTGTGGGAAGATGGATTTATCAAATTGATGAGAATATACTTTGATTGTGATGATAATTATTAGAATAAGACTTGGTGATTGTGTATTAGGGCTTATCACATTTGAATAGGATGGAAAGATGGTGGTGATATTTTGAACAAAATAGATATGATTTGATGGTGATGGTTCGAATGATTTATGGTAATTAGTATATGCATTCGAAAATGGTATATTGATTATGTTAAGCTTCAATTTTTAGGGTTTACATGAAGGATGAGATCATGGTTCAGTGTTGGGGTTAGTGTTTGATTTAAATTGAAAAGATAAAGTGTTGTTTGGTTCGAATGAAAGGTGGTAGGGTTTCGAATGGTAGTTTAGTGTTTCTAATGTGTAAACTAAATCAAGGCTTTTCTTAAATTCAAATTAGAGTGGGATTTGGATGATAATTATTGATGGAAATATATGGATTAAGGAGATTAGAAAAGATATGAATTAATCTCTAATTCACACATAGAAAGAGATTAAAACTTTCAAGTTAAATTGTTCACAGAGATTCAATTAACATGAATTGAACTCACACAGAATTCACATGTATTCAACTTTAATATCTCATACTCGTGCCTTTAATGGCTGCTTATAGCTATTCTACCACTAGCTAAAAGCATAATTCAAAAGATTCCATGCTAAAATATATTATGCTAACTTTATGCTACTTTATGTTTTACCTATTATCCAACTCTACTACTTAATTAATTAATTAGACAATATTAATATTAGTTCTCAAAAATTCTGAAAATAAACTCCCCATGCATGTGGTTACTCATTCCATGCATGCCATGCACATGCATGTAGACACTTAGTTACTTGTTTGTTACGTTTCTGGCAACGTAGCCATCCGTTGGTCTTCAACTTTGAGGGATACACTTTCAAATGAAGAATAATTTGTTTCACAATTATGAAATCCAATTCTTGAGTTTTTGCTCCTACATCATTCTCCCCTTTTTGATTTAAATTTGTCCTTAAATTTGCATCGCCATAATAAGTGCCAATGTCTCTAACATTTGATGTCCATGATACTCCATTTTTCATTCTCGACCAAGAGAAATATACTTGCAGCAACTCCAAAGTCTTGTGAACTCTAAAGTGTCCTACAATTCCTCCTTCATGCACCTCTTTGATTAGTAAGTCTCGAAATGAAGTCTTCAGTACACAATTTTCTATACTGGAATAAGAGCCCATCTTAAATAACATAAGCTCTAGAACTTCCTTGTTTCTTGTAATCTTTGAAGACCATAGCAAAATCATCATCCATTGCATACCGACTCTTCAAAATCTCAAACCCCAAAAGCTTTGTATCCATCTTGCTAAGTACCATGGTCCTCCTCAACAATACGTCTGCTACAACATTTTCTTTTCCATCCACATGTCTTGTAGAAAACGTAAATGTCTACAAGAAGCTTGTCCACTTAACATGTCCTGGACTCACCTTCTTTTGACCATGCAAATAATTCAAACTCTCATGACCCAAATTAACTAAAAAAGCCTTGGGTCTCAAGTAATGTCTCCATGTCTCCAAATAATGCACAATAGCATAAAAATCTTTATCGTAGGTCGAATAGTTGAGTCTTGTGCCATTTAACTTTTTAGTAAAGAAAGAAATTGACTTCCTTTTTTGTGAATGCGCACTCCCAATGCCTGCACCAATCACATCATATGTTACTTCAAATAATTTATTAAAATAAGGTAAAGATAATACCGGTGCATTGGAAAGCTTTGTCTTCAAGTCTTCAAAATCCTTTATCCCTTGATCATTCCAATCAAACTCACCATTTTTCATCAACTATGTGATAGCTGCTGTAATAGTTGAGAATTCTTTGATGAACCTTCTATAGAATGAGACCAACCCATGGAAACTTCAAACTTCGTGGACATTAGTAGAAATGGACCACATTTATATAGCTTCCACCTTTGGCAGATCAACTCGAATACCATCTCCACTAACAATATAACCAAGAAAAATTACCCTCTCCATCATGAAATCACACTTCTCCACCTTATCATAGACCTGGATTTGTCTAAGCTTGTTAAATATCCTCTCCAAGTGTTTTATGTACTCGAACTTATTCTTGTTGTATACCAAGATATCATCAAGGTAAACAACAACAAAGACTCTAAGGAATGGTTTAAGCACCTTGGTCATCATCCTCATGAAGGAACTTGGTACATTAAATAGCCCAAATGGCATCACTAACCACTCATACTACCAATACTTAGTATTGAAAGTTGTCTTCCACTTGTCTCCTTCCCTTATCCTCATTTGATGATAACCACTCCTAAGATCAATCTTTGAGAACACCTTTGCACCATGTAACTCATCTAACATGTCATCTAATCTTAGCATCGGAAGTATGTACTTGATTATGATGTTGTTTATTACTTTTGAACCAATACATATTCTCCATGTACCATCCTTCTTAGGCACAAACAAAGCTGGAACTCTTCATGGACTCATACTCTCCTAAATATAGCCTTTGTCTAACAACTCTTGCACTTATTTTTATAGCTCCTTAGCCTCCTTCAGATTACATCTATAAGCTGGCTTGTTCGATAATGTAACTCCTAGCATAAGATCAATAACATTCTCAATACCTCTCAAAGGAGGTAGCCAACTTAGCAACTCTTCTGGAAACACATCGGTATACTCTTTCAATACAGGTTGCAATTTTGGATCCATAGTAGGATTCTCCCCTTGTTGGACCTCTTTTACCACTAATGTATAATATATCTTCTCATCTTTGATGACTTCATTCATCTCACAATCCTTAAGAATTAACATCTCCATGCCTCTCTTCTTTTTCTTCCTTCTGACACTCAACATCTACCTTCTTTTTTCTTCCATTTCATTCCTCAAATTTGAATCCTCCCCATCTAGATTAGGTTCTAGCCTAATGTTCTTTGGACCCTTACATAACACATACTTATTAAGGACCCCATCACACACAACCCTCTTATCAAATTGCCATGGCCTCCTTAAAAAAATGTGACAAGCATTAATAGGCAGAATATCGCATAAAACATCATCAAAATAATTTTCAATCTTAAAAGAAACAAGAGTTTGTTTGGTTACCATTACGCCTTTGTCTTTTTTGAGGCATTGGAGTGAATATGGTCTTAGATGACCCTTGGTCTCCAAACAGAGCTTGTTCACCATCTTCTCACTAGCAACATTAGTGCATGAGAAACTATCAGCAATGACTTCACACACTTTATCACCAACTCTACACTTGACCTTGAAAATATTTTCCCGTTTAGTAAGTAAAGGTTATTGTTATACTTAAAGCACCCTTTGCAACACATAAAAATCCACTTGGCCTTCTTCCAAAGAATCCTCTGGACTATCACTTTCTTCATCTAGGTCTTCTTTATCTTCACAAGCCTCCATATTTTCTATCTCCTTGAAAGTCAATGCCCTTTGGTTTAGATAATATTGAGCAAAGTGGCCATAACCTCTACATTTGAAGCATTGCTTTTTCACCTTATCATCCACTTTATCCTTTCCCTTTTCTTCATGAGTGAACTTTTTGACATGGTCTTGGTTTGTGGCTTGAGAAATTGGTGGCTTTGATACACCCTTGAAATTCAAACCATACTGAGCATTGGTTGACTTGCTTGGTGGCTTTGTCCTTTTCAACTACTTCTTGAAATTGATGGCTAACTTGGCTAGGTCTTCAAACACTTCATAAGGGTAAACCTCTACCTTATCTTACAGATTTATATTTAAACCCTCGATTAATCATGCACACCTTTTTTCTTCTCGTTCTTGGACATGACATACAAGAGTTAACCTTTCAAACTCCTGAATGTATTCTTCAACTCCATGTAACCCTGACCTCAATATAGTCATTTTTATAAAATTTTCTTGCTTATATTCTTGAGGTACAAATTTCTTCTTCAAATACTTTTTTAAATTTTCTTATGACCTAATATTTAATTTTCCTTCTCTCTCGAATCCTTTTAAAATTATCATACCACCCGATAGTAAATTTTTTAAACTTTAATATCACTATTTGGCACCGTTCCCCATCATCAATTTCCTTATACTCAAAAATTGATTCAATAATTTGAAACCAGTTGAGAAAAGATTCTAGGTTGAGATTACCTTTAAATTCAGGAAGATCAAAGTGGATTCCTTTTTCCACATCATTATAAGTTTTTCTCGAGGTGTCTTGTGGCCTTACATAATTTCCCATGCTCTCTTTTTATCCTTCCACCCGGTTTTGTGCCCTTCTCACTTGCCCTTCCTGTACTTGTTCCCTTTGATTTTGTGGTTTCACATGGAACTTGTGGGTATGGGAAGATTATATTCTCCCCACATGCAATTTAAACTCCTTGATTTCGTCCATCAAGGTCTTGAGAATATCCCTCAAGTCATCTCTTTAGTTCTCCATCCTTCCTCCTTACTAACTAATTATTACTCTCCCAAACATACCATTAAGTGCTCGACCCTTTTGTATTTTCTTGATGAATTCTTAAATATTCTTAAAGATAAGACACAATCTTGAAGGATCTTGAAAGAAAGATTAAATCTTGTCTGCAATACCACCAACCTATAGCTTTATTACCAAAACTAATGTGGGTGGGAGGATGGATTTCTCAAATTGATGAGAATATACTTCAGGTTTGGTGATAATTATTAGAATAAGACTTAGTGATTCTATATTAGGGTTTAACACATTCGAATAGGATGGAAATATGGTGGTGATGATTCGAACAAAATAGATATGATTCAATGGTGATGGTTCGAATGATTTGTGGTAATTAGTATATGCATTCGGCAATGGTATATTGATGATGCTAAAATTTGAATTTTAGGGTTTAAATGAAGGATGAGATCATGGTTTAGGGTTAGGTTTAGGGTTTGAATTAATCAAATAGAAAAGA
This sequence comes from Tamarix austromongolica, assembly GCA_039764185.1. Classification (NCBI taxonomy): domain Eukaryota; kingdom Viridiplantae; phylum Streptophyta; class Magnoliopsida; order Caryophyllales; family Tamaricaceae; genus Tamarix; species Tamarix austromongolica. Next base: position 123,784,751 of record CM077809.1, read on the forward strand.
TAAAGTTTTGTTTGGTTCGGATGAAAGGTAGTAGGGTTTTGAATGGTAGTTTAGGGTTTCTAATGTGTAAACCAAATTAGGGATTTTATTAAATTTAAATTATAGTGGGATTTGGATGATAATTATGGCCAAAAATTATGGATTAAGGAGATAAAAAAAGATATGAATTAATCTCTAATTCACACAGACAAAAAGATTAAATCTTTCAAGCTATATCGTTCATAGATATTCGATTAACTTGAATTTAACTCATGCATAATTTACTTGTATTCAACTTCAATATTGATATTCAACTTCAATCTCTCATATTAGTTCCTTCTATGGTTGTTTATAGCCATTATACTACTAGCTAAAAGCATAATTCAAAAGATTCCACGCTAAAAGATATTATGCTACCTTTATGCTAACTTCATGCTACTTTATGCTTTTAATTTTATCTAACTCTACGAATTAATTAATTAATTAGCTAATATTAATATTATTACTTGAAAAATCTGAAAATAAACTCCCCATGCAAGTGGTCACTCATTCTATGTATGCCATGCACATGCATATGGACACTTAGTTGCTTGTTTGTCATGTTTCTAAAAATGTAATCATCTGTTGGTCTTCAAATTTGCGGGAGTCACTTTTCAAATGAAGAAAATTTTTTTCCATAATTATGAAATCCAATTCTTGAGTATTTTCTCCTGCATCATTTAGCCTTGTAATTGATGTAAATATGGTTGTATAAGCCAAAATTATATTAATCACAACAGTAACCCCCAATATTTTATTTAATTACATCTACTTTAAGATGAAATTTTTTAGTAGTAAAAATTGGGGTGTTATATGTATATTGTAGCTTGGGGAAAGGTTACACAAAAAATTAGGAAAAGGGAAGAAAACATAAAGGAGAAAGATTAAAAGTATGGCCTTAAATTTGAAGGCCCTGCTTATTTAAACCCTAATTTAGATACCTTAATTTAAAATTTTAATAATTATGTGTAATTAATTATAGATTTATTTTAGGGTTATATGTTATGTTATTTTATATATTAATATATTTATTAAATTTGTATTGATAATCTAGACTAGTATATTAATATTTAGAAGAGAGATAACGATAATAATAATAATGATGGTGATGATGATAATAGTGGTGGTGGTGGTAGTAGTAGTAGTAATAATAATAATAATAATAAAGATGATGATAATAATATTAATAGTAATAATACTAATAATAATAATAATAATAATAATAATAATAATAATGATGATGATAATAATAAAATATTAATAAGGTAGAATTTTTCTTTTAGTATTTAATAACCTCTTAAATTTGTTGATATTTTTTATTTATTAGTTAATTAATTAATTAACCTTAACCTAAATCTTTTATTATCATTACACCCCTAAACCCAAATTAAAATAAATTAATCCTAGTTCTTTTATTTGAAACCAAATGAGCACAAACCAATAGACCCATATCCTCTTTTCCCCGGACATTTATGCATGAATCTACCAAAGATGACCCAACCTTGCATTATGCTTCGTCCTATTATCTATTCTACTTTTCTCTTTTCCCTACCTCGACATGCTACTCATTTCTTTCTATCCTTTCCTTCACACCTTTGCACCATCCCATTCTATGACCACTAACCCTACTACTTAGTTCCTTCTCCCTACACCAACCACACCTCACACAAGCCATCTCACCCTCCAGTTCTTTTTCCTTACTCCCCCAAACTATATCTCATCTCATCCACTTGACTCCACCTACCTTCTTTATTATAGACTTTATTTTGTGTGCACCTAGCTTTGCTTCTTTGCACACAACCCCTAGTAGTATGGCTTCATTTATGCACCATTCTATTGCATGGTTTTTCTTATCCCTCTCTACCCTATCTCTTCTACTCTAATTGACCATCTCTCCTTCCTTACTTTCATTCATCTCCTTCATGCTCTACGCTGGGTTAACTTCCCCCTTCTCTTCCTTATATTCTACTTCCTCACAACCCTTACTCTATTTGCACCAAGCAACCATCATCTCCCCCTATGTTTCTCCCTTTTCTTTTCTTTTTTGAATCAACACAACCACTCATCTTTCCCCTTCCTTGATGACCGCCTCAACCACCCTTTTACTCCGTTACTCTAATTTCTATGTCTCACTCCCTGTAACACCTCGAGTGGACACGACCACGCGGGGGCTACCTTGAAGTACTTTCGGATTGATTGGCTGGCCCCACGGATCAACACAAGTCCTTTCAGCATGCTTTGTCATCACTCACGCACTTTCCGAGAAATTTTTAGAACTTCCCAGAAGGTCACCCATCCTAAAATTAGTCCACGGCCAGCACGCTTAACTGTGGAGTTCTTAGGATGGAATCACCAAAAGGATGGTATACCATGTTGATATAAGTAGCCAAATCAATCCTTATAACACTCCGCTCAATTTGGGGTATTATATTCACCCCCACTCAAAGAACGCAACGTCCTCGTTGTGCCTCAACCAATGATTGTCTAAATACAGTTCATCCCAAGAATCATCCCGCTAGGTGACTGACTGACTCATCCAAGTTCAGCTCACCCTTGCAGTTTTGCTCTGATACCATTTGTAACACCCCGAGTGGACACGACCACACGGGGGCTACCTTGAAGTACTTTCGGATTGATTGGCTGGCCCCACGGATCAACACAAGTCCTTTCAGCATGCTTTGTCCTCACTCACGCACTTTCTGAGAAATTTTTAGAACTTCCCAGAAGGTCACCCATCCAAAAATTAGTCCACGGCCAGCACGCTTAACTGTGGAGTTCTTAGGACGGAATCACCAAAAGTATGGTATACCATGTTGATATAAGTAGCCAAATCAATCCTTATAACACTCCGCTCAATTTGGGGTATTATATTCACCCCCACTCAAAGAACGCAATGTCCTCGTTGTGCCTCAACCAATGATTGTCTCAATACTAGGGCTGTTCATGTTATCCGATATCTGCTTATTTGATCCGATATCTGAAGCGATCCGATCAGAAAAAGCAAATAACCGATCCGATTTTTTTTTCAAATCAAATATCCGATCCGGTCAACGAAAAGTCAAACAAACCAAATATCCGATCCGACAAATACAAATAATATCCGATCCGAAGAAAAATATTTATACATTTTTTTATAATTTTTTATTTTATATATAATTGTATATAAATAAATTTATATGTGTTTGTGTATAATTTTTACTTACTTTATTTATTATTTGAGGAAAAATTTAATTTAATTGAAATTATATTTTTAATACAATCCCTTTTTAGATATTTATAAAAATAAAAATAAAAATACTCTGCATACCAATAGACTTCATCCACTCCATTCTTATTTTAGTTTTAACATTGGATATATGTTGAGTAAGTCGGATATTTGCTAAGCGAATCGGATATTTGCTCAGCATTCGCTCAACAAATCGGATAATATGAAATATATTTGTCATTTGGTAATTTTTTTATATTTGAAATTATATTCGGGTAATATCGGATATATTTGATATCCGATGATATCCGATCCGAAAATTCAAATATCCGATCTTCCGGATATCTGAAGTTTCAAATCAAATATCAAATATCATTTTTAGATATCCGAAATTTCAAATATCCGACAATCAAATATCCGAAATATCGGATATTTGAACCGTGAACAGCCCTACTCAATACAGTTCATCCCAAGAATCGTCCCGCTAGGTGACTGCGTGACTCATCAAAGTTCAGCTCACCCTTGCGGTTTCGCTCTGATACCATTTGTAACACCCCGAGTGGACACGACCACGCGGGGGCTACCTTGAAGTGCTTTCGGATTGATTGGCTGGCCCCACAGATCAACATGAGTCCTTTCAGCACACTTTGTCCTCACTCACGCACTTTCCGAGAAATTTTTAGAACTTCCCAGAAGGTCACCCATCCTAAAATTACTCCACAGCCAGCACGCATAACTATGGAGTTCTTAGGATGGAATCACCAAAAGGATGGTATACCATGTTGATATAAGTAGCCAAATCAATCCTTATAACACTCCGCTCAATTTGATGTAATACCCCGTATTTTTGAAACCTAATTTTATTAAGCTTAATGATTTTATTAGCATAATCTGATGTAAAAAAAAACTATTTTAATTTTGATTTGTTTTATGGATTTATCGACGATTTTGAAATCATATTTTAATTTAAGTAATCGTTGTCGTTGTGAACCATTTTAGACAAATTCCTTCACGACCATGATTTTATTATATTCTTTTAATTTCGATTTTCGGTTAAAAATATGTATTCCCATTCTTTCTCGTATTTTGATTTTTAATATTTTAGATTCATTTTCGATTATAACTTTGTCGTGTGATTACGACCTTATTTTTGGAGTTATATTTCGTTAACTAAATATATTATTTAAATTATAGAATTTTTGTTTAAATAGTTAAATTTATTTTAATGATTTTATCCGTAGAAAATATTTCTGACTTGAAATTTATTCGTTTTCAGAAATCTTTAATATTTGGTAATTTTTAAATTAAAAAAAAAAGATTTTCGGAGTTTATTTATGAAATTCTTTCTGGAATTAATTCTCTTTCGTTTTATGATTTTTGGTTTACGGAAAACCGATTTCGGAAATTATTTAAATTAGTTTTGGTTTATCCAAATTTGACTTAAATATTTTAATATGTGTTTTAAATAATTTTTCGGGGTCTTATAATGTATTTCCGTAAATAATATAATTTTTTATGTTCGTTGGTAAGTTCTTCCGAAAATGTTGCCGAAATTCTTTATATAGCTTTTTATTAATTTTAAGCCTTCGGATCCGTTCGAAATAAATTTTCGTTGAATAAATTTTATATAAAATCTTCCAATAATATTTTTATATTTTTAGTATTTTATTTTATGTGTATTTGTAAAAAAAAAAACCTCACCTCAGCCCCGACCGGCGCCCCTCTTCTCTTTTTCTTTCTCTCTTCTCTTCCCTACCTCAACGCCTCTCCTGTGCACCCCTGTCCCGCAACCCTAACCCTAACCCTAGCATACCTCCCTCACCGCCTCTTCTCCCCAGCTCCTCCCCGCTCCGACCAACCTTGCCAGCACCCGTCGACCACCACCGCAGCAACCACAGCAGCAGCAGCCGCGCAACAGCAGCCCACGCAGCAGCGCAACAACGGGCGACGTCAGCAGCAGCAGCAGGCCACGCAGCTCGCGCCACCGCCCGGTCACCGGCGAGCTTGGGCGACCACCGTCGAGCCAACCCCGTCCCCCAACGAAGCCTCCCCAGCCTTCCTTTGCCCCGATTTGTCGGTTTTTAATTGGTATAAATTTCTGAAAACTCTAACCCTTGTTTTGATTAATTGGGTATGGATTAGCTTATAAAAAGCTAAATTGATTGTTTGATTATGTATATATGTGCTGTAAGAATGATTTGGATAGGTTAATTGTATGGTTATGTTGAGATTTTGGAAAATTTGGATTTTTGGCAGAGTTATGCCCGAATTTTTCGGATCCGTCCGTTTTTTCGATTTCAGACAAATTGATTATACAATATATTTTAAAATGTATCCAATTTTATTTTGGAACCGTCAATTTGAGAAATTTATGCAGGTTTTATCGAAATTTGATTCCTAGGTCAAATTCGGAGTGTAATGAAATTAGGTCGTATAATTGAGCCATCCTGCTCAATTGATTTTATAATATTGTTTAAAATGTATTTAGTTTTATATTGGAAGTGTTGATTTGGGAAAATTGTATGTAATTGATCGGAATTAGATTTTTAGGTCAAAACTCCCGCGGGTTTAAATTGGTTTGGGTAATCGGATTATTTTATTTAATTGACTATATAAATTACATTATAATATGTTTAATTACATTTTCGAACCGTCAATTGATATGTTTTCGCAATAATTGATCGGATTTGTGTTCCGGGCTCAAAAACCCTAATTGTGCTAAATTTGTATTTCTTTTATTGGTTTTGAGCAATTGATTGTTTGATATGTTATAAAATGTGTTTAAGTGCATTTCTAAACATTCAACTTGATTAAATTTATAGAATTTTAACGAATTATATTTTCGGGCCTAAAACCCTAAATTTCAAGTGAAGTTATGAAATCGGTTACTTGTATTGTTGTTTTCTAAAATTGAATGTATAGAAATAGTTGAAATGGTATTAATTGCTTTCTAATACCTTTAGTTTGAATTAATTAAATAGAATTACTTGAGTTTGTGTCGTGGGCTTTAAAACCCTAATTTTTGGGGATGATTTTATAAAATTGATTTTTGCTATGTGTATCTTATCTAATCGAATTCTATCTTGGGTTTTAAATCATTTAAATTCTGTTTTAACTTAATCAGTTTGGATTTGGTTCTATGTAAATTATTAGGCTACCTAATTAGTTGTAAAACCTAGTAAATAAGTTATTTTTGATAAATTAACTTATGATCGATTATTCTTTCTCGGGCTTTCCAAATTAAGTTGAAATGTCCCAAGTGATATTTGTGTTAATCCGTTTTGATTTAGTTTTAACCTTAAATCTTAATAAAGCTATGCTTTTAAGTTCTAAGTTTTGGACACGTTTTCTAAGAAAGATCATTTGTGTTGTTTGTGTTTATTTAATTAGAATATGTGAATTATTGATTGATAGAATAGTTTCTAATTTAGTTTCGATTTCTATCGGATCTAGGAAAGCTTTCTAGTGGATCCACGAGCTAGGGATCTCTCTCCCTCTTATCTCGCTTAGCTAGCTTCGGATCCAGGTAAGTCTCTACTTACCTCTACTTATGGGTGTTTAGTAAGGACGAAGCTATGGCCTTGTGCTATGTGTGATGTGATGTGTTGATGAATGATGAGTATGCCATGTTAATGTGTATTATGCATGTGTTATGAATAACCTGTTTTGTGTAGCGCAGCGTGGATAATGAGGTATGATGTGTGTGCCTTATATCACATGAGCATGACATGTTTATGTATTGTATTTATGATGTGTTGATGTGGCCCTCTAGGACATGCATGCTAGAGTTTTGGTATTATGGAATGGGACTAAAAGAATAATGAGATGGGGAATGGGAAGTGAGACCATTAAGGGGGATATGGGGTTGACCCAAATGAATAAGAGATAAGAAGTATGTATGGAAATTCTAGATGTTGCATGGGGACTTGAGAGTTTGCATGGAGTGGATAAATTTTGCATAGGGGTGATCCTTACGTGTGAAAAGTTGGTTTAGGGTGTAAATAAGCAAAAAGGAGAGTTGTAGAGCGATCGGAGACTTGTGAGGAAAAATAATACGTAGGTTGGTGTAAGGGTGTGTGAGGAACCTGATAAGGGTTTTGGGAGGAAGTGATAATCTGGGAATTTTGGGAAATAAAAGTGATTAAGGGAGAGTAGAGTATGGGTTAAGAGTGAGAATTCTATTATACAAAAGATGAGTATGTGTTTCCTTGTGAAAGAAGAGACTTGGGGATGAAAAAATAGAGGTTACTTATGGAAGAAGTGAGGTGCTAGGGTTTGATGTGGCCAACTAGGGTTTTACCGAGTACATGCGAGGTCGAGGAATAAAAGGGTATGACTTAGGGTTTGACCTAATAAGGGTGAGATGTGGGGTGAAGAATAAGTAAGGGGGTAAGGTAAGTGAGGAGAGGTTGGGCCACATAGGCCCAACTAGGGTTTCCAAGGGGAAAACACTAGAGGTTGAGAATTGGCGAGATCGATGTCGTAGGGTGTTGGGTTTAACCTACACTTCCAGGAGTTGGTCCTTCACTATGTGTGAGCTTAAGGGGAGAATAATGTCGGGGTGTGATTTGGGGTGCACGAGTCTCAACATATGGGACGGACTCTCTTGAAAGGGAAGCAGTAGAATGTAGTGGGCATGCATGCTAAGGGCGATGTGTGATTTAATAAGACACGGATAAGACATTAATCACGTAAAGTGAAAGATGTTGAGCCAAGCCCATGATCCGGTCCACCGGCTATAATAGTGGATCAGAGGCATTCTACCCTGTACGTTTATTTTCCGGTCCACCGGCTATAATAGTGGAACAGATGCGTTCTGCCTTGTGCGTTTATTTTCCGGTCCACCGGCTATAATAGTGGGGGATCTCGTGCTCAACAAACCAAATGAATAAGTTAATCCATGGGAAAGATGCTAAGTACTTAAAGCGAAACACCATGTGAGTCGGGGCCATGATCCGGTCCACCGGCTATAATAGTGGATCAGAGGCATTTTGCCCTGTGCGTTTATTTTCCGGTCCACCGGCTATAATAGTGGATTAGAGGCGTTTTGCCCTGTGCGTATATCTTCCGGTCCACCGGCTATAATAGTGGGGCTCCCGCGCTCACATGGGCTATTGAAGAATGTGTGGAATGAAAATGAATGAAGTAATCCATGGGAAAATACTAAGTACTTACAGTGAAACACCATGTGAGTCGGGGCCATGATCCGGTCCACCGGCTATAATAGTGGATCAGAGGCGTTTTGCCCTGTGCGTTTATTTTCCGGTCCACCAGCTATAATAGTGGATTAGAGGCGTTCTGCCCTGTGCGTATATCTTCCGGTCCACCGGCTATAATAGTGGGGCTCCCGCGCTCACATGGGCTATTGAAGAATGTGTGGAATGAACATATTATTAATGAGAATAAAGAATAAGTCTAAATGGACCACGACCGGCTTTTATTATCTGTTACTACATGCTGCTTACGTGAGTATGCCACGTATTGAGTTTTAATAATACGGATCATTCCTACCTGAGGCGTATGAGCCACTTTATATTTCGGTTATACCACGCTTATATGTTAAATGGGATGTTACATATGTTTTTATATGTTACTATGGGTGTATGGCAAGATACATGCTGTGGGTTGTGAATATGCATGATATGGTATCAATGTGTTGTACCAAGATTTAATATGCACTTGATGTATAGTTATATCCCTCTTATATGATAGGGTAGCGAGACTTACTCAGTATTGGACCCGTACTGATACTACCTTGGTTGAATGGGTCCTGTGATGATCCACCGATGGTGGGGAGCAGAACTCTTGTGCAGGTTTAAGATCGGATATTGTTTTGGGGTGGAAGGCCTGACTTGAGTGAGTAGGCAATCCGGATATTGGTCCCTTAGGATCGGTTTCATTTAGCTAAATTTTGTACTACGCTTCTTGTTTTGAAACCGTACTCTTAAGTTGTAATCTTAACTATATTTTAACTGTTGTTGACTCGTGGTTTTCGTGAATGGTCTATGTCAACTATGGACCTATGTTTTGATGACTCTTACTTAACGATTGTTTAGTTTAGCCTTAGCACTTAGTATCTGAATGGTAGGAGTGAACCGGTCTGGTACTAAGTGTGGCGGTAATACCCCCGAGTTTACGGTTTTATCCTTTGCTTCCGCTAAACCTTTTGATTTTAAACGAAATTTTTCAGTAGTAAATTTGGGGGTGTGACACTCCCACCTCACTCCCTTAATCTTTTCCTCACTACCACCCTAATCCATTCATCCATTCTCATGCCAAATCCCTAGTTTTTTCCCCTTCCCTATGTCATTATTGTTGCATGCAACTACCCAGCCAATTGAGCCTCTCTATTGAGCCACCTTACTCTAGTAGCTACAACAACCTATGTCACTTCCGCCACCTCTACTTTTATTTTGTGCCACCTTGGTTGGCGTTCAAGCCTTCCATTTCCAACCCTCCTCACATATAGTCCTTAGCCCAATTACTTTCTTTGTGTAGGTGTGGTACATGGTTGTGTCATGCACAAATGGGCCTTGTTTAATTTTTCAAATATAATTTAGTCTTAATTCCTATTAATTTAACCTAAATATTCTATCTTATCATTTATTCTAATATGTATATAATGTGTAAGTTGTGTTGTCAACTTTAGTTAATTCTAATCTTGCTTAAGGTCTCCTTAAAATGGGCACTTTTTTGGTATTAGTTGCGTATCTTGGAGGTAAATCCAGCTACTCCATAGATGGTTGAATTTTTTATGTAAAAAGAGCAGGTTTAATTCTAGGCTAAAAATCATAATACGTTGATATATGAAAAATTTTGTAACTTTATTGGAATATGAAAGCACACATAACTTCATTCTTGTTTAAATTTTTGGACATATGGAATAAAATATGTTATCATGTTAATAATTAATAATTCATGTATTCCTTTGTAGTATTTTTAAAATGAAGATATATGCCCATGTCGGTATATAAATTATAGCTAAAAATAATATGCATGTCTAAGGTTAAAATTTAATCAAAATTTTATCTTGCCTTATGTGGGTTATATAAATGAGATTAGAATATTCCTCGTACATTTAAGATATATTTGGATGTATGATATGGTAGTTTAGAGAAGAAATAGATTTAGATTGTGATTATTTTTTATCACATATTTTAAGGATAGAAATATAAATTTTTACGTACCTTGATTTGAAAATGAAAATTTATTATGAGGAGTTAGTGTGAATATTATGATATGCTATAATTTCATTTGAGGGTTCCTAATTTGTATCATATTATGACCATGCTTAAGGGTATTATTTTCTTTTGCCGTAATGCAAATTCTCCTTACATGAAATTATTTTTAATTAGTATGATTTAACCTTTTCATAGTAAATATCCTATAAAAGTAAATTTGATAATGAAGTGAGTAAAAATGTGGTGATTAGATTTTGGAGGGTATTTTTGTCATTATGACAAAAAAGTGTCTTATGATGAATAATTGGGCTATTTGACTAAAGAGTTGCCCTTGGAATACATTGGAACTAACTAGATTAAAGGGATTAAACTAAATGGAATAGAATAATTAATTTGGGCTATGGTGTGATGCCTAACCCTAGGTCATGTTGGCATTAAGATTTTGTGACTATTGTAGTCCATTGAATTTGGATTTTATTTATTGATTTATTATGGAGACCCTTGTAGTCCTTAGATTTCATTGATTGTTGGCTAAATTGTTACTGTTATGGATCTTAGTGTCTTGAGTTAAAGAGGAATACTTGAGTTGGAAAGGGATATCATGCCTCAAATTAGGCCCCCGTGTGTGTAGTTGGAACTTTAAATCAAAATTCCCACTTATGCTTTATATGTATTCCATACACCTTATAGAGAGTACACGCACTTAAGGACTTGGGTGTTGAGGTTTATTATGGGTGATTGATATAATTGGATTAGACACCCACCGTAATACATATGTAATAATTTAATTGTGACTAGTTTATTAAAGGCTCAACCATTTTTCGGAATCAAAGAAGATGATGTTTCATAGGGAATATGATTTATTGATATATTATAATTGATGTAAAATTTACAGCATGTATTTCTTGTTCCCTTGCTAGAGTTGGTTAGATTTATATCGTTATTGAAAAAGGATCTTGTAATTTAGATGTTGTTATTGCATGTCAATAATTATTTTTGGAAAACTCTTATTATTTGTATGTTATGTGTAATATGGGAATGCTACCTCTCAAGAGGTATTGTAATTAACTTAGTACACGAAATTTGTATTGGTACTATCACTTTCGGATTGTTGTAGGTTTTAGTAGCATAATGGGTTCAAGTTAAAGAGTTAGAATTAAGTCTGATGCCTTTTGTTATAATTTTATGTTTTTATCTTAGAATCTCTACTAATATTTCGAGTGCTGTAAAACTTTATGTATAATAATGAAAATCTCTCTCTATTTTACTTTTGTTGGTTACTTATGTTTTTTGTCTCAGCCTTAGATTAGGTACTGACAACATTTAATCTTTAGATTTGAGTTTTTTTAGCCTCACAATGGGCATGGTTAGGTGTTGGTTATACCTATTTTTTGTGTTGGTTGTGGCATAATACTTGACATTTTGTAAAGTACTAAATTTAGAGTATATAAGCCATTTCTCTCAAATTCATTAACGTATCAATGTATGATTTAAAGAGCACTTCTTGTTATAGGGAAGAAGTATATTACCACAACCCCATTAGATGAACCTATTATGATCATGTTTGTTCGTTTTTCCTTCTTTTTGTTTTTTGTTATCAAAGCTCTAAACTACCCGATGCACAAATATAGGGAGGTATACATTCTAACTTCATTTGATTTGACTTAGTTGGGGTTTCATTTACACTAATTCACTATGTTTTTGGAGGTAGGGACATTGATGTGCATTTAATCGACACCAAAGGTTGAAGGAGGATGATAGGCCATGATAATTTAGTGGTATCAATGCCTAGCTACTCAACCTTCTTGAGAACATGAGTAGATTCTCTATTTTTAGCTTGACTTTCCTATATATGAGTGAGGAACTAGAAACAAATCTTTTCCATTGATCTATGATATGCTTTGATAATTGTATTTTAGGACAAAAGTGTTGTAGATTGCCTTGTTAATGTGTTTGAAACTTTTTTTTCTTATTTCATTGTGAATCGACTTGTCCCAAAAATTCTTATCTAGAAGCATTGTTGGCCTTACTAGGTCATTTAGCTCTAAAATCCCTCATAAATTGAGGTCTTAACTATATGTTAATTCATGTGTTTGATCATGTCCTAAGCATGTTTGATTGTGGTTTAAGGCATGTGCTTAGTTAATCCTTGAAGTTTTTTAGTAGAGTATTTGTTTAAATCGAATGATTTAGTTTCTCTAGAAAACTAGTTGACTGGTTTTGGAGTACTAGTTCACTAGTGTAGGTTTTTGTTGAGATTTTAAAACTTGAAGAACTAGATAACGGATTGCGGGAACACCGATTGATTGGTTGTGCTATATCAGTACACTGGTTCCTCATAGCAAGGTGTTTTTGTGCTCGAATGGTGTTGGATATTCTTCTATGAAATTATTAACTTTTAAAATAATAGCAATAAATTTATAACTGAATTTCTATATGCGTTTTTAATACTTTAAGCTCTTATTGAGGCGTGATCTTAGATTGAAAAGACAAATCATGATGTAAGCATGATTTGTATGTTTCAAGGATTTTCCATTGGTGACATATTATGAGATGACATGACACGGGAGCAGAGTCACAGAACATAAAACCGAGGAAGACGGTTACGCTATTCAGAGTGGGTGCATGAATATGGGGTATGCATGGCTTCATGGAAAGTTTGTTAGCTAGCATAACGTTTATTTTTAAGTACTAGTTATTGTTATTTACTTTTAGTGAACGTTTGTTAGCTAGCGTAACATTTATTTTTTAGTATTAGTTATTGTTATTTACTTTTAGTCAATGTTTGTTAGCTAGCATAATATTTATTTTTAAGTACTAGTTATTGTTATTTACTTTTAGTCGGTTAGTAACTAAATATTAACTAGCTAGTCTTAAGGGAATTAATGCTTTTGGGAGGGAATATGCTTGTAATCTTTTGAGAAGATGCTCGGTTCCTTGGCTATATAAACCATAGGAAACCGAGTAGAAACACACAACTTAAATAAGAAGAACAACCTTAAGCATTGCTTAAAACCCGAATTCTGTGTGAATTTGTCTCGAAACAAAATCAAATCTGTGTGAACGGTTTTGTTCTCAAAACTTTAATCTTTATTTCTATATGGTTTAAAGATTAATTTATACTTCTATTTCCACTTTATATTTTCCCACCTCCTCCCACCAAAAATCCTCCTCCAAATCATCTCTCCTTCTGATCACAGCACCACCGCCACCCTTTATCTTTTCCCTAGCCCTAAACCGGTTACACCACCCAATACCACTAACCTAAACAACTCTCATTGTCACGAAGCCTAACCCTAAACCACGCCACCAACCTCGACATCTCCCATCCAGCAACAACTAATCGGTTCACTCCCTTCCCCACCAGCAGCACCTCCTCGCAATGCCTTCCACCACCATCCATCCAGCAGTGTCATTGCCATCATCAAACCTTACAACCATCCAATCCATCGCTTCGTCCCCTCCACCGAAGCCTCCTTTTTCTTCTCATTGCACCCTCTCACCACCATCCATGCCTTAACTCAAAACCGACTCAACTGTCACCTCCCATTCGTGAGTATCCCAAAAATCCGAGACTTCCCCCTCTCGAACTACCTCGTGTTCCATCATCATCAACCCCTTCAAATCCCCATCATCAACCTCCATACTCCATCCTCATCGAATACTCCCTATAAACTCCATCCAAGTCCGAAACTCTAACCGTAGACGCGTCATGACATGCTTAAATAGTGATAAATGGATGAAATCTTAAGCATGATTTAATTATCTAGTTATTATTTGAGATGTTTGGGTTGAGTAGAGAAAACATGATTTTTTTTTAAAAAAAAAATTTGTTTGGATTCATGCTAAAGTTAAATTTATTAGCCTATAATTACATGCCTATTTTATTGATCCTTTTAAGAGAAAATGAATTTGAATGGATTTATGGAAGGTTTTAAACTGGGAGAGCGGCTAACTAGTCTAGAAAACTAGTGGATAGGTTAATGTGTATTTTTTTTCCTAAGAACATAACTTGATTGGCACACTAAAACTAACTAATTGGTTGTACTAGAACTCCTTCTTCTTACTATTTTATTTTGAAACATGACCTTGGGATTATTAAACCTTATAGGTTGACAATTATGAATTAAGTACAAATTTGGGGAGGAGGAATATTATTTTGGATTTTAGTGGTATTAATCCAATTAGATTCCTCATTATCAATTTTTGAGGCAAAAACCTACTATCCCTTACAACTTTTTTCATATCTTCTCTTGAGTTTTGAAAAATGATTTTTTTCATTATTTGGTTGTGCTATTTGACGTTAATGATTAGAGTGTAGTGTTAGATTTGATTCACTTGAATCATTTATAATTGCCTTAACCTCGATGTCGTAAGGTTTGTGCTAGGAGTTTTTATATTTTGAGCATTTTAGCATAGACTAATGAGCTTTCTTTTTTATGGATAGTATGTTTAAGTATTTGGACATTGTAAGTGTTAGTGCAATAATTTTAACTCTAGAAAAATCAACAAGGAGGGTTGCATTGAATATTCATACATTTAATTTTTCAAAACAAATAGAGTTACAAATAAAAACTCTCTTATAAGAAGAGTAAAATCAAACTATATAGTATTTGGAATTGGTTAAGGGATGATCTATATGTTGAAATCTCTTGATTCTGTTTAAGATTGTGTTTCGTGTAAGGAAATCACCACATGATATTATGTGGTTCCTCTACTTAAATGTTATTTCTAACTTAAGTAGGATATACCCACATTCTTAACTCTATCCTTTTTATTTCTCACAATAATTGAAATAGAACTCTCACAATGTGTTTGAACTGTCAAACTCACACAACCCTACTTTGAAATGTCAACACACACCTAACTCTAGGTGTCAACTCCACCTTAACTCTAAGGTACAACACACAAGTTTAAACTCTTAAACTTGCTAGGATAATCTCTACTCCATGATTATTATGATTATCACTCATTATAGAATTTGACAATAAGAAACTAACAAAGAACCTTCAAAGCTACAACCAAATACTATCAAATTCAGTTTTTGGCTTAAAAAAATTCACCATAAAAATATATTGTGAAAAATCATTTTTTTTCTTTCTTATCTCACTTTAACACATAGTATTTTATTTTAATTTCTTAGCACAAAAACCTATCCTATCAAATTTTGTGGGTTTTATTCTTAAATAGAACAACTATAAACCAACTTTACTGTAGTAAAACTTGAGAATGTCACTGGATGTTTTTCATTAAAAATTACATGATAGGTTTAGATAATTATATCTTAGATTGTTTGAGTTAATCACAAAGTTACATAGTGAAAAATGTTGTTGAATTGTGATATAAAATAGTAAAATAATAATAATAGATAGATAGATAAGATTTAGCTCGATAAAATTAGTAAACAAACCAGCTTATGAAATATTTTTCATGAAGTAGAGTTACTCAAGTCTCTCTCTTAAATTTAAATAGGAAATGATGAATAGAAAATTACACTAATAGTGTAAGACAAGATGGGATTAATACTCATGATTTTATCAAAAAAATACTTGATATAAATCTATTTTCCATTAGTCATCATACTTTCCTAATTAATCAAACATTACTTGCTATTATAAGAAACTTAACATGAAATTCATGCTTCATTTACTTTTGAAAACCATTTCAAAAACTCTTTTGGTAAAGCATTTGACTTATTCTTCTTAAGTTACTTTAATGAGAAAATTATTATCTTATGTAAAGACATTTGGCCTAGCTACTCCTCCAAGCTTTAGGATCTTCATGTATTAACAATTTCTTCTTCTATTCCAACCATCATTCCATCTAAATTTGTCCTTTCAAAATTTTTGGACTTGCACAACATCAACACATAGAATATAGAGTAAAAGATATATTTTATTTGTTATCATTGAAAAAAGAACTCAACAAAATCCCCCTTTTGGATGATGTTAAACAATAATGCCATTAACTTTAGTTCCAAGAGAAAAAAAAAACTATTTCTTGCAACTAAATACCAAAGCCTATAATAAGAACATTCATAAAATTTAATTTAACACAATAATACAACAATATATAATTGAAACACACTAGGAGATTCTAAATTAGGATTAGTTTGAAAAAAAAAACTCCACTAACTATTACTGTAACCAGTATTCATTTTCAATAAACTATCTTTACCAATTAGTACAATCATTTTATTTATATCACTAGGAATCATACTAACACCATTAAACATCTAATGTTTTAGCAAATTTTAAGATACTAAGATTATTCACTACTGAGTTTCCACTAGAGTTTCTCTCAAAGTTACCTTTAAGAGTTCCTTGTAGGTGTAACTAGAATATAACCCATCTCTCAAGAGTTAATATCATTTTATATATTCCCTTTTTATTATCATTGAAATGAAATTTGTATTTTATTTGTGAATGACAAATTAGACGAGTCAATTATGCCCTAAATTAGCAATAGTGATCAATATGCACATGGTTAGCTCAAAATTAATATGCATAATTTTATGTGCGATGTTGACTTATATTAATACCATCAATTACTAAGACAAAAGATTTAGATTATGATGTAGAACTAAGACTAAGTTCATTACATTTAGTCTCAAAGAGATACACACAGTAATTCAATAGGTCAAAATAGTAAGATCAATTTTAAGACCATAAAAGAAAATAAAAAAAAATTGGAAAATAGGTAAGTTCATAGTAGATTAAGGACATGCTTGGTGTTTTTAGGATGGTTCAAGAGATGTGAAGCTATGGTTCTGGAGGGACTTGACCATACAACCTTTTCACAATTGTCATGTGTTGTTTATTTGTCATGTTGGCAATCTTATTAATGATGTCATGAATTTGTGCTATATTAATAAAATATCTTTTTCATTACTAATATACTTTAACAATAGATCCTTCATTTCTTTTCTTTCTACATAACTTGTGAATTCCAACTTAACCCCATTTTCTCATCTGATTCTTGCTCTAATACCTCACTTTCTTCCCTCTTCCCGTTCTCCGCCCTTCTAACATGTGACTTATTCACCAAGTAGCCTCCCAATGTCCCCAAATTCATCTTTTAAAACACTAAGAGGTTGAAATAGTCACCTTAGGTGAGAGATATAGGCTTAAAGTTCATGTGAACCTTAAAATTCTCAAAACCCTCCTAAAGAATAAGGTAGGGCATGACTTGGATGTTCTATAGCAATAAGCAAATATAGGATCACTAGGGAAGTTACATGAATTATCTACCCTTAAGCTAGTAAATGCTTAATTTTTAGATCAATAAAACATGCTTCATTTCAATACTATATTTGAGGATGAGGGTTCTTATAGACCTAAAATTTAATACACCAAAATTTAGCTAAATCTAATCATGAGAAATTTATATCATAATCTAATTCTAATCTCAGGCAATAAGTATTTCTACCGTATCTTAAATCCTTAATCTTAATTCCTAACATAAACCTTGTCTTTATTTTGGGTCATTAATATTTTAATATGAACCTAACCCTAGAATATTGTTAAATAAATTATCTTAATACACTAACCTAAATTTAATTTTTAACACCACACCTAATTACCTTCTTCCCTTTTTTCTTTTCTCACTCTTAATTTTTTTTTCATTTTCTACATGTTTGACCTCGTTTTCTTCTCCCCTTTTTTTACTTACATGATTTGCTTGTTGTAACCTATACGTTAACTGTGTGTGTGTCTACCTCCTTTTTGTGCATATGTATATATATATACACCTATAAATTTCATATTAAATGACGTGAGTAACCACAATTATCCTTCTTTTCTCTGTTAAAAAACTATACCAACAAATGAAGCCTTTATCCCTCCATCTCCCTCTTTCTCTTCATCGCCAAACAACCCAAAAAAACCACTCCTAGCCACATTTATCACACCTCTCTCCCTTGCACTAGCAACTTCTACCAAAACCACACCATAACCTTTAAATAAAACCATTGTTTCATCTCCCCTTTGCTTTAACAAGTCTTGACCAAAGCTTCATTTTTTTTTCATTTTCCACTTGTTATTATTCCTCCTCTTTCATTGTGCAATATTTTCCTAAAACACTCCTCTTTATTTTTTATTCAGTTTTCCTCCATTATTTCATCCTCTATTTATTTATAATTTCCCAAATTATGTCATTAAATCTTAATGGTGTGTTGTTATCTATTTCTTAGGTAATTTACCAGACGTTTTGGAGGAGGCAAGATAGGATATGTGTAGGGAGACTGAAGCCTTTTTTTGTTAGGATATTTATCCTAGTCTAGGGTTTATGTGCTAAGTGTTATGTTTGACTATGTGTATTGTCATGTTATTATAACTATGTTCATAAATGGATGTTGTTAATGCTATAGTGTGATAATATGATGTTTCACAATGTGATGTGAAGTATGTGATATCATTACGATAATATTTTATGTACAAAACCCTAAACAAATCAATTATATAAATGGTTTAATCACTACTACGAAAACAAGAAATAATAAAGGGACATTAATAACGGTGGTTCAAAAACTATCGTCAAATGCATGAAAATTAATGTGCGAGATAGTTTTAATAACGGTTATAGTTAACAAACATTATTAAAAGGGAAATGTTAAAACTTGTACGCACTTTTTAATAACGGTTCATGTAAAACCGTCATTAAAATTTGTTTTAATAACGGTTCATACAAGAACCATTATCAAAAGTTTCAAAGTTTTAATAACGGTTCTTACAAGAAGCGTTATTAAAACAACAAAATTTGCCTTTTATTTCGTTCAGTTATGTTTCGTGCCAAAAATTTCGGACTCTCTGCAGCTTCCCTCTCTTACTCTCCTTCTCTTGCAAACCCTTGCACCACCACACCCACCACCACTCTGGCTCCTCTAAAGTAAGGAAAACCCTCTCACCGCCAACTCTCCACCACCCCTCTACCATCGTTTGCTTTGCATGTGCATGCTATCATTCTTACGAACCTAGCCAGCACTTGTACTTCCATCCTCTACCGTGTTTGGAGGTCGTTGCCGCTCTCAACGTGCTCGCCACTGGTTTCTTGCACACCGCCGCTCCCTTTATGTATGTTTTTGTTCTTTCCTTGTAGTTTTATCTCTACCTATATATATATATATAGATGCATGCATGTTGCTACAGGGTTGCGTTTGTTTGTTATTGCAAAATTGCAGTTTGTTGTTCAAAAATGTGCTGTTGAATGTATTGGTGAAAAATGTTGCTATTCGTTTTTGAATTTGTCATGTTACTGTTATATATTAACAAATGCATATTTTGGCTGACACCTTTACACACACACACACACACACACACACACACACACACACACATATATATATAATGCATGATAATATAGAATTATATATATATGAAGCTAGAGAAATAAAAGACTTCAAATTATCAAATAATGTCACTCATCATAAAACTATATATATAAACACATTTTCATTAATAAGTGTGGGACACTAGCTATAAGATATAGGAAATGTCATATAATAAAATGAAAATATATTTTACATATGCACATCAATAAATGAAAATTTCAATTAGAGATGCATATGTTAATGATTGTTATTTGATGAGGATTAAATAGATATAGAAAATAAGGAATATATAAAAGTGAATAATTAAATAGAGAGAAATAATTATGTATAATGATGATGATGATGATGATGATGATGATAATAATAATAATAATAATAATAATAATAATAATAATATAGGATTTATATATTAGGGTTTAATTACAGTTAGCTAGGTTTAGGATTAGGGTTTTATGAGCTTTAGGGTAAGGTTTTATTATAATGAAGATGTGTTAGGGTTAGGGTTAAGGTTGATCGATTATTATACTAAATATAAAAGTGAAAAATTAAATAGACAGGCATTATTGTGTATAATAATAATAATATAGGATTTATTAGGGTATAATTATAGCTAGGTCGGTTTAGGATCATTATCTTATGAGGTTTAGTGTTAGTTTTTATTATAATTTATTAGGTTAATTAGGGTTAGGGTTAGGGTTTATTGTTTATTATACTAAATATAAAAGTGAAAAAGTAAATAGAGAGGAATAATTGTGTATAATAATAATAATAATAATAATAATAATAATAATAATAATAATAATATAGGGTTTATTACGGTTTAATTATAATTAGCTAGGTTTAGGATCATTATCTTATAAGGTTTAGGTTTAGTTTTTATTATAATTTATTAGGGTTAATTAGGTTTAGGGTTAGGGTTAAGGTGGGTTTTACGTTTATTATACTAAATATAAAATTAAAAAATTAAATAGACAGGAATAAATGTGTATAATAATAATAATAATAATAATAATAATAATAATAATAATATAGTATTTATTAGGGTTTAATTATAGTTAGCTAGGTTTAGGATCATTATCTTATGAGGTTTAGGGTTAGTTTTTATTATAATTTATTAGGGTTAATTAGGGTTAGGGTTAGGGTTTTGCATTTATTATACTAAATATAAAAGTGAAAAATTAAATAGATAGGAATAAATATGTATAATAATAATTATTATAATAATGGATTTATTAGGGTTTAATTATAGGTAGCTAGGTTTTACTATATATATATATATATATATATATAAATATATTATCTTATTAATATCTACTTGATTTTACTATGCATAGCTTGAACGATTTGATGATAATTTGATTTTATTAGCTTTACATAGTTGGTTAAGATTTGGTGATGGAAACTTGTTAGGGTTTCGTAAAGGATCGAAAAATTTAATCGAGCGCAACGTTCGATTTCGACGGCACAGCCTAAGGAAAACTTTCCAAAGGAAGAACCAAAGTTTCAGAAGCACAATTGATTCAATGGCAACTGAAATTAGAAGGTGAATGATCAAGATCAATCAATGTGAGAATGAGATAGAATCAGAGAAGACAAGCGAATAAGAGAATCGCCAAGAGAGAGAAGAAGTCGCGAGAGAGATCGAAAAGAATCA
This sequence comes from Tamarix austromongolica, assembly GCA_039764185.1. Lineage (NCBI taxonomy): Eukaryota > Viridiplantae > Streptophyta > Magnoliopsida > Caryophyllales > Tamaricaceae > Tamarix > Tamarix austromongolica. The sequence goes on from CM077809.1 coordinate 123,806,137, forward strand.
GCCGATATTATTTCTGTCAAAAGTTGTGTATTACAATGTATTCGGCCTATTTATATGTACACAGAAGGCTGTATACTCGACAAATACATACGGAACAATACAGGCCTGCATGGACGGGCGATACAAAATTTTGGGCCAAAAAAATGAAGTGCCGACCAGCCCAACTTCAACCAAACATCAAAATGTCCCAAATACAATTAAGCTTAAGGCTTAATTTCCTATCAGCTATAACAACTTTAGCTAATCATGGTCATTAAGGATTGATTAATCTGCAATCCATCTAGTCCAAATTAAGGACTGGGTGGCGGATTATACAACCGTCCTAATTCCCATTAGCCCATTCCGACCGGCGAATGCATCATATGGGATTACAAAAATATTTAACAAAATTTTACATAATCTGTACACTCCAAAACATATTCTGCACTTCTCAGCAACTATGTCCAAGTCCACATAATACATATGCTGCATTATTCTCCTATTAATTCAACAAATAAGACAAACAATTATAAGTAATTAATTCACAACAATTGTCAAAATTACTTAAATATAAATTCATAAAATTCACATCATTTAGTAGAATATATTTATGATTTGTCTAGCTAGTTGAAGATCAGTTTATATATTCTATAATTTAGATCCTTTCGAGAACAACCTTGATGATAAGATTTAGTGGTTCTCATTTATAGGTAGTGAGATGACATACCCTCCACCGTATTTTCATATGGTGCCACATATAGATGTACGGACTCATGTGATATGGTTATATAATGAGCTATGCCATTTGTAAGCTAGTGGCTCATCCTATCACCCCTTCCATTTCAGATGGTACCATCTTCTGTTGACCCCGCCTCAGATAGAGCCATGGGCATTGGCTACGTCTACTTTTTTGTAGTAGTTTGTCTACCACACTGATGCACCACACCCGAGATTTATTGAGGTGAGGTGTTTGCTAGAGAGTATGATAAGATATCAAGAGAACTGATGGTCATTGATGATGAGTGGAGCCTTCATCATAGCTTGCCTCAGAGTATCCACCCCGGTTACCCTAGAGTATCCATGATTAGACTCTCTTGCGATGATGTCTAGGATAAGATGATATATCATGATGAGTGGACTTTCTGAGTTATAGGTTTTAGTCGGGCTCGACGAGGCTACCAGGGGATTTAGTTTTAGGGATATGAGTTTTTGTTTTTTAGGTATTTGGGTTGTAGAAATATTTTGATGTATATAGTGTTGCTATTGGTTAAATCCTGTAGTATGTATATCTTGTGTAATTTGAACTATTATACAATGTTTTGCTATGTATGTATGTATATATATATATATATATATATATATATATATATATATATATATATATCTTTGAACTCTTTCTAAGTATGAGCAGTTTCATTGATTAGCATTAATATCTTTTTGGAAACGTGTTAGCATGATTCATATATATATATATACAGAATAGCATGATACATTTGAGATTAATTATTTTTAAGCATGAGCAATTTATGAATTATTAAACTTATAATTCAATTAATTTTTAATAATTACTTTTGCCTGGGATATATCTAGATTCAAAACTATGGATCGAAAATGGTTGTCTGCAAATCGTTTGTCTAGAGAATATAATGAAGGAGTGGAGTTTTTCATCAAGTTTGCAGTTGAACATGCTCGGGAATCTAGTAGAATATTCTGTCCTTGTTTGAAGTGTGCTTATATTCAGCGTGTCAACGCTAATGATTTGAGAGATCATTTGTTTGTGTATGGAATTGATACATGTTACACTTGTTGGATATGGCATGGGGAAATAGAGTCTAAATATGATAATGAAGATGTTAGGAGAGATAGTAGTGCATCATCATTTGATAAGTATGAGAGACATTCGTTAGAGGAGATGACTCAAAAGGTCGAGGAAAGTGTTTGGAATTGTCCAAAAATGTTTGAGAAGTTATTGAATGACTTGGAGAAACCTTTGTATGGTGATTGTAAGACGTTTATGGGATTATCCATTACTTTAAGCTCGTAAAACTTAAACGCATGTAGTGGATGGAGTGATAAGATTTTCACAGAATTATTGTCACTTGTGAAGGATATGCTTTCTAATAACAACATTTTACCCGATCGTACCTATGAATCGAAGAAGATTCTATCCTCTATGGGCATGAGTTATAAGAATAAACATGCATGCCCTAATGATTGTATTTTTTATTGCAATGACAATGCATCTTTGGATAGTTGTCCTAATCCTAAATGCAAAGCACCACGATACAAGAAGAACAAGGTGCCCGCTAAGTTGTTATGGTAATTTTCTATAATACCAAGATTAAGGCAGATGTTTAATGATGTTGATTATGCCAAGAACCTAAGATGGTATGCTGATGAGAAGATAGATGACGGGCTTTTTAAACATCCATCTAACTCTCCACAATGGATGACGATTGATGGCATGTTTCTGGAATGATGTAAAGAAGCAAGAAATGTGCACCTTTCGCTTTCTTTGGATGGAATGAATCCGCACAATCAAGGAACCTACAGTTTATAGCCGGTGATTTTGGTTATATACAATCTACCTCCGTGGCTCTATATGAAATGAAAGTATATGATGTTGTCTTTACTCATTTCGGGGCCAAACCAACCTAGGAATGATATTGATGTTTATTTGGCACCTTTTATTGATTATTTGAAGTTCTTATGGGACATGTACAGTGAAGTATTTGATGCATATAGTGAAGAAAATTTCACTTTCAAAGAAAAGTTATTCTGTACTATAAATGATTTTCCAGCATATGGCAACTTGTCAGGTTATAGTGTGAAAGGCCATTATGTATGTTCGATATGTGAGGAGAATACTTCATTTTTTCAGCTAAGACATGGCCGAAAGACTATGTTAATTGGGCATCATAGGTTTTTACCGAAGAATCATCATTATCATAGGCAAAGAAAAGCGTTCAATGGATTCTGAGAAGTGCAGGCACCAATCCGGTTGACGAGTCGACATGTGTGGCTAAAGATGAAACATTTGAGTGTCAAGTTTAGGAAGAAGAATAAAGATAAGCCTCCATCAGTTGGATGGAAGAAGATGTCAATATTCTTCCACCTTCCTTATTAGGAATCTTTGTACGTGAGGCATGCCCTTGATGTGATGCATATTGAGAAAAATATAGGTGACAGTCTTGTTGGTACATTACTTAATGTTCCATACAAGACTAAAGATGGCATCAATGCTCGAATAGATATGGAATAAATGGGTATTAGACGGGAACTGGCATCGTGAGACAACGGAAGAAGAACATATTTACCACCGGCGTGTCATACTCTTTCCAGAAACGAGAAAATTTCATTTTGTGAATTCTTTCACAATTTCAAGGTTCCAAAAGGGTATTCTTCAAATGTTAGAAGGCTCCCGTTGATGAAAGAGTTGAATTAATTAACATGAAGTCTCATGATTGTCATAATTTGATGTAGCACTTATTGCTGATAGCTATACGTGGAATTTTATCAAAGTGTGTTTGAATTACTATCACGAGGCTTTGTTGGTTTTTTAAAGTTGTCTGCTCTAAAGTCATACATCTTGATAGCTTGGATGCCTTGCAAAGAGAGATTGTGATTAATTTTTTCTAGCTTGAAATGTATTTTCCACCCTCATTCTTTGACATTATGGTACATCTAACATTCATTTAGTTTATGAGATAAAAATGTTAGGACCTGTTCTTGGGCATTGGATGTACCCTTTGAACGGTTTATGAAGTTGATAAAAGGTTATGTGAAGATTCGATATTGGCTAGAAGGATTTATTATTGACAATTACCTTGTGGAAGAGGCAATTGAGTTTTGCACAAAGTACTTGTCAAATGCTGAAGCACATAGTATTCCTAAGTCTTGACATGCAGGCAAATTTAAAGGATAGGGTATTAGGGGCAAATAGTTTGGGCGTGTAGACCTAGACATGTTCCGTAAAGCACATCTATATGTATTACACAACAGTGATAAAGTTCAACCATACATTAAAGAGCATATATTTCTTTACGAATTGAAAATCCATCAAAGACTGAGAAATGGATTATCGATAAACATAATCTTTCCTTTATCAATTGGATAAGAGATCGCATCATTCCACTCATCGGATATTCCCCAACTTTAATTTTTGAAACCCTACATTGATTGTCTCAAAAACCTCATTATGAATTTTTTCAATATACCAGTTATGTGATCAACGATTACACTTTTTATACAAAATAACAAGATGAGAAGAATACAATGCAGAACAGTAGGGTGACTTTAGTGTCTGAGGCAATGCTTGTTGCTAGTGTGAAAAATAAGAATCCAAATTATGTAGATATGAATTATTATGGTGTGATTGAACATATATGGGAGTTAGATTACACTGTATTTAAAATCCCTGTATTCGGCTGCAAATGGGTTGATAATGGTTATGGGGTTAGATATGAAGATGGATTCACATTAGTAGATCTTAATAGGGCAGGGCATAAACAAGACCCATTCATCTTAGCATCACAAGTGACACAAGTATTCTATGTCACTGACCCTACTAATAACAGATAGTCTATAGTACTATCTATGAAAAAAAAATGCCAATGAATGTGATGATGAAAAGGATGCCAATTGGAACAAAGAGTGTGTATCAGTTGTGCAAGCAAAACAATTATTGAACGATGAAACAATAAAATTAATGAAGAGGAAATATATGTCAGGGATGATCATTGTGAAGTAATATATGTATCAGATCCTGAAACTAATCCCAAAACAAGGGGAAAAAATAAGGAAAAGAAGGCAATGAGGGTAATAATATTGTAACATATCATAACTGTGGTGGTTTTTTTAAATGCATTTTTTGACCTTCATGATAGGATATTTAGTGTATCAATAATATAATGGTACATTATACTCAATACATAACATTCTAACATAATTTATTTATTGATTTTTTTTAGAGATATGGCTAACAAAAATATTGATAGGGACAACAGTGATGAAGAAGGGAAAAGAGGACCTCCAATTATGAGAATCATCACAGATATGAGGAATAAAGGAGAACTGGTCGATTTGGGATGGAATACTTACAATCTTCCCATCGGCCCTTATGCAGATATGTTCTTGACTTACATTTCACTTGCGACCCGTAACCATGTTCCTATCTCCTATAATAATTAGAAGCAGGTTCCAAAGGGTCATAAGGAGCATATTTGGTAGGAAATCACAGCAAATATACTATTTTATGTAATCATTTTTGTATATCAAATGTTATTAATTTTCATACATTAACATTGGTATACATTTATATGTCTCATTTTTCAAAGAGTGTTTGATGTGCCAAAGAGTAGAAGAAATAGCTTCGTAGACATTGTGGGGAGCGTCTAAGAACATTTATGTCATATTTAGCTCGTAGGAGAATGTACAGAAAGAGGGATAATTCTCTACAGCAGAATCCACCCAAACGATACGATTTCATCAATCAAGAAAGTTGAAACCAATTTATTGCATATCGCCTTACGGGTGATTTTAAGGTATTTGTACCCAAACGCATCAGTCACTGTACACAAACGTAAACTATCCATGGGTACAACTTAGCCCTAAATATAAGGTCGGTGAGTATTGACACTCCAATCATTGGTATTGTGCCCTTGCCTTGTTATAAAGAGGGCGATGAGGCAGCCACAGTGCTAGAAGCTCATGGAAGCTTCATGCCTTAGCGTATGGATCAAATACATCTCACTACTAAAGAGGTCATGACATTTGACATCTTTATTAGACCTTGTTTAGTAGTTACACTGTTTATACCTTTTTCATATATATATGCTCAATACATATTTTGTTTATTATTATCAATTAAGGAATCAAAGAAGAAGATTGCTCCTGCTAGTAAAACCAAAAAAGGTACTAGTAGAATGGGCAACACAAAAGAGGGTGCTGCTAAAGGAAAGAGAGCTAAATTTGAAAAATCAGTTGCCCCACAAAAGATTCCTTATTCAGAAATAAGCTAACCTCTACCAGCATTAGCTTTATTGTATTTCTATGCCCAAAACTACCTTAGAGACAATTATATTTTCATTGATTGTCGTCCTGAGTGTATTTGGAGGGACGATGCTACTTACATGGCATCGACGGTTAACATAAGCGACATTTATAATCAGGAATGGATGTCAACTATATGTGTCGCTGTTTATATCACGTAAGTATTATTTCATATTTGCAATTTTAGTACTCTTGTACAATTGGAATTTTTATGACCTCTTATAGGAGTTATTATTTATTAGCAAATATACATTGTTATTATTTCCCATAAGTTGGTAGCTAGTGGCACTGCGATGGAGGGAATGTTGTCCTCTATTACATTTGTGTGCCCATATTACATAGTTGACCGTAGTACAATAAGAGAGGGAAGGCACATAAACTATTTAGCAGATCACATTTTTATTGAGGGACAGAACAATCTCTATCTCATTCCTCACATTGCAAATGAAGTCTATGTGTTTGATTCCCTTCGAACCTATGATGTGCCTTTTGAAGTCGCTCATCATGGTGGGAAGGAATTTATTGATATGTTAATATACTTTTCACTTCTTACTTCATTATTTGAGGTATATATACTCACAATATTGTGTATCCAACTCTATTTATTAGGGCACTATGGACGGCATATCAATGGAGAGGTGGGAATGGTGTCCTAAACCCAAAGAATCTTCAATATAATCCTGTCATGGTAAGTATGAAGACAACTATTTTGTATTTTATTTTAATTCAAATTAATATCTAATAGTTAGAGAGCTAACTGAATTTATTTGACAGTGTCCACAACAGCAAAACGACGATGATTGTGGATACTATGTATGTAGAGCAATGGATCTGATAGTCCAAAATAAATTGGTTAACATAGATCCAAGCCATGTATATTTGCTTTTCCATATTCTTCTATTAATAAATCATGACATATATATTTTTGACCTAAGTGCTAACTGTATATTAATTGAAACTTGGTTGTTGTAGTTTTTCACTGATGACTATGCACAAGGCCACCAATACAATGTTGATGAAATTGATGAAGTTAGAGACCATTGGGCCAAGCATGTGCACTTATTCATTTGGTATTAGGTAGCTATCTATATATTCTACACACATGTTCAAGTTTGTATTTTATCTACATCTTTCGCTCTTCTAGGCTAGATCTCTAACTTTTTTCTTTGGGGTGTAGAGCTACCAAGTTGTGGTATACCTACTAATTTTGATTCCTGAGTTATGCCTACTAATTTTGATTCCTGAGTATGGCCAATGTATTGAGACATGCATACCAATTAGAGATTGATTGAAATTATGGTGTGATTGTAGATTTGGTATGAATTGATGTTCTTTTACATTGTATATTTGGTAATTATTTGAACATACAAATGTGTATGTGGACAGGAATAAAATAGAGAAATTATTAAAAAAACTATAGTTTTAATAACGGTTCTTATTAACAACTGTAATTTAAACCACGTATTTAATCTCAAATTTATGCTCATTTAATACGTGTTAGGGTTTAATAAATACATAATCAGTCCCTGAAACCCTAATTGATGATAGACTTTTAATAATGGTTCCTATGCAAACCGTTATTAAAACTTGGGTTTTAATAACGGTTTAACAAAGAACCATTATTAAAACTGTGCATTTAATCTCTATTTTATGCTAATTTAATACGTTTTAGGGTTTAATAAATGCATTAATCAATGACTGAAACCCTAATTCGATCTTATTTTAACAACGATTTTTGTCAAAACCATCATTAAAACATAGTTTCCACTATAGTTTTTACTTGAAAACCGTTATTGAAACCTTGTTTTTAACAATGGTTTTACTAAAGAACCATTATTAAAACATTGTTTTTAATAATGATTTTTACTTAAAAACCATTATTAAATAGGAATTCTACGCACATATTCTCTGGTTTTTGTATATATTTTATGACAGTTAAGAACCGTTATTAAAGATTTAATAACGGGCGGTTCAATAATAGTTGAAAACTGTTATTAAAACTATAAAATAACTGTTATTAAAACCCTTTTCCCAAGGTAGTGAATATGGGATTAATCGAGCGTGATAAGTGACAAATTGATTATTTTAATATATATGGTGATAAATGGAGGATTTGAAAATAATGACACCATTACATATAAGTCTTTTGATAAATAAGGGCTTTTGGTTACCCACAAGGGCATTTTGGTCAATATGGTTTTAATACAAAAATATGTGTATTTTAATGTGTTAGATAATGATATCATATGAAATGGTTGGGTGTAACCCTGAAATCAAGATGTTATTATCACATATATGAAACATTAGTGTTAGGCTACAAATTTTAGATATGTTGTTAAAATTGGTATTTTAGGAATTTATATTGAACTTTTTTATTCATATGAACATAATAGGAAAGCTTATGACATAGCTGTAAAACTAGGATTTTATAAGAATTGTAAATAGTAACTTTTGAGATAGGGTTATTAACACATGAATAAGACGTTAGAGTTTGGTCCTAAATTTTAGGGATGTTCATAATAATAATATTTGAGGAAGAGATAGTAAATGTTATGGATAAAAGAGAAATAGAGAACAGATATGCCTAAAATGTGAAATGAGGATTTGTTAGGAAGTATAACTATCGAAACCTTTAAGAATAACCTTGTTATCTATGTGATTGTGCTTTACTTGCTTTAATTATGTTTTGTGCCTATGAAATAAATCATTAATAATACATTATTCATTTAAAGTGAAAGATCATTTGAGTTGGTCCGAGATGTTTTATTAACATGTTCCATCAAACGATAATAATGGCTTATGTGTATTTTTTCCTGAGAGGTACATTAGTCCATTCCACCAAATTAAAAGTAGTGTATATAAAGTCAATGAGAATGATAATATGATTTAAAAAAAATAACTAATGGATGGGACATTAATGATTTAATGTGGAAGATTTCATGAGTTAGGACCAAGTGTTAGGTCTGTTCTACTTAATGATATTAGTGGCTTAGGTGTGTTGTCCTTGAGAAATGTTATAGGTCATTCCACTATTTTATGAATAGTGTCTTAGGTGGGTTTATCTCTAAGAGGTTTTGGGTCACTTCCATAATAATAATAGTGGCTTAGGTATATTTTTCCTAAGAGGTATTTTGACCCATTCCCCTATTTTAAGAATAGTTGGGTCCTTGAACTAAACATAATTAAAAGAATGGTATTTGTTATATATAATAATGAGACCTAGATCAGTAATAAATCTATATTATTTTATGTATTTTCTATGTGTAATTACTTCTCATTATTAATGCATGTAATAATCTCTATCCCTTACTTGAATTTATTATCACCTTCCTAAGCATGTAGCATACTAAACATCCTCTACATGGTTGCTACTTATTCCTATAGGTGGATGACCCTATTATCTATGTACATGTTGATGTGGACCTATCAGATGTTTTTGTTGTATATCATTCTTTCATGGCGTTGAGTGATTTTTTATATTTGAGATTTTGGGCGTTCAGTCATGTTACTTGGATGATATTTTTACCCTAATTCTTTTTTGAACTCTTAGATCCATTGTATCACTTTTGTTTGTATTTTTTAATATTGTACTTAGAGTTAATCTCTAACTCATATTTATGTTTATGAAGATTTTTTGGATTTCTATTTATCATGATTTACATTTTAATCATTTTACCTTATGATTGACATAAGAATGGTGAGGTTAGTCAGACTTATGTTAATTATGGTTATAACACCTAAGTATTTTGGTATTATGTTTCCACTAAAAATAAATTTTTTCAATAGCAAATTTTTTGGCGTTATAAGTTGGTATCAAAGCTTTGGTTTTGATTTTTTATTTTTAAAAACCGAGTCTTCAAACGTTCCCTTATCTAATTTTTTTGGTTTATTTCACATTTTTTGGAAAACTCGATTCTTTAAAAACTTGGATTAATTTGTGAGTATCAAGAATGGGTAGTTTATGTGGCATTTTTATGTGCTTATGTGAAATATGTGTCAGTAAGCTAGATATTATTCTCCTAATGCTTTTTATGGATTGTAGTTAGTTAAACATGGTACATGTCCACCACTACCTTAGCCTTATTCACCACCATCCCCTCCACATTATCTAGAGGAGGGTATCGGAGAGGACTAACTTTGGAGGATCACAAGACATCACCTCCCAATATACACTAGTAATAAGGACCCAATAATCTTAGAGGCATGAATTCTAGATTTTAACAAGACATACAAGGCTATGGATTGTCCACCTAGTCAAAAGGTGAGAATTGTAACCATCATTCTGCGAGGAGCTGCCGATACCTAATGGGTAGGTTGTAGTGCATAGGGAGGACTGCTAATGTCCTAGGGGGACTTTAAAAGAGTAATCCACATTAAGTTTTACCTTGAGATTCTTGTGAAGGAAAAATTGAAGGAGTTCATGTAATTGACTCAAGGGAGCATGATAGTGAGGTAGTACGACACCCAAGTCACAAAGCTATTGATGTTTACACTAGGTATAATAGCCAGTGAGTCAACTATGGTATATTAGTTTGAGATGGGCTCCATTTCAATATTTGGAGGCTGATGGGTATCGTAGTCTTCAAAGACTTAACCATATTGTACGAGTGGGCATGTGTTGCTACAACTTTGGTATAAAAGTAACCTACTATTATGGGTAAGAGGAAGCTGGATACACAAGGTTCTAGAAGTAGGATCTAGTTTTGGATAGACCATCCTTTAGGGTTCTAATAATAGGGTCAGATCTAATCATAGGCTAGTTAGTTTAAGCACCAGGGGCATATGAGTTGTTAAGGAAGATTTGTAGGACAACCTATATGCCTTATGTGTCATTTCTACGGCTGGGATCGTCTAGGGTGAGACTTCAGGGATAATCTTATTCAGTGTAGGATGTGTGGTTAGTTAGGCTATTGTTCTTTTGACTGTCAGCATCAACATGATTAGTTCTAAGAGTAGGGACCCCAGTACCTTATTAATAGGCATTTCAACAGTAGGCCTACCAGCCACAGTAATAGTAGAGGGCACTTGTCTTTGCTAGTGGAAAACCTAAAGAGGCTAAGGGGGAGACCACAAGGGCCTCACCCATTCCTATAGGGAGGAGAACGAAATTAGGGAGTTGTAGGGTATCACGGGGGATACCAAAATTGATAAATAGGTGGGTTCCTAAATATCATAATCAAGGTAGAGGTTGATCATTAACTAGATGTGGTCACTGGTATGTTCTATATCATCTCATTGATAACGTATGTATTATTTGATTTGGAAGCATCTGTGCCATATGTGTCTACTATATTTATTGCTAGAGTTTCTTTATCTCCATCTTTTAGTGTATCTATATCTGTGATGTTGCTTTTTTAGGATAGATAAGACTACACTAGGCTTTACTTTGATGTGGCCCGACAGATATCTAGGGTAGACTTTTGTAATACCCTAAATTTTTGTAACCTTAATTTAGAATATTTAGCCTTTTATCCCAAAATTTTAACCTTTTAATATTATTTTGATTAGTTTTGTTAACCTTTGACCTGCAAATCTAGATAAATTATTATAATTATTTTATCTTACCGTTTTCATTTAAAACAATCCTAAACCTATGCTTTTACCTGATTTATTTATATTAATTAGATACCATAAATTCAGAAAAATTAATTTTATCATAAACCTAACTTTAACCCAATTCAAATTTTAACCCTAAATTTGCTTTCTTTTTCCTTTTATTATTTTCCCTCTCTCCCCTTTTCTATCATTTATCTTTTTCTTTCTATCCCCCTTTCTTTATCTCTTTCTTGACTCAATCTCCCTTTCCTTTCTTTCTCCTTCCCTAACCAACCCAACCCAACTTTTCTCCCTCTTTTTTTCTTCTTTCCTTCCCCAAGCCCTATCCCACCTTCCCTTTCCTTATTTTCTCTCCTTCTTTCCTTAGCCTACGAGCCAAGTACAACTATTTTTTTCTCTTCTTCTTCTTTGCCAATCTGCTTAGCTAACATGTCACTTTATTTCTTTCTTTCTTTCTCTCTTTCTTTATTTCCTTCTTCTCCCTTGACTAGACCTAAATGAAACACCATCTTCTACACTAAGAATGCCCATCCTACACCTAAACATGCTCATACTCACTCCCTCCTCTACACCCCTCGAACACTAAACAACCTCATGCACTCCAATCCTCCTTTCCTCTTCAAGACAAACATAGTCTTCCTCTACACTCTATCACTTACCTACCTTTTTTTTCCTGACCCTGCATCTTGCCTCCTTGCATCTTTAACCTTTGGCTTATGTCTCTACCTATAACCACCCTTCTCCTATGCAACTCTCACCTACTCCCATCGCATGCTAGAACTCACCCATACCCATTGGTTTTCCTTTCCCTACACCCCAACCACATATATATATGTATATATATATACATACATTGAAATGCCTCAAAAATATTTATTTTAAGAAATATTATTAAATAAAGATTTGTTAGGAAATTAATTTAATTAATTATTTTATTGGAATATGAAGGATTTATTTAGGGCAAATTAATAAGAATTTATGAATATTTTTGTTATAAAGGAAAAATTGGGATTTTTCCTAATTAAAAAGAAATTTAGGAAAATTATTTTAAAAATCCTAAATTAGCCTAAAAATAAAATTTAATATTATTTTATTTAAATATTTTTATTCTAAATACCTAAAATATTCTAATTAATTTACTTAACCCCAAACCACTTAAATTTTCCTTTTTCCTTTTTCCTTTTTCTTTTTCTTCCCTCCCTTTTCTTTTTTTTTTCTTTTTCTTTCTTTTCTTCTTTTCTTTTTCTTTTCTTCCAATTGGGCCTAAAGCGCGGCCCAATCCTTCTTCTTTTCTTTCCTTCTCCTGCAGCCCAGTGCTGTTTCTTTCCTTCTTTCCTACAGCAACCAAACGCTGCATTTTGTGCCTTCTTCCTCTGAAACGCCGCGTCTCATTTATGAACATTATAACCAGCACCGACTGGCCTGGTTCTTCTCTTTTTCTTTTCTTTCTCCCGGTCGTCGGTTCACCCCCTTCTTCCTCCTTCCTCCTTCGTAGTCAACCTGCATCTTTAAGCCCCAAAAATGGCACCATTGGCCACGCTTGACTTGGTATAATCGGTTTACCTCATCTCTCGCTCGATTTCTCCCTATTCCTTCGCGAAGGTTCTACCCGACCAAAAATTTCACCGGCTGATTAACGTTGTCGGCTACCCCAAACCCTACATAAAATATCCTCCTGCCGATCCCCAAAACCCTACCATTCCCTCTAAACTCCATAAATATCCTTAGTTTGTGTGATTTTTAGATTTCTTCTTCTCAAAACCCTAAGAGCTAACCTGTGCGCCACCGTGATTTTAGACGAGTCGTCTGCCGCCGTTAGCCAACTTCGCCGCCACCTCTGCCCACCAAAATCTTCCCTACACCACCCTCTAGATAACTAAGCCGCCCATCTCCCTCGATTATTCTCGCACGAGCCACCACAGCCGTGCGAAATCCCCTGCCCATCAAACTAAAATTTTAACCCCCGCAACCCTCGAGCCACCGTCCGCCACCATATCCGCCACTTCTACTGCCTTCTGTACCACCCAAAAACTTTTACTAATTCTCCTCCACTGAACCATAACCTTCTTTCCCCTTTTCTCCTTCTCCTCCCCTCTTTTTCTTCACTTCTTCCTTTTGGTCGCCACCTCTGCTACCATGCGCCGCCACCCCTTACCACGCCACCACCCTCACTTTACTCCTCTCAGCCTAGGCTACCACCAGCACCTCAACCTTCACCTTTATTCTCCACCCTTTCTTCTCAAACCTTAACTTTTCACCTTTTTACCCTCTTTTCCGGCCATCGTCGTGCACCACCGCTAGTGCCACCTATCTCCGCCGACTCAAGGTGAAACCTTAGACCCTCTCAGCCCTTTCTTTCAATTTATTTAAATTTATTTTTTTATTTAAATTTTTAATGGTTATTCGATTATTATTATTATTATTATTATTATTATTATTATTATTATTATTATCATTATTATTGTTGTTGTTATTAGATGTAATATTATTGATAAACTTTATTAGCAGGGTTGAGATTATTCTTGAGTTAATTAAGTGGTTAGTTTCGAATTATAAGTAATTATGTGTAGTATTATAAGTTTATTATCATTATTATTATTATTATTATTATTATTATTATTATTATTATTATTATTTATCCAGGGAGGGTTGAAGCCCTAAATTATAATTAGGATTCGCATATATATATTTTAGTATTATTATTACTATTTTTACTATTATTAATAATAATATTATTATTATCTTTATTATTTTAAGTAATATATTTTATTAATATTACTATTATTGAAATGTACTTTCATTATTTTGAGGTAGGGTCAAAAACTCCACCTTGTAATTTTAGGCTTATATTATTATTATTATTATTTCTATTAATATTATTATTATTACTAATATTTTATTTTTATTAAAATTATTATTATTACTACTATCATTATTAATATTATTTTGGTGAAGGGTAGAAACCCTTATATCACCTTTTTGTTTTCAATTACATTAGTATTATTATTAGTGTTTTTAGTAGTATTTTGTATAGTTAATTCTAGTATAGTATTATTTTAATTAAAAACCAAGTCTTAGGATAAGTTAGTAAATAATAGTATTTGTAGGAGGGAACCTAATTCTAGTATTTTTCCCATAATAGGTGAGCCCAGTCAAAGCCCTGCAGGTATAGGAGTGTGCTCCAAGACTGGTAATATTTTAGGTAAGAGGTGCTAAGGTCATTTGTGTAATATGTCATTTATATGCCATGCATGCCATGTGATATGATTTATTGTGTATTTTATGCGTATATTGTATAACTATTATGAATGTAGCATGATATGGAGTGGAGGTATGTTTTGTGTAAATAATTGTGGCATGAGAATTATGTAAATGAGTGTGTTATTATTATGGTATTATGTGGCCCTAAGACATGCATGATAGGGTTGTAAAATAATGAAGAGGAGTGTAACAATATGGTGTTAGGGTTTTGCATGGTGGTATTAATGTTGGGTTTTGCGTGGTAGTATTAAGGTTGCATAGTGTTAGGATTTTGCATGGTGGTATTAATGTTGCATGGTATTAGGGTTTTGCATGGTGGTATTAATGTTACATGGTGTTAGGGTTTGCATGGCGGTGTTAGGGTTCACATGGTGGTATTAATGTTGCATGGTATTAGGGTTTGCATGGCATTGGGCTCTGCATGGAATTCATGGTTGCACGGTGGTATTAATGTTTGCATGGGGGTATTAGGGTTTGCATGGAATTCATGTTCGCATGATGGAGTTAGGTTTTGCATGGAATTGGGGTTAACACAGAGCTAGGGTTTGCATGGGAGCTAGGGTTTGCATGGAGTTAGGGTTGCATGGGTGTTATGGTTACCATGGGTTGGTGTGGTTAACTAGGGTTGGAGGATGAGAATAGTAGGAGTTAGTCATGGATGTCTGGGTGAAAGTTTTTGAATAAAATATTTAAGACACTAATCATTTAAAGTGAAAGACTATTAGGTCGGGTCCGGGCCGATCCACCGGTCAGAAATAGTGGTTAGGATTTTTACCCTATAAGTGATCGATCCACTAGCGAATAATAGTGGTGTGGACTTTGTCCCGCAAGTGACCGGCCCACCGGCAATAATAGTGGGGTGACTCGAGGTCAATAAACACAAACCAGAGTTGCTAAGGCACTTAAAAGATACTAATTACTTATAGTGGAACACCATGTGAGTAGGAACCAGACCAATCCACATGTCAGAAATAGTGGTGTGGACTATTGTCCCGCAAGTGACCAGCCCACCGGCTAAAATAGTGGGGTGTTTCTGTACTTACATAGATTTGATAAAAGGCATGGTGTATATCAAATTCCGATAAAAAGATTAATTAAATAATTAATCTGGATTATTTAGGCCTTTATGTGTGGGCTTGATCATTTATAAGCTATATACTTTTCTGTATGACCTTATGGATTATATATGTGGGCTTGAAAGTGTAAGTTGAATATTATCATGCATGATTTTATGTGTTTATGTGTTGGCCTTAGTGCTCAGTTACCTTACTCAGTACGTAGCGCATTGATTACCCCTTTTATGGGTGTTACTCATTCCCACGAGTAGAGGGCCCATCTGACTTTCTACAGGTTGGAGATGTTTATTTTGATGCTACTAATGTCTATAGGACATTAGTTGGGGTCGAGTGAAGATTGGGCTGGATCAGTTCCTGGAGTAGCGTGGCCGGCATTCCATTTGAGATTATTATTCATATTTTCTTTAATTATGATTAACACATTAGAAACAATTTTATTATTGAAGTTATCTCTTTTCCCTGAAAAACTAACTCTTGTATTTTCAATTGTGTAAAGACTTATGCATACTCTGATTTTCATATTTATGAATTTAGATTATTAATGATGTTATATGTAGTGTTTTCTTAGCCTTAACACTTGGTACTGGAACTGTAGGAGTGAACTGGTTTGGTATTAAGTGTAGCGGTAGCATCCCCAGAATTTACGGTTTTAATTTATAAGTATTGTTTTTTTTTTAAAAGTGTAAATTTGGGGGTGTTACATACACACACCTCCCTTTACCTCTGTTTGATCTTGAGCTCCTTTTTCCTCCTTGTAGCTTCTTCTTCTTTTTTCCCTCTTCTCCTTCTCTAGTATCTAGCCAACTCCCTACAACTACGACTGTAACACCCCAAAATTCACTACTTTCTTTTAATTGGAAGAATTTCAATTTAAACTTGTGAATTCTAGGGATGTTACTGCCATACTTAGTACCCGATCGGTTCTCTCAGACCGTTTCAGTACCAAGTGCTAAGGCTAAAGGAAAGATTTACATTAAATTCAAACCAACAGTTTATAAAAGAACTCAAAAGATCATACATTAAAATCAGAGTGCGTGTAAAGAATAATAATTAATAATAAGATAGAAATCAGAGTGCGAAATCAAAATTTCTCGAAGGGAATAATCTTACAATTTATAAAAGGTTAAATCGAAAAACTTAACACAAGGTAATAAATTAAAAAGAATAATGCGAATCAGAAGAAATATCATAACGAAATGAAATCACATGAAGAAAATATGGCCACGACACTCTCGAACTTTGAGCCAAAACACGCTCAACACTCATCCCGACTTATGTATAAAAGGTAATCTAAGACCGATATATATTATTCCTTACAAGATTCTTGATAGGATTACAAATATTACATATTGCCTATCACTTCCACCAAAGCTGGTCAAGTTCATAACATCTTCCACATCTCTTAGCTAAGGAAGTATGTTGTAGATCCATCCCACATGATCAAACCAGATGAGATTGAGCTTGATTATTCTTTATCCTTTGAATATGTACCTTTTCAAATTCTCAACATTGAGGTGTGTTGGAGCCGGATAAGATAACTTAGACCCATGAATATTCTTTGGACATATGATGGAGCATAGGAGTTGACATAGGAGACTCACGAGGACATACATGAGTCACATCCTAAGCTTTTCATTATAGTGTGTTAAGTTTTGTGGTTTCTCTCTCTTTTAAAGGGGTAGACCTTGGTAGCATAGCAATAAATCTAATAGAGTTAATGACCAATATTATCTTTCCTTACATTCTTTTTCTCTTATTTCCCAACATTGACTTATTAAATTTGTAGACAAAATTTCTTTTAAAGGGATAGTATTGCAATACCCTGAATTTTAGCTAAATCTAATCCCAAGTAATTAATATCATAATCTAATTCTAATACTAGACAATGGATATTTCTACCTTACTCCTAATTCCTAAATTAACCCTAATCTCTATTTTAGGATATTAATAATTTAATCTGAACCTAATCTAAAAAATTTATTACATAAATTTTCATAATACCTTAACCTAAATCTAAATTTTAAAACCATACCTAATTACCTTATTTCCCTTTTCCTTTTCTCCATCTTCTTTCTATTCTTTTTCCTCCTACCTAACCTCCTTTTCTTCTCCATTTTTTCCTACGTGAGATATTTTCTCTAGATAATGCCTCTATCCTCTACCATGCCTTTCTATACATCAATTCCCACTCCTTAAGCTCCTTGCATAATCAAATTATTGCAACCTATGCTCTAACTATACTTGCGTTTACCTCCCTCCCTCTCTACCTCCCTCTCATGCATGTATACATATATATACCTCCACAGTTCACATTAAATGTCCTAAAAAACCTCCCCTATCCCTTTATTTTCTATCAAAAAACTACACAAAAAAAAAACACAACCTTCTTCCCTTCTTCTCTCTCCTTCTCGCAATCACCTAACACCCCTAAAAAAACCACCACCAACCACTATTGTTGCACTTCCCTCCCTTGTGTCAAAACCTTCCACCAATACTACACCACGACCTTTGGTTAAAACCGTTGTTTTATCCCCCTTTTGATTCAATAATTCTCATCGAACCATCCTATTTTATCCAAAGTCCACCGCCTTCATCATCCTTCTCTATTTCCTTTCTCTTACCTTCGAATAAAATCACCAAATCACCCCTGCCACCTTTTCCCATTCCCATCATAACTTAGCCATCCCCTTTGGCGTCTAATAATATCCCCCACTCCTTAAAAATGACACAAGCTACATTCCTTCCTCCATTCTCTCAACTTCCACCACTGAACACCCCTACCATCATTTGGTCTATTTTAATAGGCCCCGCCTCCTTCAATTGACCATTTCTACCAAAAACCCTTTCGGCCTCTTTTGCCATTCCTCACCAAAGAATAACTATAGCTTGTTCCATTGCCACCCCTTTAGCTTCAACACTTGTTATCATTCCTAATATTTTGTTGTACAACATTTTCCTACAACACTACCCTTTGGTTTTGTTTGGTTTGTTTTTCTTCCATTACTTCACCCTCCATTTCTACAGTATCTCACTAATTATGCCATTAAATCCTAAAGGTGTTTTTTTATTTGTTTATTAGGTGATTTCTAGGATGTTTGGGAGGAGGCTAAATAAGATATGTGCATAAAAACCAGATCCTTTTTCTGTCGGGATATTAGTTGTAGTCTAGGTTTTATGTACCAAGTGTTATGTTTGACTATGTGTATTATCATGTTGTTATTATTATAATTAAGGCCAATAAATTCTGTTTCTAATTCTATGATATGATAATATGATGTTGTAAGATGCAAGTTTCATGGGATCAGAAGCATGCGATATCATTACTATAATATTTTACATGGAAAATCCCACGCGAATTGATGTGATATAAGGTTGTTATATGGAATTAATAATTTATTACAAATTAGAAAAGAAAATTCAATATGTTTTCTGGTAAATATGGGATTTGGAAATAATGATACTGAAACATATAAGGTTTTTATGAAATTAGGACTTTTGGTTACTAGTAAGGGAATTTTAATGTATATGGGTTTAATATACAAATTCTAATATTTTAATGTGTTAGATGATGAGATCATTGGAAATTTTTGGAGTAATCATGAATGGAATAAGCCCTATGAAATGAGAAAATAACTTAATTTATCAATATTTACCCTAAAACTAGGTTGATATTATTACATGTGTGAAACGTTAGTATCAGACTAGGAATTTCGGATATGTTATTACTAATGGTGTTTAGGAATGCATATTGAATTTGGTAATTATATAAGCCCTATAGTAAAATTTATGATGTACCTATGAAACAAAGTTTTTGTAAATATTATGAATAGTAACCTTTGAGATAGGATTATTGTCTCATATTTAAGATGTTAGAGTTAAGCCTTGAATTTTTGGGATGTTAATAATTATAATAATTTTTGAGGAAGAGACACTAAATGTGGTAGATAAAAGAGTAATAGAGAATAATTTATTCCTAAATTAGGGAACTAAGGTTTTTTAGGAAGAATATGGATCAAAACCCTTGAATTAATTATAAATAAGATATTAATAATTTAAAGTCAAAGATCACACGAGTCAGGCTGAGGTGTTTTATGGGTTTGTTCCAGTGAATGATAATAATAGCTAAGGTGGGTCTTTTCTAAGATATGTATCAGTCTATTCCATTGGAATATGAATAGTGAGGTCCTAAAGTCAATGTAAATGATAATATTTTTTTATATAAGAAACTAATAGTTAAGACATTAATAATTTAAAGTGGGAGAATACATGAGTCAATAGAGAGGTGTTATGTCCGTTCTACCGGACAATATGTAACACCCCCATTTTTTTTACTACTGAAAAATTTTTATTTTAAAAAATTTGTGGAAGCAGAAACACAAATCCAATATGTTAAAAATGGGGTGCTACTGCCATATCTAACACAAGATAGGTGCATCACCGCTTACCTCACATTAGATACAAGGCTAAGAATATTACCAATCAAAAACATAAGGCCAAACTAAAGTGTACTAGATAAGAAAATCATTATTTTTAACCTAATGCTACATAGGCCAATATCCATACAAGATACGTCTAAAGAAAATAAAATGCTTAACTAAAGCAATTGATTTTAGTGAAATACACCATGGTAACTCAAGGACCCCAAGAAAAATCTCTGAGAAAGCCTATGCTCAATGACCCAGTAGTTTTGAGAGGAGGATGGACCACTCAATGGTCATCCTTAGGAAGCCTGTGATTAACCTCCTGCTCTTGGGATTGAGTAGGATATTATAATAATAACTCCATCAATATGCATACATACCAAGTAAATCAATCTACCACCATCATGTAACTCCTGGTACAAGAAAAACCCACACAACATACTCATGGTATAACTTACTAAAATGTGCATATGACTTTCCTATGATGCCATTCACATATAATCACATAGGTCAGTCAAGATATGGATGGATCCATTTGATGATGCAAAATTATAATCATAATAATGTGAGCATACCAAGGTATACAATCTTTCAACATGAATATTATCTAATCATGCGACGTGAATTACTTATATTATCTATTCGATAATATTTACAATATAACTTGCATGGTGATGAGGAATCATGGTTACAACAATAATTTCCTAACCATGGATGATCATGGAAATAAGAATATTAGATCATGAAATAACTCATGGAAACATTCTAGAACATAGGCATGCACACATGCTTAACATCAACATCCAAGTAGGTGAGCATGAATTATGCTGCATATTCGTAGCATAAACAAGCTGTGTGATCTTTAGCATTCATAAAGCAAAGAAAATACCATATCAAATAACCATAATCATATAACAAGAGCTGATATTTACTTCCTCCTTAAATCTCATTCTAGTTATCATTTTACATTAGATAAAATGGAATTTCTTTACGTAATCCTTGAGAATAGGTGAGTACATAAGTATTTAGCCCCAAGTTCTTGAGTAATAGGTGGGATTATTTTGTGTGGTCTCTCAATACTATGGAAGCTATCTAAACAGTAGACATATATCCCTAGCTTATGCCAAGGAAACCTAGCAAACATAAGTTTTGGTTCATGCCAAAGTAACATGTACAAAATTATCGACTCATGCCAAGGGAACCTGAAAGATAAAATCCCTAGTTCCTGCTAAAGTAGCATGGACTTAAGTCCTAGCTTATACCAAATAACCATCCTATGGTGACTAGACCCTTAAGTATTGATATCCCCTAGTAGATCATTAGTATCTAGAGTATGAAAGGCACCGGGATCTACAAGGATAATGGGATAAACTAGGATCCCTTCCAAAGGTAAACCCAAAAGGTAACAAGTGCTCAAAGGCAGCAAGTGTCCAAAGACATAATAACATCAAGGATCGAATAATCCAAACCTTGATTGTTCCAATTTAAGCGATTAGTTTCTTATTAGTTTGGAAATGTCATTTCACATAAAGGCCCACAACATTAGCACACCAAGTGACAAGCCTTCTTAATTCAACACACCCATATAAGGTTTTCACATTATCTAGTATTCCCATTTAGGGTCTCTGTAAGAGGTTATTCTAGTACACAATCCATTATGCCAAAGGATGAAATTATTTAATGATAATAGCTCCCATGATAATCCAAGATAACCATTAAAATTTCATTTATTCCCTTTTTTCATAATTTAACTTTAAATCATACCAAGGTTAAGTTATAACTCATTACTCATTCATAGACTTACACATTTATTAGAGGATTTTCTAATTAAATTCCTAAGGCTAAATGTGAAGGTCCAATTATAGGTCAACTAGATTCCAATCCTAACTCATATTTATTTATTGATTTCATTAGCTAAGTGAAATTCACTAAGCATAGGTAAGGTTAACTCAAGGACATCCTATATGTTTATGTTATCTTCTTTTATCTTTACCTGGTCATTTCACTTTTGGGGTTCATATTTTAATTCCATGATATAAGTCACTAGAGGTCTATTATCCATGATTTTAAACCATTACATCAATACTAAGACTAAGAAGAATCTATATCTAGCCATTGGGTTATCTATTCATGTTAAGTTCAAGAAAAAGGCCAAATGTCATACTATGGTCAGTCATTGAATAATTTCTTTTTATTAATTTTAATAAATTATTTAACTTCATTAAATCTAGATAATTTCGTACCTATTAGCATATTAGGTCATTATCCAAGTATGAGAATATTCAAACATCATATACGGGAAGAAATAGGCGAGAAAAGCACAATTGGTTGAGACTAGTTAATCGGTTTGAAAACCAATCAATGGGTCTCACTAATTAGTCGATCGATTTTATAGACCAATCAATTATTCAAGGCATTGCTAGCCTTGTAGTGGGGCTCAACTAGTCAATTAGTTAACCTCACTAGTCGACTATTTTGAGAATTAGTTAACTGGTTTGGCTATACCTGTCAAAAGTTTAACCTGAGGCTAAGACTATTAAAGTTGCAAACCAACCAGCTGATTGGTTTGCCCATTAGTCAACTGATCTAGGAACGAGTTAATCGGTTCATTCAAACCAATAAATAGGTTTATCCTGAGTCCAAAATCACTTAAGTCACAAACTAACCAGTCGATAGGTTAACCTAACTAGTAGACTATTCTAAGAACTAGTCAATCGGTTTATTTATACCGGTTAATAGGTCTAACCTAAGGCCAAGGCTACTTGACTTACCGACCAACTAGTTGATTGGTTAACCCAACCAATTGACTATTCTAGGAACTAGTCAATTGGTTTAACCTAAGTCCAAAACTACCAAAGTCACTAACTAACCAATCAATTGATTGACTCAACTAGTTGACTATTTTAAGAACAAGTTAATTTGTTTTATTGAACCAGTTAATAGGATTAATTGGAGACCAAAACCACTAAAGTCATAGACCAACAAGTCGATTGGTCTCCTAGATCAATCGATCGATCTTGGTGACTAATTAATTGGTGTTGGGCTAAATCAATAAACAAAACACAAATTACATGTGATTAAATTCCATAACATTGTCCAATAAAATTTAACATTAATCTTAGGTTATTCAAGGTTCTCAACAAGTAGTATTCATGAATTGACATACAAAATACCATAATTATGCTAGAAAATCTTAATAAATCATGTTGGCATATTATGAACATAAATTAGGAAAACATTTATCACATTCTCTTCTTAATATACCATTATGCAACAATCTGCTCCATATGTCACACATATCATTATCATTTAAGATACCCAAAATATCAAGAAGTTTTGAATCTAGGATCATAGAAATGAGATTCATGCATATAAAGCCTTAAACCAAGTTTCCTACCAATCCATTCATTCATTTTAGACAACTAGTGCAGTCACATTCTCATCTCTACTAATTACGATATCATAGACTTATAGCACATATACCATACTTATCCATACCATTTCTATAATAATAGGGGAAGCCAATTAATTATTTACCATAAAAAGTTGAGCCATAACGAAATGAGCACAAGAATATGAAATTATAAATCCTTTCCCTACACTAAAACACCTTCAAAATAAAACTTAATTAAAAATCAGTAAAAACATTTATGAAATTTTGTAAGACCTATGAGATAAAATTATAGAAACCCCACCTTCAAAATGAGGAATATAGAGAGCACTAGGGATGAAAATTTAATCCTCTATCTTTTCCCCAATCTAACTTCGCGTTATTAAAAATCAAAACAATAAAGAGATAGGAAGAGGATTAGAAGAGGAAAAGAAGATTAGCATGTAACCATAGGGAGGGGATAGTGGTAAAGCAAGTGTGAAGGAAAATAGGGCATTTCAGAGGGTTGGGAAGAAGAGAGGAAGAAATGAAGACTTTAAGTTCAAATGACTGAGGGTTTTGCTGAAAGGAGAAGGGCGAGAGAGTGTATAAATAGAGACCCCTAAACCCTAGTATGAATTAAAGATTTAATGTGTAGGTATTCAAAGTTTCAAAGCTGACATTTGTACCTTGAGATAGTTTGGTGAAATTATAGAGGTCTAGGTAATGTGCCTTAGAAATTTCAAATCATAAGAAGGGTATAATGATGATAATGGACGAGAATCAAATTTCAGCAAATCTACTAAGGTTGGAGTAATGGACAATCTTTTTAGAAATATCATAGAAGAGAGAGAAAATAGGGAAGAAGACAAATGAGCCAAGGGCATGAAAGTAACTTCTCATGAATTACTTCATCGGGAATCCATTGAAAATAA
The DNA here is from genome assembly GCA_039764185.1 of Tamarix austromongolica. NCBI lineage: Eukaryota > Viridiplantae > Streptophyta > Magnoliopsida > Caryophyllales > Tamaricaceae > Tamarix > Tamarix austromongolica. The sequence goes on from CM077809.1 coordinate 123,830,786, forward strand.
GCAAACTAAGCTAATCAGGCTTAGAAGTTTCTTCAACATTGAAAATAAATTATTCAAAGCATAGTTTTAATGGTGAAAAAGGTTTAGCAAAATATTCACAAGAAAAATTGAGTTCAAAGAACAACCAGGTAAGTCAAAATAGTTAACTAGTACCCTAACCAGTTGATTAGTTCATTAGTTTTCAAAAATCAAATTTAATCTACAAACTAGTCAATTGGTACCTTATACTAGTCGACAGTTTTCTCAGTAAAACTAAGTATTTTCCCTAATTCAGGTCAAGCTTATCCAAGAACCATAAAAACCTTAAACTCATTTCTAAAATAATATCTAACATACTTAGATCACATTTAAACACCTATATTAGCACATATTGAGGACTATAAAAGGTGAGGTATTACACGATAATAGTGGCTTACATGTATTATCCTTGAGAGGTGCTCAAGACCATTTGATCAATTTAAGAATAACAGCTTAGGTATATTTTTTCCTAAGAGGTTTGTTCCAATAGATAATAATAATGGCTTAAGTGTGTTAGCCTTAGGAGGTGCTTTAGACCATTCCACCAATTAAGAATAGTATGGTCCCTGAACTTAATGTAAATAAAAGAATATAATTTGTTATATCTAATAAGGCTTAGATCAGAAATCACCCTATAATGTTTTATATATCTAGCATGTGTGCTTACTTCCCACTGTGAATACATGTAATTATTGTATCTCTTACTTGAGTATATTTTCTCATTGATTAGTACAAAGTGTATTAACCCTTTCTTGGTACTATCTAGCGGTTGTAGTGATCTTTTGAGATTTATATGTTGAATAAGCCACTTGTGTGAGTGAGGTTTAGAGTGTTTCTCAAACTATGAGGATTAGATTATAGAAAGCTTCTTATTCTTCTTTTCCTATTATGATTCTTTTTTATATCCACTTTTGCCTCTATTGCCCTCTTATTCACAATTTTTTTAGTTTTTAACCTCATTAGAGACCTCTTTTAAGGGGATAGTACCCTAACTTATTGACCTTGATCCCTTATAGTTTTTCCCATGTAACCTTAGATACCACCTCTATTTCTACTCACTACACCTTTTCCCTTGATGACCCTTGCATCATTGATCACTTCTCTCATCTTTTTGTAATCCTTTAACCCTCTAACTTCTTTCCCTTTTGAAGGAATACATTTTATATACATTTAGAGTGATCAGACCTAACAAGGTTGAGCTAGATGATTTTTTATCTTTTAAAGAGGTACCCATGCATATTCTAGACATCAAGGTATGATAGACCCGCACAAGCTCAGTTTTACTTGTGACGATTATCTAGAGTTACTGTAGAGTAAAGGAGGTGCCTTAGGAAACAAAAGTACATGGCACAAGACACGTCTCAAGCTCTTTAACATAGATGGATTAGGTTTCTAGGTTTTCCCTCTTTTGAGGGGGTAGTACATAGTAGTGTAGGATCAACTCCCATAGAACTAATCACTGAAATCACCATTCCTTACTTATCTTTTCTTTTCTTCCCAAATATTGACTAGTTGATATCAAAGATGAAGTCTCTTTTAAGAAGGTAATGATGTAATACCCCAAACTTCATCTAATCTTGATCCTAAGTAATTATTATTTTAACCTAATCCTAATCTTAGTTAATTGATATTTTTATGTTACCTTAATTATTTGGTCCTAAATATAATCTTAATCTAAATCTTAATTCTAGGTTACTAATATCTTAACAAAAACTTAACCTCACATGATTGATAAATTAATTTTACCCTAATCTTTTAATCTTATTCTAATCTTAACCCTAACTTTTTTCATTTTCCCTTTCCCCATTTTCTTTATAAATTCTCTTTTCTTTCCCCTTTTTTATTTTTCTTTTTTGCTTCTCCCCTGTCCTAATTAGCCCTTTATTCCCCCTTCCCCTTTTAGCCATGTAATGTAGTACCCTTAGTTTTTGTAACCTTAATTTAGGACGCTTAACCTTTGTTCTAAAAAATTTAACTTTTAAATATTAATTTAATTAGTATTGTTAACCTATAATCCACAAATCTAGAGAGGTTATTTAATACATTATTATAATTCTTTTATCTTACTATTTTATTTAATCCAACCCTAAACTAATAAATTTACCTAATTTATTTTTCTTAATTAAATACCCTAAATTTGGATAAATCAATATTATCCTAAAAACCTAAATTCAACATAACTTTAATTCTAACCTTAAATTTATTTTCTTTTTCCTTTTCCTTATTTTCCATTTTTATTTTCCTCTTTTCCTTTTTCCCGTGCCAACCAAACCTCCATTTCCTTTCTTCTTCTTTCCCACTTGTTCTCCTTCTCTTCCCCAACTCTCTCTACTGCACCTAATTCTCTTCCTTTCTTTTTTATTTCCTCACTCCCCAATAGCCCAACCTACCTTTTCCTTTCTTCTTCTCCCTTGCCCATTCTGGACCCCTACGCACCAAACACTCTCCAACCCATTTTCCATGCATGCCTAAACCCTCCTTTCCCATTCCAGCCAAACAAGACCTACACACCCCCTCCTTGCATCCCTTTCCTCTTATTTATGGCTCTTACTCTATCCCTCTAACCAGCATGCTAAAGTTTCCTTTCTACCTCCTTGCACCCTATTTCCCACCTCCCTACATCTTTGCTTGCATCCTACGTCCTTTCCCCTTGCAGTTTCCACCTATCTCATTTCTATGCCTAAGCCTGTCCCCTACCTCCTCCTTCTCCTCCTCCTCTTCTTCTTCTTCTTCTTATTCTTCTTCTTCTTCTTCTTCTTCTTCTTCTTCCTCCTCCTCCTCCTCCTCCTTTCCCCTTGCATTTTCCACCTACCTCATTTCTATGCCTAAGCATGTCCCCTACCTCCTCTTCTTCTTCTTCTTCTTCTTCTTCTTCTGCTCCTCCTCCTCCTCCTCCCCCTCCTCTTCCCTCCCCCTTATGCCCTACCTCTTCTTCGTTCATCCTTTTTCCTTTCTTTCTCCTTCTCTCCTCTGCCTCTAGCTTTCTTTTTCCTCCCCCCCAAATGTAAGCTAATACAACACTACATCACCAACACTAACCCAACATGTACAATCAACCATCTTCTTCTTCTTCTCTTCTTCTTTCATTCCTCCTTCTCTTTTACCACTTGTTTTCCTTCCTTCCATATGGTGATTTCTTCCAATCCCTACTCCTTGCCCTAGCTGCTTTCACTACAGCAATACCCTAGGCAACGATAGTTTTTGCCATTTCAATCCCCTCTACTTAATAGCATCACTCCCTCTACCACCCCTCCAACCTCCCTATATAATGGAGTCATAATCACTACTAGCATATGTACCATCACAAATAAGTTTCCCCTATTCTAACTCTTTCCTTTTCTTCCTCTCCTTGCCTTCTTCTTTTGTCCCCTCTTCTACATTACCACCATTTACTCACATCCCCTCATCCCTTCTACATTATCCCACCTATCCACTACCATCTTCACCTCCCACCGTAGCCCCCTACACTAGTCATCTAAACTATCACCACCTAACCACCCGCTTTAGGTGTCACTAGCCAGTCACGCCTCCTACATACGTATGGCTCACATTGCGCATGTAGCCTAAGTTGTGCTTTGATTATCAAACTATTTTGGGTAATTTTTATTATGTAAGTGTAGTTTATTAATTTTGTATTTAAAATAATTTTTAAATAAAAATTATTATTTTATTAACCAAATATTAATATGGTATTTGTGATATTATTTTTTCCACAAAAATTTATTAGTAGAGCTTAATAATTTTTAGGAGGTTAGTGATAAATTGTGCTTTTACTAGAAATTAGGTAACTTTTATACACTAATAAAATGTTTGGAAATCATATGATAACACATTAGGGGTTTGACATGTAAATTGTATTAAGCATGATTTTTTATATATAATTATGTTTTATTATTGTTATCATGAAAAGGAAAAGCATATTATCCTATGCAAAATATTATGTGCATGAAAGCATAATTATAATAGTTCTAAGGTTGGAAAGAGATTTTTTAAGACAAGCACAGGTGAAATTGATAGGTTGATCATGTTTAGATGAAATTGTAGCATCATTATTACTATCATGTGCTCTAAGTGTAATTTGGTCATTCAAGCATATCATGACATTTAATCTTAAGCAGAATTCCTAATAAGTTCTATTTTTTGTAAAGTATGGTAATAGGTGATTTGATGTCTTAGAAACACATGTTTATGATGATTATCACTATTATATGGCCTTGGGATATTTTGGTAATTCTGAGTGTATCATGATGATAATTCTAATAAACATGCCTAATATGTATTATTGATTGTTAAACATGAGTGTACTTATTTTGATGTTGTATAATTGTATGTTAAGGTTTTATGTGTCAAAGTGGGTATAAGGGTAAAATGGATCATTTGGCGTATCTAATAATTTAATTTCATGATGAATAATTTAAGTGTGGAATGTTATATTTTTTATCACAAGCTCATAAATAAAATATCATCTCCAATGAAAATGGATGATAATGTGATAACTTTAGCCTGAAAGGTATTTTGGTCATTTTTGACCTAAAGTATCCAAGTGTGAATAATTGAGCCTAAGATGGCCTTAGTAGAATTATAATATTAACATTGGTATAAATGGTTGTCTCATATGTTTGGAAATGAGCAAAAATGGTTAAGTATGAAAATTTTGATATATGTGATTGATATGTGGTCATATGGTCATTATTATAAAATACTAATACTTAAAGTGAAATACTTCGATATTATGAATTTTGTCTCTTTAGAGGTCATTGCCCTAAAGGCATGGTTTCACCCATGATCGTTTATAGATTTTGCTCATTTGCCTTTATGCCCTAGCTAAGCCTTATATCTTACTTTATTATCTCTAGAGACCTAATAGGGGGTATGCATACATATGGATTAGGTATCCTTATATGTAGGATACCATGTTAACTTCATGTACTAATGTGACCAAGGTATCTTTGCTTCCCTAGGTTTATAGTTGGGAGGATAATTTGTTGCCTTTTTGTGTCGGTATGACCAAAGTACCTTGGTGTTTCTTTGTTGATATGATCTTCCCTCGAGTAAATAAAAATAAAAATAATTATTATATGATTTAAAGTGATTGTTAGATTGGGTCGTAGTAGCCTTTGCGCCTAAGTGGGGTTTGGTAGTAACCTTTGTACCTACCTATGGATTGGTAGTAGCCTTTTGTGTCTACCTATGGTCTAGTAGTATCCTTTATGCCTACATGTATTTCAGTAGTAGCCTTTGTGCCTACCTATGATGATATGAGTTTTTATTGGTCTGTGCTATGAGAGTTGTTGGTATTGATAGTGAGATTTATGGCCATGGTTATGATTTGATAATGATGATATTTCTTTTTATACTACAAATAGCATCTTTTGGATGTTCTATTAGTAAGATTAAGTTTATTTCAGATGAGTGAGCATTGTTATTCTATGGCCTTGATGTTATATAGTTATATGAATGATTATTGTATTTCAATTAACGTAGGTAAAATTAAATGTTCGTGTGTTATTGTGATGCCATTTATGTGTTCCATGAGGACTTTTATATTAGTTTTGTATAATGGGTTATTCGGTACCACTTTACTGAAGGGTTCCTTTTTATGGGTCCCTACTTATTTAATGGATAGTGGCATTTACATATTAGCTTTCAAGATTAGTTGATGATTTTTATTTGGGTTGATAGTATACGGTTATCATGTGTTTTGCCCAACATCTTATGATCTAGAAGATTCTGTATTCTTAATGTCTTTATATATTTCCTTGCACTAATATTTTATAATCACTAACAATTGGTTCTATTTGAAATGGTTTTAAATTATGTTAACTCTCTCTCCCTCTACTCTGATTTATAATTGTTTTATTGTTTCAAGTGGTGTACCTTAGTACTCGGTAACATAATGATAGAAGAAATCATAGCTATACCAAGTGTGGCGGTAACACCCCATGATTTACCATATTAGTTTCAATAATTAACTTTTTTTAAAAATTCTTTGGTTCATAAATTTGGGAGTATTACATGGAAACCCCCTGCATGTCCTTTTATTTCCCTTCTCATCCCTATACTACACCTACCTCTATGCCCTATTCCTTTTCTCCTTAGTTGCATTATGCGGAAGGTTGAACATATGCTCCCCAACTTGCACCTTTGACATTACTATTTTACATCCTCAGCCATTTATACCCTATAAATACCCCTTATCTCCACCCCTTACTTCATTTTTACGACTCCCACAAATCTCCTCATACTCCTTTTCCCTTCCCTCGGCTTCCTTGTGCATTTGTCAATCAATTTTTGCCATTATCATGCAATGAGTTATGCATAGTTTTGTCAACCTCACATTACACCACCTTTTTTGTGCAATCACTTCATGTTTCCTAGCCTTACCTACATAAGAATCTCATTTTACGCACTCCTAGTAAATTCTCAACCTTATACAACAACCCCTTAAATACACGACAACCTCACACTGAATTACCCCATACTTTCACTATATACAGCCCCACCAACATGAGCTCTTCATGCCACCCACCCCTAACAACATGAGAGACTCACATTTCAGCCCCATGGTTGCATGAGAGGCCCATGATAGTCACTCCTAGATATGCTACTTTCTCATGCAACAAGCTTCACTTGGGCCACTTTGTGTGGAGCTTTGTTTCCTTCAATTTTACTCCTTTTCCCCCCTCTTTTAGCTTACATTTTCCTTTTTTCTACTCAGTTTTAATGATATATTAAACTTTATTCTTTGGTTATTTATTGGTGTTTAAAAGGATATACTATAAGGTTATACATACATAGAGATCATTGATATTTATAATAAGGATACACCACATAACTAGGGATTTTCTTGAATTGTGTATTTTTGTTTGAAATATCATGTTTTGTATTGTTATATGGATAATGCCATTATCTTTATTTTGATGTATGATATTTTTTGTTTTATGATGGAAAAGTGGAAGAAATGTTAAAGCCTATGACAGTCCATTTTATTAGTTAAGTTAGATTTTGCAAGTAATGAATGTTGGCATGAATTGTTTATCGAAAATGAGCTATGATGTTTGCCATATATATATATATATATATATATATATATGCACACATATACATATGTGTATATATATGTCTGTATGTCTGTCTGTGTGTGTGTGTGTGTACATACAAACTTGTGGTTAAATATTTTCATGAGGATATGCATTAGAAGTAAGGAATCATTCATATTAGGACATGTATGTTTTTTATGTGGAAAAAATGGGTATTTTAGCTATCTTAAGGGGAAAATGTTCAACATGAGTAAAATGTGGAATTTCTAACATTTTACTTTGTTGATTGCTTCAAAATATGCTAGATATATTTTATGGAATTTTTAGAGTAGTTAAGAATGGTCCAAGTCTTATAAAATGAGAAAAATGCTTAAATTGGGAATAATAACTGTAAAGGTGGGGTCATTATCGCATGTGTGAAATATTTGAATGTGTGTCAAATTTAGTGGTTATATGATTCTTATTGAAAATTTATGTTAAATTGTGAAATTAGAATTTCTTAAAGGGAATATGGCCTTTTTCTTTAGGAGATGTTTTCGTATTCGTGTGGTTGTAGTTTATGTATTTTCAATAATTATGCTAAGTTGGATTTTGTGTCTTACATATCTACATGCATGTATTCATGATGAACTTGAGATAAATAAATATGGATAAGAAATTCAACACTAAGTAAAGATTACGTGAGTCAAGGTAGAGGTATTGGGTATCTGTACTCTAGCTAAGAATCATCCTCAATGTACTCTAGTTGAGAATCATAGCCCTACAAATTGTTCTCTGTTCATTGAACTAGAAGTCGAATCATTATAGTGACCACATAAATATAGTATCAGTATAGTGAAGTAATGGTAAAAAAAATACCTAAAACATACTAAGGGCTTATGCTTCCTATTAAAGTCACATAGTAGCATGGTAATAAGTATACTAACATAGTATAACACATACGCTCATGATAGCAATTTACCAGGGAAACTTGTATGGAAATCTTGGAAGATTAATTATATAGATCATGCATTATAATCACATAGCAGAAAGCATATTATAAATATTCCTTTAGTAACCACATAATTTATATTTATTAAGATAATTCATTCAACCACGCCCTATTGTCCAACATGAACAAAAGTCACACTAGGATAAATAAACAATGGGTTACCACACCAATAACTTAGAGTTAGAATACATTAAATGATATTTTCTTTGGGGATACCACACCCACCACACAACGAATACACCTGCCTAATACACCTGCCTATAGGGCTATCATATAATGGGATGCCATACCCACCATACATGGTAGAAGTACACCAAGGAGTCTTAAACTAGGATACCTCACCCACCTGTACTAGACTTTGATGACATGTCGGTGTGATACAGTATAATCCTATACCTCAAAGATATGCATATACTCCTTATTGACCATAGCCTGGTTGAGGAAAAAATAGGTATTGAGTGAAAAGATAAAATAAAAAAAAAAAAAATCTTAACTCCTAGTAGCTACCCTTAGAGGTAGAGGAAAAAGGTCATATAAAATCTCAATCTATTATTATTAATTACCAAGTGATATCAAAAAGCATAATACACTTCCATTTGTAACTAGTTGGGTGCTTCTAAGTAAAAACACAACACACATCACGAGGCATATAAGCCACCAATTAAGTGTTTAGAGGTGACAAAAAACTTAACAAATCAAAGCCCATAATGTCACCATTTTAATCCATATTAAGTTTAGTTTAAGCATGGTTGAAATCATGGTTATAATATTGTAATTACATAGAAACATTAATACAAAAGACCCAAAGAATGAACATTAAATATCAAGAAAACTTGACCAAATACAAACAAACTAGTGAACTAGTGAAATGGTTAGTCTTACCATTTTCTATTCATAGGAAATGAGTTGATGAATTTTCCTAAACCGATCAATGAGTTTAGTTAAAGACCAGACCAATCGAGTCATAAGGCCACCAATCGATGGTTTTAGCAAACTAATATAATACTCATGATAACTAGTCAACTAGTTCATCAAACCTAATGTAGAAGCATCTCAAGCTCAATCTCAGCCTTACTCTTCTAATGATAATGAACAATAACTAGTACCCATTGTTCTTGAAAATCCTAATGTCTCTAATTCTTTGTTGAGTAACTCTTGCAGGTATTATATATGTTTGCAAGAATTTCAAACTATTGAATATATTTGATGTAAAAGATAATGACATTACAAGGATTACAAAGTTGCATAGAAGATAAAGCTACGAGATATAAAGTTTGATTATATATATTAATTTGATGTATTACATATTTAGAGTTTGTATAGATTTGTTATCTTATTATATACTTTAGAATTCTTTTATAATGCCATTGTAATTAATGTATATATTCTAGACTTGCATATATATATATAGATATATAGATATATATATATATTCCCTTGTTCATTAATCATCATAGAACATGAATGAATGAAGCATAATTCAAGTTTGAAAATCAATAACAAGAGAGTGTGTATGATCATCTTCTTTATCTTCTTTTTCAAGTGAGAGTCTTGGAGAGTTGTAGAGTAATCTTTATAGAAATATAATATTTCTATATTGAAGGTAATTAATCTTAACCAATAGAATCGATCAAGTTCATCCTAGTTAAGTCGAGTCTAAGTAATTTTGTGAATACATTTGTAACTTGTGAACCAAAAGAAAAGTTCCTCATTTGTAGAAGAATATATTTTGATGATCTTCTACATCAAAACCAACCAACTATTCTCATAACTATCTGATCAAAATTCCAAATTAAATAGCTATTCACACAACTAGTCGATCAATCCAACAAATTGATAGATTTGTTTGAGTGAAACAACACCCAAACCTACCATCCACTAAAAAAAAATTCCCAACTTTACCATATCAATTGTAATATGCTTCTATGTCATAACATACATTAAAATACATACTATACAAATAGTTTCAATTGAGAACATCGTGTAATCAACACTTAACAAGATCATGCTCAAAGTGAAAAAAAATCATGAATAATAACGAATAATAAAAAAAACATGTCTAACTTAAAAGATGGAAAATTTACCACATGCTCGAATCCAATAACTCAATTAACTTATACACGTTACAGAAATACACTAATAAAATGAAATTACAACAAACAACAAAAGACCTTATTCATATTAGAGATAAGATTTCCCTACGTTTAAGCATTTGTTATAGCACAAAATACTCCTAACTTGATGGTTATTTACCAAGACTTAGATTCCTATGAAAATCAAGAATCAAAATAATTAAAACTCTTCTACTACACATAATAAAATAAATAATAAGAAGAATAAAAATGCTATAGCTCAACCTTTTCTCAAAATAAAGTTTCAAGGAGAATGAAGTTAAGATCTTTAACCTTTATCAAAACCTTAATCCTCCCTTACTTAATATAAACAAGGGAGAGGTAAAGGTAAGATTTGAGAAGAAAGAAGAAACAAGAATTAGATCAACACTTAGGAATTTTTCTCACAAAGGAAATGGAAGAGCAAGTAAGCAAAAATGATAGGAAGTGAGAATGAAATAGAAATGGGGTGTATAGAGAAGTCTAACTTAGGTTTAATGTGGGCAACTAAGGTGTAAGGAAAACATATGATGAGTATGGGAGGTAGAGTGTAATAAGGGAAATGCATGAAATAGGTTTGGAAATTTAGGGGGAGAGGTGTATAAAGTGAAACATGAAGCCATAGCATTAGAATAGACAAGAAAGTGAAGTAAATGCTTCAAAAGTGATTTTAGGGAATTTTACCTAATTAAAATTATAAAATGATTTAAATAATGTAAAATTAATTGCAAAGTACCAAAATATGCTTATTAGGAAAAATATATTCTAATAAGAAGTTTTAATAAACAATGGAGAGAGATTAAAATCAAAATTATAAAATAATATGGAATCACATGACAACAAGTCCATTAGTTTAAGCAAATCAGTCGATTGGATTATTGTGAAATAAAATTTCCATTTCCTAAGCATATTGGTTGATCCGTTAGGGGAACCAGTTGATTGGTGCACCTAAAATTCACAACTTATTATAATTTCAATGCTTTTCCAAAACCATAACTCATTTAAATACAATTTAAAGGATTTTAGGATGGGGTATTATACTAATTATTCCCATGAGTAGATATCACCTTGCTTTGCAAGTGATTGTTGATTAATACTCTCAATTTGCTTTCCTTCAGTGAGTGCATAATAAAACTTGTATAGGGCATGGTTATTCACATCTTTCCTTCTCTCTCTCTCTCTCTCTCTCTCTCTCTCTCTCTCTCTCTATGGGCTTTTAGTCCTATGTGTGCATTATACATATTCTTCTATCTCTATTTTGTACCCTATATCATAGTGGAATCAAGTTTTTTCCACACCTAATTCATAAGTACGAGGTAAATTTTTCCTTGCACAAGATATGTGCTAGGTTTAGAGAGTGCCTCTTCTATGTTTTATGTGGAGTACCACCTCTATGTTTTATGTTTAGACTTCTGCAATAAACTCTTTGAAATAAAGTTTTATGTCCTTAAAAGAAGGGGGTTTTACAATACCTAGTTCTATACTGGGTTTCTTAAACCTATCTCTAGTCAAATTTTTAGTTAGTATATCTACAATTTGGCTCTTAGCTTGACACAAACACATTTCAATAGAGCCTATCTAATCTTTATCTCTTAAATAATGGTGTTTAATACCAATGAGTTTAGTTCTAGAGTGTTACACTGGATTTTTTTGTATATTTATTGCACTAATGCTATCACACATTATTGGAACTATTTCCCACTATATAATATCCATGTAGTTATTGCTTTATCTAGAGTAATTGTGCACAACATGAAGTTGTAGACACATAATGAGCTTCGATAGTAACTATGGCAATTTGGATTCTATTTCTTAGATGCCTAAGAAATTAAGCATTCCCTAACAAATATTTCCATTCTTGATATGCTTTTTCATTTCACAAGATATTCTGCAAAATTTACTTATTTGTTACCAGATATTAATAGATTATATCCCTTATGAAATGCTCCAAAAATTCTAATTTTAAGAATTATAGTTAAATAAGGTTTTATAAGAAAAATTAATTAAATAAATTATTTTCATTAAAATAAAAAGGAATTAATTAGGGAAAATCAATAAAAAAATTAATAAATATTTTAATTATGAAAATTTGGGTATTTTAGCTAATTAAGGATTTTATATTGGAAATTAATTACATAAATTATTTTGTTTAAATAAGAGGAAATAAATAGTGCCAAATTAATAGGAATGTTATAAATAATTTAATTGGAGAAAATTAGAGTTATTTGCTAATTAAAATGGAATTTATGAAAGACTTTTTAAAAATTCTAAAGTAGCCTTAAAATGAAATTAAATATTATTTTTTTAAAATATTATTATTTTTAAATATCTGAAATATCTAAATTAATAAACCCGACCCTCATTTTTTTTCTTTTTTTTCTTCTTTTTTTCCTTTCTTTTTCTTCCTTTTTCTTTCTTCTTCTTTTCTTTTTCTACCTCCCCTCCCCCGAACTGGGCCTATCCCGTGGCCCAAACTCTTTTCTTTTTCTCTTCTCCTTCGGTGGCCCGGCATGCCACGTTTTGGAACCATTTTTTTTACTTCAGCCAGCTCGGTTCAGTTTCTTTTCCTTCCTTTCTTTTTCTCCTCAGCCACCTGGTCCAAACCCCCCTTATTTCTTCTTCCTCTTCTTCCCGTCGTCAACCTGTAACTCTGCCATAACGCCCCTGGTTTTTTGCCACCGACCACACCCCTTTGACCGGCCATTACTCTTCTCCCTCTTCCCTGCTAACTCATTGGCCATTTTAACCCAACCACACCTCCCCTCTTCTCACTCACGATCCCTTTTTTCCTAGCCAATCACCCCTGTCCCGATTTGAATATCATCAGCCTTCGTTGTCGCCGGTGAACCCTAACCGACAAGCCCTAATTTTCCATCACTGCCCTCTAACTGTAGCCCTCCATTTTACTCTATAAATACCCTCATACTCGGCCCTATTGCCAATGCTGTCGGCCAACGTCGCCACCCGAGTACTCCCTACACCTCCCTCTAACTAACTAAACCACCCATATCCCTCAATTTCGCTACACAAGCCACCCCAGCTGTGTAAAGTCACCTTCCCGATCAGCCTTCCTTTCACCTTCACCACCATTCGCACCACCCTTAGCCACCACTTCCGCCATTGTCGCTACTCCTTTCACCTTCCGAAAGCCTCTACTGACTTCCCTCCACCTCCCCCTACTCTTCCTTTTCTCTATGTTCCTCTCCTCCTCTCCTTTTCTCCTTCTTTCATTTTCGGCCACCGCCGCTGCCGCCATGCACCGCCACCTTCATTATACTCCTCTCCCTATAGGCAGTCACAAACACCCCTACTTCCACTCTCATTCTTCCTCTCTTATTCCCAGCCTTCAACTTTTCTCCTTTTCTTTTCTTTTTCTGGCCACCGCCGTGCACCACCACCGGTGCCGCCTTTCACCACTAACCTAAGGTGGAATCCTAAATCCTCTCAACCCTTTTTCACTATTTATACAAGCCTTATTTTAATTTATTTCAATTATTCGAATATCTTATTATTATTATTATTATTACTACTACTACTACTACTACTACTACTACTACTACTATAACTATTATTATTACTAATGATATTATTATTATTTATATTGAGGGTCGAAGTCCTATTATACTCTTATTTCGAATATTATTATTATTATTATTATTATTATTATTATTATTATTATTATTATTATTATTATTATCATTATTATTATTATTTCAAGTAGGGTAGAATCCTTACTTTACTTTACTCTTGGTTTTTTCTATTATTAGTATTATTATTATCATTATTATTATTATTACTTCATAATTACTGTTATTATTTTATTATTATTACTATTACTATTACTATTACTATTTTTATTATTAATGTTACTAATATCATTATTAGTATTATTTTGGTGAAGGGTTGAAGCCCTTATCCCACTATTTATTTCAAATCATATTATTATTGGTACTAGAACGGTATGAGTGAACCGGTCAGGTACTAAGTGTGGCGGTAATATCCCCAGAATTTATATTTTTTTTATTTTGCTTCCGCTAATTATTTTACTCAAACGAAATTTTTTATTAGTGAATTTTGGGGGTGTTATAGTAAGGGAGGAGTGGGGGTATAGGTGGTGGTCGAGGATGGATTATCAGCGGCTAATGACTGCGAAGTGGATTGCAAAGGTGGTGGAGGTGAAGAAGGAAGGGAAAGGAAGAAAAAGGATAAAGAAAAAGGAAAATGAAAAATGAGGAAAAATAAAATAAAAATGATTTTTAGAATAATAAAATTTAATATTTTTGATAGATAAATTAATTTAATAATTTAATTTCTTATAATTTAATATATTGGTTTAAAAAAGTTAATTTTAGTAAAATATTAGTTTGAAAAATTATTTAAATAAATGAGTATGATAAAATAAAAAGATACTTATTTTAATTTATTAAATATTCATATCCATTTTTGTATACTTAAAAATCCATAAAATAATTAAATTAAATAAATTTAAAAGTTAATTTATACCAAATATAGGCTATTTATTAAATTATACGTTTTTTAAATTTTGGGGTATTACACCAAGTGATTCTATGTGTGAAGCATATAATTTTATGTGTGTTATGAAATAGAAATATGTTAGGATTAATATGGTAAGGTTTGGTAAATGTTGGTTTGTATATTGCAAGTCTAGGTAGTGTTTTACCTAGACCAGCTGATCGATTCCTCGAACTCATTAAGTGGTTGTGTGAGCAGTCAAATTGTTTGAATATTTGGATTGGTTGGTCATGAGATCAAAAGATTGGTTTCATAGATAAGTCAACTAGTTTTAATGAATAGTTGATTAATTAGTCAAATCCATCGACTAGTTTTTCTACAGGCCAAAATAGGTTGGTCTTTACTTAGACCTATCGACTAGTTGGACCAAAAACATCGAATAACTCCTATGAATAGTCATTCGATGAGGCCAACAAGTCAATTGGTCCTCTGATGTTGTTTTGGTTCAGGTCTGGTACACCAAACCATTCGACTAATCTTAGGGACCGATCGACTAGTTCGACTGAATACCGCTTGGTTTGGTTATTGATTATTGGTATTCTCCTAGGTCTTTTGTGTTGACACCACCATGTAATTACTATATGTAAGTTATGATTGAAACTATGATTGCCCTGAATTTCATAAGAATCACAATAGTGGTATTTGGGACTTGAATTGGTTAAGTTGGGTATCATCTCTTAACACCTAATTGGTGCCTTTTATGCTTTGTGTAGTGTTTGGTGTTATCACATAGAAACACCTAATTTGGTTAATAATGGAATTTAATTGTGTTTTGTGTTATCACTTGGAAATAACCAATTTGATTAAAAATTGAATTTAATTGTGTTTAGTGTTATCATTAGAAACACCCATTTCGTTATTTGTGGATTTTATTTGTGATTTGTGATATCACTTAAAAATATATATAATGGAATAAGAATTCATTAGAGCCTTTTTCTTCAAGTCTCGGGGTAGCTAATCGGGATTTAGTAGGTGGGTCATCTTATGGTTATATTTTCACTTAGTACCTATTTCCTTCTCTACCGGGTTGTGATCAGTAAGAGGTATGCGCATATCTTTGAGGTATAGGATTATACTATGGAAGGCCGACATGGCATCGCTGTACAGTAAAGGTGGGTGAGATATCACGGTATAAACCCCTAGTACTTCATATTGTCCATTGCTTAGACAGGTGTGGTATCTCAACTGTTTAGCCCTCGTGGCGGAGATATTCAAGGTGGTAAGTGAGGTATCCTAATATGAGTCCCCTTGGTGTTCTTTGACTACGTGTGGTGGGTGTAGTATCCTGACTTGTGTGAGCCCTTGTGGTAAGTGCAATAGATGTGTGGTGGGTGTGGTATCTCCGAAGAAATCCCATTTGATGTATACTAACCCGATGTGGTGGGTGTGGTATCACACTATGATTATTTGTGCTACCATAACTTTTGCTCATGGCGAAGAACTAAGCGTGGTTGAACAAACTATATTATTAGCCAAAAATAGTGCTAAAGGGAGAATTCTAATGTGGTTTATATTGTATGGGTTGTGATGCATTTACCGTATTATTATCTTTCCATGACTTCCATACAAGCATATCTTGTTACACTACTACTATAAGACTAAGTGTTAACTTGTATTAGTATGTTCATCACCATGTTGTTATGTGATTTCAACGTGGTGTATACGTCTTACCATGTTTTAGGTAGTATGTTTTACCAGTACTTTACCATATTAATACCACACTTGAATGGTTACTATGATGATCTGACTTCTGATCCATGGAGCTGATGATGATTTGTAGGGTTATGACTATCAGTTAGAATATGTTAAGGGTGATGACATGGGTCATTTTGGACTCAAAGTTTATGCTTATGCATAAGAGTTATGCTAACTAGTTAGAGGAATTTTTCCCACTCCGTTAGGAAGTGTTTGTATTGTCGGTTATTTAAACTCTTGACTTGATTTCCTATATTTAGTTTTGTAAACTACCATACACATACCATCTATAACATCGTTCTCGCCTTTATTATATTGTATTGTCACATTGATATTATGAGCATGTATTTTTTCGTTGATTTTTTTATTTTGCCTTGCAGTAAGTATAGACTAGGTGATGATCATATCTCTCTCATGGTTAATATGATGGTAACATTCTCCAATTTTATATTTCAAACACTTCTGCATTATCTTAAAAATAAAATTTTCTAGTCCCAAAATTAGTGGTATTATAGATGTAATTTACATCAGCTTTTATAATTGATTCATGTTAAATTTTCCACCACATATAAGGTAGGCTAAAATCCATGAAAAGGGGTCAAAGTTAGGGTTAGGGTTTAAAGATAATATTATGATTGTTGGGGTTAAATATGTATCAATAGAAGTCAATGTGACCATGGTGATAAATTTAATTGTGTAACATTGAAACCAAATGCTATATTAGCTCACAAAAATAAATGAAGGATTTTTTTAAATTATCACTCATATAGAATTGACAAAATTAGAAAAGAATTCACACAAAATTCAATTGACGATTCAATTCATGTCTATGAAACCAACGTAATTTGTATATAGGCCTTTATAATTGAATCATACATGATCTTTCACACTTAAGATAAACTAAAATCTAACAGAAAAGGTACACAAAAATCTTACTAATTAGAGCCTCACTCGTACACAGTAGCGGAGCTAGGGCTTTGCAATGGTATCACAGAACACCATGCAATTTCAGATTAAGTATATTTTAATATAGTCATGTATTACAAAGATTAAATTGGTGTAGTGGAGGACACCACGGAAATTGTGCCATATGGGTAGGATGGAGGTCAAGGGATCAAATCTCTATGGTATCCTAATTTCAGCTGGGATTTATAAAAATTAAAACAATCCTCATGGCAGCATAAGGATTCGAACCCACAACCACCAAGACATATCTTACCCACCTCAACCATTTATCCAAACGGGGATTATTGATCTTTTTCACTTATAGATATTATATATCTTAAATTGTTGTAATCCTTCTTTTTTATCACAATCATTGTACTTGTTTATTTTGCTCTAATTATGTTACTAGTTAGCTAATTTTTGTATTTATAATGTTATTAATAATACATTTTAAAATTATATGATTAATTAATGAACAAATACTATTTTAGTGATATTTTTAAATAATAATAATTTAATATCATTGATCATGAAAAGCTATAAATTAAAAATAAATTTTAGTTGAACAAAAAGGGATGTTATATTATTTTAAATAGTAAATTTATTATAAATAAAAAATTATTATTATTATTATTATTATTATTATAAAGGGATACCATGGAAAAAAATATCTAGCTCAACCACTGCTCATACACATATAAAAGATAAATCAAATTCTAAAAAGATAGAATTATATATAATTAACTCTAATCCTTAAGTAAGATATTTAATTATTAACAAATATATTAATGACTAATTAGGACTGATAACAATCGGCCTTCCCATGGACGTCCATTATATGTGCATGACACATTATTTCATTAAACTTCTTTTCTTGTCCTATATTTGTCTAACATGCTTCCACATCAGCGAACTTTCCGAGCCAAGCTAATGATGGGTCATGCATGTTACTAAAGCTGGCAAAAGTTGACCCGACCCGAAAAATCCGACGAATACCGACTCGATCCGTCCGAAATTTGATCTGATTTTATCCGATTAATAAAAAGCCCGAAACCTATCTGACCCGATCCGATACATATCCGATATCCGATACAACCCGAGGAATCATAAGCCCGAAATAAACCCGACCCGATCCGCTATTCACCCGAAACCCGATATAACCCGAAAAACTATAAATCCGAAATGACCCGACCCGATCCATTATTTATCCAAAATCTTATATTATTTGAAAAATTATAAACCTATAAAGATTCAACTTGGTACTACCCAAAAATTAACATTAACACATAACTTAAATTTTTTTAAACTTCATAAAACATGAAATAATGTAGATGTGCAACTAATCCATAATAGCACTTACATCAAAATCTAGAAACAATATACTTTCATAAAATTTATATCACTTATGTATATACAAATACAATATCCATTGATACTAATAGAAATAAAAGTAGATAAAAAAACACTACTATGTCATTTAAATAGTAGTTCACTTCCATTATTCCATTTAGTACCGTAAGATAATAACAGTGTGGCCTTGAACACTATATGTTAATATCTATACGGCCATACCTTATAATATAGCACCTACAACATCATAGGAAAGTAAGAAAATTATGGAGTGAGAATGTTAGTTATTCATTATAAAAATTGAAGATTAATATTTTTTATTACATCAACAGTGTTAAATAGTAAGAAGTCAATATTAGTTGGTCTTTTTGTTAATAATAGTCATTATTACTTATTTTATCTAATTTTTTATCTTATTTAGCTTGATATGATCTAATCAAAATATATAATAAAAAACTAATATGTTGTTATTATTATTTTTGCCATAATTGATATTCATTGATTACTATTATTATTGTTATCATTATTTTTGTATTACTATTATTATTATTATTATTATTATTATTATTATTATTATATTTATTAAAATTATGTTGATATGATGTGATCAATCTCTTTTAAAAATAATATGAGAAGTACAACCTTAGAAGTCTTTGTTTGTTATCAATTATCAATGACTATTATAAGTTAATATCATGTAAGATAAATTAAAATAAATGATCTCAAAATAATTAACTTTTAGTAATATCTTGGAATAAAAAGAAAGAAAGAAAATGACACAAGCATGACTCAAATATGAAATGACCTAAATCCAATCTAAATTTGACCCGAAAATATAATAATTGAAACTCAACCGAGCCCGAACCGAACCCGAACCGAAATTAGAACAACCCAAATTTACCCGAATCCGAGTCCATCCGATCTTAACCAGATCCGACCCAAGAGCTTAGAATGATCCGAGATTATCCGATGCTGAATTGATCCGAATCAAACCCGACCCAGCCCGACCCGATAAAATGATCCGAAATTATCCGAAATCGATATGACCCGATTATCATGTTACCCGATCCGATAATAACCCGACCCGCCCGATTGCCAGCTCTACATGTTACGCCAGGACAGGGAGGCTGTCGATTGTTTGCCCAGGTCACTCATAGGAGAGGTAAAAATAACTCTTGCTATCATCTTACTAGGATTCATTTTCTAGGATTCGAATGATCGAAACAGGAAATGATTTAAATCAAGGGGCTGCTTCGTTTTCTCGTAGGCTTTCATTGAAAGAACCCAATGAACAGATGAACGAAAACGACCTAGAACATCACATGATGTTAAATATAACAATGGCTTCACCAGCATACTTCATTTATCACAAACCCATATAGATACCTTTGGGGATGCTACAACGAGAAGACTAATGAGTTGGAACGCTTAGAGAGCACATCAAATATTCCTTGGCACTTTATTTTCGCCAAATTCTAACCGAAAAACTAACTAATTTCTTATTCAGGAGCTAACAACAAAGAGACAATATTAACTGTGAATCAACAGAACTACAAATGTTTTACAAGAGAGAGAGAGACTACTGAAATAGTGCTATCCAATCTTGAACTACAATTGTTGGCTGGGCGAACGGTTGAGCAAGCCTGCATATAGAAGATTCCAGCTCAATCTTTCTTAACAAACTTGAGAGTCCACTGCTGCATAACCTGTCAGGATACAAACATGCAAGAAAGACAATTATGACAATCATAAAGCCAACATATAAAACACATAATACAGTCCGTTTATCCCATCTATTACTGAAATCCACGTGAGCAAGAAGAAACAAGGAGATGCCAGCAAGATGCGGGATTGGGAGTCTTTGCCTCTGATTAGACTAATTGCAGGATATATGGTCATTTTCGATAGATATTTCACAACAGCAACATTAGCCAGGATTTGACAAGAGACTTCCACGAGCAACATAGACATATATATCTCAACAGCATAAATAAAGTTTCATCATAGCCAACAGATCTTCGTATCCTCTTGCAAATGAACAGAAAACCATCACCAAACCCAACAAAAACACAAGGACAATAGTAGCTTATGACCAAACAGAAATAAAAGAAAACACTTAAAGAAGAAAAAATAAATAAATAAACAGCACCAAACTGAAGGGACCAGTCAAATATAATCTACCTTCTATATCCCCCACGTTATATGCGTAAATCAACATATAAAATAAATTCCATATAGAGTGATTCCCCCTTTATATGGACACACATAAGAGTTAGGACCACATTGACATTTAATTAAAAACTAAACATCTTTCATCTGGTACATGTGCAAAAACTTTGCTCTAATTAACCAAGTTTACCAAGCTGAAGTTTTAGTTTCTATAGGTGCCGTTGTATTCATCCTCACCTTTCAGATGCCCTAAGACAGAAAACATTTTAGCTTAGCCAACACCACAACATCAAACCAGACATTTATTGCTTTTGGACAAACTCTAATGAACTAGAAGTCTGGGCCTCTGCAATGGCAGACAAATACAAGTGATTGCCGAGTATATTTTAGTTTCCACAATTGCAGTTGTATTCATCCTCCACTTTGAGATGCCCTAAGACAAACAACATTTTGGTTTAGCCAACGACTACTACGGCAAGGAAAAATAATAACAGCACATTAATAACGATGATTTTGAAACCGTTGCCAAACGCATAAAAATTAATGCACAGGATAGTTGAGGAAGTTTTGACAACGGTTATAATTTAAAACCGTTATTAAAACCTTCACCCTAAAATTATACACAATAGTTTTAATAACAGTAAAGGTAAAAACCGTTATTAAAAGTTGTTTTAATAACCGTTCTTGACATAACCGTTATTAAAAGTACCCTCGTATGAAAATAGGGTTTTCATAACTGTTCCCGTAAGAACCATTATCAAAACATATTTTAACAACAATTCTCTACAGAAACATTATTAAAGGAACTTTTAATAACGGTTCTTACAGGAACCGTTATTAAAACTCCAATCTTCCGCTTCTTATTTCCTTCACTTCTTATTTTATGCCAAAAATTTCAAAATCCCTCATTTTACGCATTCCTTCTCTTACTCTCGTTCTCTTGAGAACCCTCGCACCACCACACCGTACGCCACCACTCCGCAACTCCGGCGCCTCTCAACTCAAGGCAACCACCACTCATTCTCTTTCGCACCACCAAGTCCGAGCAACCACTCGTTCGCTTACACCACCACACCGCTATCATTCTCGGCGTTGCATGTACTGCCATTCTTGCGCACCTTGCCTGCACTTGGTCCTTCTTGCTCCACCGTGTTCATAGGTAGTCGCCACTATCCTCTTACTCGTCGCCAGTTCTCTTGCTGCGTCCGCTCCTCTTACGTATGGTTTGTTCTTCAGTAGTTTATTCTCTTATTATATATATTTATTTATTTATAAATGCATGCATGTTAATGCAGGCTGCAGTGTTAGCTATTGAAAAATTGCAGTTTATTGTTGAACAATGTGTTGTTGAATGTGTTAGTGAAAATATTGTTGTTCGTTATTGAATTTATTGATGTTATATATTAACATGCATGAGTGTGTTGATCGACCTTATATATATACACCGTTGTAGTGCTTAATTACTAGGAGAAATAAAATACTAGTAATGTCATCGTAAAAACTATATATATATACACATTTTCATTAATAAGTATAGGACACTAGGATGTTATGAAATATCACATAATTAAATGAAAATATATTTTACATATGAACATCTTTAAATGATAATTTCAACTAGAGTCGCATTTTAATAGTTTTTATTTGCATGTTAATAGTTTTTATTTGATGAGAGGATTAAATAGAAAAAGAAAATAAAGAAGATATAAAAGTGAATAATTAAACAGAGAGAAATAGCTGTGTATAATAGTAATATGTAGGATTTCTTAGGGTTTAATTATAGTTAAGCTAGGTTTAGGATTAGGGTTTATTAGGTTTAGGGTTAGTTTTTATTATAATTTATTAGGATTAGGGTTTAGCGTTTATTACACTAAATATGATAATTAATATGTTATCTTATAACAAACTATTATATACATTATTCTCAACTCTACTTTTAATAATATCATATTATTATACATAACCTATATATATTAATATCTACTTGATTTTACTATGTGGAGCTTGAATGATTAGATGATAGTTTGATGTTCAGCTGATTTGTTGAATATATAAGTCAAGATTATGTCATTATTTTAAACATGTCGAGTATAATAAGAGGAAGTTTGATTCTACTTAACTCATTGACAAATCTAGTGGAAGTAAATGAAAGGACAGGTTTCGTGATTTATCTTTTCTTGATATTTAATGATACATTTATATCAATAGAGAAATAAATAAAAATCAATTCAAGATTATAAGTTTTATGATGAATATTTTATGTGGGTATGTTGTTAGCTTTACATAGTTGATTAAGATATGGTAGAATATATTTATGATTTGTCTAACTATTTGAAGAGTTTACATATTCTATAATTTAGATCCTTTCGAGAACAAACTTGATGATAAGATTTAGTGGTTCTCATTTGTAGGTATACAACTTGATCTACGAACTCATGGTGCCATTGCTGATCTACGAACTCATGTAGATCATTGCTATGACATACGCTCCACCATATCTATGCATGGTGCCACATACTGATCTACGAACTCATGTCATATGGTTATACAACGAGCTAGGTCAGCTGTTTGTGAGTAGCGTGTCGTATAACCCATTCTATTTCAGATCGTATCACCTACTCTTGACCATGCCTCAAATAGAGCCATGGTTGTTGGTTAAATCTACTTTTTTGCATTGGTTTGTCCACCACACTAATGCACTACACCCAAGATTTATTGAGGGTGAGGTGTTTGCCAAGGAGTATGAACAAATATCTAGAGAGCTGATGGTGATTAATGACAAGTGGAGGTTTCGTCATAGCTTGCCTCCAAGTATCCACCTCTGTTACCCTAGAGTATCCATGACTAGACTCTGTTGATGATGTAAGGGAACAGATGACATATCAAGATGAGTGAACTTTGAGAGTGATAGTTATGAGGCTACCGAGGGATTTAATGTTATGGTTATGAGTTTTTCTTAGTTAGGTGTTTGGACTTTAGCAACCTTTTGATGTATATAGTGTTGTTATTGCCTTAATACCGTAGTATGTATGTCTTTTGTAATTTGAACCATTGTATAATGTTTTGCTCTGTGTGTGTGTCTGTGTCTATATATATATATATATGAACTCCTCCTAAATATGAGTGGCTTGAGTATTGATATCTTTTTGGAAACGTGTTCTTATGATTTACATATATATATATATATACACACACACACACACACATAGAATAGCATTATTGAACGATGATAACAATAACATTAATGAAGAGGAAATATAAGTCAGGGATGATCATCGTGAAATAATAGATGTATCAAATTTTGAAACCAATCCAAAACTAAGAAGGAAAAAAAAGGAAAAGAAGGCAATAAGGGTAATAATATTGTAACATATGATATGTGTGCTTGTTTTTTAAAATGCATATTTCGACCTTCATCATTAAATATTTATTATATTGAAAAATAATTTAGTGGTACATTATGGTCAATAAATAACATTCTAACATAATTTATTTATTAATTTTTTGTAAAGATATGGCTAATTAAAAAGCTAATAGGGACAATAGTGATGAAGAAGGGAAGGATGACCTACTTTTATGATAATCATCATGAACATGCGGAATTGAGGAGAATAAGTTGAGTTGGGATAAAATACTTACAATCTTTCCATTGGCTCTTACGCAAACATGTTTATGACGTACATTTTACTCATCACGCATAACCGTATTCCTATCTTTTATAGTAATTGGAAGTAGGCTCCAAAGGGTCACAAGGAACATATTTGGTAGGAAGTCATGGTAAATATGCTATTTTACTTAATCATTTTTGTATGTCAAATGTTATTAATTTTAATGCATTAATATCGGTATATATCTATATGTCTTATTTTGTAGAGAGTCTTCAATGTCCAAGAGACCAGGAAGAAATGGCTTCTTAGACATTATAGTGAGCGTCTAAGAACATTTAAGGCGTACTTGGCTAGTAGAAAAATGTATAGAAAGAGGAATGGCTCCCTACAGCAAAACCCACCCAAATGAGATGGTTTCATTGATCAAAAAAGTAGGAAACAATTTATTGCATATCGTCATTTGGAGGATTTTAAGGTATTTCTTAGATAACAATTAAAATTTTTGACTAAGAATATTTCATTGATATTTAAATAACTATGTGCTTATATTTTGGCTTGTAACATAGAAAAAAAAGTGTCAAAAATAAAAATATTACTAAGTAGAATAAATACCAACATAATATGGCTCGCAAAAGCTATGTAATGCAGGCCTTGAAGAGGAGTTGGTATGAGATTTTAATTTATCTATTTACATGTAAAAGTCTAATCTTATAATAATATTCTTAATGTAAGATTAATTTTTTATTTACAGCTCATAACCCAGAACTTGGATTCATATATCTCGTCCATCAATATTGGTACATTATAGAAGGAAGCTAGAGCAACAAAAGATGGATATCTCAATGAAGATGTAGATGTTGCTGCCAAAAAAATTGTAAGTTTATAGATATCTCAAACCCTCCTTAGTTTTCTTTTAGAAGACTATTATATTATGCTTATTCCTATAAGTTAAATTTAAATATATTGCATATATTACATGAGGAACTTGAAATGCCAAATTTTGCATAGGAGCTAGACCAATGTAACATTGTGTCCTAGGCTACAGGAATTGTAGAACACTCTGAATGACACAAGGTCCTGGATTAGGTGTTATGAGAACGAGCATGTATGGTCGATCTCATGGTTCTCGTAACACTAATGAGCAAGTGGTCATCCTCACCTAGATATTAAACATGACATATGAACGGATGGCAACAATAGAGCAAAAGTTTTCATTTATCAAGTCTCAAGGGTATAAGCCATCCGATTTAGTTGGCCATGATCAACTTCACATACCCAATGTAAATTGTGTTAGAGACTGTTGCAAAGCTGATGCACGTCTTTCTTCTCTTCCCGAGGTAAACATTACAAACTATAAATTGTTATTAAATGTGTTCGGTGACATAAATAATTAAGAATGTGTAATATTTTATTTCAGGGTTTGCATAAATGTGACTTGTTAGCGAATAACCTTTCACCTCTTTTGGCAAAATGAAGGGTATGCATTAGTCATAGTACCCAAACACAAACAATCCATAGGTATAACTTGGCCCTAAATATAAGGCCAATGAGTATTGACATTCCAATCATTGGCAGTGTGCCCTTACTTTGTTATAAAGAAGGCGATGAGGTAGCTACAGTGCTAGAAGCTCATGGAAGCTTCATGCCTTAGCCTACGGATCAGATACATCTCACTACTAAAGAGGTTATGACATTCGACATCATTATTAGATCTTATGTGTTACTTACATTGTTTATACCTTTTTCATATATATATATATATATATATATATATATGCTCAATACATATTTCATTTATTATTGTGAATTATAGAACCAAAAAAGAATGCTCCTGAGAATAAAACGAAGAGAGGTACTAGCAGAACGATCAATACAAAAGAGGGCGCTGCTAAAAGAAAGATAACTAAATCAGAAAAATTAGTTGCTCCACAAAAGATTCTATCTTCAGAGAAAAGCCAACCTCCACAAACACTGGGTTTATTGTATTTCTATGCCCAAAACTACCTCAACAACAATTATATTTTAATTAATTGTTGTCCTAAGTATGTTGGGAGGGACGATGCTACTTATATAATATCGGCAATTGACATAAGTTACATTTATAATCAGGAATGGATATCAACCATAAGTGTTGCCATTTATTTCAGATTTTAGTACTTCTTATTGCATTAGAATTTTTATGACCTCTTATATGAGTTATCAATTATTAACAAATATGTAATGTTATTGTCGTCAATAGGTTGGTAACTAGTTGTGCTATGGTGGAGGGAATATTGTCATCTATTGTATTTGTGTACCCATACTATATAGCTAACAGTACTACAATAAGAGAGAGTAGGCACATAAACTATTAAGCAAATCACATTTTATCAGAAGGCTACAACAAGATGTATCTCATTCCTTACCCGGCAAATGAACATTGAGTTTTATACGCCATCCGACCTGATCTTAATAAAGTCTACGTATTTGATTCCCTTCGATTCTATAGCGTGTCTATGAACGTCACTCGTCGTGGTGGGAAAAAATATATTAACATGTTAGTATAATTTTTACTTCTTACTTCATTAGCTTATTTATGCATATATTCTACTTTAATTATTTTAGGTATATATACTTACGATATTGTGTATCCAACTCTATTTATTAGGACACTAAGCATGGCGTATCAAAGAAGAGGTGAGAATAGTGTCCCAAGCCCAAAGAGTCTTGAATATCAGCCTGTAATGGTAAATAGAAAGACAACTATTTTGTATTTTGTTTTAATTCGAATTACTAACAGTTAGAGAGCTAACTAAATTCATTTGACTGTGTCCAAAATAGCACAACGACGATGATTGTGGATACTATGTATGTAAAACAACAAATCTGATAATCCAAAACATATCGGTCAATATAGATCCAAGCTATGTATGTTTGTTTTTCCATATTTTTCCATTATTGAATCATGACATATATATTTGGTACTTGACCTAAGTACTAACTGAATAATCGAAACTTGTGAATTTGTAGTTTTTCACAGGTGGGTATGCACAAAGCCAAAAATACAGTGATAATAAAATTGATTAAGTTATAGACCAATGAGTCAAGCACGTGTGCTTATACATTCAGTATTAGGGATCTACATTCTACATACATGTTTAGGTTTGTATTTCATCTACGTCTTTTGGTCATCTAGGTTATAATCTATGAGCTTTTGACTTTGGAGTGTAAGCTACTAAGTTGTGGTACACCTAATAATTTTGATTCCTGAGTATGTCCAATGTATTGAGACATAGCAATTAGAGATTGATTGAAAACATGTAGTATTCGGAGGAAAACATGAATGTATATATGAACTAATGTTGTTTTATATTGTAGATTTGATAAATATTTGAAGATACAACTGTGTATGCGGGGTAGAACAAAACAGCAAGAATATAAAAACAAACAAACAAGTTTTAATAACAGTTCTTACTCTCTTACTTAAACCGTTATTATAGATGTTTCAATAGCAGTTTTAAGTAAGAACTGTTATTAAAACCATTTTTAATAATGGTTATATTTAAAAACCGTTATTAAAAGTTGGCATTTAATCTCAATTAGGGTTTAATAAATGCATAATAAATAATTAAAACCCTAAATCGATTGTGTTTTAACAATGGTTTTAACTCAAAACCGTTATTAAAAGATCCATTTCATACTTATTTAATACATATTCGGGTTTAATAAATACATAATCAATGATTAAAACCTTAATTGGTTGACATTTTAACAACAGTTTTTGGATTAACCGTTATTAAAACATTGTTGTTAACAACGGTTGTGACTTACAAACCGTTATTAAAACCTAGTTTTAATAACGGTTTTTAAATACCAAGTTTACCCCAATATTCGCAATTTTTTGTATATTTTTTTATGACGGTTATGAACCGTTATTAAATATTTAATAACAGGCAATTCAATAACAGTTCAAAACCGTTATTAAAATGATAAAATAACCGTTATTAAAACCCCTTTCTGGGTTAGTGAACACATATCAAACCAGATTAATTATGGCCTATAGACAAACCCTAATGAACTAGAAGTCTGGTCATCTTCAATGGCAGACAAATACAAGTGATTGCCTAATATATTTTCAAGATAGGCTAAGATTGCTAAGGAATATAACATAAGTTGAAGCAGTGTGGAACACGGCATTACCTATAAGGCAAAAATAGGGTTTGGTCTCCGCATAAGACTGATCATTCTAGAAAAGGCCAAATACTAGAGCCTTCCAAGAAGCTAAGCAACCTCCCCCGAGTTCATTAAATTGTAGTTGGAATGAGGATATCCACTTCTAGGAGAACGGATATTTAACTTGACCATGTCAATTATGAAATGATAATGACATTAAGGTTAGCTTCTCACCTAATTCTCACAATCTTTCATGAAAAAGGTGTACTTAGCCATCAACAATGAAAGACGACTAGAGGTCTTGGAGGATTTGGAGGTTAGTTGAATATGTGGCCGTATTATCAATGAAAACAACTATTGGGACAACATAGTGATTTTTGTAAAATATAGCAACCCACAAGATAAAAAATCTTTCAGGCCAAAGAATTATAGGAAATCTATCAGGTTGAAGAATTATAGGATTACGATCACTTGTTCTTCAAACATAAAAATCAATTGTACAGTGTGAAGGATTATTTTGATAAAAAATTCATGTTGATTTTAATCCCGACTCTTTTAAAAGTATTTTTGATCATATAAGTTTTAGTTGAGACCAATATGGTCTCAACTGATCGACTGGTTTGGCTCAAATTCAAGAGTTTAAACTTGTAAAAACGCAAATAGATTGTCTAGCTAAGTAAGCTGATCAACTGGTTTGACTACCCAATCCATGGGTTATGCTCCTACAAAAATCCATTTCGTCTCTGTTTAAGCAAGTCAATTGGTTTTACAAAACCAATCGACTGGTTTAGAAATCAATCGACTAGTTTCACTAACCAATCCATGGGTTCTACTCATGCAGAAACTCATTCATCTCTATTTAAACACATCGACTGGTTTCATCAACTACACCGATCGACGAGTTGAACTAACCACTTCATGGATTTTGCTCTTGTAGAAATCCATTTATCTCTGTTTAAACATATCACCTAGTTTCACCAAACTACCTAATTTGACTAACTAGCCCATAAATTTTGCACCTACAGAAACGCATTCATCTCTTTTTAAATACATTGATAGGTTTGACTCAACCAATTGATTGGTTTGACTAACCAATCAATAGATTTTACTCCTACAGAAACCTATTTATCTTTGTTTAAACACATTGATTAGTTTTACCAAATAAATCGACAAGTTCAAAAATCGATCGACTGGTTTGACCAACCAAGCTAAGGGTTGAGATAAAATACTAAACGATTTTTGCCTAGGAAGTAAACAGATCAACTAGTTAGAGTAAACCAATCCCATGGTCTGAATGACACATCGACTGGTTTACTAAACCATCATACTATTCAAATATATTCATAGGACCAACTATGTACAACATGAAACCAATAAACCGAGTTTAATAACCGATCGATTGGTTTGTGTAATAGTAAAATTTCCATCTAAGGATCTGAACATATTTAGTTCACTGGTTTGAAATACCGATCTACTGTTCATCTTTAAATACTAAAAAAACCTTCCTGTTGCTCAAGCAATGGATATATGTTATTTTACTCCAACAACTACACAATAGTGCATAATTATAAATAGCATTTATGAGGCAGCATACAAACTACTTTTTTTGATATATCATTAATTACACAAATCAGTTCTTTACTCCTACTTACAATTAACTCTCAACTACTCACTTCTATATTCTTTTCAAGTTGAGATATTTTTAAAAGTATTTGTGCTTGTTCTACTCAACTAGAAATCACTCATTAATTTAATATCTAATTATTTCTAGCTAGGTTACACTCACAAACTATACTTCCACTTTTATATTTGTATCATTTGTGAGATATCTTGTAAGCAACCACAACTCTCAAAACTTATTATATTGAGATAGTGTATTGCCTAGCATTTCTGAGAAATGCCATTAAATTAGTAGATCCATAAAATTGGAGAGAATAACCAGGTCAATTTGTAAATCAACTCCTAGAAGATGATTGAGATAATAGGCTCATAAACCAAGAGATGAGTGATCATCACTATATATTATACATTAAATTTGTAGTTTCTCATTTTCAGTTTTCTTTTTTTTTAAAAAAAAACTTATTCACCCCCTTCTAGGTTTCTTTCAAAAAGGATAAAAAGAAAAAGGATGAAAAAGGATAAATAAGAGAATTCTGTTAAATATTTTAAATATAACTTAAATAATTTCTTTCATTTTTTTGAAAAATATATCAAAAACAAAAATAAGAAGAATTGGACAGTTAATGTTTTAAAATCAAGGATCTAGATTCTTCTATTATAGTGAAATTAATTCATTGATCCTACAGAGAGAAGAAAGAATAGAGAAGGGTAAATAAGAGAATTTGATTAAATATTATAATTATAATTTGAATTAATTTTACTAACTTTTTAAATAATTTATTAATATTCAAATTAAGAAGTAAAGGACAGTTCATTAATGTTTAAAATCAATGATCTAGATTATCATGTTATGTTATAGAGACTAATCGATCACCAATAGAATGTTCTGCTTTTCACATGTGATCCATCATTCCCTAGCTGCACTTAAAAAAAATGTAATTCTCTACATCTCCTTTTGTAACCCACTAGGTTTTTATATTCGAGAGCCATGATATAATGCTTCAATTGTTTCTAGCAAACAATGTAAACTTCGTTCATTTTTTGTTACCAACCTCTGTCAGGATTGATAGTAACCCACTAAGTTTCCGTATTCGAGAAGCTATGATATAATGCTACAGTTATTTCTAGCAAACAATGTAAGCTTAAATCATTTTTCATTATCTTTCTCTGTCAGGATTGATAGTTTTTCTTAAGCTTAGAAAGTAAATGGAAAAGAATCAAGGTGTCCCCTAATTAAAATAAGCTGACATTTTACCAAAACCATAGTGAGAAATAGGACTCTCAAATCTTCAGTGATCAAATTAAATAAATAAAACTTCAGATACTAGCTTATAAACTCTTGCAATAAAATTGAAAGCATCCACATGAAGAACGAGATAGCACCACCTTTGAGAAACATCAGAGTAGACTAAGAATGAAATAGATCAAATCAACAAATGAATAACTACCTTATCATTCAATTTGCGGATCAGTCATCATCTATTTCCACTATCTCAGGCTGAGGTGGAGGTGCATATGAGTTGTTGCCATTTCCATTGTTATCTTCATCATCATCATCAATCTCGACTAACTCATTCTGCAGCAACGAAGGGGCTAATGGCCCCTTAAATTCTCCATTATTCTCCCCAAGAAGCTCACGTGCTGCTTTTTCAAGGAACTCTTGAGCAGCAGCTCGTACAGAAGGTTTCTCCGGTGATTCAAATTTCCTTTTCCTTTGATGATTCTTCTGTAAATGGTATCCATATTTACTGATTTCCCTCATGCTTTCTCTCTGCTCTAGAAACCAAAAAGGTAAATATATATATATATAATAAACAATTAAGCTTTGCTAAATTTACAAGAAACAAGAAACGATCCATTAGAGTGCCAACCAGGTGTAAGATCGGGCAGAGAGTGCTCAATGAAACGCGTTGCTGCTTGATAGTTCAATGTTGTACTAGGGCACAAAGGAGCTTCAGAGGTGTGAGGTCATGTACACATTAATAATAGTCAGGCCTAGAACTCCAAGAAAATGATTGAATGAAGAAATTAGGTTAAAAGTAATAACTTTTATGAAGTACCTCTACTCCTAGCAAGGTATTGCTCAAGTTTTCCTTGGTACTGGGTCAACCTCTCCTATGTCATTAACCATGCAAACAAAGGTAAATAACAGTTGGCATTATCAAACCAAAAGACAGCTAATAACAATGATTGGGCCAAGTAAAGGCATCCAATAAGGAACTATAAATATGAGCAATGTTGCACGGAGATGTGGAAATAGGGACAGAAAAAAAACATGGAAATGTTATTTCTTAAAAATTTAGGAAACAAGGACGTAAGGAAATGGCAAAGAAAACTTACACACACACACACACACATCATATATATTTTTTAAAAATAGACCGAATCTTCTAAAATTGAGAAAAATAAAAAAAATCCTAAAACTACTACCTACATCAGTTGATTTAAACAATTAATAAAAAAAAATTTAAAAATTAATATAATGTTTTCTACACTGATTCTTACACCGAAAAGTTTCCAAGACATAAACATTTCCGTGCTTCACTATATATGATGAGCACAGAAACACTTGCAAGAATTGAACATGCATATTAAAAACATGCATTACTCTGGAGAACAACTAGATTAAGTAGACAGTTATAACAAAATATTAAGAAACCATAATGGTACGTATCCATCGACCAGAAGCCACATAATGAACCAGAAAGAATGATCCGTTTATATTCATTTATCAATCAAGATCAAATACTGACATAATTGAAATCACCATCTCGTCAAATCAGATGAACCGGTACGACACCATTTACAACGGGATTGAGAGGAAACTCCTAGCGGCATAATCAAGCACAAAAGTAAATAATGAACCGTGCAACAAATAAAAGAAAGAATGCATACAAGTTCTCCCTTCATCTGATGGTGAAATGGGTCAACACCAGAACACCTCAACTTCACTGGACCCAGAAAAAACGTAAAACCCACATGAGAAGCCAATCTGTCGTTCTAAAATCCAATAAAGACGACCACAAAGCATAGAAAAATTAGGTCTATTTACCAGCGAAAAGGGTTGAAGTAACTTTGGCGACCATGAGAAGGGACCGAGCACGCTCAAGAGGAGGCAATTCAGCGAGAACATCAGGGTCAGAAAGAGATAAGAATTGGTCAAAACTTGCCTCCATTTCTTCTATATTTGCTAGTGTCCTCTTCACAGATTCCACCACTCTCTCCGGTACTGCTCCGTTGCTGCTCCGTTTCTCAACCTCCATTGCTCTTACTCTCTATCCGGACCCGAGGGTTTGAGAGAAGAAATTCCCAGAGAAATTTGAGCAACTTCGGGCTCGTGACGGCTGTGCTAGGAATTTATATGACTAATACCATCAGTAAAACGAATTGGAAATTTGGAATACGCTTACGGGCGGCAGACATACGGAGCCTGTAACTAGACAAGCAGCCGGTGAGAGTAAACGACCTTTATCATAAGCGAACGCGTCATCAATCAAAAGTCGCAACTCGCAAGCATTGGGAGGCGATGAAAACAAAAAAGATAAATTATTTTAATTATAAAATATGTTTGTGTATATTTTATATATATATAAATGAAAATTAAGAGGAAAAAAAAACTTTCGAATTGAAGAAGGGATCAAACAGAGTTTTAGCACATGATGGATCATCAACCTCTCACCGATAAAGTGAGACGAACTATATGATCAATCCAATATTATATTGATTAAGAATAAACCACAACGATATGTCTTTATTTACTAAACTCCTACTATGATGTCTAACACAGATTACAATAAGGTATACTAATTTTTATTATGATGATTCTATGAAAATTATGATTCATGAATTGTATTTTATGCTTAAAAGATTGATGCACTATTTAATTCATTCTATATGATAAATATCAATCACATTTTTTACACATATCTAATTAGTTTCAACGTTTGGATGTACAATAAATGACGATTAATAGTATTTGATGAGTAGATCAAAGTAAGCTTTTCTTTGCTAGGAAGACATCTTTAATTGGACTAAATGTATAGCTTAAAGATGCATTCTTTCCAAACAGTCTTACTTCTTGTAAAGGAAAGGAGAGTTGATTTTGAACTATTGGTATATGAATTTGTAATATTCTAAAAATTCATAACTTTTATTTTTGAATGCTTAACCTTTTAAAAAAACTAACTTTTAAACCTTAGCATAATTATTATATTAATAACATTTGATTTATAACCTAAATATATTTTCTTTCCTAATTATTTTACATTTTCCTTTATAGTAAACCAATCCCAAACCTAATTATTTTTACCTAATATATTTTTCTTATCCGATACCTTAATCTATCTAAATTAAACCTAAAAATAATATATATATACACACCTCTTACCTTTTTTTCCCTTAATTAACCCCTCTACCGTGCATGCATTTCCTCCCCCAAACACTCCACATATACACACACCCACACAGCCACACTCCTTACCCTTTTTCCCCTAATTAACTCCTCTATCATGCCTACATTTCGTCCCCCAAACACTCTCCATATCCCCTTACCTCACACTACAACTTTTACTACACCCATATCCCTCATATATCGAACGATACCTCTCACTAATCCCTATCACCCTACCCTTCTCTGCTGAACCATACCCCTCTTGTCATACCTAGGGCTGTTCATGTTATCCGATATCTGCTTATCCGATCCGATATCCGAAGCGATCCGATCCGAAAAAACAAATATCCGATCCGATTTTTTTTTTCAAATCAAATATCCGATCCGGTCAACGAAAAGTCAAACAAATCAAATATCCGATCCGACAAATACAAATAATATCCGATCCGAAGAAAAAATATTTATATATTTTTTATAATTTTTTATTTTATATATAATTGTATATAAATAAATTTAGATGTGTCTGTGTATAATTTTACTTACTTTATTTATTATTTGAGGCAAAATTTAATTTAATTGAAATTATATTTTTAATATAATCCCTTTTTAGATATTTATAAAAATAAAAATAAAAATACTCTGCATACCGATATACTTCATCCACTCCTTTCTTATTTTAGTTTTAACATTGGATATTTGTTGAGTACGTCGGATATTTGCTAAGTGAATCGGATATTTGCTCAGCATTCGCTCAACAAATCGGATAATATAAAATATATTTGTCATTTGGTAATTTTTTTATACTTGAAATTGTATTCGAATAATATCGGATATATTTGATATCCGATGATATCCGATCCGAAAATTCAAATATCCGATCTTCCGGATATCCGAAGTTTCAAATCAAATATCAAATATCATTTTTAGATATCCGAAATTTCAAATATCCGACAATCAAATATCCGAAATATCGGATATTTGATCCGTGAACAGCCCTCATACCCCAAAATTTAAAAATCTAAAAATTTATTTATCAATAAATTAATTTAACCTAATTTGTAAATTTTATTTATTTAATGATCCTAAATTAATTATAGATAATTTACATTAATTTTTTATTTATTAGTACTAAATCAAAATTTTACTCTAAAATTTAACCTAAATTCCACATCCAAAAATGTCCTTTTCCTTTTTTTCATTTTTTTCTTTTTCCTTCATTTCCTTTTTCTTTCTTTCTTTCTTTTCATCTCCTTTCCTTTTTTTCTTTTCCCTCCTTCCTAGGTTGCGTCATTTCTCCCAGCCCAAGCTTATTTTCTTTTCTTTCCTTTCATTTCTCCCCTAGTAGCTCAGGCCCCTTTCGTTCTCCCCTAGGTGGTCAAGCCCATCCCCCTCTTTTTTCTTTCTTTTCTTTTCTTCTTTCCCTTTTTCCCCCTTTCTTCTTCTTCACGTTGCCTTCTCACTTCCACTTTTAAGCCTGCACCTACACCTCTACACACCACCCATCCTTCCCACCTTTCCCCTCTTGCCCATACAGGGCCATGCATGTGTGTCTTGCACCATGTATCCCTACCCCTATACCCCTGCTCCCCTGCCTTGAACTTCTATCATGCCCCTACCACCAGCAACTACCCTCTCCCTCTCCCTACAATAATGAACGACGAGATTGCATGACCTCCTAATGTTTTCTCTTCTCCCTCAGCCTCATCCTTACTTATAAATACCCCTTGAGCTCCCCCCCCCCTTTCCTCTTCTCTCCACCTACCGCACCTCCCCTATTTTTTCTCGCCTCCTTCATCCCTACCAGCTCTAGCGCCTTGCCACCACCGTTATAACACCCCCAAAATTCACTACTAAAATTTTTTGTGTTAATTAAGAATTAGCCAAAGCAAAAATGATAAACTTTGGGGATTCTACCGCCACATTTAGTACCAAACCAATTTCCTCCTACTGTTCTAATACCAAGTGCTAAGGCTTAAAAGAAACATAACATGATTTACACAAATTCAAACTTTCATTTAATTTAGAGTAGCGCATTAATGACGTTACAAAAGATAAAACCAACTATTAGTGGTTAAAAAAGTAAAATTATTTAACAAGGAATTAGTAAAGTAGAAAGAGAAACCCTAAAATCTTCCTAGACAATCTGTACTCTCTTACCCGATAATAGCTTGAATAGCACTTGTGGCTAATCTGTAAGGGACTCTATCCATTAAATGGGAAAGAGGCCACAAACGGAACCCTTTAGTATTATGGTACTGAGTAAACCCTTATACCAAACTGAAAGGCAAGGCCCGCATGAAACACATCATACTTAAACAAATGTAAAAACATTGTCACATGCGATCATATAAATAATCATAGCCATATAAGAGTGATTACACATAGCAAGTAATAAGAATTGTACTACACAAGTCCATTTGTTTAGCATCTCCGGCACTTAACAAGAGTGACAGACACTAAAGCCATACTTATACCATATCAATAGATCAAAAGGACAAAAGTAACACTTTTAGTCCTAAGCCATTAATCAAACATTATTGAACACCATCTCTCAAATTATATCCATATGAATAGAGAAACCCAACAATTATAGCCGATGGACCGAAATACACTTTAGGGACTGATACAAACTCGAGGACAACAAGCTTTTGGCCACTATTATAATCGGTGGACTGATACACATATACATCCTCTAGGCCAAAACGTTCATGGCTACTATTATAACCAGTGGACCGGTACAAATAATATAATCCATTTGGGCCTAACTCAATAATCTTTCACTTTACATGATTAGTATTTCTCGTTTAATTAACACAACAAGTTAATTTATTTAACTTGAGGGGGAATCACAAACTCTGAGACACAAAGGTATACCAGTCATACTAGCGCACACAAGCAACACAATACCTTCCAACTATCAACCTAGGGATGTCAAGGTACCCTAGCCACACTAGTGCAAGAAGACACACAATACCCTATTGACAAGGATACTTAATCCATATGTATGCATATCCCCTAAATAGATCTATAGAGCTAGATAGAGTAAGATATAGGGCCTGACTGGGGTACTAAGGCACACCAGCAAAAATCTAGAACAATCATGGGCTAAGCCACACCTTTAGGACAACAACCCCTAAAGAGCCACCATTCCTGATCTCAAGGTCTTTTACTTTAATTATTAGTATCTTAATTAAGGTAACCACGTGAAACACATCAATTGCATACTTAATTATTTCCATGTGTTTATATTATTATTAAGTAATCCTTATTAGTAATATTGTTCATGTTAACTTAAATAATCCATTAAGGCCATCTTTTTATCATCTATTTCTATCATGTACTTCATTTCTATTTATTCACATGTCATAATAGGTTATCATGTCACAATCATAATATTGGTCATAAAATCAAGTTGTAATATCTCAAAACCTTAATTTAGGACTTAATAATAAAATAGGGATTAATAGCTGAGATCAATTAAATATAAATTTTTAATAAAATAAAGTCGTTATAATGGAAGTAATTAAGATAAAAAAAATAGGAAAATAATGTACGAATTAAATTAGTAGAGGTTAGGGTAATTTGTTAACTAAAATGGATTTTAGGAAAATTTTATCAAAAGTATGAAATTAATATAAAAAGAAAATTTAATTAATTAATTTTACTAATTTTATTATTTTCCAAAAAAAAACAAATACCTTAACCACCTCATTTGTATTTTATTATTGTAATACCCCAAAATTTTCGAAAACTTATATTTTAATAAATTACTTTTATTTGGAATAAAATTGCTTTAAGATTATTTATTTTAATTATTGTATGGATTTTAGAGTAGGTAAATTTGGATAAGAGTATTTAATAAATTAAAAAATAAATATTTTTCTACTATCATATTATTTTATTTAAATAAACTTCCAAATTAAAATTTTACTAACTTTAACCTTTTTAAACTAATATATTAGATTATAATGAATTAAATTATTAAACTAAATAAATTATCAAGAATATTAAATTTTATGATTTCACAAATTATTTTATTTTATTTTTCCTTATTTTCCATTCCCCTTTTTCCCTTTTTCCTCTTTCTTCTTTTCTTTTTTTTTCTTTTTTTCCTTTTCCCTTGGGCTGCCTCGCCAGGCCAGCCCTCCCACGCGCGTTTGGGTCAGGCCCGTTTCCCCCATCCCTTTCTCCCCCTCACACGGCACACCCGCCCGTCCTCCTTTCTTCTACCCCTGGACCGGCCGGCTACCTTATTTTCTTTTCTTGCGCCGATCCGCCCGCCAGTCCCTTTCTTCTTCTCCTTCCCTTCTTCTCCCACGCCCGACAGCCTGCGCACGACGAGCACGCCGCCGCCTGCAACCCGGCCACCACCTACCTCCCTGCCCTCTCTCTTCCTCTCTCCCTCATCATTTTCTTTCCTCATTCGAACCCAACCAACCCCTGCATCCCTAGCCGCGTGCCCCTGTTTCTTTCCTTCTTCTTCCCCGTCTTCCCCTGCCACCCGACCACCACCTGCCACCTGCAGCGCCGATCGCCGGCCATCCCTGCCCCTCTCTTCTCCCTCTTCTTTTTCTCCATCTCCCCAGCCCTCCATTCCCCTCATTTTTGAGCCCTTCTCCTTCCCTGAGCTCCCTTTTCTCTCCTTCCTTCTCCCTCCATTCTCCTCCACGTTTTTTTTATCACCGTCGCCCACCGCCGCCTGCACCACCTCACCCAGCCCCTGCGCTGCCTTCTGCCACCGCCTACTACCACCCTGCACCACCACGCCGCCCCTCGAGCCCTACACTTCCTCCCTTCTCCTCTTCTTCCTTTTTCTCCCTAGTTTTCCCCTTACCACCGAGCCACCTACAACCGCCATTTCCACCGCCGTCCGTCCACTTCTGCCGCCACCCAACCCACCGTTCGACACCCTACAACCCCCTCTACAACCTCCATGTCTTAGTTAGCCGAAACCAACTCTTGCACCCCTCCATTTTCCCCTCTTCTTTTCTTTCCTTCACAACCCCTTTCCCTCGACCCATCTTGGCAGCCAACTTTGCCGCCTCTCCGCCGCCGTCTCCGCCGTCTTGAGCCGCCGTGAAACCACCCTTAGCCTCCAACTACAATCCCTCTTCACTTCTGCACCATTCCCCTGCCTTGAAACCTCCCCCAACTACCTTCTTTTCTAGCCTAAATACCCTAACCCGAAAATAATGGATTTTGCTCCCTTCACCCTCTTTGAGCCTTTTTCCCCCATGGTTTTTGCATGAAACTCACGCTGCCCATGCAGCGTGAGCTCCCCCTTATTTTGGAATTTGTTTGGAAAATTTTTGAGGTATATCCATATTTAATTAAAGTGTATTATTATTAAATAAATTTGTTTTATAAAGTTTTATCCTTTTTAACTTCTTATTTCTAACAAATATGATGGATATTATTTTTAGGTGTTGAGTTGCTAATTATGCTTGGTAAGATTTGATATTTTTCGGGATTAAGGTAACCGTTAATCCTCCCTTAAATATATGGAAAAACGTATGCTAGCACATTAAGGGTTTAGTATGATTTTATGCATGTTTTGTGTGCTTAGCATGATATGTATATGGTTTTTTATATTGTTTGATAAAAAGAAAAAGCATGATAACTTTTGTGCCATATGTAGGTATGTTAATTAAGAAAGGAGTTTGATTATGGATGGAAATGCTAAATTCTTGTTTATGATGTATCATGTTGCTAATGCATGAATGATGTTATTGTTTAAGGGTATTTTAGTAATTATGCTCATGAGGTGTGTGAATTAATGTATGTAGTTGCTAATGAGTATTATGTTGAATAATGACAAGTTGGTGGACTTAGAGGATAAAAACGAAGTATTAATATCATGATTTTATGTAGTGTTAGTAAATTCATAAAAATGGTGAATAAAGGGGTTGAATGGAAATTTTATAAGTGAAAAGGGTATTTCGGTAATTTTATAAGATAAAAGGGTAAAGAGGTAATTTTGGAGTCAAAGGGGCAATATAGTAATTTTATAAGTAAGTGGTAAGAATGGTAATTTTGGAAGTAGGGGTAAAATAGTAATTTTGGATGAAGGAGGGCATTATGGTAATTTTTGGAGGTAGAGGGGCAAAATTGTAATTTCATAAGTAAAGGGTAATATGGTAAATTTTATAAGTGAATGGTGAAGTGGTAATTTATTAGTAAAGGGGTAATATGGTAATTTGGAAAAGAAGGGTAAAATGGTAATTATGTAAGGAAAGATAAAAATGGTGATCTTGGATGTGAAAGGGTAAAATAGTAATTTGTAAAGTAAAAGATGTATGGTGGTAATTTTCATAAAGTAAAAGGATATTATGGTAAAATTGGATGTAAGGGGTAACTTGGTAATTATGATAACGAAAAAAGATAATTTAGCAATTAAATTATGATTATAGAAGGGCAATTGGATAAGTATGATGCTATAGAAGGGTAATTTGGTAAATTAACCAATTAAAGGGCATTATGGTAATTTTAAATATGGAGAAGGGTAAAATTGGTAATTATAATTTTGAAGAAGGGTAAATTAATTATGAGGAAGGTTAATTTGGAATTTATGATAATTGAAAAGGGTAAATGGCAATTAAAATAATTGCAACTTCCCTCCTCCTTCCTCCCTTGTACTAAGACACCGCCCCACCTTGTCTCCCTTGGTCGAAGCCCATCTCTACAGCTCATCCCTTCCCCTCTTCTTTTCCCTTCCTTCCTCTTCTCTACCACCATTGCACCCACTTTTTCCAGTCTGCAGTCGCTGCCTCTATAGCCTTGAGCCACCAACCTTCAACCCCCGACCGCCACC
Source organism: Tamarix austromongolica (assembly GCA_039764185.1). Lineage (NCBI taxonomy): Eukaryota > Viridiplantae > Streptophyta > Magnoliopsida > Caryophyllales > Tamaricaceae > Tamarix > Tamarix austromongolica. The sequence goes on from CM077809.1 coordinate 123,872,219, forward strand.
TACACCCTTACTCCCTCCCTACAATTATCCACTACCCTAACTCCCCTCCACCTACTCTCCACCTCACCCCCAAAACCCCAACCCAAACCAACCTCTCCCTTCTCTCCACTTCTCCCCTCTGATCCCTTCTCCCTAAAGTTTTAAGCATGTAGCTCACCTTGCTCATGCAGCGTGAGTTGCTGCCTCCCTTTAATAATCTTGGCTAATAACTTTGATGTATAATAATGGTTAATATTAGAATATATTTAATTAAGCCTTTGATAAAAATTATTCTTTTGAATCCCTACTTCTATTATGCTAATTTTTTATATTGTTTTTAGGTATTAATTTTTACTAATCAAAGCTCAAACCTTTAACGGGGATACTAGTAAGGTTTAATTTTTACTAGAAATAAGGTAACTATTATACTTTACTAAAATGCATGGATTTTTAAGGTATGCTAGCACATTAGGATTTTTAATATATTTATATGCATGATATATGTTGCTAAGTATAATGTATTTAGTGGCATATGTTGGTTAATGAAAAAAAAGCATGATAATTTATGTGCCATGTGTAGAAATAATGCTTGCCTTGTTATTAATGATAATGTTAAATGCATATGTATCATATGATATGCTAATGTGCCCATTTATTGCATAAATATTGTTATTGTAGGCCCTAGAGGCATTTTAGTAATATTTCTTATGTAGGGTGTGGCCTAAACAAGTGTAGGTGCTAATGAATATTAATGATAAATAGTAGTAGTTGTTGGTACTAGATGATGTGTATGGAGCATGTATATCAATGTTTTATGTAGTAATGGTATTTTGATAAAATTAGTATGATAAGAGAAAAATGGTAATTTATAAGAGTAAATAGGGTAAAACAGTAAATGGATAAGTAAGGAGGGCACTTTAGTAATTTCACTTGGAAAGGGGGATAACTTGGTAATTTAATAAAGGAGAAGGGTATTTTGGTAATTTGGCATAATGGAAAGGGTATGTTGGTAATTTTGTAAAGTAAAAGAGTAAAATAGTAATTTAATGAAGGAGAAGGGTAATTTGGTAATTTGGCATAAAAGAAAGGGTATGTTGGTAATTTTGTAAAGTAAGAGGTAAAATCATAATTTAATAAAGGAGAAGGATAATTTGGTAATATGGCATAAAAGAAACGATATGTTCATAAATGGGTAAAATGGTAATTTAATAAAGAAAAAGGGTATTATGGTAATTTGGTAAAGTAAAGGGGTAATTTGGTAATTAAAAAAAGCGAAGGATATTTTGGTAATTTGGTATAAATGAAAGGGTATGTTGGTAATTTTATAAAGGGGTAAAAAGGTAATTTAATAAAGGAGAATGGTATTTTGGTATTTTGGTATGAAGAAAAGGGTGTTATGGTAAGTTTGTAAAGTAAAGGGTAAAAAGGTAATTTAATAAAGGATAAGGGTATTTTGGTAATTTGGTATAAAGAAAAAAGTATTATGGTAATTTTGTAAATTGAAGAGGCAAATTGGTAATTATAATAATTAAGATGGATAATTTGGTAATTTAATCCACCAAAAGGGTAAATTGGTAATTTTGATAAGTATAAAGGATGATTTGGTAATCTAACCAATGCAAGAGGTATTTTGGTAATTATGCAAACGTAAAGGGTAATATGATATTTTGGCAATAAAAAGGGGTGACTTAATAATTTTACAAACAAGGGGTATTTTAGTAATTTTGGTAAGAATGATGAGGGTAAATCGGCAACTTGTATATAATAGGTTAAGGGATTAAATGTGTAACACCCCCAAATTTACTACTGAAAAATTTCGTTTAAGACAAAGGTTTTAGCAGAAGCGAAAGAATTAAAACCATAAACTTGGGGGTATTACCTGACACTTAGTACCAGACCGGTTCACTCCTACCGTTCTGATACTAAGTGCTAAGGCTAAACTAAACAATCATTAAGTAAAAGTCATCAAAACATAGGTCCATAGTTAACATAGACCATTCACGAAAACCACGAGTCAACAACAGTTAAAATATCGTTTAGGAATACAACTTAGAGTACGGTTTCAAAATAAGAAGCGTAGTACGAAATATAGCCAAATAAAACAGATCCCAAGGGACCAATATCCGGATCGCCTACTCACTCAAGCCAAACCTTCCACCCCACAATTTGTAACCAATCAAACCTGCATAGAAGGTCTGCTCCCCACCATTGGTGGTTCATCACAGGACCCATTCAATCAAGGTAGTATCAGTATGGGTCCAATACTCAGTAAGGGCGCTGGTGCGCTAAGGCCAAGCATACAATCATACCACATAACATACATAGCACAATCATATAGACAACATGCGATAACCCGCAAGATAAGGCTTGAGTACTTTCCGGTGACTTATTCTTATTTCTCATTAATAATAATACGTTCATTCCACACATATTCTTTAATAGTCCGTGTGAGTGCGGGAACCCCACTATTATAGCCGGTGGAACGGTCATGAGGGCCATGCCCTGCCACTATTATAGCCGGTGGACCGGTCACGAGGGTAACATACCCTGCCACTATTATTTGTCGGTGGATCGGTCTGGCCCCGACTCACAAGGTGTTCCACTGTAAATATTTGTATCTTTCCCAGGTCTTATCATCATTCTGATTAGTTTGTTGAGCACGGAATCTCCCACTATTATATCCGGTGGAACGGTCACGAGGGCCATGCCCTGCCACTATTATAGCCGGTGGATCGGTCACGAGGGTAACATACCCTGCCACTATTATTTGCCGGTGGATCGGTCTGGGTCCGGCTCAACATCTTTCTCTGTAAGTAGTTAATGTCTTAACATATCTTATTCAAAAGGTTTTCACCAAGGATACGCATAAATCATTCTCTCTATGCTTTACACATCGCAACCAATAAAATTCCGCATTCATAACTACCCTTTAATCGATAATACACATGATAACGCCAAACAACTCTAAGCAGTCATAACCAACCCTAATTGTCCACACCAACCCGTGGTTAACCACTATCATCCCTATTTTACCATACCACCGTACTTAGCCATCCCAAACCTTAATTATCCTCAACAGTCACAATTAGTTACTCCATCCCTACTTAATCACAACTAGAGCTGGCAATCGGACGGGTCGGGTCACTATCGGATCGGGTAACATAATAATCGGATGACATCGGTTTCGGATAATTTTGGATTATTTTGTCGGGTCGGGCTGGGTCGGGTTTGATTCGGATCAATTCAGTATCGGATAATCTCGGGTCATTCTAAACTCTCGGGTCGGGTCTGGTTGAGATCGGATGGACTCGGATTCGGATAAATTTGGGTTGTTCTAATTTCGGTTCGGGTTCGGATCGGGCTAGGTTGAGTTTCAATTGTTATATTTTCGGGTTGAATTTAGATTGAATTTAGGTTATTTCATATTTGAGCCATGCTTGTGTCATTTTCTTTCTTTCTTTTTATTCCAAGATATTATTAAAAGCTAATGATTTTGAGATCATTTATTTTAATTTATCTTATTCAATTAAAAGTAAATTATTATATTAATTATTTTGGGGCCTTAGAATTTTTTATCATTATTTCATCTTTGGAGATGTATCTGACGTTTCAAATTTAAAAGTTTTCAAATCGTATCACTTTTCTTTTTATGTTAAGGTATAACTTATAATTCAACTCCATTATTAGCTTGGTCATATTGAGTTCTAGTATTATTCTAAGTTTATATTATATTTATATCTTATACGCTCCTTACATGATATTAACTTATAATAGTCATTGATAATTTATAACAAATGAAGACTTCTAAGGTTGTACTTCTCATATTATTTTTAAAAGAGATTGATCACATCATATCAACATGATTTTAATAAATATAATAATAATAATAATAATAATAATAATAATACAAAAAAATGATAACAATAATAATAGTAATCAATGAATATCAATTATGGCAAAAATAACAATAACAACATATTAGTTTTTTTATTATATATTTTGATTAGATCATATCAAGCTAAATAAGATAAAAATTAAATAAAGTAAGTAATAATGACTATTATTGACAAAAGACCAACTAATATTGACTTCTTACTATTTAACACTGTTGATGTAATAAAAAATATTAATCTTCAATTTTTATAATGAATAACTAACATTCTCACTCTATATTTTTCTTACTTTCCTATGATGTTGTAGGTGCTATATTGCAAGGTATGGCCATATAGATACTAACATATAGTGTTCAAGGCTGCACTGTTATTATCTTATGGTACTAGATGGAATAATGGAAGTGAACTAATATTTAAATGGCATAGTAGTGTTATTCTTTTTGTTTTCTCTACTTTTATTTCTATTGGTATCAATGGATATTGTATTTTTATATACATAAGTGATATAAATTTTATGAAAGTATATTGTTTCTAGATTTTGATGTAAATGCTAGTATGGATTAGTTGCACATCTATATTATTTCATGTTTTATGAAGTTTTAAAAAATTTGAGTTATGGGTTAATGTTAATTTTTGGGTGGTACCAAGTTGAATCTTTATAGATTTATAATTTTTCAGATAATATCAGATTTTGGATAAATAATGGATCGGGTCGGGTCATTTCGGATTTATAGTTTTTCGGGTTATATCGGGTTTCGGGTGAATAGCGGGTCGGGTCGGGTTTATTTCGGGCTTATGATTTCTCGGGTTATATCGGATATCGGATATGTATCGGATCGGGTCGGATAGGTTTCGGGCTTTTAATTACTCGGATAAAATCGGATCGGATTTCGGGCGGATCGAGTCGATATTCGTCGGATTTTTCGGGTCGGGTCAACTTTTGCCGGCTCTAATCACAACGCCCCAGAGTTAATCACTCCAAACCCTGGTTCCATACAATCATTAACTCCCATGCAAAACCCTAATACCGCCATACCAACATTAATACCACCATACAACCCATAACACCACCATGCAAACCCTAATACCACCATAAGTCATTAATACCACTATACAATCATTAATACCACCATACAAACATTAATACCACCATACAATATTAATACCTCCATAAAATCACAAATACCACCATACAACATTAATACCTCCATAAAATCACAAATACCACCATACAACATTAATACCACCATAAAATCACAAATACCCCCATACAACCTTAATACCTCCATAAAATCACAAATACCACCATACAACATTAATACCTCCATAAAATCACAAATACCACCATACAACATTAATACCTCCATAAAATCACAAATACCACCATACAACATTAATACCTCCATAAAATCACAAATACCCCCATACAACATTAATACCTCCATAAAATCACAAATACCACCATACAACATTAATACCTCCATAAAATCACAAATACCACCATACAACATTAATACCTCCATAAAATCACAAATACCCCCATACAACATTAATACCTCCATAAAATCACAATACCACCATACGAACCCGAATACCACCATAAGCCATTAATTCCACTATGAAATCATCAGTACCACCATACGAACATTTATGCCACCATACAAACCCTAATACCACCCTACAAACTTCAAGACTCCCATGATGGTTCCCAACTCATATTACCATTTATCCTAACATGCATGTCCTAGAGGGCCATAACATAATACATCATAAACATCATACATATAAATGTCATGCTCATGTCATGGAAGAACATACAACATACCTCAATCTCCAAGCTGCGCTACACATAAGACAAGTTATCCATAAATCATATAATACATGGCATAGCATGGCATACACAACATTAAACACATCCATGTCACACATAGCACAAGGCAATTAGCTTCGTCCTTACCTAAGGTGACGCCGGGCTTGGAGCACGCTCCTATACTCCTTAGGGTTTTAGTCGAGATTACCTAAAAAAGGGGGGAAAAGCTAAGTATTAGTTTCCCTTACAAGTACCATCAACCCTTATTCTAGTTTAGGATTAGGGTTTTTATTACTAAAGAGGGTATTATACAAAAACTAGGGTTTTTACCTTAGGATTAGTATACTAAATATTAGTAGTCAAAATATAGTCATTTATGATACTTATTGTTACACTTATTTTATTAAGCCCATTAGTTCCATTCTTATAATACTAGAATTCACTAGTCATAGTGAAATAGTGATAATAATAATAATAATAATAATAATAATAATAATAATAATAATAATAATAATAATAATAATAATAAGACTACTAATAGTGACACTTATGTTTCAAGTAATAGAACTCTAGCGTTTTTAAGATTAAGTCTAACAATGGTGTTAGGTTTGAAATAATAATATTATAAGGTCACAATATTACAAGTAACTATTCCTAAGGGTGATGATGATAATAGTAATACTCTTAGTAGTAATGATAATAAAATTAATACAACCAAGTAAGGTTTAGCAACCACAATAATAACCGTAGTAAGGATAATATAAGTAATAATAGTAATATTATTAGTAATGTTAATACTAACAATTATAAAAGTTAAGATTAAAGTTAAGTATAATAAAAGTTAGGGTTCAAAAGGGATGTTAGTATTATTAAGAAAATAAGACATTAATAATGGAGACCATAATAATGATAATAATGATAATAACAATAATAATAGTAATAGTAATGAAAGAAATAATAATAATGATAATAATATTAATATTGGTAGAAAATAGTAGTAGTTATATAAAAGGGGTATTAGGGTTTGGATGAGTGGAGAACCACCAAGGGTCGGTGGTGGTCCGGCGGCGGTGCGTGGAGGCGACGACGGCGGCGGTGGAGGAGGAGAAGAGGGGGGAAAGATGGAGGTGGTGGTTAGGTGGGGGAAAGGAAAGGAAAGTTAAGTGTGGGGTAGGAGACAGCAGGGAGAGGGGAGTGGAATGAGGGTGGTGGCGTGAGAAAGGAGGCGGCGCGCGGTGGTGGACGCGGCGGCCGAAGGTGGAAGAAGGTGGTGGGAGATGGTGGAGGCTGGTGGAGAAGGAGGTAGGGGGTAAGGATGGTATGGGCAGGTAGGGGAGGACCTGCCGGTTATTTTGGGAGGTGGCAGGGTGGCTGGTAGCGGCGGAGGAGGCAGTAGAAGGTGGCGCAAGGCGGCGACGGGCTGGAAGGGGCTGCTCGGGGTGGCGATTTTGCACGGCCTGGGGTGGCTCGTGCAAGGCAAATCGAGGGTTGAGGAGGGCTTGGTTAGGTGGAGGGTGGTGCAAGGTGGGGTTCTGGGCGGCGTTCGATCGGCAGCGTTGGGGGAGGGCGGCGGTCGACGCGTTTGATGGGGCGGCAGCAAGAGGGAGCAAACCCAGGGTTTTGGGGTTCCAAATCCCAAACCCAGGTGATCAATTGGGGTATTTATAGGTAGGGTGGTCGGGCAAGGCCAGGGGAAGAAGACAAAGGGGGGTGCAGGCGCCAGGCTGGCCAGCAGGCGGCAGGTCCTGCCATGGCAGGTTGGGTCGGGGAGGGGGAGAAGAAAGGGAAAGAGAAGGGCACACGGGAAAGGGAGAGAGGGACTTGGTCGGGGTCGAAAAGAGGAAGGAAAATGATAGGGAAGGGCAAGGGAGGATGGTCGGCGCTGAGCTGGTGGCTGCCGGCGAGATTTGGGGCTGCAAGTCGGGTTGGAGGTCGGCGTGTAGGTAGGGGAAGAAGAAGACAGGCAGGGTGGACCGGTGGTCCAGGGGAAAAAGAAAAATAAGGGGAACCGGCCGGTTCGGCGGCGTTATTTAATCCGTAAGTCAAACGCGGCATACTAAGGGTTGTGGGAGGAAAACGCAGCGTCGCGCCGTAGGCTGGCAACGGTCATAAGGCCGTTAAGCGTGATGCGGCGTTTCGACGGCTCTGAGGGCAAAACGCAGCGCATGGGACACACAATGGTTGGCGTCGCACGACGCGGGCCGCGGGAAGGGAAAGAAGGAAGAGACGGGGTTCGGGCGGCCTGTACGCGAGACAGGGGAGAGGAGAAGGGTTTGGGCCGGTGGGCTGGCCCAACCGGGGGGAGAGAAAGAAAGAAAAAAAGAAAGAGGAGGGAGAAAAAGGAAAAATAAGGGAAAATAAGAAAATAAATAGGATGGGAAAATAATTAAAATAACTTATAGGGAAATTGGGGTATTTTTGGGTTATTTAGAATATTAATATTTATAAAATATTAACTAAATTCCTTTTTGCTTATTTTAGACTATTTTAGATAAATTCCCTTAACCTCCAAGCTAATTAGGAAAAATACCCAAATTTTCTTCCAATTAAATTCTTTATTATTTTCCTATTAATCTATCTTAATTAACTCTCTACATTTTAAGTAAATTAATTTAAATAATTAATTTTCCTAATAATTCCTTATTTGGCCATAATTTTTCGGAAATTAGGATTTTGGGATATTACAAAATGAGTCTCCATAATAACATGTCAGTAATATTGAATACTGAGATAAAGGTATTTGATAAGTTGGTGGGTATCACAAGAATATGACATAACCTAGGGTAGGATGGATAACTAAGGGCCTAGTACGATGTTTATCTCATATTCATGAAGGAGGTGTCTTAATCATTAATCATGCATGGTATTGTGTGTTGGGTGTAAATTAAGGGCATGTTAGGGTTATGTGTGCCATGATCCTTCGGTGTGAACTAACCAGACTCTAATATCGTATTATGATCATGATGTGATAAATCCCTTATGGCATATGAATAAATGGAGACGAATCTTGAATTGGAATTGGATGATATAAGGATGGCCCTAGTGATTTATTTATATTAACATGGATAATTGTATGAATAGGGATTACTTAATGATAGTAGAGACAAATGGAAGTGAATGAGTATGTGGTTGTTATGTTTCTCGTGATCATCTTAATTAAGACACTAATAATTAAAGTGGAAGTGAATGTGTATGTCGGCTCTTTAAGAGTCGCTACCCTAAAGACATGGTTTAGCCCACTATTATTCTAGTATTTGCAGGTGTGCCTTAGTGCCACACCCAGGCCCTACATTTCTCTCTATCTATCTCTACATACCTATTTTAGGGGCATGCATACTTATGTATTAAGTGTCCTTGTCGGTAGGGTATTGTGTGTCTTCGTGTGCTAGTGCGACTAGGGTACCTTTGTGCCCCTAGGTTGATAGTTGAATGGTACTAAGTTGCTTATATGCACCAGTATGATAGGTGTACCTTTGCATCTCTAGGTTCTTAATCTACCCCTCAAGTTAAATAAATGGAGCTATTATACTAATTAAAAGGGAAAATACTAATCATATAAAGTGAAAAATTATTGAGCCAGACCTAGATGGATTATATCATGTGTATTGATCCACCAATTATAATAGTGGCCTAGGAGCAATTTGCCCTGGAAGATGTATATGTGTATTTCGATCTATCAGTTATAATAGTGGGGGATCCCAAACTCAATAAACCAAATCTTGGATGTGAATAAATCATGGAAAAATACTACTCACTTGTAGTGGAACACGATATGAGTTGGGGCTAGACCAATCCACCGGTGATAATAGTGGCTAGGAGCCTTCTGCCTTAGAGACTGGTCCACGGGCAAATAATAGTGATCAGGTGCGCCTTGATGTATATTTCTGATCCACCGGCTATAATAGTGGAGCTTCCACAAGCATATGGATATAATTTGAGAGATGATACTTGAATGGAATTCATTAATGGCTTAAGACTAAAAGAGTTACTTCTATCCTCATGATCTGTTGTTATAATATAAGTTCAGCCTTGGTGCCTGTCTCTCTCTCTTGACAAATGATGGAATTGCTAAATATATGGATGTTGTGTTATGCGTTTATTATTGTATATGGTGTTGCCTTGTGTATTAGTCTATATGTTATCGGTTTATACAGTTTATGCATGATGTGTTGCATGCGGGCCTGTCTTTTAGTTTGGTATAAAGGGGTTACTCAATATTGTAGTACTAAAGGGTTCCATTTGTGGTCCCTTGCTTATTTAATGGGCAATGCCTCTTATAGGTCTTTTGCAGGTGCTATCCAAGCAGGCATCGAAGTACGAGCATAAGGATTATCTGAGAAACTTTTAGGGTTTCTCTTCCACCTTTTTAATTCCTTGGTAAATGATTTTACCCTTGTAACCACTAATTGTGGGTTTATATCTTTTGTAAAAAATTCAATGCACTACTCAATTGAACTTGTATAAATTGCATTATGATTATTTTAGCCTTATCACTTGGTACTAAAACAATAGGAGTAAACCGGTTTGATACTAAGTGTGACGGTAACATTCCCAAAATTTACGAGTTTTGCTTCCACTAATTTTTAAATAAAATGAAATTTTTCGATAGTAAATTTTGGGGTGTTACACTCCTAGTCTAGGAAACCTACTACCTCACCACAACCAACTCCCTTTCCCTCTTCCAACCCCAAAGCTTAAACCTTTTCAAGTCATCACCACTCCCATCATCACTATCGCCGTTGCCGCCACCCTAGCTACCACCTCCACCTCTAGTTGTGCCCTAACCCTTACTTCCACTTAAGTATAAATTATTTTGTATAATTGTTATTTTTAGTCTCATCATCATCATCATCATCATCATCATCATCATCATCATCATCATCATTATCATTATTACTATTATTATCATCACTATTATTACTATTATTATTTCTGCCATTATTATTTTTATCATCATCATTACTACTATTAATCTTATTATGGTTATTACTACTACTATTATTATTGTTAGTATTAATGATAATAATAATCTTATTATTATTATTATTGTTACTAGTATTAGTCTTTTACTAGTAATTAGTTAAGGGGTAATAAAAGAAATAAGGGGGAAGTTAACATGAGTGTTCCACTCTTAAAGGTGAATCAAATTCTTCCCCTAAGGAGGCGTTGGGGTCATGCTCCAAGCCTGGTATCGATCTAGGTAAGGATATAGTTAAGACTAAATTATGAGTCATATGTTTATGTGTGTTTGGTTATATACTTGTATCCCATGTGGTTATGGATTATATTCTTGTAGCACGGCTTGCTAAGCGTGGAACCAAGGTAAGTTGTATATGTGTTATGACATGTGTAATATGGGGATATGACTTATATTTTATATTATTCCTTATGTATTATTGCCCTATATGACATGTATGTTAGGAGTCCTTAGTAGTATGATGAAGTTGTGGAGAGAAAAAAGAAGTAAAGAAAGTGGAGTGGTAAGAGAGAAGTGAGAAATACCTAAGTACCTTACAACTTATGGGTGGAAAAATATAAGGGTTATATGAATAAAATGAGAGGTTGGAATAAATCTTGCATAGGAAGTGAAAAGGCTTGCATAGGGTGGTAAATCTTTACATGGGGGTAACTTTTATGTGGAAAAAGGTGGTTGAAGGGTTAAGAAAGGTGAGAAAAGAGTATTTTAGGTGATTGGAGTCCATGAGTGAAAAAATAGTACGTGGGTTGGTATAAGGGTACATGGGGAACTTAACTAGGGTTTATAAGAGAAACCCTATGTAGGGGAAGTGTGTGGAAGGGAGAGTTAATGGTAAGTGATTGGAGTATGGGTTGAGATTGGAAAGGTGTCACATAGGGGGGAATGAGTCAAGTGTAAAAGGGAATGGTGTGTGTGGGTGATAAGGGGATGACATACAAGAAATGAGAGGTACTATGGTTTGGGGAGGCGAAATAGGGTTTTCATGATCACATGTGGAGGATGGGAAGTATGGTTATGGTGTTGGGTGTGGATTGAGTGGAGTGATGGGGTTGGAAGCAAAGGGAGCATGGGTCATGGGTGACAGGGAGAGGTTAGGCTACATAAGCTAGATTAGGGTTTCTAAGAGAAAAATCCTAGGGGACAATGGTGAGTTAAAATGGATATATGGAAAGTGGGCCTTGATGCACATGCATAGGAGTTTGGTGTTTTCACAGTGAGTAAGGGAAATGTGAGGAAGAAGTCTTGGGATCCTGGGGTGTGTAGGGGTTCCACGATATGGGAAAAAGGTTTTCAGGGGAGCTGGAGTGAAAGGTGAGAATGGGAAGTCTAGTGGAGCATACATGTTTAGTAAAAAAGTACTTTTTGAATAAGACACAAAATATTTAAAGTAAAAGATTACTGAGTAGGGTCCAGACCGATCCACCGAAAATAATAGTGACCAGGTTTAGGGTACTTAGAGATTTATCCACTTGCTAATAATAGTGGCTAGGTGCATGTTGCCTTAGATGTTTTCAATTTATCAGCTATAATAGTGGGACATCCTGAGTTTAATAAACCAAACCTTAAATGATAATAAGCCATGGAAAGGATACTAATTACTTATAGTGGAACACCGTGAGAATCGGGCCAGACCAATCCACTGGCATAATAGTGGTTAGGAGCACTTTGCCCTAGAGGTTGATCCACCGGCGAATAATAGTGGCTAGGAGGATTTTGCCCTAGATGTTTCTAATCCACCGGCCATAATAATGGGGTTCCTCTATTCGCATGTAACTAAATTGAGAGTTGGAAATAATGTCTAGATATCTAATGATTATGTTTAACCAGACTGATTCACCGCATGTATTGAAATGCCCCGAAAATTTCTAATTTTAAATAGTATATTTAAATGAAAATTTATTATGATAGTTAATTAAATATAAATTATTTGATTAAAATAAAAGGAAATTGATGAGGACAAGTTAAGAAGAAATTTATTACTATTTTAATTAGGAGAAATTTGGGTATTTTAGCTAATTAAGGATTTTCATTTAGAAATTAACTAAATAAATTACTTTATTTAAAATAAGGAGGATAAAATAGTTCCAAATTAATATTAATTTTATAAATAATTTAATGGAAGAAAATTAGGGTGTTTTACTAATTAAAATGGAATTTATGGAAAATATTTTAAAAATCCGAAACTAGCCTAAAAAGGGAATTTAATATTTTTTTTGTTAAATAAATATTTTATATTAAATACCCAAAATATTCTAATTAATTAATTTAAACCCAAAACCTTATTTTCTTCCTTTTTCCTTTTTCCTCTTTCTTTTTATTTTCTCCTTTCTTTTTTTTTTCTTTCTTCCTCCTTCTTCCGCCGAATGGGCCTGGCGCGGCCCAATCCTCTTTCCTTTTTCTTCCTTTCTTCTCCCGCGGCCCAGTGTCGCTGGCCTTCTACCTGCGTGCGCCCAGACGCGGCATTTTGACCGATTTCATGTCGAGATGCTGCGTCTCGTTAAGTAAGGGCCTAACCGGTGCGCGAACCGCCCGGTTCTCCCCTTTTCTTTTCCTTCCTTGGCCGACCGACCCACCTTCTTTCTTCTTCCTTCTCCCTCCATCTTTCCTCGTCGCTGCGATGAAACCTTCGACCCCATCAATGGCCTCTTCGGCTACGGTGATTAATACCGGCCATTTCTCTCCTCATTGTCTTCCTCTTAACTCCAGGAGTAAATTGGCATAATTATTGGACGTTAAATCTTGCCCGTTTCTTCTCCCCAGCCTCGCAAAATTTCGAAGCAACCTAAACGATGGCCGATCAATTACTGCCACCAGCCACCCAAATTCTTGCACTTACTACCTCTCTATCGAGCTTCAACACCCTATTATCCCATCCACCATAAATAAATAGCCTAGATGTAGGAGTTTTTGGAGTTTTTCTCCCCCGAAAACCCTGAGCAAGGGCTGGCCGCCACCATGACTTCAGACGCTTCCCCTACTACTGATAGTCAACCTCCACGCCACCGCAGCATTCCAATTTCTTCCCTGAAATTTTCTCTAGATAACTAAACCATTTTTAACCTTCGATTCCTCTTGCATAGGCCTCCATAGTCGTGCCAAATTTGCTGCTCATCTCGCCAGAATTTTCACCCCGAAACCCTTAAGCCGCCGTTCGCCGCCGTTTCCTCCACTTTTACTGCCCTCTGAACCACCCAAAAACTCCCTCTAATCCTCCTCTACCAAATCATAACCTTTTTTAATTTTTCCCCTGCTCCTTCTCTCTTTCTCTTCATCTTTTTCCCTCTTAGATCATTTTTCCGGCCACCGCCGTGAACCACCGTCGGTGCCGCCCATTCCTGCCGACTCAAGATGAAACCCTAGACCTCCGTAGTCATTATTTACTATTTATTGTAAACTATTCCATTTTTATTTTATTTATTAGTAACTATTCGAATATAATAATAATTTCCTTGCTATTAATAATATTATTATTTGATATAAAATTTATGCTGAATTGTACTTGTAGGGTGGAGAATGGTAATAAAATAATTTTATTGTTAGTTTCAAATTTTAAGTTATTAATTGAATTATTATATGATTATTATCATTATTCTTATTATTATAATTATTAGAATAATTATTATTAATATTTTATTAATTATTCTGGAAAATCTTAAGCCCTAATTTTGTATTAAAATTTGCACTTATGTATTTTAGTATTATTATTCCTATTGTGCTTATAACCTTTAATAATAATATTATCATTATCTTTATTATTTCAATATTATTATATATGTTATTAATTTTATTATTAATATAAATAAATAATAGGTCATTAGTTATAAGTAGGGTCGAAACCCCACTTTAAATTTTAAAGCTTATATATTATTGTTATTGTTATTATTATTATTATTATTATTCTTGATATTATCTTTATTTATAATATTTAGTTATTATAGAATTATTATTACTATTATTATTATTATTATTATTATTATTATTATTATTATTATTATTATTATTATTATTATCTTTACTCATATTATTTTGGTGAAGGGTAGAAACCCTTATATCACCTTTTTATTTTGAACTGCATTAGTTTTATTATTAATATTCTATTAGTATTTTGTAGAGTCAATTCTAATATAATAATTTTTAATTAAAAATAAGGTATTGGGATAAGTTAGAAATGATGGCATTCTTAAGAGAAAACCTAATCCTAGTATTTTTCGCATAGTAGGTGAGCCCAACCAAAGCCCTCAAGTGGTATAGGAGCGTGCTCCAAGATAGGTGACGTTTTAGGTAAGGGGCGCTAAGGCCATACTTGTATTATGTGATTTTATGCTATGCATGCCATGTGATGTTAGTTATAGTGTATTTCATGTGAATGTTGTATAATTGTTCTCAATACAACATGATTATGGGATTGAAGTATGTTGGTGTGGATAAATGGTGGCATGAGAATCATATGTACATTGATGTTGTTATTGTTGTATAATGTGGTTTCAAGACATGCATGATGTGATTGTAAAATAATGATGGAGTTGTAAATTATTGATGAGGTTGCTTGGTGATTAGGGTTTTGCATGAGGATTGGGGTTTGCATAAAAGTAGGGTTTCCATGGAAAATGGGTTGCATGGAGAATAGGGTTTGCATGGAAATATATTTTACGTGGAGTTAGGGTTTGCATAAGAGAATAGAGTTTGCATGGAAATATGTTTTACGTGGAGTTAGGGTTGCATAAGAGTTAGGGTTCTACATGGAGTTACATGCTGCTAGGGTTTGGCATGAAATAGTATGGTGTTAGTAGTTTGCATGAAATAGTAGGGTGATAGAGTTTTACACGAAAGGGCATGGTGTTAGGGTTTTGTGTGAAATGGTACGGTATTAGAGGCTTGCATGAAATGGTATGATGTTAGGGTTTGCATGGAAGCATGGTCTACGTGGAGTTAGGGTTTTGCATGGAAGTTAGAGTGTGTCATAACTAACTATAGTGGTGATGATTAACTAAGGTTGGAGGGGTCGACCTAAGATGAGGAGTAAGCATGGTGGGTGGCTGACGTGCAAGTCTTGATGATTTCTAAATAAGACACATAAAATATTAATTACGTAAAGTGGAAGATGTTGAGCCGGGCCTAGACCGATCCACCGGCATAATAGTGGCAGGGAATGTTTTCCCTCGCGACCGATCCACCGGCTATAATAGTGGGGGATCCCGAGCTCAACAAACCAAACTATATGTGTTGTTAAGATATGAGAAGACACTAATTACTTACAATGGAACACCGTACGACAAAGGGGCCAGACCGATCCACCGGCATATAATAGTGGCAGGGTATGTTACCCTCGCGACCGATCCACCGGCATATAATAGTGGCAGGGCATGTACCCTCGTGACAGATCCACCGGCTAAAATAGTGGGGTTCTCGTAATCGTATGGACTTGATAAAGAGTATGGTGTGATATTAATTTGATAAAGGATTAATGAAGTAATTAATTTAAACTATAAGTATTATTTTGGCATTTCCACGTGTTCGTTCTTTTTGCCTTTATGTTATTGTTGATGATTATGCCTTTTATTATTCTGCATGGGTTATGTGTTTATGTGTTGGCCTTAGTGCTCGGTTACCTTACTCAGTACGTAGCGTACTGATCACCATTTTCATGGGTGCTGCTCATTCCAACGAGTAGAAGGCCCATCTGATTTCCTGCAGGTAGGAGATATGTATTATGATGCGATTGATGTCTATGGGACATCAAGTGGGGACAAGTGATGATCGGGCTGGATCGATTATCAGAGTGACGTGGCCGGCTTTCCTTTGAAATTATTATTACTATCTTATCTATTTATGAATAATACTTTCGAAACTACTTCATTATTGTAGTTATTTCTCTTTCTTGAAAAACTATCCTCGTATTCAGAATTGAATAAAGACTTGTGCGTACCTAATTTCCGTATCTTTGATTTTGGAGTATCCATTAATGTTTACTGAGTTGTTTCTTTAGCCTCAACACTTAGTGTTGGAAAGGTAGGAGTGAACCGGTCTGGTACTAAGTGTGGCGGTAACATTTCCAGAATTTATGGTTTAAGTTATAAGTAATATTTAAAAAATAATATATGTAAATTTTGGGGTGTTACATGTATTCTTTGTCATTTATGTTGTATGCCCTTAGCTCTATGGTTACCTTACTCAATATGTAGCATACTGATCACCCATTTCATGGGTGCTTCTCATTTCCACGAACAGTGGCCCCTTCTGAGTTGGTGCAGGTAGGAGATTTTGCATATGATGATTTTGATGCCTTCGACGCATTGGCCAAGACTGAATGATGGCCTATTAGACCTGGCATGGGGCCCGAGAGAGTGTTGTCCAGACTCACCTATTTATGTTTTTATTATCATTTTTTTGATCGCTTTATTTTTCCCATAGGGGCATTGACACTATACTCATTTTATATTCCTATATTGACTCTTACATCACACACTCTGTTTTAATTATGAATTATTAGAAACATGGTGGTTTTATGTCCTAATCGAATTAATTTTTTTTAAATTTTCTAGCCTTGTGGTTGGTATGAGATTAGCCGGGGGTCAGTCTTGTGTTGATTATGGTGGTAGCACTCCCCCTATCTTAGTCTATGGTTTTTGTGTAAGAAAAAATTTTCAACTATCAAATTTGGGGGTGTTACACAAGTAGTCTACATTGAAGGATCATGGAACATTTAAACCCTAACATGTGCTTCTAACACATCCAACACACATTTCTCTTCATAATTAATAATTAAGGCACCTCTTACATGAATATGAGATAAAACATCATATCATACCCTTAATTATCCATTCAACCCTATGTCATGCCATATCCTTGTGATATTCACCAATTTACCTAAATACCCTTATCCTGATATTTAATATTACTTATGCCATATTATGGAGGCTAATTTAATCCATTAACTTGTTATATGTAATTTACCTATTTACCCCTTTATACGTACAAAATTATTGAAATACTTCTTTTGTTTGTAAAGTTACTAAATTACCCCTGTTTACTTACCAAATTACTAAATTACCCTTCATACTTGTATAATTACCAAGATACTCCTTTGTATTTATTAAACTATTAAATTACCCTCCATACTTATTAATTTACCAACTTTACCCCTCATACTTGTTAAATTACTCAATTACCCTTTTGGTTTGTTAATTTACCAAATTTTCCCTTTATACTTGTTAAAATTACCAAATTGTCCTTTAGGTTTGTTAAATTACCAAATTACCCTTCATATTTGTTAAAATTACTAAATTACCCTTTTGGTTAGTTAAATTATCAAATTGCCTTCTATACTTATTAAAATTACCAAATTACTCTTTTCGTGACAAATTACCAAAATACCCCTCTTACTTATTAGTTTACCATTTTACCCATTTTACTCATAAAATTACCAAGTTATCATTTTTTATGCTGAATTACCAAAATACCCCTCTTACTTATTAATTTAACATTTTATACCTTTACTAACAAAATTACCAAGTTATCTTTTGTTTTAATGCAAAATTTCCAAAATACCCTTTTTTACTTATTAATGTACTATTTTATCCCTTTTACTCACAAAATTAACAAGTTACCCTTCTTTTATACTAAATTATCAAAATACCCTTCCTACTAATTAATTTGCCATTTTATTCCTTATGTTTATAAAATTACTGAGTCATCCCTTTTTATGTCAAAATTATCAAAATACCATTCTTAATTAATTAATTTACCAAAATATCTTTTTACTCCCAAAATTACCAAGTTATCCCCTTTTCTATGCAAATTTACTAAAATGCTCGCCTTACTTATTAAATTATCATATTAACCCTTTTATTCATATAAATTACCAATTTGCCCTTATTATGCCTAAATTTACTAAAATACCCTTACCACAAAAAATTCTAACACCCATGGTTTATATACATCATCTAACATCACCAACTATTGTTATTTATTATTAATACCCATTATCACCTACAATACATACTTATTTAGGCCACACCTTTTGTAGAAGAAAAATTACTAAAATGTCTCTAGGGCTCATATTAACATAATATATGCTATAAATGGCTATATTAGCTTATCATGTCTTATACATGCATTTAACATTATTATTAACAATAAGGCTTCTTCCTTAACTATCATTTCTACACATGACACAAAATATAACATGCTTTTCATTTCAACCACCAACATATGCTACATTATAATATACTTAACAACATACTACATGCACATAAACATATTAAAAAACCCTAATGTGCTAGCATACTTATATCCACACATTTTAGTAGGGTATAACTGTTACCTTACTTTCCGCAATAATTAAACCTTACCAGTACCCAAGTTAAAAGTTTAAGCTTTGATTAGAAAAAATTGTACCTAAAAATTTTATCAAAACTAGCATATTAGTAGTAGAAAATTAAAAGAATAATTTTTTTATCAAAAATCTTAATTAATACATATTAATACTAACTATTTTATACCTAAAAAAATTAGCAATATTTGCTCAAGGAGATGTAGTAGACTCACACTATATGCTAGTGTGAGTTGCATGCACACAATGAAGAGGGAATAAGAGTCGAAGAGGGGATGGAAGAAAAGGGGAGAGGGTTGGTTTGGGTAAGAGTTTTGGGGGTTTGGTTGAGGGCTTGTGGAGGGGAGTGAGCGTGGTAGTTATGTGTAAGGAGGGAGTAGGGGTGTAGGTGGTTGTTGGGGGTCAAAGTTTGGTGGCTCAACATAATAGAGATAGCGGCTATAGGGCTGGAAAAATGGGTGCAAGGAAGGGAGAAGAAGTAGAAGAAGGAAGGGAAAAGAGGAGAAGAAGGGAGGGGACTGCAAGGGATTTTTGGCCAAGATGGGGTAGGGTGGTGGTAAGGGAGGTGCTAGGGGTTGAAGGGTGGCTGTGGCAGTGATAGAATAGGGGAGATGGTAGCCCATGGAGGTAGCATAAGGTGGAGGTCAAGAAAGGGAAGAAAAGAGAAAGGAGGGGAAGGATGGCTACAGGGGGTGAGTGGTGGTTGTTGGGTGGTGCAAAGAGGTAGCAGGAGAGGCCAAGAGGTTTTTGTAGTGGTCGGTTGGGCAACAGAAGCAGCAGTTGAGGGCAGTGACACAAAATGGGGGAGACGGGAGGAGAAGGAAAGAACTAAAAAAAATATTGGTTCTATAGGGAATTGAGGAAGCTTTTAAAAGAAGATAGGGTAGAGAAGAAGATGAAAAAGAAGAGGGAGAGGAGGGGAGGCAGAGGCGACGGGCTAGGTGGTGGCAGTGGGGAGAGGCTGTAGGTTGGGGTGTAGGTGGCAGGGAAGGGAAGGGAGAAAAGGGAAATGAAGGGGCATACGAAGGGGGCTTTGTTTGGTTAAAAATGGAAGGGAAAGGGATGTGGGAGAGAGGGAAAGGCAAGGCTACCATGACAGGGCTACAAAGGGGCTGGTTCTAGGCTGGGATGGTGTTAACGATCGAAGAAGCAAGGAGAAGGGAAATAAGGTAGGCAGATTGGGTAGGGAAAGGAAAGAAAGGGATGGTTCGTGTGCTCGAGGGAAAGAGGGAAAAAAGGAGGGTTGGACTAGCCTAACCAACGGAGGAAAGAAAAGAAAAAGAAGAAGAAGAGGGGAGGTGGGCTAGGCAACACAAGGAGAAGAGAAGGAAGAGGAGGGGCCATGTCCCAGTGCTAGAAGAGGCAGGTCGGGCAGCCCAAAGGAAAAAGATAAGAAGAAAAGGACAAAGGAGGAAAAGAAAACGGAAGGAAAAAGAAATGAGAAAGAAAAAAGCAAAAAGGAAAAAATAGAAATAAAATAATTTTTAGAATAAGGATATTTTATTAGTTAGATGGATAAGTTAATTTAATGAATTAATTTATTTAAAATTTAAGATATTAATTTAAGAGGGAGATTTTAGTAAAATATAGGTTCGAAAAATTATTTGAATAAAATAATATGATAAAATAAAAGAATATTTATTTTAATTTATTACATAATCATATTCATTTTTATAAAACAAAAGTCCACAAAAATAATTAAATTAATTAATTAAAAAATTAAATTATCCTAAATGAGGATTAATTATTAAATTCTAGATTTTAAAATTTTAGAGTATTACAACTGTTGACACCCAACCACCCTTTGCCATATTTCTTCCCTACTTAATCCCTACCCTCACCTACAGAGCCACCCCATCTCCCTCCCTTTTTATTACTCTTTTCTCACACCTCTAGCTATTGTAGGTTACATTTTTCCCAGCCACCATCGTCAACCATTCTCCTCACTTCTTACCACTACTACGCTAAAGCAACCCTACACAAGTGCCCTAGTCTAAGAAACCACCCCAACATCCTCCTTTTCCACCTTTTGCCCCTCCCTTTTTTTTTCTTTCTCCCTCTCATTCGTGTGCCACCCTATGCCACCATCAGCCACCAACTCCACCTCCACCAATTCTATCCAGTCCTAGTGCCGTCACCCTCTTGACCTTGAGTTGCCAACCCTCACCCCTTTCCACTAAAATCAACCATCACCACTACTGCATAGCTGCTATCTACAACATTTCCCCCCATTTTTGTCACCTCCATTTCCTTTCTCCTCCTTAATCTTTCCTTATGCTAGGTTCCCTTTTTTTCTTTAAAAAAATGGTGTATATTCCCATTTCTAGGTATTATTTCGGTGATAGCGGAAGAGAAGGTGTAGGCCATGCATATATAGGGACTGAAGCCACTCTAGTAAGGATATAGTTATAGCTAGGGTTTTATTTTTGTTAATATATATCCTTATAGTATATTATGTGATGGCATGCATAAAATGATAAATGACTTGAGTGTTGTATATGTAATTTGTCTTAAAAATAGCTAATAGTAACAATTTGTATGGTTATGATTATATTGATTTCAAGTGTTGATTTGTATCCAAATTATATGATATTTAATGGGTGAAAAGTTTGGGGAGTCCTTGTGACTTAGGTAGGCTTTTTAAGACCTAGGGGTATTTTGGTCAATATTGTGAAAATTGACATGTAGGGTACTTGAGGGAGTAAATTGGCCTATTTGAGGTTATGATTTAATGTAGTTAACTGGCCCTGTATTCCCTTCTACAAGGAGGAGAACAGAGTAAAGGGTTGACCTTACTTGTAGCCTTGTAGCTCTTGTTGTTTCTGACTGCCCCAACTATTTCTACAAGGGAATAGAGTAAGGGGTGACCTTCTTTTAGTTAAACCTTGTAATTAAGTAGTTAAATTTATAAGGTAAACCTTTTCAAAGGCTGTTTAAATGGCTTAAAAAGTCCATAAAAGTTGTTTGATAACATAAACCATTAAGGAAGCTCTAAAAGAGCCTTTTTTAAGGTAACATTGACATATATGATAATAATATCACCGAAAGCTCCTACAAAGTGAAATGTAGTGGAACATAGTAAGCGTTAGAAGGTCGTTGGGATGAGGGCCGCCTTCTCCCTGAGATACTATATGAAATAATTATGGAAAAAATAAGGAGGTCTATGATAAATACAATATGGGTGTGAATAACCATGAATGGGGTGAATAAAACCTAAGGGGAGTTATGATCCTATGTGAGTAGAGTGGGGGTTTGGTACTATAGAGTAGATATGGGGTTAAAGATGGAATATTTTTGTAGTCATGTAGATTTGGGAAGTCCTTGAGTACTAGGGAGGAGATATGACCAAAAGGTGGAATTAGGATTTTGGGAGTCCAATGTATGAAATCCTAGGGGTAGGCTATTATCACATGTACAAAATAGGGGATTTCGATTTTAACCTTAGAGCGTGATGTTAACCATGACATTTTGGGAATGTTAACTAAATTTAGTAGCCATATAAGATAAAAGGGGGTAGTTATGACCAAAGTAAGGAATTAGGGTTTTGGAGGGTGCTCAAATAGTATGGGTATTATTACATGTGTAAAATGAAGGAATTAGGCTACAATATTCGATTTGATGGTTAAATATAACATTATATGCATGGGTATAGAAGTTGAGGGCTAGATAAAAAATAAAGGAGGGCTAGGCCAACCAGGAGAAATTAGGGTTTTGAGGAGTAACCTAGAAGGCTAGTTATTATCACATGTGGAAATTGAGGGTAATAGGCCATGACCCTTGACCATGGGTTTCCAATGACATAATAGGGTTTTCAAATAGATTGGGGAATCAAAAGGGACACTAGAGGTGAGGAAGTACCATAGCTATGAAATTGGGGTTTCCAATGGGAATAGGGTTATGTTGGGGTAGTAGTAGGGAAGGTGTTATGCATGGGGGTAGGTGTACATGTTTTCATAATGAACCCCAAATAAATAAAATATAAATAATATACTAATCACTTAAAGTGGAAGATCGCTTGAGCCGGGCCCAATTGCATCTACTGATCTACCGACAGGAATAATGGCTAGAAGCCTCTTATCTTAAAAGTTATACCCTATGCCATTCCACTAGTGAGAATAGTGGGATCCCAAACTTAGTAAGTTAAACCATTGGATGGTAATAACCCATGGTAAGACATTAATTACTTATAGTGGAATAACACATGGGTCAGGACTGGTTACACCTTGATTACCGATCCACCAATGAGAATAGTGGCCAGAAATGTTCTATCTTGGGGTTATACCTTGATTACCAATACACTAGTGAGAATAATGGTTAGGATCATCCTACCTTGGAAGTTGTACTTGTTTATAGTTCCACTAGTTGAGAATAGTAGGGTCTTTAAGCCCAACATGGATAAAATCATGAGTTGATTAATATTATACTAATAGCTTAATATCTGATAATAATGAATGAGTTGATTTGATCTTATTATACATGTTTCATCCCTTACTATGGTGTTATTAATCTCTATGACCTACTTGACTGTATTGTTATCTTACTTAGTATGTAGCATACTGATCACTCATATTATGGGGTGTTACCCATGAGAAACAATCCCTTCTGGAGCCTATGGAGATGAATGAGGACTCTCAAGATTAGTTTTTTTCCTTCATACGATGCTATGATTGGGTTAGAGTGATGCTATTATGAATGAGGCTAGGGACTTGAGAGTGTGACATCAAAATTTTACCTTAACTAGTTTTCTTCTTGTTAATGTTTCAGTTGAACATTTATTTATGTACATTATTACTTCTTTTGGAATAAACATAAAACTCTTATTTATGATATGAATTGTTCTTATGCTACACTTATCATGATTTACATATTGTTTTATCTTACCTCATAGTTGGTATAAGGATAGTTTGGGACTAGATTTATACCGATTAAGGCAGTAACACCCCTCTTATGTTTGAATATTCTTCCACATAAAATGAAAAGTTTTAGTAGTGAATTTGGGGATGTTACACTTCTTCCCCATCTATATGAATATGTATATATATATATATATATGCAAACAACAACCCTTCCTCTTCTCCTCAACCAAACAAGCTCTCCTCCCCCTCTCTTTTCTTTGTTAGATTATTCCCCAACATACCAGCACCCAAACACACCACCATAACCTTTGCACCATCAACCTATAGCTACCACCCATGCGTATACCATCACCACCACACATGCACCAACATCCACAACCATCCAAGCATCTAATCATGCACCATCTTCACCAGCCACAACCATCTAACCCACATATGCCTCTCCACCACCACCCTTCTTCCATCCCATCCATGTGTGCATTATCCCTCAACTTAACCTCATCCCTTTCTACCTCTCCCTATGCCACACCATTTTCGGCCACAACCACCACCAACCCTCTATTTTCGTGCATCACTGATACGAGTTGATTTGTGTGGATTAAAGGATCATGTAAGTGTAATACCCCTAAATTGAGTGGAGTGTTATAAGGATTAATTTGGATACATATATCAACATGGCATATCATCATTTTGGTGATTCTGTCCTAAGAACTCCATAGTTAAACTTGCTGGCCGTGGAGCAATTTTAGGATGGGTGACCTTCCTAGAAAGTTTTAGAAATTTTCTAAAAATTTCTCGAGAAGTATGTGAGTGAGGACAAAGCACGCTAAAAGGACTTATGTTGATCTATAGGGCCAACTGATCAATCCAAAAGTGCTCCAAGGTAGCCCTCATGTGGTTGTATAGATTCGGGGTGTTATAGTATCATTATATGTATGATTTTTTCCACATGAAGGAGTCATAGGGTGTGTTTCTTAATAAAATTTTTACCTTTTGATATCTTAAATGAATCGCTTGAGTTTAATCTAAAATGAGCTTTAATATCCTATAAATTGATAGTACTTGCACTTTTATGACAACTCACAGACTTAATGCCTTTACTTAGTCAATTGCAAACATGTATAGGGAAATTTTCAACTCAGCATATCAAACAACATCCTCACCCTACCAAGACCACCAAATTCATCGCCCAAGTCACCATCAAAGTTATACTATGCTGATAAAAAGAAGAATGCCTAAATCTTTTAACTTGATAACATTCACTTAGGCATTCTAATTTAGATTAAATATTATGATATGCTTAAATAACCAAAATGTCCTTAGGGTACATGATGATAATAATTATGCTATAAGTATATCGAAACATGCTCAACATATTATTTTCACATGTACATACCATACAAAATCTCTTATTGACATTATTTTAATCATACTTTCATATCCATAGTATTTTACCTAAGATAACTTACTTGCTTCTTATCGATTTTTATGATAATAGTAATAAACACATAATTATAATGAAATGAATCATACTAAATACAATTCATAAAAACCTATTATGATATCATATAATGTCCAAAAATTTTAGTAGAGTATAAATATTACAATGTAAAAAACATGCTTAACATAGTTCACACATTGAAACCCTAATGTGCTATCATGAAATTTTTATCATCTTAGTAGAGTATAAAAGTTATAGTGTAACAAACATGCTTAACACAATTTACACATCAAAACACTAATGTCCTATCATGCGATATCTATTATTTTAGTAGAGTATAAAAGATACAGTATAATGAACATGCTTAACACGGTTTATGCATCAAAACCCTAATATGTTGTCATGTGATATCTATCATTTTAGTTGAGTATAAATGTTACAGTGTAACAAAAATTATTAAAATGGTTTACACATTAAAATCCTAATCTGCTATCATGTAATATATGAACATTTTACTAGAGTGTAAAAATTACCTAATTTATAGCAAATGCACAATTTATCAAGTAACTTTCTAAAAAGTATTAGGCTCCACTAAACAAAATTTTACACCTACAAATGATACCAACTAAACCATACTGATATTTAATCAACAAAAAAATATTTTTTTATTAAATTATTTATTAAATACAAAATGCCCTTATGTTAAAAATTAATAAAATATTAAAAGCTCCTCATGCTGCCCATGTAGTGTGAGTTAGGGTGTTACGTGGGGCTTTGAAGAAGTTGGTGGTTGGTTAGTGGAAGGTTGAGGAGTGCTTGGTGGTTGTTGGAGGTAGCAAGGGAGGTAGTGGTGGTGTGGCGACATTGGACAACACTAGAAAAATAGGGCTGCAACAATGGTTGGTTTTGATGGAGGTGCAGTGATAGTTGAGAATGGTTATGCTATGGAGCTTGCACAAAAAGGGAGGGGCATGAAAAAAAAAAGAGGAAAAGGGAGTTCGAGTAGCTGGCTGAGATGGATAAGGGTACGTGGCTGGTGTAACACTCTAAATTTTTAAAACCTAAAATTTAATAATATTTGTGCCTGGCTATAAAATTTTTAAAACCTAAAATAATGATACTCCAAGGCAAAACGTGCCTGGCTACTATTATAGTCGGTGAACTGTAATGCACTCTACAACAAAACATATGTGGCCACTATTATAGCTGGTGGATCAGAAATTATTGTAACCTGGCCTCAACTCACTTAGTGTTACACTATAAGTAGTTAGTGTCATTTCCATGATTTATTACCATATAAAGTTAGGTTTATTAAGCTCAAAACCCCGACTATTATAGCTAGTGGACTATAAATGATACTTAGGACAAAATGTTCCTGGCCACTATTATAACTAGTGGACAAAAAACACTCTAACCTAGGCTAGGCTTGATAATCTCTCACTTTAAGTAATTAGTGCTTTACTCGTGTCTTATTCCACATGCAACCCCAATAAGACATGCATGCCCTCCAAGGACTCCTGACTCACATCCCAAACTCCTGAATGACCTGATCCCATATCTTAGGACCTCTATAATACCCAAGACCTCAAGACCTCTAATGCCACTTTCCCCTACTCACCATGAATCCAATCCCCCATACATGTGGGTCCACGCCCACTTACCCATTTCTCCACCTTGGCTCACCATCATCCACTAGGATTTCCCCCTTGGAAAACCCTAACCTAGCATATGTGGCCCTAACCTCTCCTCGTCCTAACTAGCCCATACATCGCTTGTTAAAACCCATCAAACCACTTAAACCAAACCCACACATCATAACCCTACTTACCGTCCTTCACATGTGATAGTGAAACCCAAGTTGGCCACCCTAAAACCCTAGTACTTGTCCTTTCCTTATGAAATCCCCTCCATCCACACATACTCCACCCTTCTTTCCAATTAACTCATTCCTCTTCATTAGACACCCTACTAGTCTCAATCCTTACTCCTTCTACTCACCATCAACTACTCCACACACTTTCCCTACTTAGGGTTTCCCCACAAAGCCTAGACAAGCCTTCCATGCACACTTCTAACAACCCACATACTAATATTCACCCATGGACTCCAACTACCCAAAACACTCTTCCCTCACCATGTTTAACCCTTAAATCACCTTTTTCCACATAAATGTTATCACTATGCAAAGGCTAACCACCCCATGGAAGATTTAATCCAAACTTTTATTTTATTTCTATTATCCTTTTATTTTGTCACCCATGAATCATAAGACACTTAGCCCTTTTTTCTCATTTCTTCTAAATCTCTCTACCCTCTTTATTTCCTTTAGTTTTCCCCAGCATCATCATAACAAGAAGGGCGACAAGTGGGTTTATAAAGGAGGGGTGGAGAAGAGGACAAGGGGGATAAGGATAAAGGAGTGGGGAAGGTGGCTACTGGTTGGTAGTGGCAATCGGTGTAGGGGCTACAAGGTGTAGTCGTGTAGGTGGCAAGGGAAAGAAATGGGAAGGGAGAGGGTGCATGCGAGAAAGGGAGGTCTCGACTGGAAAGGAAATGAAAGGGATGAAGGAGAGAGGGAAAGGGAAGGCTAGCTAGTGTAAGCATAGGCGCATGCACACATGGTTAACGTTAGGCGAGGAGGAAGAAGAAGAAGAAGAAAAAGAAAGGAGGAGGAATGGGTGGCTGGTTAAGAGGGGAAGAAGAAAAGAAAAAAATAAGGCAAACTAGCCCGTGTAAGGGAGAGGGGTGGCTGCTAGGCTGGCCCAGCCATGGGAAAAGGAAGGAAAGAAAAGAAAAAAAAAGAAGGTGGGGAGAGGTGATTTGGGCTTGATAGTGATAAGAGAGAGAAGGGGGAAGTGGGCTAAGGCAGCGTAAAGGGGGGAGAAGGGAGGAAAAAAGGAAAAAGGAAGGAAAAGGAAAATGGGGAAAGAAAAAAGAAAGAAAGAAAAAAAATAAATTTTTAGCAGTAGGGTATATAATTAATTAGATGGTTAAATTATTTTAATAATTTAATTTACTTAAAATTTAATATATTAATTTAGGAGGGTAATTTTAGTAAAATGTGTGTTTGGAAATTTATTTAAATAAAAAGAGTATGATAGAATAATAAAATATTTTTTAATTATTAAATTATCACATCCATTTTTATAAGTCTAAAGTCACAAAATTATTAATATAATTGTTAAAAAATGTTTAACTATCCCAAATAAGGATTAATTATTAAATTTTGGGTACAGTAGCATCCCCAAAAATTACTATTTTTGCTTCTGCTCCAATTTTAATAAATGAAATTTTTTTAGTAGTGAATTTTAGGGGTATTACAGTTAGCACAGGCATGGTGGTGCTGGAAGAAGGATTGTGTTTAGGTGATGAGGACGTCTAGCGAGTAGCGGCTAGATGGTTGTATTTAAAAAAGGAAAAGAGAGAGAAGGAGGGAGTGTATGTATGTATATAGATGGGTAATTAGTGGTGAATGTTGGGACGAGGAAGGAAAGCAAGGGTAGGTTCAGGCAGAATGGTTGGGTGGAGGTGATGGCCATTGTTGGTGATGGTGAAGAAAAATATAGGCAGGGAAAGCTGGCTATGAGGCACGACTACAAGGAGTTGGGGGTTGTGTTTTAATGAAAGGAGGAGGAAGCGGGGGCATGTGCGGCACGCATGTACGTATATGCTAGCCGGAGAAGTGAGGGTTGGGGGAAAACATGAAAGGGAGTATGGTGGTGTGTGTATATACTAAAGGATAGACAAGAAGGGTTTGATTGATGAAGGAGGTTGGCCGAGAAAAGGAGTAGGGCTATAAAAGGGTGTTGTATGGAAAAGAATGGGTAGAGGCATAGGGTATAGGGAGGAAGTGGCGCAGGAGATTGGATGGGGAAGAGAAGATGCACAAGGAGGAAGTGGTGTAGGGTTGTTTAGGCTGGAACAAGAAAGGGAGGTAGGCATGTAAAGGCAAGGGTGCAAACAGGGGTGATGCAGAGGCTTTGTTTGGGTCTAGCCTAACAAAAGGAGGGGGAGCATGCAAGGTTTTTTTTTGGTTGGAAAAGGAAAAGGAGGGCATAGGTGCAAGGGGTGATCTAAGATGTTGTTTGGGGTGTAAGGAATTACAGAGGGGCATGTGGAAGAGTGTGTGTGGGTTAGCTTCTATTTGGCTAGAAG
The DNA here is from genome assembly GCA_039764185.1 of Tamarix austromongolica. Taxonomy (NCBI): domain Eukaryota; kingdom Viridiplantae; phylum Streptophyta; class Magnoliopsida; order Caryophyllales; family Tamaricaceae; genus Tamarix; species Tamarix austromongolica. Next base: position 123,901,663 of record CM077809.1, read on the forward strand.
AGGATAAGGAAAAGGGAAAGGAAGAAGGAGATAGGGGTGGAAGAAGAAAAGAAAGATAAAGGTGATGGGTTGGGCTAGGTAGGCTGATGAAGAAGAAGGAGAGAAAAAAAATAGGTTAGTTGGGTTGGGTAGCACAGGCTAGGGGAGACAATGAGAGAAAAGAGGAGAAGAGAAGGTGAGTTGGGGATCAAGGAAGGAAAAAAGAAAAAGAAAACGAGACGAGGTGGGCTGGGTTGGTCCGAAAAGGAAAAGAAGAAAAGAGAAGAAAAAGAAAAGAAAAAAAGAGGAGGAAAGGGAAAATAAAAAAAGGACAAAAGAAAATAAATTTTGGATTAGAACTAAAATTAGGTTTAAAATAATATTAATTTATCTAAATTTAGGGTAACCATTAAGAAAAATAAAATGGGTAAAATTATCGGTTTAGGGTAGATTTAAATAAAAGAAAAATATAAAATAATTTGAATAATTTATCTGGATTTGCGGGTAAAGTGTTAACCAAAAATAATTAAGTTAATATTTAAAAGTTAAATTTTTTTGATAAAAGGATAAATATTTTAATTTAAGGTTACTAAATTTTGGGATATTACATTTATTCATATGTCTATTGGCCCTATGACATAAGCTTTTATGCCTTTCACATTTACTTCATTTGGGAGGGATAAGGGACCTTTGCAATATGTCACTTCCAGTTCTTTTTCCTCGAACATCTTCCATGGAATTTGCATCTTTCTCTTGTAATATGGCACTATAGAGTTTAATTCTTGGTTCTTTTTCTTGAAGATAAAAAGCCTCATCCAAGGTTTCTAGTTGTTGAGGTAGAACATGCTGATGTTGGTATATGAGATGAGGTGACTATTTGAAGGTGTGGGTAAGAGGGGTCGGCATGTCTATCACCATTTCTTGAATAGAGACACAAAGCTTAGTGTTAGTAGCCTAGATTTGAGTAATAGTAATTAAATGTTCTTCTCTATAAAGATTACATGTGTTTGGATCAAATCAATAAAGATGTTGAGTGGGAGACATAACTTTTTGTGAGAGATTTCCAGAGGCGCTACTTGTTATGATTATTTTGTGAACCGATGAGTTTTTAAGGATTGAGATAAGAGTCAACAATAATAGAATATTGAGGGTAAAATAGAGAAGAGAGAGGAGAGAGAAAAAGTAGAAAAATTGAATTATAATTTTTTATGTCCCACAATAGATATAATATTCCATATATATATAATGAGGAGGGAAAAAATTACTATATAGGCGAGGACAAGGATGCTACCTTAAATGTCATATTGAGAACTAGGCAATAAGAAAGTTGTATGGGCTAGCAACCTAAGGCCAATCTAAGAGTAAGGTCAATTGAAGCGTATCTAAAACCTTTTTGCGACTAAGTTAAGAAAACTTTGCCTCTTGGGGAGCGATTCAAGGATTTGATAGCCTCAGTTAAGAAAACATTCATATCATCATCCATAAGGGGGGGGATAATAATAAAAGTACAAAATATATTTTAACTTTTTAAATATAATTTTTTATGTAAATATTTATATCTAGAATGATTTTATAAGAAAGATATTCTAAGTTGCACATTCACAAGTGAAGTGGGACCCATGAGAAAGGTTATGTTCTCCTCAGTTTTTTTTCCTTAATATGATTCAAGTGAAAAATAAAAATCAATGAATTACTATTTTTCTCTCACTTTTATTAATGTCATAGTTAATATATTTGTATGATAGTATTGGTAGTTTTATTATTATTACCATCCTTATTATAATGATTATCATTAACTTCATATATTTCGGATCGTATTTATTTTATTATTATCATCTAGCTTAATAATAAGTTTTACTCATAAGTATTTAATAATAATAATAATAAGTTTAAAAAATAAGTGAACTGAATAGGTCCAAAACTCGGTGGACAGCTTGGTCAAATGAGAATCGCATTGACGAGCCATAAAATTAAAAATCCCACCACTATCCCTCATCGGCTTATGTTTGCGACTGCCCGCAGATAAACCAGAAGCCGTATTTGGCTCCCCCATCCCCATACATGAACAGCAACATATGCCTCCATATCTCCCCACCTCGCCGGTCACCGGTCATCGCATATACAAGTAGAACAAACAAACCACAAATTCTCTCTCTGAAATGGTCCTTCTCGATTTGGACCGCATGGAGAAAGGAATAGAAAATTTAACCTGTGATTTAAAAAAGAAAAACAAAGGAAGGATAGACTCGTAGCAGGAGGGGAAAACATGTACAAAGCCTACCGATGTCCTCCGACCAAAGCTCTCTCTCTATATCCCAAATCCCCTTTTTTTTTTGTGTCCAGATATACCCTTCCCTCGACCGCCATAATGCCCTATCTTCATCAAACACCACCGACTCCTTTCGGAATCGACCTTGGTCTTTTCTGGCTTTTCCTCTTCAGCACAATACATTCAATGTCGCAGCCATTATACACGACGCACAAAGTCGCAAGCTCTTACTCTCTCCCACATATATCCGCATACATCTTTTTCCACTTTTCTCTCACTTCCTCTATTATCGTCACCATCGTTTACCCTTTTTCTTTTCTGTTTCATAATTTCTTGATTCCGGTACGGTTCGCCCAGATTTGCTTTTGGATTTTGCGATTTCAGTTTGATTTTGTCTGATTGGAATTGATGGATCTGTGATTGGGCGGGAAAAGTTATTAAGGGTTTGGATGGCTTCTCGTCAGTCGTATCCGCTTGCCGACGATGACCTGAGAATCAGGCACAAGCATCAACTTCTGCTACAGGCACACTCCATTTTGCAGACGGTTCGTTAGTTTAATAATTTTTATTTTTTTTGCTTGTGCGTTTGGTTGAATATTGATCCAAGTTGATAACTTTGCACTAGTTTGATGTGATCTCATGTCGTCCATTGGGTATGCTAATTTATTGACCATACCAATTTGTGCTTGTGTATATAATTTTTTCTGTTAATCAAGTTGGTTAATTTTTGCTAGTTCTGATAACTGCAAATTGAAATATTTTGTTTGTATTGATTGTAAAATCGGCTGTGTAGTTTCTTATGCGTGACTTGCGTACAGGAAGTTGAATCGAGAAAGAGAAAATCGGCAGAAAGACTAGAAAGGAAGCAGATACTTCGGGACGAAGTCGGGTACGACTGATAGGAATTGTTGTTTGATGAGCACTTTAGTGCCTAAATTCTTTTATTTTTTTCATTAACTTTCTTCCTTATGTGTGAAATAGATGTTTGATAACTATAGGGATATAGTTGCCTCAATTAACATTGAGCTGGTAAATGTTTATTTTGAGAGTAGCAGAAGACTAATCGGCTGTTATATTGGAAGAAAAAGATCTGAATTTTAGAAAAAAGTGGCGTCTATCTTGTTGAATTTTGATGGAGATGGGGGCGTTCTAACTTGTATGCCCTGATTTGCATGTGGATTTTGGTTTTGGAGGCAGTTTTTTTTATTATGCTGACCTGAATCTGATATAGTGCAGCTTATAGGAGTTGGGGCCTGCTAAAGTGCTAATAACCGATCATTAGTTTATTTTGCCTGAATGTATTTAGATTCTTGAGGAGAAGACTCGCATATCTACTGAAGATTCAAGCTCGGAAGTTTGAAAAAGAACAAGAACTTGCTCAATCGCAGGCTCCAGCTGACGAATATAGCATAGATGCAAATAACAGATTCTGTAGCGGGATTGAAGCTGCTGCATTAACCAGTCCATCTTCATCAGGGCTGCCGAATTGTACCTTGGTACGGGACCTTCAATTGAGTTCCCCTATATTATTTAGAAACTGAATTTGATCAATTGAGGACCGTACATAAGTCTTACAGTTAGTGTATTATTTTTCACTTTTGGCACCTCATAGGAGCCTGAGAACAAAGGGAAAGAGAAAGGGATTTGTTTGGAGCCAACGCTAAGCATAGGCAAAAAGACCAAGAAGTTGCTGGTCAATATGGAGCCACCCGTTAGAATAGAGAAGAACAAGAATTTGCAGCCTAACAGTAAAAGAGTTGAGAAGAGGAAAATTTATTTGCAAGATCAACTTGTTTTGGAGGCCTAAATTTTTACTAGTACTAGTTTGCAGCAAGACCTCAATTGTTGGATTGGTGTGGAGTAAGGTTTCTGTGGGCTGCTAAAGATCTCTCAAATAATTTTTGGAAATATCTTGTGTTTATGATTATATACAGAGTACAATTAGCTTTCTTATATTGACATGAAATATCTATTTATTGATTCTTCATGAACTTGACCTATTGTATCTTCTCTAAATCATTGGAGGGTGACAAAGATAGGGATTCAAAAGAGTTATATGGTATGGAAATTGCTCCTGGTTTTCTTTTTTTCTTGCTTGCATTAGAGGAAGCCAATGTATGCAGTTTAGATTCCACAAGTTCGAATGTGGATTCTCTATGTATGAAGTGTATTTGTATTAGCCCTGCATCGAAGGTGATCTCGAATTTGTGTTTACCAAATAGTAACGAAGGTAATCTCACAATTGTGTTTGCCAGATAGTACTGGCTTGCTCTATGTTGGGAAAACTTGGTTTCAATCACTTCATATTCTAATTGTATTTTCATCTGGGAAAATCTAGTCCATTGCATTTGTTACTGTCTCTTTCATCCTAGGTAGGCCAGGGAGGGTGATTGTCCTTAAAAGAGTTGGTGATGCGTGGGTACTCATGATTTCAGCTTCGACTTCTAGAGTTATGTTTTGATAATACTGATTTATTTCATAATGATAAGTCGTTCTCTCTGGCAGGAACACCAAAAAGGGTCAATGTCAAGCGATGAATTGAAACAGGCCTCGAGTTTTGTCATCGAAATTTGATAAGATGCTATGTTATCGATTAAACTGTATTTAAATGTATTAATATTTAGGTGTGTTCTCATAAAGGCATAAATACTTTTTAGTTTTTCATATAAGTATAAATATTTATATTTTATTTTCTGTAAGACATAGTATTTTAAAAACTCTTAACTCTTAGGTACTTTTGGTCCCAAAAAAAAAGTTTTAATGAGAATAAAATTTAGATATTTATCATCAAAGATTGAGAAGATGCTATATTATTGATTAAAGTGTATTTAAATGTATAAATATTTAGGTGTATTCTTATAAAGGCATAAATACCTTTTGTCTTTTCATGTAAGTATAAATATTTATATTTTATTTTTTGTAAGACATAGTATTTTAAAAACTCTTAATTCTTATGTAGTTTTGGTCCAAAAAAAAAAGGTTTTAATAATAATAAAATTTAAATATTTATGCCTTAAAATTTTTATTTTAAAAATATTTATATTTTAATGGAAATGTAATGTAAACCATTGCATCTTCATAGAAAACTAAAAAATGTTTGTTTTTATGAAACCAAACTTAAAATGTCTATACTTTTAAATACATTTTTATCAAGTAGTTAAGTGTACAATAAGCTTATTTACTAGTTTATAGTAATCCAATTATGTGTTCATTTGGTGATCTCATTTTTTTATATACTATCTGAAATAATAATGTATATGAAGTAATAATATGACTCAAGTAATAATAGTGTACAATAATTTATCTGATCTGAAATGAATTGATTTATGTATATTGATAATTTTATACATTTTTTATTTTAATAACACATATTCCTATAATATATTTTTTTATTTGTTTATATATTTAATTTTAATAAGGTATGTTAATTAATTAATAATAATGCTAATAATAATAATAATAATAATAATAAATCTCTGTAAATAATAATTATTATTTATAATTAATATTCATTAATGAAAATTATTAACAATAATTTCAACAATAAGAATTATTAATTAAGATTAATGATTAATAATATTAACAACTAATATTAATAACTATTAATAATTAAGCATAATAATAATTAGTATAAGTTAATATAAATAAGTAGTAATTAATATTAATAATATGAATGATTAACAATTATTATTAATTAATATTTACAAAATATTAATAATTAATATTAGTAAGTGATATTCATTATATGATTAAAAATTAAAAATTATGAATAATTAATATTAATAAATAATAATTTTCCATAATAGTATTAATACTAATGATTTTCCATAAAAATATTAATAATTATAAATAATAGTAGTTGTTGTTAATAATTATTATTAAAAATTAATAATATTAATTATAATACTGTTAATTAGCATTAATAATTATAGATATTTGTGGGTGGGTATAATAAATAAGGGTATATGACTACAAACATAGGATAATTTAAATATTTAATAAATGGTAGTGTGGCCTAGTTATGAAGTAATAATATGTAATAATTAAAAAAAAAATTATATATAGTAAATAATATAAATTACGAGGTTAAAATATATATATATATACTGGCCCTATATTATCTAAATATGCGGCCATACATCGAGTCTTGATATCCTTTGTATTATTACTATGACACTGCCTATTTATTCTTAGTTTGCATCACCTCCTACCATTAAGTACTATAAATATCTTCTTAGCTTGGCTAAGTTTTCAGATAAAGGATTTAAATGATAGCATTTGGACCATTGCCTTCTTTGCACTATCGAAATTATATGAGAAATTAGAAATAGAATTATCTTGAAAGATGTAGTGTAGATGAGTGTTCAGTTTTAAGTTGGCTTATAGGTAAATGATACAAATCCACAACTCGCTCACACTATGGGTGACATTATCCAAAATGTCCAAGTGCTAATAGGGTAACATTGACCTATCTTGGGTTAATGTCATAGTGGAGCATGGGTTGAAGAGACAATTTTTAAGATTGTGGGTGTTTTTTCAATTTTGGGTAGTTGATTAGCCATATTATTTTATTTTCTTGCTTCTTCTATTTCTTCCTTAGGGTGACTGTGCTGCATTGCTAGAGTCGTTCCTCTCTTGTTGTGTTTTTATTTCTGTCTCTTTTTGTAGAGCTTTTGATCAATTATCTAAGTTTTTATTTCTGTCTCTTTTGTAGAGCTTTTGATCAATTATCCAAAAAAAAAAAAAAGTTCGCATCACCTCCCTACCTGATGCTGCCTATATGCAATCGACTGGCCTTTTGTTGTTATGAACAATCAGACAGTCTCCATGTTGCTCAAGTAAAGTCACATGTTTGGTCCCCTTCCTATGTTCATTCATCTCTTCTTCAGAATTGACACATACTTTACACATGCTGCACCGATACCCTCCCTGCAACATCTTCATCTTGTGCTTCTACTCCTTATGCTTAATCATCTGCACTTCACTAGTCACATTCATATCACATATTGCACACCATAGTTTGTTGTGGGGGGCTGCCTTATGTGGTTCTTCATTCTTCGCACCCCCTTGTTGAAGTTTAATTTCAACGACAAGTTTAACAACCTTCTTTGGGGAGAATTCAGCGGAGTTTTCGCGGGTTGGATTCATGTCACCAGCGGCATCCACAGGATTAGGGTCTTTAAATCTTTCAGATGACTTAAACGTATATGAGGTTCGGAAGGAAAGTAGCACTACCTCTTTTTGTCTCTTCCTTTTGATTCATTTGATATTTGACATAATGGGCACCGACTTAAGTTTCTTACTCGTCAAAGTCCAAGAAAATTCATCTTTGCCATCCGTTGTTACCAATTCTTTTGCTCCCCTTTTCATCCCTTTCCACAATGATCAATCCGACGTTCCTGCAAGCAAGTAGCAAGTTACCAAAAATGTCGTTTGGATGTGTACTAATCTTCATTTTTTAGCAACGATTTAGAATGAAATCTTTTTCTTAATTAACTAATTTTCTTAGTTTTCCTTCTCTCATTCAACTATAATAGTAAAATTTGTCTGTAACAATATCAAATAAATGGTGAAATAGAAATTAAATTTAAAGAGAGAATATGCAATTTTTACTTTTTAATTTTTAAAAAATTTTTCCTTTAAAATATGACATTGAGACACTTACGAGATAAAAGTTCTTCAAAAAAATCTTGGTAGCGTGACAAGAGTATGACTCCAAACTTTGTTAGAATGAGGGGACAATGTGTGATTCATTATGCTGGAAGCTTCTTTAGAGAAAATGATATAACAAACATAGATATAAGCTTATATAACTCAACTATTGTGCTAGTAATATATTAAGAAAATTTTATTGCATTTTTACATATGTTTGACTCCCTAACAAATTATATTTGAATTAGAATATTCATACTTTATAATCACTCTTAAACTACCTTGGGTGGTGTATTGAATGATATATAGATTGGGGTTCTAATAAAGAATGTTGTTAGTTGGATGCTTCTCATGTAAGTTTGTTCTTTTTTTATTTTGAATGAAAAATAATAGCAATCCTGGAAAATTTCAGACTCAATTTCAAGTATTTATACATTTAAAGTTTCACTTTTATATTTATATTATTTAATGCTTTTTTATAATAATAATAATAATCCAGTCACCAATACTCCATCTCACTAGAATTGAAAGCTATGGTGGCCACCTCCGGCCTACATGAAGCTTGTCGACTTTGACGGTGAAAATTCAACCAATAGTGATATTTATCATTTGTGATTATTATCGCTGTTAATGTAGAGTGTAATTGACTTTTAATTTTAATTGAAATATCAATAAATTATTGTTTGAGTCACAAATGACCAACCAAAAAACATAAGCCATCATATTTCACTGAGGTGAAGAAATTCTATAATACATCGTATACATATTAGCATATAGGATTCAATACATAGCAAACTATTGACTGAGGTTTTAGATTGACTTCCTCATACCAAATGCTCTCATTATGTTTTTCTAAATTACATATAAATTGAATTACTGTGTGTAATTTATTGTTTAGAAATGGTTGATTCTAAATTTATGTTGTTACGTGACCATTTGATAAAGTTTATTTTTCCTTGTATTTAAAACAATTTAATTTACTAACATTAAGTTACTGTTATTATCAATACTATTATTATTATGGATTAAATTTCATTTAAGTACCCTATATTTAAAATAATCTCATTTAGGTATATTCATATTTCAACTTATTATAACTGATGTACCATTTTCACTAATAAAATTATATTAGGTTAAGCTTAGTGTATTTAATTTTTTTTATTTATAATCAATAAAAAATTCCTAAAATTTTCAAATAAATCTTAAAATACTAAAAAATATACATTTTTTAAAAGTATAATTTTTATTTTAAAAAAAATCTAATTTTTAAAGTCTAAAAATGTTTTTTTAAAAGATATCTAATTTTATTTATTAAAAAAAAACTAACAAGCTTTCATGATAAAGAAAATCATTTTCTTTAAAAAAATTTGAATTCTTTAACTTAAACCTGCTTTTTAAATAAGTTTGTATATTTTTTCAATGATTCAATAATTTTTACATAATGTTTTGTATTAAATAAAATAACAACCTTAATTGTACTAAATTTAACCTTATCAAACTTTATTAACATATAAGATACCTAAGTGATAATAATTTGAAATGTGGAAATACCTAATAGATTATTCAAAATACGGAGTACAAGTAAAATATTAGGGTACTTAAATAAAATTTATCTTATCTTATCTTATCTCATCATCATCATCATCATCATCATCATCATCATCATCATCATCATTATTATTATTATCATTATTATTATTATTCTATTTTAGCTTTAGTTGTAAATTCTAAAAATATATAAATCTTAGAATTATGCTATAATTTTATTTGAGCAGTATTGTGAAAGGAAAAGATACGTTGCTTGTAGACATTCAATAATTGTTGAAATTTAATAGCATCCGTATCTTTTAATAAAATTTATTATTGCAAAGTTAAAAAATATATATGGCATTCGATCTGTTATGACCAAATATAATATATGTATATATATATATATATAATAAATTCGGATATCTACCCAAAACAAATATCTCACAAAGTATCCACTTGTACAAGAATTATTTTTTAGTATCCCTATTTATAATAGATAACAACAATCTTCAAATACAATGGCTAGGTTTTAACATTAAGGTGCATCCTACAAAATCACAATAATTAAGGTGCATAGAAAATCATTAGGCTTATAAAGAATTTGAAAGTCAATAAACCATCTCGTTAAAAAATTGCAACTATGGTGAAAAGGTATTATATATACTTTAGCATATTAGAACAATACATGTACAATCTAAAAGAATTGTTTAATACTCATGCATTATAGGTCGAATAGTTATCTCAAATTTTATCATTTTTTGAAAGAATAATCTCTAATTTTCTTCTATTTTCTTTTTTTTCCTTAAAATTTTAAAGTGACATGCACTTTTAAATTGATATTGGTTACATTTCTAATTGAAGAAAATCTTAGATCAAGTCTTGCAAAATGCTACATATTTTTCAATTAAGGGGAAAAAACCTCAAATCCTTATTAACATCTTGCAATGAACAACTAGTTGAAACTAAAAACTCAGGTTTGCAACAACAAAATGGAAAAATTGAACAATAGAAAAAAGAGAAAGAATAAATATTGTACCAACCAAACTAACCTAAATCATGTAGATTTAAAAATTAATCAATCAATAAAAATAGAGGGTGTGAGGAAAACTCATACGTGGCTGATACATTAAAATAATTAATTATTCAATTAATTTCTTTGATTAATGGATAAAAAAAGTCTTTGATTATAGGGAAAAACTTAAATCCTTAAGGTATGTTTATAGTTATAGTGAGGGGAATGGACTAAAATTTGACGAAATAGAAAGAAACAAATTGATCTCCACTAAATTAAAATATAAATATTTTAGATTTATTTTTATAAAAGCATAAATATTTTTAAATTTTGTATAAATATATAGATGTTTAAGTTTTATTTTTATTAAGATATAATTAAATTTGAAATTTAAATAATTCTAGTCATTTTTATTTATAATGTAATGAGACTAAAATCTATAAATTTATGATTATAAATTTTTTTAAAAAAAATATTTATGTATTCATGGATATGAAATATAAAAACTTTGTATCCTTACTAGAAATTTAAAAATATTTTTATTTTTATTAAAATAAACTTAAAATATTTATACACTTGAATAAACTTTTTTAAAATTTTCATAAAGAGTTAAGTTAAAAATATTCAATTGTCTTCACTTAATCTCTGTCTTTCTTGCAAGCGTGGAAAACATCATTTTTAGTAGTTTCAACTCACTGTGATTGAGCATGAGAGATGAGAAAGATGTAGGAAATAGAAGAAGACCGAGACTGGAGCACAGGGAAAAGAGAAGTAATAAAAGTTCCTTTCTCATTTATCATCCTCTCAATGTGTGGTTTGAAAGTAATACTAGTATACTACAATACATCTTTTTCTTCTTTTTTCAATTTTCTTATTTCCTATGACCCTTCTTCTTTTCTCATTTATCATCCTCTCAGGTTGGAAAGTGGAAACAAAGTTTCATTAAAATTAGGTTTATGCATTTCTATATTTAGTTCACTTTTAGCATCCCAAATCATTGAAATAGATATGTAAAATGCAAAGGTTTGGATAGAGGCTCGATGATAGCTTGCATACAGCTAGGAGATAGCCATATAGGTTTTTGGATAGTAAAAAATGGACTCTGATATATGGTTAGATAGACTTCTAGGTAGTATAATATATACTTTACCATTTAATTATAAACTATATCATTATTCTTAAGTTTTTTTATAACTCATGTATGAGATAGACGCCATGCAATATTCCTAATTTTATCTAGTCCTAATTTCAATTTATTAATATATTAACCTAATCCTAATTTTAGATAATTTATACTTTTTTTATTTTAGCTAAATTTCTTAATCCTGAATCTAATCACAATCTTCATTTTAGGTCATTTATATTTTAATCTAATCCTAATTTTGAATAATTAATAAATTAATGTTATAAATTTTAAACCTAAACCTAATCCTATATCCAAAGATTCATTTTCTTTCCCATTTTCTTTCTTTTCTTTCTTCCCCCTCCTTCCCTACCTACGCACCAGCCTAACCCCCTTCCTTTCACCTTTAGTCCAAACAAGCTCCTTCTCCCATGCACCTCGTCATTACCTCCTTCACCTTTTTAGCCATACCGCAACACCTATCCCCCTGCATATAACATCCCCAATTTACTACTCAAAATTTTATCTTGGAAAAGTGTTAATTATAAAAATAATGGGTATTACTACCACACTTATCACATGTTCGGTTCCTTCACCTTTCTTATGCCAAATGCTAAGGCTCCAAACAACGCATACCCAAAATAAAGTAACGGAAATAAAAGATAATAGCATAGTTAAAAGTTATGGATAAATATTCTCTGTATAAAAATGAAGATCAAAATTTAAAATGGGACATAAGATTCTGAAGGAAAACCAATTACAATAAAAACCAGCACTTAAAGGTACAATAAAAACTTGAAGATTGTTAAGAGTAGTAGTATTAGTTGTATTTTGGTTTCTTAATATATGTTGGTATTATTTTTGTTTTATTTTCTTTTCTACGTTTTCCTTTTCTTTCCTCTCTCCGGTTAGCCCCAGTTTCTGTTAGTATTAATCAGGGTTAACGGTTAGAGGTATGGTTAAGGGCTGTATCCTTGTATTAAAGCTGTCATCAGCTAAAATGATACATAGAAATATCGGGATACAGGACTTGAGCTCCGATCCTCATCTTCTTCCTCATTTCTCTCATTTTAATGGCAACGAAACTCAACATGGTATCAGAGCCTGGTTGCCATTAAAAACGATATTCAGTCTTCGCTTCACACCTCCTATCACAATGATTGTCAAAGATTGAAGTTATTCGTCCATAGCTGACCTGCAAAATCCCATTTTCGTCCACCCATCAGATGGACCAAACTCACTCAATCCACCTGCAAAACTAACGGGGATTGTAAACTATAGATCATGGAAACGATGGATGGAAATCAATTTATCCACCAAACGCAAACTGGGTTTGGTTACAGGTACTGTCATAAGGCCCGAAGAGGCTGTTCAAGCCGAATAGTGGGATACTAATAAGAATCTGGTAATTTCCTGGATTATGAACTCTGTTTCAGACTTTATTTCAAGGTCTATTTTATATACAAAATCAGCCTGTGACATTTGGAAACAATTGGAAAAACGGTTCTCTATTAGCAATGGAGCTCGCAAATATAAACTTAATAGAGGCATCTATGAACTAAAACAAAATGGTGCATTGATCAGTGATTATTACACAAAACTGAATAGCCTGTGGGAAGAGATAGATGCTATGAGTGAGCTCCCTATTTTATCACAAACCACAGTCGAGATTACCAGTTTTTTAGAAATCTTAAGTACACAACATGAAGAACAGAAGCTGTTTCAATTTCTGAATGGGCTGGATGATACTTATAATGCTCTAAGGAGTCAAGTTCTACTTATGAATCCCTTGCCAACAGTTGAGGTAGCCTGCTCTATGTTTTAGCAAGAGGAGTCTCAATGGGATGTTTTTGAAAATGGACATTGTTTTGTGGAAACCACAGCTCTGAATAGCAGAACTAGTGATGACGTGTGTGAAAAATGTGGTAATAGCGGACATGGTAAGGATAGATGTTGGCAGGTGATAGGGTATCCTAACTGGCATCCTAAGGCTAAGAAGTTTACCCAAAGGAAAGCTGTATCCTCTGGACACAAACCTTTTAATTATGTTGTTCCTTCTGGACAAAGATTTTTTAACTCTACTCACTTGTAGAAAAATTCTAAAGGGAAAGGCAAGGAAACTTTTACAACTGCTCAAGCTGAAGTAACAAGTCAAAAGGGAGATAGTGTTGCTGGGCATGTCACATTTACTCAACAGCAGTTTGAACGGTTGCTGAGCATGCTCCCTAACCCTTCTAGATCCACTGCTCCTGTTTTTGATCCAGGGGAGGAAGATCTTGACACTAATTTTGTAGGTACTGTCTCTTACTCTTGTGCCTCAATTAAGATGGATGAATGGATCCTTGACACTAGAGCAACTGATCATATGACTCCTAACCTAAACATTCTCAATCATCCCAAACCAATGACCACACTTTATCAAATTACCCTACCAAATGGCCAAACATCCTCGATTACTCACACTGGTCTGGTTCAACTACATAATAATTTGACTCTGCAAAATTTGTTGTGTGCGCCTGATTTTAAATTCAACCTGCTGTCTATTCCTAGACTTGTCAAAGATCATGGATATACTATCACTTTCTTTCCCAAATTTTGTCTTGTACAGGACTGTGCAAATATGACTGCTAAGGGCATAGGACTTGCGTGTGGTGGCCTTTATCATCTCCTCAACATTCCGTCCACTCAACTTGATCCCAGATTAGAATCAGCATCTGTCAATATTATCACAGCTGCTCATCACAATTCAGCAATCAATGATAGATCATTTTTATCTCTATCTTCCATAAAAAAGAACAGTGATTCTTTGTATAGCATTTGGCACCATAGGCTGGGCCACGCTCCTTTCTGCACATTGAAACACATCCCTACTATTTCTACTGATGTAATGAACAATTTTATCAATGAAAAAAATTTGCATTACCTGTCCTATGGCTAAGATGTCCAAGTTACCTTTTTCTAATAGTGGGACTGAATCCACACGTGTGTTTGCTCTTGTTCATATTGATATTTGGGGACCATATAGAGTATCCACAAAAAATAATCATAAATATTTCCTCACACTTGTTGATGATTATAGTAGGGCAACATGGACTTATCTCATTCAACAAAAATCTCAATCTCTGCATATTCTGAAAAATTTCTTTGCATTTGTTCAAAATCATTTTGGTTGTCCTATTCAAACCATTAGATCTGACAATGCATTAGAATTTGACAGTGGCTTGTGTCGTGCATTTTTTGCTGAAAAAGGAATTGTTCATCAAACCACTTGTCCCTATAGATCTCAACAAAATGGAATTGTTGAGAGAAAGCATAGACACTTGCTTGATGTGGCTAGAGCTCTTATGTATCATTCTGTTGTTCCTAATTATTTTTGGGGAGAATGCATTTTTACTTCTACATACATCATTAACAGATTACCTACTCCTATTCTGCACAATAAAACTCCACATGAAATTCTTCTGTCCAAACCTCCAGTCTACAATCACATGAAAGTCTTTGGATGTTTAGCTACTGCTGTTAATCCAGAGGTTAACACAGATAAATTCAAACCTCGTGGCATACCATGTGTATTTTTGGGATACCGTCAGAATCAGAAAGGCTATAAACTCTTCAATCTTCTAACCAAACAAGTTTTTGTGTCTAGAGATGTCCACTTTCATGAACATATATTTCCTTTTAATCACAACTCAGCCAATTATGTTCTTCAACCTGTACCTACCTCTCTTGATTCTCTTCCAATCACAGATCCCTCCACCTCCACCTGTGATGATATATTTTGCAGTGACCCTGCTTCAGAATTTCATACTCCTCCTCTTTCATCAGAAAACTCCTCCTCTGAACCTCAGGATACCTCTCCTCCTGCATCTTCATCCAGTCCTACTCCCACTTCTTCACCTATTCCTCTCAGAAGATCTATAAGACCTATAACAAAACCCTCTTGGCTATTTGATTATGTTGCTCACAGTGCCACCACTGCATCTACTGAGTCATGTTGTAAGTCTATGACCATTGGACAGTTTTATGCTCTTGCCAGTTAGGTCACCACTGCTAATATCAAGCCATCATTCAATGTTTTCCTCTCAACCATAACCACAAATATTGACCCGGCAACTTTTGCTGAAGCTGTCAAGGATCCAAAATGGTGTAATGTCATGAATCTTGAATTGAGAGCATTAGAGGAGAATAATACCTGGGTGGTACAAGACTTACCTCCTGGAAAAAGGGCCATTGGATGCAGATGGATTTATAAGACAAAATACAGATCTGATGGAGCAATTGAAAGGCATAAGGCTCGTTTGGTAATACAAGGCTGTAGGCAAAAAAAGGGAGTGGACTTTGAAGAGACCTTTGCCCCATTAGGAAAGATGACTACTTTTAGGGCTTTTCTTGTAGTTGTGGCCATGAGAGGGTTGCACTCCTACCAAATGGATGTCACAAATGCTTTCCTCCATGGAGACTTGAAGGAAGATGTTTATATGAATCTTCCACAAGGGTATATTGGTGCAGGGGAGCCAGTTTGTGTGCAAGGGGGAGCTGTTAAGCCTTCAAATGAAGTATGTAAGCTTGTTAAGTCCCTGTATGGACTGCAACAAGCTCCTAGATAATGGTTTGCTAAGCTCTCAGCCTCTCTTATTCAATTTGGGTTCAAACAGTCCAAGCCTGATTACTCTTTATTTACTTTGCATGATAATGGATCATTTACTGCCATCCTTGTGTATGTAGATGATATGGTAATTGAAGGGAATTCTCTTCAGTCCATCCAAAAGGTGAAATCCGTTCTTCGCTCACAGTTTCACATGAAGGACCTTGGTGAACTGAGGTATTTTCTTGGGCTGGAAATTACAAGGTCTGCTTAAGGCTTATTCGTGTCCCAGTATAAATATGCAACTGATCTTCTGAAGGAATATGAAGTCCATGAAAGGGAAGTCAAGCTGCCTCTCGATCAGCATGAAAAACTAACCTTGACTGATGGTGATCCTCTTCCTCAGTATGAATCATATCAAAGGCTGGTTGGTCAACTTATTTATCTGATCATCACTAGGCCAGATATATGCTATACCATGCAGGTGCTGAGTCAATCCATGCATGCACCTACCACCCATCATCTTGTTGCTACAAGACATGTTCTGAGGTACTTAAAAAATTCTCCATCTCAAGGACTATTGATGGCTCATAGCTCAGTAACATATTTGACAGCATTCTGCGATGCTGATTGGGCTAGCTGTCCCAACAGAAGAAGGTCGACAACAGGGTATTGCATATTGCTAGGCCAGTCTCCTATCTCATGGAAGTAAAAAAAATATCCTGTTGTGGCTAGATCATCTGCAGAGGCTGAGTATAGGTCTATGGCCTTGACAACCTGTGAAGTCGCTTGGTTGGTCACTTTATTAAAGGATTTGGGTCTGCAAAGACTTCCTCTTGTGAATTTGAAATGTGACAACCAAGCTGCCTTGTATATTGCAGCTAACCTAGTGTTTCATGAACGCACGAAACATATCAAAGTTGATCTTCACTTTGTTAGAGACAAAGTCAAGGAAGGGGTTATCCATCCATTGTACGTTCACACCAAGAAACAGCTAGCAGATGTGCTCACCAAGGTGCCTTCTGTGGAGCAACAGAACAAGCTTCTGTCCAAGATGGGAGTTGTTCACCTTCCATCTTGAGAGGGAGTGTTAAGAGTACTAGTATTAGTTGTATTTTGGTTTCTTAATATATGTTGGTATTGTTTTTGTTTTATTTTCTTTTCTACGTTTTCCTTTTCTTTCCTCTCTCCGATTAGCCCCACTTTCTGTTAGTATTAATCAGGGTTAACGGTTAGAGGTATGGTTAAGGGCTGTATCCTTGTATTAAAGCTGTCATCAGCTAAAATGATACACTGAAATATCAGGATACAGGACTTGAGCTCCGATCCTCATCTTATCTATATCAAACTTCTCCCTTCTCACTAGCGGTCCGAGGCGATTGTCCTCCCCTCCCTGGAAAAACTTCTAGTTTCTCCGTGCAGGCTCTGTCATGGCTCCGGTGAAGGGTAACCGTGGCTGCCCTCAAAAATTCGTCCATTATGATTCTGACCCACCGATTAATTCTTCCAACCCTGCAATCTGTGAAGCTATGGAGGAAAATTCCAAACTAACTGAACAGAAAAGTGCCCCTCAATCGCCATTGATCCTTGCTAATTTCATGCCTTCTTATCCCGATCCTGGATCGCCTATTAATACTAGGCAAATTATTGCCTCTAATTCTGGATCCCCTTGTGTTTCTAATCACCAATCTGCCCCAATTCCGATTGATCCTGCACCATTGACAAATTCTGATTTGGGGGTTATATGGATGCTCTCTTGACTGATCCTTCATCTCCTCAGCATCGACAGGACCCAATCTCTAAATCTTCTAATTGGATAAAGGTTGTGTTTGCTAATCCCAAACCTATTCCTCTGCAATTTTGCCCTCAGCCGGCTGCAGATGAGCCTATTGAAATTAACCTTGAAGATATTGCTGAGGAAATTGACTATTGGCAGAACACTTTAGTTGGTTGTGTAATTAGGGGGAATACTAATACCCAATCTCTTCAAACATTTGCTGATAAGGTGTGGAACCATGTCTCGAAACCTCAAATTCTTCATCATAAAAGAGGCTGGTTTTATTTCAGGTTCCAAAATAGTGAAGAGAGAGATTCAATCTTGCAAGGAGGTCCCTGGACCATTGGGAACAAGGCTTTGATTCTAAGAAAATGGCAACCTGGACTAAATCTGGATACTCAAGACTCCAGCATTGTCCCAATTTGGGTTCTTTTCCTTGAGCTTGAACCTTGCTTCTGGTCTGTGAAGGCCCTTAGTAAAATTGCAAGAAAAATTGGTAACCCAATCTCCACTGATACATACACTGCCTGTAAAGGAAAGATTGCCTTTGCTCATGTCCTTATTGAGTTGGATGTCACCAAAGATTTGCCTGAGACCATTTCACTTAAGACCCCCTTTAATGGTATCATCCAGCAGCAGGTTGAATATGAATGGATACCATTTTTTTGTGACCATTGTAGAAGACTTGGCCATACCACAACTGATTGTAGGGAAAAGAAAGTCTGGGTAGTTAAAAGTGATAAATCTAATACCATGGCTCAAGCCCCCCAACCTGCAGTGGTTCTAGTTAACCCTACTCAAATAGAACCTTTTTTACAGGCTCCTACCCTAGATAAGAGCCCTGCTGCTGTGGTGCCAAAAGATTCTCA
Organism: Tamarix austromongolica; assembly: GCA_039764185.1. Classification (NCBI taxonomy): domain Eukaryota; kingdom Viridiplantae; phylum Streptophyta; class Magnoliopsida; order Caryophyllales; family Tamaricaceae; genus Tamarix; species Tamarix austromongolica. The sequence continues at coordinate 123,920,459 of CM077809.1, forward strand.
TCACAGTAGAAAAACTGATCATCCTAAGCAAGATTGGCTAGTGGTTACAAAGGGATCACCTAAAGCTCATATAACCCCAACCCAGTACATTTCCAGCAGTGAAAACAAGTTCAACATTCTGCACACAAGTGATCTCCCATGGGATGAGGATACAAAAGATCCTAATGCAAATGAAGTGGATAAGCTGCTCTCTGAATGCATGGTGACTCCCTCAACTAATCACCCCCTCCTCCATGAAGATAGCATCTTGGAATGTAAGGGGCTGCAATAAGGCCCAAAGACATATGGAAGTATTATCTTTCATCAAACATAATAAAATTGATATCATTGCCATTCTTGAAACTAGAGTCAAAGCTAATAATTGTGACAGACTTATAAAGAAAAGGTTCAATAAGCTGAGCTTTGCAAATAATTACGATTATCACCCAAATGGCAGAATCTGGGTGTTATGGGACAATTTAAAGGTTGATGTCTCTGTCCTTCATAAGTCTGATCAACTGATCCATTTTCATGTAAAAGGTGAATCCCTCACTTGCATATGGAGGTTGGTAGCATATTTTTGTAAGCTTAGGGCCTGTTAACCAGGGTATGCCCTGTGTAGTTGTACAGTAATCATTTTTTGATATATATATTTACCTCACCTCCAAGTGAATCCCTCACTTGCCTGGTCACCTTCATATATGGGAAAAATACAAGAAATGAAAGGAATTCCCTGTGGTCTGATCTTTACCATCTGAGCCAAGGCATCTCCTGTCCTTGGATATGCTCAAGTGACTTCAACATTATTCTTGCTGAGTCTGAAAGAATAAGTTATGCCCCTGCCTCTTCTCCTGACATGAATGCCTTCCAGAGATGTCTTGCACTTACCAAGCTAAGTGATTTTCCCTTTACTGGCTGGCTCTACACTTGGACAAACAATCAAGATGGTTCTAATAGGATTTGGGCTAAGTTAGACAAAATACTTGCCAATCATCACTGGTTCCTTAGTAATACCAGCAGTTCTGTTGAATTTCTCCCTTCTGGAGTCTCTAACCATTCTCCAACCATCATCAACATTCATGACAATGTCAGCCATGGCCATCAGTCTCAGCCTTTCAGATACTTAAACTGTTGGGGGTGAGGATCCATCATTCATGGGCCTTGTAAAGAATGTCTAGGATCAAACCATCCATGGTTCCAAAATAAAAATCATTTTTGAAAAGTTGAAAATGTTGAAGCCTCTGCTTAAAAAGCTCCACCATTAAAATTACAGCAACATCACCCAAAAAACCCAGTTGTGCCTCTAGGAACTCATCTCTACTCAAAAGTTGCTGCATGCCAACCCCCTCTATAGTCCTCTTCAAGCTACTGAAAAGCACATAAAGGCTAAATACAACATTCTAAAAAAAGATGAAATTAGCAGCCTCTTCCAAAGAGCTAAAATAAAGTTTCTTGCTGAAAATGATGAAAATACAAGATACTTTCATGCCAAAATTGCTGAAAAAAGAGCCAGATATAAGATCTCTTCCATCTATGATATCCATGGTGATCAAAAAAACTCTTCCCATGACATTGCTACTATTTTCCTGGACTACTACAGAAATTTGCTTGGCACCACTTGATCAGCTACCCTTGTAAATATACCTCAGCTCCCTAGCACTTTCCTTTCTCCTACAGACCAGCTCCCTCTGATTGCTCCTATTTCCTCCTTTGAAATTAAGGAGGCCCTCTTTAGCATGAAAGATCATAAAAGCCTTGGTCAGGATGGTTTCACTGCTGGTTTCTTCAAGAAAGCTTTGCCTATTATTGGTAACTCCACCTGTGAGGCAATCCTTGATTACTTTAATAATGGAACCATGTCAAACCAGTTGAAAGCTACTCTATTGGTTCTTATACCCAAAGGAAACTCCCCCTCCTCTATCACTGATTACAGACCAATCTCTTGCTATTCTATTCTTTATAAAATCATTACCAAGATACTCACAAATAGGCTACTCCCTGTCATGGATAAGCTTATCAGCAAGGAATAGGGTGCCTTCATGAAAGGGATATCATTACCTGAAATTGTGATGATGGCTCATGAGCTTATTAAACATTATGATAGGAAAAATGCCTCCCCAAGAGTTGTGATTAAAGTTGACATCAGAAAAGCTTTTGACTCCCTGAATTGGAAATTTCTTGAGAAAATTCTCAGCCATTTTGGCTTCCCTGCTCTCTTCATTAAATGGATCATGGGATGTATCTCTTCCCCCAAATATTCCATCTGCTTTAATGGTAATTCCCATGGTTTCTTTGAGGGTAAAAGAGGTTTAAGGCAAGGAGACCCTATCTCCCCATACCTCTTCATCCTTGCTATGGAATACTTATCAAGAATGTTGAAAAATCTTGGCCCTAACACTGAATATCAAAAGCACCCCAAATGTGCTGGGCAAGGCATTACCCATCTATTATTTGCTAATGACCTCCTCCTTTTCTCCAAGGGTAACCTAAAATCTGTTTTGGCCCTCAAAGATTGTCTTCAGAACTTTGCCCTCCTCTCTGGTCTTGAAGCAAACCCTGCAAAAACAGCTATATTCTTTGGTGGTACAGCTTCCATTGCCAAGAAAGACATCCTGCAAGCTACAGAATTCAAAGAAGGCAAGCTCTCCTTTAGGTATCTTGGTCTCCCTCTTCATGGAAGCAAGCTTAACACTGCTATGTGTAATATCCTTATTGAAAAATTCAAGAAAAAGCTTCAGCATTGGGCAACTTGTTTCCTTTCCTATGGTGGGAGAAAAGAGCTCATAAATTCTGTTCTGCAACGGATCTCTACATTATGGCTCTCTTCCTTCCTTCTTCCCAAAACTATCTTAACTGAAATTAACAAGCTATGTAGAAATTTCTTTTAGGGGCACACTGAAGGAAGAAATAAGATGGTCTTTGTTAGCTGGGATAACATTTGTAAAAGAAAAAAATGTGGAGGATTGGACATCAAGGAAGCTCTCAGCTGGAACAAATCCCTCACCCTCAAATTGTAATATCCCAAAATCCTAATTTCCAAAATTATGGCCAAATAAGGAATTATTAGGAAAACTAATTATATAAATTCATTTATTAAAATGTAGAGAGTTAATTGAGGTAGATTAAGAGGAAAATAATAAAGAATTTAACTAGGAGAAAATTTGGGTATTTTTCCTAATTAGCATGGAGGTTAATGGAATTTATCTAAAATAGTCTAAAATAAGCAAAAAGGAATTTATTTAACATTTCATAAATATTAATATTTTAAATAGCCCACCAATATTCTAAATGAATTATAAAAAAAATCCAAAACCCTAAATGAAATATTTCTCTCTCCTCTTCCCCCTCATTTCCCCTTTTTCTTCTTTTTCTTTTACCTCCTCGACGATTGGGCCTCTCCCCCGCGACCCAGCCTTCTCTTCCTTTCCCTTCTCCCTCCCCTGTGGCCCAGCGTCGTTCGCTGGCCGACGCCTGCGTGCAACGCAGCGTTTTTCCCGTCAAACCGCCAAAGCGCCGCGTCGCGATTATGGAACCTTATGACCGTTGCCAGCCAACGCCACGATGACGCATTTCGATCGCATAATTAATGAAACGACGCGTCGAGGGTATAAACATTATAACCGTTGCCGACCGGCCGGTTTCCTCCCCTTTTTCTTTTCTCTCCCTGGACCGCCGGTCCGCCCACGCCCCGTCTTCTTCCTCGCGCAGGCCTGCAACTCGCAGCCTGCCGCCGCTGACAACCCTGCCGTCCGGCCATCCTTCCTCTGCCATTCCCGTCCCTTTCGTTCCCAAATCGACCCAGCAAAATCGTCCTGGCCCTCACGCGTCTTGATTTTCTTTCCTTTTTCCCGCACATCGCCAAACAAGTCTGCCAAGCCACAGACCTGCGACCGGCTGCCACCACCGGACGGCGGCCTGCCGCGCCTGCCCCCGCATGCCATCCCTCTCCCCTTCGTCGTTTTCCCCTCCTTAATTGCCTATAAATACCCCTCCCCGAACGGCCAAGGCAAGTCCTCCCCTCTGGACCTTGCCGAAACCCTGCCTCGCCGCCGCCAGATCAGACGCCCTATTCGCCGCCTATAGCAACCGCCGCGACCACCACCACGCACCAAAACCTTCCTCGCACCACCCTCCACGCAACCAAACCGTCTCAGCCCCCGATCCTACCCCGCAGTGCCGCCACAGCCGTGCGAAATCCCTTGCCCAAAAATCGTCGCCGCCACCTTCTGCCGCCACCTCCGCCGTGATCAACCTCCTCTCCACCTCCCAAAGTGACCAGCAGGTCCTCCTCTACCGTCCCATACCATCCTTACTCCCTGCTTCCTTCCCCACCGGTCTCCACCACTTTCCACCACTTTCTCCCCCCTTCGGCCGCCGCGTCCGCCACCGCGCGCCGCCGCCCTGCTCACGCCACCACCCTCTCCCTGCTGTCTCCTCCCCCACACTTAACTTTCCTTTCCTTTCCCCCATCTAACCTCCACCTTGATCTTTTCCCTTCTCTTCCTCCTCCACCACCGCCGCCGTGGCCGCCACGCGCCGCCGCCGGACTACCACCGACCCTAGGTGGTTCTTCACTCATCCAAACCCTAATACCCTTTTATATAATTGCTACTATTTTCTACTAATATTGATACTAATATACTTATTATTATTATTATTATTATTATTATTATTATTATTATTATTATTATTATCATTATTGTTATTACTTTTATTATTACTATAATTATTATTACGATTATTATTATTGTCATTATTACCATTATTATTGTCTCTATTATTAATGTCTTATTTTCTTACTAATACTAACATCCCTTTTTAAACCCTAACTTGTATTATACTTAACTTTGGTCCTAATCTTATAATTATTAGTATTAACATTTTTATTATAATTATCTCTATTATCCTTACTAGGGTTATTATTATTACTACTTAACCTTACTTGGTTGTATTATTGTTATAACCATTACTACTAGGAGTATTATTATTGTTATCGTTATTATTAGTATTACTACTATTATCATTATCACCCTTAAGAATAGTTTACTTGTAATATTGTGACCTTATAATATTATTATTTCAAACCTAACACCATTCTTGGACTTAATCTTAAAAACACTAGAGTTCTATTACTTGAAACATAAGTATCATCATCATCATTATTATTATTATTATTATTATTATTATTATTATTATTATTATTATTATTATTATTATTATTGTTATTATTATTATTATTATTATTATTATTATTATTATTATTATTATTATTATTATTATTATCACTATTTTACTATGACTAGTGAACACTAGTATTATAAGAATGCAACTAATGGGCTCAATAAAATAAGGGTAACAATAAGTATCATAAATAACTATATTTTGACTACTAATATTTAGTATAGTAATTCTAAGGTAAAAACCCTAGTTTTTGTATAAAACCCTTTTTAGTAATAAAAACCCTAACCTTAAACTAGAATGAGGATTGATAGTAATTATAAGGGAAACTAATACTTAGCATTTTCCCCTTTTATAGGTAACCCCGACCAAAGCCCTAAGGAGTTAGAGGAGCGTGCTCCAAGCCCAGCGTCGCCTTAGGTAAGGACGAAGCTAATGGCCTTGTGCTATTTGTGACATGGATGTGTTGAATGTTGTGAATGCCATGCTATGCCATGTATTATCTGATTTGTGGATAACTTGTCTTATATGTAGCGCAGCTTGGAGATTGAGGTATGTTGTATGTGCTTCCGTGACATGAGCATGACATTTATATGTATGATGTTTATAATGTATTATGTTATGGCCCACTAGGACATGCATGTTAGGATAAATGGCAATATGAGTTGGGCACCATTATGGGAGTCTTGAAGTTTGTATGGTGGGATTAGGGTTTGTATGGTGGTATAAATGTTCGTATGGTGGTACTAATGATTTCATAGTGGTATTAATGGCTTATGGTGGTATTCGGGTTCGTATGGTAGTATTGTGATTTTATGGAGGCATTAATGTTGTATGGTGGTATTTGTGTTTTTATGGAGGTATTACTGTTGTATGGTGGTATTTGTGATTTATGGAGGTATTAATGTTGTATGGTGGTATTAGGGTTGTATGGTGGTATTTGTGTATAACTTGTCTTATGTGTAGCGCAGCTTGGAGATTGAGGTATGTTGTATGTGCTTTCGTGACATGAGCATGACATTTATATGTATGATGTTTATGATGTAATATGTTATGGCCCACTAGGACATGCATGTTAAGATAAATGGTAATATGAGTTGGGAACCATCATGGGAGTCTTGAAGTTTGTATGGTGGTATTAGGGTTTGCATGGTGGTACTAATGATTTCATAGTGGTATTAATGGCTTACGGTGGTATTCGGGTTCGTAGGGTGGTATTTGTGATTTTATGGAGGTATTAATGTTGTATGGTGGTATTTGTGATTTTATGGAGGTGATGATGTTGTATGGTGGTATTAGGGTTTGTATGGTGGTATTAGGGTTTGCATGGTGGTATTAGGGTTTGTATGGTGGTATTAATATTTGTATGGCGGTATTAATGATTGTATAGTGGTATTAATGACTTATGGTGGTATTAGGGTTTACATGGTGGTGTTATGGGTTGTATGGTGGTATTAATGTTGGTATGGCGGTATTGGAGTTTTGCATGGGAGTTAACGATCGTACGGGATTAGGGTTTGGAGTGATTAACTCTGGGGTGTTGTGATTAAGTAGGGTTGGAGTAACTAATCGTGATTATTGAGGACAATTAAGGTTTGGGATGGCTAAGTATGGTGGTTATGGTAAAATAGGGATAAGAGTGGCTAACCACGGTTGGTGTGGACAACTAGGGTTAGTTATGGCTGCTTAGAGTTGTTCGGTGTTATCATGTGTATCTATTGATTGAAGGGTAGTTATGTATGCGAGACTTTATTAGTTGTGTTGAGTACAGTATAAAGAGAATGACTTATGCATGTCAAGGGTGATGTGTGATTCAATAAGACACGGATAAGACACTAATAACGTAAAGCGAAAGACTGTTGAGCCGAGCCTTGTGCGTTTCGTTCCGGTCCACCGGCTATAATAGTGGTCAGAGGCATTTTGCCCTGTGCGTTTCGTTCCGGTCCACCGGCTATAATAGTGGTCAGAGGCATTTTGCCCTTTGCGTTTCATTCCGGTCCACCGGCTATAATAGTGGTCAGAGGCGTTCAGCCCTGTGCGTTTATTTCCGGACCACCGGCTATAATAGTGGGGGATCTCGGCTCGATAGACCCAAAGTAAATAAGTTAAACCATGGGAAAAATACTAAGTACTTACAGTGGAACACCATGTTGAGGCGGGGCCAGTCCGATCCACCGGTTAGAATAGTGGTCAGAGGCGTTCTGCCCTGTGTTTTTATTTCCGGTCCACCGGCTATAATAGTGGGGTCCCCGTGCTCACATGGATTATTGAAGAATGCGTGAAATGGACTTATTTCATTAATGAGAATGCAGAATAAGACATCAGAAAGTGATTAGACCTATTCATGCATGTCATCGTACGTTATTTATGTGTTGAATGTGGGTCTTGTGTGCTATGTGTTGGCCTTAGCTCGTCTGTTACCTTACTCAGTACGTAGCATACTGATCATCCGTTTCATGGGTGCTGCTCATTCCCACGAGCAGAGAGCCCTTCTGACCTTGTGCAGGTAGGAGATCTGGTTTTCGATGCCTACGACACCTACGAGGCATCGGGTGGGGCTGAGTATTGAGTCTACTTTGGTTGGGGCCGAGAGTGAGCTGGCCGGACACCTTGTTATTTCTGTTTTCATCTATCATGTTCTGAGTCGTATTTATATTACTCTCGTATTTTGGAGTGGAACCCTTAAATTGTAATCCTAACGACATTTTAACTGCAGTTGGTGCCTTAACCTTCCTGGATGTTTTATGTTGATTCTGCACTTACGATTGGTTGGTTTTACTTCTCGAATTTCTTGATCTAGCCTTAGCATTCGGTATCGGAACGGTGGAAGTGAACCGGTCCGGTACTGAGTGTGGCGGTAATACCCCTAAATTCATGGTTTTGACTTATACGCTCCCGCTAAACCTTTCGCTTTAAACGAAATTTTTCAGTAGTGAATTTGGGGGTGTTACACAAATGGATTTGGAAGCTAGAAAACAGACACTCTTCCCTTTGGGCTGAATGGATTCACCACTACTATCTTAAAGAGAAGGATATATAGAATACCCCAAAAAAGCATGCTGATTCCTGGGGCTGGAAACAGATTCTCAATGTAAGAACTTGGCTAATCAATAAGGCTGGGGACATAGTTGCTGCAAAGCTGTTACTCCAAAAATGTACACTTGGTGGTAATCTAAAAGCTACCTCAGTCTATAACTAGATTAAGGGTAACCATCATGGCACTTATTATGCAAAAACTCTTTGGGATAAGAGTGTCATCCCCAAGCACCAAGTCATTTTCTGGTTAGCCTGTCAAAGGAGCCTCCCAACCATCAACAATTTAACATCCAGAGGCATTTCCATCATCAATAGATGTGAGCTTTGCAAATGCAAAGCTGAATCCCACACACATCTCTTTTTTGAATGCCTTTTATCTACTGAAATATGGCAATGCATTCTAAAATGGATGGGGATTACTAGAAAAGGTAGATGTTTAAACAAGGAACTCAGATGGATGCATAAGCATAACAAGGGGAAGCATTGGCGAAAGAAATGGCTTAGAGCCTCCATTTGTGCTACTGTTTATGAAATATGGTCTGAAAGAAATCTCATAATCTTCTCCAACAAATCCCTATCCGTCTCTCAAATTGTCCACTCAATCCAATTCAACACCTCCTGCAGAATCCTCACCTCTTGTCCAAAGGATCAAAACAGCCTATATCAAGCTCTATTGAATTAACTTGGATTTACTACCTTGAAATCTCTAGCTTATAGTTCCCTTTCTTGTCTTGTTTTGGGGTGTATCCTCATGCCTTAGCATGATATGTAATTGTCTATTCCTTCCCCAATGAGGATGAATAACAAGTCTCAACAAACTTTCTCCAAAACAAAAAAAAACTTGAAGAATGGTGGTGAGAGCGGGAAGCTCTAGTGGCGCATGTTAATCCAGCCTAACGTTCGCCATTGCCACCATCTCTCTCCATGGCCAAGCCTCAAGGTCATTCGCTGAAACAACCGCGACAATTACCAAGCTTGCCAATGAATTCTGCATCTGCCAATACCAATTTCATGAGGATTCGTCCCTCAGAAGGGACTCAATTTCAAACCTGGCCGCATGACGTTTCCCCTTCCCAGCCGACATTTGGTGATTTTCTGCCCTCTGAATTTGCGGCTCATAGTCAGGTATCGCCTTGATCTATCTTTAAATATTCCGTATCAAATGATCTGCAGGCTCTAGGTTTTGACTAGCCTAATGCTCCCCTATCCGATTCCCTACCCCGTGTTAATGCAAAACCCCCACCAAATCCTTCTTTGTCGCAAGGTAATTCCTAGACTTCAGTGGTTTATGGCTCGACCTCAGACAAAATGGGATTGCCATTGAATTTTTTTGATAATGCTGCTTCTGATGGGTCTGTTTGCATTGAGTTAGATGATATTATTGGTGAGGTTAGATACTGGATTAATACACTAGTTGGAAGAATGATTGGAAGTACACCTACTATGGATCAAATTCTCCTCTATGTGGATGCGAAATGGAAAATGATATCTAGACCTCAAGTGTTATATCATAGAAAAGGGTGGTTCTATTTCAGGTTCAACTCTGAGGAAGATAGGGACACCATTCTTAGAGAGGGCCCTTGGGCGATTGGGAACAAAACTCTCATTCTTAAGAAATGGTACCCAAATATTGATGCTGATTTGGATGCAAACTGTGTAGTTCCTATTTAGGTTCTCCTTCCTTGCCTTGATCCTTGTTTTTGGTCCTCTAAAGCCTTAAGAAAAATTGCTAGTGCCATAGGAAAACCATTATTTGCTGATAAAATCACTTCCTCAAAATCTAGAATAGGGCTTGCTAGACTCCTCATTGAAGTGAATGTCTCCCAGAAATTAGTTGGGGAACTTTCCCTCCATTCCCCCTTTGGGGATGTGTTGAAAAAAGTTCAATATGAATGGGTCCCTTTCATCTGCTCTAAATGCAAAAAATTAGGTCATGATGAATCTATGTGCAAGCTGAACAAACAGTGGGTTCCTAAACAACCGGCCAAGGGTCTTGTGCCTGCTTCTGCTGATTAGGCCCCTCCTCCAAAACCTGATCAGAATGAACCTACTCTCTTTGAACCCCCCAATTGTTCCTTCTCAGTATAATCCCATTTTACACACACCTCTAGCCTATAAGGCCTTTCCTTTTGATTTGATGGAATCTGATTCATATAATAAGTTTGGTATTCTAGAAGGCATGCCTGATGATTAGGAATCTGAGATTGATATGGATGGACAAGCTGACACTCGAGTGGAAAGTATCGAGGGTAAGGATCCACCCTCCATCATCCCATCATGATAATCATATCGTGGAATATCAGAGGGTGTAACTACCCTCTGAAGCAGCAAGAACTTAAGAAGGTCTTGTAGAACAATATGGTGGATATTGTGGCTATTTTAGAGACCAGAGTCAAAGGCCATAAGATGGAAAAACCATCAAAAAACTGGGTGACTATGAGTATGCTGAGAATTATGCCTACCATCATAATGGTAGAATCTGAATTTTATGGAAGAAGAATAAAATGGATGTCTTAATTATTTACAAGTCAAGTCAAGTCATCCACTGTGAGCTTACCACTGACTCTCACATATTTATGGTATCCTTTGTTTATGCTTCTAATGATGCAAATGACAGGAAGGATCTTTGGAAGGCTCTGATAGACATTGCCCAAAATATACATTCCCCCTAGGTATGTATGGGGGATTTTAATGTGGTTAGGGCTGCTGGTGAAAGAATCAGCTATGCATCTCTTGACTTGAATGCAATTTCAACCTTCAATTACTACATCTCCCAAATAAAAATGACTGACCTTCCTTATACTGGCCAACACTATACTTGGTCAAATAAACAGGATGCAAATAACAGAATATGGGAAAAATTGGACGGGATTCTGGTTAATGACCTCTGGATGCAGAGTCCAATCAGTGCTATAGCTCATTTTTCAGAACCTGGAGTTTCAGACCATGCTCCTGCCTGCTTGAAGATCCAATAGCATCCACATTCAGGGGGTAAACCTTTTAAATTCCTGAATAGTTGGGTTAAAGATACTAACTTTCTGTCTATTGTTCAGGGTGTATGGAACACCCCAATTTTAGGGATGCCATATGTTTAAAGTTGTATAGAAGCACAAGCTATTGAAAAAGAAATTAAAACAGATGCACTATTCCAAATACAACAAGCTAGCAGAGAGAATTTCAGAGTGCTACCAAAGATTGAAGGGAGTTTAGGAGGACCTGATGACTCAGCCCATGAACACAACTTTACACAATGAGGAGAAAAAACTCCTTATGGATTGTCAGAAGCTGAGAAAGGTTGATCTACAGTCAACATATCAGAGGGAAAAGTTACTTATATTCAAAAAATTGATGAAAATGTCCATTATTTTCACTCAAGAATCAAAATAGACAAGCCAGAAGCAGAATTGGCGCCTTACACGATATTCATGGGGTCTTAGAGTGCTCACAAGAGGATATTACTACAGCCTTTCTCAACTATTACAAACACCTTCTCGGCACTTCCAGAGATAACCTAAATTTTATTGATCCTACTATTGTGAACTCTGGTCCTTCCATCTCCATCTCTCAACAACAACATATGATACAACCTGTGAATGAACATGAGGTTAAATAGTCCTTATTCTCTATAGGAGATGACAAATCCCCAGGCCCAGATGGATACACTTCTCTCTTCTTCAAGAGCACCTAGTCTATTGTGGGTCCTTCCATCTATGCTGTTATTCAAGAGTTATTTGCATCAGGACACTTATTGAAATAGGTAAACTCTACCTTCCTGATTCTCCTTCCTAAGGGACAACAACAATCAAGTGTCATAGATTTCCGGCCTATTTCTTGTTGCTCTGTTATTTATAAGATTATCACTAAGATCCTAGCTAGCCGTTTGACTAGGGTTCTCCCTTCTCTGATTGGTATGGAGCAAAGTGGGTTTATCTCTGGGCGTCATATTGAAGATAATATTGCACTCACTCATGATCTCTTGAAAAATTACAATAGGGCTCATATCTCTCCTAGATCCACCATCATGGTGGATATTAGGAAAGCTTATGATTCCCTAGAGTGGTCCTTTCTGGAGTCAGTGCTAATTGCTATGGGAATGCCTTTGTAGTTTGTTAATTGGATTATGACCTGTGTTTCCACTACTAGATATTCTATTTGTTTTAATGGGATCCCACACGGGTATTTTAATGGTGCTAAGGGGGTGAGGCAAGGTGACCCCATGTCCCCTCTTTTGTTTACCATTGCCATGGAGTACTTCTCAAGGACGATGAAGAAAGTTTATGCTGAGAAGAAAGCAAGATATCATCCCAAATGTTCAAGGATCAATCTCACTCATATTCTCTTTGCTAATGATCTTTTGATATTCAGCAAAGGTGACTCTCAGTCTATCTCTTCTATGGTACAATGCTTGAAAGAATTTGCCCTAATATCTAGTTTGGAAGTTAGCCCTTAGAAATCAAATCTATATTTTGGTGGTGTGACAGACACTGAAAAAGTGTCCCTCTTACAACTGACTCATTTTCTTGAAGGTCACCTTCCTTTCAAGTACCTGGGAATCCCTCTCTCCAGCACTAAACTATCTGCTCACATGTGTCAGCTCCTCTTGGATCAACTGGAAAAAAAATTGAGATCTTGGCCAGTTCAGTTCCTCTCTTATGCTGGTAAGGTTCAACTCATCAATTCCACATGTATTCCTATTGGTCTTTCATGTTCCTCCTCCTGCAAGCTGTGATATACAAGATCAACAAGATAATCAAAAATTTCTTTGGGGGGACACTAAAGATACCAGAAAATTACACATGATTGCCTAGGGAAAAATCTGCAAGGAACACGCTTCTGGGGGCTTAGGGATCAAGGAAGTCCTAGGATGGAATAAGGCTATGCTTTGCAAATGGATATGGAAGTTAATCCACCCCTCTGATTCCCTCTGGGTGTTATGGGTTAAAGAGTACTACCTGAGACATTCAGATTTATGGCATGTTTCTGCTAAAAGCAATGATTCATGGGCTTGGAAGAGTTTGATTCATTTGAGAGATGCTCTAATCAAGAAAGCTAGGTCGATTAATCAAGTAAGTACTCAATTAATTGCGTGTGCTCAGCATGGTAAACTCTATGTTAAAAATATGTATCTATGGCTGACTGATCAATAGAGAACATGAGATTCTCTCAGGTTATCTGGGAGAATGTGCGTATGCCTAGACATACTATAATAACATGGTTGGCTAGCCATAAATCCCTTGCCACACGTGATAATTTGTAGAAAAAAGGGATCTATTTAGTAAGCGTATGTTCCTTATGTGACCACTCTTAAGAATCTATTTCCCATCTTTTCTTTGCATGTTCCTTCTCCTCTCAACTTTGGAAAAAATTTCTCCTCTGGCATGGGATTCGCAAACCAATTTGCTCCATCTCCCATGAACTTCACTGGTTCAAGCAACACTATAGGGGGAGAAACTAGAAGAAGAAATGCCTCAGAGTTGCCTTCCAAGCTACTATTTATATGCTCTGGCACGAACAAAACTCAAGAATCTTTACATAAAGAAGGTCTACGTAGGATACTCTGTTAAGACATATCAAGTTTTCAGTAGCTACTAGAATGTTTGCACTCCAATGTATAGGTGCAGACACCATAGCTCAGTTTTTGATGAGACGATAGTAGCCTTGTATTGACTGTTATAGTCTTAGCTGGTCCCAACAGGCTTGTAAGGCTCTAAGGGCCCGAGGATAGTCTTATTTTTGGTTATTTTGGCTACAACAGCCTTATAATATTGACTCTTTTTCCAAAAAAAAAAGAAGTTACAATATCAATTTTCCCATAGTCTTAAACCCGTAAGTCATGCCTAGAATGAAACCTCTTTCCAAGGACTTCACTTATCATTTCCGCTCTTATACATTTCATGACACTTCATGAGCTTCACATAGTCATCTGCACATGTAGTATTAGTATGACTTCTTTGTTCTAAGTAAATTATAATACCTCCCAAGAGATAGCATACTCACATTGCAGATAATCAAATAATAATTCAAAAACATGCTCAAAGCACAAATCACATGTCACAACAATATAAAGTACCTATGGGGTAATATATATAACATCAAAGTCTCATGCTTGGCAAATAATCATACTTAACCACTTCACATCATCTCAAAGAACAAAATAGCCATACCAAAGTCTATGACCATAACTGTCTAATCAAATCAATTCCAAATACCATGGTAGGGCACTAAGGCAACTACTAAATCAAAAAATCTAAATCAATTCCAAATATTAGAAGTAAGTCACTTATGCAACTATCAAATTAATAGATCCAAATCATTTCCAGATACCAAAGGTAGGGCTCTGAGTCAACTATCGAACGAATCCATCAAACCAAGTAGTGCATAGAGGAAAATACCAAATCACAACCACAATAATCCTTTTTATTTTTGCACCTAATAGTTACTTTTATTTTTAGTTAATTAATGGGGATACAATCAACTCAATAACACTAAGGTATAATTGATCATATAAGTGCATATCTTTACTCTAGAACCTATGGACACTATGGTACACCTGGTCATATTAGAGTACAAAGGCCACCTATAGAGTAGAATAGGGCCTTAAAAGGATGCACTGACATACCAGAGACCTAACATCAAGCGAGGGCTACATCTTGTCTCTGGGGTAGCTAATTCTAGAGATCAACCATTCCCAAACTGGATGTCTTATTTCCATGTAAGTATTAATGATTGTGATGTGATATCAAATATTACACAATAATCTCCATTTCCATTCTTAACCATTTTTTCCTTTATTCAAGTTAACTCTATGAGTTTTGACTTGGTATTTGAGTACAACATAACATTGTGTTGATTTGTGTAGGTGTTAGAGAAGTTGATGTAGAAGCATCTTACAATAATATTTCACTAATTAATTTTTTTGAGTTAGGGAATCACAAAACACTGTTAACTTGGATGAAATTAATTAGCTTAATATGAGAAAATAAGTGGATGTACCGGCCCTTGCAGCTAAAGCACAACCAATTATGGTAACATGTCAAGCCTAGGCCCAACAAATTATGGTGGCACATCAAGCCCAAGGCCAACCAGCTATTTATTATTATTATTATTATTATTATTATTATTATTATTATTATTATTATTTCTAAGTATTATGCCACCTAAAAAGCCAAATCAGCCAAAGCCCAAGGCTGCTTTTGAAAAATAAAATAAAAAAAAGAGAGAAAAAGAAAAAGGAAGGCAAGTGGATGGTGGAGTAGGTGAGGAAATTCAACCAAGTAAACAAATCATATTATTTTAATTGACTAAGCATGGGAAATGATTGATTAGGTATGAAAGATGATTGAGTGATTTGTACTTTGATTTATTACCTACCATTTTAGCATATAAGGAGCTCCATGTTGTGGTATGGATGTTAAAATATCTCACATGGGTTGGCCTCATTTTAGTTCTCATCTAACTAGTTGTTAGCTGGTATTAGATAACTAGATAGTAAAGAATAGTTGCAATGTAACTAGGTAAGTAAGAAGGAAGGGTATAATAAAATTTTTGTAAGCATGGCTACTACTATAAATATGGGTAGCCTTAACACAATGCAACACACCACCTCCTTGAATTAAAATTTGGATTTTCAAAGTTCCCCCATTCCCTCTTTTCAAAGTTGAGTGAAAACTTTGTTTTGAGTACAAAATTTTATATTTTTTATCTCAAGTGTTAAAACCTTGAGTGGTAGTTGTAAGTATTTGATCTTTGGCTCATCCTTATATCAAATACTATCTTACTTCTCATCCCCACTCTCTTTTTAACTTTCGGTGATGAATTATCCTATAAGCCACCATCTTCCATTAAGCATGTGCTAACGTATTTAGCATATGCATCAAATTGATATCATAGCCTAAGGTTGAGAATTTTGGATAATTTTCATCTCCTCATTTTTCGTCTTTACCTGTCTAAGCCCAAACACTACACAAAATATTTTCTAGCCAGCCACCATAATTTTCAAACCCAACTTAACCTCTCCTAACAAAACACATCCTCTTCCTCTACTCTTTTCTTCTTCAAACTTAAGCAACTATGGGTGATGAGAAAATCCCAAGAGGCTTGAGCCTTGAAGAGGTGCAAAACTTGAGAAGAGATTATGCCATTAAAAGCTTGCAAAATGACATGAGAATAGTTCTTGGCATTTTGGAGAATCTCATACAAACCCCTAACACTCCACATCCATATGTTCCCTCCCAACCAAGAAGGAGACCCCATTTTCACAAATATAAGGTTATTGAATCTGGCACAAGTGATGGTGCTAGTGATTCCAACCCTCATCTAGTGATTCCGCACATAATATAAGAAGGAGACATTAAAGGAGGGATCCTTTTCATGATATAAAAAGGAAAGTGTCCGATTTTGATGGATCACTTAATCTAGAAGATTTCCTAGAGTATGAGCTATAGTGCTCTAGGATGTTTGAAGCGAAAGGCTATAATGATGAGAAGAGATTTAGGATTGTAATCCTTAAGATCAAGGGACAAAACTCCTTATGGTGGGAACGAGTTACTCACTAAAGGAGAAAGAAGGGGAAGTCTAAGGTGGAATCTTAGTTGAAGATGAAGAAGCTTTTGAGGGAAAGGGTTTTACCCTCATCCTACACTCAAGACCTCTACAACAAGATGTCATCTTTGAGGAAAGTGTTAATGAGTGTTGAAGAGTATATCAAGGAGTTTGAGTAATTGAATATGAGGTTGGAGTTAGGTGAGGTAGAGGAGCACACAATGTCATGTTTCCTTGGAGGGCTAAGGAGTGATATTACATTCAAGGTAGAGTTACACAAGTACTACAACTTAAATGAGATTTTTTATCCAGCCATTAAGGTGGAGAAGCATAAGAAGGAGAAGAGAGGAAAGAAGTTTCCTCAAGGAAGGTTCATGGACAACTCTTTGAAATAAACCCCCTCATCATATAACCCACCCCTCCCATTTGAAATGATGAAGTGAAGGATAAGGGGAAAGATGTTAGGTTTGAACATAACAAACCAAAGGCTGTAAGGTGCTTTAAGTGTCAAGGCCTAGGGTACTATCAAAATGAGTGTCCCAAAAAAAGAGTTATGACTCTTTTGGACTTGGAGGAGTTAATCCATGAGGAGGAAATGGAAAAGACCAAATCAGTCCATGAGGAAGAGGAAGAGAAAGAAGAGGTACCCCTGGTTGTAGGAGAAGCTCTAACAGTGAGAAGGGTATTGCACACCAAAGAGGTTGTGAAGGAGGAGATACAACGGGAGAACATATTTCAAACTAGTGCACAATCCTTGGTAAGGTGTGTTCCCTTATTATTGATGGAGGTAGTTGTGCTAATGTAGTCTCTTGCACACTTGTGTAGAAACGTAACTTACCTACCACTTAACATTCCAAACCATATAAGCTACAATGGCTTAATAATAGAAGCATGGTTGAAGTGACCAAGTAAGTTGTAGTTCCTTTTTCAATTCAAAAAACCTAATAAGTTAATGTGGCATGTGATGTGGTTTCTATAAACGCTTGCCATATATTAGTAGGAAGGCCATGAAAATATGATAGGCATGTCCAACATGATGGTAGAAGGAACATTTATTATTTGAAAATTTTCAAAATGAACATTATACTCACACCCCTTAGTCCTTGTTCCTCACTTGTTAGGGAGGAAACCGAAAAGAAGAAGACCTTGTTTCTAGATAGCAAGGGGATAGACAAGGTGCTAGATAAGGGGAAGTTCATGAATTTTTTGTTGTTGCTTGAAGATAATGAAAGAAGTGGAGGAAATGACCCATAGGTCAAACCTTTGCTAGGGGAGTTTGGGGATGTCTTGTCAAATAATCTACCTAGTGAGATACCCCCTTTAAGGGGAATTAAGCACCAAATCGACATGGTCTCTGGTGCTACACTTCCATACAAGATTGCTTATAGGTGTAATCCTAAGGAGGCTATGGAGTTACAAAGGTAAGTTGACAAGTTGTTGCAAAAATGGTTCATTAGAGAATCCCTTAGCCCTTGTGTGGTACCGATCCTTTTGGTACCAAAGAAGGATGGGAGTATGAGGATGTGAGATAATAGTAGAGCTATCAAAAACATCACCATCAAGTATAGGTATCCTATACCTAGAATTGATGACATGTTGGATTGCTTACATGGGGCTTGTTTATTCTCAAAGATTGATTTAAGGAATATATACTACCAGATTAAAGGAGGGAGATGAATGGAAGACCACCTTTAAGACTAAGGGAGGACTATATGTATGGATGGTGATGTCTTTTGGTCTATCAAATGCTCCTAACACTTTCATGAGGCTCATGGATGAAGTCCTTAGGCCCTTTATCTCTAAATTTGTTATAGTGTACTTTGATGATATACTTGTATACTCTTCTAGTAGTGAAGACCATGTAAAGAATTTAAGGCTTGTATTTTCAACCCTTAGGAACAACAAGTTGAATGGAAAGTTATAGAAGTGTGACTTTTTTGTACCAAAAGTCACCTTCCTAGGGTTTGTTTTATCTAAGGATGGTATTTCAATGGATGAGTCAAAGGTGGAGGCAATAAGGTTGTGGTGAATGCCCACATCCATTATCCACATTTAATCCTTTCATGGACTTACCTCATTTTATAGGAGGTTTTTAGCCCCTATCATAAAGTGCCTCAGGAAGGGAGAATTCAAGTGGACACATGCAACCCAAAAAGCATTTTAGGTGAACAAGGGTAAGCTAAGTGAGCCCCTATCTCAAGCTTATTGGATTTTGCTAAAGTTTTTGATGTTAAATGTGATACAAGTGGAGTTGTGATTGGAGCAGTCCTACTACAAGAAGGTAAGCCAATAGCTTATTTCCATGCGAAGCTCAATGGATCAAGATCTAACTATAGAACGTATGACAAGGCGTTTTATGCCATTATTAGGGCTCTAGATCACTGGTCTCATTATCTAAGGCCCAAAAAATTTGTATTAAATACCAATCATGAGTCTCCAAAGTATAGAAATGGGAAACATAAGCTCAAACCTAGGCATACTTGGTGGATAGAGTTTTTACAATCCTTCCCTTTTGTAGTAAAAAATAAGAGTGGCAAAACCAATGTAGTAGCTGATGCTCTTTCTAGAAAGTCTTGTATGTTGTACCTATTAGAAGCTCGAGTCTTAGGGTTTGGATGATTAAAGGAGTTATACAAGGAGGATGAAGACTTTGAAACCTACCCTAAAGACTGAGACAAGATTCAATGACCCTATGCCATATAAGATGGATTCCTCTTCAAGAATACCTAGCTTTGCACCCCAAAAAGTCCCATTCATGAGCTATTGATATGAGAAGCACATGGAAGTGGGCTAGCCAGATATTTTGGCATTAACAAGACCTATGATGTACTTTAGGAGCACTTCTATTGGCTAGAGTCGTAGCTAGATGTGCTACATGTTAAAAGTCCAAGAATCACTTCCACTAAGGACTCTATACTCCATTACCAATCCCTCATCAACCTTAGGACAATGTGAGTATGGACTTCATAGTGGCTTTGCCTAGAACTCAAATGCAAAATTACGCCATTATGGTAGTTGTGGATCAATTTTCTATGATGGATCACTCCGTCCTTTTTCATAAGACGGATGATGCCTCTTATATAGCTGATCTATTCTTTAAAGAAATAGTAAGGTTGTATGGTATTCCTAAGTCCATAGTCTCGGATAAGGATACCAAGTTCCTTATCTATTTATGAAAATTTTTGTGGAGGTTGGATGGTACTAAACTACTATTTAGCATTGCTTACCAACCATAAATGGATGGTTAAACCAAATTCACCAATCGGACCCTAACTACTATCTTGCGCAGCTTGGTGCACAAATCTCTCAAGGATTGGGACCTTAAGCTTCCTAATGCTTAGTTCGCATATAATAGATCCCCCACATATGTCACCAGACATTTAGCATTTGAGATCGTGTATGTTGTTAACCCTATCACTCCCATAGAACTCATTTTGCTTCCTAACAAGGTCCAAATATATTTGAAGCCAAAGATATAATTCAAGCCTTCAAGAAATTACGTGAACAAGGCAGAGCAATAATCTAGAAGGTCAATAAAATAAATAAAAGAAGGCCATCTAACATTGAAAGGAATAAAGTTTTAAACCAGGAGATCTCGTGTGGCTACATCTTAGAAAAAATAAGCTTATGCTAAGAAGTGATGGACTATTCAAGGTTCTTGAGAAGATTTGAAGTAATGCCTATCGGTTAGAGATACCACTAGACATGGGAAATATATCAAATACATTTAATGTAGGTGGTTTACTTCCTTACCTTCATGATGAGCCCCATGCAGATGAGGTGGAGCCCTCCCAAGATGGGAAGGATGATGCAGACGCATCTCATAATAATATTTCACTGATTAATTTTTCTAAGTTAGGGGATCACAAAACACTCTTAACTTAAATGAAATTAATTAGCTAAATATGAGTAAATAAGTGGGCGTACTAGCCCATGCAGCCAAAGCACAACCATTTATGGTGGTATGTCTAGCCTAAACACAACCAAATATGGTGTCACATCAAGCCCAAGGCCAACCAGATATTTTATTGTTATTTTCAAGTATTATGCCACCTAAGAAGCCAAATAACTTAAATCCTAAGGCTAATTTCAAAGAATGAAATAAAAAATAAGAGAAAAAGAAAAAGGAATGCAAGTGGATGGTGGAGTAGGTGAGGAAAGTTAGCTAAGTCAAAAAATTAGATTATTTTAATTGATTAAGCATTGGAGATGACTGATTAGGTATAGGGGATGATTGAGTGATTTTGTAATACCCCAAAATTTACTACTAAAAAGTTTCATTTGCAGAGTTAAGCATGGAAGCTAAAATAATAAAAACAAAGGGTGTTACCGCCACACTTGGTATAAGTCTGGTTTTCTCTACCATTCTCATACCAAGTGCTAAGACTGCGGCTTAAATTAATAACATGACTACACAAATCAAAATAGAGAGAATGTTAGATAATTGCTGTGCTAATTAAAAATAATATCAGCAGTTTACGACTTAGGAGAGAAATTATAGGAGGACATAAGGGTCATACAACCAAAAATAAGATAGCAAAAGAGACACCAGATAGTCCTACGCTCTCAAATCCGAACTACCAGCATTAGACTGAACTTAGAGGCTGACCTGCAAAGTCCACTACCCATTGAATAGGCAGGGGTCCACAAGAATGAACCCTTCAATACTACGGTACTAAGAAACTCTTTATACTAAACTTATATGATAAAAAATTATGGAACAAATACAAGGCATACAACTAACATGGTATGAGACATATACATATGATGATCGATATGCCGTAATCATTTAGATAATCAAATTCCATCAAGGTCACATACTACTCATGTTCATTCATCTGAAACAATGAAACTTACCAATGAACATCCCAGAGATACTCTATAAAGAAATAGTTAAAACCTAACTCAACATCATAACTTTAACCTTAACAACATAATTCATTTCTCAGCATAAATCCCAACCAATTACATACATCATAGGCATATTCACAAGTATAATATACTAAGATCTATGTCGTCCCAGGTATACCAGGCACAACTTAATAAAATCCATAACATCATAGGTACGCTCACAGATATAATACCAAAATAGGTAGGCATGAAGGTTGCTACCAAAACCATAGGTAGGTATAAAGGTTGCTGCCGAAACCACAGGAAATCAAAGTTAGGCATGAAGGTTGTTACCAAAACAATAGAAAACTGCAGGTAGACACAAAGGCTGCTACTAAAACCATAGATAGTCACAAAGGTTGCTACTAAAACCACAAGTAACTGTAGGTAGGCACAAAGGCTACTACTGAAACCACAAGTAGGCACGAAAGCTGCTACCAAAACCACATGTAGGTATGAAGGCTACTGCCAAAACCACATGTAGACACAAAGGCTACTACTGACAATCTAATAATCTAATAATCATTATTTCAATCAAATCATATCATTTTTATTTTTATTTACTTTCTCGAGGGGAGATCAATCAACCTGAAGACACAAAGGTACTCTAGTTATACCGATGCACCAAGGTAACACAGTACCCTACCAACGAGGACACTTAATCCATGAGTATGCATACTCCTTATTAGTCCACAGAATATAATAGAGTAAGATGTATGGCTTAATTAGGGCACTAAGGCAAATAAGAAAAATCTATAATATTAATTGTGGGCTAAACCACGTCCTTAGGGTAGCAACCCCTGAAGAGCTACCATTCTTGATCTAAGGTCTTCACTCTAAGTATTAATATTTTATTAAGGTGACCACGAAATCACATACAATACATATAAATTTAATTTCCATACTTAATCATTTTTACTTATTTCCAATCATCCAAGAAAATTATAATCAAGATCAATATCGAGGCCAACAATAAAATATGCTAAGGTCATCTTAGGCTTAATTATTCACATCTAAATACTTTAGGCTAAAAATAGCCAAAATACCACTAAGAGCAAAATTTTTAAATTATCATATATTTAAATACTAATTGTATTTTATTTATTAATTTGCCATAAAAAGGCTAAAACACCATAAATAATTATTTTTTACACGATTTAAATTATTAGATATGCCAAATGACCATTTTACCCTTATATATAATTCTACATATAAAATCTTATTATACACTTTAAATCCATCCAAAACACATGCTTACATACTCATTAATAGCTAATACATATTAGACATGCTTTTCAGGATAAAAAGCATAACACACTCAAAATGACCAAATTACCCCTAGGGTACTTATCCGTATTAATTATTCTAGAATTATGTTAAAATATGCTCAACTTATTATTTTATACATACTTATTATAAAAAATATTTTCTATACATAATAATCATTTTGATCACACATTCATACTCGATATATTTTATATCAGATAACATGCTCATTTTTTTCATGATAACAATTAATAATACATAATTATATCGTAATAAATCATATTTAAAATATTTTATACACCAAAACCGTAATATGATATCATACAATGTTTATAATTTAAATAGGGTATAATGGTTACCTGAATTATAGTAAAAATATAAAATAGTGGTATCCTACTAAAGTTATTGGCTCCTGCTAATCAACCTTTCGTACCTAAAAATAATACCACAATTACCAAATCAATATCTATCAAGTGAAATAATAATTATAATAATAAAATATTTATTTTTTAAAAATTACCAGAATACCCTTACAACTAATATGGGTACCAAAAAATTTTTATAAACAAAACACAACTCACACTACATGTGTATCTTGAGCCATGCACATAGGAAAAAAAAAAGGTAGCGGGGAGGTTGGTCGGCAAGGATGGCTTAGAGCTGGATGGGCGTGAGGGGTTAGCTGCGAGAGGTGGAAGGGGAGATGGGTGTAGGGTAGCAGTTGGTGGCGATTGGTGGTGGTTGTAAGGCTGGTAGGCGGTAGTGGTGTTGGGTGATGGTAGAGGGCGGCTCGACCGTGATGGTTTAAAGGGGAGTGTAGAGAGGAAGGGAAGGAGAGGTATGGTCGTGGCTGGGCAAACCGAACTGGGTAGAGAGGGGGATGAGGGATTTTTAGCTCAAAGAGGGGTGACAGTGGTTGAGACCAAACGAGGCTGAGAGAAGAGAGAAGCGGAAGAGGGTAGTGGTTCGGTGGTGATGGCTGCTGGTAGAGGCAGGGGAAGAAGATGGAAATGGGAAGTGGTGTTGGATCGGTTGGTTGTGCTAGAATTGGAGGTGGGAGACAGGCTATATAGGTTAAGATGGTGAGGATGGGCTGGAGGGTCAGTGGATGCCGGGTACTGTTAGGTCGAGGGTGATAGTGTTGAGGCCGGGTGATGTAGAAGGAGGAGAATAGTGAGCTAGGTTCATTGGTTGCAAAGGTTGGGGGTTTTATTGGACACTAGAGCTATGGTGGTGCACTAGTAGAAGGATGAAAATAGAGGGGGAGCAATGGATGGGGTGCTGAGAAGATATAGAGGGAATGGAGAAGGTTGGGGAGCTAGGATACGTTGGTGTGTGTGTGTATACATATAATGTAGGGTGTTATTTGGTTAAGAGTGGTTGAAAGAAACAAATACAATGAGGGATAGGGAGTTGTGGGAGTAGGGCTATTTGGTTCGGGGGGGATGGTTTGCTTGAGTTGCTCAAGCGGGTGGTGATGGCGAGAAACCAAATGAAGCCGAGAAGGGCAAGGAGAGTTTGGGAATGAGGAAGGTTGGGTTTGGCTTAGGGAAGGGTGTCGTGTGGTAGGAAGGGAGTTGGGAGGGGCTGTTTGATTGGAAAAAAACTGAACAATGTAGAGAGGGGAGTAGGGGCTAGAGTGTTGAGTATAAAAAAATAGAGGGGGGGTGAGGTAATGGTAGCGTGCAGTAAGGAAAAGATAGAGAAAAGTTTTAGGGGAGATATTGGGGGAATGATAGAGGGTAGAATAGGGGGTAAAATAATAGGATAGTGTAAATTTTATTTATTTAGTTTTAAGTTTAATTTGGATATGTTAGGGTACCAGGTAGAAAAATAATTTCGAGAAAATTATTCAGATTAGGATAGGTTTAAAAAGGGTTGGAAGGAGTAAAATAATTAGGAATAAATTTTAGAAAATTATTTTTAGGTTACAGATTAAAAGATTATTAGTAAAATAATTTAGGATAAAATTTACAGATATAGGTAGGATTAATTTAAATAACCCAATTTCTATCCAATTTTAACCTAATTAAATTTAAGCTTAAATCATGAAAAAAATATCAAAAAAATAATAATAACATTTTTAATATTAAATCTTCTAAAATAATAATTATAACTAATTACATGATTATTAATTTATTAATAAGGTTTTTAAAAACGGGGCATTATAGATTTGTACTTTGACTTATTACCTACAACTTTAGCATTTAGAGGGCTCCATGCTATGGTATGGCTATCATAATATAGCACATGAGTTTACCTCATTTTAGTTCTCATCCAACTAGTTGTTAACTATCATTAGATAACTTGATAGAAAAGAATGGTTGGAATGTAACTAGATAGGTAAGGAGGAATGGTATAATGGACTTTTTATAACCATAACTGCCACTATAAATATGGATAGCCTCTACATAATGCAATGCACTACCCCATTGAATTAAAAGTATAATTTTCTAAGGTCCCCCCATTCCCTATTTTCAAAGTTGAGTGAAAAACTTTGTTTCAAGTACAAAATCTCCCAATTTTTATCTCACGTGTTGAAACCTTGTGTGGTAGTTATGAGTGTTTGATATTTGGCTAAACCTTAGATCAACTACTATCTTGCTTCTCGTCCCCACTCTCTTTTTAAATTTGAGTGGTCAATTATCCCTAAGCCACCCTCTTCCATTAAGAATGTGCCAACTTATTTACCATATGCATCAAATGTTTTAAGTGTAAAATGTGAAGTGTATGAGAAAAATAAGGGTCCTATATTAATTAACATGAATCGTGATTCTTTATGAAACTTTTAATGTGGTTTGGGAAAAATTTGAGAGTAAGGAAATAAACACATGAACCCTATGTTTCCGAAACACATACCATATGTTTTTTTTAAAACATGTTGTTTTACCCTATAAAATTTTTTCTTCTATAAAAAGAGACATAATGAAACCCTAGCCTTTGAAGTCATGTGACCCAAATTCTTCTTCTTCTCCATAAAATTCTCCATTAAAAGAGAATTCTAGATTTGTGTAATTGATTGATTGCTTAGTATAACCATCATGTAACTACACGAGAGTACGAATAAAGATCTCTACCTTTTCCTTAATTGTTATATTTTTTGATTAAGTCCTCAATTGTGCATAATATTATTAATTTAGATTTTTTTGGTTTGGATCCTTTCAATCCATGCTACTCAGCAATAATTTGATATCAAAATTGTGTTGTTGAAGAGATCTTATCGAGATGGGTATAAGGTTTTATATTGAGAATTTTAATCGATATGTGAATTGTAGATTATGAAAATAGAAGATGCAAGGAATTATAATTTATAACATATTAGATAAAGCATTATCTTATCATTTGAAGAAGTCAAAATCGATGACACATGAGAGTTAGGTGAGGGTCAATCTTTAAAATTTCACTTGGAAGAATTTAGCTCTATAGTTATAGGTCTACATAAGATAGATGTTAAATTATATGATGAAGATTTGATTATTATGTTGTTATGTCCTTTACTTGCAAGCTTTAAGAATTTTTGTGAGACCTTTTTTGAATAGGAAGTACGAGTTAGTCATTGAGGATGTGAAATTCACCTTACTACAATGGGAGTTGATTGATAGTCAGTTGATTAGCACCGGTAATTCTGGTGACTCACATAGTGAGGGATTGGTAACCAAGGGGAGGATATAGGAACAGGCATCTTGTAACCATAAAAATACTAGATCTAAGTTGAAGAGTTGGAAGAAAAATGTAACATGCTATAGGCGTCACAAGAAGGGGCAGGTTAAGAAGTTTTATTCTAACAGGAAGCCTGATTCTACCTAAGTTGAGTCATCCAATATAAAGAATGATGTTGTAGTTTTCCACGATGATAGTGATGGAGATGTGTTGTCGTGCATTAATATATATAACCAAATCAGTGATAGTTGGATCTTAGATTTTGGGTACTCTTACCATATATGTCCCAATCGGAGTTGGTTTCAAACATTCAAGGTGACTTGGGGTGGAGTTATCTTGATGGGTAACGTTGTTTCTTATAAAGTTTTTGGGATTGGGATGGTGATGGTGAGGATGCATGACGATGTGGTCAGGACACTATCCAATATGAGACATGTCCAGGAGTTAATCAAGAACATCATCTTTTTTAGTTCCTTAGATTGTAATGGATATTGATGTGTTATTGAGGATGGTATCCTGAGAGTTATAAAAGGGACACTGGTGGCAATGAAGGGGAATTGGGTTGGGATACTATATGAGTTGATAGGTTATACTATTGTGGGGATAACTGTTGTGACAATGCTAAGGTTTTCAGACTTGAACATTACAAGACTTTAGTAGATGAGACTGAGACACATGAGTGTGGTGGAGCTCTCTAAGAGGAGGTGTAACACCAAAAAATTCACTATTTTTTTAAAGCAGAAGTAATTAAAATACTTAATTTAAAACCCGTGAATTCTGGGGATGTTACTACTACACTTAGTACCAAACCGGTTCTCTCCCCATCATTATTTTACAACCCTAACATGCATGTCTTAAGGCCACATCATATAATAATAATAATAACATAAATATACACATAATTCTCATGCCACAATTTATTCATACCAACATACTTCAACTCCGCTTATACCACATACGAAATAATTAATAATGATGAACATAGAATACATGGCATATGAAGCACATAATGCATATAAACACACAAATGGCCTTAGTAACACCCTTACCTAAAATGACACCGGTTTTGGAGCACACTCCTAATCCTCCTTAGGGCTTTGACTGGTTTCACCTATTATGAGGGAAAAGCTAAAATTAGACTCCCTCCTATCAAAAATACTATTAATCACTAACTTATTATAAGACTAGGTTTTTAAATAAATAATAATATATTAATAAAATAACATTAACTAAATTACTAACTTTGCTAAAGATATAGAAATAATATAATATAATAAAAGTTTATAATATAAGGTTGAAACCTTTACCCTAATAATAATAATAATAATAATACTAAAATAATAATAGCAAAGATACTAAAAATAATATCAATGATAATATAATTATGAATAATAATAATAGTAACAATAATAACAACAAGGACATTATTCAAAACAAAGCGAAATAAGGGCTTCGGCCCCTTTACTAAAATATTAGTAATATTATTATTACTAAAGTAAATAACCAAATTTTGTAATAATAATAATGATGACATAATAATACTAATAATGATAAAAGCCATAATAATATTACAAAATAATAGTAACCATAATGGTAATAATAGTAAAGATAATTATCGAGGATAAAAAGAAGTAGGGTTTCCACCCTACATTGAGTAATAATAACTTAATAAATAATAATCATAACACTAATAAGAATAAATACTAATAATAATAAAAATACTAATAACCCTAATAATAATAAGACATGATATTTATCATACTACTGCTAAAATTTAAAATAAACACAATAGGGTTTTAGCCCTATATAAAATAATAATACCAACACTTAATAATAATAATAATAATAATAATAATAATAATAATAATGATGATGATGATGATGATGATGATAATGATAATGATAATAATAATAATAATAATAATAATAATAATAATAATAATAATAATAATAATAATAATAATAATAATAATAATGATGATGATGATAATGATAATGATAATAATGATAATAATAATAATAATACTAATAATAATAATAATAATAAAAACAACAACAACAACAACAATAACAATAATAACATATTAACAACACTAATGGTAAAATAGTTGTATTAATAATAATGGAATAATAATAATAGAAATTCAAAATAAGAATTAATAATAATAATTATACTTATAACATATTAATATTAATAATAATAATAATAATAGAAATAATAAGGGTAATAGTCCTAAAATCAAATTAAAAATTACAATAGGGCTTCAACCCTCAATAGAATAATAATAAAGACATTAATATTAATAACAATAATAATATATATTAAAAATGGAAATAATAATAATAGGATTTATATTAGAATAATTGAACTAAAATAATTTAACGCTTGTAAAAATAGGAAAAAGGGTTGAGAAGGTCTAGGGTTCAACCTCAGGCTGGCGGGGATAGGCGGCATCGGCGGTAATGCACGACGGTGGCTAGAAAAAGAGAAGAAAAAGGGAAAGTTGAAGGCCGGGAACAAAATAAGAAGAAGGAGGGTGGAAGTAAGGGTGATTATGATTGCCCGGAAGGAAAGGAAAAAAATGATGGTGGCGGCGTAGCCAAAGGTGGTGGCGCACAGCAGCGGTGGTGGTGGCCGAATAGGGAAGAAGAAGAGGGAGAGAGGAAGAGAGGGAGAAAGAGGAAAAGGAAGGTAGGGGGAGATAGAGGAGGGTCTGCAACACAATTTGGGAGGTGGATTGCAGGAGAAAATGGTTTGGTTACGAAGGGTAATTTGCAGGATCGAGGTGGATTGTTCAGAAAGAATCGAAGGGTATGGGTTGTCTAGTTAGTTAGAGGGAGGTGCAGGGAAGGCGTAGGCGGAAAGAATGGATGGTGATGTTGGCCGGAGACGGCGAAAGTGGTGTATGAAGGGGTGGCGGTGAAATGTCGGGAAAATCTGGGTAAGCAACCAAAACTCAATACTAGACTCAAACTGAGGGTATTTATAGGATTTAAATGAGAGAGTGATGTTATTGGGACGAAGAGGGAACAAGGCAAGTGGGGTTAGTGTTCGCCGGTGGCAACAAAATCAGCAAAAACCAACTTCGGGGCAGGGGGTTGTGCGTAGGAGAGAGAGAGGAAAAACGTGCAAGGAGGGGGGAAAGTGGGCAGACAAGTGCAGTTAGTGAGTTGACATGGAAGAGAGGGGGAGAAAGTGGGCAGCGAGCGTGTGAAAAACCTAGGAGTTGGGCTAGCGGAGTTGCAGGTTGCCGACGATGGGGGGTGCGAAGGGCTGGGGAAGAAGGAAGGAGGAAGAAGGAGCTAGACTGGTGGTTCGACAAAAAGGAAAAGAAAGCAAAGGGAGGCAGACCAGGCAGTAGAGCGTGAGGTGAGGCTGATTAAATAAGACGTGGCGTTTTGGGGGAAAGACAAGAAAAACACGACGTGGGGAGGGAGAGGGCAGCAGGCAGGTCACGCAGTTGGGCTGGCCTAAAGGAAAAGGAAGGAGAGGAGAGGGGGACTGGGCCGTTGGGCGGGCCCAATTCGGGGAGGAGAAAAAGAAAAAGAAAAGAAGAAGAAAGAAAAAGAAAGAAAAAGGAAGAAAGAAAAGGAAAAAAGGAAAAAAGGAAAGAAGAAAAATAGGAGGGCTGGGTTAAATAAATTAATTAAAATATTTAGGATATTTAAATCCCTTTTTAGGCTAAATTAGGATTTTTAAAAAATTTTCCATAAATTCCATTTCAATTAGCAAATCCCTCTAATTTTCTTCAATTAAATTATTTATAAAATTAACATTAATTAGAAACTATTTTCTCTTTATTAATTTAAATAAAATAATTTATTTAAATAAATTCCCAAATTAAAATCTTTAATTAGTTAAAATACCCAAATTTCCTCTAATTAAAATATTTATAAAATTTCTTATTAATTTGCCCTAATAAATTTCCATTTATTTTAGTAAAAATAATTTATTAAATTAAATTTTCAATAAAACCTTATTTAAATATAATATTTAAAATTAGAAAATTTTGGGGCATTTCAGGGCATTACTGGATGGATATAGTACATGTACTATAGACTTTTGTGTGCATTATGTGTTTGGCAAGCAAAAGAGTGTTAGCTTTTCAAAGCTAAGCATAGTATGATAGGGTCTTTTATGTATATCCATTTATATTTGTAGGGTCCAGCAAGAGTGGTTGTGAAATAAGGTTTGTGGTACTTGCTCACATTTTTTATGAATTCTCTAGATATATATTGGTGTATTTCTTAAAGTATAAGAATGATGTGTTTGTTGTTTTCAAATGCTAGAATACCTTGCTAGAGAAGAATATTGAAAAGCATGTTAAGTGTTTCAGGATAGATAATGATCTTGAGTTTGTTGAGTAGATTTTCATTGATTTTTGCTTATATCATGGGATAGTGAGACACCACACCTGTGTTGGAAGACCACAATAGAATGGGGTTGTTAAGTAGATGAACATAACCATATTGGAGAAGTCTCAATGTATGTTATCACAAGCAAGGCTAGGTAGAGAGTTTTGGGATGAGGCAGTTCACATGCTAGCATACCTGGTATCGGTTACCAAATCATTCTAATGATTTGAAGAAACCTATATATTTGTGGTCGGGTAATCTAGCTAATCACTTTGATTTACATGTCTTGGTTTATCTTGCTTATGCTTATATGAATGATGATAAACATGAGCCTAAAGCCAAGAAGTATATGTCTCTTAGCTTTGCATCAGGAGTGAAGGTGTATAGGTTATGGGACCTAGTTACATCCAAGTTCTAGACTAGAAGGGATATTACCTTCAATGAGTCTATTATCCTCTAGAAGACTGATTCTTGTGATGGAGTCAATAAAAAGGTTGAGCAGGATATTGCTTTGGTCCAAGTGGAGGTTAAGGTTGAGTTGGATAGTAGAGACCTTCTTGATAGACCCAGTATTTCTTAAGTGGATGGATCCATGAAGTAGGTGGTGCAAAAGAGCATTGCTATAGGCAGAGTAGGAGGATTGTCAAGCCTCTGGTCAGTTATGGTTATGGAGAATTCGTTGGCTAAGTATCTAGTGCAAAGACCATTATTGATATGCATGAGCCAACATCATCTCAAAGGATATTCAGAGTACAGATTATGCTAAGTGTTGTGCTATAATACCCTATCCCAAAATCCTTCAAAATGTGTTTAACAATTTGTTAACATAAAATAAATTAGTTTTGGTTTTGAAAAGGGATTGGAATTATAATAAAAATATAAATTTCAGGTTTACTAATAGATTGGTTTTCCTAAGCAATTAACCGGGGCACTCGGATATTGATAGTTGTGTTCTTGACAAACTAGTCAATTGGTTTTCCCAAACTAATCGATTGGCTATCTTGTGATTTTAGACCTATATTTTATTTTGATTTAAATCACTTTCTCATATTTATGAAAACTTTTAATTAGAGTCCAACTGTGCTAATGAGCTTATTTTAGTCCATTAGGATTATTTTCACATTATTTAGATCATTATATAATTTTAATTAGCCGTATTTTCCTTAAAAAACACTTTTAAGGCAAGCCTCACCTTCTCTCTTCTTAACTTATCCCTCTTTCTTCTAGAATTTGGGGTGTATGGTTGACTTCATATACCTCCTCTTGACTCACCAACCTACTATAATGTTCCTTCCTGACTATACTCAAACCCCATCACTCCATCCATTTAGCTCTCACTTTTTGGTTGCCCACACTCAACTTTATTAGTCTCATCTCCCTCTCTCTTATGAATTTTGACCAAGCCTCACCCCTATATCTTTCATTTCTAATCCATTTTCATTCCTCACCTATTTTTCTTTCTCTCTTTTCCCTCTTATTTGTAGAAAATTTTTCAAGTGTTGAGCATGCCTTCATTTTCCCCATTTTCCTCTCTGATGAGAAAAAACCAAAACTTTCTAGTTTTCTCCCCTCCTTGTGTGAGAATTCTATTACCTTTTCTTCTTCTACTCTTATTTGTATTTCTCCCTTATTTTCATTAATCAAGGAAGAATTAAGGTTTGAGAAATGTTGAATATTTCAGTTCTTTCCTTTGACACCCTATTTTCGAGAAAAGGTTTTTTTTTTTATGTTCTTCTTCTTCTTCTTTTGATTTTTACTTGATTTTAATGAAGTTTTGAAAGATGATATTTAATGGTTTTAACTTTGATTCTCTTAGAAATTGAGGTTCTACTAGATAGCCATCAAGTATGAGCTTTTGTGCTAGAAGAAATGCTTCAAGGTAAGGTATTCTTATCTTTAACATAAATGGTGTTCTGTGGCTGATTTGGGTTTCATATGTTTGGTATGTTTATATGGTCTTGATACAATTTATATTCTAGAATCTAAGAAAGTGGTAGAATTTCTTCCTAAAGTTAGTATCTTTATTTTTCCTTGATTTTATGTATAAGTTGGCTATTTGAGTATGATTCATCAAGTATTCGCATAACTATGTATACATGTGATTATATGTGTGAAAAATATATTTTTATGTGTGCTATAACATAGAATCATGCTAAGATTAATATGGTAAAGTTTGGTAATTTTGGGTGTGTGTATCACAAGTCTGGGTATTGTTTTACCCAAACTAGTTGATTAGTTCCTCAGACCCCTAAACTAGTTGTGCAAGTAGGTAAATGGCTTCGAGATTTGGATCAATTGGTTAAGATATCAGTCGATTGGTTTGATAACTAGTCAATTGGTTTCAATGAATAGTCGATTAGTTTGTCAAACTCATCAGCAAGTATCTCTACAGACTAAATTGGTTTGGCCTCTACTTAGACCCATCAACCGGTTAAACCAAACAAGTCAACTAGTTTTGATAACTAGTCGATTAGTTTGTCAAACCCATCAACCAGTCTCTTTGTAGGCTAAAATGGGTTAATCTCTGTATAGACCCATCGAGCTATTAGATCAAACCCATCGACTAGTTCCTATGAGAAGCTAATCGATGAGGTCAACCCGTCGACTGGTCCTCTGTTCTTATGTTGGTCTAGGTCTAGTATGATGAGACAAGTCGATTGGTCCCAAGGACAAATTGAGTGGTCCAACTAAATGCTACCTTGTTCATTTATAAATTATTGTTATTGTTTTAGTCCTTTTCTGTTAATATGTCCATGTAATTACAACATTTAAATTATAACTTCAAATATGATTGCCCTAAATTTAATAAGAATCATAATGATAATATTTGGGATTTTAATTGGTTAAGTTTGGTGTCACCTCTAAATACCCAATTGATAGCCTTTATGCCTTGTGATTTGTTTGGTGCTATCACTTGGAAGCATCCAATTTGGTTAATAATAGAATTCAATAGTGTTTGGTGTTATCACTTGGAAACACCCATTTGGTTACTTGTAGATTTTATTTGTGATTTGTGATATCACGTGAAAATATATAATAATGGAATAAGATTTTGCTTAAGCCTTTTTCTTTGTCTCTCAAGGTAGTTGAATTGGAGTTAGTGGGTGGGTCATCCTATGGTTATATTTTCACTCAATACCTATTTCCTTCTCTACTAGGTTGTAGTCATTAGGAGGTCATGCGCATATATTTGAGGTATAGGATTATATTGTTGTAAGCCGGAATAGCATCATGTCCATTATAGATAGGGGAGGTATCCTAGTATAAGTCCCCTAGCACTTTGTATTATCCATTGCTTAAGTGGCCGGTATCCTAACTTTTTATCCCTTACAACAAATACATTCAAGGTGTGATGGGTGAGGTATCTTAGTACAAGCTCCATTGGTGTACTTTGACCACACGTGGTGGGTATGGTATCCCAATTTGTGTGAGCCCTCATGATAGGTGTACTCAATGTGTGGTGGGTGTGGTATCCCTGAAGAAAGTCCCTTTGATGTATCCTGACCTTAAGTGGTGGGTGTGGTATCCCATTGTGATTATTTATATTTCCATGAGTTTCATTCATGGTGGAGAACTGGGTGTAACCAAATGAACTATCTTATTTACCAGAAATTATGTGCTCACTAAATGAAGAATTATGATGTGGCTTATATTGTATGGGTTGTGACACATTTACCATATTGTTATCCTTCCACGATTTCATGAAAGTATGTCTTATTGTACTACTCATATGAGACTAAGTGCTGAATTATATCAGTATGCTTATCACCGTGCTATTAAGTGAATTCAATGTGCTGCATGAGCCTTACCATATTTTAGGTAGTATATTTTTACTAGTACTTCACCGTACCAATACTGTTGTGTGGTCACTGTGATGATCTGACTTTTGGTCTAGGGAGCAGAGGATGATTTATAGGGTTAGTAATCTTAGTTAGAGAATGTTGAAGGTGATGATTTGGGCCATTATCAGGCCATTGCTTAGGGTTGGAGTTTTATGTTTATACCTAAGAGTTACACTAACCGATTAGAGGTTTTGTCCACTGCATTGGGAAGTTTTTGTATTTCTTTTTATTTAAACTCTTGGCTCAATTTCCTATATTTTTGTTTTTGTAAACTATCATGCACATTCTATCAATAATATTGTTCTAACCTTATTATCTTGTATTATCACATTAATGTTATGAGCATGCATATTTTGTTCATTGTTTCATTTTGTCATACATTAGGCATGGGCTAGGTGATGATCACATCTCTCTCATATTTTATGTGGTGGCAACATTCCCTGGTTTTATTTTTTATACACTTCCACCTTATCTTAAGAATGAAATTTTCTCGTTCAAAAATTGGGGGTGTTAGATGTGTTGTTATAAAGGAAGAAATGAAGTCATCATTAGAGAATTATACATAGAAACTTGTGAATGAACTGAGGTAGAAAAATGTTATTGATTGTAAGTTGGTGTAAAAGTTCAAATAGGGAGCTACAGGGGTTGAAAGACTAAGATACAAGGCTCATTTAGTTGCATGTGGATTTAGTTAGATTTTAGGTGTGGACTATAACCAGATATTTTCTCATATGGTTAGAAATACTTCTATTAGTACTTTGCTTGTGCTTGTTGCTATGCATGAGCATTGAGTTGGAGCAATTGGCTGTTAAAACTACATTTTTGCATTATGAGCCGGAGGAGGAGATTTACATATGATAACGTGATGGGTTTGTGGTTGAGGGGATGCATGATCATGTGTGCTTATTGAAGAGGTCATAGAACGTTCTGAATTAGTCTCCTAAACAATGGTATTAATGATTTGATCAGTTTAATCTAGAACATGGTTTCTCTAGGAGTGAGTATGATGGATGTGTATATTTGAAAGAGATGAAGGTTGGCTCTTTTGTGTATCTTTTTCTATATATTGGTGGTATACTTGTGGTAGCCAAAGGTATGTCTGATGTTGGTAAGGTGAAGGCAATGTTAAAGAGTGAGTTTGAAATGAAGTATCTTAGTGATGCAAAGATGATCCTTCTCATGGAGATCATTAGAAACAATGATTAGAATCTTTTGTGCTTCTCACAAGAGTCCTAACAAGGTTCTGGAGAGATTTTATATGATGGATTCCAAGATAGTGAGCACTCCATTGGCTACCCACTTAAGATTCTTTGCTTTAGATTGTCTTAAATCCAAAGAGGAAGAGGAGATCATGGTGATTGCTTTATATTCAAGTGATGTTTGTTATATTATGTACACTATAGTGTGTACCCGACTTGATATTTCTCAAGCTATTAGTGTTGTGAGTTAATATATGTAGAATCTGGGAAAGGCTCACTGGCAAGTTGTGAAGTGGATCCTTAGGTACTTGAAGGGAACACCATTATCTTGTTTTGAGCATGGGAGATCAACTGATTCGCTGGTTAGGTTTGTAGACTCTAATTATAGAAGAGACCGTGATAAAAGGAGATCCACCAGTGGATATTTTTTCTGTCTTGATGACTCAACCATTAGCTAGAGGTCTTCCTTATAGGAGGTGACAACATTAACCACTACTGAGGAAAGTATATGGCTATGATGAGGTTTTTTAGGAAGTATTATAGCTTGGTGGTTTAGTATGAGAGCAGAGGTTTGTCTTGGTCCTCTAATTGCTTATGATGATAACCAGTGTGGTATCTATATAGTGAAGAATAAGAATTATTTTCATTGTCGAACAAAGGACATTGATATTAGGTATCACTTTATTTGGGGGTGTTGTTGCTACAAGCAAAGTTATATTAGAGAAAGTGGGTACTTTAGATAATCCTACTAATATGAAAACGAAGCCACTAACTATAAGTTTTAGTGTTTCTTGGACTTGATTAGTGTTCATAGGCCATGAGTTGTTTTAGAGGTTTTTACATTTCATGCACCACAAATACTGCATCAAGGTGGAAAATTGTGAGTTTTGTCTAGATATTTGAGTATAACATAACATTATGTTGATTCATACAAGTATTGGCGAATTTTAACTATAAAATTTGAATTATCTAACAAACATGGGGTCTCTTGTTTCCTAAACACATATCATATTTTGTATTTAATTTTTAAACACACTATTTTACCTCGTAGGTTGTTTTTATTCTATAAAAGGAGACATGATGAAATCCTATTTATCGAAGTTGGGTGACCCAACTTCTTCTTCTCAATATAATTATCCATTAAAAGATAATTATAGATTTGTGTAATTGATTGATTGATTAGTTTAATCCTCCTATAATTACATAAGAGCTCAAATAAAGATCTTTACCTTTTTCTCAATTGTTCTATTTTGTAATTGAATCCTCAATTGTGCATAATCTTGTTAATTCTAGTGTTTTTGGTTTGGATTCTTGCAATACACCCTAATCCACAACAAACCCTAAGCTGAACAATCAAATTTAAGGTCAAAGTCTACACTAAGGTCATCCTATCAAAAGTATAAGACCATCCTATGTCCAATTATTTACATTAGGTGCATTAGGTCAAAAAAGACCAAAATTCCTTAAAAATCCTAATGACACCATTATTACCCCATTTACATACCAAATATTATTATTATGAGACTTTGTCATGAAAACACTAGAGGATAATAATTTATAATATTTGAGTAAGTAGGAAATTTTAAGACTTAGAAATCGACAACATTTTTCATTATGCAAACATTTAATACAAATCATAATCTTGTGCTCCTAACTTGTCATATATCCCATGCAACACATACATACGTACTTTTAGCATGATATGACATTTAAAATGACAATTATCATCATGGTACACTTGAGGGAGTATTTATGCCCTAGAACATGTGAACACTAATTATCATGTTTTAACCTTAATCATGCGTCCATACTTTTATGCTATCTATATTAACTATAGATGCGCATGCAATGATAATCATATAATGCTTAGCATAACATAAAAATAATATCCTAGTAAGGTCAAATACTACCAAAAACCTTAGATATGCATATGTTACCATTTAACAAATTGCACATACATATCACTCATAATTAATGTTAAGCTGAATATGCATACTAACTATTTAAGAGCATATTTTCATCTTATCATACGTTTCATAAAATTTACATGATATCAAATGCTAACATGATTCTATATCTAAACAACCTATTATGCTCACACATAAATTCATCTCATGAGTAATTGGATTTACTTAAATCTAAGCTACGTAAAAGAACAAAATATCATCTTCTCTATAATACCTCAAAGTTTACCTAAGCAATAAACGTCCAAGAAAACATATATTAGCATTTAATTCAACATAGAAATAACCAAAAATAAGTAAAACCAACTCGAGAAAAAGGGTTAGAAAATAAATGGGGTAAAGGAAGCAATGGGACAAGATGTTGTTGCAAAATAGGGGAGAAATGATACTCGCTGCCATTTCTCGTGGAAAAGATTGAGTACAATCTTACATGCAGCGTATGTAAGAGTCAAGGAGGATAAGCACACATGGGTTGTTCACAGCATGCACGGACTTTTAAGGTGCAAGTAAGAAGAGAAGTTCATGGGCTATGCATGAGTTTCACATGTGAGGAGAAAAATACATTCATAGGATTTTCGTGAAGCTGTGTGTACATTGTGCAAGAGAGGCACAAGTGGGTGTGTTAAGGGTGCACGATTATGCCCCTCAACAAAAATCAAAATAGAGTATGACTGGGGAAAGAAAAGAAATGGCTTGAGGTTATTATGGTTGGGTAATAATGAGGGGGACTGATGAGGAGGTAGTGCTCGTGGTTTGTAGGAGAAAATAATGATGATTGGGGTTTGTTGGTGGCAAGGTGTTATAGTGATGGTTGATGATGGTGGGTAGTGCTGGCTAGAATGAGAACTAGAGACATGGGAATGGAGAAGAAGATGGTTGGTTTGGTTATATCTAGAAAACTAAAATATTCCCGTTAATAATCCCCGAACCCGATCCCCGAATTTTCTCCCCAAACCCGAATTCAAACGGGGATTCCCCGACGGGCCCCCGAACCCACGGGGTAAATTGCCATCCCTATTAACAGTCCCTAAGATATTCAAATACATAAAAGAAGATTAAAATGAATCACATAATTAAAATGGAAGAAAACAAAGGTGGGGCATAGTGTAACACCTCCAAAAATCACAGTTGAAAATATTCATTTAATTAAATCATACACAAGAATAAGGGGTGCTACCACTGTGATCATTACAAGCCTAACCCCTAGTCATTCTCGCACCAACCACAAGTGATGCAGGAGAATCCAATGAATCTAATGATTGTCATGTTCATATTAATCCTCAAGGTAAGGAAGATTTATCTTTCTTAATGTTGGAGCCTATCATGTTAAATATTCTTGATAATTCTTATATGCTTGATATTGAAAAACATTCAAGTTATTCTTGTAGGTATGTCATATATTTGCAAGAAGAAGATGTTCATACACTTTAATGTGTACAAGTATTCAAAGCATGAAATAATATGGCATACATGGGATGATACTTTACAAAAAGAAGATATAGTGATGATATTCAATATTTGTATTAACTTGTTGTAAATCCTAACCCTAAGTGTATTTTATGTAAGTTAGGGTATTGATATAATTTCATGTATTTATCTTAGTCAATTGTATAGCTTTGTAATATTAATCCTTAGTATCATTTAACCAATGATATTATGCTTTGGATTAAGGTTAATTTGGGCTTAATTCAACCATGATAAATGGGCTGGATTAAGAGGGAATACTTGGCTGGTTTAGGCTAGCTAACCATAGACTATCTCCTCCCCTATATATACCTCTTTGTGCGCATGAATTGTAAGCAGTTTTGAATAAGAAATTTTTATCAAAATTTGAGCATAATTAGCTAAATTCTATCCCTATCTTTCGAGTATTTTTGGAGCAAGGAAGCCCGGGGCATTATCCTTCAACATCAAAACTCAAACTTGACAGAATTGAACATCATCTCAAATTTGCCGAGACCCTTAATCTTTGTCCTTCGAGTTCTTCACCAATAATCCTTCTTAACACTTCATTTCTTTTACATTATTTCGTGGGTTAAATCTTCCTCTATCACCGTTTGATCCAACATTCCAGCTACTTTGATAAAAACCACATCATTTTTGGTATCAAAGAAACGAGTGTTTGGAAGCTACAAATCAGCACCTTCGACAGGCCAGAAATTGCGTGTGTGTTCTTGCACCAAGAACTCCATGACTATATTACCCTCCTTGTCGCAAAATTTTCAAATTACCCCTTGCTCGATTTAGGTTATCAAGTTATCTCCCATACTTATTAGGTCACCAACTACCCTTCATAATTGTTATACTTAACATATTTTCCATTTGGTTGGTTAGATTACCAATTTTCCCTCCTCCTTTATTATAATTAACAAATTGCCCTTTAGTTGGTCAAATTACCAAATTACCCTTTAGTTGGTTAAATTACCAAGGTACCATTCTCCATTATTATAATTACCAAACTACCCTTCTCCATTGTTAAAATTACCAAATTGCCATGTAGTTGGTTAAATTACCAAATTGCCCTTCTCTATTATCATAATTACCAAATTACCTTTCTCCATTATCAAAATTACCAAATTACCCTTTAGTAGGTTAAATTACCAAATTGCCCTTCTTTATTATCATAATTATCAAACTACCATTCTCCATTATCAAAATTACCAGATTACCCTTTTTACTTATAAATTACAATTTTGCCCTTTTGCGTACAATTACCATTTCGCCCTTTAATTACAAAATTAGCATTTTGCCCATTAATTACCAAATTACCATTTTACCCCTTTACCTCCAAAATTACCATCTTACCCTTTGCTTACAAATTACCATTTTTCCCTTTACATCCAAAATTACCATTTTTCCCTTTACATCCAAAATTACCATTTTACCCCTTACTTCCAAAATTACCATTTTACCCTTTCCACTTACAAATTACCATTTTGCCCCTTGTTACAATACTTATATTAAATTATCATCACTATATGAAATATAAATGTTAATACCCCATTCTCATTATCCAACCCCACAACTATTATATTTAATATAATACTCATTAGCACCCACACATATTAAGCCACATTCTTACACAAGATATATTACTAAAATACCCCTAGGGTTCACAATAATATTAACCATGCATTAATGGTCACAACAACATAATATAGCATGGGTAAGTACTTAACATATTCTTGAATAACAACTCTCCATCCTTAAGCATTTCTTCCATACATGGCGTATAAACTAGCATGCTTTCCTTTTTATCAATCAACATAAAAAAACTACATATATTATGTTAAACAGCATATATCAAGCATAATAACATATTAAAAAGCCTAATGTGCTAACATAAATTTATCCATGTGTTTAAGTGGGGTTTAACGATTACCTTAATTCCCACAAAAGCGAACCTTACCAGTATTCCGGTTAAAGATTCAAGCTTTGATTAGCAAAACCAATACCTAAAAATAATATTAATGTTTATTATATTAGAAATAAGAAAGACCAAATCATAATACTTTATAACACTTAATTAGTGAAATACTTAACTTAAAATATTATTATTCCCTAAAACTTATTAAACAAAATATACCGAAGCATGTAGCAGCTCATACTACTCATGCAACATGAGCTGCATGTAGAGAAATGAGGGGGAGGGGCTTGAAATGGCAAGAAAGGGAGGAGGGAGTGGTGTTTTTGGATAAGGGTTTTGGGGCTAGGAAAGAAGATGGATGAGGGAGGATTTAGGGAAAGGGAAGGGTACAGAGGTGGAGAGGGGGTGTAGGTGGTGGTCAGGGTTAGGTTGATGGCGGCGGCGATCACAGTGAGGCTACAAAGGTGGCTGCGGAGGAGGAGGGGGCTTAGAAGGAAAGAAAAGGGAGGAGGAAAATGAAGGCCCCCAAGTGGTTGTTTCAGCCAAAGGAGGTTGGAGGGTGGCAGAGGAGGTTGCAAGGATTGGTTTGGTGGCTTAGGTGGCAGCAAAGGCGGTGGAAGAAGGAGATACAGGGTGGCTACCAAGAAGGAAGAAAAATAAGAGAAAAAGAAGAGGCGGAAGAAGGGGGTTGTAGGGTGGCTCGAGAGGTGGTGTGGTGGTGCAGGGGTAAGGTAGAGGGTGGAAGGGGGTGGTGCAGATGGCTGGTGCAGTGGTGGAAGCAATGATGCAAAAATAGGAAGGGTTATGGAAGGAGAAAAAAAAGGAGAGAAATAAGGTCAGAGAAGGGAATAGGAGGCTCAAAAATGGCAGGATGAGGCAGGGAGGGAAGAAGAAAAAGAAGAGGCAGAGAAAAGAGGGGATAGGGGGCTCGATTGAACGGTGGTAGGGTAGTAGGAGCATGGGAGTTCCAGGGAGAGGGAAGGGAAATGAGGGGAATGGTAGGGCATGGCTGAGGGGAGAGAGAGATGGTGGGGCTGAGATGGGGCAGGAAAAATGTTGAGAGAGAGAGAGAGATAGGGAGAGCAGTAGGGGGAAGGAGGTTTACAAGTGGGGTGGCCGAAGATGGAAGAGGTGGTCTAGCGAGCGTCGGGGAAAAGGAAGAAGAAGAACGAAAGAGGCGGGGTGCATGTAGGTCAGGTGAAGGGGAGAGGGGAGTGGGTCGGCCCGGTCTGGGGAGAAGGAGAGAAAATAAAGAAAGGGTAGAAGGGCCAGGCTCGCACAGGGGAGGAAGGAAGAAAAGAAAAGGAGGGGGTATGGGTCGGACGACTCACACAGGAGAAGGAGAGAGAGGAGGAGAAGTGGGTCTATGGCCCAGGTGCAGGGGGAGGCAGGCCGGGGTGCTGGCGGCCTAATGGAAGGAAAAGGAAAATGGAAGAAAGGAGAAAAAGGAGAAAGAGAGGGAGAAGGGGAAAACGAAAATGGAAAATAGGAAAAAATAAAATAATTTAATTTATAAAATAATAAAATGTAATATTTTTTGGTAATAAATTTATTTAATCATTTAATTTAATATAATTAAATATATGGGTTTCAAAAGGACAATTTTAGTAAAATAATGGTTTGGAAAATTATTTAAATAAAAAGAGTATGATAAAATAATAAAATATTTATTTTAATTCATTAAATATTTATATCCAATTTTATATACTCAAAAATCTATAAAATAATTAAATTAAATAAATTTAAAAGCTAATTTATCCCAAATAAAAGTTATTTATTAAATTATAGGCTTTTTAAAATTTT
Organism: Tamarix austromongolica; assembly: GCA_039764185.1. NCBI lineage: Eukaryota > Viridiplantae > Streptophyta > Magnoliopsida > Caryophyllales > Tamaricaceae > Tamarix > Tamarix austromongolica. The sequence continues at coordinate 123,963,540 of CM077809.1, forward strand.
GGGGGAATACACTGGATATCACTCTATAGGGAAACACGCACCTGACCATTATTATAGCTGGTGGACCAGAAAATATTTTCACTGATCTAGGCTTGATAATCTTTTACTTTAAGTGTTTAGTGTTTTATTCGTATCTTATTCCACACATAACCCGGACTAGATATGCATGACCCACTAGACTTCCTGTACTCGTCCCTTTATTCCCAATTCTACCGAAAAGCCCAGTCCCATATCTTGGGACCTTTACACAACTTATGACTCCGAGACTTTCTCCCCATCTTCTCCCACTCACCATGAGAAACCCAAAATCTTCTACATATGGTTCAAGGCTCACTCCCCATAACTCTATTTCGACTCCTCTTCGCCCTCTAGGATCTCCCTCTAAAACCCTAAGATGGCCTATGTGGCCTCACTTTCCCTCATCCTACACAACCTATACTCCTCTTTGCCACTAAAACCATCACTCCCCTCAAACCACAACCAACATCACAACCTTGCTACCCATCTTCCACACATGATCATGAAAACCCTAGTGTTCTCTCCAAACCCTAGCACTTCTCCTTTCTTTTATGTCACCCCCTCAGTACCCAAATACCTTTTCCCACTTGGCTCACTTTCCTCCATGTGACACCCCTCTCATTCTTATTCCCCATTCTAACCATTTCCATTTGTTTTCTCCTTTCTTGCATACTTCTCTCACTTAGGGTTTCCTCCTAAACCCTAGCCAAGTCTCCCATATGTCCTTATACCAACCCACATACTATTTTTCACATATAGACTCTAATCACCCTAATAACTCTTCCTTTACCTTTATTAACCCTCGAGTCAACTTTTCCATGTAAAGGTCATCCCTATGCAATTGATAACCATCCTAATCAACCTTACACTCCCCATGCATATTTTAATCCACCCTCTTAATTTGTTCCTGTTATTCCTTTTTTTGTCCACCTATAGGTCATGAGATTTTTAGGCCATTCTTACCAACCTCAAGTAAACTCACTTTTCTTACCCTTTTTCTTTTCTCTCAAAACCATATCACACTACTTAAGGCTTCCAATCATGTATGTCATGAAGGGAAATATTAAATACGCACATTTTAAGTAAAAGTAACAATACTTTATTACACATGTTATAAAATATATGCACTACAAGAGTATAATCCATAACACATAAGGTACACACAAATACCAATATACATAACAAATATTACACACATTAGGCCTTAACCACATCCTTACCTAAAATGACACTGAGCTTGGAGCGCGCTCTTATGCCTCCTTAGGAGTCAGACTTGGTTCACCTATAAGAACATAAATACTAGGCTTAACTTCCCTCTTATTAAAATTTTCATTATTTCCTACTTACCTATATTATGAACTAGTATTAGGGATAATAATAATAATAATAATAGTAATAATAATAATAACAACAACAACAACAACAATAGCTTTAGTAGTAAAAATAAGGGTATTACCCTTAAAATGGTTAATCATGCTTTTATTAGCCAAAATAGGGTTAGGTAGTTATATTAGTCAATGATAGAATATTAGTAACAATATTAATAAGAATAATGATAATAACTTAAATAATAATAATAATAATAAAGTTAGAATAAAAATTATACTAAATAAATCATACTTAAGGGCTAGGAAGGGTTAAGGCACAACCTAGTGAGGGTGGTAGCTAGTTGGCGGCAGCGATGGTGGTGGAAGTGGGGGTGGGAAGAGAGAGAATGAGATGGTGGACTCTCTAGGCTAAGAGGATTGCAATGGTGGTGGTGGCGTAGCAAGGTGGCGGTGTAAATCATGGTGGTTGTGTGGCCAAGGGTGGTATAGAAGGAGGGAGGAGGAAGGGGAGGGAGAAAAGGAGAAGCGAACGTGGTTATGGTGGTTCTGCTGGGTTGATTGGGTGGTAGGGGAGGTGGTGATTGTAGCATAGGAGGCGACGCATGGCGATGAGATGCAAAGGGTAGGTCAAGTAGCTGACTTTGCATAATCGGAGAGGTTTGTGTAGGGGGATTCAGGGGTAGTGAGTGGCATGGTTTGGTGGAAGGTAATGTAGGGAAGGGATTAGGTGGTGTTTTGGGCAGTGGTAGTGCATAGCGGCGGTTGGGGCAGCATCTGAAGTGGTGGCGATGACATGTGCTAAAATTTCAGGCCAAGCAAAGGAGGGAAATTGCGGGGTTGGTATGGGGTATTTATTAGCCAAGGGATGGAGAAGTAAACAAAGGGGGAAAGGGAAAAAGGGAAGGCATGGTAGGGGCTTGATGGCTAATGGTGGCAGGCCAGTACGAGCCTACAAATGGTAGGGTGCAGGTATGCTAGGGGAGAAAAAAAGGAAAGGAAAGGAAAGGGAGCACGTGAGGGAGGCAGGTGAGGGGGTCTAGCGCAAAATAGGAACGAAAAGGATGGGGGAGAGAAAGAGGAAGAGTAGATCAGTGGTATAGTGGCAGGAGGAAGGATGGGGGCAGTTCGTAAGTGCAACCTGTAGTGCAAGGATGGGGAGAAGGGAGGAGGAAGAAGGGGGTTGGGTTGGCCGGTTGGGGGAAAACAAAAGAAAGTAAAGAAAGGGGGAGAACCGGGCGGGTAAGGGAGGAGCAAAAAAGAAGAGTAGGCTAGGCCGCATAGGGGAGAGAAGAGGGGAGGGGAGGTTGGGCCGCATGGGTGAGGCCTAGCCGGGGAAATAAGAGGAGAAAAAGAAAAGGACAAAGGAGAAAAAAAAGGAAGAAAAAGGAAAAGGAAGGAAAATAGAAAAAGAAAAATCAGTTGGTTGGAGTTTTTCGCATATTTTGGTATTTTTAAATATTTAAAAATAATAAAAATTTAGTAAAATAATAATTAAATTCCTTTTTATATTAATTTAGGATATTTTGGGTAAATTTTCCTAAATTCTATTTTAATTAGCAAATTACCCTAGTCTTCCCTAAATAAGTCTTTATTATTTCCTTCCTTTTTTTATCTTGATTACTTTGATTATTTTATTAAAATAATATATTTAATTGATTTTACTAATATATCCCTATTTTATTATAATTTCTTAAATTAGGGTTTTGGGGTATTACACGTACACCTAAACCATGGTCCATGCTTAACAAAACAACAGTCTCTTAATGTCCACACTCTCAAGTCCCAATACTAAAAATGAGGTAGGTCCACTATTCCCCATCCCCAAAAACCTAGACATGGTATTGGGTAGATGACCGATCAAACAGGCACATCCGTATACTTCATACCGAGTAAGATAATTTACATCCTCAATAGTAGTCATAAGCATACAAGGTCCTAGCATATTGTGGATATCTTATTGGACACATATTATTCTTGTGCCATACAATTAGATATACATGATCAATCATGGTCATATAATGCATCAGTACTTTTTTCCATACACGACTCTGGTAATTCAGAACTCATCATGCTTATGAATATAACATGGGCATTACAAATAGCAACATATAATTTAATATTAGGTTATTCAAAAAATTATTAGGGCTTCTACCATCCATTCACATAATTTTCCATTGGGTATATTTTCCAAGATTATATAATCCATTAGGTTATTTATTTATAAGCCATGTTTTTCTTTCCTTTTCCCCTTTTTTTTTGCCTTTTTCTTTATTCGAATACTTATTTTTATTGAGAGATAAAAAGTGTAGCACCCCATGGTCTTAAATACCATGGAAGCCGATCCAAACCAAAGGACATAAAGTATAACTAAAACCAATTAACCATAATTGGATAAAAAGTCCATCTTAGGCCAAGTAACTCACCTAGGTGACCAAGCCCCATTGTCTCAATACTCCCTAGTACATCATTAGTGTCTAGAGTAGGTAAGGCACTAGTATCTACTAGGATCCCATCCAAAGGAAAAGCCCAAAGGAACCAATAAATGCTCGAAGAAAGGCTAACCCTCAATAGCTAATCGAGGATCATGTAGCCCAAACCCACACACAAATCGATTATCTTCCACAAGTGATTAGTGTCTTACTTTCCAAGGTTATGCCATCATACAAGGCCTATGCAGCATCCAAGTAACACATACACATACTCATTCCATCTTAACCATTATTACCCTTTTATAATGTGGTGGGATTTGCATTAGTGATTAGCCAAGTTCATATCCAGATTATCTCACTCAAAAGTAGCATCATAGCATACTTATTCTAGTTTACTCATTTAAGTCTTCCAAGACACTAAACTGAATATCATGAATTATGATCCCTTCAATCCATCCAATAGATTAGTTAATTAATGCCAATATGTGTTTTCTCATCATTAAGGGATCATATTATAGCATTGTCCAAAGTCTCAAAGCATAGCAGTTCCAAAAAGAATAAAACAACACACTTTGGTTGAACTAGTCGATCAATTTAGGCTAAGCAGTTGATTGATTTAGCTCAACCAAACCCTAGAGTTCCCTCGAACCAGTAGATTAGTTTGGCCAGACTAGTCAACTAGTCTAGAGTAGTTGATTGGTTCTATCAAATCAATTGATGGTTTTCAATAGAGAATAACTAAAATTGCCATAGACCATTTAGTTAATGAGTTTGGCTTAACTAACAGACTAGTTTGCTCCCACGCAACATATATCAGACATTTTAGATGTGATTCACACTCTAAAATCTTACCACATCCAAACCATAACATCTCATGGAAAAATATTAAGATTTAATAAGCTCATAAACTGAATATTACTTCCCTTTCAAGCAATTTGACCCTATCTTCTCTAAAATTAATCCTTTTTCTAAGGATTCTGAATTAATTTAACATGCATTGATTATAAGCCAAACCCCTATGCTCATATATAAAATAAACATCTTCTAGAGTACATCACATCACATGCTTATTCACGTAACATTTTAAAGTCAAGAATGACTTACTTGATGCTTAGCAAAATGTTCCCATTAAAGAGGAGAAACTTAAGCCGGCAAACTTTAACTTCCAAAACCTTTAAAAAAATAAACTAGAACTAAAAAATCATTGAATAAATTTCAAAAATCCATTAACTTTAAGTTAAAAAAGAAAATAGATTTAATACTCTCAAGAGAAAAATAAAGAATGATTCAATTAAAAGTAACTCAACTTCCACCTAAATCTAACTCTTTCTTGCTTTGGGATAAAACATAAGGGAGATAGAGAAAGGATTAAAACAGTGAAAGGAATTCCAAAGTAGGCTTGAAGAGGAGAGGAAATTAACACAAGATCTTATGGTTTCAAATATTTTAGAGGTTGAAAGTATGGCAAGAAGAAGGGTTGATCAGGGTTATTTATAGCTATCAAATCGGTTAAGGGATGAATGAGGTTATGAAGTACATCAAAAACCCTAATTTTACCATTCAAATATGGTTTGAATGGGTAGATTTATCAAGAATAGTTTGACTTCCATTCCAGAGCTCAAATGCTTGTTTTATGGAGAATGTAGGTTAAGATCATCCATAAAATATTGCACACAACAAGGGAAATAGAAGATAAGTGTAGGAAAGGAATCTCCTAGCCATGTAGGACTAGTATGGAAATCAAAGCATAATTCCAAAGTGAAAAAAGAGAAAGGGATAAGAAGATTAGAGTGAGGATATCATCTCCCTCAACTGTCAAAATCAAGCCATCAACTTTGTTCGAGGCAATAACTAAAGCTAAATAAATATTCAAAATAATTAAGGATGACTCAAAAACAACTTGTAGTTAGATTGCTAAAGGTCCAATTTGATGCAAGAAATTTCTTATAAAATAAAGCTTCAAAAATTACTCATCCCAACAAAACCCATAGTAGAAATGACAAACTAGTCAATCGGTACACATAAAAACTTACCTTAAATTAGATTATAGTTCCAAATCAAAATCAAATTTTATTAAAAATAATAATTTTCTATTCTGCAAATTTTACAAATGTATAGGGTCTTACAACGCTACCCCTTTAAAGAGGATTTTCCCTAGAAGTCTACTAACCAAGATCTAGACACATTATATAACACACAATAATTTACACATTACATTCATCTAGGTGAAAGGGGTTACTACCCCCTTAAAATAAAAGGAAACACCAACTGATATCACAATTGGAGAAAAACTTTGGCTACTTTTCTTGAATATCCTCCTTGACCTCCCAAGTGGCCTCCTTAGCACCATGCCATGAACTATAAGACCCCAAATATTATAATTGATAATTTTCATTTAATCAAAAATCATACACTAAGACGAGAGTTCTACCACTATGATTGTCACAAGTCTGACTCTCTATCAGTCTTGTACCAACCACAAGTCTATAAAAATTCATAAGACATTAAACCAATTAAGAAATAAAACTGTAGTGATCTAAATAATTTGTAATTAAAAGAAAATCAGAGTGCACGATTAAAGAGTCATTACAAAATAGAAAACTAATACACCATCAAAGACCCCAAAGGAAAAGAATAATACAAACAACAAAATATCATAAAAACTAGAAAAGATGAGTTCAAAAAACACTCACTCTTGGGCCACATGCCAAGTCCAATAGGTCATCACTCAGCTTCGCCTAATGCATCGAATGCATTATAAGCATCAAACACAATATCTCCTACCTACACCAACTCAGAAGGTGCCGATGCTCATGGAAATGAGCAGCACCCATGAAACAGGTGATAAATATGCTATGTACTGAGTAAGGAAACCTTATGGATAAGGCCATGCAAGTACAAACAAACAAATAAAGCACAAAAGACTTAATTCATGTTCATAACATTATTCGAGACATAGGCGATTATTTTTATCTTACACTATCAAATTATTTTTTACGTGAGTATGGGGACCCCACTACTATAGCCAGTGGACTAGAAAATACTCCACAAGGAAAAATGAACATGACCACTATTATAGCCAGTGGACTGGATATCACTCTAGGACAAAGCGCACCTTACCACTAATATAGTCGATGAACCAAAAATTATCCTCACTTGGCCCTGACTCATGTGGTGTTCCATTGTAAGTAGTTAGTATCTTTTCCTTGATTTATTTCCATATAAAGTTTGGTTTATCGAGCTCGAGACCCCTACTATTATAGCTGGTGGATCAGAAAATATCCATAAGGCATAACACACCTGACTACTATTATAGCTGGTGGACGAAAATTATCCTTACTTGGGCTCGGCTAGATGATCTTTCACTTCAAGTGTTTAGTGTTTTTTTACTGGACATGCATGACCCACCAGACTTTCCATTCTCACCCCTTGTCCTAGCTCTCCTAAAAATCTCTGTCCCATATCTTGTGACCTTTACACACCCTAGGACTTCAAGAATTCTTCCTCATCTTTTCCCCACTCATCATGAGAGACCCAACCTCTTATGCATGTGGATCAAGGGCCACTCCCTATAAATCTATTTTGCCTCACCATCATCCTCTAGGGTTTCCCTTAGAAATCCTAATCGGGCCTATGTTGCCTCACTTCTCCCTATCTTACACCACCCATGCTCCTATTTGCTACCAATACTACCACTCCACTCAAACCACACCTAACATCACAACTTCACTACCCATCTTCCATATGTGCCTATGAAAACCCTAGTTCGTCCCCTAAACCCTAATACTTCTCCTTTCATTTATATCATCCCCTAATCACCCAAACACCTTTCCCCTTGACTCACTCCCCCTCCATGAGACAACCTTCCATTCTTACTCAACATTCTAATCATTCCCATGAATTTTCCCTTCCTCGCACACTTCTCCCACTTAGGGTTTCCTCACAAACTGTAGCCAAGTCTCCCATACACCCTTATACCAACCCACATACTATTTTTCACATATAGATTCTAATTAACCCAACTACTCTTTCTCACCTTACTTAACCCTCAAGTTAAATTTTCCAATATAAAGACTAACCATCCCATGCAAACCTTACACTCCCCATGCAAGATTTATTCCATCCTCTTGTTTTAGTCATATTATCCTTTTATTTATCCACCCATAAGTTATGAGATATGCAAGCCTTTCTCACTTCCCTCTTATCACTCCCCTTTCTTTACTTCCCTCATTTCCCCACAACCTCATCTTACTGCTTAGGGACTCCAAGTATACATGTCATATAGGGCAGCTATACATAAGCACAACATAAGTACAAGTTACCTTACTATATTACACATGCCTGAAAAATACAAATAACTTACCTTAGCTCTATGCTTAGCAAGATATGCTACATGTGCATAATCCATAACCACATAAAGTAGACACATATAACCAACACACAATAACACATAATATATATATTAGGCCTTAACCATATCCTTACCTAAAATGACACTAGAGTTAGAGCACGCTCCCTACGCCTTCTTTAAGTAACTTCCCTCTTACTATTTTCATTATCCCCTAATTTACCTTTAGTAAGAACTAGTATTAGTGATGATAATAATAGTAATCTTACTTCTATTGATAAATGTATTATTATAAAGTGGCTAACAAATATATTAGTGGTAGCATGAACCAAAATAGGGCTATTAGTTGTGATGATGATAATAATGATGATAATGGTAGAATAATAATAACAGTAATAGTAGTTATAATAATCATAACAACACAACAACAACAACAATAATAATAATAATAATAATAATAATAATCATAATAATAAGGCTAAAATAATAATTATACCAAAATAATTTATACTTAAGAGCTAGCAAGGGTTAGGGAACAACCTAAGTGAAGATGGTAGCTAGGGTGGTGGTAGAGCGGCGATGGTGGTTGTTTTGGGAAAGGTTGATCTTTTGGGGCTGGAAGAGAGGGAGGGAGATGGTGGAGTCTCTAGACTAGGAGGGTTGAAATGGTGGTGGTGGCGACGCACGTGGTGGTGGTTGTGGTGGTTAAGATTGGTGGAGAAGGAATGAGGAGAAGGAGAGGGAGAAAGGGGAAAATAAGGGTAGGGGAAGATAGAGGAGGGTCTATTAGGCTTAGTGGGTAGTAGTGGAGGTGGTGATTGTGGCAGAGGAGGAATTTAAAGACACAGTGGTGTGGAGGATAAAGGAGGAAAAGGACAAGGGCCTAGGATGAGCATGAGCTCGCCGGCAAGTGGTGGCAGACCGATATGAGCCTATGAAGGGCAGGGTGTAGGGTTGTAGATGGGGGAAAAGGAAGGGGAATAGGCATGTAGGGGAGGTAGGTATAGGGTAGATTGGGCTCGAATTAGAAAGGATAGGGATGGGGGAGAGAGAAGGGGAATGGGTTGGGGCAGTATAGTGGCTAGGAAGGACGGCCGGTAAACCTATAGGCACGACCTGTAGTGCGAAGGAAGGAGAGGGTATGAGGAGGAAGAAGAGAGTGGGCCAGCTAGTTGGGGGAAAAAAGAAAAGAAAGAAAATAAGGGAGTACTGGGGATGAAGGGAAAAAAAGAAGGGGAAGTTGGCTAGGCTCCGTGCGAGGGAAGAAAGGGAGAGAGGGGTTGGGCTGTATGGGCGAGGCCTAATTAGGTAAAATAAGAGAAGAAAGAAAAGGAGAAAGGAGAAAAAGGAAGAAAGAAAAAGGAAATGGAAGAAGCTGGGGAAAAAAAGAAAAATAAGGAAAATAAGGTAGTTGGGGTATTTAGGATTTTTTGGTATTTTTGAAATATTTAAAAATAATAAAATTTGTAAAAATAAATAATTAAATTCCTTTTTATATTAATTTAGAATTTTTTTTGGTAATTCTTCCTAATTTCTATTTTAGTTAGTAAATTACCCTAATATTCCCTATTTAAATCCTATGTTATTTCCCTATTTTTTGTCTTAATTACTCCCATTATTTTAGTATAAATACTATATTTAATTAATCTCACATATTAATCCCTATTTTATTATAATTTTCTAAATTAGGGGTTTGTGGTATTACATGAACAAAGGACCTTTACTAGCCGAACGGTCTTTATGCGTGTTGTTCGGGTCTTTGGAAGTATACTGTTGATTAGTTTTTCTTTGTAAGTATTAAAATCATAAAGATCCAAAGACTCTAGCTGGATGACTTGCAAAGGATATTTTATGTACTTCCTCAACAAGGAAATGTGGAAGAAAATGTGCACATGCGACAATTCCACCAATAGGGCTAAGCGATAAGTGACGTTACCTGCTAGATCTACGATCTCGTACGGTTTAATGTACCTTAGATTGAGCTTACCCTTTTTACCAAACCTCATTACTCCCTTGGTTAGAGGAACCCTCAAAATGACTCTATTACCTACCTCATAAATTTTGATTCATCTTCTCAAATCAACGCTGCTCTTCTATCTATTCTGGGTTTCTTTTATACTATCCTAAATTAGTCAGATATGCCTTGTTGTCCGCTTGATCATCTTTGGTCCCAACACAATCATCTCGTTGATATCACTCCAACACAAGGGAGAAAAACCGTTCCTCCTATACCAGGCCTCAAAATGTGCCTTTTTGATACTTGTGTGGTAATTGTTAGTGCACTAGAAATTGATCAAGTCTAGGAGGTCCTCCTAATTTTCCCCCAAAATCTAACACACATGCCCAAAGCATGTCTTCTAAGGTCTAAATGGTCATCTTTATCTGACCATCTATGGCTGGGTGAGAAGTAGTACACATCTTCAATGAAGTCCCAAAAGCATCTTGTAACTTTTGCGAAAAGTGTGGCAAGAATTTGGATTCTCGGTCTAACAGTAATGTCTCTAAGGACCCTATGTAGTCGCACAAAGTTCTTCCTTTAAGCATTGGTTAAGTGCTCCATACCTCATTTTTTCCTCGTTGGTATGAACATTACCAACTTAGTCAAACAATCCACATTACCCTAGATAGAATCAAATATATTATGGGTCTTCAAGAGAACCACCACAAAATATATTGACATGTTATCCCATTTTTTCTCCAAAACTTCTAGTAGATGTACCAACCTTGTAGGTCTCTTATACTTGATCTTAACCTTCTGACAGGTCAGACATGAGACAACAAACTTTTTGACCTCCTGCATCATATAGGGCCACCAATATACCTTCTTCAAATCCTTATAAAACTTATCCCCTCTAAGATGGATTGAATAAAGCATATAGTGACCTTCCTTAAGAATTTTCCTCTTGATCTCAACACATCCTTGTGGTATACACCACATACCATGGTATATGACACTACTATCCTTATGGAGCTTAAACCCCTTAGCTCTACCTTCTTTAATACCCTACTTTATCTTGTCAAGCTTAAGCAACTTGACTAGCACGCATCTCCTCAAAGATCAAAGGTTTGGTGGTGAGTGAACTCATATTTACGTCCAAACTACCTTAAGTGATTAGCTCGATATCCATTTCCTTAAGATCTCGATACAACTAATTTGACAACACAATTATGCTTAATGAGTTTGATGTCTTCCATATAAGAATATCTTCTATCTCATTAATCTTACCCTTGTGGTTGGGTAAATCCATATCATAATCCTTGATCGATTCCAACCATCATTGATGTCTCAAATTCAACTTCCACTATGTGAAAATGTACTTCAGGCTCTTATGCTCCGTGTAGAACTTGTACTACGCACCATAGAGGTAATGTCTACATATTTTTAAGGGAAATAGCATTACAACAAGGTTTAATTCATGCGCTAGGTAGTTCTACTCATGATGCTTCAGTTTTTGAGAAGCATATGCCACAAATCTCCCATACTAAATCAACACATAACCTAAAACATTCTCAAAATCGTCTTTGCTTACTTCAAAACCATCTGATCCACTTTGTAATGTGTGCACTGGGGTGTATTTAAATGCATCCTCAACCCCTCAAAGGCTTCACCACACTTCTAGACCCACTAAAATCATGTAGCCTTATTTAGTAAATTAATCAATGGATGAGCTATATTTATGAAGCCCATGATAAAATTGAGGTAGTAACCATCCAACCTCCAAAAAATGCAGACCTCCTTAATAAAATTTGGCACTAGCTGCTCAGAAATTACAAGAAACCTGGAAGGATCCACTACCACACCATCCTACAAAGTTACATGCCCAAGGAAAGCCACTTGATTTAGCCAAAACTCATGCTTTGAAACTTTGGCATACAACTTGTGTGTCCTTAACAATACTAATATCTTTCTTAGATTTTCTTCATGCTTCTATCAATCACTAGAGTAAATGAGGATTTTTTTGATGAATACTATGACGAACTAATCCAAACATTGTTGCAAAATATGGTTCATGAGAGGTATGAATGTTTTTGGTGCATAAGTGCATCCAAAAGGCATAATAATAAACTTGTAATGGTCATATCTTGTTTGAAATGACATCCTTAGAATGTCTAGCTCTATTATCATCAACTGATGGTATTCTGACTAAAGATCAATCTTAGAGAACATTGAGGATCCTCTAATTTGATCAAATAGATTATTGACCCTTATCAATGGATAATGATTATTTACCATAACCTGATACAACCCTCAATATTCAATGCAAAGTCATAGGTTTCTGTCCTTCTTCTTAATGAATAAGGTAGGTGTTCTCTAAGGTGATACACTTGGTTAAATGTATCACTTCTCCAAAACTCTTCTAATAGAACCTTAAGCTCCTTCATCTCAAGTGGTTTCATGCAGTACAGTGGTTTGGATACTTGTTCCATCCCTTACAACACATCCATGGTAAACTTAACATCTCAAACAAGCAATATGCCCAGAATCTCATCATAAAACACATCTAGATAGTCTTAGATCATTGTAATTTTTTCTTGTGGTGTCTTATTAGCCTCATTATCTTAAACACTACACAAGAAGAGTGGATACAGCTTACAAACAAGTTTACTCATCATGGTTATTGATACAATCTTTATAAAGAGGTTAGGCTCACACTTATGATATGAGAACCTAACACCTTTTGTCCCTCGAATAACCACACGCTCTTGTGTGCAATCTATCAATGCTTGATACTTCCCTAGCGTTCCCATTTGGACTATCACATCGATATTGCACAATATAAGCTCCATGAGATCTAAGGGAAACTCTAATCCCCCAATTATCAAGACCATCACTTTATAGAGCTAGAGCAAGTAATCCCATCCCCCAAAGGTAATAAAAAAAGACGTGAAAATGCTATAGCTATGAATTCAGAATACACAAAAGAATATGATGCACTAGAGTCAAAAAATACACATATTGGAAGGTAGAGATAATAAGCAAACTAGTTACCATACTGACCTAATGTTGGGTAGTGTGTACTTAGTTCAACAATGCTTTATAGGGTAATAAAATAAATACAACTCAACACAATCATGTAAGGATACATGGTCAATCCAAGTATTAGAGTGATGAGTGAGTATTATTCCCATGGTGAATCAAATGAAATATGCTTTACTAAAGTCAAGTGTTCAATTGAATTAACTATGTGATGAAATATTGGTAGGGATACAATGAAAATGCAATAAATTAAATGAACACTTAGGATTTCACTAGTATCAACACGATATAGATAAAATGAAATCAGAAGGTAGTGTCACTAGAGAGATATTGCTTAATACTGAATGCATGCACCCTATAAAAATTTATATCCTATCAAGCTGAAGAGATATTAATTCTTCTAGACTCATTATATTTCACTCAACGGTGAAATGTAGTATAAGGCCATCTCCATCATTGTACATAAGCTAAGGCAATGTTATGCAATGAGCTTTGGAGGAATAATAATAAGGTTAATTCACATTTAGGTGCTAACCCTGTCACCATTTATCATTGTAAATTTTGTTCACTATCATAGTTGATACAAAAATCATATGAGTGCGTAATGTGACCAACATTAAACACATCAATAAATGAAGCTCAACCAAATTATATATCATTTAAACCAGCATAACTACAATGTAATAGACTACAACAAAGATGGTTACTCAATCTTTTCTCTCACCAAGGAGATTAGCCAATGTTAAATATCCTCCAGACAAATAAGAAAGTAGTGAAGAGAAAGAAGGGAAGGTACTACCCAAATCATGGTAATCCAACCCATATCTAGCCTAATATCTTCTTATTTTTCCTCCCTTAGTATATCCAACTAGTAGTCTTCTTCTTTCGCTTTTTTCTTCTAATCTCTCATTACTATTTTCTCTCATCCTCCTATCTATTTCTCTCTTCTTCTTTTTGATCCGGAGGGTTTTAATAGTGTGAAAAATGTGTAGGTTGGGATAAGTTTTATCCATCAATGCATCAAGTGGTTTTACCCTGTGTTAGGTGGTAGTACCCTATAGTGGTCCCCTTATGAATACTACTAAATTTACAAATTTAGGCCTTCTTATTTTTATCAGTGCTAAAGAACCTTGATGATGACCTAGGAGGAAAATTATGAAGTCTTAAAAGGGTGTGAATGTTGTTCGACATGCTAAGTTGTAACGTTTGTACACATGCTTTGCAATCAAGTGAGTAAAGGCATTAAGTCTATGAGTTGTCATAAGAGTGAAAGTAGAACCTATTCATAAGGTATTAAGTCTCTTCTTAGATTAAATTCAAGAAAGTCATGTGAGAGATCAAAGGGTGGAAATAGTTTTAAGAAAAACACCCTATAACTTCCTCATGTGGAAAAAAATCATATATAAAATTATACTTATAGGGTTCTTTAATCTGTACAAATCAACTTATATCACTTCTCCCACACTTAAGTTGTTATTCATCTTGAGCAATAATATGATATCATACATGGATATCCATAAGTAAAATGATAAAGTAATTATTATACTTCAATCATGTTGACCTATAAACTTTTCAAATTGAAAATTGCCTTCATATATATTAGGTATATTTAGAAGCGCTAGCATTGTGTGCGTGTGGAAGAATTTTTTTTTTTGGGTTTCTCTTCATATATCCCTACTAGACCTTAAAGGATCCTTAAGCTAGTGGTGCAACTAAGCTTCCTTCTCAATATTAGTTAGCCTGCTCATCTTATAAAATATTATTTATTTATTTATTTTTCAATAAATGATAAATAAGTTATTATATGCTTCCTAATACTTTCTATTAAGAATGTCTTAGTTACTTGATATCTCACCTATATGCAAGGTATAATGGAAGCTTCATGATGATAGTCCTAATTTCATTGTACTCGAGGTATCTAAATGTTGATAGTTTTAACAAATTTAATATATGTAAGGCAACAAAAATAGTTATATGTAAAGTCTATTTTGTCTAGAAGGTCAACATATCTCATAATGACTCATCTAATTAGCTTGATCATTTCACAGTCAAGGTATTGGGTTCACTGTAATACCCCGTTTTTAGAAAACCATAATAATTATAACCGGTAATTATATATATTAGTTATAATAAATAATTATAGGGTATTTTTACTAAAAATATTATTAATATGTGTAATATTATTATGAATAATTAGTTATAAAATTTTATTAGGCTAAAATATGCTATAGGGTGAGTATTAAAATTTAAACCTAGGGTTGGGTTGTAACCGATATCTGTTTCGTTAAATAAACCTATTATGGTAACCATATAATTTTACTCAGATACTTTGCTCGATTTTATACCTAAATAAATTACCCCTACCCTATTACATTTTTTTTACCTCACCCTACTCTCCCTCTACCCTAACACACCACCCTCGCACCACCCTTATACCATACCCCTACCCCATCAATTCCTAACTCCTACGGTTGTGGGTTGGGGTTTGACAATTTTACCCGATCGCAACCCCCTCCTCTTCCTCTCTGAGTGTGTAAATATATATATATATATACATATACTTCTTTAATGCACTTAAAAAATATCTTATTATTCCTCAAATTTTGTTTAAAAAAAAATCGCCCCAAACACCCTTCCTTACCATCACCAAAACTACGCAAAAACCCACCTTCGGCAACCATTACCGCACCACAACCACCACCACAAGAAAAAACTTCCATTTCCTCACCTTTATCTGCTGAAAAATACCAAAACACCACCCCTAGATGAAGCAAAACCACCCGCTTCTACCCCCCAAGTTGCAACAAAAACCAACCGAAAACACCCCCTAACCATTAGCAAAACTCACCCAAAAATCACCCCCTACCCTTCTGAAAAATTGCCCAAAACTCCCCCCGTAGCTTTGCCACAAATTGTCGAAGATTAGACCCCCCTCCAACAGCCCTCACTATTTCCTACCCCTTTCTTCCCTCCTTACCGTTGCCCATTCCCTAGCAGTTGCTGACCTTCTTAGTGGGCGACCCGTACTTCAAATTTGGTTTGGTTTTTTCCCATTCGTTTTCCTTTCTATTACCTTAAAAATTCATTAATTATATTATTAAATCTAATTATATTTTTTTAATTATTATTAGGTGAAAAGCAAATAAATTCTTCAATTTAAATGCACCTATGATGACAAAGAGCTACTCAACTATGTCTACTTTAAAGTATAATTCCAATTCAGTCGATATAAATTTGGAAAAGAAACAAGTTCCTACATAAGAAGGAGGGGGAGGACATCATGGTTGAGACGAACTAAGAATATGCAAGTGAATGTGATGAGGCCCTAGTGGTATCTTATGCATAATGCTAAACAAATGGCACCAAGCTAAGCATTAGTGCTGGAAGTGTAGGAATAACTTTCAACAACTTTGAAAATATAATGGTGATAAGGAAGATTCAGATTTGAAACTTGGTTTTGGGACCTTCCAACTCAAGTACTTTCATCAACCAACTAAAGTTACAACACTTAGCATAAATGGTGCAAGATTTGCAAACAAATTCACGCACTTCACAAATTTGTCTGTTGAAAACCATGATTTTTTTTCAAAGAAAAGTATGCCCTTATTGCAGTCCAATCCTCCTATTAATAGGTAAGATTCAACTACTAAGGTTACAAAATAGGTTGCTAAGCATACAGGTTAAGTTATTACACCCTCACCCTTGGTTGATATTGCAGATGCTAGCTAAAGTTAACAACTCTAATAAGATAACGTTGATTGTGTGTTGAGACTCAAGCGGCCATCCATTACTAGATTGTTGACATTACAACCTATGATAAGGAATAAGAAACATATATTGCATATTAGGAAAGTTAACACACTTTAAACAAGTTTAACTAATAAGGGAAAATGAAAGGTCACAACCTACTCGATTGATGGGTGCTTGATTTTACCAAATGGGATGGTTTCTTCTCCACAAAATAATATAGCTTTGGAGGATCTTGAAATTCCCATAATTATCCTCCTAATACCCCTAATTCTTACACAAATTATGGATAACAAAACTGTAAACCCCCCCCATTTTAAATTAAAAAACTTCAACTTTAAGACAATGAGGAAGCGCTTGAAAAACAAATATGGGAAATATTACCACTACATCAATCATGAGAGAGGTGTGATCATCACCTAACCCATGCCTGATGCAAGGCAAAATAGATCAATAAACAAAATATGCATGCTCATAACATTAATGTGACAATACAAGTTAATAAGGGAGAGAACAATATTATAGATAGAATGATTATGATAGTTCTACAAAATAAAATATAGAAATATAGCCAAGAGTTTAAATAACCAAAAATATAAAAAAATCCGAATGTAATGGGAAAAATACTTATAACTGGTTAGCCTACCTCTTAGGCATAATCTTAAACTCTAACTGAGATTTATAACCATACAAATAGTCCTCTACTCCCTAGACTAGAAGCCAAATTATCACAGTGACCACATAAGTGTAGTATCAATATGGTGAAGTATTGGTAAAACATACTACCTAAAACATGGTAAGGCTCATGCACCACATTAAAATTACATAACAACATGGTGATATCATATTGTTATAGATCAAGTAAAACAAGGCATGCTTGCATGGAAATCATGGAAATATAAAAATATGGAAAACACATTTATAAACCATATTAAAATTCCTCTGTTAGTGATCACACGAATTTCAGTTAATAAGATATTTTGTTCAACCACACCTAGTTCTCCATTATGAACAAAAGTCATGGTAGCAAAAATAATCACAATGTGATACCACACCCAACACACAAGGTTATGATACATTGACGTGGCTTTTCTGGGGATACCACACCCACCACACATTGAGTGCACCTACCATAAATTGGGATACCACACCCGTCACACATGGTTGAAGTACACTAAGGGGGTTTATATTGAGATACCTCATCCATCACACCTTAAATGTCTCCACTACAAGGGCTAAAAGGTTGGGATTCCACACCTGCCTAAGAAATGGACAACAAGAAGTGCTAAAGGACTTGTATTGGGACACCTCACCAACCCATGCTGGACACCGATGCCATGTGGCCTATCATAATATAATTATATACCTCAAATATATGCGCATACCCCCTAGCGATCACAATCTGGTAGAGAATAAAATAGTTACCGAGTGAAGAATATAACCAAGGATGATTTGCCCACTAACTCTCGGCAGCTACCCCGAGATTCAGAGAAGAAGGCTCAATTGAAACCTTATGCCATTATATATTTATTTTCAAGTGACATCACTAATCATAATAAAACCTATACATAACCACATAGGAGTTACCAAGTGACAACACCAAACACAATTAAATTCTATTATTTAACCAAATTGAGTGTTTCCAAGTGATAAAACCAAACACATCACAAGCCATTAAAGCCACCATTTGAGTGTTTCCAAGTACAAGAACCAAACACATCACAAGGTATAAGAGTCACCAATTGGAATTTTATAGATGACCCCAAACTTAACCAAATTCAAGTATCAAATACCATTATGATGATTCTTATTAAATTAGGGCAATCATAGTTGAAATAATAATTTAAATGTTGTAAATACATGGAGGTATTAACACAAAAGTCCCAAGAGAAACACAACATTTTATAACAAACCAATTAGCTTCCAACTGACCGAGTCGATTTATCCCTCAGACCAATTAGCTTGTCTGGTCATACCAGGCCTAAACTAAAACAACACAAGAGAACTGGTTGACTGGTTGGCCTCACCAATCAACTATTCATGGAAACTAATTAACTATTTTGGTCCAAAAATATAATGGGTATAAGTAGAGACTAACCCATTTTTTCCCTGTAGAGAGACTAGCTGAAGGTTTTGACCAATTGATCTACTTGTTTTGTCCAAGAAATCAATGGAGCTAAGTAGAGACCAAACCATTTTAGTTTGTAGGGCACCATTCGAGGGGTTTAACCAATTGGTTGGTTGTTCATCAAAACTAGCCAACTGTTTATCAAACTAATTGATTAATCTCATGGCCAACCAATCAAAACTCCAAACCATTCGATTGCTCGCATAACCAATCGATGGGTTTAAGGAACTAATCAGCTTGTCTAGGTAAAACACTACATAGACTTGCCATACACATACCAAAATTTATCACACTTTACCATATTAATCATAGCATGATTCTATCTCAAACAATGCATGAAAATATATGTTGCACACATAGAATCGCATTGATACATGGTAGTGTACATACTCAAACAAATCATGCTCACATGGCTAACTTATATTTAAAATCTAAGAATTCTAGCCATACTATTTTGGGGATAATTATACCACATGATCAACTTATAGAATACAACTTAGATTATGCTTACATATACACTAAACACATGGAACCCTAATACACTATAGAGCTCCTTTTATGTTAAAGATAAGAATGTCTTACCTTGAAGCAATTCTTCTTGCACAAAAGCTCCCACTTGATGGATATGTAGCAAAACTTTGATTCCTAAGAGAATCAAAGTTAAAAATATTAAAATAATCTTTAAAAAATTCATTAAGATCAAATAAAAATCAGAAGAAGATGAAGATAAAACACAAACTTTTTTCTCAAAAACAAGGTGTTAAAGGAAGATTTAAAATCTTCAACCTTCCTCAACTTTAAGTCTTCCTTTCTTAGGGAAATTAGGAGAGAAATAAAACTAATATTAGAAGAAGATAAAAGGAAACTATTCTCACACAAGAAGGGAGAAAATAAAACCAAGTCTTACTTTCCTTAGTAAAGAGGATAAGGGGGAAAATAAAGGGATGTTCAACAGTTGGGGAAATTTTCCACAAGGAAAAGGAAGAAAAGAGCAAGAAAAAAATATGAGGATTGAAAATGTATCATAACTTAAAGGTATAGAGGCAAGGGTGGGTCGATATTCATAGGACAGATGGGTATGAGGCTGGTGATGTTGAGTGTGGGCAACTAAGAAGTGAGGAAAAACTTTATGGGGTGGTGGGTGTTGAGTACAGTCAAGAATGAGCATGGAAATAGGTTGGTAAGCTAGGAGATGAAGTAAAAAGTCATTCTCACAACCCCTAACTGATAAAAGATAGTGGGAGAGGTGAGGAAGAAGAGAAAAGGTGAAGTTTACCACAAAAGTTCCTTTTAAGAATATTTTAGCTAATTAAAACTATGTAATGATTAAAATAATGTTAAAATAATAGAAAATCACTAAAAGATACTTATTAACATAATTGGACTCTAAATAGAAGATTTTAGAAGCATTGAAGAGAATTTTAAATAAAAATCAAAAATATATCTAAAATCACAAGATAACCAATCAATTGATTTGAGAAAACCAATTGACTAGTTTGTCAAGAACAAGAATGTTAATTCCTTAATGCACTAGTCGATTGGTTAGGTCAAATTGTTGATTAGTATGCTAATAGTTCACATTTTTATTAAATTTCAAGGCCACTCCAAAACTTAAATTAATTTATTTTATATCATTATCATTTTAAATACATTTTGAAGGATTTGAGGATGGGGTATTACAAAAATAATCATTGATTCAACCAAATTTGGTGGAGTTTGGAGGTAGATAAGGTGGTAGCTTGGATGAGAAATTTTGGAGCCATATTGTAGAAGATTATTGGCGGAATTATGTGGAGTCATGCATCATCTATATAGAGCCATATTTACATAGAGTGGTGGAGTTTGGAGGTGGATAAGGTGCTAGCTTGGATGAGAAATTTTGGAGCCATATTGTAAAAGATTGTTGGTGGAATTATGTGGAGCCATGCATCATCTAGATAGAGCCATATTTACATTGAGTGGTGGAGTTTACTTGGTTTTCATAGATTCTAGGTAATCTAATTACTTATGAACCCAAATGAGAAGAGTATTGAAGTCTTGAATTTTGAAAAAATTAATAAGTAGTTTATCCTTAGTTTGGATTGCTT
Organism: Tamarix austromongolica; assembly: GCA_039764185.1. NCBI lineage: Eukaryota > Viridiplantae > Streptophyta > Magnoliopsida > Caryophyllales > Tamaricaceae > Tamarix > Tamarix austromongolica. The sequence continues at coordinate 123,984,603 of CM077809.1, forward strand.
GGGGTGCTCTTGCATCATCCTCTACCTTTTAAGGAGGGGCTTCCTAATCTTCATAGGTTGTGTCATTAAGGTAGTATAGTAAGTCTCCTACATTAATTGTAGAGGAAAAAATCCCCATGTCATGTGGAAGCTCAAGCCCATAAGCATTGTTACCCACTTTCTCAAGGATTTTGAAAGGACCATTGCTTTAGGGCATGAGTTTGTTTTTCCTTCATGATGAGAATCTCTCATGTTGAAGTTACAACCTCACTTTGTCCCATGGATCAAAAAGTTATCTTTTTTGGTTCCTATTAGACTTCTTTTGATTCATGTTATTAAATTTCTTGATTTCGGCCCTAACTTATTCATGCAATTTCTTAAATTCAATGGCTCATTGCTTTGCTTTAAACATTATCTTTGTAGATATTAGTAGGGGAATAAGATTGATGGAAGTGGAGGGGTTCCCCCCATACACAACTTCAAAAGGTGAGTGCTTTGTGGCATATGTGGGAGAGCGATTGTAGGCAAATTCTATTTGACATAACTTAATATCCCAATTTTTTAAGGACTTATGTACCATGTTCCTTAAAATCATTGTGATCATGTAGTTGGTAACTTCTATTTTACAGTTATTTTATGTGTGGTAAGCGGTGCTAAAAATAATTTTAGTATCGAGTATTCTCCACAAGGCCTTCCAGAAATAGGTAAGGAACTTAGTATCTTGATTGGAGACGATTATCCTTGGGATACCATGTAACGTGAGTATTTCCGTAAGTGAATTTCGACTATGTAAGAGGCATAATCCATCTTATGACATGAGACAAAATGAGCCATCTTAAATAATCAATCGATGACCACCTTAATGGAATCATGTTTCCTTTGATTCTTAGATAAAGCCACTACAAAGTCCATGTTTATGTGACCCTAAGTATGGTGTGGGATGGGCAAATTGTGTAAAGTCTTTGGTGGAAGTAACTCGTAGACCTTTGGCATGTTGAGAACTTAACCATGAGGGATTATACATTATTCACCATTTGAGGCCAAAATAATTGCTCTTGAATCACATTAAATGTCTTGTTGATTCCAAAATGACCTACAAAACCCCCTCCATGCACTTTTGAGATGAGCAATTCTCGGATGGAGCACTTTCGGATGCAAATCTTGTTAACTTTGAAGAGAAATCCTTCTTGCACTATGTATGGTCATTGAGGATTTCCTTGATCCTCTCTATAGAAAGAAAAGTCTTCATCTTATTTATATAGCTCTTTGAGACACCCAAACCCTAGGGCTCTAGCCTCTAATAATGAAAACATATAATATTTCCTAAATAGTGCATTAGCCGCAACATTGGTCTTACTACTCTAGTGCTTACCATAAAGGAAAAGGCTTGTATAAATTATAAACACCTAGAATGCCTGGAGTTGAGTTTATGTTTCCCATTTATGCACTTTAGAAACTCATAATCAGTATGCAATGCAAACTGTGTAGTTGGAGATAATGTAACCAATTATCTAATGCCCTAACTATGTCATGAAACTCTTTGTCATAAGTTTTGAAATTAGACATTGAACCATTAAGTTTTTTGCTAAATAAAGGCACAAGTCTTCCTTCTTGAACAAAAAAATCCTCAATTCCAACTCCTGGTTAAATTATGGTAAATATATGCTAAAAGAAGTTGTACAAATACACAGGGCACACCCTGGTGGAGACAAAATACACTAAGTGTAAAGAGTTAGGCCCAGTTATAGATACTCGGCCTAATGCGCCCCAACAGGGGAATTACAAAGGAACATGATGTTCTAAAAAAAAGAGGGCACTGTATACATATTTCTAGACTATCACTACTACCCCTGTGGGGTCAAAAGTTTTAGAATCAAACATAATTGCATTCCGGTTTTGCCATATGAAGTAAACCAAAGAGGCCATGGCATATGCTCGAGCTTTCCACATCTTGTGATGTCGCCTAGAGTTTCTCCAAATGGTTCTCATGGCACTTAGAAGAGAGGTGGATCCCCTTGAGATACCTATCCAAGCACGAATGGGTTGCCATACCTGATGAATCATAGGGTAGGCAAAGAACAGGTGGTCATGAGATTCTTGGTCCCTTCGACACAAAACACACTCCATGGGCCCATCAAGAAACTTCAGGCGGTCTCTTGTGTAGAGACTTCGATGGAGGGCAAGCCAAAGAAGGAAGGCGTATCTTTTAGTTTTGTTGATGTGCCAAACAGCGCGGTAAGGTCTCCAGGTAGGGCCTTTGTCTTTGAAGAAGTTGTAGGCTGCTTTGGTGGAGAACCCTGTTGGTTGGGCCCAGGAGGCTATGCAGGTTTTAGCCTGGTTGATTGAGCCCACCTTATGAACCAAGTAACTGAAAATGTGACTGAGTTTCCTCAGGAAGTGAGATGTAACATGCGTGGGAACAAAATGAGCAAAGTCACACGTTTGTAGGTAATTGTGTTGATCCATTTTGTCAAGAGATTTTCTTTTTCATCCTGCAGGAACCAAATATATTTACACAGGAAGGCGGTGTTCCAGGCCTAAAAATTTTTTATGCCTAAAACTCCTTCCTTTTTCAAGAGATAGAGAGTGTGCCAAGCAATAGGTGGGGATTTACCTTGCCAGAGGAAGCTTCGACATAGAGAAATAATTCGATTGATCACCATCTTAGGGATCGCAAAGATTGAGAACCAAAAACCCAAGATACCTTAGGCAATAGAGTTTATAATCCCTAGACGACCAGCAAAAGATAGGGAGCTCGCCTTCCACATCTTTAAATGATCACAGATATTGTTGATAAACGTTTCATAGTCAATAACTCTGAGCTTTGAGGGATTAAGGGGAACTGAAATGCCCCGAAAATTTCTAATTTTAAATATTATAATTAAATGAGGTGTTATTATAAAAAGTAATTAAATAAATTATTTTATTAAAATAAAAGGAAATTAATTAGGACAAATTAAGAAGAAATTTATTACTATTTTAATTATGAGGAATTTGGGTATTTTGACTAATTAAATATTTTAATTTGGGAATTTATTTAAATAAATTATTTTATTTAAAATAAGAAGGAGGAAATAGTTTGAAATTAATAATAATTTTATGAATAATTTAATGGAAGAAAATTAGAGTGTTTTGCTAATTAAAATGGAATTTATGGAAAACCTTTTAAAAATCCTAATTTAGCCTAAAAAGGGATTTAAATATTATTATTTTTAAATATTTTAAATATTAAGATTAATTTGATTGGCCCTAATCTAATTTTTTCATCTTTCCTTTTTCCCTTTTTCTTTTTCTTTCTTCCTTTTTCCTTTCCTTTTTCCTCTTCTTTTTCCCCGAACTGGACCAGTTGCGGCCCAGTCTTCCTTTTCTTCTTCCTCTTCGACCCAGCCCGCGCGGCCTCCTTCGTCCGACTCCGCCGCGCCGTGTTTTGGCTCCGTTTCCACCAAAACACGTCGTTCAATTAAATGACACCCTCGACTGCGCCTGAACCGCCCGGTTCTTCCTCCTTTTCTTTCCTTTTTTTTTCCTTCACGAACTGCCCGGCCAACCGTCTTCTTCTTCCTCCTTTCCCCGCTGTCGACGACGCTGCAACGCTGGCCGCCATCAATGGCATCTCCGGCTATGGTGATTAATACCGGCCGTTTCTTGTCTCATTGTCTTCCTCTTAACTCCAGGAATAAATTTGCATAATTATTCGACGTTATCTCTCGCCCGTTTCTTCTCCCCAGCCTCGCGAAACTTCGAATCCACCCAAACGTCGGCCGATCAATTACTGCCACCGGGCTCCCAAATTCTTGCATTTAAAACTTCCACGTCGACCTCCAGCTCCCCATTATCCATTACAACATCTATAAATAGCCTTGTTATAGGATTTTTTAGAGTTTTTCTTCCCGAAAACCCTCGGCCCGAGCTGCCGCCACCCCAACTTCAGACGCCTCTTCCACCGCCGTTAGCCAACCTCAGCGCCACCAAAACATTCCATTTTATTTCCTGAAAGTTCCTCTAATTAACTAAACCATTTTCACCCCTCGATTCTTCTTGCACGGGCCTCCAAAGCTGTGCCAAGTTGGCTGCTCGTCTCGCCTGAATTTTGACCCCGAAGCCTTAAACCGCCTTCCGCCGCCGTGCGCCGCCACCTTTGGCTGCACCACCACCATCATTTTGTCCCTTTCCTCCTGGGAAACCATAAACACCTCTTTTATCACCTCAATTCTCCCTATCTTTTGCCCAACATCCATCTTTCCCTCTTTTCTTCTATTTTTCCGGCCACCGCCGCCGCCGCCGTGAACCACCGCCAGTGCCGCCTATCCCCACCAGCCTAAGGTTGAACCCTAGACCCTCTCAACCATTTTCCATATTATTATAAGCCTTGATTTAATTTATTTCAATTATTGCATATAAATACCATTATTATTTTTCTTAATATGTTTTATTATTATTAGTAGTAGTATTATTGTTTTATTATTATTTATGTTGAAGGCTGAAGCCTTATTGGATTTTAATTCGATTTTATTATTATTCCCCTTATTATTTCTTTTATTACTGTTATTAATATTAATATGTTATAAGTATTATTATTATTAGTATTATTTTATATTTCGAATTTCTATTATTCTTATTCCATTATTATTAATGCAAATATTTTACCATTAGTATTGTGAATAATGTTATTATTGTTATTACTATTGTTATTATTCTGATTATTATTATTATTATTATTATTATTATTATTATTATTATTATTATTATTATTGTTATTATTATTTATATTCTCATTGATATTAGTTTTATTATCTATGATATTATTATATTAGTATCATTATTATTATTAGGGTAGAGTCTTTAACCCTATATTATCAAAGTATATAATATCTCTATTTTTTTATGTCTTTAGGAAAGTTAGAATTTTGTTAAAGTTATTTTATTAATATGTTATTATTTGGTCAAAGCCCTAAGGAGGCGTAGGAACGTGCTCCAAGACCGGTGTCGATTCAGGTAAGGGGTGCTAAGGCCTTTTATGTGCATTATGTGATTCGCTTGTTATGTAACCTGTGTTTATTATTATTAATTATTTTATATGTGGTATGACTTGGAGTTGAATTATGTTTTTGTATGGCATGTGTGCTATATGTATGTGACGATATGTGTTGTGACCCTGTAAGACATGCATGTGAGGATGTTGATGTGGTTGTGTGGGGGAAAAGATGAAAAAGGAGAATGGGGAAAGAAGTTGACTAATGGAAGTGATTTAACCTAATTTTATGGTTTTATAAGGAATAATCTAATGTATGGTTTTAGATGGAAGAATATTATTTATGGTTTTATGCGGAGAATATAATATATGATTTTATTTGGGAGAATGTAATTTACGATGTTATTTGGGAGACGGTAATTTATGATGTTATATGGGATATTCGAATTTATGGTTTGTTTGGGAGAATTTAAATTAGGATGTTAATTGGGAGAAGGTAATTTATGAGGTTATATGGAATAATCAAATTTATGGTTGTTTGGGAGAATCTATTTTTTTATGTTATTTGGGAAAATGTAATTTATGATATTATATGGGGGAATCTAATTTATGATTTGCTTGGGGGAATTCAATTTATAGTTTTCCTTGGGAGATTCTAATTTATGATTTTATGTGGAAGAATCTTTATGGTTTGAATTTAGGGTTTGGTATGGGTGAATCTTTGGTTTTGGTTGGATTGAATTTATGGTTTTGTATGACAGAATCTAGGGTTTGTCTGGTGGTATTAATGGATGTATATTAGTATTAGGGTTTGTATGATGATGTTAAGGTTTGTATGGTGGTAATTATAGTTGTATGGTGGTATTAGGATTTACATGGTGACATTGATGGTTGTATGGTGGTATTAGGATTTGCATGGTTGAATTTAGGGCTTTATGTGGAATTTTAGGGTTTGCATGAAAAAGGTTCGAAGGTTTGCATGGGGAGATTAATGTCTGCATGGGTATGAAATTTACGTGTGGAAAGTTAATTTGGGATGTAAGGAATGTAATGTAAGTGTTGTTTGGGTGTTTGAGCACTTGGGATGGAAAATAGCATGTGGAGCAAATTAAGGGTATGGAGGAGACTGAATTAGGGTTTGGAGTGGTTAACTATGAATTGTTGAGGCTGCTTAGAGTTTTGGGTTATCACGTGTATTTGGTAATTAAAGTATAATTATGATTGTGGATTTTTATGATTTGTGATGTGTGATGATTTATGCATTTCTAGGGTGAAAGTCTTTGAATAAGATACTTAAAACATTAATTATCTAAAGTGGAAGATCGTTGAGACGGGACCAACCGATCCACCGGTTCGGAATAGTGGTTAGGGTTTTTACCCTATGTGCGACCGATCCACCGGTTATAATAGTGGTTAGGACATGATGTCCTATGTGTGACCGATCCACCGGTTATAATAGAGGGGGTTCTCGAACTCAACAGTCCCAAACCAGAATGCTTAAAAGATACTAATTACTTACAGTGGAACACCATGCGAGTCGGGGCCAACCGATCCACCGGTTAGGAATAGTGGTTAGGACGCGTAGTCCTATGTGTCTGCGATCCACCGGCTATAATAGTGGTTAGGGTATGATACCCTATGTGCCTTTGATCCACCGGCTATAATAGTGGGGGCTTCCGTACTCGCATGGATTTGATAAAAAGTATGGTGTGAAATGAATTCTGATAAGAGATTACTTTAAAAATTAATCCAGTCTACAATCGGACCTTGTACTATTACTTGGATGGTCGTAATCACCTTATGTCATTGTGTTGGTAATTATGCCCTTCTATGTTCTGCATGATTTATGTGTTTGTGTGTTGGCCTTAGTGATCAAGTCACCTTACTCAGTACTGGACCTGTACTGATACTACCTTGGCTGATGGGTCCTGTGATGATCCACTTATGGTGGGGAGCAGACCTCTTTTGCAGGTTTAAGATCAGAGATTGTTTTGGGGTGGCAGGCCTGACTTGAGTGAGTAGGCAATCCAGAATTTGACCCATCGGGTTTTATCTTGTTTAAATTTATTTCTATTTAGAAGTTACAAGTGTTATTTGAAACTTCAAGGGTATTGTAATTAACTCTTAATTTCTCGTACTCTGATTTTGTTGTATGATCTTTCGAATCCTTTTATGAATTGTTATTTTGAATTTAACGTAAATCTTTTCTTTAGTCTTAGCACTTGGTACTGGAACGGTTGGAGAGAACCGGTCTGGTACTACGTGTGGCGGTAACATTTCCAGAATTCACAGGTTTTAAGTGTTTCTATCTTAATTGCTTCCGTTTTAAAAAGAAATTAGTGAATTTTGGGGTGTTACAGGAACCCCCATATACCAGAATGGAAAAGATCCCAAAGTCATGCCTGTTCGATCAAGAATAGCTTGTTGTAATTGAGCATTGATACCTGCTAGAAAAACTTGGGACTTGGCCGGATTGACACTCATGCCAGAACATTTGCTGGAGTTATCCAGACCTTGGAGCAGGATATTAATAGATGGGAGGTCCCCTCGGCAAAATAAAATGAGATCGTCTGCAAACGCCAAGTGAACAAGGTCCAAATTCTTACATTTTGAGTGGAAGGAAAAGACCTTGGACTTGGAGAGCTGCTTGATCAATCTACTAAAGTACTCCATGAAAAGGAAAAAAAAGGTAAGGGGATATCAGATCCCCTTGCCTTAATCCTCTAGCTCCTTTGAAAAAACCGAACATATGCACATTCAGTTTCAAAGAGAAACTAGTTGTGGTGATGCACTCCATTACCAGGGAGACGAATCCGGGGGGAATTTGAGCTCAAGAAGGATATTTCTTATGAAGTCCCACTCCAATGTGTCGTATGCCTTGCGGAGATCAACTTTAATTAAGGCTTTTGGATAGGTTCTTTAGCGGGAGTACTCTTTCAAAATTTCCTGCACTAGAAAGATATTGTCGGTCATAAGCTGGCCTTTGACGAAAGCTCCTTACTCCTACCCAATGATAGAATCCAAAACCTCAGCTATGCGGCCAGCAAGAATCTTAGCAATAACTTTGTAAATAGTTGAGCAACATGCAATGGGGCGAAAGTCAGAGACTTTTACAACTTGAGAGGTTTTTGGTATGAGGACAAGAGCAGCATGGTTGATACGTTTCAACAGTTTCTGAGTTTTGAAAAATTCCTGGATAGCTTCACAAAAGTCTTCACCCACTGTGTCCCATGAGGATTTGAAAAATTTTGTTGAGTAGCCATCCAGCCCCGGTGCCTTGGATTCCCCAAAAGAAAATAAAGCAGCTCGAATTTCTTCATTTGAAACAGGTCTTAACAGGCCTGTTTTTTGTGACTCTGAAATCACATGACCTATTCGAATAATATCCATATCAACATTATCCATAGTTGTGCTGGAACCGAGGAGATTTCAAAAGAAACATAATAATTCATGTTCCAATTCTTGACCAGAATGTGTAGTCAAGCCGTCCTCCCTGGTAAGTCTCACAATTCTGGACTTGGCGTGCATAGCCTGCAGCATATCAAAGAAAAATCAGGAATTTTGGTCCATACTAAACAAAAATTTATCTTTGTTAATTTGAGATACAAAACTAGCAGCAGCTTGCTTTAGAAAATTAGCTTTTTTCTTAGCTCCTCGAGAGAATTGCATACCATGAGACGAATGTTGAGAAAGAAAAATTTCTTGTGCAGCCTTGAGCTTTATTTCAGCATCATGAGCACGAGTCAAAATATGGGAGAACGCTTGATGGTTCAGTTTTTTCAGGTTCCCCTTGAGAGAGGAGATCTTGCTACATAGATTAAATTGACTTGTGCCACAAACAATAAAATTCAAAGTAGCTCGAACCACTTCAGAATATTTAGGGTGATCACACCACATATTATAAAATTAAAAAGATCTTCTCCGGGGACGGACTTTACCAAAGGTGACAATACAGGGGGTGTGGTCCGAGGAGCTTCCAAGGGCAATAAAATTGGTCGAAACCAGTTAATTATTAGCAAAACCTACAGCATTCATTAATACCCAGCCCAGCTTACTTTTAACATTGTGGCCTTCAAAGGTATAAAAATAACCGGTTGATTGAACATCGGATAATTGAGAGGCGAGGCAACAGGCTTTAGAATCCGTTGTCTCATAATCGGTGACCGGGCTGGAAATTTTTCTATCCCCATGATTCAGAGGGCAATTAAAGTCCCCTGCAACAATCCAGGAGTCCTGCATATTTCTGGCCTGCAACATAAGCGATTCCCACAGCATTTTCCTATCCCTGATATTATATAGAGCATAAACCACAGTAAGGGTAAAAGAAATACCAGTTTTGACATCTACAATCAACCTAGTTACAGATTGAGGTGTGACCTCTAGCAACCGATATTGAATAAGATCCGGATCCCACAAAATAATCAACCTCCCATTCGGGTGGTTGGTAAAATTATCATGATGATGCCAACTCCTAAAATATTTATCTTTCATAAGCTGCAGCTTCTTGCTATCTAGTTTTGATTCAATAATGGCAAGGATCAAGAAACAATTGTCCCTGCACATTTTTACAAGGGATTTTTGTTTCAGGGGAGATCCCACTACCCTTATATTCCATAGGAGCATATTCATGATACCTTTGCAGGTCTGGACAGGTGTTTAAGGTGTGAACCCTTCCTCATTTGCTGGGATGTCAAAGTCCTCTTCCTTCTTTGTGTTACTTTGGACACTACGTGCTGCCATCCCTCCACATCAACCTGGTTTTACAGTTCTGGTGAGTTATTAGCTCGTGTATTGGAGGTTCCAGCCTTGTGAGCTTTCGAGGCCATGAAGGGCAGGACCGTCAGGGCCTATGTAGATTCAGGGTCTGTTATGAGGTCCTTCCCCTTGTCACCGAGAGCCTTTTTTGGTTGTGAATCAGGAACAACCTCAACAGAGGAGGACTGGACCTGTTTAGCCTTTGTATTGCTTGCAAACTAGGCTTTGGCACCTACAAGTCGGTGGTTATCCACCAAACTTTGCTTCAATCTCAGCACATGACCCTGCATGGTACTTTTCCTTGCCTCCTCTGCAACAGGGATTAAGGAAGGTAAGTTAACTTCAGGTTGGGCTGGACGTTTACTCCCCAAAATATGGTTGATAATATCATCCTTTTTCGGCAAAGGATTGATCTTGCAGGTAGCTGAGAGATGTCCCAAATTCCCACACCTATCACAAACCAAGGGGAGGTCTTCATACTTGATTAATTGAGTAAATTCAGCCTCATCACCCCTAACAGTTATTGCTGCAGGTAGTTTTGCCTTGACATCAATTTCAACCAGGACCCTTCCATATTCAATTTTTGATTTCTCCAGGGTAAAATCATCAATAAGGATAGGTCGACAATTGAAAGAGGCTATTTCACTAATTGCCCCGCAGTTCCACATTACCATTGGGAGGTTGACTAGACGAACCCACACTAGAATCTTGGTAATTTTGTCTTTACTGTAAGAGAAAAGCTTCGGAATTTCTTTAACCACAAAAACCTTTCCCCTTATGAGATAAGGACCCCCTGCAAGAGCTTGGTTTCTGTCGAATTCATCATTGAATTTGAGGATCACCCATCCTGAGCTATGGATAATATACTTGAATTGTTGTCTAATAATATGCCTAGCTATGCCCATGTGATACTTATCAGGCTTTACACCAACAAAACAGCCAAGGAGACAAGCTCCCTACATTTCATCCACTGGATGAATATTTTTTTTGGAGATACAGACCACATCGCCTTTCGGGGGGATAAATTCACACCTCTTCAATGACAGATCAGGGAATAAATTAGCAAAAGCTTTGGTTTTCGACTGATTTACCTGAGTTTGTTCAGTGGGATTTCGAATGGTCTCATGCTGAGCTTCATGAAGATGCTCAGTGGAGTTAACAGTTCGCCCTTCATTCATTTGTTCGTCATCAGAACCAGACATAAGTGACGGCATTGATGATGGATGGTTTCGCTTGAGCTGTTTAGTGGCCAGCGAAATGGGTTCCAGGGTCGATTGCAGCTGGGGAGTTGGTTCCATTTTGCTATCTTCTTGAGATTATGAATTAGAGCTTGCCAAAGGGAACTCATCAGTGTGGCGACATTGTTCTTCCATAAGGGAGACTTGGATGGGAGTTTGCAAAGTTGTTCCTTCGAGCACAGTTGAGCATCATTTTTGGCGATTAGGGCACACGATTTGGACTTCGATTCCAAATTGACTGAGCAGTCAGTCGAATTGGAGCTAGAGCGTCCTCGCTGAATTTTCCGTTTGTTCCCCATTATAGCATACCAGTAAATAACAAGACCAGCAGTGAAATTTACATAGAATAGAGAGGTCGCTGAGAGGAAAGAAGGGGGAAGGGATCTAAGAGAAGTGCTCGATGGATCAATCGGTCAACAGCCCTGCGAGAACTCCATGGGAGGGGGCTCGAGCACAAGGGGAGAGACAACCGAGCACATTTTTTTTGTCATTACGTTTATATCACTAAACTAGCTTCCTCATGAAATCCTTGCTTGGATGATCTCTTCCACCTCAATTCCAACTCCATTTGCATTATAGTCAACCTCAAAAGCTTTATCAAAGTTAGTTAGTCAGAAGATGGGAGACTCACTTAGCTTAATTTTGGTTAGGTCGAAGGCTTCTTATGTGAACTTGGTCCACTAAAAGACACCCTTTTTAAGGCACTCGGTGAGAGTTTCTAGTAATGTGCTAAATCTTTTTATGAACCACTTATAGAAAGAAGTAAGTCCACAAAAGCATCTAACATCGGTGATGGATGTGGGTGTAGGCCACGTTCTTATTGCCTCCACCTTTAACTCATCCACGAAGATTCCAATTTTGGATAGAAAAAACCCTGGAAAGATGACTCTCAACAAAAATAATACACACTTTTATAATTTCTCACACAATTTGTTGTTCCTAAGAGCTAAGAATATAATTCTTAAATGCCTTACATGATCATATTGACTAGAATTTCATCAAATTTCTCATACAATTTGTTGTTCCAATTTCTCACACAATTTATTTTTCCTAAGAGTATACAAGAATTTCATCAAAACACACAACTAAAAATATTGAAATAAAAGGACTAAGAATCTCATCCTTGAATCTTACGAAAGTGCTTACTGCATTGGAGAGCCCAAATGGCATGACCAACCACACATAGAGTATTCCCTTATTATTAAAGGAGGTCTTCCATTCATCCCCTTTCTTTCATTCAAATTTGATAGTATCCACTCCCGAAATTAATTTTTGAAAAACATTTGTCCTATAAAAATAATCTAACATGTCATCAAGCCTTTTTATAAGGTACCTATACTTGATAGTAATGTTATTGATAGCCCTATTATCCACAAGCATGCATGTTATCCGAACCTTCTTGGGTACTAAAAGGGTTGGGACTACACAACAGCTAAGGGATTCTCTTATGAAACCCTTTTATAACAACTCCTCAAGTTGCCTTTGTAATTTTATAGGATCCTTAGGATTACACCTATAAGCCATTATTTTTTGGGAGTGTAGCATCGAGAATAAAATTTATGTGGTGCTCTATGCCCCTTATGGGAGGTAAATCACTAGGTAAGTCATTTGGGAAAACATCCCCAAACTAGCCTAGTAGGTTCTTGAACCAAGGGTCAATTTCTTTTTTCTTCTTATTAAGATTGAGTAGCAACAAAAAATACAAGGCCTTCCCTTTTCCTATGTCCCTTTCTAACCCTTTCCCATCAAGAAACAAAGCCTTCTTACACTTCTTTTCCTCCCTTACAATTGAGGATCAAATGCTAAGGAGTATGAGTACAATATTTTTGTTAGCATAGACCAGGTTATATGTTTTCTTCCTACCATCTTGTTTCACATCCCTATCAAATTGTCATGTCCTACCTAACAACAAATGATAAGCATTTATGGAAATGGAATCACAAACAATACTATCTTGATAAGTTTTTCCTATAAATAATGCCACAACCATTTTCCTAGTAACTTCAACCATTCAACCATTGTTAAGCCATTTTAGTTTGTATGGCTTGGCATGTAGTTTGGTCACCAAATTTAGCTTCTTCAAGAAAGTGGTGGAAGCCACATTTGCACAACTACCCTCATCCATAATGAGCGAGCATATTTTACCAAGTATGGTGCACTTGGTATGGAATATGTTCGCTCTTTGGGATTCTTCTTTAATGGCCTTTATAGTGTGCAAAACTCTTCTCACCATTATGGACTTCCATATATCCGATGGTACCTTATACACTTTGATTCCTCCTTCTTAAATAACTTCTCATCATCAAAATCCTATACTCAAACAACTGATTGCATCTCATTTCCCAATCTAAAAACTCCTCTAGATTTTAGCTTCTATCAAACTTTGGAACTTCCAATTTAATGTCACTAAGAGGCTCTCTTATCCCCATCTTTCTCCTTCAAAAGGACCTTGGGCACTTTCTAGAAGATGAGCTATAATTTTTTAGCACATCCCTTATACTATTTACCCTTGCCTCTCTTAAAGGCAATGGACTCCTTGCTCAATGATAGTTGACATTAGGTACTAGTAACTCCAAAATTCCCAACACCCTCCTCATATCCATTTACAAGGCTTCAATGGCCCTATCCCTCCTCAACTTTTGAGCCTCCTCAAGACTTAAAATTCATGAAACTAGTTGGTTTAAGCTTGTATTATACACAATAAGGTTACTTCACCTAAGAGGAGTACAAGGTGAATAACATTGTGTAAAGATTAAAAATTTGTGAAAAAATAGCTAAAGAAAAGAAAAAAAATTATGGATGGTTAAAATGGTTAAGACTCAAAGAAGAGGTGACCATAAAAGAAGAGAAATGAGACACCAAATTTGCCAACCTTGACCTTTAATACCAATATGATGTATCATGCTAAACAAATGGCACCAAGCTAAGCATTAGTGTCGAAAGTGGGAGAATAAAATTTGATAAAATTTAAAATAGAATGGAGATGAGGAAGATTTATAATTGAAACTTGGTTTTGAGATACACATAGCATAAATGGTGTAAGATTTGCAAACAAATTCAAACACTTCACAAGCTTGTTGTTGAACAACCAAGATTTTTGCCCATAGAATAGTCTTCCCTCGTTGCAGATGCATCCTCCTTTTAATAGGTAAGAGTTTTCTACTAAGGTTACAAAGTAGGTTTCTAACCATACAGGTGATTTTAGTACACCCCCCCCCCTTAGTTCATATTATATATGCTAGCTAAGATTAACAACTCTAATCAGCTCATGTTGCTTGTGTGTTGAGACTCTACTATCCATCCATCACTAGATAGTTAACAATACAAACTATGATAAGGCTTAGGAAACATAGATTACATATTATGAAAGTTAAATGGCATACTTTAAGAAAGCTTAACTAATAAAGGAAAATAAAAGTTGGCAGCCTACTCAATTGATGGTTGCTTAATTATATCAAATGGGATGGTTCCTTCTACACAAAATAAGCCATATTTTAAGGGTCTTGAAATTCCCATAATTATCCTCCCAATGCCCCTAATTCTTGCACAAATTATGGGTAACCAAATAGGCCTTGATTTAACTAAATTTAGTGGAGTATAGAGGTGGATAAGGTGGTAGTTGTAATATTCAAAAAATTTAAAAACCTAGAATTTAATAAAAAAAACCCCTCATTTGAGATAATTTATTTTTAAAATTTATTTAATTTAATTATTTTTTGTATTTTTGGTGTATAAAAAAGGATATGAATATTTAATAAATTAAAATAAATATTTTATTATTTTATCATACTCATTTTATTCAAATAATTTTTCAAACCCATATTTTACCAAAAGTATTATCTTTAATTTATATAAATTAATTTATTAAATTAATTTATCCACATAAATAATTAAATTTCCTTATTCCAAAAATAATTTTATTTTTATTTTTTATTTTTTTCTTTTTCTTTTTCTTTTTTTTTTCTTCATTTTCTTTCCTTTTTCTTTTCCTCTCTTTTCCTTTTCTTCTATCTTCCTCTTTGGGCTGCTTAGCTTGCTTCCTTTCTTTTCCCTCTATGCTGGGTCGCTGGCCCTTTCTCCTCTTCACTTCTCCTTGCCCTAGCCTTGCTGCCCCATTCCACCTGCCCTTTTTTCTCTCTCCTTTCATTCCTAAGTTGGCCACCCAGCCTCTTCTTTTTTTTTCTTCCTCTCTCTTGCGCATAGGGTCAGCCTGCCTTCTTCCTTTCTCCCCTGCCTAGCTGGGCTACCCCTTTATTTATTTTTCTTCTTCCACTTCCCTCCTCCTTTCTTCTCCTTCAACAGTCATATGACATGGCAGCTAGTAACCAGCTGTCTACACACCTGCCTACCAACTCCTCTATAGCCTATCTCCCCCTCTCTTCCCCATCCCTTTCCTTCCATTTTTTCCACACAAGCACTACAGCCTTCCTCACATGCCTTCTATTTCCTTTTCCTTCTTCTTGCACCCTGCCACCCTACCCCAACCTGCAGCCTGCCCTTACACCCTCCACCTAACTTGGCCATGCATGCCTCCTTTCCCTCTCCTTTTCTTTATCTCTTCTACTCATTCTTGACCTACCTTAAGCTCCCATTGTCCCTGCAAACTCCCCTCTCTTCTCCTTTTCCCCTTCTCTTCTCCCCCTTATTTTTGGTCTACCACACCCTCAACTATTGCTGGTGCTGCTCAACTAACCACAATGGCTACCCTTTGACACCCCTTTCTACCTCCCTACACCACCAAATCACCCTCACTCGCCCCTGTAGCCAACCTTCCCCTCATCTCTTTTTCTACCCCCTTCTTCGCATCCACCCTACACCACCATCGTACATCACTGCCCTCCCTCTCCCTCCACCTCTATAGCCACCACTCTACCCCCTGGCAGCTCCCCTACCACCACCATTCCTCCCCTTGGTCAAAATTCACCTACAGTATCTCCCTTCTTCTCTTCTTTTCCCTTCTTTCTTCTTCTTCGCCCATCCTTGCGCCCATCTTTCCAGCCCTACAACTGCCACCTCTGCCCCCTTGAGCCAAAAACCCTCACCCAAACTAACCCCTCTCCCTTCTCCCATCTTCCCCTTTTTGACCCATTATGCCCTTTATCTGTGCATGCAGCTCACGCTTTTCATAAACAAAATAGTTAGTATTAGTATGTATTAATTAAGCTTTTGATAAAAAAAAAATTATTCTTTTTATTTTCTACTTCTAATACGCTAATTTTTTATATTACTTTTAGGTATTAATTTCTACTAATCAAAGCTCAAACCATTAACTGGAGTACTGATAAGGTTTAATTATTACTGAAAATAAGTAACCATTATATCCTACTAAAATGTGTGGATAGACGTATGATAGCACATTAGGGTTTTTAATATAATTATGTGCATGTTGTATGAAGTTATGTGTATTTTGACTTGTAGCATATGTTGGTTGCTGAAAAGAAAAGCATATTAATTTATGTGGCATGTGTAGAAATAATGTTTAAGGAAGGAGCCTTATTATTAATGACAATATTAAATACATATGTATGACATGATAAGCTAATATGGCCATTTGTTGTATAGATAATGTTAATATGAGTACTAGATGCATTTTAGTAATTTTACTTGTGTAAAAGGTGTGGCTTAAATAAGTATGTGTGGTAGGTGCTAATGAGTATTAATAATAAATAATAATAGTCGGTGGTGTTAGATGAGGTATATGGACCATGGATGTTAATGTTTTTTGTGGAGAGGGTACTTTAGAAAATTTGGTATAATAAGGGCAAAATGATAATTTATAAGAATAAGAGGGGTAAAATGGTAAATTAATAGTAAGAATGGCATTTTAGTAATTTTACATGGAAAAGGGGATGCCTTGGTAATTTTTGTGAGTAAGAAGGTATTTTAGTAAATTAATAAAATGAGAAGGGTATTTTAGTAAATTGGCATAAAGAAAGGAAAACTTGGTAAATTTTGTGAGTAAAAAAAGGGTAAAATGGTAAATTAATAAGCAAGAAGAGTATTTTAGTAATTATACATGGAAAAGGGGATAACTTGGTGATTTTTGTGAGTAAGAAGGTATTTTGGTAAATTAATTAAATGAAAAGGGTATTTTGGTAATTTTGTGAGTAGAAGGAATAAAGTGGTATTTCAATAAAGAAGAAGGGTACTTTAGTAATTCAGCATAAAGGAAGGGTATTTTAGTAATTTTGTGAGTAGAAGGGATAGAGTGGTAATTTAATAAAGAAGAAGGGTATTTTAGTAATTCGGCATAAAGGAAGGGTATTTTGATAATCTTGTGAGTAGAAGGGGTAAACTAGTAATTTAGTAGGTAAGAGGGGTATTTTGGTAAGTTAATAAACTGGAGAAGCAATTTGATAGTTTTAATAAGTATGAAGGGCGGTTGATCCTCACATGCGATAGATGAAAGTGATAGTCTTGCCATTCGTATGCTTCTCTTTATTCACTTGATCCTTATTTTGATAAGATTCTTCTTCTACTTTTTCAATCCCTTCTTCCACCTGATAATGCTTTTTAATATGCTCTATGGGGACCTCCTCAACTAACTCATCCTCACATGCGGACATGGCATCATCATACTCATAACTGCTACTTAAATTTGGAATTGAAGTATTAGAGAGCTCTTTTGTGCTTATAATTGATTGATCATGTTAACCGCATAAATCATTTTCTCCTCTAATACTGTCATCCTTTCATTTTATTTAATTTTACTTTGTATAAGTTGGCTTTTTCCATCTATCAATGCTTTAAAATACTTTTCCATTTTTTCTAGACTTAAGGGTTCTAAAACTAGAGAAGATTCTTGTTAAGGATATCGATAATATTTTGAAGCTTTGTATTCGAGTTTGTAGGAGTCTTGATATGCCACTTGATAACAATCATTCATCTCCTATCCAAAGTTAGGGTGATGCCTCATTTCTGAATAGTATGCACTTGTGTAGGGGTCATATCCTTAGAAACCATTGAAAGATTGAGCATTGGGTTGTGTCCATCTTCCTCCTTTCATAGCTTGTGAATTGTAAGCATATGGATTTCCTTTTGTGTTACAAACTTCACTTGTATAAATAAGCCCAGTAGTTGTAGCAACCTTTGAAATAAGAGTAGTGAGTTCGTTAAGTCTATCATTAAGGTTACTTGAGCTTACCTCATTTACTCTAGCATGAAGGTTCATACAAAGTTGTCCATAGCCTAAGTATCCTCTCATAGAAACCTGAAAGACACCACTTTTCAAAAGAGAAGGCTAAAAGTGAAACAAAACACATCAAAAATCCTAAAAAAAACTAAAAGAAAAAAAATAAAACACTTAAAAAACACATTAACTACTAAAAATCCTATTAATTTAGAGACTTGAGTGCTCACAAGCACTCAGACCTCTAAATAAAAAGAATGACATGACACACATAACACACTAAAGATAAAAAAACACACTAAAAATACTAGCAAAAAAAAGGTAACTACTGAAGTTACCAGTCCTCGGCAAAGGTGCTAAAATTGGTGTGGTTGTAGTCTTGCCATCCGTATGCTTCTCTTTGTTCACTTGATCCTTATTTTGATAAGATTCTTGGTCTAATTTTTCAATCTCTATGCCCACCTAATTATGCTTTTCTTCCACCTGATAACAAAGAAGGTAGGCTCAGTAGTAAGAAAAAACCAAAAAAAAATAAATAAATAAATGGACTATATAGAAATCCACGCTAACCAATGAGAGAGAGAAATAGAGAGAAAATTATACTAGAAAATTTTATTTTGGATGAAATTAATTACTTTTTCATCTAAATAAATTTTTAATCTTTCATTCATAATTAATTCCTATTATTTTTTTCTCTATTTTTGATTTATATATATATATATTTCTATGTAATTAATTCAAGCATTATGATTAGCTGATTATTTATTACTAGGGAATAGACTAAAATTGTAGATTATGGTTTAAGATATTATATTATTTTTCTTTATTTTACGATAGTGTTCTTTAACTCTATTTTAATTGTTATTGTTTATATATATGATTTTGTCAAGTATAATTTATATGGTGCATACCTTCTTTTGGTTTCTTTATAGTGACAATATGTAGGATTATTTTCCTACTAGGTGGCCATATAAATACACTAGAATTTATATAAATGAATTGTAGCTAGGTTAGATAACAATTCACCTAGTAGTTTTGTGATTCTAACTAGAGTAGTGAAACGTTTAGATACATTTGGATTGAGGAAGAGAAATACAGATAGACATGCTTATTGTACTAGTTTTGGCACTTATAATGACATTCTTCTAAGTGTACTTAATGCGTTAAATCTAGTTAAATATATGAGCCACTTATTACTACTATACTACTAGTATTTAATATGACTAATATTGATGCTTTATCATATTAATTATTTTAGGAAAGTAATATAAGATATATTGACCTTCTTTTGGCTTACAACATAGTCAATCTCTTTCTCATGATTAAATAATGACTTTAAAATTATTATTATTATTATTATATTTTGACCTAATATATTGGTGGATGTTGATTTCCATAACATATTTATCATATTTACAATTATCCATTATTTTTAATATTTTATTTTATTTATTATTTTTTATTTTTAAAACCCCCATTAGTGTTTTTCTTATTTATTTATTTTGTGTGATTTAGATTTTTTCTTTATTTTATTTATTTTTATTATTTTTGAGCTAGTTAAATAGAGGTGAGTCATCTCAATCCCTAGTTTAGAACAATACCCTTATTTACCAATACTACACTTGTCAATAAGAGGATTTAAATTGTGTGTCGGATACGGCCATACCAGTATCTTATCTAGGAAGTCTGCATTGTTAGTCAAGATGGATGCAAAGTTACTTAGATTTGAAATTTTAAAATACTTGTATCTAGAAGATGATGATTTCTATGATGTTTATGATGCATGTAATAAAAATAGATCTCATAGTAAGAGAATTATGATGATATCTATGTCTTGCAAAAAAAAAGTTAAAAGACTTGTATCCAAAGGATGATGATTTATATGATATTAATGATAATATCTATGTCCTGCTTGATGTATTTTTATTCAAGCTTAATAAACTTTGTGTGCCTAGTGTTACAAGAATAAATGGACATTTTGTTATTCATAAGACTTTGGAAATGCTATAAGAAAAATTTTATTGGCCATGCATAATAAAAGGTGTATAAGATATTTTGAGTAGATGTGTTACATGTTAAAAATAGTATAAGGTTCTTTCATAAAGGTTTGCATGTTCGATTACTTATGTCTATTCAACCATAGGAAGAGATTAGTAAGGAATTCATTTTAGGGTTGATTAGAACTCAAAATGATAAAGATTCTATAATGGTCATGGATGATAGATTTTCTAAAATGACTCATTTTATACCATATCATAAAAACTAATGATGCCACAGATGTTGCTGATTTATATTCTAATAAGGTGGTAAGAATTTATAGTATTCCTAACAGTATAATTTCAGATAGAGATGTTATATTTATGATCCCTTTAATTTGCCTTTCTTCAAGGGAACAATGTTGATAGGTGTGTAAGGATTCATGCCATACTCCACCTCAAATAGACTAGAATGATTTTTACTTGAAGGACTTTGATTGTTGGAAAACTCAGCATGAGCTAACTTAATATCCTAATCCTTGGTACCTTTACTTGCCAAAAATCTCAATAATGTGCTAATAGTTTGATTTGTAACATCCGCTTGACCATTGGTTTGTAGTTGGTGTGAAGTATTAAATAACAACTTTATACACAACATGCGCCATGAATTCTTCTAAAACTAGCTTAGAAATTTAACATCTCTATCAGAAATAATACTTTTAGGAATATCATGAAGTCTTACAACCTCTTTAAAATATAAATCAGCAACATATATGACATCATATGTTGTATGACATGGTATAAAATGAACCATTTTAGAAAATGTATGGATTGCTACCGTTATAAAGTCCTTACCGCATTGAGTTCTAGGAAACCCTAATATAAATTCCATACCAACTCACTCCCATGGTTTACTAAGAACATGTAATGTAATGTACAAACCCTTATGAAAGATGTTTTTAACTTTTTTTTTTATAAGTAACACATCTACTTAAAACATCTTGTACATCTTTATCATGCATGACCAATAGAAATTATCTTGTAACATTTCCAAGGTCTTATGAGTACCAAAATGTCCAGCTATTCCTCATTCATGCACCTCTTTTATTACTAATTCTCTTACACTCGATTTAGGTATACAAAAAATTTTAAGCTTTAATAAAAATATATCATACAAGACATAGTTACTTTGCAATCCATTTTTCTTGCATTCTTCGTAAATATCATATAAATCTTAGATACAAGTCTTTCAACATTTCAAATCCATGTAGCTAAGCATCCATCATGATTAACAGTGTATATTTTCTAGATAAAACATTAACTATAGCATTTTATTTACCATCTAAATGTTTGACAAAGAACACGAAGGATTGTAAGAAACTTGCCTACTTTGCATGTCTTGGTCTAATTTTCTTTTTTCTAAGTGTTTTAGACATTCAAGATCTGAATCTAACACTATGGGTTTAGGTTTCAAATAATGATTCCATGTCTCTAGGATACGTATGGTGGCATAGAGTTCCTTGTTGTAAGTAGAATAGTTCAACTTTACCCCATTTAATTTTATAGTGAAATATGTGATAGGCATTTTGTCTTGTGAAATTAATCCTCCAATCTCTAATCTACTAGCATCACAAGTTACTTCAAATAGTATATCAAAATCAAGTAACGATAAAATAGGATCATTGCACAATTTATCTTTAAGAGTCTTAAAGGCTTTTGTAGCTTTATCTCCCTATTTAAACACTCCTTTTTTTCATATGTTGAGTTATTGGTGCTGCTATGGTTGAGAAGTATTTAATAAAGTGTCTATAAAAAATAGCTAATCAATTCACTTCATGAATGTCCTTAGGAATAGACCATTCTCAACCTTAATAAATTTTCCACTCACAATATAACCCAAAAAGATAACACTAGGAAACATGAAATCATAGTTTTCTAATTACCCATAAAGTGTGGTATCCCTTAACCCTACAAATATTTTCCTTAAGTGTATTAGACGATCATGTTAATTTTCATATACATAAGAATATCATCCAATTAAACTCTGATAAACTTTCTAAGAAAAGAATGAAGAACCTCATTCATTAATATCATGAAGGAGCTAGGTGCATTACACAACCCAAATGACATAACCATCCATTCATAAAGACCCTATTTAGTTTGAAATGCCATTTTCCATTCATCCCTTTCTCTAATGTGCATTTTATGATATCCACTACATAAGTCTATATTAGAGAATACTTGTGCACCACATAGTTCATCCAGCATGTCTACTAACTCTTGTATTTATTTTTAAAGTTTCTTAAATTCCTTCGTATTACTTTGATAGGTTGGTTTATTAAGCAAAGGAATTAGGAGAATTAAATCTATAGCAAGCTCAATACCTCTTATAGGTGGTAATCTAAATGGAATATAATTTGGGAAAATGTCATTAAATTCATCAAGTATTCTAGTAAGATTAGGGTTATAATTTTTAATCTCCTCTAATTGATTTTCTTTCTAGAATGTGGATCATTCATGCTAAGATCATCACATATTGAAGGCTTAATTTTATTCTTATATTTTTCCACATAAAAAAAATACTCATTAGTAACACCATTATGACTAACTTGTCTATCATATTTCCATGGTCTAACTAGAAAAATACTAAATGCATCCATAGGGAAAATATCACATAGCACATCATCATAGTAATGACAAATAGAAAATGAGCTCAAGGATTGTTTAATTACCTTGAATCCTTTATCTTTTCTTATCCATTAAAGATAATAAGGCTTGGGATGAATTTTAGTAGATAATCTAAACTCCTTGATTAATCTTACACTAGCTACATTTGTACATGAGCCACACTATTAATGATGATTTGGCAGCCACTTTCTCCAATCCATCCTCTTATTTTTAATATTTTTTCTCATTGTGTTGCTTGATCTTTTGATTGAACTTGAAGTATATGTTGTAGCACTAAGTAACCATCCAACCTCATCAAATTTTACTGCATATTTTACATTATTCTCAACCATGATTTCTTTTTCTTCTTCTTATTCACAACAAGTGTCCATGCTTTAGATCTACCATAAGCTTAGAACTTTTTTATTACAGAATTCCCTTGGTGGTGTCCAAATCATTTGCACTTGAAGCATTTCTTGTTATAAATATCCATCACTTTGTTATTTCCTTTTTCTTATCTTGTAGGACCTTATTTCTTGTCCAAATTTATATGGTTTGAATTAGGATTATACTTCAAAGTAAAAGCACTTGAGTAGTTCTTTGTCATTATAGGATAATTTGATTTGTATACTTTGGTAGACTTTATATGCTTTTCACACTTTAAATACAACTTGATTAAATCCTTAAATAGAATCACAAGCATGCATTTCAACCTTTTCAAGGATAAAATTATTAAGGCCACCTAAGAATCCAACCATTTTTTATATTTTTGTTATATTAGTGCTAATCTCTCAAATTTCCTAGTGCATTCTTTTAAATTAAGAAGTCCTTGTCTAAGGGTAGTCAACTTAACATACATGTCTTGTTCATACTCCCTAGTTACAAATTTATTTCTTAGGTGTTTCTTTAATTTTTCCCATGATTAATCCTAACCTTATCTTGTCTTACTTGTGTCATTTTAAAATTATCATACCAAACCCTAGAAATATTTTTGAATTTTAGAGTAGCAAGTTTATATTTTATTTCATCACCATAAACTTTGAATTTAAATATTACTTCTATCTCATGCAACCATTCAAAGTATAATTTAGCGTTTAAATCATCATAAAATTCAGGAAGGTCTAGCTTTATACGTTTATCCTCATCATGTGTATAACTTAGTTGGAAATGATTTGTCCTTTGACTTTAATTTGATCCATTTGATGTGCCTTCATGGTCTCCTTCATCATACTCCATTTCTAAATTCATGTGCCCTCCTCCTACTCGAACCCCACATGTAACCATGCCTTTCATTTAGTCATTCTTAGCTTACATGGTGTTTTACATTTGTATCAAAGTCTCTTGATCACCTATGCTTGCCTCCATTTGTTGGAGTTGATTTTTCATTACTTAAATTTGTTGAAGTTGGGCATTGTGTGCATTTATGTTGACATTGAATGCTCGGATTGCAACAAGTATGGAATCCATTTTATCTTCATTGCTCGTGGTGTTTTGTAGACTATAATTGCATGATATGTATGGGGAACAATAGAAAAAATGTGTTGCGGCAATGGAAAAAGGAAAACAATATGTGTATTTGGTTTCTTTATAGATTTTGGGGATCTTGGTAAGTTATTATATGGAAGATTACTGAGAAATAAGGTATGGTGGTAACTAAGAATGATTAGTGGAAATTGGAATTGGTTCTTAGATAAGATGTAAAGGAAATATGCTAGAATGAAAGAGGAAGAATTTGAATGTTTGATGATGGGATATCTACAAGGGGTTTGAATGTGTGAAGGTGATAATGTGCTGACTATAATGTGAATTGAATGATAGAAAACGTGAGATGAATAGGTGGTTTGAATATGTAAGTTAATATTTCAATGGTAGGTAGAAAAATGAATAGGATCTTGCTTGGATATAATAGAAATTTAATGGAGGAAAGGATTAATGGTTTGAAAATGATATTTGATATTCGAATATGGCTTGAATAGAATGGAGAAAGATAGGTTCTTGATTGAGTTGGTGGACGGTTGAAGGAAAGGATGAAGGTGGTATAATATTAAGATACGATAATCAAGGGTCTTGGTTGAAGAATAGAAGATCTTCAAACTTTGAATTGGAGATTCAAAGGGAGTATGAAGATATATTAGAAGATGGTTGAAGATATACTAATAATACTTGATCAAGATTGAATCTTGGTTGAAGATAACTACTAAGATACAATCAAGATTGGTTCATAGGGTTGAAGATAAAACTAGTTGAGGGTGTTATGCATAGATGTTATTTAAAAGAGCATTATTTCATGGGTAAATAATGATAAAAGGTTGGAAATAAGAAAATTAAAAAATATGCTTTGATACCAAAATGATATAATTCTCTTTAGTTATCCATAACTTGGGTTGGTTTCATGAAGATAATCAATCAAGTTTGAAGATGTAGAGGTTGATTATTTAGTTTGAATGGGAGGTAAGTTTGAAGATATGTATGAATCTTGCACCAAGATTCAACAATAAGGGTTCTAAGTAGTATTTACTCCAAGAAATTCCTAAGAAGAAAATTATCTCAGAAAAGAGAGAACTTAACAAGCAAAGTTCTCAAAAAGTATGATTCAATTCAGCATTTATGTCTCGTGTACAAAGGACCTAATGAGTATATATACTACACATAGGATGTAATTACAACTAATTACTAATTAATTAACAACTAACCTTTTTATTACCCCCATTTACACGTTGGTAACAACTTCCACAACCGTGAGGCTTGAGTTATATAACCAACTCAACCGTGAGGATTAGAATCAGCTTTAATAAAATAATAAGCATAATTAAACACCTAATTAAAGGATATTAACTATATCATTACAAATATTTAAACTAGCTAATACATATATGAAATAATAAGCTATAAAACCCTAAATTATACATGATGTCATAGGGTTTATAACAAGTGCTAAAAATAATGAGGTCTTTGCATGTTACTTATCTTATCCTCCATGTATGACATAACTTTGAATGCTTGTATATCTTGTACCCAAAAATAGATTAAATGCCTTGACTTCTTAAGTATCTTCCTCTTGAAAATATGTAACATATATGCAATAATTTCTTAAAGTGTTTTTAGAACTAATAGTAGAAATATTATTAAAAAAAACATATAAGATAATTGGCTCCATTATCAAGAGTGCTAATTCCTCATTACCAAGAGTATCTTGAAATTTTCCTACATCATATGAAGCCAAGTATTGAGTTGCATATTTCTAAAATATACAACAACAAAGTACAATGAAAAGTCAAATGCAAGGAATCAAGCTCAAGCTAATAAGTATCAAGTTCAAAAGGTAGTTTCTTAAGGTGATTAGGTATGGTTACATTTACGTAAAAAAAAATTCCCAACTTATGTAAAAATAAATTAATACCTAGAGTGGATGGAACATTTGAAATACTTAGAAAATTTGGAGGTAATACTTATGAATTAGATTTATCTGATTCTTATGGTGGAATATAAAAAAAATTACTGTAAGTGATTGCTATCCATATTATGATAATGTGAATTTTAAGACAAAATATTCTCAACTAGGGGAGACTGACTAGAGTGTTAGATCTAATTTTAATTAATTATATTTTTTAGAGTATTAGAGCTAATTCTAATCATTACACAACTAAACCAGCCATGAGTCGAGTTGGTTATATAATTTGAGACTCACGGTTTGTGGAAGTTGTTACCAACGTGTAAGTGGGGGAGATAAATAGGTTAGTTGTTAAGTAATTAGTAATTATTTGTAATTACTTCCTATGTATATTATACATACTCATTAAGATCATTATACATAGGACATAATATGTTGAATTGAATAGAATTTTGAGCATTGGGCTTGTAAAATCCTATCTTTATGAGAATAATTTTCTTCTCAGGAAATAATCAGAGTAAATATTACTTACAACCCTTAATGTTGAATCTTTGTTGAAGATTCACATATATCTTCAAATCGGCCTCCCATTTGAACCAAAGAATCATCCTTTATGATGCATAATGGATAAAAATTGGATTAAGTTAGGCCTTAATGGTGGCTAGGGTTATTACCACCAAAAATAAAGGATAGAAAGAGGGAGATAAGGGAAGATAAATATAAACCAATTGACCCTTATATCATACACTTGATTCTACAACTCAAGATAAAAGAAAAAATATTTTTGATAAACATTCAACCCAAGCAATGCACTTTCTGGGAAGTGACCCTTATATCGAAAATGAGGGGAGTGTTGACAACCAAAAAAATGTCCTTACTTCAACTCATTCCCTTACTAATAAGGGCATGTGGATTTCTAGTTACAACTTAACTAGCCCTTTAACAAAAGGTACAAACTAGTTAGAAGTTAAAGTGCATAGTTATTTAACATGGCTAACTAACTTAGTTTAATTCTATATAGCCAAAAAAGTTAGTGTGGCTATAGCCGGCACGCAATTTAAACCCTCTTGTTGTCAATTGTAGCACTGGTAAATAAGAGTATCATTCTAGGCTAGGGATTAAGAGGGCTCACCTCTATCTAACTACCTTAAACTAAAAATAAAAATAAAAATCCTAAATAACACAAAATAACTAAATAAGAAAAATAATAATGGGGGTTATAAAAATAAAAATAATAAAATAATAAAAGGAATAAATAAAATAAACTAATAATAATAAAAATAATGGGAAATTATAGATATGATAAATATGCTAGGAAAATAAAAATCCACCACTAGATTAGGTCAAAATATAATATTAATTTCTAAGTCATATTTCAATCATGAAAAAGAGATCGACCAAGTTGTACACCAAAAGCAGGTCCATACACCTTATATTACTTCCCTTAATTAATTAATACGACAAAGCGTCAATATTAACCCTATTAAATACTAGCAGTATAGCAGCAACAAGTAGCTCCTATATTTAACTAGATTTAATGTACTAAGTATAATTGGAAGGTTGTCAATCTAAGTACCCAAACTAATACACAAAGCATGTCTAGCTGTATTTCCTTTCCTTGACCCACACGTATCTAAACATTTTACTACTTCGGTTAGAATCACAAAACTATTAGGTGAATTGTTATCTAACCTAACTGCAATTTATACATATAAATTCTAGTATATTTATATGGCCACCTAGCAGGTGAATGATCCTACATATTGTCACTTATGAGGAAACCAGAACAAGGCATGCACCAAATAAATTATGCTTGATAAAATTATATATATAAATGATAGCAATTAAAATAGAGTCAAGAAACAATCTCATGAAATAAAGAAAATAAAATTATATCTCAAACCCTAATCCAGGGTTTCAATTTATTCCCTAGCAACAAATATTCAGCCAACTATAATTATTGAATCAATTACATAGAAATATATATCTAAAATATAAATTATAAATAGAGAAAGAAAAAACCGGAATTAATTATAGATAAAAGATCAAGAATTTATTCTGAAATAAATTCTACCGGGTAAATTTCTTCCTTATTCCTTCTTCTCTCGGTGGCCTTGAATTCCGTGTAAATGATTCTCTTCTTTATTTTTTCTTTCCCGACTGACGGCTGATGTGTCTAGTGCTAAAGGCTGCTGCTCAGCCTTAGTTTCAGTGCATCTGCTCGTCCTTCGTCGTTCTCCTGTGCACCGATGTTCTTTGTGCTTTTTTTTTTAGCCGCTGACAGCTCTCTTTTGTTTTTTTTCTCCCTGCGACTCTCTCTTCTGCGCCTCTCCTTTTCTATCCTGCGGCTCTGCTGCCCTCTATCTCTTTCTCTATCGAGCCTCCTTTTTATTCTTGTTCCGTGCGCCGAGCTTTCCATGTCAGCCCTGTTGAATTTTTCTTTTCTTCTTTCTTTGAGTCCATGCAGCTCATTTGGTTGCCTCGCCACTGCGCTCCTACATCGTTTCTTTGTTTCTTGTTCCGGGCCTTCGGGCCTTCGGCTCTTGGGTCGTTGGTGCAAAGGTCCAAATCTTTTTTTATTTTCTTTTATTTAAAAATAATACCTGCAAAATAAAATTCAATAATAATTAATTAATAATATTTTATACTCTAAATTTATTTAATTATTATCATTTTAGCTTAAATAATAACATTTATACAATTATTACCACTTAAGCATAAAATCATAATTATTCACCTATATTACTTAAATAAAATACTAAAAACTAAGATTATAAGGGTATAAAATATGTCAAAATAAGAACCTATAAAAAGTCAACTATTGGACTTAGCAACCTTCAATTGTACATTCCCCCTATCATATACCTTATTTATGATTTTGGGATAGCATAGAAGCAATCAGCTATTTTATCAAGCTATAACATCATTTAATTACTAAAATATAATCTAGAAGACATAGCTTACATCATAGGCTAAGATATGTACATTTAAGTGTGGGAAATTATCATCAAAATTTTTCTTTACTCTACACAAAATAGACCTACCATTCACTAACCCCTCTCCTTGTTTTTTTATACCATTCAATGCAAGATAGGTGGTCCCCACTAGCCATTAAATGTATATCTCCTTAGTAGTTTTGGTGGCTGGTTGTTCCTCATGGTTTATGTGTGGTTGGTTGCATGTAGGCTCACAAAAAAGTAAGCCATCAAGTGGGGTGTGGTTGATGGTCACGTTGCATGGCTTGCATGGCTTCCATGCATGTGGCTGGTGGTTTTGATTATAGGCTTAGCATAATCCTTTCCAAATTAGAAGTGTAACACCCCCAAAAAAAGTACAGTTAAAAATTTTCGTTTAATTAAAACAAACACATGCATGGGGGTACTACTACCGTGATTAGTACAAGTCCGACCCCTAGCCAATCTCGTACCAACTAAAAGCTAAGGATAATTTCATAAGAATATTAAACAACTCAAAATAGAGATAAGACATAAATACACATAACATGGAAATTAGAGTGCACATTAAAAGTTATACAGCCCAATAAAGTACTTAATCAAAGTTCCCACAAACGGTAAAAGGTACAATACGATAAAAGGAAAATAAAATGATACATAAGTAAACTGGAGTAAAAGATAGAGTCCAAAAAACATCGCTCCTAGGTCCCCACACCCATTCCAAAGCTCAAATCTCAGCCCCAGCCGATGCTTCATAAGTGTCATAGGCATCGAAGATGGCATCTCCTACCTGCACAAACTCAGCAAGGCCCTCTACTTGTGGAATGAGCAGCACCCATAAAACGGGTGGTCACTACATTACATCCAGACATCCTTTCTCTATTTTCCTTACTTACCACAAATACCCAACTCCTAAGGATGTGGGAAGAGTACCGCTTCCTTATACCATCTATGGACAACTCACTATCGCCCTCTAGAGTTTCCCCCGAAAAACCTAATTTAGCCTATATGGCCCATCCTTTCTCTAACCTACACAACTCATGCTCCTTTATCCCTAAATCATCCTCTCACTTAGGTTCAACCCCAAACATTTCACCTTACTTCCCATTTTACACATGTTACCACAAAACCCTAGTTGGCCACCCCAAACCCTAGCCAAGTGCCCTATATACCCTTATACCAACTTATGTACTATTTTCCACCCAAAGACTCCAATCACCCCAATAACTCTTCCCTTACCTTACTTACACAAACCAAGGAAACTTTTTACATGAAAATATCATCCCCATACAAACACCATCTATCCCATGCAAACCCTAGACTTCCCCCATACAAGATCCACTCCACTCTCTTATTTTGTCCATATTTTCATTTTATTTGTCCCCTCATGGGTCATGAGATAATTAGACCATTCTCACTCCCCTTTATTCAACTCATTTCCCTTTTTCCCCTTTTCATCCTTTCACCCCATACCATCTCATTAAACCATCCCAGCATGCATGTCCTAGAGGGTCACATCATATAATACCATAAGCACAACATATACATCATTTTACACATTCCATAAGGAAGTCACATAAACATATCTTAACTCCGCGCTGCACTACAAGTAAGTAATCATAATAATATAGGGTACACAATATAACATAACACATGGCATACATGACACATAATACACACAAGCAACCTTAACTACATCCTTACCTAAAACGACACCAGGCTTGGAGTACGCTTCTATGCCTCCTTAGGGTTTTAACTCAATTATAAGAGAGGAATATTAAGGGTACCAACATTATAATTATTTCCTACCTTAACCTCATCATAGCCTAGTATTAGAGTTAATAATAATAATAGCAGTTTTATAAGTAAAAGTATGGGTATTATTCTCAGAGTATCTAATCATACTATTACTAGTCAAAATAGTCTTGGTAATTATATCGGTCCATGTTAAAGTATTATTAGTAATATTTATATTACTATAGATAATAGCTTTACTACTACTAATAATAATAATAATAACCCGAATCATAACAATAATAATAATATTATTAGTAATACTAAAATAGTAACAATAATGATACTAATACTAATAATAATAATGATGATGATGATGATCGTAGTACCAGTAATATTAGTGATATAGGTAATAATAATAATAATAATAATAATAATAATAATAATAATAATAATGGTTCAAATATTATTAATAATAATAATAGTAATCATATGTCGAAGTTAATAATAATAATAATAATAATAATAATAATAATGAAATTAACACAAATAAAATAATTAATAATTAAATAAATTATTTTTAAACGTTGGAGAATATTTAAGGTAAAATCAAGGGGAAAATAAAATATAATTTGATTAGGAAAAATTAGGTTATTTTGGCTAATTAAAATGAAATTTAGGAAAAATTATTCAAACTATTCTAAATTAATCTAAAATGGAAATTTAATTATTATTTGGCTAAAGTGGAGAGTTGTATTGGGGATGCTCCTACATCACGTTACATCCTCAAACTTGATTGAAGATCTTCATCAAACTAACTAAACCATATATAGTAAGAGAGAACCACACCATGTTTACCTTAATATTATTTGGGGAATTAGTGCTAAATTTTGAATTAGGATTTTGTGGGGAAATATGGACTTTTTACCTTGGTTGAGTTTCTTGTTGTGCATATTATTTTTATATATGCATTATTATGATATATTGTGGCTATAACATGTGTAATTAATTAACCATGGAATAATATTAAGTGTTATCATCTATAATAATTGTTGGAATGAATTCAAAAGAAAATGATATTGCATGTAATAAAGCATGCATCTTTGTGTGAAGACAAATATAATAAACTATAGCCTGTAAAGATAAACCCTAATGATGCATTGTTATTTTCTAAATATAGAATAAGTAATAAGACAATAATAATCAAAGTGAGTTAAGACAAAGGTGCTTCATCTGATACTTTTCTAGGTTATTGTGATACCTAAATGACCTTATATATACTCTATATTTTCCATTCCACCAACTTATAGGGGTATGCATACTTAAGAATTAGGAATCTAGACCTATTGTTTGTCATAGAAATTTTGTCATGTTTGAATTGTAGATCTACTTTATAGAATAGTGAGGTCCCTAAATTCAAGTGACTAAGTAACTAGAAATGTATAATTACCTACTTATGGAATTTAATATGGTTGCAACCTTAAGTCACCTTGTATCGTGAGTATCATGCATGTTTTGTATCTTTCTTATTTTACCCTATGTGTTATGCATGTACTTTTCTTTTGATGCTCTTAGTTAACTTACTCAGTACATAAGTATTGATCATCTGTTTCCACTAGCAAACGATCTAGTTGTTGATGTATACGTTATTGTTGATTATCTTGATGACTTTACCAATTTTGATTCTATGTCTATAGGTTATTCGATAGTTAGTGCTTTTATCTAGATACATTATGAACTCTTAGTATTGTTGTTTTCCCTTTTTTGTATTTTGATTTTTGTTGCACTCAAATTTTATCTCTAACCCCTTATCTTTATTTTATGATAATCCTCTCATTATCTCTTAATCTTACTTAAAATTTGGAAATATTTTATCTTGTAGTCAGTGTGAGATGGTATGGTAAACCAGACTTATATTAAATATGGCAGTAATAACTAATTATTTTATGTTTAGATTTTGCAAAATTATAATTTTTGTAATTATTTTTTTGGTGTTATAATTAATTAGTAATAATTATTAGTGATGAATACTAATAAATAATAACTATTCATAATTAATAAATAGTAATAATTGATAAGGTGGAGTATAGAGGTGGATAAGGTGGTGGCTTGGTTGAGGGAAAATGGAGCCAATTATAGGACAAATTTTGTGGAGCCATATTGTAGCCAAAAGGTGCCATATTTCCATGGTTGATGGCTAGTGATTGTAGTTGGAATGGCTTGCATGGCTACTAGTTAATATAGTTACTTATTGACCCAAATGAGAAGAGTTTTAAAATCTTCAACTTTAAGAAAATTCATAAGTAGATTATTTTTAATTTGGGATGCTTGAGATGCTCCTACATCATCCTCTCCCTCTTGAAAAGGAACCTTCTCATATTCATAAGGCGTGTTATGTAGATAAGGGAGTAAGTCTCCTACATTGAATGTAGAGGCAAAAATCCCCATATCTTGTGGAAGCTCAAGCTAATACGCATTATTGCTAATTTTTTTTAAGATTTTGAAAGGTCCATCGCTTCTTAGCATGAGTTTGTTTTTGCTCTAGGATGGAAATCTTTATTTTCGAAGATGAAACATCACTAGGTCTCCTGGTTTAGAAACTTACCCTTTTTATTCTTGTTATCCCTTTTCTGGTTCATGTCATTCACCTTTTTTATCCTAGCCCTGACATGTTTGTGCAATTTCTTAAATTCAGTGGCTTGTCGTTTTTCTTTAAAACTAGTATGTGCCAAGATTAGCAAAGGAATAAGGTTGATGGGATTGGTGGGGTTTTACTCGTACACCACTTCTAAAGGATAGTGTTTAGTGGCATATTTAGGAGAGCGGTTGTAGGTGAACTCTATATAACTTAGCTTGATGTCCGAATCTTTCAAGGATTTGTGAACCAAATTCTTTAAAAGACTTGTGATGGTGTAGTAGGTAACTTCTGTTTAACCATTGGTTTGTGGGTGATAAGTGATACTAAATAGAAGTTTAGTAATGAGTAGTCTCAATAAGGTTTTCTAGAAATAGCTAAGGAACTTGGTATCTCAATCAAAGACTATTGTCTTTAGGATACCATGCAACCGAACTATTTTTTTAAAGTAGAGATTGGCGATATAAGAGGCGTCGTCTATCTTATGACATGAAACAAAATGAGTCATCTTAGAGAACCAATCAACGACTACTATAATGGCATCATATTTCCTTTGGATCTTAGGCAATGCCACTATGAGGTCCATACTCACATGATCCCAAAGGTAGTATGGGTTGGGCAAAGGTGTGTAGAGTCCTTGGTAGAAGTGACTCTTAAACATTTGACATGTAGAGCACTTGGCCATAAGTGATTTCACATCTACCACCATTCAAGGCCAAAAGAAATGCTCCTGGTGTAAATCCTAAGTTTTGTTGATTCCAAAATGGCCTACCAAACCTCTCTCCAAGCACTTATTGAATGAGCAATCCTCGAATGAAGCATTTCGGAATGCACAACTTGTTTCCCTTGAAAATAAATCCATCTTGCACTAGGTATAGTCCTTGAGGCTAGTCTTGCTCTTCTATGTATCTATCAAAGTCTTCATCCTGCTTGTATAATTCCTTTAGATAGCCAAACCCTAGGACCTTGGCTTCTAGTAATGACGGCATACAATACCTCTTAGAGAGTGCATATACTACAACATTGGTCTTTCCACTCTTGTACTAAGCTACAAATGAAAAGGACTATAAAAACTCCACCCACCTAGTATGCCTAGAGTTAAGTTTATGCTGCCCATTTATGTATTTTAGGGACTCATGATCGATATGCAATACAAATTATGATAGTCGAAGATAATGTGAACAATGATCTAAATCCCTAACAATAGCATAGAATGCCTTATCATAAGTGTTGTAGTTGGATCTCAAACCATTAAGCTTCTCACTAAAGAAAGCCATGGGCCTTCCTTCTTATAGCAAGAAAGCACCAATTATACTCCACTTGCATCACACTCGACCTCGAACACCTTGTCAAAGTTAGGTAGCCATAAAATGGGGGCCTCACTTCACCTGCTTTTAATTAGCTTAAAGGATTCTTATGCAGATTTGGTCCATTGGAAAACACCCTTTTTAAGGCATTCGATGAGAGGTGCTAAGTGTGTGCTAAATCATTTTATGAACCTCCTATAAAACACCCTTACTCTAAGAAAGTTGGCATTTGGAACTAATCACTCCAACATGCCCAACACCCTCCTCATATTTGTTTGTAATGCTTCGATGGCCTCATCCCTTCTTAGATTATGAGCTTCTTCAAGACTCAAACCCCTTGAAATAGATTGATTTTCCATGTTTATGCTTGTCCTGCATGCAAAAAAGTTGCTACAACCCAAGATGATACTTAGAAGAACAAAGATAGGTGTAAGCTCAATTTTGTGGAAAAATGGATAAAGAAAATATAAAATTTATCGATCGCCAAAATGGATAATGGTTTAAAGAGCAAGTGGCAGCACAAGTAATACCCCAAAGTTACCAACCTTGAGCTTTGACACCAATTTGATGTAGATTTCTAAATAAATGAAACCATGCTAAGTATTAGTGTTGAAAACGGGGAGTTTTCAACAAAAGTAAAAAAAATGGAGAAGGAAGGAAATATAAAGGATAACTTGATCTTAAGACCATCAAAACCAAGTACTCATATCAACCAAATAAGGTTTTAACTTTTAGCCTAAATGGTGTAATATTTTGGATAATTCTCAAGACTACACTTTAATCTTGAGGAGAGACTTTGGTTCAACAACTAGGAAGCTTTTCTAACATTCATAATCTACCCCTCTTCCAACCTATCCCACTCTATATAAGAGTGGTAGTTGACTACTGGGGTTTATAAATAGAATCTAAATTATGATAGGTAGATTGGTAACACCCTAACCCATGATTGGTACCAACATAGATTAACTAAGGTTAAAAGGCTACAATCAACTAGTTTTGATTGTTTTCAACAACTAGCCACCCGTCACCTGATGGATGTCATTACACCCTATGATAAGTATTAGGAAACATAAATTAAATATTAGGAAAGTGTAACAATATGCTCTAACTACTTTTATCTAATAAAAAAATAAGAAAGAGAGGAATCTCTTCGGTAGCTACTTCTTGATTGTCGAGGCTATGGAGGTTTCTTCTCCTTAATTTAAGATAGCTTGGAGGGTCTTGATATTTCCATAATTACCTTCCCAATGTCCTTAGTTCTTGCACAAGAAAAAGGTTGACAATGAAAGTCATTTTCAACCTAAAATAGGTGGAGTATAAAGGTGGTGGCTTGATTGTGTGAAAATGAAGTTATAATGTAGCCATATTCGTAGTTGGTTATAGGATAGATGTTATGGAGCCATATTTATGTGGTTGATGGCTAGAGATTGGATTTTGCATCGCCTACATGGCTTCTAGTTAATCTAGTTACTTATTGACCCAAATGAGAAGAGTTTTGAAGTCTTCAACTTTGGAAAAATGAATAAGTAGATTATCTTTAATTTGGGGTGCTTGAGAAGCTCCTACATCAAAAGAGATAACAACAACCAATTCACGGTAGAGAATAATGATTCAAAGGAACTTAGATTAGAGGAATTACACAAAGGAAACCAATTATTTCATTGAGTATGAACAACCTTAAATGCTTCTTACAAGGAGAAAAACTCGATGGCTTGATTCCGAGCCATGCAACAACATTCTTCCAACCACCACCTTTTGATAACTTTTGATGGCTTCAATATGGATTATCAAGTCATCTAGGAAGGGAAAAATTCAAGCCACATTTTTAGAAAAACCCAACAACCATAGCTTCCCCCTCCCTCAATTTTTGGGACAAATTTGGCATGGAAATGGAGGCCACACAGCCACAACTTATAGTTATTGTATTAGCGAGTTTGAGAAGTAATTTTTGGGTTTAATGGTGTGGAAAACCAAGGAGGATAGACCTAGATTGTGTAAGGGATTTTTGTAGCAGCTTTTGTAGCTTTTATTCTAATTGTAGTACTAGGAATCAACCTTTTATCATTAGCCTTACTTTTATAGATTTCATAATGTCCTAGTTTAGCTCTTTAACTTATAAAACAATACCAAATGAGGTTGGGATCATGGGGGGACATCTTCAATGAAACAAGGACAAAATTCCAACCATATGACATCATCAAAGTCTTACATACCTACCACAAGACACTACTAGCCCTAATTTTTGTTTTCTACCAACCAATGATGGGTTAAAGTACTTGTTTACCATGGTTGTTTGTAAGAAACCTCCCAACTCAGTTATAAAGGATATGGGGGTTGTTTTAGGTCGAATTCACAATCCATAAAAGTCTTTGGTTGATTCTTGTTTGATTAGATTTAAAGTAGCTTAGATTCTCCTTAGATAACTAGCTAATTTGTCTTGTAACCCAATTAGCCCCTTTTACTTTTGTTGAATTAATTTGTTACTATATAAGACCAACACACTTTATAAAGTGCTTGGCTTACTCATAATTAGAATCAGATTTAGTTGTCTTATATTTTCCTCTCTTTTGATAAGATGCACTTTCAAACTTAAAGAGTTTGATTGTTATTCCAAGAGTTAAATACCTTAGATGGTGAGTGTGAGTATATAAATTTAAAGGATAGTTAAGTTCATATTTTACTCCTCTTAAACTTCCATTTATGTTTTCAGTTTCAACTATAATTGTCCTAATCTACCATCTTCCTTTACATGATCCAAATTGTATATTCAAGCCCAAACTGCTTGTTTAATTTCCAAAACCATAGGCAAACCCTCCTGGGCACATTAAGATTGTCAAAGACATTTATTCCACTTATTCACCAGCTCCTTTAACTTCTATTACTTGATGTGAACCAACAAGTTCGCCAAGCCCCTTCATATACTCTCAACAAAACTAGGTAAACCTTTGTGCAAAAACCAAACTTCCAATTACACGTTCAAGTTTCAACAACACTCCTTGCATAAGTGCTGCTACAAATTAACGATTTTGTCCAACCCTAGTTGAGACCCACTAGTCAATTGATTCACAACATAACAATAGGTGATGCAATCATGAGGATAGGCATAGAAGCCATCCAGCCGATGCATAGAAGGCAGAACTGTGATCTATGGGCACAATCTTAGGTAGGGTCAACCAAAGTATAGGTAGACTAGATGACGGCCTAGGACTCAAACTTAGGACCTTTAATTTTATAGAACATAGTATATTTATGTGTATATAATTCTACAAACTACTATATAAAACATACACACCCCTAAAAGTCAGGATCTTAGGAATTGAAGACAAAAATGTTCCAATAGAAAGTATAAGTTGCAGCCCATTTACGAGCATCACTGTTACAGGCATAACAAGTATGCGATCACAGGAAGAAAAAGAACCAGGTCACCTAAATTGTGGCTTTACATGCTTCATACTCTGATCTACTTTAGTTTCTGCATAACCAAATATACGCAGTTAACATGGTCGGGTCAAGATTTAGCTCAAGAAAGGGCTTTCATTAAGAGTTTTGAACCCATGCTTCGTTTAAGCATATGCATAGATTTCCCTTGCAAGGTTGAGAAAGTAGCATCTGATCTGACCCTTGAGAAATACACATATCACGAAACGCAACCATTTGTTTACATCGAACTGCAGTCCTTGTTCAAGCGCTATTTCTTCAGGACGTACAATCCATCTCGTAGTTCCAACTTCTCTTCAGCAACAAGACCGGATAGAAAGCTCTGCAGCTGTTGGAGCGACTTGTCATATGTAGGATCAGCAATGCAGAACATCTGCAACAAGTCATGTTAGTTTGGTTATCTGATTTGTCCTATGTAGAACATTAGTAATTTGAGTATAGCATTGAATTATATCCATGGAGCCTTCTGCAACTATTATTACCTTTAGAGTGTTATGTATTCGATCCAAAGCCATACTGCCAAAATTAGTGAGCATCCCCATGATAAATTTCTGCAACCAATAGAAATGTTGATACAGAAGCTGTGTAGTTTTGATATGGATTGATTAAACATATCGATACACGCCCTCTCATTACGAAGACAAACACAAGTACATTAGTTTTCCATGGTCTGTTTTTGGCTTCAAAAAATATACTTTTGTTGTCTACCATTCCTATAAATTAGAGATAATTATCAATTAAGGAACACATATTTGGGTTTGTTCTAATTAAGAAAAAAATTTAAGTTTACAACATAAACATTTGCATTTTATTCTAATTAAGAAAGTTCTTCACAAATAAATATGGTGTAAAATATATCACTTTATGGATTATATACATGTATATACAACTAAATATGTTAATATTAACATACTAAACTAATTCACTCTTTGTTAGTTTCATATATTATTTTTTCACTATTTACTACTACTTTAATAAATAGTAATTTTTTTTCTTGTGTTCATTTTTTATTTAAATCTTTTCCATATTTTTTTTGAATTAAAAAAATTCCAAATGATAAATTAGAAAATAGAAAATTATAAATTAAATATAAAAATAAAACATTAAACTAAATATTAAGAAATAAAAAAAAGTTATAAACATTAATGATTAAAAATTTAAATTTAAATAAAAAAATAAATTTGAAATTTTCAAAAGTTTAAGATTTGAAAATAAAGAGATTAAAATGATAAATTATGTATTCAAAAACAAAATAAAATGTAAAGTTATATATGAAAACAAAATGATGAATAATAAAATAAATTAAATGAGCTAATAAAATATTTACATAATCAAATTAGGGGGAAAACCCATAATCAAAGTTAAAGATGTGTATCTGGTATACATCAATATATTTCATTGTATATACATGCGCATAATTGTGAAATTACTATATTTATACAAAATATTATTATTTTAATGAAAAACTCTCTTAATTGGAACAAACTTCAAACGTCTATGCCTTTACTCAAAAATGTTTCTACCTTAATCGGAACAAACACCAAAAGTCTGTTTCATAATTGATAATTACTTCCATTAAATTAGCTAGTCTGATGTTATAAACAACATATATATACAAAGAAGAGCAGGTTATCATTAATCACTCCTTTCTAATGACCAAGTCTACTGATCTTTGGGGCAATGACCAAACTAACTGAGAGAATGGGCAGGCTATGTGGCGATTCTGTATCCAGATCCGGCTACAAATATTGATCTAGGGTGCCTTGTAAGAAAATGTTTTGTGCATGAGCAGGTACATAATAACAATCCAACAGCCTACAAACGCCGGTGTCAGCAACTAAAATATTATCAACAGTACACATAGTTACAAATGCCTAGACAAAGATGAGAAATAGATATCTAAAATCACATACCTCATAAACAGTCATTTCTTTACGTAGTTGATACTCAACAGAAGCCACCGAACTCTCTCCGTCCTCATCTCCCATCAGAAGCTCCTCATGGCTACCACCATGAACAGTTCTACTAGGATCAGCCATACCATCCGCAAGGGAAAAGATGTGGCCATCAGAGACTGCTCCAACTGATTCTACAATTATTCCCTAGACAACACAAACAAAACAAAATAAAATAAAAGGTCCAGAGCTGCTTCTCTTCTGACGCTTGCACTACTGATTCAGAATGACAGACCAATGCAAGATTATTCAGATATTCGATGACTCAATTTCATCTACAAATTGTATAGGGAAAAAAAAAAAGAAAAAAAAAAGGTAAGTAATTGGACGTAGCAGTGGGTTCTACCTCCAACATTAGACAAAAGCTCCAAAGGACCAAGAGTTTGTTCTTGGATAGAAAGTATCGGATCGGTTATTAACAATGAGATAATTATCTCACATAGACCTATAGACTATATAGTATGTTTAGCAAAACAAGATTAAAAACTAGCTAAAAGCTTAAAAGCTAGCTGAAAACTTACAAGTTATATGACGCTTGGAAGAAGCTTTTCAAATATTAGCTTAAAAGCTAGTAAATACCTACTTATTAAACCAATCTTTTTCAAAATAAGCTAGTTTCAATAAACTAAAAGTTAGCATATAAGCTACATTTTGTCCTGCCAAACACATACTATATCATCATTTTCATAAGCCAAGTATATCTAATAATTTTTTGGGGATATATTGTCATATACAAATTCAATAGATCATGCATTCATACACAAAACAATCATTGATTTCTATTTTTGTTAAGTTATCTATGGCCACTAAGATCATGATCATAAAAGCCCCATACAAAACCCACCATCTGCAAAGCCAAATACCAAAGGACTAAGCATGCTGAACAGAACAAAAGCCATGGAAAGAACTCTATGGATACATTGAGTAAGTATTGGCTCAAATTGGCGGCGGATTTATAGTTTTTTGAATTATATCAGGTCTCAGGTGACTTGGGTTGGGTTACTTTCAGGTCTAAAAGTTTTCATAAAATGATGGGTCTCTAGCATCCAGTTAAATAGTTGTTCTGCTATAGCATAGTGGCCACTATTTAACAGCCTTTGGGTCAGACACAACACAAAATTATGGATACGGTACAATTTTAAAATTTCACATTTATCGGCCGATAAATCAAAAATTTATTGAGAATTTTTAAATCTATTAAAAAAAAAACATGCATGATAATTTTTTCTTATTCATTTACTACATATATGTTGAACCAAGCTACTATTAAACAATAGTCTAGTGAAGTATTATTATTTATCACCTTTACATGTCCTACAAAATAACATGTATTTTTTTATTCTATGGTAAATTATGGGTTGTTAGGACAATTTAGCATATAATAACTTACTTAAATACTTCTAATATAATATAAACCACTAGTTTATTAGGTATTTATATTCAAATGATTAATAAATAATAATTAAAGTGTATAGTAAAGTAAAAATAAAAATTCATGCCACAACAACCGCAACATATACTTTATCGTTCGTGACGCTTTGATACCGCGATATAGCAACTGCGACCGCAATTTTATTAACTGGTCTCTACTGAGCATCGAGTTAGATTAGGCCAAGTTAATTTTTAGTTTATAGCCTTATAGAATATTAGGTACACATTGAGTTGGGATAGTTGTGTTATAGTTTTTTAGATTATAAAAAGTCCAATGTAACAAATCAGGTTGGATTTTTATGCGTACTGGTATGTTCCTTAGATATGGACCATATTACAAGATGATTGAGGGAAGGGTTTATGGTAAAGGAAGAGCAAGTGGGCTCCTTCCTCTTACCTATGATGGAGGAAGGTATCAGACAATAGAGAAGAGAAAGAGGAGGGTTGGCAACCACATGGGAGGTGGTAGCAGCTGGCAGCAACAAGTAGGGGATGGCGAGGGTCGTACAAGAGAGGGAGAGGGGTGAGGGGTGAGCCTAAGGAATTGATTTCTGCCAATTCTCCAAACTAATTTATTACAGAGGTTGAACCTCTTTTTTATAGGGAAATATAGCTTGGGGAATAAGCAAGGGTTTTCTAGCATAGGTTTAATTTTCCTTTTATTAGACTTAAATCTGCTTAGAAATATCCCAAAAATCAACTTGATACTAATTAATAAAACCTAGTCTAACCCATAACTAGATCCAAACTGATAGGCCTAAACTTAGCCCAACTACAGGCCTAGTATATAAAAGCATTTGTGAAATTACTCCCCTCCTTCAAAGCAAGCCTAACGTCAAGGAAACAGTGTTGCTAAAAGTCCTACAAATGTTCCAATGTGGCATCCTCGAGGATAACCTGATCCATTCGACCATGACCTCATGGACGACGCCGGCTGAGCACGGTAGCAGGATTGGGGCTATTTGGCTAGGGAGCCACATTACCATTCACCATTGGTGGTAAAAACATAATGATAACTAGTGGAGACCTAATGAAAAGCTTCAACTAGGTGATATGAAACAAAGGATTAAGATGCCTTTCCTCGGCCGATACGTGACCGAGCCAATCCACCATAGGACTTGGAATGAGACATAAAACTTGGAGGCCATCTTCTAGTTGGCGACAAGCAACTAAGAATTGCTAGTAAGGTTGTAGGAGAACCTAAACTCAATCTCTAGTTGGAAGAAAACATTACACCAACTCCCAGGTGTAATTGCTTAAAGAGATTTTGAGCTTGCAACAACTTTTCTCCAGCATCTCATAAGACTATATCATGTTCAACCACAATATAGTCTAGGGCATCCACCTTGGCCTGAAGGGTAAAGAAGCAATCGAGGGGCGTCTCGGCCATAGACTAGTCAAAAGGGGGTCATCTGTAGTGATGACTAATAGAAAGTATTATAGCAATACTCTACCCATGGAACCCACTTAATCTACTAAGGCGGTTGGCGACTAACAAAACATTATCAATACATATCCAAACACATAGTTCACTGCCTCTATCTGGTTGTCCGACTAGGATGGTATACCTAGGACAAGGTCAGCCAAGTGCCACTCAATCGAAAGAATTTCTTCCAAAAGTTTTTGGTAAAAACAAGATATATGGTTGGCATGTCATGGAGCTTGACAATGTGAGAGAAGAACACCAAGGCAACAAAGACAACGATATATAAGTGGCTCAGAGGGATGAAATGTGTGGTCAATCAACCACAAGAAGCAATACCTTGCGACTTCAAGAGGCCATCGGTGATGTCTGTAGAGATGTCACCCCATATTTGAGTGGTAATAGATAAGGGTTGCTGAAGGCTAGCTGGGTGAGCATTCTTAGCCTTGACAAACAATGCAGCCTTGAACGAAGTCTAATACCGTAGCCTTGACGCCTCGCTAGCAGAACTCCATGCAAATGAGACTACAACACTTCATGGTCATGATCATGGAAAAGGGCCAACAATCTGAATATGCAAAAAAGTGGGTGATACACCTATGACGAAGTACACATACGTGAAGAGAATATGTGGTGGGTTGTTGTTGATCTATTGTTCATCTTGTTTCCTTTCATTTTAGGTCGAGTCATAGTCTGTTAATATATTAGGGAATTTGTCTATTCCTTGCTAAATTGGCTTTTTCTAGTATAAATAGAGTATTGAAAAGAGGAGGGTCATGCACTAATAAAGGAGAGGGAAGAGTGTGGTAAGTAGTTTAAGGTACTCAAATCATGGTGAGAGTATATCATTTATGTCCAAATTTCCACTGATCATCAATCAAAAGTCCATATCCCTCTTCATTTTCTCTTTGCTATATTTCTTTATTGGTAAGCTAAATCAGTTCGTATCAAAGCAATTCCATCTTGAGGAGCGATGACTAAGAAGGGGAGAGCATGGGAGGAGAAATTCGGACTCATTAAGGATGAAGTGTAACGATGCAATGAGTTATAGAGGATTCTACTACTAGAGGATTGACCGAGTATAATGGAGGAGTCAATTAAAGAGATGATCGGGCAACTAGCCAAGCTAAATCAACAAGATGAACCCAACTCCTCCAACCATAAATC
Organism: Tamarix austromongolica; assembly: GCA_039764185.1. Classification (NCBI taxonomy): domain Eukaryota; kingdom Viridiplantae; phylum Streptophyta; class Magnoliopsida; order Caryophyllales; family Tamaricaceae; genus Tamarix; species Tamarix austromongolica. The sequence goes on from CM077809.1 coordinate 124,028,754, forward strand.
TAGGAAGTGAAGGTAGGAAAGAGCTCTCAGTAGTAATATCGGTAATTTCTCTCTCCTATTCCCTGTTTTCCCAATGGCGAGTGCTAGGCGAGAGTAATTTTGGTTCATCGAAACTACCTATGCACTGTAAATTCTTCCTACATTAATTGTTTCTATTATTCATCACTTTTACTGTGTAATTTTTATCTTTTATGAATTATGGGAGTTAAGAAAAAATATGGCCGTCATAAATGCCCCGAATTTGCATTAATATGTGCCCTATCGAGTCCAGTTACAGCTCCTGCTCCCTTCAATTCAAACCAAGTTTTCCATCCCTCAAGCTTGAATGAATCGGAGTTTGGGATTTCACCTACTGTTCGAGTTCAAAGTCTGTGTTCTCCGTCGGATCAAGATCTGGGTTTGAGTTTGCCGGATGAAGATGTAGAACCCAGATTGGTTGTTGTGTTGACTGAGGAGACTAGTTTGGCCCATATTTCTCCTATTCGGGTTTCAAATATGGAAAAACAACCATTAGTTGAGTGTGATTCCGTGGGATGTAAAGAAATTCCCAACTGATCTTTGCAGGAGCCTTGAGTTCGAACAGGTGAGTTGTCGCAAGGGGTGAGTTGTGACAAGTATGGAATTACCCACCTGCACTTGCTTCAAGAAGAGCCAATTCTTGCCCAAAACCTGTCGTTCTCTGACTCCCCGTGGCCAGATTTATCTCCTAGCGCCAGAGGTCGAGTTTTACAGTGAACAGTGACTAAAGGATCCAAGTTCCCTTCGACTACTTTGGGTGGGTCGCGAGGAAACAAGTTGGGTCCCCCTGGGTCAAAGCAAAAGCTGGACACAAGTATGTCATGCTAAGCTATTTGCAGATGCCCGACCGATGAGATGTGGATTTGTTCCCCCTTCTGAGAAATCTCTTTTCATTGATTCGAAGTATATTGACTGTATTGATTCCACATGGGGTAAGTGTGTACTTGGCAGATTTGTGGGAGTTCCTACGGATAAATTTTTGCTTAAAGCAGCCAGGAAGGTTATTGCCCAACCATTTAAATATATGATTCACTGTTCAGGGTGGGTGGTTTTGAAGTTTGAATCTGCGCATGAAAAGAATAAGACGCTGATAGGTGGCCCTTACTCTGTGCGTAGTAAAGCTTTGTTTCTGAAGGAATTTCCCATATTTTTTTCATTTGGTTTAGAGAAGGTAACTAAAGTGCCGGTGTGGATTAGATTGAAAAATTTTCGTTTGAATTATGGAATGTAGGGGCAATCAGCTCAATAGCCTTGTTTGTGGGCCAGCCAATCCAGGCGGATGACTTCATTGCTCAAAGATTGAAAATCGAATACGCGAGGGTTCTAGTTGAAATTGATCTAGAATCAGATTTGCCTTCATCAGTTGAAGTGAAAAGTAATGTTGGTAGTTTTGTACAGGATATTGAATGAGGATTTACCCCCGTTCTGTCGTGAGTGCAAGATTTTGGGTCATTGCACTGCTAAATGTGCTAGGTGAAATTCTGTGCCAGAAAGTGAGGAATTAGTAAACCATGTTTCTGTTTGGAAGCCCCTTGGTACTAAGCCTAATTCTTTCTCTAAGGGCCCACCGAGAAAACCTCCAGATGAAAGTGGATCTATGAAGGCTCCTAAAGATGTAAATAGGGCTTCGGTTCATCGAATAATCCTGGATGTCTCACCGGAATTGGTCCAGGATTCGTTAGCACCGAGCATCTTGGTTCGGGACCCTCTTAAAGGTAAAGGCCCAACAGTGGATTCTGAGTCTACTCTTCCACCATCTGTTTCGCCTTTAATGCAGGGAATAGGGAAGGTTCGAAAGGCAAGAAAGACTCCTGCACGGAAAGTGGCCTGGTTTGGTTAACAACACGGGTTCAGAGGAAATTAATGAAGTAGAGCAGGAAGATGGCTGGAGAACTATAAAGAAGAAGGGTTGGGGCCCTAAGAAGAAACAATATATCTCCCTTAGGAGGCCGATTGCAGGGCAATTTGGACGACGGAAAAATCCTCGGCCGTTAGCCAACTCCCAAGTATGATCATCCTGGTTTGGAATATTAAGGGAGGGAGCACTCTCTTGAAACAAAAAGCTCTTGCTAAGATGTGTAGAACTTGGTCTTCTTCTATTGTGGGGATTTTGGAATCCAAATTTAATGCCAGTAAGGTGAAACAGTTGGTTGAAAGGCATTTTTGTGGATGGAAATACTATGTTAATTTTGCCTACCATCCTAATGAGCAAATTATGATTACTTGGAATCTGAGGCTGGTTGATTTTTGTCTTCAGGAAATCTCACCCCAAACCCTTTCAGGTATGGTCACAGACTTAGTAAGCAAGGAGTGCTTCTGCCTAACACTTGTGTATGGGCTGTATTCGGTGGGAGATAGGAAGCCCCTTTGGAATAATTTGTGTTCGCTATCGACTACTATTGGGTGTCCTTGGTTGGTCTGTGGGGATTTTAATACCCCTATTAATTCGATTGATAGCGATGGACCTCGACCAGTCACCGATTATAAAATGGCAAATTTCAAGGAATGTTGCTTGGTGTCTCAACTCTCGGATGTGCCGTTTGATCGGTGTTTCTATACATTTTAAGCCAAAAGAGTAAAATGTAAGTTGGATCGGGTTCTTATGAATGCCTTGGATTTTGCTTCTAATCTCTCGGTTTCAGCCCGCTTTTTATCTCCTGGGTCCCTTTCAGACCATTGTCCATGTGTAATCTCCTTAGGAGCTTCCAGGCAGGCGAAGAGGCCGTTTCATTTCTTTAATATGTGGACTGATCACCCTGATTTTGTTCCTGTTGTTTGCCCTATGTGGAGATTTAATTTCTGTGGTACCAGGCAATTTAATGTGTTAGAAGCTCTCTGCTCTGAAGCCTTACCTAAAGCAATTAAACAGACTTCACTTCTCACATATTATTTCCAAAGTTGAAGAATCTCAGGCTAAACTTATGGAGGAACAAAAGGCGATCTTGACTAGTGCTTGTGGCGCTGCTTCTCCCTAGTTGGAGGTCCTGAAGGCTAAAGCCTTGTTCCTAAACAAAGCTACTTCGAGTTTTTTGGTGCAGAAAAACAAGCAAAAATTTCTTTTTTAGGCGGACTCCAATTCCAGGTTCTTCTATGATATGTTGAAAGCCAAACAAGCTAAATCTGAAGTCCTTCGTGTGATGAAACAAGATGGCTCTTGGGCTCGATCCTTTTGAGAGTTAGAGGAGGAATTTCTATCTGTTTTTATGAGCTTGTTTGGCTCACTTTCAAAGTGTACTCCCCCTAAAGAGGTAATGTTTTCAATGGGGCCGGTTCTTTCAGCTAAGTTGTAGCAATTGGTTAAACCGGTCACAGTAGAGGAAATCAAGCAAATGGTGTTCTCTCTTAGGGATTGTAAGGCACCAGGGCCAGATGGATGTTCTGCCCATTTCTTCAAGAGTGCCTGGGAAGTGGTAAGACAGGATTTTTGTGATGCTGTCTTGGAATTTTTTCAAACTTGCAAGCTTCTAAAGAGGATCAATCATATGGCCTTAGCTATGATTCCGAAATGCTCTCAGTCTGCTAAAGTATCGGATTTTTGACCGATTGCTTGCTACTCTTCAATTTACAAAGTGATCTCCAAACTACTTGCTCAACATATTTCCGGTGTCTTGGAAAATCTTATCAACTCAAAAATAGGGTGCTTTTTGTCAACGGACGCTTGATGGCTGCTAATATCCTACTAGTCCAGGAATTGCTCAAGGATTACTCAAGGAAAAGAGTTTCTCCAAGGTGTTTGATGAAAGTGGATATTAAAAATGCATATGATTCCTTCTCGTGGTCATTTTTGAGAGCGATTGTCCTGGGTTTTCAGTTTCCGGCCCATTTTGTGAGTCTGTTGATGGAATGTATATCTACAGCTTCTTTTTCTCTGAAGATCAATGGCTAGCTCATGGGTTTCTTCTAAGGTGCTAGAGGTTTAAGACAACCCGGTTTCTCCTTATCTTTTGTGATATGCATGAAGTACTTTTCCCACTTGTTAAGGAAGCGGTCGGCGGACTAGAGAGATTTCTCCTTCCACCCCAAATGTAAGCAGCTGGGCCTTTCTCACCTTGCTTTTGTTGATGACTTGGTGTTGTTTAGTAGGGGAGATGTAGCATTTGTGCAGGTTTTGCTACAAGTCCTTTGTGAGTTTAGTATGACCTCTAGATTGGTAACTAACCCTCTCAAATCCCAATTATTCTTAGCTGGAGTTTATAGTTTTACAAAGTCCTACATCTAGGGGCTTGCAAATATGGCTCAGGGTTCGTTTCCTTTTCGCTACCTAGGGGTCCCCTTAAATCCGAGCAAGTTGCGAGCTGTTGATTATGAAGTTCTGGTTAGTGCGATTTGTGATCACCTGGAAGTATGGATAACTCATTTAATGTCATTTGTAGGGAGAATAGAACTTCTCAATTCGGTTATTCAAGGGATTATGAGTTTTTGGTTAGGGATATTTCCTATGCCAAAGGTCGTGATAAATTGGATTACTTCCCTCTGTCGTAGCTTCTTTTGGTAAGGTAAACCCCTGGTGGCTTGGAGTAAAATATGCCTTCCTAAAAGAGAAGGGAGGCTTGGGTTGAAGGATCTTCATTCTTGGAATCATACCTTTCTTTGTAAGTACATTTGGTTCGTGCAGGATGAAAAGGAATCCTTATGGACCAAGTGGATTCACTCTAATTATTTAAAGTCACAAGCTTGGAGGCATTTTCGACCTACTCATGATTCATCTCATTTTATGAAAAAGTTGTGGCAAGTTTATCAACTCATCCTAGAGAGAGCTGGTTCACATGAGGAAGATTCTAAGCTACTTTCTTCTTGGGGCTCAGGATATGGTTTCTCTACAAGGAAAGCCTATAAGTTCCTTTAGCTAAGGCAGAGCCGTGGAGGGACTATGCTACTGCTTGGCATGGTAGCAAGACAAAACGGTACTCTTTCTTCCTTTGGCTTGCCCTCTTACAAAAGCTTAACACTCGGGATCTATTGTCTTATCTCAATGGCCGCTTATTTGCCCCTTCTGTAACCTTGAAAATGAAGCACACAAGCATTTGTTCTTTACATGCTCTAAGGCTATGGATGTCAATCAGATCTTGGTTCAGTATTCCAAGAGGATGTAGAACACTAGCAAGCTCGGCACGTGTTTTGAGGCGTCAGAGAAAAGATCGATTGTTCGTAGCTAGAGTGTCGAAGTGCACTGGCAGCCACCATCTATTTGGTGTGGCATGCACGTAATGCAATAATTTTTGAATCCAAGCAAATAGATGTCCAAGGCCTAGTTGTACAAAATAAAGTGTACGTGTATAGGTCCTTTTATTTTGAAGCATCCCTCAAATAGCTTTTATCATCGTTTGATGTTGTGCCTCTGCTGCTTGTGTGTTGGTTAAGCTACCGACTTGTGGCATACTATTTTTGTCCTGGGCATGCCCAGTGTACTTATACAGTTTTTGGTTTATTCAATTTACCTTTAACTAGGGAAGTTGAAGGTAGGAAAAGTGTTGTTGGTTACCCACCGCCACTGCCAAGGGACACCATTACTGATACAAAAACCAGGATGGATTATTACTCTTTCCAACAGTTAGAGCTCTTCGTTTTTTATGGAAGTTATCCCAATGAATGGATATTCAAAGCAAAAAGTTTTTTTGGGATTAATCACATGACAGAGAAGGAGAAGTTGGCGGCAGTTGTCATGGCCATAAAGAGAAGGGATCTTGCCTTTCAAAACAACTATAAGAGAATTGAGAGCTAGAAGGAATACAAAGAGGTGCTCGCGTTAGGAGGGATCTATCTACAAGAACTTTTTAGCTATGAAGTAAGAATAGTTGGTTGAAGAGTTTTTGGAAAAGATTTGAGGTGCTTGCTTTGCCATTACAAGGGAGATTGCCAAACGAGGTGCAAAAGAGCACCTTCTTAAATGGGTTAAAAGCTTACAAAAGAGATAAAGTGATAATGATTGAGGACAAAAATTGAGTAGTCCAAGCTAGACAAGCTGGATCATTTGGAGCATGGGGGAATCCTTATAGCTAATCCAAAACAAAGCAACAACCCTAATTCAAACACCTCAATTGTCTCATCCAGAACCCAAAGCCTAGAAAACCCTACTCACTCGGCCATCGGAGATCTGCTAGCAAAGGGACACGAATCTACTGACGGTCGATTCTCTTTCTCTAAGTGACCCTTTGACGCAAGGATTCTAAGTAAAAAAGAGAAGGGACTTTGCTTCAAGAGTGAGGAGGATTTCAGCCCTAGACATGTGTAAGAATTGTCAATGAAGAAGAGGAAATCAAGAGGGCAGTAGAACTGTTTATGAACTCATTGTTTGGCATTACCAACCAAAATACTCTAAAGCTATAAGGAGACACTGGTAACCACCCTGTGATCATCTTGATAGATTGTGGGGCAACATACAACTTTATTTCACTCAATATGGTGAAGCAATTGAAGTTGTTAGTCACTATAACCAGTTCCTATGGCATTTTGATGGGGACAGGAACTTCCCTATTAACCTAAGGAGTCGGTAGGGGGTTCAAGTGTCGATGCAAGGGATTAAATTGGTAGAGGACTTCTTGCATTTAGAATTAGGCAGCGCTGACATCATACTTAGCATGTAATGGCTAGAGAAATTAGGGGTGACTCACGTGAATTGGAAGAGTCCAAAAATGAAGTTCATGATGAGGTAGAACACAATGCCTAGAGGATAATATGATGATCATGCAAATGTGGGGGTGGGAGAGTCATGGGTTCGTAAATAATTCTACAAGGACCAACAACTTCAAGCATATGTTGATCATTATCCTTCCTTCAATAGACACAACCTATAACTTGCCCTACTACTCTCTATCCATTGACCTCAAAGATCATAGTTAAGGCAAAGAAGTCCTATATGATGGGGCCTAGGGTACTCAACCATTTTACCCCTTGCAGCACAACAAATCCATGACAAGGGATGATTGTGAATTCCACTGTGAAGGTGTAGTCATCCACTTGTACCAAGTGAAAAAGCTAGGGACTCTCCCCATTGGCTACCAATACAAGCATCCCTAGGTTTTAGGTTAAAGGCAACTTCGGTTTGTTGCCACGATCGTGATGAAGTTATGGGTACTCCCAAAGTCCACTAGGACATGTATAGGCCTTCCTGCCACTATGGCTCATAATTGCATGGTATAGGAATTCTTGATATCGTTGTAGTAGTGGCTAGGTCTTAAAGTACCATTATTTGACTCATCTATTGTAATTTAAAGAGCAGTTTGCATTTATACCTTAGGGTGGAGCCATCACCACTATGGAAATAGAGCCCCTTTTATCTTCGATCCATAATTTCTACCCTAGTTAGCCAACAAGAAAAAAAGGGAACCATTGCAAGCAGGGGTGAACTCCATCATATCTCTATGCAAGCAGGGGTAGTGGTCAAGGGTTGCCTTGGAGTTTACGTTACTAGCCCCTTCGCTTCCACCTTACCATACTTAGGCTTGCGTTCATAAGCACAAGCAAGACTCATAGTTGCAGCTAAGTTCTCAAGTCGGGCCAATTCCACATCAATTCTCAATGTTTCAGATAGCCTTTTAATCAAGGCAAACTATAACAGCATGAACTAGCAGAGTTTGAAAGTGTTGCTGGTATTCTTCCATCATGCCAGTTGTGTTAAGCACACCAACTCACCCAAAGAACTAGGGCACAATGGTGCGTCGACCTTAAAATTTTCTTCTTCTAGAGTGAATGGATATCAAAAGAATAAATCATAGCAAGTAAGCTACCCCATGGGGTCTTCTGTCCCATTATAGGTAGGGAACTCCATCTTGGTACACTTGGGAGTGTTTCTCTTGGTGGTATAGATGTAGATAGGCTAAGTTCCCTAACTAAGTTAGGGTTTAGGTAAGGATTAAGTTGTCAATCAACAATGGAGGTGCTTACGCCCCTAGGTGGAGGGATTAAGCCTAGTAGCGCCCCACAAGATTGCACGTCACTGCACTCCTGGCTAGCGGTGGTTGCTACCGGTGTCAATAGGATGGGGTTAGTCGTGTCCTAGCTAGGTGATTTTCGATCCCCATTGAGCCGAGCCAATTTTGCCATTTGCTACGCATATTTTCAACCAAACTTCTTGCCTCCTTACTTGATTGCGAGCTTCTGCAACAAACCTAAGGGATTATATAATTTCCTTGAGTTGGTTGAATCCCTTGTTGCAACTACTATGTTTTCTTGCACAACTTTGCTACACCAAGAAGTAATTAGTTGCTTCATGTGATCTATGTCTTTCCATAAAATGGCAATAAAGGCAATGAATTTGTCCCTTGGTTCTAATACCAGTTTGGTATGTTCCTTAGATATGAACCTCATAATAGGACAATTGAGGGATTGATTTGGGGTAGATGAAAAGCTAGAAGTGGGCTCCTTCCTCCTGCCTACAGTGAAGGTAATAGATAGTGGGGAAAGGAGAGGAGCTAGCAACCACCATGGGAAGCAAAAGCAGCAAGCGGCAACAAGTAGAGGGAGGGGTGAGGGTGGCACGAAAGAGGGAAAGGGCATAGGAGAGAAGAGATAGCTTAAGGAATTGGCTTTTTCCAATTCTCCAAAATAATTTATTACAGAGGCTAATGCCTCTTATTTATAGGGAAACATAGCTTGGGAAGCAAGTTGGGGGGTTTTAGCAGGTTTAATAGGCCATTTATAATCTAGACCTATTAAACCCTAATTAATTAAAGCCTGCTTAGAATTAACCTGAACTACAGCTTGCTACTAATTTATAGTCTAACCCGAGATTGGACCCGACCTTAATGGGTAAGGGCCCAAATATAGGCCTGGCACACAAAAGCATAAGTGACTTATAGTTTCTTTTGGGTTATATCAAATATTGGGTAAACATCTCAGTTTCAGATTTCCATTTCTCGGATTCAAATCAGGTCTGATTTCATGTAGGTTGGATTGGATTCTCGAGTCTTGTCAGCTTTTTGCCAGCTCTAAGCAAAATAACCAAGAAAATCTTCAATGATGTGACTATTTTAGGTACCACTGAGGATAAATACCTTGCTTATCCAAAAGCTTATCCTTCGGTGAAGTGTGTCAACAGGTACCCCAACTGCAGCAGCAAGATTCTCGGATGTCCAACTGAAATATTGTATAGGGCAAAGTTTAAATGCAGGCAATCAACAAGGATATATAGTTGCATGCTGAAGTTCTCTATATTGTCATATACTGTATGCATATATGTGTACATGAATTCGGTCTTTACATCTACCTGGTCTGATCTTGAAATTGCATAATAATTGCTGCAAGCAATGGAGCCACAGTAAACTGGATTTCCCTGTCTTCAAATTGCAGCTCCAGCTGCCACAAGAATGGAAACTAGGATCAAACTAAGAGTAGTTATTTAGCTATTCATAAATGCTTCTCAAATAATCTTCCGTATGAAACCTGGTGCTCAGCAACCAAATAGTGATCACACTATAAGACTATAACTAGACTAATGGCCCTTAAAAAGTTTCAGGGCAATTCAACAAGAAGTGCATCAGCATGCCAGCATGCTGCCATACTTAGAAAAGCTTCAGTTTTAAATATCTACAACATTTTAGTCAACTCACCTTAACCACGCCAAGATTTTTTTTCCAAAGCAGCCTGCGAGGTGTTTTGATTTCATAGAACCTTTTGGCATATTCTGACAATAGCTGGTCCACTGGCTCAGGTATATTAACAGGCTCATCCTGCAAATATCAATCCATACAATTAAAAAGAATTGGGAAAAAAAACTGCACAAAAGGATCTAGAAAAGAAGACCAAGACAAGAGAACATACAGAAACAAAGGTGAAGAAATACTGGCCAACTCCATAATTGAATATTCTAACATAAATTTATAAGAAATCAGCAGTTTATGCAATATTAATGAAAATTATTATTATAGAGTAGAAGAAGAATGTTCATGTGAACAACATATAGACACACGGTATCAGAATTCACGGAGCAGAACAGTAAACATAAAATTATATAGTTTTCACATTCAAAAGGTGGAATGAATGCAATCATAAAATCATCAATCAGCATTGAGATATTACATAGAAGCATTCAAGATCAGAAAGACAATAGATCAAACAATGAAATTCACTGATGATTGACACAACACACCATTAATGTAGTTTTATTAGTCACAACATATACAAAAGAGATGCACAGCTAAGCTGATTCTTCAGATAGTCACATGTTTACCAGAGGCTAACTAGAATGCTAGATAAGAATGTGTCAGAAAGAGGCAACGCTGCTAGCTTCCACGCAATACAAATGCTCCTAATGTACTTTTCACAGTCAGTTCCTGATTTGTAAAAAATTGAATACTCATATCATATTCATAAGCTAAAACATGGCATTTGGTGTCAGTACTATTGGCATACGTGTCACAGTCCATGTCTAACCAATGGTGCATCCAAGTGACAAATGTTTGATTAACAAGGACCTGAACATTATTTCAACATGGATCCAAGGGTCAATCAGGGAAAACAAACAATACAATTTGATGGGAACTCTATTCGCTGGAACTCATGCCATGTAAACTCATGCATCAGCAGCAAAGACTGCCAATTTTGGAGCAATGGTTGTTAACAAGTCAAATCAAACTGAACCCCTTATTGTTAGGGCTGTTCATATAATCTGATCTGACAAATACAAACAATATCTGTTTATTCAAAGAAAAATATTTATATTCATTTTTTAAAAGTTTTAATATAAATTCATATATTATCAAAATTTAATAATTTGATAGATATGTTATTTGGGCCCAAAAATACTTGTGCACACTTCAAGCCCATCACCCATGCCATGTCCATTCGCCTATTGTTATCATTGCTTGATGGGATCCATTCATCTAAATATCTACTACTAACTTTCTAACCAAAGCTAATTTGTCATTTTACCAAACATAGAATAAGACCCGGGCAAAGAAAAGAGAACGGCTCCCTAGTTCGCATCCACTTCACCCTCAATTTTGCCCTCAGTTCCACTCATTCTCGTCCTTGATTTCACCTCAACACCATAGCTCATCTCCTCACCTTCAATCTTCAATATGTGCTTGTTTTGGCTTAATTTTTGCTGCGTGGATGTCACTTGGCTCAATCTGTGAGAGTCGTGTTTGCTTGTGTTGATCTACCGAGGATTGACATGTTTGGTTGCTGTCCATGCTGGATCTACTTATGTTTTAAGTCCTTATGCTGGATCTACTGAGGATTATCTTGTTTGGATTCTAATCAAGGGTGGTTCGAGTCATTACATGGTCGTATGTGCTTTCACCATGGTGTTTGTGGCCGTATGGGTCTGATAGAACTACAATTCAAAAATAGAATTTAGAACAAGCAGTGAGTTAGAGGAAGGCAGCTGTAAGAATTTTTGGTTGTACAGCCTTTATCCTTGAAAACAAGGGTGATAAACATGATGCTAGGGCCAAATGATGTGTCTTTCTAGGATACTCTCCTACTAAAAAGGACTATAAATGCTATGATCCCATCTCCCAGAAAACCTTTATCACTATGGATGTCCAATTCTTTGAAACACAGCCATATTTTAAACCCCATCCTCAAGGGAAGACTTTAGGAGAAGATTTGTTTTCAGGGGGAGTTTTGCATGATCTAGATCTTGAATTCACCACCAGTAGCACCAGTGACAAAAACTCTTTTGAAACACAGCCACATGCTATTGTTTTTGACCAGCATGATCAACAAGAACATAGGGAGAGTAGGGTGGAGCTGGTGGATGAATTAAGTAATAGAAACAACCCATGTTTACATTCTAATTTTGAAAAGAATCTCCCTTCAAATTAGGAGCATGAAAACCAATCTTCTAGCCCTCATAATCAACAAGGAAGAGATGACTTCATTGTTCCTTCATCTAATCAGTCCATTGAAACAGAAGTAGGCCATGAGACTAACAGACACTTTGGGCCGATATACTCTACGAGAACTCCTCATAAAGAGAAGGATTTCACATGCTCTTTGCATTGCCATGAATCTGCACCAGGGCTAGTTCCTACCTACGTAAGTATCTCCCCTTCTCCCTTAAATCAATTATCTCAAGATAGCACCTTTGTTTCGGATTTGAACCTTCCTATTGCCACTAGAACAGGAGCAAGATCCTGAACTAGTCATCCTTTATATCCACTATCAAAATTTGTTTGTTTTAAACATGGAAGAATGGGGTGGTTATTGACAACTCTTAGAAATAGAATTATCTGCATCTTTATTAACATAGTTATAAGCATTTTGAGTGATGTGTACACAAACTTAAGCACTTTGGTGTGATTTTCTAGATTCAAGTGCCTTAATAACAGTACTAAGAGAATGAGTTTTGATGTGGTTTTAGCCTAAAACTTTTAGGTTAATATGCTACTGACATGAACTACGCTACCACAATGCTATACAATACAGCTATATTGTTATTGTACTATACAGGGACACATCTTGCACAGCTATTCTGCATGCCCGTGTTAGTAGATATTCTTATGGCAAAAACAGCTTGGACACATGCCAACCAATTATGAAAAGGGGGAAATGGAATATTCCCTCACGTAAGGCGTTAAATGGTTGCTGAAATGGATGATTTTCATTGCACTTTGACACACTTCCAAGCAGAGATTCTATCTGTTTTACAAAAACAAAAACCAAAAAAAAAAAAAAAAAAAACAAAACAAAAAGAAGACTAACGAGAACACGGTGCAAAACCCACCAAGGAAGGAGACCAAATCTACCACAAATGGAGCGTCATACTGGCTCATCCAAATCCACAACATATTCACCCACTTCTACCCCATCTTTTAGCTCATTTGTTTCTTCTTTCTTGTATTTCTGTTTTTGTAAGCATCCTTTAGTTTTGTTATGATTTTTGCTATGAGGTGAACTCATTTTAGTTTGGTTGGCATATGAAGCCATAGCTTGTTATCTTTTTCATTGGTTCTTAGTCAAGTTGTTCTAATTTCTCTCTTTTTGTCCAAGTGTTCTTATTCTCTTTCTTCTCATTATTAACATATCACTAAAAGTAGGTTGATTAACTGAGATATACCATGAGAAAGGAAAGATTGCTTCGGACTTGCATTGGTGCATGAAAATGACTAACTTAAGAGATATAGATATATATATTCACCAAGCAAACTAGTTAGTTTGGATTTTAGTGAAGAAGTTGTGATTTCTCTCTTTTTATCAGTGTTCTAATTGTTTTTCTTCTCATTATTAACATATCACTAAAAGTAGGTTGGTTAAGCAAGATCGACCAAGAGAAAGGAGTCACTGGTTGATTGTCATTAAGCAATACTTGCATTGGTGAATGAAAATGACTAACTTATAGATTTATATTTTCACCAAGTAAAACTTATGGATCTTGTTATGAACACCAAAAGGTAAGATATATGTTAGTTTGGGATATTTTTTTTAAAATATATATATATATATATATATATTTTGGATTTCATTCAATAGCTAGTGTCGTATCCTCTTTAACCAAACAATCTCCTATCTTTCAACAAAAAGCTAATTTTGCATTACTCAAATGCCAAAACCTGAGAAGCATTTGGTATAATAAAAAAAAATAGGCAATTGAAGGCAAAACAATAGCAGATGTAAGAAACAACTGCTTAGTCATTCAACCACTGCGTAATAGTGAACAATTGCATTATACTCTGGTCATGAGCAAAGGACAATGGTTTGAGAATGCATACCTGAAGTCACATCATCATGTGCTAACTAATTCACAAGAAAAAACCCAATAATCAATAAACAATGGAAAAGCTTGAAGAAGACAACATGTGTTTATTCGAGAAATACGGATTTTTTGGATAAATATGCAATCAGCTTTGAGATAAATATGTGCACCTTTGAATTTTGGTTTATTAAGGCTTATTCTCATGACTATGCTATAGCATTGAAATTTTGTGCTGATGAGGATTCGAAAGCCCAGCTTTTGTTTATCTACATGACTTCTTCCCTACCTCTCTACTTATAAATGGTATGTGGCTATCATTTACTTATTGCACTTCATTTTAGCATATCACCACATTACAGCAAAAGGGGTTACTCCTTGGCGGTTGTTTTCACACTTACTTATGATGCTGACTCCTTATGAAACAATAAAATACTCATATTCACCACTTTATTACTTGTTGACCACATGCACTAGTGTATCAGTGTGGCCCATTCTCTTTACCTGATTTCGCTAAATCTGATCTAGTGAAGAAAAGGGGAAAAAAAATATTTTTATGATAATAATTTTTTTCATTACTATGATATGAAATACATTCAACTGCAAACATGGTAAGAACATGCCCTTGCGCTTACTAAGCACAGATATGCTGATCCATGCTCAATATGTAAAAAGGAGAGGGCAGAAGCTTAAAGGCCGAGTAGCAGAATATACAGAAAACATATTCAGAGAAAGAACATAGCTGCCACCAAAAACCCACCTGAGATGGCTCAACTACAGAAACACATCCAGCAGTTTTCTCAGAGTCTAGCATTTAGCTCACAGTACATGAAATATAATGACCTGGCATACCTGGATCGGAGGCCAGAAATTCAAAGATATTATAGTGGCATCAAAAACATCAAGAGACAGTCCATTCTCACCCACTGTACCTCCTGTAGGTAAATGAAGAATAATTAGGATAGGAAACTCTCAAAATACTCAACCCAGCAACAAAGCCTCAAAGCAATCAAAGAATGCAGTTTCTTCAAATAACATAGAATAAATATATGAAAGGGAAAGGGAATGGGGGGAAGCACCAGTTTACCTGGCTGAGATGATTTAGGTATAGTTGCTTTTATGTTGCTGTTTGTTCTCTTGGAATCAATCAGATCATTGAGCATAATTTCACACCTCTGCATGCTGCTCTCTCCAAAATGTATCTGATAGGATGCCAATATAAAAGAATTATCAAAAAGAACAACAATAACAACAATAATATTGACAATGTCACATTTAAACAACTGTGGCTAACAAAGGGTGACAACACAAATACACTGACTCATACCTTAAGGAGCTCCAGTGTTCGTATTTCTGCATCAATGTCAAAATCAGACTTGTTAAGAAGCTTCTCAGCGAGCATAACCCGATATTCATTGACTAGCTGGTCCTTTGAACCAATTATTCCAACAATCATTCCCAGTATATCAACCTTCCTCCGGTTCCTGCTACCCTTGAGAGGATCCACCTCAACAGGATCTGGTTCCCAGCTGATAGAGGAGAAACATGCCGTATACAGTCAAACATCTCTAAAAACCATACTGTAACATGATTGATATGACACTTGTTCATACAATTATTATTCATACAATTATCCTTCACACAACATTTCAACATAATAATTCCAAATATAATCCACTTCCTGAGATTCATCCAGCAAGGGATGTCAGAGGATGATGCAGAATACTGATTCACGGCCCCTTTGGATGTAACACATGCATAAGATCTTGAGGAATAGGTTCATTGAGACGTATGCTTGAATGGGAATGATAATGTTGCAAAGTGGGTCTCAAACATAGTAAACCTCCATGGGAAAGTTTCAGAATCTACACTAGTAGCACGAGAATAGCAGTCTAAGGTGCACCCTTCGTTGAATTCAAGTCAAGGATGCTTGCAAGTATAACTTGACATCAGGGGTGAGAGATAAGTTTTGTATGGCAGGGACAGTAGCAAAAGGAAATAAATAGTGAGCTAAGGGGGTAAGAAAGTTGACAAGGAAAAATAATGAGCTAAGATTGCTTGAATCATTGTTTTTTTTTTCTTTCTTTTCTTGTTAAAACATGTGAAATCGTGCACAGCACAATGTCCAGGAACGTGGACCAGAAAGTAAAAAGATATTTTAGGCCCATGCCCTGGCAAAGGAAAGAAGTTCGGGGAAAAAAGGTCACATACTCCAACGATAATACAAGCCAAGAATGCAGCAGAAAGACAAACATTATTGAGACAAGGACCAACACATGAGAACTCAAGCAAAACTGCAGTAGACGTTAGTGTAGAAAAACCCAACACACCCAATCTCACAAGACTACATTATTGATCAATACCATCATTAACGATGGAGTTGCTTACCACTGTGCATCAATCCATGCTTGTTTATCATCAATATTTGTATCATCGTCAAGACAATTAATCTCTTGATTTTCTTCGTCTCTATTTATCTCTTCAAGGAGGCTATCCCCAGCAGCACTGGCACTAGTGCTACCACCAGTTCCATCAGTGAGCATTGTCACAATACACTTTATGGTATCTTTCCTTCCCCTCAGATATTCACGTATCGGCTCACCAACTGCTTCAAGGAACACACCAGCTGGGTCTATCGTTCTAAGTGCTTTAATTGTTGAGACATATTGGTGCAAAATATCATTTGTTGAGGCACCAGCAGTAAGCAAACGGTACTTTAGGGCAGAAATAAAAGAATCGACCAATTTCGCATGCTGCCCAGTATAATCAAGGCACTGTTTCAAGTCTTCTATTGCAGGAGAACTGCAACAAAAGAAGCAAGCACTATCTCAGCTAATTTAGCCAAAGCAACCATATTATATCTTCACCCACAAGGCAAGAAGGCTAAAATATAAGCATACCAGGTAGAAAGATTATAAACAAATTAAATTCCAGCATCTGAGACTCGTGTAAAAATTCTTTAAATGCCTAAATTGCAACAATAAACAATTTATGCAGTGCTCGTCTATACAAGTAGAAATGGGAATAAAAAATGTAATTACCTTTCAGGATAGTCCACAATTATGTCAAAAAGTCTGTCAATCCTTAAGTCTTGCAATGCCTCATATGCAAAATACTCCAGCCGCAACTTCCATCTAATAAGAGCTTCAGAGGGAGAGTCAATCCCAGGAGGCAATAAGGCCATGTGTGAAGCCAAGGGTGACTTGAGACCAGAAGCTGGGCTATTTGCATTGACAGAGTCACCAAGATAAGCAAGGAGTGCATGCAAAAATTGCAGCGGCACAGCCTGAAAAATGTAGTAATGCCAATCAGAAATTCCTTGTGGTATGTTGAATTCCTCAACTTATATACTTATAACATAACTGATGACCAAAAGTTCTTAACGGTTAAGACTAGGGGTATCAGTACCTTAAGCCTTAGGTTCTAGTCTCCTCTCAAGCAGTATCCATGATCTTTCATAAACAATCAACTACTAGTTACGAGTTTTTAGAGGTAAGATGGTGTACATCTGGATCTCTGAATTCATATTTGTTACTTATGAGAACAAGAATTATCTCTCCTCGTAAACACACAACATCATCCATTGACATCAAGGGTTCAAAGCAAAGCCCATGGAAGAAGGGGAAGGGTTGATCCACAACTAGACCTTACACAAAACCTAATATTCCTCCATCTAACTTCGGTTCAAGTACTCCCTTGGTTTCATAAGGTCAAGTATATAAGATTTTTACGCACATAATAAGAAGTATTAAATTCTAGATAAAAATTATCTAATTTCACTAATATACCATCATTTTAATACTTCATACTCCTCCATTTAATTGGAAATAGACATAACATTTAATTTTTGATACTTTTGGTAAAAAACCTTATATTATAAAATAAAATCTAAAATTTTATATGCTTTATATTATGAAATAAATGGAGTAATCTGCGGTTTGACAAAGCTGGAGTTTAAACTCAATCTTTACAAAAGGAATTTCAAGACCTGCTAACAACAATTTGCCCGCAGTATAATCTTTGAATAAGCCATATACATGCAAAGATAACCCTTGCCCGTATGACCTAACCAAAACTCGATTATGACCTGTAGATTTAAACCAAATCTTAAACCGAAACCTAAAACAACCCAAGCGCCAAAACAAACCCTGATGTAGTTAAATCGATAATGACCCAAGAACAAAACCAATCCAACCCAAAATGAACAGATGAAAAAGAAACCAACCCATACCTTAACATAAACCCAAACTTAACTTAATCTAAAGTCAAATTTAATCTACAAGATGATATTTTACTTCATATCCAATTGCTACCTAAACATCAACAAACTATCTTATTAAGGAAATTTTGTGTAACAGTATATGATATTCAACCCATTACAATAATAAAACTAAAAACACTTTATTTTCATACCATATCAACACCGATAGGATCAAATCATAACGCTTACTGTTATTACGATTATTATATTATAACAATAATAATTATATTTCAAAAAATGATGATGATGATAATAATAATAATAATAACAATAATTATTACACTTCTAAATATAACAATAACAATAATAAATAGTATTATTAATAGTAAAATAACAATAATTATTATGATAATTATAATTAGTATAACAATCATAACAATAATAATTATTATAATTATAATTATAATAATAAATATAATTCTAACAATATTTTTCTATTATTATTACTACATATATTATGATTACGATAGTAACTAATATTAAAATAAGCATAACAATAATAATAAACCACAAAACTCAACTTATTTGTTATAATAGATTCATGACAACCAATGTCAATATAAATTCATAATCGAGTTTACCTAACCGAGACCTTATCCAACCCAAAGGCTGTTGACCTGATTTGAAGAAACCTAACAGGTTATACCCAATTTAATATCCACACGACCCAACCCAAACCATCACAACTCAAAACGGACTCAATCTCAAATAGACTCAACCCAATTCTATGACAAACCCAATTTTAATCTGACTTACTGAGCCCAACCCATTTGTCACCTCTAAATAATTATAGCTAGAAATTCCCTTGCGTGCTTCATGCATCATAATACCAAGAAAGTATTAGTCTAGAGTTTCAATGGATAATTGATGTCATACAAATGTAGCTAAATGCCCAAAATAGTATACAAACTTTCTCATTGTCTAAAGAGATGAGGAAGGGAAGATTGAAGAGTAAACCATGGTCCTCAAAGAAAAAATAAATAAATAAAAAAGAACACGAACAGCTTTTATATACCTAATGATAAGATAAGGAAAAACAATGTATGAAATTTCAAGAGGAAGTACATGTTGTCCAGAAGAGAGAAGCCACCTGTATCCACCCTTTAATGGACTCCAGAACTGAGCTCCTGTAATCATCACCAGCCAAATCCTGAACCTTAGCCTGTCAATCAAACAGAAAAGACAAATCTGACCATGGTATTAAATGTTATTGCATTGTGGGGTGGATGGGATGGAAAATGATAGGGAATTAACAGCTATCTGATATCTCAGATTCGCATGGCTTCAAGATCTACACAGGAATACTAAAAAGAAAATGTTCCATTAAACAAGTTAAAAAACTAACACCTCTTCCTGCACAAAACAAAATGATATTTACTTAAGTATCCCGAAGATTTGTTGCATAATATAATAAAGTCTCTCCCTGTCTTTGCTTACTATAAATATCAATAACTGAACTGAATAATTACCTTCAACAGCAAAAAGATGGCTGAAGCATAAGCATCCTCTGTCAGAGATGCAAGTCCAAGACTCCTGAGGTTTTGAACAACCTTCCCAATACTATTAACCAATTTACTATTCTCTGAATGCTTACTCCCATTGAAGGATTCATCTATATCCATATTACCATCTCTGCCAAAAGATTTATGTTTATCATCCAAATCCATGTTATCTCTCTCTTGAAAATCACCTTTATCTTCACAATCTTCATCCATAATTGTACTCAGTTCTTCCAATCTTCCCTTAAAATACCGGTGGAGCATATCTAAGAATGTTACAAGACAAAAACAGCAGCAAATTTAGCAGATACAAGAGTTGCAGGATTGCATCTGAGATTGTCATACATTCAGAACTACTGCAACCTCTGAAAATTTAATTCACTAGAGCCAATGAAAGTGGAGCTCCCATTTTAGGTCATCAGAGATGCATGCCTTATAAGATCATTCAACCACTGGGTATAGAGAAGGAGCAGTAGCATACCTGCTGCACTAGATGATACTTGGCGACTTTAAGTATATTTTTTGGGGGGAGGCTAATCCTTGAAAATAAGATATTAACAAATAAAGCTTTCATAACTCCATAGGATGCAAAAGTATACCGAAGACAATGACTAAGAAAATGCACAACTAGGATCACAGAAGTTAGAAAGGCCTGCAATTGAAAATTTATCAAATAAAGATGTCCTATAACTTTTATAGAATGGACGTTCCTGCCTACTTCAAAGTCCAACCTTGTCAACCTTATAGCAATATTGCAAAGGCCATCAACTAGTCTTTATCACAGACTTTGCAGCATTATGAAAATATATTGCTTATGATACATGATGATTTTGTAAAACCTATATTGTATGATCTCAGATGTTATGGTTCAATCAAAGACATACAGAATGCTGAACATGAATTTCAAACTGTACTGTCCAGATACAATGATCCTGATGCAGTGAAGAATTTTAGAAAAAGGGTTTATACACCTTTCCTGCGACAACTTCATCATAAAATTAGTATTGAATAAGTGAACATTATCTTCTCACGGACAAGCCAAGACTTGATATCATAAAGATAAGAAAATAAGAAAGCTCTTGTTCGATGACCAGCCAATTTAAAGGGCACATACCAGAAAAATGGGAAGGAAGTGAGTTCATCAGCAGTGAAGACACAGCCAAATGGTACTTAGGAAGAAGGTAAAGACTTTCATCATCCAAATGGTGTCTACCATCTGAGACTCTATCCTTATAGGACTGCAAGGCATGAACCAGGATCAGCAAACATCTCTCTTGATATTGCTTTTCCAGGACCACATCTTCCAGAGCTTTGCATAGCACATTCTCTAATCCATTTTCTTCATTCTGCCAGAGAAGTTTACAGGACCAAAATAAGAGTAAGTTTCACGTGGCAAGGAGACCAGACTTTCTTGGATGCTTTTCTTTGAGCGAGATCCTGATGCAGTATGGGCTACTAGGTTGCAGGCCCGGATTTAGATATTCATTCCATATTCTTAATCTCAGAAACTTCATTAATATTTATTGTTTTTTAGGAGTATTATTTAGAGTATACCTAAGATATATTGAGCAAGAAATGCAGGAGATGGAAGGTATGATTAAGGTGCTTACGGTTGTTTTAAACAACATGGCTAAGCATAAGGTAATCGAGGTGTTTGGTCAATTCATGATCCATTTTATAATCCCCCAGCCCCAGTTATGGTCTGAATATTTCTCTTACTGATTTTGATGCGGAGGAAGACCAAGAGAAGTTGTTCAAGTGACTCAACATGGTTGAAAATGTGTTTGTTTATCAACAGGTCTGGGATGAAAAGAAGGTCCTCATGGTGGCTACTTGCTTTTGGACTATGCTAGCATATGGTGGAGTAACCTCAACTTTCGGTGCAGTGTTTGAAAAGGCATGCCCAGTGCAAGAGACGAGCCTTGGGGCTTTTTTTAATCCTAGAAGAGGTGACATTGAAAAGGCGCTACTAAGAGTGCACGCCTTACTGAAAATTAGCTATTTTTATGTTTTAATTTCCTTTAAAAATTTCAGCAGTCAATATGATAATTATATAAAGATTAGGAGAAAATGGAGGCGGCATAGAAGATTGTAGAAAGACCAATAGACAAAATTTTGAATGAAAAATAAAAGAAAGGAATTTACTGCATAGAAGGAACTCTGATTAGCTATTTTTAGGCTCTATTTTCATAAATAGAGTAACTAAAAGCTTGTTTGGAGTTACTTATCAAAAGTAATTATATATGATAATTACTTATGTTAGAAGATTTTTAGTCTAAAAAACTTTCAAAATAAGTAGTTATCATGGATAAGTAATTTTGATAAGTAGCTTCAAACATAAGCTAAATCGAACAATGGGAAGGACAGGGAAGGGAAAAAGGTTATGGGAAGACCAATAGATATAATTTTGATTTGTTGTTTCAGTCCCCATTGTGGTCATGGCCGTGACATCGGAATATCATAAATGATAAATAATAATGTCACAATTGTTGCCACATGGATTTTTATAGTAATTATCAGCCTATATCATATGCATATCGATAAATTTTGGTGAATAATGGTGTGTGTCCGTGTGAATTGGTCGCACGTGTTTCCGCATCATGTCAATAGTACATACTGGCTGGACAAATATGCAATACATATCAATATTTTTTTTCCATTTCCTCGATCCATCTTCTATAATGGTAGCTTTATTCAATTTGATTAGCAAAATAAATGGCATAAGGTAGAGAATTTTCCACACATACATGAGGCATATGTGCTGACATCATGGAACCATCATTATAAGCATCAATTTTGTCCCAGAATCTTGAAGAACCTTTTCTCTCAAACGTTACCTGCCGTCAAACATTATTCAGGAAGTGCATACTAAATCACCAAAGGATCAAAAAACTTTCATTCTGTTCAGAAAAAGCAATAGAATGCATCATCAATCTTTGCAGTATACGGACTAAGATAAGCAACCAACACTTTGAGACCTTTATCATATTTATGGACCCTACAGCAATGGTAATATCATCCAAAAGTCGAAAGGTCATAAACTTCTCACATCTACATAAGGTCTAGTCTAGCACACTTTACCTACTAGGTGATGTGGCATGATCTAATAGGAGATGATAAAGAGTATCCATGTTCATGGAGTTTAATTGTTCTAGCTATTTTATTTATTTATATTTTTATGATTCTAAATGTATGAAAATATTTATGAGACTGGTTCATCAAGTTTAGTGCAGAAGGTTATAAATAAGAGTTATACATAAAATTAAAATAAAAAAAAGATACATGTTCATCAAAACCTAAACAGGTAGCAACTCAAAAGTCACAATGAAATAAATATATAAATATAACCCACCAGTCACACAACTTCATAGACCAAAAAACACATGTTTAAATATTGACACAAAAATATTTTGTAATATTACACATTCTTTACACAGACTCTCACAGAAATGACCCTTGAGAGAAGAAACAACATGGAGTGCCAAGCCTACCTATCCCCAGTACGCAGAATAAGTCTACTCTAGATCAACAACACTAACCCATACTTGCAACATTAACAATACTAACTGATACTTGCAACAAATTACTCGAATATTCTAAGTTGCTAATTTATAGTGGTTGTTAATTACGAAAGACTAGCCTTCCCTACAATAGATTAGCAAAACCAGCCATTACTCCCAGCCAACGACTTCAATTTTGTTATTAAAAATAATTTGGAGTGGCAATTAACTAGAAAGTTGTGGATCCAGCTTGTATTCGTTAACTTTCCTTTCATCCCCACAACAATATTAAACAGGGATACAATGTACCATAATGGGAACCCAATTTGTTAAATTTCCATATCACTTAATGGCAAAAACCTGTGGTTTTCTATGTTTTTCATAATATATTTGGCTCTTGTTTAAGAAACCATGTTGAATATGCTTCTAACAGGAGGACACAACCTTAAAAGCTTTGATAAAGAGACAACTTTTGCATGCTTCATATCTTTTGATGATGCAATGGATTTGAGCATGTAATGGGACAATTTGTTTAATCTCCATATCACTTAATGGCAAACCCCCATGTCTTTCTGTATTTTTCGGAACATATATGGCTCTTGTTTTCAGAAATATGATGAATTTGCTTCTAAAATGAGGGCACTACTTCTTGCTTTGACAAGGAAGAAGAGATTTTGCATGTTTGATATTTTCTGATGATGCAATGGATTTGACCATGAAATGAACTAAAGTTTATGGCAATTAGTATTGCTGCTCAAGTTGGTATATGAATGTTAATCAAAGTTAGGTTAATTGAGATAGAAAAGGCTGAATGGATCTAACATCTACAATTATTTACATTCCTAAACCTCTCATATTTTGAGTTAACTATCCCATAAATTAGATATTGCATAACCACTTGACCATAGTATACATTATACAGAATTCTAGCCATAATAAGCTATGGATGATGAATTAGAGATAACTACTTTACCTAAGTTATCTTTTCTCTTTCTATTCTATTCTCTAATTTCATCTCACGCTATCCGGTTCAATCACAAATTATAGCCAAGGTAATATTTAAGAAGAAAACATTCCTATTGATTTTGTCAATATTTCAATTGGCCACACGTGATACTATGGTAGCATCGCTATCACCCCATATATTTGTTTGTCACCTACATGCCCATGTGAGAGGAAGCCAATAACTAAGATCTGACGATTAGGAGATAGGAAGGTAATGAAAGACATGGCCAAGGGTGCAATTCATTCTCTGCATCATAAGAATACATATGAGAATAAATTGGATAATCATCCTCAATAAAATCACAATTGCATATATGAATTTATAGTTTCATTATACATTTTTTTAGAAGATTCAAAATATTTTATACTAAATAAGACTTACAGCCACCAATTATTTGTTGCATTTTCCCTTGATTATTCTTCATAAAAGAATTTTCATGAGCATTAGTTGTTACTAGTAATTATTACTTAATTATAAAATATATGTTGATAGAAAGATCAAAAGAAGAATTGGTACATAATGGAAGGTACCTAAAGTTCCTTATTCATTTTATCTTGTTCCAGTAGACCACAATTTATATTCTGCAACATTTATAGTCTTGAAGACCAATATCTATTGGTAGGAGCTTGGATCTTCTCAACTTATTTATCTTGGTCCAGTAGACCTTGACCTAATATTTTATCTTATTTCAATCTAATAAATCAGTCACTCTAAGAGACTTATGAAGCTATATATAATCATTTTTATTATCATAATTTGTTTCATAGACTATTTTTGCACTTTTATGGTGCGTTTGGATTGGGGTGAAAGATGATTAATGGAAGTGAATCAATTAATTTACCCCATTTGGGTATCATTTTTAATAACTCTACCTGGGTGAATCGGGATTAATGTTTTACCACCGTTCGCTTCAATTAACCTTATTTTTATTAACCTCCAATTTCGGGGGCAACCAAGGTGAAGATGAAAGAATAAGTAAACTTTTACGCTGATAGGATACCCCTCAAACCCTATACCCCTATCCTAATAGAACTTATCTATTTAATACAAGGGTATAAATGTCATTTGTTTTATTTTTTTTTTAACCTTCATTCACTTCAATCTAAATAAAATTTTTATAACATTCACCCCGATTTACCCAGGTTAGATTAATATCATCCAAACAACATTTTAAAATATTAACCTCGATTCACCTCTATTCCCTTCACCTCTGTTAATTTTTAATGTTTACCCTCGCCTCGATTCACCCCAATCCAAATGGACCATTATTTTTAGTAGCATGGCAAACTTGAACAAATTGGATTTTACTCAATTAGATGTTTCAGGTAGGAACTATCTAGCATGGGTTCTCATCTTAGAATTACCTATGGAAGAGTCAAATTCTATATCCCCACATGATAATGCTAAGGCTATGATTAGAAGAGGCTAAAGAATCAATACTTGAATAGTAAGAGTTCTCTTAAAGAATTGAACTCTTTAAGATTTTTAAGAATCGTTATCACTGTCACAAGATCGTTGTCCTTACTCGAGCAAGGTATGAGTGGATGCATAAAAGGTTGCAGGATTTTAACACTTAATGATAACAAGGCATGTCTAGAATTGTTTCAAATTTAAGACTAGTGAAATAGTTATTGTGGAAGAAATGCTAGTAAAGAGTTAGTCAACTTTTCATGCCTCCAATGTTGTACTCTAGAGTAGTTATGAAAGTTAATACCAACTTATAAACATAATACCAGTAGCCAAACAAAACAATGAACTAGTTCAGAAAAATCATGAGATAAGACCTACCGGCACCATTCAATTACCTAAATCAACGATCACAATTTTAGAAACAAATGTTAAACCTTCTAACAAAAATAGAGACGAATTGAAGGTTGTAGTCACAATTGTAATCCCAATTGTAGTTATGGACATAATAAAACTTGGATAAACAACATCTAACAAAATAAAAGGGATAATTCTAGAAGAGATGCATCATTAAAAACACCTACAACTTACCCAAAAATCCTTATTATAGGGGTAGCATGACTGGACGCACATGTAGTAAATCTCCGCATCTAGTTCAGATATGTAAAGCTTCAATGAAACCAAAAGCAAGTAGAGGCTAATTTCAATAAGCAAAAAGTCAAGGAAATACCAATCTTGAAGAAGTAGGAATTATGGTAAATGTCTACTTGGAAGCTTAATTTATTTTATTTCTCTTACAAATGTAATGAAGAGATTTAATTTGAAGGAACTCTCTTAGTCCTAGACATAGGAAACAACTGTTGAAGAATTAGCATGGATTTAGAGAGATCCCAACCAAATCGAAATTAATAAGAATATGAACAATTGAGAATTAAGACACAAAACAGAACAATTGAGGAAAAAATAGAGATATTTATTCCTGCTCTTTTGTAATTACAGAACGATTTAACTAATCAATAAATCAATCAATTATACAAATCTACAATACTTTTTAAATGGAGAATTCTGTAGGGAAGAAGTTGGTACGCACGACTCCCAACAACTAAAGTTTCAACATGTATTTTTTTATAAAAGAAATAATTCTAGAAGACAAAACAGCGTGATTCGGAAATATAGCAAAATTACAGTTCGTGTTTATGAAATACAGGACCCCATATTTATTTCCTTACTCTAGATTTCTTCCCAAAACACATCAAGGATACCACAGAGAAACACGGTCTATGTTCATTAACACAGGACCCCTATGTTTTTCACATAAACCTCTATATTACAGTAAACTTCTCCAACACTTACATGAACCAACATAATGTTATTTTGTACTCAAATACTCAGTCAAAACTCACAATTCTCCACCTTGATGCAATATTTGTGATGTATGACATGTAAAGACCTCTACAAAAAACTTAGCCCAACAAAGGGTCTCATGGCCTATGAACATCATTCAAGTCCGATAAACACTCAAACTTACTCTCAATGAATGGATTTGTTAGCATATCAACTGGATTATCCAAAGTACCCACTTTCTCCAACACAACTTTGCTTGCAGCAACAGTATCCCTGATAAAGTGATACCTAATATCAATATGCTTCATTCAACGATAAAAAGAATGCTAATTCTTCGTTAAACAGATAGCACTCTAACTATCACCGCAAACAACTAGAGTACCATGACCAAACCTCAATTCTCGTACTAAACCACCAAGCCACAAGGCTTCCTAAAAAGCCTCTTTCATAGCCAAACACACAACCATAGAACCTCTAAGGTCAGATACTAGCAAACTAGTATACCTGTGATCATTAGGACCACAACTAAAGTCAGAGTAACCCATTAATAAAATAGTAGACAACACATACTCAATATAAGCTAATATTATATGCACCAAATACCTCAGAATCTGTACCACAACTAAGCAAGGTATCTTCAAGAGATTCACCACACACATGCTTACCACATGAGCAATACAGCAGTCGGTACTAATCACATCTAACATCAAGCATCTTACAGTTGCAAAGTATGAACCAATGACTAAGCAAGCCACAACAATTGCTTTGGATTTGGGCACATCCAAAGTCTTCTGCTTGTTTTCCTTGGGCGTTTCTTTTGTTGCAACAAGAAAAATATAAACACACAATAAAATAATAACCAATAAAGCATCACGTACCAATGTCTAAGTCCAGCAAAGAGACCACATCTCTTCAGCAACATCAACAGAATACCACAAGGCAGAATTAACACCCAAAATAACCTCTGAGTCTAACATTGGCTCCCGCACTCCAATACCACTCACAATATACAGTACATCACTAGATCTGCTTAAAGCAATGCCCACTTACTCTACCTAATGACTAGATTCCTTCTCACTAGAAAAATGTGTACCATCTAGACCAACAACAACCTCCACCTCGCCTGAAGCACCCAACAAACTCTCCTGCTCAGCCTTCCTATCAAGAAGGAATTTAGACTCACAAAAGATAACAAATCTAAATGTAACCAAGTCACAACACAAGGACCCTCCAGTCGTGCCAATGACACTACCATGTCTTGGTCGCATCAAATCAAGGCAAGCAACATATGAGTTAAACACTCTCAATGTCACCCCAACTCCACCTTTAATAGCTATACCAACAAACTCATACAATGTCCCGACCCGCTTACCAACAATCACCACCACAACCCCTTTAGCAAACTTCAATGTGTCATTCTCAATAACACACCTATAACATTTGCTTTCCAGGGAACACAGAAAAATCAAGCTCTTGGTCATGTCAGGAACATGACAATCACTAGATAGTATCCTAACCATACAATCATGCATCCTCAGCCTCATAGTCCCAATCCCAGCAACTCTGCACGAAGCACCATCTCCCAAAACAACAACTCCACCTCAAACAATGTCACATTCCTAGAACCATCTTTTGTTGGGACATACAAGGTAGGAGTACCCAGAACCCAAAATCCACTTATCAACCAATCTAGTATGTTCATCTATGGCAGTCGGTACATCACCATCACCCCTAGCTATGATAGGATCACGCTCATTAGATACACCATTACCAGAATCTGTCGATTTTCTATTAGGATAGTATCTCCTAATATAGCCTTTCATGCGACAACCGTGGCATGCCACATTCATCTCACAACTCTTCGACTTAGATGTGGATATATTCTTATCACAAACCCCCAGTCACGCGTCCTCCCCCTAGCTACCAATCACTCGATATGTGAGTCCTCAAAAGTATCGCTAATAGTTAACTGACTATCAATCAACTCCCGACTCTTTAAATGAAGAATTCTATGGAGAAAAAAAAAAGTTGGGACGCACGACTCTCGACGACCAGGTTTTCAACATGTCACCTTTTAAAGAAGAAAAAATTCTACGGTACAAAACAACATGTTTAGGAAATATAGCAAAAACACTGTCCGTGTTTAGGAAATACGGGACCGCTATGTTTATTTCCTTACTTTCGACTTTTTCCCAAAACATATCAAGGATTCCACAGAAAAACACGGTCTCTGTTTATTAACACGGGACCCCCATGTTTATCACACAAACCTCCATACTACACTAAACTTTTCCAACACTTGCACAAACCAATACAATGTTATGCTGTGCTCAAATAACCAACCAAAACTCACAATAACATTTTTTTATTAAGCTATTCATGGTTGAGCAAATCTTTTTATGGATGTGGAAGTCATTTTACTTCCTTATGTTTTGAGTCATGATTATTTAGTTGGTTCTCTTTATCAGTACAAGACATTTTGTAATGTCTAATAAATAAAAGTTCTCTTTTTGTTACTTATTTTGACATACCTTGATTATATATGCTCTATAGGATAAAAAATGTATAAAAGCCATGTCAGACATCTCTATTAATGGAAGACTTTGGAGCAATCTCTATCATGTTACTTGAAGGAACAAGAATAAACATAATTAACGTGTTATATTGGACAAAGTCTAAAGCTTTGTTTGGTAAATTAATATACGATATGAAGATAAACTGAAATGATATATAATGACATTTCTCAGTACATATTTTAAAATTAATTTATTTGTTTGAAGTTATTTTATAGTATGTTATGACAAAAGCAGAGCAGTCTTAAAATTTTGCAAAAGTAATATATAGAGATAAACAATGGTCGCTAAACACAATCTTTTATTTAGTTCTAAAGATATTAAGATAAATAATCATTATGTTGAAAGCATTCATGCAAACCTATAGTTTTTTAGAACTCATATTAAAAACTAATAAAGTTCATAATAAATAATTCACAAATTGACTAAAATGCCTACATTGGAACATGAACAATGTTATTATTATGTCATATATTAATGACGTGGGATAAGGTAAATAAGGAAATATAACAATAAATTTTTTTTGGAACATGAAAGATCACTGTATGAAATAAAAATGAAAAAACCTATAGGCTCTCTATTACGAAACAAAGAGAGTATATTATAACTTCATCCGAAACGAGTCTCAAAAATGATACAACTTTATACACCTATTTACATAAAATATCATGACCCCTATTGTAATCCCCTATAAATTTAGGTCTTTACAGTGTGTTAATTCATGTATTTGATCATGCTCTCAAAATGTTTAGTTGTAGTTTGAGGTATGCCTTAAGATGATCCTTAAAGGGTTTGGGGAGAGAATTCGTTTCAATCCAAAGACGTGGTTTCCTAAAAACCAATCACCTAGTTTTGGAATACCAGCCAACTAGTTTAGGTTTTTGCAGAGCTTTTACAACTTGAAGAACTAGCTCAAATTTGAATCTTCTTGAATGGGTTGATTAACTTCAAAGATTTTTGAGTAATCAGTTTATAGTTTATAACTTATTTTCTGAAGGATTTTCAAACAAGTTTAGCCCTGATCGAAGCATTATCTCAGATTGAGGGGACAAAATTTGTGTAAGAAGTGATTGATGACCTCATTCTCTTATCCGCTTCTTCCTTCCTCTAATGTGCACAACCAAACCTATGCACACACAATCCAATGATTTTCATCCTAAAAGATAACTTCTGACCTTATCCCCCATGCTTTTTGTCCCTTTTCCCTTCTGGTATTTCTGATTTTCTGTTGTACAAAAACTGGAGCTTCTTAGCCATCACCATTTCAACTATAAGAGCATAGAGTCCACTCTACACCTCTAAAATCTACCTTAGCCCAAAATTCTAGCTAGGGTTCATGTTTCAGTGTTATATACCCCTCCTCCTCCCCTCACCCCCCCCCCCCCCGATCTTGGCCACAATTGCAACCTTAGCCTTTCTTTTCTTTGTTTACCCTAAACCACCGAGCTTCTCTTTTCTCCACTCTTGCCTCCATTCTTCTTTCTCTCCTCTTGTATATCTCAAATTCTAATCTCCTCTCTCCTTCTAATCCTCTAGCTAGCTCACTTTTCCTCCCTTCTTCCAATCCCCTAGCTAGCTCACTTTTGTTTCTCTCAAACAAAAGGAAGTTAGATTTATGAGAAGTTGAAGATTCTTACATTTTCTGATTTTTGGGTGGAAGAAGTTGATTTCTCTATCTTCCTTCAATTTTGAGTTTTGTTTCAATTTTAAAGAACTCTTAAGAAGTTTTGCTAAGCTTTAATCTTATGTCTTCTAAGGTGTCCAAGATTTTTGAAGACCTTTCTCTCTTTCTTGTGACTTTTGCTAGCTTGGCTACCTCTTTTGTGTGATGTGAATGGGTATATAGGTTGTGTAGGTTTGGATTTCTAAAATATATGCAAGCATGTATGTCAACAATGGGTAAATACAAGCATGATTGGATGAAAGTTATGCAAGTATGAGTAGGAAACAAGAAATGGAGTAGAGTATGATTTGTAAAAAAAAAGTTTTGTGCCCCTTGAATATGCTACTCGTTCAACTCAAACTTGAATAGTAGAAAGTTGGGTTTACAATATGTGCCTAACCACACTTGTTCTTGTATTAATTTATTAGTTATAAATAGCCTTAATCACCCCCTTCCACTCAATTTTATCTTAGCAGCCAAAATATTCCAACCCTCTTTAGCCTTGTGCTCTTTTCTCTCTAATTTAAGCTTTAAGCATGTATAATGATAAGCATGCACATGATTTAAATAGTGGTAAATTGATGTAATCCTAAGCATGATTTAAGTATTTAGTTGTTAATCCATGATTTTTATGTGGTAAAAGTCTAGTATGCACCATGTTAAATGTTCAAGTTGAATAAACGAAGCATAATTAGTTTCAAGCAATATGATGGAATTGTACCCTGAGTAAACTGGCCAACTAGTTGGGGTTGGAACCAATCCACTATTTACCAATCATATTGGGTCATTATGACCCACCAACTAGTTAACTGTTTATCGCGATTTTTGTGTTTCTCTCCTAACAGGTTACCGATCAACCACTTAGGACAAAACTTATCAACTCGACTAGTCTGTCTAGAACCATCTAGCTCTATTTTGGCTTTATATATTTTCTATTTATGGACCCAAACTAGTCCATTGTTTCTAAGGGCCAATTTGTACTTCAACGGTATTTTGTGATATTTTGAAGGCTATTCTTGGTAGTTTGATCATAACTTTGACCTTAGTGCTAGATTTTGACCTAAACTTTGATTATGGAAGAAAATAAAGAATAATTAGAAATAAATGATGGTATTGGATGCCTATGATTATTATTGGATATTCTATTTGTCCTTTATGGCATAATTTGGTTAAGTGGTAATGTTACCCTATTTGATGGGGAATGGTGAACAATGTGAGATGTTATGGGGACATGTTGGATTGGTATGATGTGTGGGACCTGAATTGCTTTGTGTTCTCAACATGTATCTAATAAAACACTAATCACTTCAAAAGGAAGATCACCATATGGGTCTAGATTATCCAATCCTTGATTAATTACAAAGAGTTATTCTGCCTTTGGGCATTTCATATTTTTATTTGCTTTCGAGCGAGATCCTAGTGATCCGAGTGTCTTTTCTACTCTAGACACTGATGATGTACCAATACTAAAGGGCATAGTCATCTAGGTAAGTTATTTAGCTTCAACCAAACTTTATGTCCATTAGTGCTTACTTGGCTTCAGCTGAACTTTATGTGTTTACTTGGTTTCGGCTGAACTTATGTCCATTTGGTTATTTAATTTGACTTCCATTGGTATTAAGAGACCCTGGGATGATCCACCCCATTGCTTAAAAGAATTAAATGGATGTATAATCAATCATAATTTGATAATTAATTGAATAAAGCCTAGAGATACCTTAGGTGGTTTATCTTGCTAATATGTGGCTTATGATTGTGTACATGTTATGAACCATGATATTCCATAATTTCTATGATGTTTATGTTTATCCATGATCCCATGTATATTGTGAAGCATAAAGTATAAGTGTAGGTATGCTCTAGTGGAATATCATTCGATCATAGTGTATGAATTGCTATGTTATGATGCATGAACATATTGTATGGGAGCCTTGTATGACCCATGTCTATCTATTATGACTATATATACATCATGAACCTCCTAAAAAAGGTGCATTGGCCTATTCAATACGTAAAGCATTGACATGCTCGTTTAATTGATAACTTGCTCAATTTCACAAACAGAGAACCTTGTGCAGGTTTGTGAGGATGGCCAATAGGTGGCCATGTGTTTGTTTGAGGTCAGGGCTTTGAGAGCAAGAAATTCCAGCATTGCATTTGTCTTTTGTGGGTCCTTAGAGACTAAGACTTTGTACAAGTTATCTCTCTTGCACTTTTCTTTATGTATTTTCATAAATTTTTTCGGATCTGATATGGCCTTGGTTTATAAAATCCTAATAACTCTCTTTTCTTTATGTGATTTACCTTGCACACACCGGTTTATCTTGAGTGCTGTGTTTAAATACCATAGCCTTGCGTCTAGCATGGGACATACAATATGATATCTATCTTATGCTGAATATGGTGGTAGCATCCTATTTTTCATAAAGTGGTTTTCATATTTTTGCTTTCGTAAATGTTATATATATATATATATATATATAAACGATATTGAAAAATGAGAATGTTACACCTATTGTATCAAATTTTATGACCAACCCAAATAAATTAGTCAACAACATGTTCACTTTGTGGTATGATAGACTAGATGAGAGACACTAATTTATATCATTGAAAACTCACATGGACACTTATTACTGACCTAAAAAGTAAAACTTGTCCCCTTGGCACAAGTATAATAAGTACATATGGACCCTCTTACGTTCCTTAACCGAATGTAGGGAGACGTATGTTGGCCCATGACCCATCCATATGGGCCTTTAAATATCTTATGATGCTAATAGATATGTTAACCTAATAATCACTATTAATATTCTCTCAGTTAGGAACCTAAGGGTGCGTTTAGTTTGGGAAAATAATTTTGTATTTTCTATCTCTAGTTTTACGAGTAAAACAAGAAAACAATTCCCATGGAGAATTAGAAAAACGGGTTTATTTGTTCATATTATAAAACTACATTTTAATTTTAAAATTTTAACAACATGTTCATCTTCTTCAAGATTAGATGATGATAATGACTATGACGATGATGATGACCACTATGACGATGATGACAGTGGCAACGATGATGATAATAATAACCAACATTATCAATAATATTATTATTATTAATTTCAATAATAATAGCATTTTTATTATTAATATTAACAACAAAATAATAATAATCATAATAATAATAATACTAATAATAATCATGATAAAAAATAATATTGATATTAAAATTCACATTCATAACAATAATAATAATCAACAGTTACAATGATAATAATAACAATAGCAATATTATTAATATGATAATCTTAAGAATAGTTATGATAATAATAAGATTAATTAAAATATGTATAATAATACCAATTATAATAATAATGATATTAATGTTATTATTAATATAAATAATTCATATTATTATTATGCAAATTTATTATAGTATTATCGTTATATATAGTAGTAATAATATTATTATTTATGTACATAATAATATTATTATTATTCTTGTTACTAATATATATAATAAATATAATATTACTATTTTTAATAATATTAATATTAATCATATTATAATTTTCTTAAAAATAATATAATGAAAGAATATTATCATTATTTTTAGAAATATTAATATTAATATTGTTGCTATTATTATTACTAATACTATTAGTAATATTCATAATGATAATATTATTAAATTTATTAGTAATATTATTACTAATTACTAATTAATTGTAATATTAATTTTATTATTAATGTTAATATTAATAATTAGCAAATTATCATTTTACGAATATTAATATATCTAAACAACAATATTAATATTAAATGTAATAATATTATTATTATGAATATTAATGTTAAGAATAATAATATAAATAATATAACTAATTATGTTAACAATAATAATAGCATTAGTATTATTTTGTTAATATTTGTATTGGTAAATATTAATAAAATTAATAAAATATCAATATTATTATTCACATTATTATCAATAATAATTTTTCAATTAGAAGGTAATGATATACATTTATATGGAAAACTCAAAAAACATAGTTTAGGTTGTTTTCTAGTATTCCTCACTTAGTTGGAAAATTGTATTTTCTAGTTTTTTAATCAAAAAAAGGAAAACAGAAGTTATGAACATGTTTTCTAAATTTTTGGAAAACAAGAAAAAGTTTTTTAGACAAAAAACCCGGGTTTTTTAAACTAAACGCACTCTAAGTTTTTATAGGCCCTTAAGCTAAATTATTAAACTAGTGGCATCTTTTCTTGATTATCCTACTAAGAAAGTAAGGCTAAACAATGCAAGAGAAAACACATCACAAGCAGTTATAAATACTGTCTATCTATTGGAATAGATGTAGATCATCCAATGGCTCATACCCATATAGAAAATGGTCTTACATAATCATTTATGTGTTCTTTATATACTTATATCTCCTTCTTAACATACTAAATGGTACCAAAAAGAAGCCTAGGAAGGTTTGTGAATTTTTTATTCCTTTCAAGTATCAAGTACTTACCAATGACAAATGATCAATTTATTGCTAGGTATTTGGATTTTCAATTTGATGAGATAATTTTTCAATTTTAGAGGAAGGGAAAAGGGAGATTTTTAAGAAATAGACAACATGGAACATTTCCATGACATACTTACATGCAAAACAAATCAAAGTGAAGGCGAATTTCAACGGATATATGCACACAAAATGTAGCCAAACAACTAACAAATGCACTTATCAATACCAAAAAAAAAGTGAAAAATCACACATAGAAAAGAAGCATGTTCTAGCTCATTTAGAAGAGGGCTCCTAAACAACCAATAACAAGTGAGTCACATGAATGTCAAAGATTTACCAATTGAATCCATGGACATGAACCATTGAAAGAGGGCCTCAACCTCGATACATTAAAAAAGAAAAGATTTTTATCATACCATTGATAATATGAAGCCACAAAAGGATAATTGAATCCTCGAAATGAGATAAAACTTTCACATGTCAGTCAAAATGAAATAAACTAAAATGATGCAATCCAGGGAGAGATCTTACCTAAACATAAAATGCCAAAACAAATATTATCCAAAGGCCTTGAAAATATAGATGTATATGATTAAATACTAGTGTTGTTATAGCGTAGTAGCCGCTATTTAATGAATCATGGATCAACCACAGCACAAAATTACCGATACACTATGGTTTTAAAAAATTTCACTTTATCAGCCATTAAATATACAATTTATTAAGAATTTCTCAATCTATCAAAAAAAGCATGCATAATAATTTTTTTCTTATTTATTTACCATATATATCTTGGATCAAGTTACTAATGAATTATAATAAAGTATAGCTATTTATTACCTTCATATCTACCACTAAATAACACGTGCTTTTTTCATTCCAAGGAAAATTTAGGATTCGACAATTTAACATATAATGATTTATTTAAATGCTTCTCATATAATAAATAAAATACTAGTTTATTAAATACTTATATTTATAGCATCAATAAATAATAATTAGAGTATATAGTGAAATAAAAATTCACTCTGCGACGACCGCGACACATAGATTAGTTGGTACACAAATGAAGTAGTCACCAGTCGGTAGCTTTACAAATCACAATGAAAATGATTATCCTCGACCACCCATTAAGGAATGTAGAAATAGAAATGATTAAGAAATTTGGAAGGAAGAAATACAAATAGAATTAGACTCACTAAATAAATGCGGCATATAGGCCTATAGTTTTAACACAAGAAAATGCTAAACCAATCGGTAACAAATGGGCGTTTGGTCATTAAAGGTTACGTAATGAAATTGTTAGGTACAAAGTTAGATTGGTTGCAAAAGACTTTACACAAAAGCTAGGAGTTGATTATACATAAACTTACTCCTTACCATGTATGTTATTACACTTAAATTTCTAGTTATCTATGAGGTTTTTGAAAAACTTTAAATGCATCTTATGGATGAAGTAATGGCATATCTATACGCATATTTGGATGTTGACATTTCATGAAAATCCCAAAGAATTAGTGCTTGTTTGGAGCTACTTATCAAAAGTAGTTATCCAAGATAATCACTTATTTTGAAAAAAACTTAGCTTAAAAAATTTTTAAATAAGTAATTATTTTAGATAACTACTTTTGATAAGTAGCTCCAAACAAACCATTAAATATTGATGAAGATTTTAAGACAAAACCTTG
Source organism: Tamarix austromongolica (assembly GCA_039764185.1). Classification (NCBI taxonomy): domain Eukaryota; kingdom Viridiplantae; phylum Streptophyta; class Magnoliopsida; order Caryophyllales; family Tamaricaceae; genus Tamarix; species Tamarix austromongolica. The sequence goes on from CM077809.1 coordinate 124,065,860, forward strand.
CCACAAAAAAGAAGATCCTTATGTGGACTTAAGCAACTCGGGCACATGTGAATGTGATATAATCATCTCAATGAGTACTTATTATTGAGACAAGTCTTTCTGTATTCCCTTTGTATCAAAAAAGAAGACATTCCATTAATTTGCACACTTTTTAAGAAACTAATAAAAGTGGTATTAAAAATCTCACTTACAACCTTCATTAAGAAATAACAAAACATTTAATACATATATAATTAAAAAAATGAGGGAAAAATTTGAAAATTTGAAAATATGCTTTAACTTTTTTTTAAATCACTTTATTTTTTATATAAAAATTAAATGACAAAATGACTTACTTTTTAATATAGATAGAGTATTTATCACCAGAAAAAAGGTCAGGGTATGCAATTATAGCCATATGTGTATATCAATGTTATTAGGACTATGATAAAGATTCAAACGTGGCTGAATGCTCAAAATAGAATAAAATAAAAATAAAAACATCTATGAACTATCAAGTATTGTTTCAACCTACAGTTCAAACATACAAAAAATGGAATTTTCGTTCATCAATCCAAGTACAAAAAGATCATCCTAAATCACTCAAGTATGGATAAAAGCATATCCAAATCCAATAAGCACGTCAAAGGTTGTTCAATCACTTAATATTATAAGAGCATTTTCATCTCCTAGTAAATAATGGGGAAAAAAAAGGGTCCTCATGCATAATATTTACGGAAAATTATAAACTAGGTCGTTTTAACAAGTTTTGTGACAAATTAGGTTTGCAATATTTTTTGGTACATATTAAGTCTTTGTACTTATGTAATAGACATCAGAAATCAATATATGTACATAGATTGCCATTGAATAAATTAGGATACTATATAGGTGCTATATAATAATTATGAAAAAAAATATTATCAATTTAAATTAGGATATAAGGCGTGTGAATATCCATGATTACCCTCAATCAGATTTCTTAGTTTGGAAAGAATAAAGAATAAGGTAAAAAGAAGTTGCAACAAAGAAACTAACGAAACAAAATATACAAAATCCCCATCAACTATATCAAAAGAAAAGAAGGAAACAAACGCACCATCAACTATATCAAACGAAACTTAGCAAGCAAAAGTAAAAATTGATTATGTATGTTCCCAGTTAAGTATGAAATTGTTGATAATGATACTATATCAAGCTGATGAAGCCATGGAGATGCCAATCTACAAACTTCCAAAGCAAACGTAAAGATATTAAAAACTTGGACATTATGATATACTGACTATTATGCAAGGAAACCAAACACATAATATACCATATATAATTGTAGTAAGATAAAAAAAAAATACTACTATATACAGATATAGATACTACTACATGTAATAAGTATACTACAATAAACATGTAGGATACTAATGTAAACTAAAAGTATACACCTCATAAAATACTATACAAAGGTGAATATAACAATACTACTATAGGCATATACAAATGATACATGCATATAAATATGCTCTAGTATACATCCAAAATTCTAATAAAGACAACATAAGTATACTTCTAAAATAAATATATAATATTAAAGATTAGTCCACTCTAAACATACTATTATATACATCTAAAGATTCTAATATAAAGACACAAATAATTCAGTAATGATACACAAGGCTTGCAATCGACATCAGAAAAGATAAATAGTTTTATGAATATTAGACTGAAATAAAATAATTAATATGCCTTTCCTATTTCACCAGAGTTGACATCTATTTTCATAGTTAACTAGTAGCTTCCCTTTCAGTTTTGAAGTAAAATTGAAAGGCTAAAGCAAATTAATTTCAAGGGAATAATAGGAAATTTCGATTTAAAATATGACCTAAAATGAACAAACAAACAAAAAACTTTCCAACCTTATTGGAAATGTAGCTGAAAAATGACATAATGTATAATTTTCTACAATATTTACGAGTAATAAGTGCATTGATGTATCTTGCAAACAATACCCGACTAGACATAACATTTTCAATTTATTTAATTGCAAAATTTAGTTCAGCACTCACATCCCTATTAGAACAGTATAAAACATTATGTTATTCACAAGGAACAAGTAACATGCGACTACATTGTCAAAGGAAGGAGGATCATGAGAACGTAAATTTAATAGGATATAGATAACATATTTTCATCTGTAAAAGTCATATTATCAGTCGGTATCTAAGAACAGCTATTTCATAGCATTCAACTAAAAAACCTTAGTAGTCACGTCATCTAATCACAATGAGAAAATCATCTTATATTAGATAAGGTAAGATTATGTATTGCCATAGTCAATGAGACACCACATCCACTGTTCATGTGGTTTGAAGTAGATTACAAAGAACCCATCACTGATATATGAGGATAATGCAGCTGTGAGGGGTTTATTGAATGTTATAAAACTAAACATATATCACCAAAATTCTTCTCACTCATGAACTCCAGATCAAAGGTAAATTTAATATTTGTCCACTTCAATATGAGATTTATTCACAAAATCATTATCTCCTAAGATAATATTTGAAGGGTTATTTTTACCCGTTTCCTTAGCCATAGTTTTATCTTGTATAGTTTTATTGTCAAAGTTTCTAACGAGGCTATGTATTAAGTGATTACATTCAACTATCCAACGTGGAGTATTCTAGACTTTTCAAATTCCTAAACATTTCATATTTAGTACTAATTATCCCATAATTAAATATTGAATAACCATAATATTTATTGTATAGAATTCTAGTATAAATGAATAAAAGACACTCTTCTTTGCTTGATTCTATCTTCTTTGTCTCTTTTCAATTCTCCAATCTCATTTCAAATAGAAGTGTCATTAACTTTCATTAACTTTCAGAGATTGACCAAACATTCATTTATAAGGTACTCCCAGAATCTCATATTTACGTTTACCCAAACAGAAGAATGGAGGTGCATTTAAATCCTATTGAAGAAAAAGCCATCTTCAGGGGTGTAGATAACTTTTGAAATTTAATTTTTATTTTTTTTAATTGAGATACATCCAGCCTGCGTTCGATTTAACCTGAGTCAATAACGACTTGGAGTCTTGTAAATCTTAATTTTTGGCCCAGTAAACGGGCATTATCTAATTTAATAGCATTCAGCTTTTCTCTAATAGTTTAGCAAGCTCTTCTTCAAATGCTTGAATTCTTACCAAAAAATCCCTAAATTTGTACCTTACTGTCATATATCCCAATCGCCGAGCAAATTAAACCATTAATCAACTGAACTGAACTGATTCGAGTGAAAAAGCTGTAAATAGGGGAAAAAGAAAACAAACAAACATGTAATAAAATGGAGAGCACCTCGAGTGAATGAAGGAAATGCTCTCGAACGAGGGACGCTAACCCATGTTTGCAAAGAGATTGTACTTGAGAAACGAACTCCGACCCAACTGAGAGATCGCCGTCGTCCCTGAGTAACGTTTCGGTACTCGAGCAAAATCCATTCCAGCTGTCTAAGATTTCTTCAATTGAATGGGCACCGAGAGACTCTAAAATTTCAAAATTGCAGACCCCCAATGTACTCGTTTTCATTGTTCAGGCGCAATTGAACAAAGTTGGTTCTTGAGAGGAGTGGCAGTGCAATAGAGTGTCCCTGAAAGTGGGTGGGTGTTTATCAGCTGTTTTTGCCGCTGCACGGCGTCAGAAGACGAAGAAGGGAAGGTTGTAACGGAGGCCTATGCGCGGCGGCAATTCGCAGGCATTGTGAGTGCTTTCCGGTTTCGCAGCTCGTGGTGATTGCGCTGAGCTCGACGCTAAATCGAGCCAGGGGTTGAGCCTGTTTCGTTCTGGGACGCGAGATTCGATTGGACTGAGTAGGGTGGTGGCGTCGGTCAGACGATTGTTGTGATGAGGGAGGGAGGCAGCGGAGCTGAAGGCATGGCTCCAGCCAGTGCTGTTGTGAGGCGTTCCACTGGGTCTTGAGCTGCACTAGCTGGATGTACTGAGGCTGGGCAGTGACGCTATTGATAGAAAATAATTTTAATGTGCTTAGTTACCCGAAAAATTTTTTCAAAAATAAATAAGAAGGAGAATAAAAAAGAAAAATATACTGTTGCATTTTTTATATCTTTATTAGGAAAAAATCGACGAAAATATATAGCAACTCTCGTCGAGTCGATGAACGTATGCAACTCCTCTATCAACGAAGCATTCTACAGTTGAATTTCCTTCTCCACCACCAACGAATTCCTTCTAACTCTTCTTCCATCGACCTTACCTCCTCCATCAACATTTGCTTAATGCATAGAATTCATCTTCTAGCAACCTTAACCCCAACTTTTTCTATCAAAGAATTTTTTCTCCTCCATCAACCTCGACCTCAAATTTCTCCGTCGACCACTCTTCTTCCATCAACTTTGCCTCCTCCATCGATTACTCCACCTCGATCAACATTTTCTTCCTCCATCGAAACGCAGGTAATTGCTATTGTTTCTTTGGTTCACAACTACAAATTAGTTGCCATTGAGAGGTGATTATTTATCTTATTCTGATTCAATTTCTGTACTTCTATGATGCACTTTTCATTTTATTTGTTGATATGATTCATTGTAATGGGTATTTCGATTTTTGTACTTCTATGAAGCTCTTTCTATTGATTATCGTTGATATGATTTTGTTTAATGGATTTCGATCTCTAGACTTCTGTAAAGCCCTTTCCAATTTATCTGTTGATTATTGTTCTTATGATTCAATTTAATGAGTATTCTGATTATTATACTTCTGTGAATCCCTTTCTATTGATTATTGTTAATATGATTCTACTTAATGGGTTTCGATTTCTAGACTTCTGTGAAGTCCTTACCAATTCATCTATTGATTAGTATTGATATGATTCAGTTTAATGGATATTTCGATTATTGTAATTCCATGAAGCCCTTTCCAATTTATTTGTTGATTATTGTTGATATGATTTAGTTTAAAAGCTTTCTGTTCTCTCCCTTGCTAGATAGATACCAAGATAGGGACTAAATATAGCATTGGACGATGAGTAAACATGCCAAATTACCTCAAACCTAATTAGATTAGACTGCCATCCACTAAGCCCGAAATTTCTAAGCTACTGAAATGTAGCTTAGTACAAATTTATGTAGGAGGAAATCCAACAATTTATCTACTTATATATATGTATATTATGTATATGTGTGTGGGGGGTGGGTGGGTGGGTGTGGGGGTGTGTGTCATTAATATTCATTTGTTGGTAGAATAAATATAGTTAATTTTGTGATTCATCCTTTGAGATGGTCTTTGCTACATATTGATCATCATCATTTTGCTACAGTCTTCATCCATCGAACCCGTCTTCCATCCCCATTAATTGTTCTTCTCCTTGAGCTTCCTCCTAGCACGGCTCCTCCAAGGCGCAACATTCATAGCGGTTGGCAGTCTAGTTCCAACTCCAAGCTCCTTGTTAGAAGGCCTTTGTCTCAACCAAGTTGCAGCTTACTGAATCAATTTGAACAGGTAAGTCACTTCCTGGTTATGGTTAGTTGCCCATTGCATAGCATGGAGGTACTAGATTTCTGTGAAATTTTCATGATCTTTCTATTGAGGGAGTTGACTATGACATATGTAGTATAATACTATAAGGAATTGAGTGATTAGAGTATATGTTTATGTCTTTATTTATGATTAGTATTGGGTGTGAAACCCAATAAGTCTATCATCTCAGGTGAAAATGAGGGATTTTCATTAAGCACGTTGTATAGATAACAATTATTACACAAGTGAAAGCAATTAAAGGACTGAAAAGAAAATAATCTATTAGGTTTTGGATGAACATATTAGTCTAATGACAAAAGAAAATAATTTAGGTTTTATTTGGATAGGGAACTCTAAGAATGAAGAGATTTTCAAAAGCGATTCACTTATATCAGAATTATGCTTATGTTGTATCAGATACTGAGGGAGTAAAATCCTCCTTCTCTTAGTTTTAAATGGTAAAACAAATCTAATAACTATGTTCCTGAGCTATTGTTGTAGTTTATCTAATGACATTCTTGTTTTATGCTTGTAATAGTGGAGAGTGTGATGGTATGAAAAATAAATTGTATGGTAAGTTAGAGAAATGTGGCTATTTTGTGCCAAGAGTCACCTTTATATGTTTTGTTTTATCTTAAGAAGGAATCTTGATGGATGAGTCAAAGGTGGAGGTAATAAGAATGTGGCTTGCATCTATATCATTCACAAGCATTAGATCCTTCCATTAACTTGCCTCATTCTTTAGGCATTTCATCAAAGGATTTAGTACCCTAATAGCTCCTATCGCCGAATGCCTCTAGAAAGGGGAGTTCACTTGTACTACAACCACTTTGTGCATGATGCTAAACAAATGGCATTAAGCTAAGCTTTAGTATTGAAAGTGGGGAGTACTTTCAACAAAAGTTGAAAAGGTAGAATGGAGGTGAGGAATATTCAGAAACTAAAACTTGGTTTTGATACCTTCATACCCAAATACATGCATCAACCAACTAAATTTATAAATCTTATCATAAATGGTGCAAGATTTTTGCAAACAATTCATACAGCACACAAAATAGTGAGTGTCGAACTCAAATGTTTTTTTTTTTAATCCAGAAAGACTTACCCTTCTTGTATTCTCACCCTCCTTTTAAGAAGTGGGGTCATTTTCCAAGGTTAAAAAACATAGTAATAACCATATATATTAGTCTTAGTACACCCTCACCCTTAGTTTAATGCTACAAAAGTTAGCTATGGTTAATAAACTTCAATAAGCTAGTGTTGATTGTGTGTCGAGAACCAGCAGCTACCCGCCACTAGATGGTTTATGATATAAACTATGATAAGATTTAGGATACATAGATTAAACATTAAAAAATTTTAAAAACATAATTTAAGTAAGCTTAGCTAAATAAGGTAATTAAAGGATGGCAGCCTACTCGATTGATGGCTGCTCGAAGGTCTATTGAGTAGGATGATTATTTATCCTTAATGTGAGCCTGTACTAGAGGGCCTTGATATTCCCATAATTATCTTCCTAATGCACCTAATTCCTAGACAAATGATGGCAAATCATGTAGGTCTTGATTTGGTCGAACGGGGTGGAGTATAGAGGTGGGTAAAGGTAGTGGCATGGGTGGTTATTTGGAGTCATATATAAGCCTTTTGTACTGGGAGTTTGGGTAATCCATGTAGCATCTATATGGAGCCATGTTTACATGGGGTGGTGGAGGTTGTATAACTTACATGGCTGCTAAATATTCTAGCTATTTATTGACCCAAATAAGAAGAGTAAGTCTTCAATTTTAGAAAAATTAATAAGTAAATTATCCTTAGTTTGGAAAGATTGAGATGCTTTTGCATCATCCTCTCCCTATTGAGAAGGGATATCCTCATCTTCATAAGGTGTGTCATAAAGGTAAGGGAGTAAGTTTCCTACATTAAATGTAAAGGACAGATTCCCCATGTCATATGAAAGCTCAAGTAGATGAGCATTGTCACCTACCCTTTCAAGGATTTTGAAAGGACCATTGCTTCAAAGCATAAGTGTGTCTATCCTTCATGATGGAAACCTCTCCTTTTAAAGATGTAACCATACTAGGTCCCCTAACTCAAAAACTTATTATTTTTAATTTTTGTTGGCCTTCTTTGGATTTGTGTCATTAAATTTCTTGATTCGGGCTCTAACTTGCTCATGCAATTTCTTAAATTCAGTGGGTTATTGCTTTACCTAAAAACTAGTTTGCTTGAAGATGGGTAGGGGAATAAGATCGATGGGGGTGGTGGGGTTCAGCCCATACACCACTTCAAAAGGTGAGTACTTAGTGTGTAGTAGAGCAATTGTAGGCGAATTCTGCATGACTCAACTTGATATCCTAATCTTTTAAGGATGTATGGACCATGTTCCTTAAAAGCATTTTGATCATGCAGTTAGTGAATTATGTTTTTCCATTCATTTGTGAATGGTAGGAAGTGCGAAAAAAGAACTTTGGTACCAAGTAATCTCCACAAGATCTTCCAAAAATAGCTAAGGAAATTGGTATCTCAATCAGAGATGATTGTCTTTGGGATACCATGTAACATAACTATTTCCTTAAAGTAGAGATCGACTATGTAAGAGGTGTCATCCATCTTCTGGCATGGGAAAAAATGAGCCATCTTACAAGATCGATCTATGACCACTATAATGGCATCATGTTACCTTTGAGTTTTAGGCAGAGCTACTATAATGTCCATGCTTACATGATCCCAAGGGTGGTGAGGAATGGGTAAAGGTGAATAGAGTCCTTGGTGGAAGTAACTCTTAGACCTTTGGCATGTTAAGCACTTAGCCATGAGGGATTGTAAATCCCCCACTATGTAAGGCCAAAAGAAATGCTCCTAGAGTGCGTCAAAAGTTTTGTTGATTCCATAATGTCCTGCCATACCTCCTCCATGTACTTCTTCGATAAGTAATTCTTGGATGGAACACTTTGGGATACAATGGTTATTGCCCTTGAAGAGAAATCCTTCCTGCACTAGATATGGTCCTCGTGGCTTGCCTTGATCCTCCATACAGCTAGCAAAGTCTTCATCCTATTTGTACAACACTTTGAGACACTCAAACCCTAGGTCTCTGGCCTCTAGTAATGACAACATACAATATGTTCTTGAGAGGGCATTAGCCACAAATTTAGTCTTGCTACTATTGTGCTTTACTACAAAGGAAAAGGATTGTGAAAATTCTACCTACCTAGCATGCCTAGAGTTGAGTTTATGCTTCCTATTTATATATTTTAGGGACTCATGAACGGTATGCAATACAAACTGTGATGGTTAGAGATAATGTGAATAATGATCTAAAGCCCTAACTATGGCATAAAACTCCTTATTATATGTGTTGTAATTGGATCGTGAACCATTAAACTTCTCGCCAAAAAAAAGAAGCCATGGGTCCTCCTTCTTGTAACAAAGCTTCCCCAATATCAACTCCACTTGCATCACAATCAACCTCAAACACTTTATCAAAGTTGGGTAGTTGTAAGATTGGGGCCTCACTTAACCTATTTTTGATTAGGTTAAAGGCCTCTTGTGCAGGTTTGGTCCATTGGAAGATCCCTTTTTTTCAGACACTTGATGAGAGGCCCTAAGATTGTGCTAACTCATTTTATAAACCTCCTTTAGAAAGAGACAAGTCCATAAAATGATCTAACATCGGTGATGTATGTGGGTGTAAGCCATGACTTTATTGCCTCCACCTTTGACTTATCCCTGGAAATTCCACTTTCGGATACAACAAACCCTAAAAAGGTGACTCTCAGCAAAAAGAAGTCACGCTTTTCAAATTTGACATAAAAATATGTTATTCTTAAGGGCTAATAATACAAGTCCTAAGTGTCTTACATGATCATCTCAACTAGAATATTATACAAGAATATCATCAAAATATACGAATACAAACTTTGAAATAAAAGGTCATAGAATCTTGTTCATGAGTCTCATGAAAGTTCTTGGTGCATTAGAGAGTCTAAATGGCATGACTAGCCATTCATAGATCCCGCATTTGGTCTTAAAGGCAGTTTTCCATTTATCGCCTTCCTTCATTTAGATTTGATAGTACCCACTCCTCAAGCTAATTTTGGAAAATATATTAGCCCCATGCAAGAAATCCAACATATCATCAAGTCTAGGTATAGGGTACCTATACTTGATGGTAATGTTTTTGATAGCTCTACTATATGCACACATGCTCATTGTCCCATCCTTCTTGGGTACCAAGAGGCCGGAACAACATAAGGGCTAAGGGATTCCCTCATAAAACCCTTTTGTAACAACTCCTCAACTTGCCTTTGTAGTTCCATGGCTTCCTTAGGATTACACTTGTATACCAGCTAGTTTAGAAGTGTAGAACCAGGAATAAAATTGATTTGGTGTTCTATACCCTTTATGGGAGGCAACTCACTAGGCAAGTTGTTTGGGAAAACATCCCCAAACTTTCTAAGTAGGTTCTTGACTTGAGGGTCATGTTCTTATTTATTCTCATTAGGTTAGAGTATAAGGCCTTCCCCTTTCCTATGGTCCTTTCCTAACCCTTCCCATCAACAAACAAAGCTTTCTTACATTTCTTGTCCTCCATAACAAGTGAGGATTGAAAAGTATGGGGGTGTATGTAATACCCCGTATTAATTAACCCTTAATTTAGACATGCATGACTTAAAACTTGATTAGTAGGCAAAGTAAACCATAAGATTATTTTTTTAGCGATCGCCTTATTGTCTCGAGTAGGTCCATAAATATTAAGTTATGAAAATAACCCAGATTAAGTGTAAGAAAGAGTAGAGAAGGTAAAAAAAATTGAGGATGATAATAATACCGATAATAAGAAGAGAGTAATTAAAATAGAAGGGATTGCTATACCAATAATCTTTTATAAATAATACTTTTAATAATAATACCCATAACAAAGATTGTAAGAATAATAATAATTTTAGTAATAATTACAAAAAAATAAAATAGGGGAAGTGATAAAATAATGATAATAATAATATTGATCATAATAATAGTATCATGATTTATTTTTGGAGGAAATTAAACCTTGCTTAGGTGAGAATTCTTTTCCTAATAACCTTACTTGCTAGCTTAATACCTTAGGAGGCTTTTGCTAATCTTTTCCTAATCAAACCCCCACCTTTTTACCCCACCTTTTTCCCCACTTAAACCCAGCCAAGCCACCCCCAACCAGTCGAAGAGCATGTAACCCATGCAGCCATGCATCCCGTCACCTTTACCTCTCCTCTCCATGCATATGTCTCTTCTTGTCCAGCACTATCCTCCTCTTTTTGCAGCTTTCCCTCTTCCCCAAATGTAGCCCTTCTCCCCCCTGCATTGCCACCTCTCTCACGCCACCCCCAGCCCTGCATTTTGCAGCCATCAACCAGCCCATCTTCCCTCACGTCACACACCAACCTGCAACCATACCCTTTGACACCCATCCTTTCCCTTCCAACTTGCAGCCTCATCTTTCCTTTCCCCAACCTGCACCCCTACTCTATCTTTTCTAGCCATCTACCCCTCTATTTTCCCTCCTTTCCCATGCCATTCCACCCTGCAAATTCCCAGCAAAACAACCCAGCCATAACCATCACGCCACCCAGCTTTATGTAGCCCCACATCTCACGTAACCCCAGCCCATCCACCAAGTTGCAGCTCTTATCTTCCCCTCCTCTCAACCTGCACCCCTATCCCACTTTTCCAGCCATCTATCCCTCCATTTTCCTCCTTTCCCATGCATTCAACCAGCCCCTTTCCCTTCTCCTAAGCTTCGACACCCTCATCCCCAAAAACCAACCTGTAGCACCCTTGCAGTAGCCCTTTTTCTCTCTATTTTTCCCTCCCTTTATTAAGTCTCAACCTGCAGATATCACCCTCCTTCCCTCTTCCTTTAAGCCCTCTAATTCTCCCCTTGCAGCCCTCTCTTTCCCTTCCCTAAATTCCAGCAACAAAAGAAAAGAAAGTGCAGCCCCAAACTCCCCTCCCCTCCACCGAATTTAGCTTCAAAAATATTCCAGCTTTTGCCTTGTGTTCCACCTCCCCTAAGCAGCCATTTTTCTTCCCCAAATAAGTACTCTATCTTTGGTGGGTTCGGTGCTTAAATTTATGCACCGGCTACCTCGTTTATTTCCTAATCATTTTCAAGTATTAGCTTATGTAGGTTGTATTTTGATTATTTTATTTTGCATAAATATTAATGCTTGTAGTTTGGATGGTGTATTCACTTCTAGGTAACCTCGACCTCGCTTAGAGTATTTGTGGAGGAAGCTTGTGGTGTTAATATTTCTTAGCTCAAGGTAAATCCAACTAATCCGTAGACGGTAGAATTTTTATGTCAAAATGATAGGCGAGTTTTCTAGGATTAAATCATGATAGGATGAAGTTATCAAATTATTGTATGTTTGTGGGAAATGGGAGCATGATGTATTTCTTTTCTACATGAATATCATGATGTGTAAATTTACGTGTGTTATCATGCAATCTTTTCATATGCCTAAGTAATATTCTAAAGATTTGACGAAGTATATGTTAACGATAACGAACTTGAATTATGCTAGTAAAATGAGATGAATATGTCTAAGGTAAAATGTAGTTTATATGGGAGCATGTTGTAGTTCATTCATACATGAATATAATGAAGTGTAAATTAATATGTGTTATCATGTAATCTTTTTATATGCCGAAATGATATTCTTTAATATGAAAAAGTGTATGCTAATGGTAACGAACTTGGATTTATGCTAGTAAAATGAGACGGGTATGTTTAAGGTAAAATGTAATTTTATATACCATGATTGTGTTGAGATTTATTTGTGAAAATTATATGAGCCTATGAAATATTAAAAATGCATGATAATAGTGTTTACATGTACTATGTATGATAAATAGTTAGGGATAATATGGCCCTTTGTAGTACCGAAGAGATTGTCGGATGTAAAGTATCAATAATTATTTTATGCTAGCGTTTCATGACAAATGGCTTATGTAAGTAAACTCGGTAATAAAAGTGAAGGAAAATGTGGTAGTTATAGATTGAGGGGTATTTTGGTCATTAAGGCAAAAAGGTGTTCGAAAGTGGATAAATGGATTAATTAAATTAAGTGTTGGCCTTAAAATAAATGTTGGGAATAATTGGATAATTGGTTTGAACATTGAATCGAATAATTATTTGGGCTATGGCATAATGCCTAACCCTAGGCCGTGTTGGCTTGGAATGGTTGCGACCTCGTTGTCTTTGTATGTGACGTTGTTTGTTGATGGTTGACTAAGTTGAACTTTGTGAATCTCGACGTTCTAAAAGAAAATAATAACCCAGAATTTCATAAGACAATAATTACTTAAAGAGAAAGACTCGAGTTGGAAAGAAATCTCGTGCCTCAGACTTAGCCACCGAGTGCATAGTTTGGGCCTTTGGGTCAAGGGGCTCACTTCTTCTCTATAGGTATTCCATACACCCTATAGGGAGTACGCGTACTTAAGGTCTTGAGTTATGAGGTTTAGTATGGGCGACTGTTATGTCGTGTGGCTTCCTTGGCGAGCTTTGCCCTGGAATCAAGTGATTTATTTTGGTACCACCCTCCTTGACGATCTTTGTCATAGATATGGGATTATATTCCACCTAAGAATTTTTATATAAATTATATAACTAGATTAGACACCTACCATAATACTTCTATAATAATCGGAATAGGAATGACTTAACCTTGGTGAGATTGCTTGGAATATCACTAATTCTTCCTATTAGGCCATAATGTATGGTCGTTGGTAAGTTAAATTGATTATGAAATTACAAGTATGCCTTAAATGCCTTTGATAGAGATTTTGACCTAGGTCGTAATGTTAAATGTGATGTGGTTGTGTGTTTCAAAATCGTGGCCTTGCATGTGAGCATATGTTCTCTTTGAATTTTGTACTTGTATGATGTTTGCTACGTGGGCATGCTACCTCTCCGGAGGCGTTGTGGTTTACTCAGTATGAGGAAGTCGTACTGATGCTATCACTTTTCAGAGGAGTACCTCCAGGGCATGCGTTGGCTAAAAGACTACGAGGAGCATCACCCCGGCGAATAGGTAGATTTAGGGAGCGAGTGGGCCCCGCCCCCTTTTTCCCTTTTCCTTGTAATTTGTTGGACCGTAAGAGTGTAAGCCAGACCATTAATGACTTTTTCGTACTCTGTTGTTATTTTCTAAATGGTTAGTTATTTAATTTCCTAAACAATCATTTTTCATGGATAATATGTCTTTTGCAAAACTCTTGATTTCGTATTATACTTCTCTTTTCTTTGGATGGGTTGATTGGTTTTAAGCCTTAGAACTTGACGTAAGGATAGTGAGGAGACCAGACTTATGTCAAGTGTGGTGGTAACACCCACCGTTCTTTAATTTTTGCTTCCACAAAGCAAAATTTAAACGAAATTTTCAAGTCGTGATTTTGGAGTGTTACAGTGTAAGCATAATATTTTTGCTAACATAAACCAAGATATATGTGTGTTCTTCCTACCATCATGCTTTATATCCCTACCAAATTACCATGGCCTACCTAATGACAAATGACAAGCATCCATGAGAATGACATCACAAACAACCTTATCTTGGTAAGTTTTTCCTATGGAGAACGGTACGACCATTTGCTTAGTAACTTCAACCATTTAACCATTATTAAGCCATTTTAATATTTATGGTTTGGCATGTAATTAGGTCGGTAAGTTTAACTTTTCCATCAAGGTAGTGGAGGCTACATTTGCATAACCTCCTCTATCCATAATGAGGGAGCATATCTTACCAAGTATGGTGCACATGGTATGGAATATGTTCTCTCTTTGGGAATCTTCTTCTATGGCCTCTCTATTTTGCAAGACTCTTCTCACCACATTTGGTGGTACATCTTCCACTTTGGTTCCTCCATCTATGGCCGGTTGGGCCTTGGATACATCCTCCCCAATTATGACCTCCTCTAGGTCTAGCACCGTCAAGACTCTTTTTTTGGACATTCATTTTGATAACGTCCAATCCTTTAGTACTTAAAATAATGCACACCTTTGGTTAGAATAGCCTCACCCACATATAATTTCCTCTTCCCTTTAGTATCAAAAGTTTTGATGTTAGGGTTAGCTTTCAGTGTCTTATTAGGTGGTTAAGTGTTTGGCCTCAAACCTCCAACCCTCGAACCCTCTTCTCTTTTTTGTTCTTCCACTTTGATGGCCAAGTGTAATAACTCATCCAAGGTATAAAACTTGTTGAGTTTCACTTTCTTAGCAATGTCTCTCCTCAACCCTCTTATGAACCGAGACATGGCATGTTCTTTAGCCTCTTCCAAACCAAGCCTCAAGATAAGTCCTTCAAACTATCGAATGTATTCTTCCACACTCAAAGACACTTATTAAGGAAGATATTTTATTGTAAAGGTCTTGAGTATAAGAAGGTTGCAAGAACCTTTCCCTCATCAACCTCTTCATCATCACCTAACCCCTCACCCTAGTTTTTCCCTTCCTCCCTTGATTGTATACCAAATCCTCCCACTATAAGGAAGCATGTCCTTTGAGCTTAAGGAATGCAAACTTAGAATAATTCTCATCATCCAAAACCTTAGCTTCACACAACCAGTTTCACCTCATTTCCCACTCTAAAAACTCCTCTAGATTATGGGATTTGTCAAATTCAGGAACTTTTAACTTGCGTCACTAAGAGCCTCCCTCCTTCCCATCCTCCTCCTTTGAAAAGACCTAGGGGAATTACTATAATATGATCAATAATCAATTGGCTTATCCCCTATACAATTCGTCCTTTCCTTTCCTTGAGGTATTAGACTCCTTGCTCGCCAAGGGTTGATATTATGCACAAGTGACTCCAATATGCCTAACACTCTCCTCATGTCTACTTGCAAGGTTTCAATGGCCCTATCCCTCCTTAAGTTGTTAGTCTCCTCAATACTTAAATCTCATGAGACTAGTTGGTTCTCCATGGTTTTAGCTTGGACTGCATATAAATAGAATTATTTTACCTAAGAGGAATGCTAGGTGAAATAAGATGGTCTAAAGGTTTGACCTTGTGGAAAAAAATGGTTGAAGGAAAGCCAATTTTTTTGTGGATGGTTGATGGTGGCTAAAATACAAGAAGATGTAGTGGTAAAAGAGAAGAAATGAGACCCCAAATTTACCAACCTTGAACTTTGATTCTAATTTGATGCATGATGCTAAAAAAATGGCATTAAGTTTAGTGTTGAAGGTGGGGACTACTTTCAACAAATGTTGAAAATGTATAATGGAGATGAGGAATATTTAGAAACTAAAACTTGTTTTTGAGACCTAAAAATCTAATTACTTGCATCAATAAACTAAGGGCACGACTCTTAGCATAATGGTATAAGATTTTTGCAAACAATTCATAGTACCACACAAACTAGTGAGTGTCAAACTCAAAGAGATTTTTTTTTTATCTAGAAAGACTTACCTTTATTATAGTCTCACCCTCCTTTTAACAAGTGGGGTCATCAACCAAGGTTACAAAATAGATGAGTAACCATATAGGTTAGTCTTAGTACACCCTCACCCTTAGTTTAATGCTACAAAAGTTAGCTATGGTTAATAAACTTCAATCAACTAGTGTTGATTGTGTGTTGAGAACTAGCAGCTACCCATCACTAGATGGTTGATGATACAACCTATGATAAGGTTTAAGATACATATATTACACATTAGGAAATTTTAACAACATACTTTAAGCAGTGTTAGCTAAATAAGGTAAGTAAATAATGGTAGCCTACTTGATTGATGATTATTTGAAGGTCTATCGAGGAGGATGATTGCTTCTCCTTAATTTAATCATGTATTGGAAGGACTTGGACTTCCAATAATTATCGCCCCAATGCCCCTGTTTCCTATAAAAAAGATGGTGAACCATGTAGGTCTTGATTAGGCCAAAAGGGGTAGAGTATGGAGGTAGGTAAAGGTGGTGACATGGGTTATTATTTGGAGTCATATTTGAGCTATTTTTAGTGGGATTTTGGGTAAGCCATGCAGTAGCTATATGGATCCATATTTATGTGGGGTGGTGGAGTTTGCATAGCTTGAATGGTTTCTAGATAATCTAGATATATATTGACCCGAATGAGAAGATTTTGAAGTCTTCAATTTTGGAAAAATTAATAAGTAGATTATACTTAGTTATAAAAGATTGGCACACTTATGCATCACCATTCAAGAATCCTTTGATTTAATTAAAGTAAAATTGAGTGAGGTCCCCATTCTATGATTACCCAATTTTAGCAAACTGTTTGAAGTGGAATATGATGCAAGCATAGTGGGTATTGGAGCATTTTTACTACAAGAAGGCAATCCCATTGCCTACTTTAGTGAAAAACTCAATGGATCTCACTCCAACTATAGCATTTATGATAAAGGATTCTTCATCATTGTTAGGGTTCTAGATCATTGGTCTCATTACCTTATGTGAATTTAGTTTGTTAGGATTCTAGATCATGAGTCCATAATTTACATAAATGGGAAACATAAACTCAACCCTAAGCATGCTTGGTGGGTTGAGTTCTTACAATATTTTTCTTTTGTAACCAAGCATAAGAGTGGCAAGTTAAATGTTGTAGCTAATGCCATTTTAGGAGGCATTGTATGTCTTCATTAATAGGGGCTTGATTATGAGGGTTTGGTTAAAAAGAAGCTCTACTAGGGTGGCAAAAACTTTTCTAAGTTCTTTAAACATCAAGACAAGGTTCGTGGGCCCTAGCGATACAAGACGGATTTCTCTTTAAGAACAATAAGTTATGCATCCTCAAGAGTTTGGTTTGAGAGTTACTAGTTCGAGAAGTGAATGGAGGAGGATTAGTTAGCCACTTTGGCAAAATAAAACATGCGATGTACTCTAGGAACACTTTTTCTATCCAAAGATGGTAAAGGATGTACAAAGGGTTCTGGAAAAGTGTTCTACTTGCCAAAGTCCAAGAGCCACTTCCACTAAAGGCTATATACACCATTGCCTATCCCACATAATCTATGGGACCACTTGAGCATGGACTTTATAGTAGCATTATGTAGGATCGTAAGGTAAAATGATGCTATTATGGTGGCATAGATCATTTCTCTAAGATGAATCATTTTTCCCCTTGCTAGAAGACAGATGATGCCTCTTATATATCCGATCTTTTCATCAATGAGATGGTTAATGCTACATGGTATCCTAACAATAAATTTGTTCAACAAGGATACCAAGTTTCTTAGCTACTCTTGGAAGACTCATTGGAGGTTAGTTGGTACTAAACTTGTATTTAGTATCTCTTACCGTTCCCAAATAGATGGTGAAACTGAGGTGAACAAAAAGACGATCACGATGATCTTGCAGAGTTTGGTTCACAAATCTCTATAGGAATAATATCTTAAGCTAAGTCATGCTAAGTTTACTTGTTAAAGGCCTCACACTTAAAAATGAAGTAAGTGATAGGGCTAAAGCATTTAAGCAAATTCATGAGCAAGTTTATTCCAGAATTGAGCGCATCAATGAGGTAAACAATAATAAGGAAAAGAAGAACAATAAAGAAAAATCTTTGAGCCAAGGCACCTTGTGTGGTTACACCTAGGGTTGCACGGGGACGGAACGAAATGCGGAAACGTCATTTTTAAAAAATTTAGGAAACGGGGACGTTAGGAAACATTAAAATATATATATATATATATATATATATTTAAAAAATAGATTAAACTTATTAAATTAAGAGAGAAAAATAAAAAAAATTTCCAAAATTAATTCTTATATTAGTTAATTTTATTATTAATAATTATTTTTTAATAAAAAATTAATTAAATAATATTTTTTAATAAAAATATTAATTAAATATATTTTAAAATAAATTTTAATCTGAAAAGAAGCTCCCAAATATTTCCCTACTAGCAGGCAGCAGCTGGTCCCCCGTTTCCTTCCCGTGTTTCCGTCCCCGAACGTTTCCGAGACACGAAACATGGGTAGAGTAACATTTCCGTGCATCACAGGTTACACCTTCAAAAGGAGCGTGTAACACCCCAAAATTCACTATTTTTTTTTTTAAAAAACGGAAGCAATTAAGATAGAAACACTTAAAACCTGTGAATTCTGAGAATGTTACCACCACACTTAGTACCAGATCGGTTCTCTCCAACCGTTCCAGTACCAAGTGCTAAGGCTAAAGAAAAGATTTACGTTAAATTCAAATTAACAATTTATAATAGAATTTGAAAGATCATACAACAAAATCAGAGTACGCATAAACGTTTATTAACACTTGTAAATTCCAAATAGAAATACATTTAAACAAGATAAAACCCGATGGGTCAAATTCCGGATTGCCTACTCACTCAGGTCAGGCCTGCCACCCCAAACAGTCTCTGATCTTAAACCTACACAAGAGGTCTGCTCCCCACCATCGGTGGATCATCACAGGACCCATCAACCAAGGTAGTATCAGTACGGGTCCAGTACTGAGTAAGGTGACTTGATCACTAAGGCCAACACACAAACACATAAATCATGCAGAACATAGAAGGGCATAATTACCAACACAATGACATAAGGTGCTTACTACCATCCAAGTAAGAATATAAGGCCCGATTGTAGACTGGATTAGTTTTTAAATTAATCTCTGATCAGAACTCATTTCACACCATACTTTTTATCAAGTCCATACGAGTACGGGAACCCCACTATTTTAGCCGGTGGATCGGTCGCAAGGGTAACATACCCTGCCACTATTTTAGCCGGTGGATCGGTCGCGAGGGTAACATACCCTGCCACTATTATATGCCGGTGGATCGGTCTGGCCCCTTCTCGCACGGTGTTCCACTGTAAGTAAATAATGTCTTCCCACTTATTATCAACATGTATAGTTTGGTTCGTTGAGCTCGGGATCCCCCACTATTTTAGCCGGTGGATCGATCACTAGGGTAACATACCCTACCACTATTAAGCCGGTGGATCGATCTCCAGGTTACCGCAGTACCTGGCCACTATTATGCCGGTGGATCGGTCTGGGCCCGGCTCAACATCTTTCACTTTACGTGATTAATATCTTAAGTATCTTATTCAAAGGCTTTTACCCTAGACATGCATAAATCTTCACACATCATAATTACACTTTAATCACCATATACACATTCAATAGTCAATCACTCCAAACCCTAATTCAGTCACCTCCATACCCTTATAATGTCTTACGTATTATTTTTCACCCAAAACATTCAAACACCCAAATAACTCTTCTACTTCCTCCCTTACATCCCAAATCAACTTTTCACACGTAAATTTCACTTCCATGCAAACACTAATCTTTCCATGCAAACCTTCGAACCTTTTTCATGTAAACCCTAAAATTCCACGTGAAGCCCTAAATTCAACCATGCAAACCCTAATACCACCATACAACCATCAATATCACCATGTAAATCCTAATACCACCATACAACTATAATTACCACCATACAACCTTAATATCATCATACAAACCCTAATACCAACATACATCCATTAATACCACCAGGTAAACCCTAGATTCCGTCATACAAAACCATAAATTCAATCCAACCAAAACCAAAGATTCACCCATACCAAACCCTAAATTCAAACCATAAAGATTCTTCCATACCAAACCCTAAATTCAAGCCATAAAGATTCTTCCACATAAAATCATAAATTAGAATCTCCCAAGGAAAACTATAAATTGAATTTCCCCCAAGCAAATCCTAAATTAGATTCCCCCATATAATATCATAAATTACATTTTCCCAAATAACATCATGAATTAGATTCTCCCAAACAAATTATAAATTAACTCTCCCAATCAAATCATAACTTAAATTCTCCCATATAATATTATAAATTACATTCTCCCAAATAACATCATAAACTAAATTCTCCCAAAAAAACCATAATTTAATTCTCCCAATCAATCATAAATTAAATTCTCCCATATAATATCATAAATTAAATTGTCCCAAATAGCATCATAAACTAGATTATTCCTTATAAAACCATAAAATTTAGGTCAACTCACTTCCCTTAGTCAACTTCTTTCCCCATCCTCCTTTTTTTATCCTTCCTCTCACACAAACCACATCGATTTCCTCACATACATAACACATATCATCATACATAATTAATACACATACCATGCACAACATACTTCAACTCCAAGTCATACCACATATAAAATATTTAATAATAATAAATAATAGATACATAACATGCGAAACACATAATACACATAAGCACATAAAAGGCCTTAGCACTCCTTACCTAAAACGTCACCGGTCTTGGAGCACGCTCCTACGCCTCCTTAGGGTTTTGACTGGTTTTACCTATTATGAGGGAAAAGCTAAAAATTAGACTCTCTCCTATCAAAATAATATAAAACACTAATTTAATATAAGAATAGTTTTTTTTTATAAAATAATAATAACAAAAATACCAAAATAATATCAATATTAATATTAATAAGAATAATAAAATAGTAGAAATAATAATAAAAAGGCATTAATCAAAAATAAAGTGAAATAAGGGATTCAGATCCTTTATCAAAATAACACTAAAAAGATTATTTGTAAAATAAATAACCCAATTCAGAAATAATAATAATAATAATAATAATAATAATAATGATTATGATAATAATAATAATAATAATAATAAATAAATAAATAATGATAATGATAATAATAATGATAATAATAGTAACATTATTAACAACACTAATGTTAAAATATTTGTATTAATAATAATAACTAAGAATAATGGAAATTCGAAGTAGAAAATAATAATAATAATAATAATAATAATAATTATACTTATAACATTTTAATATTAATAATAGTAATTATAGAAATAATAAGAAGAATAATAATAAAATCGAATTAAAATATATTAGGCTTCAGCCCTCAACATAAATAATAATAAAATAATAATAATAATAATAATAATAATAATAATAATAATAATGCATATTAAAATATAAATATTAAGAATAATAATAATAGTATTTATATGTAAATAATTGAAATAAAATAATTTAAGGGTTATAAAAATAGGGAAAATAGCTGAGAGGGTCTAGGGTTCAACCAAATGTTGGTGGGGATAGGCGGCACCGGCGGCGGAGCACAGCGGTGGCGGCGG
Organism: Tamarix austromongolica; assembly: GCA_039764185.1. NCBI lineage: Eukaryota > Viridiplantae > Streptophyta > Magnoliopsida > Caryophyllales > Tamaricaceae > Tamarix > Tamarix austromongolica. The sequence goes on from CM077809.1 coordinate 124,087,518, forward strand.
TGGCCGGAAAAAGGAAAGAAAGAGGGGAAAGTTGCATGCTGGGAATAAGATAGGAAGAATTAAAATGGGAGCTGGGGTGTTTTGAGTTCCCCAGAAGGAGAGGGACAGAATGAGGGTGGTGGCGGAGCCAAAGGTGGCGGCGCACGGCGGCGATGGTGGTGGCCGAATAGAGGAGAAGGAGAAAGAGAGAGGAGGAGAGGGAGAAAGAGGAAAATAAAGGTATGGGGAGATAGAGGAAGGTCTGCAGAAGATTTTTGAGGTGAAAGAAGATGCAGAAACGGTGGAAGAGGTGGCTAAGGGCGGCGCAAAGGGTGGCGGAGGTGGAAGAAAGGGCTGTTTGGGAAGGCAACTTTGCACAGCTCGTTCGGCTTGTGAAGGAAGAATCGAAGGTTTAGGGAGGTTTGGTTAGCTAGAGAAAGGTTCAAGGAAGAGTTTGGTGGCCAGGGATGGCGGTGAAGTTGGCCGGAGGCGGCGGGCGAAGCGTCTAAAGGAGTGGCGGCGACAAGATAGGTTTTCTGGGTTAGGAAGTCAAAAACTCGCAACAGGTGGATGATGGGGGTATTTATAGAGTTAGAGGAGACGTTAGGGTTATATGGGTCGGTGAGTAGATAATGCAGTAGGGTTCGGGCTTACCGGCGGTGAGGGTGGCCGGTGGGAGTCAAAACGGGCAATGGTGGGTTGGCGGAAAGAGAGAGAGAGAGAATCGCGCGAGAATAGGGGAGTGTTGGTTGGGTCTGTGTGTTCAACGAATCAAGGGGAAGAGAAAGGGAGGAGAACGGCCGGTCAAAACGGGCGAGATCGCCGGCGAAAGTCTTGGACGGGCGGCGTTCGAAGTTGCAGGTCGGTGGTGGCGTGAGGTGCGAAGGAAGAAGAAGATGGGCAGGGGTGCTAGACCGGGCGGCAAGGAAAGAAAAAGAAAGAGAAGAAGAGAGGCAGACCGGGCCGGTTCGGCGCGATGGTTGAAGGCGTTTAAATGAAACGCCGAGTTACAGTTAAAAATGAGTCAAAACGCAGTGTGGCATGGGGCGGAACAAGGTTGCGCGGCGCGGGCTGGATTGGCCGAAGGAAAGGAAAAAGGAGAGGTAACTGGGCCGCTGGGAGAGGTAGCCCGAACGAGGAGAAGAAGAAAAAAAAAAGAAAAAGAAAAGAAGAAGAAAAAAAAGAAGAAAAAGGAAAGAAAAGGAAAAAGAAAAAGAGAGAAATAATTATGTTGGGTATTTAAATTAATTAAAATATTTTGGATATTTAAAAATAATAATATTTGATTAAAATAATATTTAAATCCTATTTTAGTCCAAATTAGGATTTTTAAAATATTTTCCATAAATTCCTTTTTAATTAGCAAAACATCTTAATTTTCTCTAATTAAATTATTTATAAAATTAATATTAATTTGAAACTATTTTCTCCTTCTTATTTTAAATAAAATAATTTATTTAATTTATTTTTAAAATAAAATGCTTAATTAGCTAAAATACCCAAATTCCTTTCTAATAAAAATACTTATAAATTTCTTCTTGATTTGCCCTAATTAATTCAATTTAAAAATAATTTATTGCAATAATTTTTATAATAAATATCCTTTAAATGTAGTTTATAAAATTAGAAATTTTCGGGGCATTTCAGAGCGGTTCCCCTTAAAAACAGACTTCGCCCCCGAAGTCTCTGGGAGCGCCTAGGGCATGGTTTGTATTCAAGTAGTAGCATAAGCACAATTATGTTTGGCTTAAAGAAGGGCTTAGTTGTAATGATTGTATAATCAAGTATTTAGCCATTTATAGTTTGTTTACTTTTGCTAGTTTTAGCTAGTTATCACTAAGGATTGATGTAATATCCTATCTTTTGTATCTCACCATAATGGCATACTTAGGGGGATAGGAAGGAGGTGTTTTTTGTTGTGAATTTTTGAACTCGGCGATGGTGAGGAAGCTGATTTCAAAATTCCTAACTAGATAGTTTAGTTGGGGTGTAACTATATATTGGGGCTAGTTATCAATGCTGCCGTATGGTAATTTTGTAAATTTAGGAACCTAAAACACCCTTATATATGTGGTATCTACCCATTGAATCATATCACAACTCATTGTGCTAAAACATTAGAAGAGTAATATCCTCGACATTCAAAGCTCATGTAAAGAGTTTTATCTTATCCTTTGAGTTGTTATCTAAGGTGGTGAATGTGAGTTTTTGATCTCAAGGGTTACTTTTAGATCAAATAACTCCTCTTCTCTTCTTCATCCCCATATCCATTTTTGTTCTTGGTGGCCAGTGCTCCCTACCCACCATTATTACTTGTTTAGCTTGACCCAAACATTTGATACCATCATCTAACTTATCGATATATTTGTTCTCTTCATCAAATATATTAAAAAATGGCTGAACATATTCCATCAAACCTTGAGAGGATCTGATAAAGGAAGAATAATCCTTTTGGGCTGCCATCATGCACCAAATTAGTCAATGAAATCCATCACAATCTCAGAAAGAGGAATTTCTTAACTGAACTCTTAGTTCCCCTAACCATCTCAAATTTGATCCTTTGAAAGTACCCAAGAATGCCTTACATAATATATCTTCTCTTACCTCAATTAGCAGCATATAATTTTTGAATACATTCAAATGGTCCTATAGATTTATGGAGCCATTATATGATTTAAAATTCAATATTTTTGTTCTTTTTCTTAAACTTTCATATATGTCTTTTGTGAAAGATGTCTGCTAACTAAAACCAGCAACATTGTCCTTATTCTATCTCATAGCCTCAAATGCCTTGTGTACCACTTGATATATCATCTTATTGATCAAGTCTTATTCGCCTCTAATATTCTAGGATACATCTTCTCTTTAAGCCTTTTCCTTATCTCTCTTTGTGTTGCAGGCATTGTGCCTTCTTTTTCGGTGTCGGTCTACTCCATATTCATCTATGTTGACCTTGTGGCATATACTTTGAGTCCTTTCTCTCTTTCTTCACCTTAGAGGGATAAGGGACTCTTGTTTTCTATCACTTCTAATCCTTTTTCCTCAAGCATCTTCCATTGCCTCTATCTCTTATTCTTAGAAGATGACACTACAGAACCTAGTTATTGACTCCATTTCTAGAAGATCTAGAGCTTCCACCAAAGTTTCTTGAGAGTTGGTTGTTAAGGTATAGCATGTCAAAGTTGATCCTTATCATGGGAAATTCGCTTGAGCATATGTGTCAGAGGAGATAGGTTTCCCAAGATTATCCCTTGACTATATGGTTGAAGCTCTATGTTAGCATCATAAAGCTAAGATATAGTAATTAGATGTTCTTCATGAGAAGGATCACAAGTGTTTAGATGAAGTTAATCAAAAATTTGAATGGGAAACAAATCCTTTTCTTAGAGTTCCCCATAGTAAGTATGTTTTGTGAGAGGATACTTATGGGAAATTTTAGAAGAGAGGAGAGAGAGAAAAAGTAAGAGAGTTGTATTATGTTTTCAAATGTCCCAAAAAGGATACAAGACCCTATATATATAGAAGTAAAAAGAGAGGGAATAGTGAAAGATATTGTGTGATCAAGGATAGATAATCACCTTATCCTATGTAGAGATTCGTGCCAACAAAAAGGCTGCCAAGGCTACTAATCTGATATAGCTCTGAGACTAAGGCAAGTATGCCTTTGATATTTTTGGGCCAAATCTCATCTTTTGGCAATTATTCGAAGGCTCAACATTATTAGTTGTGGAAAAAACCATATCAATTGGTTAATGTTGTTAATTAGTTATGTATGATATAAGAGGATGTTAATATGCCATGATCACATCGAGCATGTTACACTTATTTTTGCATAATTATTATTATTTATATGCCTAGGGGTAAATTTTCTTTTGAGTGTACCAAGTTTATATTGTTCTAATATGTACACCTAGAAAGTATTATAAGATATTAAGTATGAAATTGTGTGAGTTATGATAAGTTGGAATGCATGTTATTATATGAGCTTTCGTGTGTAAGGTTAAAATGGTCATCTATCATGTCATACAATTTACCTGCATGATATAATATTTCAGTTTCTCATATTTTATCCTTTAATTGACAAATTATTTATTAAAACAAAGCCTCTAATTAAAATGGATAATATCATGATAAATTGGGTTTCGAGGGAACTTTAATCATTTATGACATATTTACTTTAACTATTATTTGATTTGATCTTTGACCTTAGGATAGATATAAAAATTAGAATTGTGTTGTATTATGTCATAATTAAAGCTAGCAAAAGTTGAATCGACTATGCCTATATAAAACCCAACCCAACATAACCCGATAAATTTTTCAACTCGATATAACCCAAACCTGACCCGACCCAATGTTGGCTCGAATATAAGTGACTCAACCCGACCCCAATCCATAACCCATCATCAACCCAATCCATTATCAACCCTACCTACTATTAACTCGACCTAACTCGACAAAAAAAAATTGACATTAACCAGTTATGATAATAATAAAAAAATACACATATCTTATTATGTAAAAATACACATGTCTTATTATGTATTTAAAACTTTTAAAAATATATTATCATTTAAAATTTACTTATTTTTCTTAGTTTTATTTTGAACTTACTTATTCACCAATAATATACTAATTTTATCTATTTTTTCATGTAATAATACAACATTTAAAAGTTATAATAATAAAGAAATAATAATTTATAACGTATTATTAATCACATGCTTACAGGAATTTAAACTTAATGCTTAATTACGAGGTTAATGAGTTAGATTTATATTAGCGGTAAATATTTGATTTGATCCAAATATAAAGTAATTTGATCCAAAATTAAATTAGCCAGAACATAACCCAATCCATTACAATCTAAAAATACCTGATTTGTTAAGCTAATCCAAGCCTAATCTATTAAATTAACTCAAACATAAAACACCTGAATACTAGCTTGCTTGGCCCAAACCCTACCTAGTAGGGATGTAAACAGAGTGGGTTCAGTACTTGAATATTTTCTAATTGCTCTAGTGCATTTACACTTATTTCTTCTATGAACATAGTAGCTAAATTATCCTAACGCATTACATATGGTAGATATTTTATAATTGTTCAGTTTTCCACAAGTTTTTCCATCATTTTGTGTAAATAACCCAATATTGGTTCACAGTTAATAACATCTTGAACATATAAGTAATGATGAGTCAAAGAACACCATGCATTGATGGGCAGTGAGGACCCATATTGACTATCTTGAGATCTTGTCTTTTAGGTGGTACAATCATAGTGTTTTTCTAGCTTTCTTTTTCCATGACTTGCTAAAAATGAAAAATAAATTTATCAAAATTCAAGCTTGAATAAATAAAAACCTTAAAAATAGCTCTTAATGTATTTTTAGCTCTCCAATATTCAATTTACCATTTCCAGGTTGTTACCTTGTCATCATTGACTTATCAACACCTTTTCCAACTCAATAGGGCTTCATTTGGTTACACAAAATTACCTATTTTGTAAGATTCTTTAATTAATGCTCACATCTCTAAGAAAGTGTTTAAAACCTGAGAAACACCTCTAATAACTTTAAGAAACATCTAAAACATATCCAAAATACATGTTTAGATTTATGAATGAGGATGCACCTATATTAACTTAGTTACTAGGGCATTCCTTAGGGAAAAGGTCTATAGTTCACTTATAAAATCCGAATTTCACAAGATGGGCATAACTTCTTATTTTATTATACTTATTCTACTCATCATTATACCAATTATTCTAAGTATCATACTTAATTTATTAATAAATGTGAACTTGTGACTCGTATTTAGTGTGTATAATAGCTTGAATTAGTGTGTGAAGTGTTTCAGAGGAATTTGGAGTAGAACTATGAACTATGTTGGAAAGATGTAACAATTTGACATTGATGAAACTAGAATTCGGAAAGGTGTTGAACATGAACGTTGTATACCATTCTGTTAGCTCTACAACGCATTAATGATCAGCTTGATGGGAGGTCAAATGAATAAGTTATGGCCAAAATACTAAAGACTATAAAATTTTAAAAGAAACACAAGGGCCCTATGTTTAGTATAAATACTATGCGATTATAACCCTAATTAGTATAGCACCATTCTCTTCTCTCCTTTTGAGTTCTCTAGTAATTCCTTGGTGAATTGAGTGATTTAAGTGAGGATTCATTTGATTCTATTTGTAATCAAAATTACTTCACATCAATAAGATTATCTATTTCCCTAATTTGTGTTATTGGGTATTCTTCTCTTCTCAATTCGTGTGTGTTCTAATTGATTCCAATTAGATCTTTTTTTTTACAAATTTTTATTGATCCCCAACAATAATCTATTTTCCTTTTTTAAATAATAAAAATTTCATTTTTAACCATTATTAACCAGAATGCTCTTCTCTTATCGAAAACCTCCGAATCTTATATTATATAACTTATATCTTAATCAACTTAGTTAAGAAATAATTGATAATAGCCTCAAAAGTTTATCATGCTATGATTATTTCTCATATTATCATCAAATGACTATAATGCCCTTATATTTGCCAAAATGCTCATAGTTTCTCGAAGAAATTACCAATCCTTACATTAATGAATTTCAACCTCTAATTATATATTTGTACCATATTTCTAAATTCATACCACCCAACAATATACACAAACGTATACTTTCACATTATTTTCACTTTCAAGATATCATTTAATATCAGTATTATAATCAACATTATCCAAATACCACTACAAAATAGGATATCACATTTAAATACATATTTCACATATGAACACTAACTATGGCATGTAACACCCAAAATTTAGTACTGAAAAAAATTGATTTACAGTGGAAACATATAGTCAAAATATTTGGTGTTACTACCGTAATTGACATAAGTTTGGTCTACTAAAGCATCCTCACATCAATTAAAAAGATAAAACCATTTGGAGTAAAATAAGGTATTTAGAAATGAGTTAAGCTTTTATAGATATAAATACGAGTCTAGAGATTAAATCCGAGTTATAATAATAGAATATAAATAAAGGGATACCATGGATCAAAGATTCCAAAAGACATCTAGGTAAAATCATCATCCGTATAATATAAATATTCACCTAAACATAATATGGATAAAAGTCACTCCTCCCTTCACATTTCATCAAAAGCAGCAAAATCATCCAACTAGTCCTTAAAGACCTGCATAAAAGCATCCATGTCTTCTACTCATGGGAATGAGTAGCACCCATGAAAGGATGGTATTGAGTAAGGTAAGAGTACTATCAAATTAGGGGTGTAGATAAAACATGAATTCACAATAGATAATAAGTACACACACATAATATGAAAAAGTCTCATAAGGTAAATACTAATCTAGGCCTGTTTATTAGATGTTACCATTTTCATTCTTTTATTTACATTGAGTTTAGGAACCCTAAAATTCTTAAACTAATGGAATGGCTTGAAGCAGCTTCTCAAATACAACACACCTAAGCCACTATTAACATTCGGTGGAATAGATATGAAAACATCAACTTCTTAGAGAAAAATAATCCCAAGCCGCTATCATCTTCCGGTGGAACATATATGACGACATCACCTTGGTCCTGACTTTCATACTCTTTCGCTTTAAATCATTAGTGTTTTTTTGTTAGGTTACTCAATTCATATTCTTATTTATGATGAGCATGGGTCCCACTATTCTTTATCTAGTGAAATGGGATGGAACACCTTCTTAGGAATAACACACTTGAGCCACTATTATCATCTGGTGGATGGATCTAAAAACATCACCTTATCAGGACAAAATGCTCCTAAGCCACTATTATCATTTGGTGTATGAAAATATTATCTTATCCCGACTCACGTTATCTTTCACTTTAAATGGTCAATGTCTACTCATAATTGATTTATAGGTATAAAACACATAAAGCAGATATGCACATATATGGAGGTCATAAGGCCATTCTCCAAAGTTAAGATCCTTATTTCTGAAAACCCTAATGTCATAATTTAAGCATAACCTCTCATATATTGATAATTTACCCAAAAAATTTAATATATATTCCCAAAACACTAATATTAACAACATATTCAAGTTTCATGGTCAAACTCTAAGTGTTTCACATGTGTGATAATAACCTCTTCAGTTTAAGGTTACTATTCCCAAACCAACCCAATTTTATACTTTATTAAACTTAGGTCATTCACATTTACTCTAACACTTCATAGGTTACTTAGCACATTTTGTATGATTTAACACCTTAGAATGCTGTGATTCCCATATTTAACCCACATTGATCAAATGCGCTTATCTGTAGTCTATTCTATATTTCATGCGAGTCTCATGTGTTTAGTAGCATTATTCCCAAATCCACGTCTTCTCCAAAGGACTTTCCATAATCATTTCACATTCATCATACCATAATTAAAACCCATGATGCAATTATATTTCACATCGAAGGTTTTTCCACATAAAATAATAATATCGCATGAACCCTACTAACTTTTTACATCATATAATACCAACCACAGATCATAGTATCAACAATCATGTATGGTTTCACATTATCACAATGACATGATACAACATAAAAATCATAAATAATACTTAGCAATTAAGAACCCTAGACTACGATAAGTATCCTTACTAATACAACTCCAGTCTTTAAGCATGCACTCCCAATCCACTTCCTTCGAGACCACAAGAAAATCACCTAAGAAAAGTATAATAAAATGTAATTAGAATTAATGATATAATTAATGGATGGTTAAAGTAATGGAAGGGTGAAAGAATGGAGAAAAATCAAACCAAGTAAAGTGGTGTTTGGGAAAAACTTATGCAACCAAACAAAAGAGGAAAATGGTGGTTCGAGGAATGATGGACGAGCAATGATATAACCTACCTTTGCTGAGGGAGGTGTACTAGTTTTGGAGGCCAATCAAGGGGAAGATATTCGGTGGTGGGAGTTGGAGGGTGGTGATGTGGTGAGGTTGAAGATGTCGAAGGGTGGATGACGACCTTTAGTTGTGGTTTCTGAAGGATGGAAGGACACTTACAGCCAAGGCTATTGAAGAGGAAAGGAGGAGTTTTGGTTGAAGTTGCTGAAGTGGAGGGTGTAGGTGTAGGTTGAAGTTGCGGCAACTAAGGAGAAGGGTTGCTAAATATTTGGCTGAAAGTGGAGGGGGTGTCTGGTGTAGGGTGCCGAAGGGAGGTGGTAGGGTGCAGTGAAGGTGGCTGCAACAAGGAAAGGAAAAAGGAGGAAGGTGGCTGTGATGTAGAATGCTAAAGGGGAGGGGGTAGCAAGGGTGTGTTTTGCTGGTGCTTTGGAGCTGGTTGTGGTAGTTTTGGTCGGTGTTTGGGGTGAGGTAATGGTAGGGTTTTATGGTGGTGGTGAGGTTGTCTCAATTTGGCTCGCCGATGGTGGTGATCCTAGGTTATTTTTGTAACATAATGAGGTAGAAATAACAGGGAGATAGGGGAGGTGATAGGAGCATTAAATGATTAGATTATATATACATAAACATGCATAGGGAGGGGTTCGATCTACAATTTTTTTTTCAACACATACCCTTATTCTTAGAAGGGGGAGTTTATGAGTAGAGGGAAGACTTGGTAGGGGGTAGACGTGCACTCAAGAAGAAGACAATAGAAGAAAAAGGTGAGGATCGACATAGGTGGAGTAAAAAATAAAATAAAAGGAAGAGGAAATGAAATGGGAAAGGAAAAGGTGTATGTGTGTTTAGATTTAGGTTTAGATTAAAATAAATTAGGTTAGGGTCTTAAGATAATAAAGTTAAGGAATTATTCAGGATTAGGTTTAAGTTAGAGAAGATATTACTAACCCAAAGTAAAATTATTATTAGACTAGAATTTAGGATTGGGGAGTTAGGGTAAGATAGAAATATTAATTTTCAGAGATTTAAATTAAGCTATGATATTAATTACTTAGGGTTAGGGTTAGCTAAATTTTGAGGTATACATGGTATGTACCTTACCAAAAAGGACACCATTTTGTAACCACGTAAGCCTAACCCATCTCCATAAAGATCATCAAAAAATAACCTATAAAAATGAGAATAAAACACAATTACATCTTAAGAATAAAACCAAGGAAAATTTATCGTAAAGGAGGGTGGGAATGGGGATAACCAAAATAAGTGGAAAAGCTTGGGTTGTATGGGAGGATGGTGGAGTGTATGGTGTGGATCTAGATTTAAGTATAATGTGTGCTATGAGAGAAGCACGGTTGTGCTAAGGGAATTTCAAAGGGGAATGGACATAGCATGTAGTGCATACATGAGTTGAGAGTGTGGAATGTGCAAAGGTGAAGAATGTAAAGTGCACACAACTATGCTAGAAGCACACATTGGAGGAGTGATGGGTGCACAAGGTTATGCATGAGGTGCATGAGTGAAAAGAAAGGCACACATAGGCTAGGTCTTAAACCATGTGTGGGTTATGCAAATGGTGCACATCTAGGGTATATGAGGGGGCATAGTTGTGTGCATCAACTAAAATAAACAATGAACAATGGGGAGAGGGAAAAAGAAATGGCATGGAGTGGCAATTATTGGGTGGTGACAAGGAGAATGATGGGGTTGTAGTTATTTTTTTCCATGGAAATGGTGGTGTTTGGTTGTTGGTGTGAGTTGTGTTGATGGTGGATGACAACAAGACATAGTGTAGGAAAGGAAGGAGGAGAAAAGAAGGTGTTCAAGGCTTGGAAGCTAGACAAAAATGGAGTGAGTGAGGGAGTTAGTCTAGGTAATAAATTAGGTAAGCTTAGGTACAGGTATATATCCATACATGGTGCACATGGATGAGGTGAATGGCATAAAAGAAAAGGTTAGGGCACAAATGGGTGATTGAACATGATTGGGGTAAGGATTAAGTAAAATTTTGAATGAGGTATAACCATGTATTGATGGAGATGATGGATGGGATGGCAAGAAATTGGGGAAACTATAAAATGGGAGTTTTGTCAGGGTAGAGAAAAAAGCATACACAAGGCTACAAGAGGGGAAGAAAAATGGGTAGAGGAGGATAGAAAATAAAATAAAAAGGAGAGAGCAAAATGGAAAAGGAAAAAAGGAAAAAAAAGAGATAAGTGTTTGATTATTGTTTCAATTAGGTTAAAAATGTTGATGAACAAAATTATGTAAAATTAAAGGATGAATTATTCGGGATCAAGGTTTGGTTAAAATATAAATTTACCAGAAATAAAGGTTAGGATTCAGTTAAAATATTAATTACTATGGATTAAGATTAGATAAAATTTTAGGGTATTACATTAATACCCCCTAAAATGAGACTTCATCCCAAAAGTCAAAAATTTAAGGTTGGATAAGAAGAGAAAGAGGATGTAAGCAATGGTTTTTGATGGTGAATTCTATAGGAGTTTATACAACACTAGAGGGTATAACCCCCTTAAAAGAAATAGAACCCTAATGCCTAACACACTTATGTTGAAAAGATCAATGTGTGACTCATGTAAACATTTCCTTGTCTCTCAAATTGCCTCCTCTAATCCATGGCTGCATGAGAGAAAATTCACAAATAGAACTAAGCTCGCTTGGTGCTAGTGTACCTTCATTTCAATAATATGCAAGGTTATCTCCTCATATGTTAGTAAATCATCAAGATCAATCTTTTAGGGATTAATCATCGAGGAAGGATCTATTGTGTTCCTTCTTAACTTCGAGATGTGGAAAACATTATGAGCTTGGGCTTACTCTAGTGGAAGTGCAAAGTGGTAAGCAACCTTGTAGACCATATCAAGGATCTTATAAGGAATAATATATCTTGGGCTCATGTTACGCTTTTGGCAACAACTCTACACTCCCTTGATGGGTGAGGCCTTCAACATACCTATGTTCCATCACTACAAGGCCTCTAATAGCTTTTATATGTACTCTATGCTTCCTCATCCAATCCTAGATCAATTGAACCTACTTAGTCATATCCTTGATCACCTCTAATCAAAGCACAATAATCTTTCTAATGTCACTCCAACATAAGGGTGTCTGACACATACAATGCCTCAGAGAGTGTCATCCTTATACAAGCTTAATAACTATCATTGCATGAGAACTCCATGAAATGTAGATAATCCAATCAACTTCCTTAGAATTCCAAAACCTATGCCTGTAGCATATCCTTGAGTGCCTAAATTATCCTCTCAGTTTGCTAGTTTGCAGCTAATGAAAGGTGGTACTTATCCTCAACTTCGTGCTCATAACCTCCTATAACTCCCCTTAGAAAATCAGAAGGAATATTGAATCCTATAAGAGAATGTGTTGGTAGATTTATTATGCCTACTCACCAATACCTGATGTAAGCATCAACCAACTAATCTATACTCCAAGTCGACTTTATCAATAAAAAATATGTAAACATAGTCAATAGGTTGACAACAACCCAAATTATATCCCACTCATTACAAGTTCTTCATAGCCTACTCACAAAATCCATCGATATAGAGTCTTACTTCCATCTTGATTCCATATTACAACATCTAATGTAAACTTTATAGGTCTGTGGCACTTGATATTGACCTTATGATAGTTTAGGCATCTCAACATGATTTTTGCTAACTCATGATTTATAACATGTCACTAATAGTTCCTCTTAAGGTCCTTGTATAAATTATCCCCTCATAGGTGAATGGAATATAGATTATAGTGACCCTCCTTTAAAATTCGGTGCTTAAGATTAGTGTAACTCCATGGTTGTAACACCTCTAAAATTTACTATTAGAAAAAATTTATTTTAATTAAAAATTAGCGGAAGCAAAAATAGTAAAGTTTGGGGATGTTACCGCCATACTTAGTGCCATACCAGTTTCCTTCTATCTTTCTAGTGCCAAGTGCTAAGGTTTAAAAAGAACGAGAACGCATTACACAAAACTAAGTTATAACTAAATTAGAGTTGCGCATTAAATCACATTACAAAAGGTACAACCCACTCTTAGTGGTTATGAGAAAAATATAATAACTACATAAAGAATTATGAAAGTTTAAAAGCTAAAAGCAGAAAGCTTCCCAGACGGTCCTTATACCCAATGATAGCTTGAATAGTACATGCGACTAATCTGGAGGGGGCACTACCCATTGAATAGGCAGAGGCCCATAAATGGAACCCTTCAATACTATGGTACTGACTAACCTTTTATATTAGACTAAAAGGTAGGCCCCGCATACAGTACATCATACATAAACAATGTAAAAACAATAACATACATAGGTACAAAGATAACCACAACAACATAAGAGCCAATACACAATGCAACACAACATACAATAGGAAATGCACATCACAAGGTCCATTTACTTAGCATTTTCATCACTTACCAAGAATGATAGGCACCAAGGCTGTACTTATATTATATCAATAGATCATAAACGTAAAATCAACATTATCTAGTCTTAAGCTATTAAACATTATTCAACATCATCTCTCAAATTATATCCATGTGAGTACGGGAACCCTACTATTATAGTTGGTGGATTGAAAATACACTCTAGGGCAGAATGCACCTGGCCACTATTATTCGCTGGTGGACTGGTCTCTAGGGCAAAAGGCTCCTGGTTACTATTCTCATCGGTGGATCGGTCTAGTCCTAACTCACATGGTGTTCCACTATAATTGATTACTATTTTTTCCATGATTTATTATCATCCAGGGTTTGATTTATCAAGCTAGGGATCCCCCGTTGTTATAGCTTGTGGATCGGAATACATTCTAGAGCAATATACACTTGGCGACTATTATTGCCTATGGACCGTTCTCCAAGACAAAAGGCTCCTAGCCGCTATTATTGCTCATGGATCAATTTGGGCCCATCTCAATAGTATTTTACTTTAATGATTAGTATTTTCCATTTAATTAACACAACAAGCTTGTTTATTTAACTTGACGGGGAGATCACAAACTCGAAGACACAAAATTACACCAGTTATACTGATGCATATAAGCAGCACAATACCCTCCAACCATCAACCCAGGGACGCAAATGTTGTAATACATTGCTTTTAACTAGTTCTGATTATGTATACTTAATTAAAAAAATTATTGTAGAATATTTTATAGCCTCAAGATTGTTTTGGGTGAATTTGTAGTAATTGTGATTTTTCGGCTAGACACACTTTACTTATAAAATACTATTTATATATGTGAACTTTTAAGTTAAGACTTGCAAAATATTCTTATAAAATTTTATTTAGGTCCTAAATGCATTTAAGTGTAAATATAAAAATTTTGATTTAATTTTATTTGTGTTTGTTATTCCTTTAAAATTTTATGTGAAAAATATATAATTAAGGTATGATAGCTAAATATCATATAAAGTTTATGTTAAAAATTATGAAAAATTATATTTAGGTTTTAAATAAGTAAATAAGATGATCTAGAAAGTTTTGTGATTTTAGGAATAGTTTTGGTATTTATGTTAGTAATTACCTTGTAAGCTTGTTAGATAACTGTCATTTCAAAATTTTATATATCAAATCTTATTTTAAGTTTACAAAATTTTACATGTGAGTTTAAAATATTATTTTGAGAATTTTAATAATTTTTTTAATTTTAAGATCTTGTTTGCTATTTTTATAAATTTTATCATCTTTATTGATCTTTTCACTGCTACAAATAATCTATAAATCATAAAATTACTGTTTATGCACGAAATTAATTCCCTACACTTCTATAATCAGATTTTGTATCATTTTAACCATTGTCTTATTCATTCAACCAAAATTTGAGCAAAAATCACTTTCATATACTTTCTACCTATGCTAGTTTTGTTACTTTGGCTTCTCTTGCACTCAATATTCTGCACTTGCATTCCCCATGCTTACATCTGACCTTGGACCTTCATACCACCACCTCCCCCATCCCTTATTTGATTGATTGGTTTTCATAACTTCATTATATCTAAATACACTCCACCGCCTTACACACTCAACCACCTTATCCTTTATCATTCAAGTGTTAATAAGCTACCTTTCCCCCCTCTTGTGGCTGCATATTTTTAGTTCCTCCATCCCCTATTTATACCTCGTTTGTCTTGCTTTGTTTTCATTCGGCATTTCTATCATTTTCTCCTCTTGGTTGCTCCCACCTCTTTCTTCATTATAGTTATTTTTGCTAAGTGTTCTTAAGCTTTGTTGAGCTTACAACCTTGACCCATCTGCCTCTCTTTCTCATTATTCTCTTGTTTTCACTTCTATATTTACTTTTATCTAGTATTTATTTATTTTTAAATAAGTAAAGAAGGTTAGATTTTTGGTTAAATTGTGAAGTTGTCAGCTTTTATCTTCTCCTTTTGTGTCTCCATTTTTCGAAGGCGTTGATATTCTTTTGGAGGTTCTTTGTGCTATTTTACTATTTGTGCTTGGAAAGAGGTAACTCATATGTTCCTACTAAATATATAAAAATCATGTGATAGAATATTTAGAATTTCTTATGTTATGCTTAAGTGTAATTTATGCTTTCTTGTAATCTCATAAAAAATTATGCATGCACCATATATTGTTCTTAATTTCTCTAAGTGTGTGCTTATGTATTTTTATGCAAGGGTTTGTTAACTTTATCTATTTTAAATATATGTATGATAGCATATTAAAAGAGGGTTTTTCATGTTAAAATAATTATGCATGATTATGGTTTTATGTGCTAAATAAGCTTAATTGTGTTTTGGGGGCATACCATAAATTTTATAGAATTGAAATTTTATATTAATGTGCCTATTTTAATGTTATTTAGTCATACCATAAATTTTTCTTAATTATAATAGTATTAAAGTGGGAAATTATTGAGTAAATAACATATAAGGGTATTTTGGTCATTTATGACTTATTATGCCTAAAAGTGTAAATAATTGGACTAGGATGACCTTAATATATTCCTAAGTTTACTTTACTATTAACTTTAATTTTGGTTTGGATTGTTGACCTTATGTCCGACTTGAATAATTAAAAATAAAAGAAAAATAGTTAATTATGAAATTAGAATCATTGTGCATTTTGAATTGCCTTTTTAAGATATTAATATTTAAAGTACAAGACCTCGAGATTTGGGAATGGTTGATCTTTAGGTTTAGCTACCCTAGAGATAAGGTAGGAGCCCTTAATTTGGTTTGGTGGTTTAGTCGGATGCCTCGACATTTTGGTTAAGGCAGCAATATACTCTATAGGTCACCTACAAGCCCTATAGGGGGTATTGATACTTAAGTATTAGGTTTCCTAGGATGGAAGGATATCTTATTGCTTTGTTGCACTAGTATAACCAGAGTACTTGTATGTCTTTAGGTTACAAGTTGGGA
Source organism: Tamarix austromongolica (assembly GCA_039764185.1). Taxonomy (NCBI): domain Eukaryota; kingdom Viridiplantae; phylum Streptophyta; class Magnoliopsida; order Caryophyllales; family Tamaricaceae; genus Tamarix; species Tamarix austromongolica. The sequence goes on from CM077809.1 coordinate 124,103,818, forward strand.
GGATACTGTGTTGCTTTAATGCACCGGTATGACTAGTGTATTTATATGTTTACGGATTATTATTGTATTCCTTCGAGTACTTAACATAGAAATAATTATTGTATAAGGATTTAAGTGGATTGTTGTGATCTGTCAATTTGGTAGTTGCCTCCACGCATTACTTGGTTTTGGTATGTTGGTTTGGTAGTTGCATTTGTGCACTATTTGGATTTGTTTTATTGGTTGGTAATTATCTCAGTGCTTTCCTTATCATTTTATAAGTGGAATAGATATGGTTATTGTAAGAGGCCTTAATTATGGTTTGGTGTTTTCCTTTTCGTGGGATACCCTTAGTATAATTAGATTAATGAAATAGTTGCAATATGATTAAGTTTGATGAGATAGACATGTGGCATATGTTATGATATGAGTTATAGTATGAATGTGGCACCTAGCTATGGTATGTACTATTTATCATGTTATGACATGATACTTTGTATTACCTTCTATATGCTTCATGTGATATTTATATGCTTAGTATTGTATATTGGTTTACTTAGTATTGGTGTACTAATGGGTTTCGTTTTATGGTCCCCTCCTAATTCAATGGGCATTCGTTACCTTGTAGGAGTACTTTGAGGGTACAATTTGATGGCTTTTGGTAAGGGTTGAGAGTTAGGACTATCCAGTATCCATTCCGACATCTTTTGATCTTGATATCTTTTGGACTCTTATGTACCCTTATGTATTTTTTTCCCTTGTCAGTTGTAACTCTTTTGTTATCAGAATATTTTAATATTAATGGCTTCTTATCAATTTTTAGTCTTAATTTAAGTGGATAAATGTTTTAGCCTTAATACTTTTTGCAAGAAAGGTAGAAGAACAATACTTATACTAAGTATGGCGGTAACACTCCTATGTTTTTATTGGTTTAGCTTCTGCAATAAACTCTTTTTAAAGAAATTTTTAAGTTAAAAAAAATGGGATGTTACAAAGGTACCCTAGTCATATTGGTACACGAGGACACATAGTACCCTACCAATAAGGATACATAATCCATAAGTATACATACCTCTTAAATAAGTCAGTAGAGGTAGATAGAGTAATATGTAAGGCATGAATGGGGCACTAATGCATACTAGCAAAATATAAAATAATTACGTCTTCAGGGTAGTGATCCCTAAAGAACTACCATTCTCGATCTCAAGGTCTTTCACTTTAATTATTAGTATCTTAATTATGGTAATCATGAGAAATACATCAATCACATACTTACTCATTTTTATTTATTTATGTTGTTATTAAGTAATGTTTATTCATATTATTGTCCATGTTAACTTAAATAATCCACTAAGGTCATCCTAGGTTATGATTCTTATACTTAAGCACCTTAAGTCAAAATGACCAAAATGCCCCTAAGGCTTAGGCTTCCTTTTATCATTTATTTTTATTATATCCTTCGTTTTCATTTATTCACATGCCATAATAAGTTATCATGTCATAATTATAATGCTGGTCATAGAATCAAGTTCTCTATACTAAGGGATCATTGAACATATAAACCCTAACATGTACTTCTAGGACATCTAGTACACATTTCTATACATAATTAACAATTAAGGCACCTCTTGCATGATTACAAAATAAACATCATATCATACCCCTTAATTACCTATTCAACCCTATACTATGTATTATCCTTATGATACTCACTGATTTATCAAAATACCCTCATACTTAAACAAGTGATACTAAGGCCATGAACCCTTATTCTATTATTTAATATCCTTTATGTCTTATTATGGAGGCTTATTAAATCTATTGTCATGTTATATATAATTTATCGATTTACCCCTTCATACTAACAAAATTACTAAAATACCCCATTGTTTGTAAAGTTACCTAGTTACCCCTTTTTACCTACCAAATTATCAAATTACCCTCCATGCTTGTATAATTACCAAAATACCCTTCGTATTTGTTAAATTACTAAATTGCTCTTCATACTTATTAAATTACCAACTTTATCCCTCATACTTGTTAAATTACCAAATTACCTCTCATACTTGTGTAAATACGAAGTTACCCCTCTTTCATGCCAAATTACTAAAATACCCCTCTTACTAAATTACCATTTTACCCCTTGTATTCATAAAATTATCCCTCTTACTTACTAAATTACCATTTTACCCTTTGTATTCATAAAATTACCAAGTAACTCCTTTTTATGCCAAAATTACCAAAATATCCTTCTTATTTAATAACTTACCAAATTACTCTTTTTTACTTATAAAAGTACCAAGTTATCCTTTTTTATGCCAAAATTACCAAACTGCCATTCTTACTTATTAAACTACTATGCTACCCCCTTATGCTTATAAAATTACCAAGTTACCCCTTTTTATATCAAAGTTACAAAAATACCCTTCTTGTTTAATAATTTACCAAATTACCTTTTTACTCATAAAATTACCAAGTTACCCTCTTTTCCATGCAAAATTACTAAAATGCCATTCTTATTTAACATTTTACCAAATTACCCTTTTTACTCCAAGTTACCCCCTTTTCCTTGCAAAATTACTGAATTGCCCTTCTTACTTATTAAATTACCATGTTACCCCTTTTATTCATATAAATTACTAATTTACCCTTCTTATGCCAAATTTACTAAAGTACCCTTACCACATAAAATATTTACACCCTTGGTCCATATGCATCATTTAACACAACCAAATATTATTATTTATTATTAATACCCATTATCACCCACCATAATACTTATTTAGGCCACACCCTTTATACAAGAAAAATTACTAAAATAACCCTAGGGCTTATATTAACATTATCTCTACTAAAAATAGACACATTAGTTTATCATGACATAAACATGCATCTAACATTATTATTAACAATAAGGCTCCTTCCTTAACCATCATTTCTACACATGGTACAATATAACATGCTTCTCATTCCAACTTCCAACATAAGCTACAAATCATGATATACTTAACACCACATAATATATACACAAAAATATTCAAATACCCTAATGTGCTAGTATACATATATTCATACATTTTAGTAGGGTATAATAGTTACCTTATTTTTAGCAATAGTTAAACTTTACCGATATCCCAATTAAAATTTTAAGCTTTGATTAGTAAAAATTAATACCTAGGAATAATAAAAAAAAATAGCATATTAGTAGAAGAAAATTAAAAGAATTATGTTTTACCAAAACACTTATTAAATACATACTAATACTAATTATATTTATACCTTAAAAATTGGTAAATTTACTCATAATATATAGTAAGTCTCACGCTGCATGCACAAAAATAGGGGGAAATATGAGAGAGTGAGGGTGGAGGGTGGTGGATGAGGGGAAGGTAAAGGGTCTTGGTGAGGGTATTTTAGGTTAAGGCTTGTGGAGGGGAGTGAGTGTGGTAGCTAGGTGCGCGAAGGGTGGAAGAGTGTAGGTGGTGGTTGGGGTTCAGAGATTGGTGGCTCAGGGTGGTAGGGGCGGTGTCGGTAGGGCTGGACAGGTGGGGCAAAGGAAGGGAAAAGAAGAAGCAGAAGGAAGGAAGAAAAAAGAAGAGAAGAAAGGAGGGGTTGTAGAGGGGGTCTTCGCCAACTACAGTAGGGAGGTAGTGGAGGAGGTGTCAGGGGGTTAAGGGGTGGAATTGGAGAATGTGAAAGAGGGGAGAAGGCAGCGGCAAGACAGTGTATAAGGAGGAGATTGAGAAGGAGAAGAAAAGGAAAGGGAAGAGAAAGTGGATGTAGTGGGCAAGCGGTGACTGTTTGGTGGTGTAGGGAGGAAGTAGTGGAGGTTAAGGGGATAGTGTGGTGGTTGGTCAAGCAATAGAGGTGGTGGCTGAGGGTGGCAAAGCAAAAATAGGGGAGATGGGAGGAGAAGGAAAGAGAGAAAAAAAGAGAAGTTCTGCAAGGGAGAAGGGAAGGCGCGAGGGAAGGAAATGGGTATAGGAGAAGGAGAAAAATAAGGGGGAGAGAAGGGTAGTCAAGGCTTGTGCAGGGTAGGTGGTTGCAAGGGGGAGGGCTACACGTTGGGGTAGATGGCAGGGAGAAGGAAGGAAGAAGGGGGCACATGAGAGGTGTCGTGCATGGCTAAAAATGGAAGGGAAAGGGATAGGCGAGAGAGGCAGATGTTGTAGGCTACAATGGTAGGTGTAGGGGGCTAGTTGTAGGAGGGTTGTAGGGGTTAGTATGGCTCATCGACACAGGTGAAGAAGGAAGAAGAAAGGAAAAGGACGCTAGTAGGTCTGTCGGCAGGGGAAAGGAAGAGTGGGCTGGCCCACGCGCAAGCATTAAGGAGGAAGGAAGAGAGGGCTGGACGAGTGAGGAAGGGAGAGAGGGCCAATGGCCCAGCAGGGGGAAAGAAGAAGTAGGTTGGATGGCCTAAGGAAAGGGAGAAAAGAAGAAAAAGGAAAAAGGAGGAAAAAGGAGAAAAAAAGGAAAAAGGGAAATTAAAAAATAAAATCATTTTTGGAATTAGGGTATTTAATTATTTATATGGATAAATTATTTTGATAAATTAATTTATTTAAATTTAAGATATTAATTTAAGGGGATAATTTTAGTAAAATATAGGTTTGGAAAATTATTTAAATAAAATGAGTATCTTAAAATAATAATAAATATTTATTTTAATTTATTAAATAATCATATATATTTTAAAAAAATTATAAGTCCACAAAATAATTTAATTAATAGTTTAAAAATAAAATTATCCTAAATGATGATTTATTATTAAATTATAGGTTTTGAAAATTTGGGGTATTACAATGACACACACCAACAACCCCTGTAGTGAATGCTACCATCTTCATGGATTTAAAAACCCTCATCTAAATCATCTTCTATCTTCCATCGAATTGTATCAAGCTCAACATTATGAGGTTGTCCCTCTCAGATCTCATCACACATCATCTATATAATCGTCAAAGCACTCATTTGGACCTCCAAATCACCTTGGTAGATCAACTCTATCTCCATCTCATTGAGCTCCTCAAGAAGATGATTATCCACTAAGAATTTATGGAGTGTGATGTCTTCCTACTTAAGGCATATACAATAGTGGTGGCCTTACCCTTGTGGTAGGTCAACTCGATATCATATTCCTTAACCAACGCTATCAATATCCTTTGTTGCTAATTGAAGTTCTTCTAAGTGAATAAATACTTTAGACTCTTATGGTATATAAATAATTTCTAATGAGTCCCATACATATAGTAACTCCAAATCTCTAATGCAAAGATGACTACAGACAACTCCAAATCATGTGTTGGGTAGCTCTAGTCATGTTGCTTTAATTGATGAGAAATTTAAGCCTCTACTTTACCATGGTACATCAATACACATCCTAGTTAGTGCTTCAAATCATCATTGTAGGCCTTCAACTTGATTGTGTAAGAAGTGCATGGGTGAGGAGCGCAAGGTGCATATACTTGTGTTCAAAGTGAATGGGTGAAAAGAAAGGCATGCATGCACTATATGCGAAGGCATGTGTAAGTCATGAGAGACGGGTGAGACTGTAGTGTTAGAGGGTGCATGATCGTGCGCCTAAACAAAAATGAATAAAGCACAATAGGGAGAGGGAAAAAGAAATGGCATGAGGTTGCAATGGTTGAGAGATAATGAGGGGAAATGATTGGGTGGTAGTGGTGGTTGCCTTTCAACGGAAGTGATGATGTTTGGTGATTGGTGGTAGCAAGTGGTGTTGATGGTGGATGACAATAATGAACATAGGATGATAGAAATTGAGGGAGTTAGTTTAGGTAATAAATGGGTCATATATATATATATACATACATACATACATACATACATGTTGTGTAGGGATAAGGTGGATGGCGACAAAGAAAAGGAAGGGGAATACATGGCTGAGGGAGCACAATTGGGGGAAATGTTTTGTAGAATTTTCAACATGACATATCCTATGGATTGAGGGAGATGATGACTGGGATGGTCATATGTTGGGGAACTGGATAGGAGGAGTTTGATTAGGGTAGAGAATGAAGCACACACAAGGTTGCAGAAGGGGAATGAAAGTTGGTCAAGAGGAGGAGAAAAAGGGTTAAAAAGAAAGAGAGAGAGAAATGGAAAAAAGATATAATTGTGGGATTATGGTTAGCATTAAGTTAAAAATTATGATTAATGAAATTATAAAAGATTTAAAGATTAATAATCTAAGATAAATGTTAGGTTAAAATATAAATACACCAGGAATAAAAATTAGGATTTGGTTAATTTACTAATTATTTGGGATCAAGGTTATAAAAATTTTCTTTATATTATAATGTTTTTGTTGTGTTGGTTGAGATGGGTGTTAATTGGATTTTATCTAGAGTATTGTTATCTAAAAATCTCTCCCTAGACGTTTTTGTCCTCTATTTTCATGATATATGTTCTCTTGTCTATGTTTTGTTTTACATATTATGGTGGGATCTAAATCACACACAATCCCTAAGTACAATGTTTATTTTGCCTTACATCTAGAATACAATATAGGAAGTACCTCATCAATGTTAGATGCATTGTAACACCCCAATGTTATATCATTTTAGCCTCTACAAATTTATTTTAAAGGGAAAAAAATTAAGTTCATAAACTTTGTGGGTGTTAGAGTTAGGGTCACTCCGAGTTTTGACACTCAAAAACTTATATAATTATTTTTAGATATTTTATGTTTTCAAGAAGTTGAGTTCTAATTTTATTTAGTGTTGTAAACGACCATTTATACTTCTGTTGCTTTGTTGAGATTTTAAAATTCTAGGTTTACTTCACATATCTTCAGTTGATTTTACCATCAATGATTTGGTTAAGTGTTTTGGTAGTTGATGTTTTGGGTTTTTTAGATAGGCATTTTTTTTAGTCTTCCACTCTATATGAGATAGATGATGACGATCTATTTTATGTTAGGTATTGCCATAATAATCTTAGTTTCTTGTTTTAACTTCAGCCTTATTCTTTTAAACGAACTTTTACAAAAGTAAAAATGGGAGTATTATATAAAATGTTGACCAAGATTTTGCCATCTTGGCCTTAGCATAAGAGATGTCGTTTATTTAAATTTGTGAGCATGATTCCACATATTTTGATATGTGAAGAATGTTTTACAAGAGTTTGACATTGTAGAGGCATGCTAGGGTTGTTTGGTGAAGTTAGAATTTACTTAAGTTCAATCCTATGGTCATTCAAGTGCATTGCCTTGATTATTAGTCAATTGGTGGGGAGAGAATTAGTCAACTAGTTTTAATCTACTTAGTCAATTAGTTAAGGTTGTTTTCCTTTAAGGGCTTTCGAACTTGCACCGGTCTACGAGAAGCATGCTCCCTCTAAGGTCTACTAAAAAAAAATGTTGTCAAATGCCTTTAGGAAATCAATTTTGAAAGTATAGCTTTGTTTCCGGCTCCTCTTGTCTGAATCAGTGATCTCGTTTGCGATAAAAATGTTGCTGAGGATCGGCCTGCCTTCAATTAAAGCTGATTGGTTTATACCAGGAATACTATTCATAACCTCTCAACCTTCTAGGTATGATCCTGGGGATAATTTTATAACATCAGAGGACGGTGCTGATCGGTCTTAATCTTATAGAGCAGCGGATCAAGCATTTTTGGGAATAAGCATGATGAAGGAGACGATGCAGCATGCTGGCAAAACTTCCTGATTCCAAAATCGTTGCACGGCCTCGATCATATGCTAGTTAAAGTTTTGTTTTGGTTTTTTTTATTTTTTAATTAATTTTTTCTCTTTTCAGAAAAAGAATTACAACATATATGACTGGCCGACAACACTCCGTCATGGATAGTTCCTTTTCCCGCAAGAGCATCTGGTTTTGTAAGGTTTTCATGATCTCCTACTATTTTATGGCCTTTCTTTTCCTTAATAGTGAAGTCTCAAAGGCTGCCGACAATGCATCGCGAACGTTTTAAGGAATTTCCTTGTCAGAAACAGCTTAGTGAACATTATTCGAGGCCGGCCCACGAACCACATGTGGCTTCATTACCACCCGAAATGTAGGCAGGATTCGTGTTGAGACGCTAATTATTTTGATGGCGTAACGGATATTATTTTCTTACCGTCACGTCTCCTTGACCTTGTCTCATTCCCTCTTAATTTCTGTATGTACTTCTCCGTCAACCAAGCAGAGAATTAATATGTACAAACACGGCAGTGGGACAAAATATCTTCCCAGTTTCTTTTTATTCATTGATAGGTTAAGTCTAAATGCAGCACCCAATATTTTAAGATTGAAAATTTTGTTTTAAATTATCTTTAGCAGGAATAAAATATAAAATTTAGAGGGCTACCCTTCTACCTAACATGCTACATACTCTAAACGTCCTTTTCATATAAGATGTAAGACTAAAATTAGTATCTACATGTCATTTCAAAGAAAATACCTAGATGTGATGTGTGTAGGAAATAGGAGGATGGAATTTTCAAATAGATGATATTATGGCTCGGTTGGGTTGATATTAATTAGAAGAAGCTTCGACAATAAGGGATAGATGATAAGAACATTCAAATAGGGTGAACTAAGGAAGAACTTGATTCGAACAAAGTGATGCTAATTTGGTGATGATGGTTAATTAATGATGATGATTTGAATGGTGTGAACTAATTATAATATGCGTTTGACAGGGATTTGTATATGATGAGGAGCTTCGAATGTTAGGGTTTGGATGGAGGATGATGTTGTGGTTTAGGGTTAGGGTTAGGGTTTATCTTTAAATGGAAGGGAAAATGTTTTGTTTGGTTAGAATGAAGGTTTTAAAGTTTTGAATGATGGTTTAGGGTTTCTAATGTGGAAACCGAATTAGGCTTCAATTATGCTCAATTTTAAGTGATATTTGGATAATAATCATGTCTAGAAGAATATAGATTATCGAGAGAAGAAAAAATATGACTTAACCTCTAATTCACATAGATAAAGAGATTAAGACTATAACACTCCAATTTTTACTACTGAAAATTTTTGTTTTACAACATAAGTAATTACGTAAAATAGTGGGGGTTACTGTCGTGATTGACATAATTATGACTTATACAATCATCCTTACATCAATCGTAAAGCTAAGACATTTAAGGTAATATAAGGAAATTAGAAAACAAAAGAACATTTATATTACAATATTGAGTTTGGAGTCTAACTCTAAGTTTAACAATACAAAATATAAAAGGGGGATACCATGGATTAAGAGTCCAAAAAGGCATCTAGTTAAATACATAATCCGGATAATAAATACTCTTTATTCAACCCCAACATAGATGAAGTCACTCATCCCTATATAAGGCATCATAGGCCACAAAATCATCTAACTGATATTCTGAGACTAGTACGAAAGATCTAGGGCCTTCTGCTCATGGGAATGAGTAGTGACCATAAAACAGGTGGTTAGTATCAGAAGTATCCCAAAACCCTAATTTAGAGGATTTTAAAAAAATAAGGATTTATTAAAAAAATAAATTAAATAAATTATTTTATTAAAATAAAAGAGTATTATTTAAGACAAGTCAAGAAGAAAATAATAAATAATTTAATTAGGAGAAATTGGGGCCTTTTTGCTAAGTAAAATGGAATTTAAGAAAGAATATTTAAAATATCCCAAATTAACCTAAATAGGAAATTAATTATTATTATTATTATTATTATTATTATTATTATTATTATTATATATTGCTCTTATTTTGAATAATCCAGAATCCTAAAATATCCTAAACACCCAACCAACCAATTACTTTTCTTTTTCTTTTTTCCCCATTTCTCCTTCTTTTTATTTTTTTCCTTTTTCTTTCTTTTCCTTCCTTTCTCCCTTTCTTTTTCTCCTTCTCCCCCGGATTGGGCCAGCTCACACAGCCTAATCTTCCCCCTTTTCCCCCCGTTTCGTAGGCCCAAGGCCTGCCTTTCTCTTCCTCCTACCGACCGCCCGGTTTCCCCCTCCCCTTTTCTCTCTTTCTTTTCTTCCTGGACCACCCGGTCCAGCATTCTTCTTCCTCCCCTAATGCACGACCTACAACATTGACCCCGCAACCCCATCTGCCACCACCGCACGCTGTCCTTTCTCTCTCTCACCTGTCGTTTTATTTCCCCATTTTGACCCAACCAATCTCCTGTCCTCTCATGCATTCCCAGCCCTTTCTTTTCTCCTCTCCCCTTGACCTAACCGCCTCTGCCATGATAGACCCGCACCGTCTGCCTCCGTTGACCGGCGTGCCTGGCACTTACACCCCCACTTGTCTTCTTCTATCTGTTGTTTTCCCCTCCAATTAGCCTATATATACCCTATAAATAGCCCCGAATTCAGATTATTTTCGCAGCCCACAAATTCTCGTCCTTTGCGCCACCGCCCGATCAGACAACTGCCTTGTTACCGCTGCCCAATCCACCTACAGAATTGCCCCCTACACCACCCTCTACCCAACCACACCTCCCTTCTCCTTCGATTTTCCCCGCACGAGCCACACTGGTCGTGCGAAGTTGCCCTCTCGATTAGCCCCTCATCGACCCCTACTGCCTTATGCACCACCGTCTACCACGAATTCCATCGCAACCAAACCCTCTCTACCCTCCAAAACAACTAGGGGAGCTTCCTTTACCTCCCCATACCTCCCTCTCTCCCTGCCTCCCTCTCCTCCTCCTTTCTCCTCCCTCCTCAACCTTTGGCCGCCATATTCGCTGCTGTGCGCCGCTACCTTTGGCTGTACCACCACCTTCATTCCACCCTTCTTCACCTGGGTATCCACCACCACCTCAACTTCCACCCTCATTCCCCCTTTCCTATTCCCAAAACTCAACTATTTCCCTTTTCTCCCTCTTTCCTCGCCGCTGCCTCAGCTACCGTGCACCGCCGGTCACCACCAACCCTAGATGGTACCCTAACCCCTCTCAACCCCTATTTCCTATTTATGTAAACTTTATTCTTTTATTCATATTATATTATTATTATTATTGTTGTTATTGTTATGTTATCATTGTTATTATCATTATTTATTATTATGTTATCATTGTTATTATCATTATTTATTTATTTATTTATTTATTTATTTATTTATTATTATTATTATTATTATTATTATTATTCACAGCCTCAAAATACTAATTTTACTATTATTAAGGGGTTGAAACCCTATTTTATTATTATTATTATTATTGACAATAGATTTGGCATGTTATCATTTTGTTGTTATAAAAGAAGAATAATCAAACCTTAATACTATTATTATTTATTATTTAAATATTGATAATATTATTCCCAATGCCTTTATTATTAACATTGTTACTATAGCATTATTATTATGGTAAAAATATTCGAACCCTTATATTATCATTATTTCAAATATAACTATTATTATTATCCTTAGCAATATTAGTATTTTGTTAGCATTACTATCATTATATTATTATTTTATCCCTAACCCTATTATTAGCCTTAGCCTTAAAAATACTAGGGTTTCTATTACTAGGAGTATTACTATTACTATTACTATTACTATTATTATTATTATTATTATTATTATTATTATTATTATTATTATTATTATCACTATTTTTGCTATAACTAGTGTTAGTACTATTATTTGAAGAAATAAAGCTATTAGATTTAATAATATAAATATGGCTATAAATATTAATATAAATCTATTTTGACTAGTAATAATCTAGTAGGCTAACTTAAGGATAAAAACCCTATTTTTTCACTTGTAAAGTTTCCTTTAATAATAGTAACCCTAATCTTAAAATAAAATAAGAAATAATAGTATTTTTTGGTAGGGGAACAGTAATCATTAGTTTTCCCTCTTATAGGTGAAACCAGTCAAAATCCCAAGGAGGCGTAGGAGCATGCTCCAAGATCGGTGACGTGCTAGGTAAAGGTGTAGCTAAGGCCTTATGTGTGCTATGTGTCTTATATGCCTTGGATGACATGTATAATGATATATTGTGTATCTTGTGCTATTGTTATAACTCTTTTGTGTAGCTTAGCTTGAAGTTAAGGTATGCTCTTATGTTCTCTTATGGTATGTGTACAATATGTTTGAGCTATGAATTGTGATGTGATGTGATATGGTCCTTTTAGGGCATGCATGCTAGGATAATTAATGTAGTAATATAGGGTGGAAGGATGAAAAAAAAAATGAAAAATAGGGAAGTAAGTGGACCAAAGGGAATTAAGTTGGCCAAGGGGAAATAAGCTAACAAAGGAATGTGGGATTGACCTAAATATCCCATGATCCATGAGAGGAAGAATAAAAGGAGAATTTAAGCAAAATAAAGTGGATGAACTTTGTATGTGAGAACTAAGGGTTTGTATGGGAGAATCTAGGGTTTGCATAGGAGAATCTAGGGTTTTGCATGAGAATTTTAGGGTTTCACATGAAAACTTTAAGGGTTTGCATGCGATGGATAGCGTTTGTATGGGGGTGAACTTCACGTATAGAAAGTTGCCTTGTGGCGTGAGGAAGGTAATGGAAGAGTTGTTTAGGTGATTGGAGGCTTTGGGTGAAAAATAATACGTGGGAAAGTATAAGGGTGCATAGGAGACCAAGCTAGGGTTTGTGAGGAAACCCTAATCTAAGAAGGTGGTAAAAAAGAAAAATAAATGAGGATGAGTGGAGCATGAGATGAAGATGGAGGATTATCATATGTGGGATGAGCATGGGTATCTTGGGAAAGCGAGAGTGGAAGGTGAGAAATGTAAGGGTGGCATATGGAAAAGAGGATGCGAGGGTTTGGTGTAGCCACCTAGGGTTTCATAGGCACACGTGTATTTAGGGAGTCAAGTGAGATTATGATGATGAATCTAAGAGGTATGATGTGTGGGGTGTTATATGGGTTATGTGAGGTAGAGGAGGATGGGCCAAATATGCCCAAATTAGGTTTTCCTAGAGAAAAACATAGGGAAGATAGTGAAAGGGGCTTAGTGGTGTTAGGTAGTGGGCCTTAACCCACACACCTAAGAGTTGGGCCTTTAGTGTGAGTAGTGGAATAAGGAAAGGATGTTGGGGCAGTTAGGAAGTGTAGGAGTCTCAATATATGGGACAGGCCGTCTTAGGAGGATAAGCATAGATGGAGTTAGTCATGCATGTCTAAGGTGAAAAATGTTGAATAAGACACATTAAGACACTAATCACTTAAAGTGGAAGATTATTATGTCAGGCCTAGACTGATCCACCAGCATAATAGTGGCTAGGTGCCAGGGTGCCCTAGAGACCAATCCACCAGCATATAATAGTGATTAGGTGTGTTTTGCCTTATAAGTGACCAATCCACCGACTTTAATAGTGGGGGATTCTAAGCTCAATAAAATAAATCCTAAGTTTGATAAGACATATAAAAGGCACTAAGTACTTATAGTGGAACACCATGAGATCCGGGGTTAAATTGATCCACCGGCATAAAAGTGGCTAGGAGTATCTTACCCTAGAGACCAATCCACCAGTATATAATAGTGGTCAGGTGTGTTTTGCCCTCTATGTGACTGATCCACCGGTTATAATATTGAGGTTCCCGTACTCACATGGATCGATAAAAAGTATGGTGTGAAATAAGTACCGATGAGAGATGAAATAATCAGTTTATCCCAACTGTAGTTTAGCCTTTATTTATCTAAAAGATTGTATGATGTCATGTTATCGTGCTTGTACTATGTGCCCTTATGTGTTGGCCTTAGTGCATGATTATCTTTCTTAGTACATAGCATACTAACCACCCATTTCATGGGTGTTGCTCATTCCCACAAACAGAGGGCCCACCTTTTTTTTTCTATAGGTAGGTGATGATATCTTCGATGAATATGACACTTACAAGACATCAGGCAGGGATTAGAGTTGAGCCTGGACCTAACCTAGGGATTGAGAGTGATTTGGCTAGATTTTATCTTTTGTTTCATTTTTCCTATACTATTTTGATATAGTTTTATTCTATTGTACGGTGTTTTCTGTCGTTGGGAACTTTAAATCCTTACTTATAGGTTGTAACTCTTTTTTTAATCACACTCTAATTTTTTGTATAGTGAAATTAAGTTCTTTTATGAATGCTCTTTTTAATTATCACCTTGTATTTTATGTTAATCCTATTCAGCATTGGCACTTGGTACTGGCATAGTAGGATTGAATCAGTCTGGTACTAAGTGTGGCGGTAATATTCCTAGAATTTAAAATTTTTTTATTTCTCTTATGTTAAACCTTTTCATTAAAAAAAAATTAGTAGTAAATTTTGGGGGAATTACAAGTTGGTACCAGAGCATTGGTCCTTGAAACTATGCCTATCTTTTTCAAAGCAAAATTTGATTATGAATTTTTTACAGGATTTCAATGTGTTTTTATACCTTAACGAGACTCTCCTATTTTCAAATTTCTTGATTCCGAGCCACAATGAGGAAATGAAGAGGGTAGATTAGAGATTGCCTAAGAAAAAGGAAGTAGCATGAAATGAGTGTTTCGAACCAAAAAGGGTTTTCCCCTAACATTCCTTTTCTTGTGCAGCTTCTAATAATGATGAACGATCGAGTCAGATGCTTCAAGGAGGCCTTTGAGGCCTTCATGGAATTCGATTAGTTATACCTCTTGGTGCCGACCTCGCACCCCCACCACTCCGAGGGCATTGGTGAAGATTGGCTCCAGAGGATCATCGGGCATCACCCTTCGACATACTCTAGAGAGGAGGACCCTGTGATCCTCGAAGGGTGGATCTAAGACATGGATCGCACTTTCAAGGTAATGGAATACCCCCAGCTCAGTAGCCCAGAATAACAACCTTCTTCTTAAGAGGTGTGGTAGAAGCTTGGTGGGTAGAGCACAATACCCGGGTTGGTCCCCCAGCAAATTTGGAGGCATTTAAGACCGCCCTCTGCTCCAAATTCTACCCTAAGAGCCTGAAGAGGGACAAACTTTGGGAGTTTATGTAGCTCTCCTAGGGGTTGATGATAGTACGACAATACTATGCCCACTTCACTGATCTGCTTCGTTTTGCCCCAGAGATTGCCACCAACAAATCCACAGTGCTGCTCCAGCTTGAGCAAGGGTTGAATTTCAACATCTGTAGGATGATGGGTGTAGTGCTCTTTACTTATCTAGCTACATTATATGAGAGCGCTTGCATCGCCGCCACTTTGGTCCAAGAGTAAGACACCATCCTTGGGAAGAGGAAGCCCAAGGGTCAGAGTTTTGGAGGCAGGACCCAGCCTTGGTTAGGAGGATAGAGGAGACCTCAGCCGAGAGACCACAATAGAGGCCAAGGACCCCTCGAGGGGATCTGCTTGTAGACATTGTGGCTAGAGCCACCAAGGTAGGAACTTTGGAGGTAGGTTGGTGACCTTCCTAAACTGTGGGAGGTTGGGCCACAAAGCGATGGAGTGTTGGAGGCCACCGCGATCTCAGTAGAACTATACTCAACCGTATCGGTAGGGAGGAACCCCGATATTCTAGCAATAGGCTTACTAGTAGCATCTCCAGACCGCACCCTCACAGCATTACCCACGAGCAACCACCCCAGTCGGTGCCACAGCTAGAGAGGTCAAGGGAAGGCCTCAGGGACCCAGATCATTCCCTCAGAAGGGAGGCAGTTAGGCAAAGGCTGTCCGCTTGCTAAATGTCATCACTGGTATATTCACCATCCACTCTTTACCTGTACATGTTTTGTTTGATTCAGGTGCTACCCTATCCTTTGTTTCATCTACTTTTATTGCTAAGGCTGAACTACAACATATTGCTAGAATAGAACTATTTGTGATGCTTTCATCCAGTGATAAAGTAGAGTGTAGTTAATTATTTTTAGATTTGGCCTTACTCATAGACAGGGTACACTTCCTAGTAGACCTAGTCGAGATAGACTTAAAAGACTTTGATGAGATTCTAGGTATGGATATGCTGGGGAGATATAAGACCATTATTGACTGCTCTCAGGAGGACTTGATCTTGAGAGGCTCAAAGAGGAATAGGGTTTCATATAGAAGAACCCAGCCTAAGCCAACTACCAAGGTGGTATCGGTAGTGACTTTGCACTCCTTGGTCCAGAAGGGGTATGTGCAATACTTGTGTAGTGTAGAGAAGTTGGACAAGGACCTAACATCTCTAGATAGAATCTCAGTAGTCAAGGAGTTCCTAGATGTATTTCTAAAAGAGATATTGGGAATGCCCTTAGTTTGAGAAATTGATTTTAAGATCAAGTTGGTGCTAGGAGTTGAGCTCGTCACGAAGGCACCCTACCAGATGGCACCGATTGAGTTGAAGGAGTTAAAGGCTCAGTTAGAAGAGTTTTTGGAGCATGGGTACATTTGGCCGAGTGTTTCACCTTGGGGAGAACTAGTTTTGTTTGTAAAGAAGAAGGATAGTAGTCTCCGTCTTTGCATTGATTACTAGGGGTTCAACCAACTAGCATTGAAGAACCAGTACCCACTCCCAAGAATCGATGACCTTTTTAACCAGTTGAAGGGTGCCATGGTGTTCTCTAAGATCTATTTGAGGTCGGGGTACCATTAGTTGAGGATCAAAGATATTGATATTATGAAGACCACCTTTTGGATGGTCATATTTAGATCATATTTACTTCAAACAAAAGTTATCATTGTTACATATCATGCATCATTAAAGTATTTATCGTCCGAAAAGGAAGCAAAACCCAAATTAATAAGATGGGTTCTCTTACTATAAGAGTTTGATGTGAAGATAAAGGACAAGAAAGGGAGAGAGAACGTAGTACCCAATCATTTGAGCCGCATGATTTAAGATGGTGAACCCATACCCTTGATCGAGAATTTCCGAAATTAGCAGCACTTCGGATTACAAATAAGTACACCATAGTTTGCTAATATTGTGAACTATCTTGTTACTCATAAGCTACCCACTAACATGCCACATTATGTGATAAATAAAATTAGAAAGGAGGTAAACTAATATGTTTCAGATGATCCTATTTATGGAAATTTGGTATCAATGGTATAATCACGGGATGTGTCACTAATTTAGAAGTTGAGAATATTTTATAACATTATCATACATTGCATTGTGGAGTGCATTTTAGTGATAAAAATACTATGTTCAAGGTTGTTAAAGTTTATTTTTATCGGCCTACAATATTTATTCATGCTAACACTTATTACACGAGATGCGATAGGTGCCAAATATTAGGTAACATCAGTTCTAAAGATCAAATTCCCTTAACCTCTATTAAAGTTGTATAAATTTTTCATGTGTGGGGCATTGATTTTATGGGTCTATTTCCATTTCTAAGGGTTACCTTTATTTTCTTCTTGCTATAGATTATGTGTTAAAATGGGTGTAAGCCATTGCCACCCGTACTAATGACTCTCATGTAGTTGCAGGTTTCCTCCAATCTCACATCTTTTCTAGGTTTGGTATGCCTAAAGCGATAATTAGTGATGGAGGATCAAACTTTTCCAACAAGATGATCGAAGATCTGTTACACAAGTACAGGGTCACACATAAAATTTCTACACCCTATCACCCTTAAACTAGAGGGCAAGATGAAGTCTCTAACCTAGAAATCAAGAAGATATTAGAGAGGATTGAGATCCCAAATAGAAAGGATTGGAGCAAAAGGCTAGATGATGCTTTGTGGGCTTATAGGACTACCTATAAAATGCATGTCTCCATTTTGGATTATCTGTGAAAAATCATGCCATCTACCTATGGAGCTTAAATATAAGAAATGGTGGGATGAGAAGAACCTGAACATGAGTATGAACTATGTTGTAATGCATAGGAAGCTACAACGTCATGAATTGGAAGAAATAAGGGGTGATGCATTTGAAGTGCTATGGTATATAAAGAGAAGATAAGAGATTTCCATGATAAGATGATTCACGAAAAGTAATTTATTGTGGCCAAATAGTGTTACTCTACCATTCACATCTTCACTTATTTCCAAGTAATTTGCACTCTAGATGGGTGAGTCCCTTTATTGTTACTCATGTTTTCCCTCATAGTGACATACAAATCAAAAGTGAGAAGACTGAAAATGAATTCAAGGTTAATAGTCATAGGCTTATACCTTACTATAAAGTATTCACAGAGCATAACATTGAAAAGGTGTAATTATAAGAAGCATCTACCTTGACTAAGTAACCTAAGATGATATTAGGCTAAAGATGTAAAAACAAGCCCTAATTTGGAGGCAACTCAATGTGATGGGGAAGCTTTCTACCCTTTAGTTGTTTCTATTTATTTAATTTGTCTCTCCATACCTAAAATTACATGATCCTTTAGTTGTTTGCACATTGAGGATGATGTGTGATTTAAGTGTGGGGGTGTGAGTGTTTTTATTTGTTTGTATGTTTCCAAAACAATTAATGTTTTTTTTTCAATTTTTTGGGTGTTTTTAATATCCCTTAAATAGTAAATGAGGAGGATATGTTTGAAATCTAATGAAGAGGGGATTAGAAAATCAAGACAAAGTGGGTGGAGATTTATTGTGTTAATTTCGATAAATGGAACACATATCTACATGTCTAAATATTAATGGAGCAAGAACATATATGATTTTATAACTATCAACATGGCATATTGAGATTCATCATGCTCCTTAGTGAGCCTTTGAGATATGTATGCCTTCTTTTTTCTAAGTGAATTCCTATGAAATTATCTACTTGTCTTTGGTTCAAAGCTTCTTGCAAACCTCATATATATTTAATTGTGTTGATAAAATTACTTTTCATAGCTCTTGTAATGGACTCCAGAGGTTACTAGAACTTACTCTTGTACTAGTCAAAGCTTATAGTCAAAACATGTTCTGATTGAGAAAATGATAAAGGAAACTTAGGATTTTCTGTTACACGACCAAATAGCTTGAATACTAAGTTGTGTACATATGATATACACCCCATAGAAGCCTTTGAGACAATACTTTGAGCATATATTTTTTCTTCATTACCCACATCAAATAACCCTCAAAACTTATCCTTTTCCTTACTTAAATTTAGTGGAAGGGGATCAATTCATTATGGAAATTCAGTGGTTGTATATGTGATTTCTTTTGTATGTGGAAGAAATATATGTATTTTTTTTTGAGAAAGGAATTGATAATATTTGATGGTGGAGAATGAATATATATATTCATTATATTTATTATTTTTCTTTATTCCTAGAAAAAATAAAAAATAAAATGAAAAAATAAAATAAATGAAGAAAAAATAAAATAAAAGAGAAGAAGAAAATGATACGATATAAGTAAGAGAGGGAGATATAGAGATGATTTTGAGAAAGTTCTATTCATGTTATATTTTTATCTTATTGCTCTAGTTTGGTGTTAAGGTTGAGATATGTATTATTAATTATTATTGATGTGGAGTTAATGCTTATGTTTCATATGATTATTATAGTTCCACTAGTTCTTGGCCTTTTTAACACCATAATACTAGAATACTTTTTACCCTTCTATACCTTACAACCTTTACAACCAATAAGTCTTATTTGATTCTAGAGATGAGTAGCCTTTGATCTGATGGAGATTAATCAAAAGAGTTAAGCATATGTTTCAGTTCATTTAGTAGGTATTTGATATGTTTCATGAGGTTTTATCCATAAAAAAATGAGCCTCTTTGTCTGTATATGTGAGTCACTTATTATTATTATCAACTTATTTTATATACCTAAAGGTTTCTATACATTTGTAGTCACAAATCTTAGAAATAACAGTTGGTGGTATCTATAGTGAGGATGGATCTTGATGTGACTAAGGCGTGGTAGATTTTTACTCATATTATTGATCTTTATAATACCCAAAAGAATTGCTAAACCAAATCGTGTATCATTAATACCCTAATTCAATTCTAATTTTGAGAAAAATCTTATTTTAACCTTAACTAAATTCTTTTAATCCTGAAACCTTAACTAAATCTGAATCTTTAACCCGAATAAATCACATTTCGTAAACTAATCTTAATTCTACTAAAATTTTTCACTAATCTTACCTACTTTATCTAATATAAAATTTTTTAAACTTACATAAAACATTCTCTCTTTTTGTTCCTTTTCTTTTTGCCTTCTCCTTTCTCATGTCACTTGTGCTGCAAAATTTTTCATTTCTAAAAATCGGGGTGTTATCAGTTAGCATTAGAGCTTTTGGTTGTTGAGAATCAAGTTTAGATTAGAGATTTGGTTCTTATGATCTTAAATGTTTTAGCCGGATAATGTATTTTTTTCCCTCAGTGTTTTTAAACACAGATTAGTCTATGAGTATTCTAGTGTGAGTAAAATAAGCAGTCTTTTATTGTGGTTATGTATTATGTGCTAGTAAGATAATATTTTCTTAATGTATTTTCTATTCTACAAAACATTCAACATGGCCTTGAATGGATTGGTTGGTCATTTGAAGAAGACCTTTAAGGCATTCATGGAGTTTATTTAATGCCTGCCCCAATCTCAGCTGCAACCTCCACCACCTCTGCATTTTCCATAGGATTGTATAGGAGAGGATTAGCTTTAGAGTGTTTTGGAACATCATCCACTAACCTAAATTAGAGAAGAAGACCTCATTGTCCTAGAAGGATGGATTCGGGATTTTGATAAGATGTTCAATGTAATCGATTTTCCTGAAAAGCAAAAGGTAAGCACTACCGTGCATTTTCATTAAGGACCCATAGATACTTGGTGGGTTAGTTTTCATGTCTAGGTTGGATTCTTGTTTTATTGGGAAGACTTTAAGGCATCCCTTCATAATTTTTTCTACATCGAGAGCCTAAAAAGGGAAAAGCTAAAGGAGTTCATGCAATTGACTCAGGGAAGTGTGATAGTGCAAGAGTACCACATGAGGTTTATAGAGTTGTTGAAAACTCTCTAGGTATAGCTGCTAGTGAGGCTACAGTCATATTCCAAATCAAGTAAGGACTTCACTTTAATATTCATAGGATTATGGATGAAGCTCTTTTCCCTTACTTGGCTACATAACGGGTGTGAGTCAGCGATGCTTTGTTCGAGGAGCATACTTAGATATTGGGTACGAGGAACCTAAAGTTAGGATGCCAGATGAAAGAATTAGCACCATAGTGTTAGAGTTTTGAGTATTTAGCACTAGACTAGGATTCTAGAAAAGAACAATCATAGTGATTCCTATAACAGATCTAATTAGAGGCTGACACGACATTACCATTGTCACCATTGTAGGTGAGATCATCTAGGTAAGGATTGTGTGGTGAAGTTGATTTAGTGCCATAACTATGGTCAACTTTGGCACAAGAGCCTCGAGTGCTACAACATGCCCCATGGTGGAGTTGAGAGGTCCCACCAATAGCTAGCTTAGCAGGACCTTATTTTTGGAGTGATTTACTTGGCCAGTCCAGTAGGAGTAGATGAACAAGTGCTAGATCCTGTTGTTTCTCCTCTTAGTAAGCTATCGCTCCTTCCTCGATCATTTTGAGTGTGTTAGGTTTTGAGTCTACATGTTCTATAACATTTTTATGCCAATAGTGTTTCTTAATTTTAAGGGAATAGTACCCTGTAGTATGATAACAACTACGATACGATTGACAACCGAAATAGCTTTTATTACATCTTCATTTCTCTACTCCCCTAACATAGACTTGACTTTGGGGACAAAGTCTTTTTTAAGGAGGTAGTGATGTAATACCTCAAAAAATTTGCTGAACTTATTTCATATAATTAATACCCGAATATGATTTGAATTTTGAGAAAATATTATTTTAGCCTTAACCAAAATTTATTAATCTTGAAACCTTAATTGAATCTGAATCTTTAACTTGGATAAATCACATTTCTTAAACCAATCTTAATTCTTCTAACATTTATCACTAATCCTACCTTTTTTGGGTAATCTAAAATTTTCTAAATTAATATAAAACCTTCTCTCTCTCTCTCTCTCTCTCTTTCCTTTTCTTTCTTCTTTTTTTTTCCTTCTCCTTTCTCCAATCACTCGTTCCATAAAACTTAACCTTCTCATCCCTACAACTTGCAACTTGCAACTTGCGCCATCAAACATCTCCCATCACACCACTAAAACCACCATCATCTATTAGCCCTCACCCTCTCTTATCCCCATGCTCCCTCTTTTCCCCACACACACACCTTCCATCTCCCCTGATATTTTCCCTCCACACGCAACTCACACACAACCATCATCATCTCCTACTACACCTTCTAAAATTTTGACCCCAACACTTTACCATCACCTCCTAGCCACCTTAGTTGAAAATCACTACTACGTCATCTAGCTTGACCTACTATCCTCTATATTTTTCTTTTTCTGTTCGCATGCCATCACCATATAAATACACATATTACTCATCCCTCTCCTTCCTTTCTCTTTTATTTTGCCTCATTTCTATCCATTTTGTGTCAATCACCCTTGTAAAAGCCCTTTCTCTTCTCCTTCCTTCGTCCTTCTTCTTTTATTCCTCCTCATTGCTCTATTTTTTCTACCGCACCACCTCCATCGCCACCATGCACCACTATGCATCTCCAAAAAATTGGTGGACCAACCATTAAGGTCACCCCATCCTTCCACTTTGTCATCACCAACTATCGCCATCAACCACCACCATTTTTTCCACTTCCTTCCTCGCATTCAAGGCATTTTTTTTGAAATGCAAGGTCAGAGCATGGCCTCAAGCATGATAATGCAACATTAAATTTCCTTATCATAGGCCTGTGTAACCGAACATAGTTTTCCCTTCCACCCTCACATTGTCTATGCAAAATTACCACATGCTTGTGCACGTCTATTCAATTTTGGTTCTGCGTGATCAATGGTTGAGTATGGTCATGCCTCTTCACACATCCTAGTCATGCAAGATTTCATCTTTTGGTCTGATACTGCACTGCCTACTACACACTCATATAGCCTCCCCATTCAATTGTGCACCCCTATTTCACCCCTAAACCTTATCCAAATAGACCAAACTTTTACTATAGCTCCACAATACATTGCACCACACTTCCACATAACCCAAACATCCCTTTGAATCAGGTCATTTCCATTTTAACCTTCTTTACCTTAATTTCTCTCTTAGTCATAATCTTCTAGCCTACCATGAGGCCTCATCACGTATGTCATGTTTGATTGAAAATTAATTTTAGAACCTATTATTAATAAGTGTATCTTAATACTTTCATAATAATATAAATTTCATTAGTATAAGTATTATTTTGTGTGTTAAAAATAATAATTTATTATTTTGGTATTATATTTAGGTATGAATGTGGATTAGAGGGATCTTGTAGTATTTAGTAGGATACTACTAATTTTGGATTTTGTTGGATTCCATGTAAGCGTTATCCTCTACTAAAATAATACTTTACTAAAATGATAAATGTTTCATGATAGCACATTTAAGTCTTCATGTATGTGCTATGCTAAGAGTGATTTGTTACATGACAATTATGTGTTATTTCTTGTTGCCATAAAAATTGATAACATAATCCTTTAATCTTATGTAAAATATTATGGGTATAACGTATGGTTAATATGATCCTAATATTGAGAAGTGTTTGGTATGATAAGAATGTACAAATAATGGATTGGGTATGCTTGAACGTAATTATGGGATATTAATCATGGATGTGACCCCTAAGGGCAATTTGGTCAATTTACCTCCATTATGATTTTTCCATGACCCACATGTCTAATGTATATTATATGTTGTAAGCATGAAATTTCATAATCATGGATCTAATGGATAAGTATGCTAGGATTTTATATGCAAAATCTAGATTAAGGATAAATTGGTCATCTGACTTATCTAGAAATGTAAATGCATGATGAATGGGTTTAAGATATTATTATTTGACCTTCTCATGGAAGCTTGATAAATAAAATTTGATTTATTAATTAAAGTGGATGTTAGTGTAGTAAATTTGATTTTAGAGGCATATTAGTCAATTTCAACTTAATACGCCTAAATATGAATAACTAAGACAAGGAAGGTCTTAGTGTATTTTATTGGTTAATATTGGTAATGATCTTAAATATAGTAGTCTCAAATAATTAGAAATAAGTGAAAATGATTAAACATAGGAATTAGCCCTATATGATTTATATGTGATTTCGTGGTCACCTAAATAATATACTAAAACATAAAGTGAAAGAGTTTGAGAATGAAAATGATGACTCTTTTGGGGTTTCTACCCTAGAAATGTGGCTTAGCCCATGATTATTCTAGATTTCTATTAGTGTGCCTTAGTGCCCCAACCAACCCCTACATCTTACTCTATTTATTCTATGGACTGATATGGGGTATACATATATATGGGTTAGGTGTCCTTGTCGGTAGGGTACTATGTTACTTTTTTATGCTAGTGCAACTATGTTACCTTTATGTCCTTGGGTTGATAGTCAGTAAGATACCATATTACCCTGCGCTGGTATGACAAGAGTACCATAGTGTCTCCAAGCTTGACGTGATCTCCCCTTAAGTGAATAAAAATAGAAATGATTGATGGATTATTGGATTGGTTGGTAGCAACCTTTGTACCTACCTATGGTTGGTAGTACCTTTTGTGCCTATCTATGGATTTGGTAGTAGCCTTTTTTTCCTGCCTATATTTTGGTAGTAGCATTTGTCCCTACCTGTAATTTTGGTAGTATTCTTCATGCTTGCTTATGTTTGGCATTGTGTCTTTGGTACTTGCCTGTGATTTTATAGATTTTGTTGATTCATGCTTGTGAGCCTATTATTGTTATGAAATTTATTGGGATTGAGGATGAGGTGTGTGGTATGTGGTTATTATCTTATATTTGCATTTGATGTGTTTCTAATTATACTACAAAGAGCATTAGTTGGATGTTCTATTGGTAAGTCTCAGCTAATTCAAGATGAAAGAGTATGATGGGTATGATGTATTAGTAGTATGTGATTATATGAATGATTAATTGATTCATGTATAGTTAATGCTTTATACCATGTTTCTTTTGATGCCTTACATATGTTTTATACTGATTTTTCATTTAGGTTTAGTATAACGTGTTATTCATTACTATAGTACTGAAGGGTTCCTTTCATAGGCCCTAGCCTATTCAATGGATAGTGTTCATTGGAGGTTAGCTTCTAAGCTTATTCGAAACTAGTGATTAGTCCGAGAGCATAAGACTATCCACTATTCCTTTTTTATTTTAATTTTGGTTGTTTTGGATGCCTATGTCCTCTCATTTTTCCCTCTGTTTGAGTTTTTTAAACCACTGATGTAGTTTTTTCTTAACACCATATTTATCTAACATTCTCTCTTATTCTGATCTTGTAATCATGTCATTAATTTAAGTGGAGTAGTGATTTTAACCTTATCACTTGGTGTGAGATTGCTAAGGGTAACCAAACTTGTACTAAGTGTGACAGTAGCACCTATCATTTTATTATTTTTAGCTTCCATGCTTAACTCTAAAGATGAATTTTTTTAGTTCTAAAAAATAGTGGTATGTCATGTTATGCATGGATCATCTATTAAAATTAATCTGTTAAATCTCCCAACACCGAATCTTAGCTGATTACTAATCTTGATGTTATGTAAGTAAAAGACTCTGAGACAACATTGGTTAAAGGTGTTAGGTTTGATTTTCTTTTTATTATGTGTGATTTTGTGGGTATATCATATGTGAAACCCTTATAAGGCTATACTCGTTCTCTATAAGTGACCTAAGGCTTTAAAAGACTTATTGCACATGTTAAGTGTAACCGTAAGACCTACGAAAGTGGATAGATAGTTTTATTTATTTATTTATTTTTGTTCGAACCATAACTTGCTTGAGAGCAAACAAGTAGCTAAGTATGAGAGTATTGATAAGTTCATATTTTTACATATCTTTATACTTCTTTACTCATTGTTTTTGATCTTTTATTTGAGTAATATATAAGAATAACTATAATTTTATGTTTAAGTGGTCATAATCTTGTAAATTTTCTCATTTGAGCTAAAATGATATAAATTAAATAAACTTAAAGTGTAAGATTATTTATTATTAATTTTTTTAATTTTATTTTCTATGCAAAGTAAACAAATAGAGTTTGTGTCCTTTAGCCCGAAGGCCTAAAAAGATGGAAAAAAAATAATGGCTAACAGGCCCGGCACAAGAGGCAGCAATTTTTTTTATTATTATTATAAAAGGGAGCTAGTGACTAATAAGGGAGTGGGGATTAGCTGGTAGATGTAGCAGATAAGAAGGGAGCGCCCGAAGAAGATAGAAAAAATAAGAAAAAAATTTGACGCAACTTGAGAAGAAAAAGAAAAGAAAAGGAAAGCTGTGTAAAAGAGAAAAATAAGGGTGGTCATGGAGGCACAAATACCAAGAGAGATGCACGAAATAGATAGAAGAGCCAGAAGGGAGAAGAGATAGGGGGAGCAGAAGGGTAGCATTGTAGGCTTAATGCACAAAGGATTGCCGTAGGAAAAAGCAAAGAAGAAAAGAAAAGAAGAGGAATAAGAAGAGAGCGATAGAAATCGGGCGGTAGTGCAATAGAAAGAAAAATAAAGAAAGAGCTTGATGTAGGGAGGTGTGACGGGTTAGCAAAGAAAAAAGCAAGAACAAAATTTTAAGGAGGCTAGGAGAGAGAAGTAAAGAGAAAAGAGAACTAAAAAACTTATTTCAAATAAAATTAATTATTTTTTATCTAAATAAATGATTAAACTTTTATCTATAAATAATTTTGATTATTTCTTTCACTATTTTTATTTATATTTTAACATATATTTTTGTGTAATTAATTCGATCATTATGATTGTCTAATTATTTATTACTAGGAAAAAGATTGAAACCCTATATTATGGTTTAATATATGATATTATTTTTCTTTGTTTGATGAGATTGTTATATTTTAATTGTTATCTTTTAGATATATGATTTCTTCAAGTATAATTTATATGGTGCATGCCTTGTTCTAATTTTCTCATAGTGACAGTATGTATGATTATATGCCTGCTAGATGGTTATATAAATATACTAGAATTTATATGTATAGATTGTAGTTAGGTTAGATAACAATTCACCTAATAGTTTTGTAATTCTAATTGGAGTAGTGAATTGTTTAGATACTTGTGGGTCAAAGGAGAGAAATTCCGGTAAACTTGATTATTGTACTAGTTTGGGTACTTCGTTTAACATCTTTTCACTTGTACTTAATGTATTAAATCTAGTTAAATATAAGAGCTACTTGTTGATGTATTGCTAATATTTAATAGGACCTAATATTGATGCGTTGTCATATTATTTATTTTAGGGAAGTAATATAAGGTGTATAGACCTGTTTTTAGCTTACAACTTGGTTGGTCTCCTTCTCATGATTAAAATATGAACAGAAATTATTATTATATTTTGATATAATGTAGTGGTAGATTTTGATTTTCCTAGCACGCTTATCATATTTGTGATTGTCCATTATTTTTATTAATTTATTAATTTATTACTTTTATTTAAAAAAATCATTATTGTATTTTTCTTATTATTTATTTATTTTATTTTATTTTGAGTTTTATTTATTAATTTATTTTTATTATTTGCAAGCTAGTTAAATAGAGGTGAGCCCTCTCAATCCCTAGTATAGAACAATACTCTTTTTTTTTTTGAATAAAAGATGGAATATTATATCAAAAATCATAAGGTACAAATGAAGCTATAGAAGTGATCTATCCTTCCTATCAAACTTACAAACTTTTCCCTCCTACTAGAATGAAGGCAATGAGATGACATAGTCAAATCAATCTTATGAGCTACCCCTTTCAAATCTCAATTTCTATTAGAGAAAATACAATTATTTCTATATTTCCAAATATCATAAAGAGCCACTACATAAAAACTTGAATAAAATTGAGAAATGACAGCTTTCTTATTTCTTCTTCTTGCCAAAGAGGCAAAGAACCCTGCAATGGAATTGTGCCTGACTCTGAAACCACCACTTTTACCCATAGTAGACCATACTTTCTTCAACTTAGCACATTGATATAAAAGATACAATAGAGATTCATTTTGAGAACAAAAACAACACTGCTAGTTAATGGATGGTAGAAAGGTGATTATATAATCCTTAGTGGGAAGCTTGGACTAGGAAGCTAACCATAAAATAAATTTATGTTTGGGAGCTGCAAAATTGGACCACACAATTCTCCACCAGGCCACCATAGGTGCAACAAATCTGATAGAATCATAAACTTCAGCAATGGAGTACACTTTGTCACTCTACCAGTGTTGGAAAACAGGAAGGAGGTGGTGTGGCCGTAGCCGGTACGCAATTTAAACCCTCTTGTTGTCAATTGTAGCACTGGTAAATAGGGTATCGTTCTAGGCCGGGGATTGAGAGGGCTCACCTCTATCTAACTAGCTTAAAAATAAAACTAAAACTAAAAATCCTAAATACCACAAAATAAATAAATAAGAAAAATACTAAATGGGGGTTATAAAAATAAGAATAATAAAATGAGTAAATAAAATAAAGTAAACTAATAACAATAAAAATAATGAAAATGATGGGAAACCCACAGATATGAGAAATACGTTAGGGAAATAAAAATACACCACTAGATTAGGTTGTAATATAATATTTATTTCTAAGTCATCCTTTAATCGTGAGAAAGAGATCGACCAAGTTGCATACCAAACGCAGGTCCATACACCTTATATTACTTCCCTTAATTAATTAATACGACCACGTGCCTATATTAACCTTATTAAATACTAGCAGTATAGCAGCAATAAGCGGCGCCTATATTTAACTAGATTTAATGCATTAAGTGTAAGTGGAAGGCTGTCAATCTAACTACCCAGACTAGTACAAAACGTATGTCTAGCTATATTTCCTATCCTTGATCCACACGTATCGAAACGTTTTACCACTTCGGTTAGAATCACAAAACGATTAGGTGAATTGTTATCTAACCTAGCTGCAATTTATACATATAAATTCTAGTGTATTTAGATGGCCACCTAGTAGGAAAATAATCCTACATACTGTCACTTATGAGGAACCAGAACAAGGCATGCACCAAATAAACTATACTAGATAGAATTATACATATAAACGATAGAAATTAATATAGAGTCAAGAAACAATCTCACGAAACAAAGAAAATAAAATTATAATTTAAATCCTATTCCAGAGTTTCAAATTATTCCCTAATAATAAATATTCAGCCAGCCATAATTATAGAATTAATTACACAAAAATATATATCTAAAATATAAATTAAAATAAAAGAAAGAAATAACCGGAATTAATTTTGAATTAAAGATCAAGAATTTATTCAGATAAAAATTAATTTTATCTGAAATAAATTCTACCGGTATAAATTCTTCCTTTAATTTTTCTTCCTTCTCGGCTTTGATTTCTGCGCAACAATTCTTTTTTCTTTTTTTTTCTTTTTTGCTGACAGGGTTGACGGAGGCTGTGCTACAGTTGCCTCGAAGTCCGTGCGGCGCTGTGCTGCCCTTGTGTGAGGCCACCTCCAGACGCGCCCTTCTCGCCCTACGGCTCTCCTCTCGCTTCTCCTTTTCTTCTGCCTTCATTTTAAGTCCCGTTTGGCTTCGTTTGGTTCTTCTTTTTTTTTTAGGCCTTTGGGCCTTCGGCCGTTGGTCCAAAGGTCTTATTTCTTTTTTTTCTTTCATTTGAAAATAAAACCTGCAAAATAAAATTCAATAAATAATATTTTATTCTAAATTTACTTAATTTATATCATTTTAGCTCAAATAATAAAATTTATGCAATTTTTCCCACTTAAGCATAAAACAATAATTATTCCCCTATATTAGTTAAATAAACTACCAAAAACTAAGATTATAAGGGTATAAAATGTGTCAAAATATGAACTCATCACACCCCCACACTTAGCTTCTTGCTTGTCCTCAAGCAAGTTATTACTCTAAACAAATAAAAATGAATTAACTAGCCACTTTCGTAGGTTTCACGATTACACTTAGCTTGTGTAACAAGCCCTTTAAACCCCTAGGTCACCCATCGAGGACGAGTAAGGTCTCGTGAGGGTTTCGCAGATGATATACCCACAAAATCACACACAATTAAAATAAAATAAAAATAATCAAACTACACCTAACACCCTTAACCATATTTGTCTTAGAATCTTTTACTTTCAAATGTCAAGATTAGCAATCGACCAAGATTCAGCATTGGGAAATTTAAAGGATCAATTTCAACATATGGTTCACACATAGACATGACAGGTATGAACAAATCAATATTATGGATGAAAATCTACTACGCCTTAGTCACATCAAGATTCATCCTCACTATGAATACCCTCTATTTTTTCTCTCTTAGATTAATGGCTACAAATGTATAGAAACACTCATGTATGTGAGCTAAGATGATAAAAATAACAAACGACTCACATATATAAACAAAGAAGGCTCATGTTCTTGTGGATAAAACCTCATGAAAGATATCAAATACTCGCCAAATGGACCAAACCATATGCTTAACTCTTGTGACTAATCTCCATCAGATCAAAGGCTGCTCATCTCAAGAATCAAATAGGACTTACTTATTGGTTGTAACGGGGTTTAAGGTAAAGAAGGGTATGGAGTATTTTAGGTGTGTGGTGCTAAAAAAAATCAAGAGCTAGTGGAATCTAATAGGTAGATGAAATATAAGCTTAACTCCACATCAAATATTAATGATACACCTCTCCACCTTCACAATAAAATGTAACATGAATAGAACTTTCTCAACATCGTCTCCATAACTCCCTCTCTTCCTTATATCCTAAGATTTTTTCTTATCTTTCTTTTTTTTTGATAATTTTCATTTTTTTATTTTCATTCAAATTATTATTTTTTATCTCCACCAAACATAAACAATCCCCTTTCTTAGCATAAATACATATATTTCTTTCACATACAGAACCACTCTTTATATCCATAACGATTTGATTTCCTTCCACTAGCTTTAAGAAAGGGTAAAGATATTAAGGCCTGAAGGTTATTTAATGTGGGTAATGAAAAAAAATGCATTCCATGTATAGGCTCAAAAGAGTTTCTATGGGATGTACATCAAGTGTACACAAATCAGGTTAAGCTATTTGGTCATGTGATAGAAAATTCCTAATCTGCCTTTATCATTTTCTCAATCAGAGCATGTTTTGACTATAAGCTTCGACTAGCACAAAAGTAATTTCTAGTAATCTCTATAGTCCATTACACGATCTATGGCAAATAATTTGATCAAAGCAATTAAACATATATGAGGTTTACAAAGAAAAATTTTGAAGCCAAAAAATAGTAGATGATTTTGTGTAAATTTGCTCAGAAAAAGAAGGTACATATGGTTCAAAATCTCACTAAGGAGTGTGACGAATCTCAACATGCCATGTCGGTGGTTAGAAAATCATACATGTTCTTTCTCCATTCACATTTAGATACGTAGATATGTGTTCCCTATATCGAAATCAACACAAAAAATCTCCACTTACTTTATCTCAATTTCATGATCATCTTTTGTTAAATTTCAAAGATATATTCCTCATTAACTAGTTAAGGGTTCCTACGACTCTAAAAACACTAAACGCTCTAAAACTCTAAAAACTAAACACTCTACAAAAATCGAAATAATTTTTTTTGACACATACATAAAACAAATGCACCCCCACACTTAAATCACACATTGTCCTCAATGTGTAAACAACTAAAGAAACATGTAATTTAAAGTATGGAGATAAAAACTAAATAAATAAATAAATAACTAAAGGATACAAAACTCCCTTATGACATTGGGTTGCCTCCCAAGCAGCCCTTGTTTTTATGTCTTCAGCCTGACATGATCTTGGTTTTTCTCGTTCAAGGTGGATACGTCCACTTCAGAGCTGCTTCACCAAATCCTTCCTCGTGATGATCATCTTTATCCTGCAAGGAAGAAAAAGACAAAATGTTAGATTTCATGAAAGATTTGATCCAACAGGAACGTAACTTACCTAGCATAGAATTTAAGCTCGTGTGTAAAGAGATAATGTTTTGCCCAATGTCCATGTATGGTAATCTCTCTATCGAAGGAACATATTTTCCCATCTTAAAATCTTTAAACACATCCTTCCAACATAACCTCTCCTTTGGAGCATCACGCTTCTTATTAAATGTATCCAACGTAATTTGATTACTCTCTTCACTTTTGGATCCATATAACCTGCTAAAAGAGGGAAAACAAGGAGTGTGATTAGCATAGATAAAATCAAAGTAGTTTAATGGCTTACCTTGTGTCTCATGGTCATCTCCAAGCAAAAGTGGGGAATAAATGTTCAAAGATGGTATATGGTAGGTGAAAGTGATAGTCTTGTCATCCATATACTTCTCTTTGTTCACTTGATCCTTATTTTGATGAGATTCTTCTTCTACTTTTACAAGCACTTCTTCCACCTGATCTTGCTTTTCAATATTTTCCATGGAAACCTCCTCAACTAGCTCATCCTTACATTCAGATATGGCATCATCACCCTCATAACTCTCACTTGAATTTGGAATTGAAGTACTAGAGAGCTCTTCTTGTGCTTGTGATTGATTCATTAGGTTGACCATATAATCCATTTTCTCCTCTAGCACTGACACCCTTTCATTTTGCATAATCTGATTTTGCATCAGTTGATTTAGGCTGTTTGTCAATGCTTCAAAAATCTTATCCATTTTTTCTGAACTTGAGGGCTCTGAAACTGGAGAAGATTCTTGTTGAGGATATTGATAATATTTTGAAGCTTCATAATCACATGTGTAAGGGTCTTGATACTGATCATTCATCTCCCATCCAAAGTTGGGTTGATGCCTTATTCCTGAATAGTATGTGCTTGTATAGGGATCGTGTCCTTGAAAACCATTGAAAGATTGAGCACCAGATTGTGTCCATCCTCCTCCTCTCATAGCTTGTTCATGGTAAGCATATGGATTTCCTTGTGTATGACACACTCCACTTGTATTCATAACTCCAGTAGCTTCAGCTACCTGCAAAACAAGAGTGGAGAATAGGTTAAGTCTATCACCAAAATTGCTTAAACCTACTTCATTTACTCTTGCATTAGGATTCATGCAAAGTTGTCCATAATCAAAGGATCCTCTCATAGCCACCTGAAAACACTAACACTTCAAAGGAAAAGGTTAATAACAAAACACACCAAAAATCCTAAGAAAATATAAAACAAACTAAAAGAAAAAAAAAATACAAAAACACTAAAAATAAAAACACATTAAAAATACTAGCAAAATAAAGGTGAAGTTACCAGTCCCCGACAACGGTGCCAAAAATTGGTGTGGCTGTAGCCGGCACGCAATTTAAACCCTCTTGTTGTCAATTATAGCACTGGAAAATAGGGTATCGTTCTAGGCCGGGGATTGAGAGGGCTCACCTCTATCTAACTAGCTTAAAAATAAACTAAAACAAAAAATCCTAAATAACACAAAATAAATAAATAAGAAAAATACTAAATGGGGGTTATAAAAATAAGAATAATAAAAGGAGTAAATAAAATAAAGTAAACTAATAACAATAAAAATAATGAAAATGATGGGAAACGCGCAGATATGAGAAATACGTTAGGGAAATAAAAATACACCACTAGATTAGGTTGTAATATAATATTTATTTCTAAGTCATCCTTTAATTGTGAGAAAGAGATCGACCAAGTTGCACACCAAACGCATATCCATACACCTTATATTACTTCCCTTAATTAATTACTACGACCACGTGCCTATATTAACCCTATTAAATACTAGCAGTATAGCAGCAACAAGCGGCTCCTATATTTAACTAGATTTAATACATTAAATGTAAGTGGAAGACTGTCAATCTAAGTACCCAG
The DNA here is from genome assembly GCA_039764185.1 of Tamarix austromongolica. Taxonomy (NCBI): domain Eukaryota; kingdom Viridiplantae; phylum Streptophyta; class Magnoliopsida; order Caryophyllales; family Tamaricaceae; genus Tamarix; species Tamarix austromongolica. The sequence continues at coordinate 124,137,562 of CM077809.1, forward strand.
ACTAGTAGAAAACATATGTCTAGCTGTATTTCCTATCCTTGACCCACACGTATCGAAACGTTTTACCACTTCGGTTAGAATCACAAAATGATTAGGTGAATTGTTATCTAACCTAGCTGTAATTTATACATATAAATTCTAGTATATTTAGATGGTCACCTAGCAGGCAAATAATCCTACATACTGTCACTTATGAGGAACCAGAACAAGGCATGCACCAAATAAACTATACTTGATAGAATCATATATATAAACGATAGCAATTAATATAGATTTAAGAAACAATCTCACGAAACAAAAAAAATAAAATTATAATTTAAATCCTAATCCAGAGTTTCAAATTATTCCCTAACAATAAATATTCAGCCAGGCATAATTATAGAATTAATTACACATAAATATATATCTAAAATATAAATTAAAATAAAAGAAAGAAATAACCGTAATTAATTTAGAATTAAAGATCAATAATTTATTTAGATAAAAATTAATTTTATCTGAAATAAATTCTACCGGTATAAATTCTTCCTCTAATTTTTCTTCCTTCTCGGCTTTGATTTCTGCGCAACAATTCTTTTTTCTTTTTTTTCTTTTTCGCTGACAGGGTTGACGGAGGCTGTGCTGCGGTTGCCTCGAAGTCCATGCGGCGCTGTGTTGCCCGTGTGTGAGGCCACCTCCAGACGCGCCCTTCTCGCCCTGCGACTCTCCTCTCGCTTCTCCTTTTCTTCTGCCTTCATTTTAAGTCCCGTTCAGCTTCGTTTGGTTCTTCTTCTTTTTTTTTCCAGGCCTTTGGGCCTTCGGCCTTTGGCCGTTGGTCCAAAGGTCTTATTTCTTTTTTTTTCTTTTATTTATAAATGAAACCTGCAAAATAAAATTCAATAAATAATATTTTATTCTAAATTTACTTAATTTATATCATTTTAGCTAAAATAATAAAATTTATGCAATTTTTACCACTTAAGCATAAAACAATAATTATTCCCCTATATTAGTTAAATAAACTACCAAAAACTAAGATTATAAGGGTATAAAATGTGTCAAAATATGAACTCATCAGGAGGACATCTCTGAATGAAAATTTTTTATGCAGTACCCTTGAAGCAGTGTAGGGTAGACTGCATGAGATCACTTCTTGCCTTTTGATTTAATAAGTATGCACCCATTTTATCCAAAGAGCATCCTTATGCTGAGATAAATGCCACAACATTGTACCCAGCTGCAATATTCCATGAAGACAGATCTAACAAGCCTAAACCCCCTTCTTTCTTTGGTAAACAGACCACTCTCTAGGCCACTAAAGCCCTTTTAGTGGGATAAACCTTTCCAGACCAAAGGAAAGCCCTGCATAGGGCCACCACTTCTTGTATAATCTTCTTAAGGAGAAGGAAAATTTGACTCTAGTAATTATTAATACCAGTGATTACTGATTGTAACAATTGTAATCTCCCAGCATAGGAAAGAAGCTTGTTAGCTCATTGTTGCATTCGACCAGAAATTTTATGAACCAACTCCAACATATCTGCAGCTTTACGCCTAGAGGCATCAAGAGGAACACCCAAATACTTGAAAGGAAATGATCCTTCTTGAAAAGGGAGAACTGATTTAATAACCTACTTTATACTCTGATCAGCTCCTCCTAGGAAAACCAAACTTTTAGCAAGACTAATATGGAGACTTGAGCATGATGAGAAATTGTCTAACACCCCTTGATGGCTTTCACTAAACCAACATCAGCTTTGTAGAAAACTAATAGATCATTAGAAAAACTCAAATTAATAATAGTCAGCTTCCTACACTTAGAATGCCCCTGAAAATCATTCCTACTCCATAAGGATTGGAAGGACCTACTAAGATACTCCATGACAATAAAAAAAGAAAAGAAGATAAAGGGCCCCCCCTGCCTAAGACCTTTCTTTCCTTTCAAAGGAGTTTGCAAAACATTATTGATAGACAAGGAGTAAGATGCAGAGGAAACACAAGCCATAATGACTTTGAAAAAATGTACTGGAAAATGAAGGCCTAACATGACCCTTTCCAAGAAAGTCCAATCCCCAGAATCGTAGGCTTTTCTCATGTCAACTTTCAGCATACATCTAGGAGAAATGTTCTTTCTATTATACATATGCAGCAATTCATGAGCTAAAAGAACATTATCCCCAATTCTTCTTCCCTTTACAAAACCTGATTATGATGGGTGGATAATGGAAGGTAAAACACATTGCTACCTCCCAGCCAACACCTTAGCCAAAACCTTATAAACCACATTACAACATGCAATAGGTAAAAAATCAGCCACCTTTTTAGCATTCACAAATTTGGGGATGAGGACCAACTTAGACTGACCCATGAAAATGGGACAAAAGCTGTTTGAAAATACCTTCCTACCACCAGCAGTGCATCCCTGCCTACCACATTCCATGCAACCTTAAAAAACCTAGCAGTAAAACCATCAGGCCCTGGAGCTTTGAAATTTCCAATAGACCATAAAACCTCTTTAACCTCCTGCATAGAAATGGGTCTTAATAAATCATGTTGATTCTAAACTGAAAGAAAAGGTCCCAATTTCAAAACTTAATCTAAAACCAAGCTTGTAGCAACACCTCTATGACCCAGTAACTCTGTATAGAAAGACACAAAAGCTTGAGCAATAGCATCACTATCACAACAAATATTCCCTAAGTCAAGCTGTATCTCTCTGATGAAATTATGCTGCTGTTGAGCCTTCATAACAGAGAAAAAATAATGAGTGTTTGAATCTCCTAACTGCAGCTATTTAATCCCAGACTTCTGTTTGAGAAAACATTCCTCACATGAAGCTAGGAATTGATAAGTTTTCAAATTACTTTTCTCATCCTATTGTAGAGATAAACTAGCTGGATTCAAAGATAAGGCCTCTTGGCTTTCCTTCAACTGTTCTCTAGCTTGTTGCACCTTAGAAGAAAGATCACCAAAGTTTTGTCTATTAAAGAATTTCAACTTGGACTTAACAGTTTGAATATTGATCTGAAGCCTTTTGAAAATATTGATGTGAGAAATAGTCTTCTAACATCCAGTTACCTGAGGAAGAAACTGAGGATGCAAGGTCAACATGTCATAAAACTTGAAATGACCTTTAAATTGAGGTGGAGAAGCATCTAAAGATACCAAAGAGTGACTGTGATCAGAAAAGAGAGTCTCTTTAAATTGAGCACAGGACAGATGGAACTTGGATAACCAGGGAATATTAATCATAACCCTGTCCAACTTGGCCATAATTAAATTATCCCCTAAACTTCTATTATACCAAGTGAATTTAATGCCTGAATAAACAAGATCATGAAGTAAGACAGAGCTACAACATTCAACAGCTTCAGTAACGTTAGAAAAGTTGATGGTATTGCCTTGAAACTTCTCAGCAGGTTGGAAGACAACATTGAAGTCTCCTAATACTATCCAAGGATCATTAACCACCTGATAATCTTGTATGGCCTGCTAGAGAGCCCTCCTATCAACGCCTGTATTGAAACCATAAACAAAAGAAGCATAGAAATGCAAACTAGACTGAATGGCAGAAACTGAAATATGAAACATTTGCTCATTAGATAAGATGAGATGGACATCCCAGACCCTTAGATCCCAGAGACACCAAATTCTCCCATTTAGATGAGAGCCATAATTGTGTAATCTGCTCTAATGAGCTCCCAGCTTTTCTCCAATGCCAATAGCATTACCACTTTTCACTCTAGTCTCCAAAAGTCCAAATAGGGAAATCATATGCACTCAGAGCTAGTGCTTTAACTCCTTTTGTTTATAGAGCTTATTAAGCACTCTAACATTCCAGGCTCCTAGCATGGGTATTTTGATGGGGATCCAAAAAAATACCAGGGTCATATCCCTGAGAGAACAAAATTCCTGCATGCTCCTGAGGATTATCAGCAGGGGAACTTAAGCAAGCAAACCTTTTCCCAGAGAAAATAGTGGTAGAGGAATCTTTGCCCTTGGAAAATTGAGTCTGCACTTCTTCAGAAGAAACATGCTTGTTCTTACGAGAATGATTCTCATTGATAGGAGAATGAAAACTTGAGCTAGGTCCAGGGACATTGGGCTCAACATGCCTGACTATCACTTTATCTACATTCTGACCAAAGTTCTGAGATCCTGAGAGCCCCAAGGGAACTTTTCGCCAGAAGGAACCTCCTTTCTCCCCTTTTGACTGTCCCTCCGCACTAGGGACAGACTTAACAGCTTGCCCATCATTCAGAACCTTATTCCCCTTCTTACATTTATCAATAGAGTGTCCACTCTCATGACAAGCAGTACAAAAACTAGGCCTCCATTAATATATAATCCTTTAAGTCAGGACCTTTCCATCCGGGTCAATTAAATCCACAGAATCAACCAGCTTCTTGGAGACATTCACTTCAACTAACATACGGGCAAAGGAGATTCTTTCTCTAGTAGAAGTTATCCCATCCAAATGAAGAGACCTTCCAATAGCACTACCAATTCTACTTAAGGAATCCACATCCCAATAATCTAAAGGAAAGTTAACAAGCTTCACCCACAAAGGCATGGATTGAAACTTTTCCTTAGAGAATTGAAATCTTCTATGCCATTCCTTGAGGATAAAAAGGCCTATTGAAGAAATACCAATATGGTTTGGATAACACCCAATCTCTATCCTCTTGAGAATCAAATTTGAAAACAACAAACCCTTGGTCATGGAGCAACACCTTCGGTTCTTTAACCCCTGACCAGTTTCTCTTCACATACCCAACCATATGAGGCATGGTTGGACGAAAACCAATAACATAGCCGACCAAGGCCCATTGCCAGTCCATACAATTTTTATCCACCTTGTCTTTCTACATAGAAACTTGAATCTTATCCCCAACCCTAGCAAGGGGGACATAAGACAGAGATGATCCTTGTAGAGGAAATCTATTACCCGCAACCAAGTCCTTCCACGATGTAGTCAAGGGTCGGGGGTGAAACTACTCGTCAACCATCGTCTCGCGAGTATCCATGCCATTTGAGCCATTCCCCTATCACCAATAGGGACAATAGTATCAGCAATTTCCTTGGAATAAGGACTGTTAACCATATGAATATCTTCCTGATCGACGTTGCCCTCTGCATGAACTATGCATGGATTGTCATCGTGCGATAAGGCCTTATCCGATTCTTTAGTTGAAGCGTGAACATTCCTATCCAGTTCAATCCTTTCAATCCCAACACTAGAACTCCCTGAAGCCATCTTCTTCTTCTTGGCTGCAACCAATGAACTCCTTGTGCGAGCCATGGAGGAGGAGAGAGGAGAGAGCATCTAGGGTTTTCTATATCAAGAAAGTCTTTTCTATAGAACAATACTCTTATTAACCAATACTACAATGATTATAAAAGGGTTTAAATTACATTCTAGCTATAGCAACACCAATCATGCTTGTCTTCATAGTACAACATCATAGATATTCACATACAATTACTGAGCATGTTATTCAAATGACAACAAGGGTTTCTATCACCCATTCACATGGTTTTTCTTTTACTGTCATTATATTTCTTTCACAATCCTTCTCTTTCATTTTCCATTTCATCCACATCATTATGTTATTCTTATTCACATACTTGCCCAAGTTATCATCCAATTACTCATTCTAATCAAGACCCATTCCAATTACTATCCAAGTATTCATTCCAATCATTATCTAATTACTCATTCCAATTAATAGTGAATTCCTCATTCCAATTATTATCTATGTGTTCATTCCAATCATTATCTAATTACTCATTCCAATTAGTATTGAATTACTCTTCTAATTATTTATTCCAACTCTTTGTAATTATCATAGAGCAATAGATTGTGCACCACACCATGGTCTCACATATTATGGATGCTTATCCAAATAAAAGGATATAAGGTTCAAGCCAAAAATAAATAACCAAAATGGACATAAGTCCAGATCAAAGCCAAGTAACCACTAATGAACATAAGTCTAGGCCAAAACTAAAAAACCACCTAGGTAACCGGATCCTTTAGTATTGATACCCCCTAGTATATCATCAATGTCTAGAGTAATTAAGGCATTAGGATCTACTAGGATCTCACTCAAAGGCACCAATAAGCACCAATAAAAGTCTAATGAAAAACTAATACCCGATAACTACTCAAGGAATGGGTAGCCTAGAACCAAACATAACTTTATTGTCTTTTGCTTTATGGGAGTATTATATTATTCTTGAGGTTACGTGATTACAGAAGACCCATACAATATGAAAGCAAGACATTCACATACTTATTCCATGTTAACACTTTTTATCCCTAGCCATGTCTGAGATTCTCCATTAATGCTTGAGGAATATTAACCAAATATGTTATAATAACCCATCTAAGATAAAGTTTGTATTTCATCACCCCTTTCAAAGCCATCAACTTATACAACATCCATTAAGTATGTCATAAATCATGGTTCATTTAATCCATCCATTTGATTATTACTTTGTGTTAACATATGTATTTTACCAATTAGATAGCCACATAAAAGTGTTAGGAAAAAATCTCAAAGCATATCCAAGCCAATAAATCAAGATCACACACTCTGGCCGAACCAGTTGATCCGTTTAGCCTAACTAGTTTATTGGTTTTACCAACCAGTCGATTAGTTTGGCTCGGCTAAACACAAGGTTACCTAAAAATTTATCATTGGTTTAGGCAAATTAGTTGACTATTCATGCATCATTCAATCAATTCTACAAAACTAGTTGATGGATTTTAGTAGAAAGTAAGGCCAAGGTCACTATAGAAATACCAATTGATTGGTTGGGTTGACCAGTGATGGTGCCAATCCACAAGCACACAAATTCGTTGTAGTTCTTCAATTTTGTATCCCTCAAGGACATCACAAGTGAATACCAAACTTCACCATTTTAGTTATCTAGATCATTATGGAGTGAGAATGTGTAGGTGGGTAGTGAAAATAAATATAATGACTAATTGAATGTAACCTCTAAAATGATAAATATAAAGCCTCGGATTAAACTTTGGCCTCCAAATTGGTTTTTGAAAATAAAATAACACTATGTTGTAGTTTAATTCTATGGTCATGAACAATCAATCTAAATATACTCATTAGACTCTTTCAAGATCTAAAAATGTATTCAATCTAATTTGCTGGCTGCTTTTGTGACTAACAAATTAAATTAAACTAATTAAGTGTCATCGATTCTATAACCCCTCATAACCAAACATCTACTTTCACGATCGCTTGAATTTCCATTCATATGCTAATTTCTGATAATGATTTCAACCTTTTAGTTGAAACAAATATCTAAAAAGGTCAGATTTCGTCAAATCCAACCTACAACGATCAATCCTAACACATAAAACAACACATAAAAACTAAATATACAACATATGCTTGAATTCATCATATTACTACCAAAATGGACCTAATTCAATCTTGGAAAAAGGATTACTCACTCATGATTGCAAGAAATTTAAATGATGTATATTGCATAACAAAAATAATGACAGTATAAAAATTTATAGAGAAGAGAGATTAGATGAAACGAGCCATAAATTGGAAAAGAATAGAGTTGATTCCTAGTTGATCGTACACGAACTTGCACTTAAATGATAAAATTAAACTAAAGAATCCAAGAAGTATGACATGAAGTTTTTTTTCTTGGGAAAAGGGAGTAAAAAGTCCTCCAAAATCTACCTAAAAACACCCCAAGAAGTCCCCAAAAGAATCACTTAAAAACTATCCATAACTTAGGCTACATCATACATGAAGATTGTGGGGTAATCATTGCTGCACAGTTTTGCAAGGTCTGCATGGCCTAGCCATAAAGCATTCTGGCTCTCGAACTGGTGTATACAGCTTCCTTATAGCCATGCAATATATGTATTGCCTGGCCGTGAGACATCCTAGGATTCGACTTCACACATTCAGCTCCTATATGGTTATGCAAGATCTACACACCCTAGCCATAGGTCATCCTCTGTTTCGATCTGGCCACATCGGTGCTACTTGACTATGCAACAAATTGCTTGGCTAGATACGCAATGCCATCTTCTTGCCTCTTATGACCTTCTTAGCTCATTTTTAGCTCTTTGACTTTCTAGAATCCTCTATAAACATGCTATGTTGATTTATATTCCTTTAATGCCTCTCATATTGGGCCTTTTACACTAAAAACATACACCACTTCCTCATATTTGTTTGTTCTTATGCAAGTCCCTGAAAAATAAATACCAAGAGAATACTAGCAAAAACCATAGACTTGAACCACTATAAAATACATATTATAGACTAAATAAAGTATTAAAATGAAGGTAAAGCAAGGTGAAAATGGAGAAAAAATTCACTTTATCAACTCCTCCATGCTTATCCTTTGCTTTTCATCAAGGAAACAAAATATTATAGAAAGAAAAATGGAGAGAATGCAAGGAGATCATAGCCTTAGATGATAGGATAAACTACACATATAAGACATATAATTATAAGATCAACCTATATTATGAGCAAGAACTGTAGGAGAGAAAAATTAAGGCATGAATACCCATTAGTCCTGACTCACAAATCAATGTTATCATGACACTTTAAGATGGTTTAGGATCACATAAATTATATTCTTCTAAGACAAAGGTTAAAAAAGGTCGTAAACTTCCTCTCTTTAGGAAAATGTAAACGCTCTGCACTCATGTGTTTTGGAGGTATAATTGTTTCAATAAAAATTCTCTAACCTAATAATGATCAACCATGTGCTTGCACACACTCTCATTCTCCACCACTCAAAGACATTATACAATATAAAAATTAGGAGGTCTTATTAAAGTTGTATTGGGGTTAGGGTTAGGGGTAGGATAATTCTAGGATTCTAGCTATTGGTTTAAAAGCTAGAAAAGTGGCAACTACAAGTATATGCCAAAATTTGAGATTGATAATTCGCTATTCACCCATAAAAAAATGATTTCTTAATTCCCCAGATCACAACTTCAGTAATTCCATTATTCTCTTCCCTTCAATAATTTTTTTTACAAAGAATGGAATAAAGCTACAATTAGATCATTTTCTTAACACAAGCTCCACCAAACATCCTTATTTTTTTTTATCACACCTTCATACTTATTTCTTGACTTACCTACACAAAATAGGTTAAAGAGTTATCGCTCCCTCGTTTTGGACAAGGGTAAGGTTATAACATGGAATTATGACTACCAAGTAAGTTTATGAACAAATTAACAAGTCCCAAGCTCAAAGGTGTTTAAAAAAAGGGAAATGAATGTCTTTTTGTAGTCCATTTGGCTAATGTATCTAGAAAAAGAAAGCATGTGCCTCAATTACATTAATACATGCATAAGTCATATGTGGTCTTAAAGAGAATTCATGTAAGTTCTAATTTCACATATGGAAGGAGAAAACACACGGTTAGAAAACAGTACGACTGTATAAAATATGAATAGTCTATAAAGGTCAAGATCTCATTGGATTCTTTGCTACTAACCTATTTCATAAATCTTGGTACAGATGGGTAAATCCACAAAGATAAACTGCTAGAGTGTTACAATAATAAGTAAATTGAGAGTCTATAAATTGGGGAGTTCATGCTTAAATCAATTTTAAAGCATTTTTTATAGTTTCTCGCAATCTATATGTCTCACTAGTGTATTATCAAGCATTATTTACAATTATATCATATTTTCATCATAGGCTTATCATTTCCTAAATTCTCTCTTTTTTTTTACAGCACACCAAAAATGGTAACAAAACAAACACTCTAATAGTAAACTAAAAAAAGGGAGAAAGAAACAAAGAAAGAAGAAAAGAAAGAAACAAAGAAATAACACACCAAAAGAAAGAGGAAATAAAGAAAAGCAATAGAAATGGTAGAAAGCAAACATACCTCAAACTCCCCCATGTTGAAAGAACACATTGACCACAATGTGTAATTAGTGTAAAAGTGGGGGTAAGCAAGTGGAATCACTGGAGTGAGGTGGTGGTGGGAAATTGTGCTCCAAATTCCATTGATGAATTTGTTATATCATAGTATTTATTTGGTTGATGGGAGTGATGATGTCCCAAAGACTCACAATTTGTGCATCAAGCATATCAAAATGGTCATTGAAATGCAAAAAATGGGCATCCAAAGGGTGCTAGAGGAAGAAGGGCCCACATTTTTACCCAAAGACAGAGACGTTAGGAGAGGGATCATTGATAAATCAGGCATGTCTTTAAGAAATTCTTAATTCTCATATGAGGGGGGGATAGGTTGATTAATGAGAGGAGTGGTGGGTGAAGGTAACTAGTTGCTACTTCCATTACCAATGATCGTGAAAGGTTTGTTGGGCAATGGATACATCACCTCCTGATTATAGAATAAGAGGAATTGAAGCCTATCTTGTACAATTAGTTTCATGTTCTTGCAAGTTACCAACCCTAGATAAGTTATTTGAAAGTTAATAAGGATATCATCTACATTGTATCCAATCCTGATAGTGATGTACATGATGGTGCCTCCTATGACCAAATCACTAGTAAGGTTGGTGCTAACAATACTTAGTGATTAGAGAGATAATACCCTCCATCAAGGGCATCATCAAGGAGCATACATCATAGAGTGAAAAGCTCTAGCTTTCGTACATTCCCTTAGCTTTACTCCTACCAAAAAGTATCCCAATTAATAGTCTTTGGATGTATCTTAAGGCTGGGTTATATATTAACAAGGACTTAGCGTGGTGTTTGCTATAAGGCTTAGGAGCACATCCCCTCCTTAGCATGGAGATTTAAGTCTAGATTCTTGAGGATCCCACAATTGTGGTTCCACGGTAAGTCTTTGACCAATAGGGGGAAGATGAAGTAGGGATGAGAATGATGATAATGACATGTTTCTAATTCATTAAAAAGACTAAAAAGAACGTTGTTTCCAATTCGGTCAAAATAAAATGAACTAAGGAACTCAAGGGCGAGTCCTTTATTCGTGGGTTACAAATGCATAAAGAAATAGAATAAACTACCTCTAGTGAGAAAATAATCAACATCCTCTTTAATCCCTAATGTTTTAAGACATACCTCATTGATGTATAGTGTGGGTGTAATATTTAGATGAACAAGCCCCTTATCAAGTTCATTGTCATTGGGCTCAGTAAGCAGAATGTCATAGGGATTAGAGGGTTGGGTATTTGTAGCTTCACCTTTACCTCTAGCTTGGCACGGTTGTGATCTAGAGGATTCCCTTTCGTGTTCCTCTTGACTCGTCTTAATTCGCTTCTTTGGTGCCATATTTACAGTCTACCAATGAAAATAAGAGTTTTTAATTTTGTTCTAACCAAACACACCCCACAGATGAGATTAGAGGCTATTACAAAATAAATTAATTTTTTTTTGTGAAAATGCCATATGAATTGGAAAAATAAATTATAAATTGCAAGAATAGTATTAAGAGACAAGACATGAATAAGGGAAAGAAAATTCAAACTAGTGGGGGATTGCTTGTCAGTGCTTGTCCTAAACTTATTCATATAGTTGCCGATAATAAGAAGTGGTGGTGTGTGTGGTGGTGTTGGTTATAGGAGATGGTGGTGTTGGGGGTGTTAGGTTTAGATGTAGTGAAGGTAGGAAGAGAGTGGTGCAGGTGGTGTTTTTCTCTTATTTATTGTGGTGTAGAGGCATGTAGTGGTGGAATGATAGGGAAGTGCGGATGTGTAGGCATACAATGGTGGAAGGAAAACAGAGTGTAGGTGTGCACGTAGTGCACAGGTGGTGAGATGTTATGCTTTTGGTCATTGGTGGTTCAATTGGTGTGTGGTCGTTGCAATTGTGGTGGAGTAATGTGAGTTGAGGGTAGCTTGAGCTTGTTTCGGGGAGGAGAGATGGGTGCACAAGTGCTAGGGTTGAAAGGAGGGAGATGACTGAAGAGAAGAAAAATGGGGTCACGAGTGTGCAGTGTGCATTTTTGTGGAGAAAAGGGAAGTGCATGACCATGTAGGAGAGCTGGGCTATTCAAAGAGGATGCGGGGAAGGCACGGGTGTGCAAGTTCATCACGGACAAGCCATGCATGAAATTTGGTCTTGGTTTGGGGATATAGTGTTCGGCAAGGCCGTGCAAGTTTGGCATGGTTTGGCCAGGCACCTTCACTATTATCAACTTTTCTTTGACTTTTAATATTAGGGTATTGCATGGTCATGCATTAGGTTGTGCTGAGGCTTTATAGCCCTATTTTCTTCATATTTTTGATTCCTCTTCTTCAAATGGTGCCTCTACATCCTATTTTATCTGTTGAATAGCTTATAATTATAATGAGGCCTACCAGAATGTTATGTAAAAAGAAAAAAAACTAAAGGGTGAAAGAAGAGAAAGAACAAACAAAAGAAACACATAAAATCATGGGTTGCTTCCTATGGAGTGCTTATTTAGGATCTTTAGCTCAACCAAAATATCTTCAATTTGATACCTGGTTGGGAAGGGTAAAGGTGCCCAACTTATCAATCGGAGATTTCACAATATATGGTTTCAATATCTATCCATTCACCTTAAGGGTTCCTATATACTCACTCCATATTTCAGTTGCTCTAAATGGATACATCTTGCACACTTGGAACGATCCCAACTATCTAGAACATAGATTACCCAAAAAGAGCTTTAGACAGGAGTTGAATAGGAGTACTTGATCTCCTTCTTTAAATTCTCTATAGAGAAAATGTTTATTATGCCATCTCTTTGTTCTTTCTTTGTATATCTTGGCATTTTTATAAGCATTTAACCGCAACTCATCAAGTTCACTGAGTTGATGTTTTTTTCCGCTCTCCCACTTCCTTCAAATCTAAATGAATACTCCTAATCGCCTAATGTGCCTTGTGTACCCCTTTGTAACACCCCCCAAATTCACCACTAAAAAATTTCATTTTATTAAAATAATTAGCGGAAGCGAAATAACAAAACCGTGAATTCTAGGGATATCACTGCTACACTTAGTACCAAACCGGTTCACTCCTACTGTTCCAGTACCAAGTACTAAGGCTAAAAGAGAAGAATACAACTTACGAGAAACTCAACATATTTAAATCAGAGTAGCTTAGTAAACAATTTACGAGAACAAAATCCACTAGTGGTGGTTACAAAATAACGAATACGTTGAAACTTTAATTTAAAAGAGAAAGAGGACAACCCTAGGAACTTTCCGGATAGTTCCTTACGCTCTTTTTCGGGAGCCCACTTGAATAGCATCCAAAAAAGACCTACAAGGGACACTTCCCATTGAATAGGCAGGGGCCCCATGAATGGAACCCTTTAGTACTATGGTACTGAATATCCCTTTAAAAGACACTTAAAGGTAGGCCTGCAATGCAACACATGATACTACATGCATACGTAGTGAAAGGTAAATACTTAATATCCACATTCATACATTCTTATACTTAACAAATCAATCAAATATTAATAGGCCATAAGGAACAATCGATACTTCTAGGCCTTAAGCCCTTAGTCCATCATTATCAATCATATTAAATATCTGTGTGAGTGTAGGAACCCCATTACTATAGCCGGTGGACCGGAATACATATAGGGCAGAGCGCTCCTGACCACTATTATTGCCGATGGATCAGCCTTCAGGGGCAGAACGCTCCTAGCCATTATTATTCGTTAGTGGACCGGTTTGGCCCCGACTCACATGGTGTTCCAATGAAAGTGATTAGTATTTTCCCATAATTTTTTCACAACCAAATCAAATTTATTGAGCTCGGGACCCCCACTATTATGGTTAGTGGATCGGAATACAAATATACAACATCCAAGGTGAGCCTCCTGGGCCACTATTATATCTGGTGGATCAGTATTCATAAACATCATCCAAGGAAAAACCTCCTAGGCCACTATTGTATCCGGTGGATCGGTACTCATCATATAATTCAACAGGGCCCAGCTTATTAATCTTCGACTTTTACGATTAGTGTTTTCCCTTTTTAATCAGCACACCGATTTTATTTATTTTCCTCGATAGGGAGATCAAGATCCTGGGACACAAAGGTACACCGGTAGCACTGGTATATAAAAGCTACACAATACCCTTCAACTATCAACCTAGGGACGCAAAGGTACCCTGGTTGTACTGGTGCATAAAACTAACTCTGTACCCTACCGACAAGGATACCTAATCCATAAGTATACATACTCCCTAAATAGTTCCGTAGAGTTAGATAGAGTAAGATATAGGGCCTGTCTGGGGCATAAAGGCACACCAGCAAATATTAGAATAACCATGGGCTAAACCACGTGTTTAGGGTAGTAATCCCTAAAGAGCCACCATTCCCGATCTCGAGGTCTTTCACTTTAAGTATTAGTGTCTTAATTAATGTGATCACAAAAGCACAACAATCAGATACTTATTCACTTGATATCGTTGGATATTTCTTATTCAAATGGTTATCTAAGGTAACACAGAGGAATCATTAAGGTTATCATCATCTTATCCAATTCCGATTTAGGATTCGTTCTCGTGATACTTACTAATTATTAAATACTCTTATCTTGCTATTCGGCATTATTTGAGTTATATTACAAAATTCCGCTATCACAATGACATGTTAGATGCAAATTACTCATTTACCCCTTCCTTGACAAATTACCATATTACCCTCCTTGTTGCATAATTACCAAATTACCCCATGCTCGATTTAGGTTACCAAGTTATCTCGTATATTTATTAGGTCACTAATTACTCTTCATAATTGTTACACTTAACACATTTTCCGTTTAGTTGGTTAGATTATCGAATTTCCCTTCTCCTTTGTTATAATTACCAAACTACCCTTCTCCATCATCAAAATTACCAAATTACCCTTTAGTTGGTTAAATTACCAAATGACCCTTCTCCATTATCAAAATTACCAAATTACCTTTTAGTTGGTTCAATTACCAAATTGCCCTTCTCTATTATCATAATTACCAAATTACCCCTCTCCATTATCAAAATTATAAAATTACCCTTTAGTTGGTTAAATTACCAAATTTTCCTTCTCGATTATCATAATTAACAAATTACCCTTCTCCATTATTAAATTATCATTTTACCTTCGGTTACACCAAATTACCATTTTATCTTTCTTTTTTTATTAAGTTATTATTTTACCCTTCTCCATTATTATAATTACCAAGTTACCCCTTTCCAATTTTTACTTTACCCTTTTATTTACAAAATTACCATTTTGCCCTTTACTTCCAAAATTACCATTTTACCCCTTAACTTTAAAAAAATTACCATAGCACCCTTTCACTTATAAAATTACCATTTTGCCCCTTTACATCTAAAATTACCATTTTGTTCTTTAATTAAAAAATTACCATTTTAACCCTTACTGACAAAGTTACCATTTTACCCTTCACTTCCTAAAATTACCATTTTACCCTTCACATACAAAATTACCATTTTACCCTTTTACTTACAAATTACCATTTTATCCCTTTACTCACAAATTACGATTTTACCCCTTTATTTCCAAAATTACCGTTTTGCCCATTAATTAAGAAATTACCATTTTGTCCTTTAATTACAAAATTACAATTTTACCCCTTACTCACAAAGTTACCATTTTACCCTTTACTTCCTAAAATTACTATTTTACCCTTCACATACAAAATTATTATTTTACCCTTTTACTTATAAGTTACCATTTTATCCTTTTTCTCACAAATTACCATAATAACCTTTTACTTACAAATTACCATTATACCCTTACCTCCAAATTACCATTTTGCTCTTTACATACAAAATTACTATTTTACTCCTTTACTTCCAAAATTACCATAATACCCTTTTACTTGCAAATTACCATTATACCCTTACCTCCAAATTACAATTTTGCCCTTTACTTCCAAAATTATCTTTTTACCCCTTTACTTCCAAAATGACCGTAATACCCTTTTACTTGTAAATTACCATTATACCCTTACCTCCAAATTACCATTTTTTCCTTTACTTACAAAATTACTATTTTACCCATTTACTTCTAAAATTACCATAATACCCTTTTACTTACAAATTACCATTATGCCCTTACCTACAGATTACCATATTGCCCTTTACTCCATTCTCATTATCCAACTCCCCAACTATTATATTCAATAAATACTCAATAGCACGCACACATATTAGGCCACATTCTTACACAAGACATATTACTAAAATACCCCTAGGACTCTTAATAATATTAACCATAAATTAAAGATCAAAATAGCATAATATAACATGGATAAATACTTAACATTTTTATTAATAACTAAACTCTTACCTTAATCAATATTTATGTACATAGCATATAATCTAACATGCTTCCATTTTATCAATAAACACAAGAAACTACATATATAATATTAAACAACATATATCAAGCATAATAACATACTAAAAGCCAAATGTGCTAATATACGTTTATCCATGCATTTAAGTGGGGTTTGACGATGACCTTAATTCCCACAAAAACAAACCTTACCGGTGCTCCAGTTAAAGGTTCAAGCTTTGATAAGCAAAACCAATACCTAAAAATAATATAAATATTTTTCACATTAGAAATAAGAAAACCAAAGGAATAAGACTTTATAATAATTAATTAATGAACTACTTAACTTAAAATATTATTATACTTTAAAATCATTAACCAAATAAACCTAAAAATGCAACAACTCATCCTACTCATGTAGTGTAATACCCCGTATTAATTAACCCTTATTTTAGACATGCAAGACTTAAAACGTGATTAGTAGGCAGAGTGAACCATAAGATTATTATTATTGTTATTATTATTATTATTATTATTATTATTATTATTAATATTGTTTTTATCGATCGGCTTGTTTTCTCGAGTGGTTCCATAAATAATAAGTTATATAAATAACCCGGGCTAAGTGCAAGAAAGAGTAGAGGAAATTCAAAATTTATGTCGTTAATAATACCGATCATAAGAGGCGAGTAATTAAAATAGAAGGGGATTGGAAGAATAGTAATAATGTAGCAATAATTGCAAATAAAATAAAATAAGGGAAGTGATAAAATAATGATAATAATAATATTGATCATAATAATAATAATATTGATCAACCTGCACCTTTTTTCCCACCTTCTTCCCCACCTAAACCCAGCCAAACCACCCCTAGCAGGTTGCACGACCTGTAGCTCCCAGCCATGCACCTGTCACCTTCCCTCTCTCCCTATGCATGAGCCATTTCCAGCCAGCATTATCCCTCTCTTTTGCAGCCTTTCTTCTTCCCCAAACACAACCCTCCTCCCTACAACCTCACACTCTCTCACGCCACCCCAGCCTGCAAATTTTGGCATCCATCACTCAACCATCTTCCCTCACATCACTCACCACCTACACCCTCTACCCTTCGACACTCAATCTCCCATCCCCTAACTTGCAGCCTCATCCTTCCTTCCTCCAACCTGCACCCCTACCCTATCCTTCCTCCATCTACCCACCTATTTTCCTCCTTTCCCATGCCCTTCTTCCATGCAAAAATACAAGCAAATCAGGCCAGCCATAGCCAACACGTCACCAGCCTTATGCAGCCCCAAAACCCCACGCAACCCCAGCCCCTCCATCGAGATACAGCTTGTATCTCCCCCCTTCTCAACCTGCACCCCTATCCCATTATTCAAGCCACCTATCCCTCCTTTTTCCTCTTTTCCCATGTATTCAACCAACCCCTCTTCCCTCCTCAAAAGCTTCGAAACTCTCCCCCCAAAAACCAACCTACAGCACCCTTCCCCACTCACCCTTGTAGTAGCCCATTTCTCTCCATCTTTCCCCCCCTTTTATTTGAGTCCCAACCTGCAGATATCACCCCCTTTCCCCCTCCCTTTAAGCCCTCTAAGTTGCTCCTTGAAAACCCCTCTTCCCTTCCCTAAATTCCAAAAAGAAAACAAAGGTAAGTGTAGCCCAAAACTCCCCTCTCCCCTCCACCAAGTTTTGTTGCAAAACTTTTCCAACTTTTACCTTGTGTTCTACCTTCTCCAAGCAACCATTTTTCTTCCTCAAGTAAGCATTCTATCTTCGGTGGGTTCGGTGCTTAAATTTATGCACCGGCCGCTTCTTTTATTTTCCTAATCATTTTCAAGTATTAGCCTATGTAGGTTATATTTTGATTATTTAATTTTTGCATAAATACTAATGCTTGTATTTTGGGTGGTGAATGCAATTCTAGGTAACCTCGACCTCTATTAGAGTATTTGTGGAGGAAGCTCAAGGTAAATCCAACTAATCTGTAGATGGTAGAATTTTTATGTCAAAATGATAGGCTAGTTTTCTAGGATTAAATCATGATAGGATGAAGTCATCAAATTATTGTATGTTTGCGGGAAATGGGAGCATGATTTATTTCTTTGATACATGAATATCATGATGTGTAAATTTACATGTGTTATCATGTAATCTTTTATATGCTGAAGTGATATTCTTAAATGTGAAAAAGTGTACGCTAATGGTAACGAACTTGGTTTTATGCTAGTATAATGAGACGGATATGTTTAAGGTAAAATGTAATTTTATATACCATGATTGTGTTGAGATTTGTTTGTGAAAATTGTATGAGCTTATGAAATATTAGAAATGCATGCTAATAGTGTTTACATGTACTATATATGATAAATGGTTAGGGATAATATGGTCCTTTGTAGTACCAAAGAGATTGTCGGATGTAAAGTATCAATAATTATTTTATGCTAGTGTTTCATGACAAATGGCTTATGTAAGTAAACTTAGTAATAATAGTGAAAGAAAATGTGGTAGTTATTGGTTGAGGGGTATTTTGGTCATTAAGGCAAAAAGGTGTTTCAAAGTGGATAAATGGATTAATTAAATTAAGTGTTGGTCTTAAAATAAATGTTGGGAATAATTGGATAATTGGTTTAAACATTGAATCGAATAATTATTCGGGCTATGGCATAATGCCTAACCTTAGGCCGTGTTGGCTTGGAATGGTTGTGACCTTGTGATATTTGGATGTGATGTTGTTTATTGATGGTTGACTAAGTTGAACATTGTGAATCTCGTTATTCTAAAAGGAAATAATAACCCGGAATTTCATAAGACAATAATTACTTAAAGAGAAAGACTCGAGTTGGAAAGGAATCTCGTGCCTCGGACTTGGCCGCCGAGTGCATAGTTTTGGGCCTTCGGGTCAAGGGGCTCACTTCTGCGCTATAGGTATTCGATACAACCTATAGGGAGTATGCGTACTTAAGGTCTTGAGTTCTGAGGTTTAGTATGGGCGACTGTTATGTCGTGTGGCTTCCTTGGCTAGCTTTGCCCTAGAATCGAGTGATTTATTTTGGTACCACCCTCCTTGACGATCTTTGTCATGGATATAGGATTGTATTCTTCTTGAGAATTGCTATGAATTTTATAACCGGATTAGACACCCACCATAATACTTCTATAATAATCGGAATAGGAATCACTTGACCTTGGTGAGATTGCTTGGATTATCACAAATTCGTCTTATTAGGCCATAATGTATGGACGTTGGTTAGTTAAATTGATTATGAAATTATAAGCATGCCTTTGATGGAGATTTTGACCTAGGTCGTAATGTTAAATTTGATGTGGTTGTGTGTTTCAAATTGTGGCCTTGCATGTGAGCATATATTCTCTTTGAATTCCGTACTTGCATGATGTTTGCTACGTGGGTATGCTACCTCTCCAGAGGCATTGTGGTTTACTCAGTATGAGGAAGTCGTACTGATGCTATCACTTTTCAGAGGAGTATGTCCAGGGCATGCATTGGCTAAAAGACTACGAGGAGCGTCACCTCAACGAATAGGTAGATTTAGGGAGCGAGTGGACCCCGCCCCTTTTTCCCTTTTTCCTTGTAATTTGTTGGACCGTAAGAGTGTAAGGCAGACCATTAATGACTTTTACGTACTCTGTTGTTATTTTCTAAATGCTTAAGTTATTTAATTTCCTAAAAAATCATTTATCTTGGATAATATGTCTTTTGCAAAACTCTTTATTTCTTATTATACTTCTCTTAACTTTGGATGGTTTGATTTGTTTTAAGCCTTATCACTTGATGTAAGGATGGTGAGGAGACCAGACTTATGTCAAGTGTGGCGGTAACACCCACCGTTCTTTAATTTTCGCTTCCGCAAAGCATAATTTAAATGAAAATTTTAAGTCGTGATTTTGGGGTGTTACATGTAGCATGAACTGTATGCAAAGAAATGAGGGGGAGGAGCTCGAAATGGCAAGAAAGGAAGGAGGGAATGGTGTTTTCAAGTTAGGGTTTTAGGGCTAGGAAAGAAGGTAGATGGGGAGGATTTAGGGCAAGGGAAGGGTGCAGGAGTGAAGAGGGGTGTAGGTGATGGTCGGGGATGGGTTGACGGTGGCCAAGGGTAGCGGCGGTAGCGAGGCTATGAGGGTGGCTGCCGAGATGGAGGGGGTTGAGAAGGAAGGAAAAGGGAGGAGGAAAATGAAGGGCTGTAGGTGGTTATTTGATTTCGGCCAAATGGGGTATGGGGTGGTGGAGGAGGTTGCAGGGATTGGTTTGGTAGCTCAGGTGGCGGCGGAAGGAGGAGGTGCAAGGTGTTTACCAAGAAGGGAGGGAAAGAAGAGAAAAAGAAAAGGGAAGGAAGAAAGAGGCTGCAGGGTGGCTCGAGGGGTGGTGTGCTGGTGTAGGGGTGAGGTAGAGGGTGGAAGGGGGTGGTGCAAGTGGCTAGTGCGATAGTGGCTGCGGTGGAATGGGGGTGGTGGAGAAAAATAGGGAGGGAGATGGGAGGAGAAGAAAGGAAGGGAAGGAAGGTCGGGGAAGGGCATGGGAGGCTCAAAAATGGTAGGATGAGGTAGGGAGGGAAGAAGAAAAAGAAGAGGAAGAGAAAGGAGGGGATATGGGGCTTAGTAGGGTGGCAATAGGGTGGTAGGAGCATGGGAATGACTGGGAGAGGGAGGGGAAAAGAGGGGCATGGTCAAGGAGAGGGAGAGGTGGTGGGGACGAGATGGGGCAGAAAAAATGGCGAGAGAGAGAAAGAGAGAGATAGGGAGATTAGTAGTGGGGAGGGTTGTAGATAGGGCGGCCGGAGATGGCGGAGGTGGTTGGGTATGGTGTCAGGGAAAAGGAAGAAGAAGAAAGAAAGAGGGGTTGGTGTGTGTTGCGTGTAAGTTGGTAAAGGCGAAGAGGGAAGTGGGCTAGCCCAGTTGGGAGGAGAAGGAAGGAAGAGAAGGAGGGGCGCTGGGCTGGCCTAGCCGGGGAAAAAAAGAAGATGGGGCTAGGCTGGGCGACGCACGTGGGAAAAGGAGAGGAAGGAGAAGCGAGCCTGCGGCCTTGGTGGTGGAGGGGGAAAGCAGGTCAGGGTGCCGGTGGCCCAAGGGAAAGGAAAAGGAAAAAGAAGTAAAGGATAAAAAGGAGAAAAAAAGGAGATGGAAAAGGAAAAAGGAAAGGAAAAATGGGATAAAATAAAATAATTTAATTTATAAAATAATAAAATGCAATATTTTTGGGTAATAAATTTATTTAATAATTTAATTTAATATAATTTAATATATGGGTTTAAAAAGGATCATTTTAGTAAAATAATGGTTTGAAAATTTATTTAAATAAAAAGAGTATGATAAAATAAAAAAAATATTTATTTTAATTTATTAAATATTTATATCCAATTTTATATACTAAAAAATCCATAAAATAATTAAATTAAATAGATTTATATGCTAATTTATCCCAAATAAAAATTATTTATTAAATAATAGGCTTTTAAAATTTCGGGGGATTACATCCTTGATGGCAAATGACATGAATTTCCATAAACTACTTGAAATGGTGTTGTGCCTATACAAGTCTTGTAAGCTATCTGATAAGCCCAAATAACATCACTTAGTTTTAAGGACTAATCTTTTCTTGATCTTGCTTCTATCTTTTTTTAGAATTTTGTTTTATCTCCTTGTTTGTGATCTCTACTTTTCCACTCATTTGAGGGTGATAAGGTGTAGCTATTTTGTGAGCCACACCATATTTCCTCAAGGCCTTGTTTGTAAAGTGAGATCCTCTGTCACTAATCACAGCTCTCAAAATTCCAAATCAAGGGAGAATAACATTTTGAAAAAGCTTGACCACTACCTTCACATCATTAGTTGAAGAAGCCAACGCCTCTGCCCATTTTGAGACATAATCCACTACTACTAAGGTGTACTTGCCATTGTGTGATAATGGAAAGGGTCCCATAAATTCAATCCCCCACACATCAAATAATTTAACTTCAAAGATATTATTTAAGGGCATCTCATTACTTTTTGATATGTCTCCAATTCTTTAAGAGCGATCACACCCTAGCACATAACTCCTCACATCCTTGAAGAGCATAGGCCACTAAAATCCAGTGAGAAGCACATTTGCAATTGTCTTAGAGGTGCTTGCATGACCCCCATACAGTGATGAATGATAATGGGACATGACATGAAGTACTTCATCCTTGGATATGCACCTTCTAAAGATATCATCTACACATCTTTTTTAAAGACAAGGATTGTCTCAGTAGTAGTGCTTGACATCTAAAAGGAATTTCTTGCGTTGTTGGTAAGATAGGTCTTTTAGTAATACCCAACAAATGATATAATTTACAAAATCTGCAAACCAAGGGCCTTGGAGGCTCTCAACAATGAATAGATTGTCACTAGAAAATGAGTCCTCAAATGGGCTCTCATCTCCTTCTTTGTCATTCATCTCTTGCTTAAATCTAGAAAAGTGATCTGCTACTACATTTTTAGCACCTTCTTATCCTTTATCTCCAAATCAAACTCTTGCAACAAAATGATCCATCTAATCAACCTCGGTTTTGCATCCTTAGCCAAGAGATGCCTAAGAGTTGCAAGGTTAGTGAATACAATAACCTTTGATCCAATAAGATAAGACCTAAATTTATCCAAGGAAAACACCACCAAGAGGAGCTCCTTCTTAGTTGTGGCATAAGTCATCTAGGCATTATCTAAAGTTCTAATAGCATAGTATATGGCGTATACCTTCCCTTCCCTTATTTTCTTTGCCCAAGTACAGCCCCAAAAACATAATCACTAACACCACACATTACTTTAAAAGGAATGCTCCAATCAGGGGGTCTCATTACTAGGATAATTGTCAAACCTTCCTTCAACCTGCTAAAAGCATCTAAACAAAACTTATCAAATGCAAATGTATCATCTTTGATAAGTAAATGGGTTAGGGGTTTAGTAATTTTGGATAAATCTTAAATAAAACACCTATAAAATCTAACATGACCTAAAAAAGTCCTAACTCCTTTGACATTGGTTGGGGTGGCATTTAGGCAATGATATCAATTTTGGCCTTATGAACTTCAATTTTATAGTTAGAGATTAAGTGACCTAAAACAATCCCTTCTTTTACCATAAAATGGCAATTCTCCCAATTAAGTATAAGGTTCATTTCTTTACATCTCTTCAACACTTTAGCACGATTATCTAGATAGTCATAAAAAGAAGTTCTATATAATGAAAAGTAATCCATAAACACTTGCATGATATTTTCAATAAAATTTGAGAATATGGACATCATGCATCATTGGAAAGTGACTAGAGCATTATATAATCCCAATGGCATCCATTTATGAGCAAATGTGCCATATGGACATGTAAATGTCATTTTCTATTGATCCCTAGGATGAATAGGGATTTGAAAGAATCTTGAATACCCATTTAGATAAAAATAAAGTAAAATGAGAGTGTCTAACCAACCTCTCCAACATATGATCAATAAATGGAAGGGGGAAGTGATATTTTCTCATAGCTTTCTTTAATTTCCTATAATCAATTTATATACACCATTATGTGGCTATTCTTGTTGGAATATGTTCATTTTTCACATTTTATATGACTTTCATGCCTCCTTTCTCAGGTACCACTTGTAATGGGCACACCCACTCGCTATCTGAGATAGGGTAGATGATCCCCGCATCAAGTAACTTAAGTACCTCCTTTTTAATGACCTCTTTCATGTTTGTGTTCAAACTCCTTTTATGATCAATGGAGGATTTATATCCTTCTTCTAATAGGATTCGATGCATGCAAAAAGAGGGAATCATTCCTTTAATGTCATCAATGGAATAACCTATGCCATCTTTATGCATTTCAAGTAATTTTTCAACTTCTTCATGACTCAAGTTAGCATTCACAATAATAGGGTATTCACCATTGGAGTCCAGGAGTTCATACCTGAGCGAGGAAGGGAAGGGTTTTGTCTCTACCTTAGGTGTAGCCTTTTCTTGATATACCGAGTCATGGAATTCCCTCTCAACTTTAGCCACTAATTTAGTTTCTTTTGCATTGATAGGGTTTTCCTCAAGCATGGTAGCATCAGTAGCCACCTCCTCGTCACCATCATCAAGAACTTTGTTTTTCATCAATCATTTCTCTAGCGGATCACTTAAGATCAAGTTATCAAATCCTCTCAAATTATCTTGTGTATTGTATCAATCGTGCACCACGTGTCATAAATCAATGGAAATTTTACTATAGAGGGTAAATCAAAGTCCACTATCTCATCCCTAATATTGAGAGAGAGCTTTCCATTTTTCACATCGATTACCACTCTCGTGGTAACCAAGGAAGGTCTTCCCAATATGATAAGGATTTATGCATCCTCTTCTATCTAAAGAATAACAAAATCAACTAGAACATAGAACTCACTGACATAGATAGGTACATTTTCTAATATACCTACCGGATGTTTTACTAACCGATTTGCTAATTAGAGGTAAATGGTGATGGGTTTCAAATCTCTCATCTAAAATTTCTTAGAAACAAAAAGAGGCATTAGACTGAAACTGGCCCCAATATCACAAAGAGCATGGTTATTAGATATATCACCAATAGTACAAGGAATAGAAAATGTGTCTAGGTATTTAAGTTTAGGTGGAAGCTTAATTTGGATAATGTCACTACATTCTTGTTTTAAGGCTATGATATCATATTCCTCTAACTATCTCTTATTAAAATAAAGCTCCTTCAGAAATTTAGCATAGGTAGGCATTTGAGATATCACTTCCACAAATGGAATGTTAATATGTAATTTTTTTAAAATATAAAAAAACCTCCCAACTTGTTTCTCTAACCTTACCTTAGATTTTATTAGAGGGACAAGTAGTGGAAGTTTGTATGGTGGTGGAAAGACATATTTCTCAACCTCATGGTATTTTCCCAGGGTGGTTTCTTTCTCAATGTTCATGGGCTCACCATTCCTTCCCTTCGCAGCCTCGACTCTTCCATCCTCATCTTCAATTTCTTTCCTCATAATATGGCCTTCTAACTTCTTATCCACTTCTAAGTGCTATGACATTGATGGTTCCATTGGGATTGGTTTCTTGTTGCCCCAGAAACATTCTAAAGGGCCTAGAAAAAGATCTTAATTGTTCTTCCACTTGAATAATTTTTTTCACAGCATCTTATTATGTGTGGCTATAGATTCAACCTTAGAATTTAAGTTCATGACTCAATTCCTCAAATCCTTGGTTTGTTTATTCTGAGAGGCTATAAAGTTCTCCGTCATTAGCTCAAGATTTGAATTAGGAGTGTTAGGAAATGGTGGTCTAAGGTTTTGAAAACCTAGAGGCCTAAAGTTTTATTGGAGAGTGGGATTCAGTAGTGGGTTCTTGTAGGATAAATTTGGGTGATTCTGCTATCCCAGATTGTAGGCAGGAGCAAAGAAGCCTCCATTTTGGTTGAAATTATTTATATAAGTGACATGGTTTGAAAGGGTCACATCAGTGGGTGGAGGGGCAATAGACTTACATTCAAACGATAAGTACCCTATAATACCACAAGTTTAACAAACAACGGAAGAGGATGTTAATGCACTAACACTTACTTTATCAAAATCTTGAAATAATGCATCATCACACGAAGAAAGATGATCTAAAGCAACAACATCCAATATATCGCTCTTTTTAGTAGAAGAGCACTCACTTGACCATTGGTAATGGTTTTGAGCCTTGTCTTTGATCAATTGCTTGGATTTAGGAGTGCTCTTGTTCATGAGAGTGCCTCTTGCTGCTGTATCTAGAGTTAACCTTGTATTTTAAAGGAGGTTATTGTAAAAGGTGTGAACCAATAACTATTCTTCCAACCCATGATGTGGGCACATTCGTAACATATCATTTTAGCGTTCCCGTGTGTCGTAGAGAGACTCACCATCCTTTTGATCGAAGCTTGTAATGAGGTTCCTTAATTGAATCATCTTATATTGGGGAAAATAATTGTTTAAGAAATCTCATAAAATTTGATCCCAAGTGGCGATGGACCCAAGAGGAATTGATTGTAACTAAGCTCTTGCCTTTTCCTTCAATAAGAATGGAAATAATCGCATCTTGATTGCATCATCTTACACTCCATTCATCTTCAAGGTGTCACAATACTCAAGGAAAATGAAAATGTGAAAATTGGGATACTTCATTGGCGTACCACTAAACTAATTTTACTATACTATATTGAATAATGTAAGCTTCAATTCAAAGTTGTTGATATCTACATTCTATGTTGGTATACTTGATTGTGCTCCTTCAGCATTCGGAGATGCAAATTCCTTGAGAGAGCGGTGTTGCTCTTCCTCTCCATCAATTTCAGCAGTGGTTCGTATACTAACACTTGATTTTGTCTCATGTATCCACTTACTTATTCCACTAAAAGTCCTCTCGATCTTAGGGTCAAACTCAACCGGAGTCCTAAGTCAAGAATATCGTTGCATAAAAAGTACCTAAAGATGCAGACAAATGAGCTATTAAACAAAGAGAATGAAAGGTAAAAAGTAAAAAGAAATTAAAGAATAGAGTTTAGACAAGTAATAAATAACTCAATATCAATAAGCCAAAGTCCTAGGAAATGGTGTTGAAAACGTGATGGTGCTTATGCACAAGCGTAGCATTTCAAGGTCATATCCCACACGAACTTCATAATTGAGTACCAGACTCCACCATTTTAGTTATCTAGATCATTATGGAGTGACAATATGCAAGTGGGTAGTGAAAATAAGTATAATGGCTAATGGAATGCAAACTCTAAAACGATGAATATAAAGACTAGGATTGAACTTCGGTCTCTAAATATATTAATTAACCTCTTTCAAGGTCTAAGAAGGTATTTAATCTAATTTGCTGACTACTTTATTGACTACCAAATTAAATTAAACCCATTAAATGCCACTGATTCTATAGCTCGTGAGAACCAAACATCTACTTTTGTGACCTGTTGAATTCCCATTCATATTCTAATTTTCATTAATGATTTCAACCTTTCAGTTGCAAATAATATCTAAAAAGGTCTGATTTCATCAAATCCGACCTGGAACGATCAATCCTAACACGTGAAATAGCACATATGAACTAAACGTATAACATATACTTTAATTCATCATATTACAACAAAATTGGTCCTAATTTAATCATAGAAAAAGGGTTACTCACTCATGATTGCAAGAAATATAAATGATATAAATTGCACAACAAACATAATGGCAGTGTAAAAATTTACAAAGAAGAGAAACTAGATTGAATTAATCATAAATCATAGAAGAATATAGGTGATTTTGAGTTGATCGTATACGAACTTATACTTAAATATGGAAATTAAACTAAAGAATTCGTGAAGTATTACATGAATTTTTTTCCTTGGGAAAAGAGAGAAACAATTCCTCTGAAATCTACTAAAAAATGTCCCTATTATGTTCTGGAAGAATCACTTATAACTATCCATAATGCAGGCTATGTCGCATATGAAGATCGAGGGGTAAAATCTGCTACATGGCTTGGCCATGTAACATTATAGCTCTCAAATTGGTTTGTATAGCTTCTACATGGCTGTGCAAGATATGCACAACCCGGTCATGTAGCTTCTTGGGATTTGACCTAACTCATTCAGCTCTTGCATAGCTGTGTAAGATCTGCATAGCTAGGAAGTGCTACCACCTCTACTTCATTGTGGTTGCATCATTGCTGCACGGCTATGTAGCTGGGTTTCAAGCTAGCTTAGCAACACTATCTCCATGCCTCTTATGACCTTCTTAGCTAATTTTTAGCTCTTTGACTTTCGAAACTCCTCCATAAGTATATTAGGTTGATTTATCTTCCTTTAATGCCTCTCATACTAGGCCTTCTGCTCCAAAAACATGCACTACTTCCTTGGACTTGCGGGATCTTATGCAGGTTCCTAAAAAATAAATAACAAGAGAACAGTAGCGCGAACTATAGACCTGAACCACTATAAAATACATGTTATAGACCAAATAAAGTATTCAAATGAAAGCAAAGCAAGGCAAAAGTAGAGAAAATATTTACTTTATCAACTTGTTTACTCTTCTAATGACTAGTCGATTGATTTTCCCTCAAACAACACAAAATAGGAGTTTTGATGTAGATCATACTTATAATTTTCTGTCATACCAAATTGAAACATAGACTAACATCACATAGATGCATTTCCAGCTTACAACACTCGCATATTCCACCATTAATCATCACAACTTTGTTTTCCTTAAAAGTCATTCATTCCTCTTAAATATTTATAGTTTAATCATCTAGTACCAATCTAAAAAACCATATACATACACCAATATATAACATAAGAAATTTATAGGTTTCATAGTATGGAAGCTTAACCAATTAACATTTCAGAAGTAAGAATGGCTTACTTGATGTAGGTAAAAATTTTTCCAAATAAGAAAACACAAGTATAGAGATTCCCAACTTTCAAAACCTTAAAACCAACCAATTCAAACTCAAAAATAATTGAATAATATTCACTAATTAGAACTTTGAATAAAAAGGGAAAAACTAACATACCACACCCAAGAGAAAATAGAGGGAGGTTCGGCTGAAGTTAACTCTACTTTCTCCTAAATCTAATTCTTTTTTGCTTAAAAATAAAGTAAGACTGAGCTAGAGATAGGACCAAAAGAGAAAAATAATTTGAATGCAATGCTCAAGGTCAAGATGGGATAAGGAAAGTGCTACAAGGTAAGGTATTTTTTGTGGCTGAAAGAACAGGTAAATAGAAGGGGCGATTAGGGTTATTTATAGCCAAAAATTAGATCTAAGCATAGTTGTGGTCAAGAACAGGCTACATTCAAATTTGTTCCTAAGTTGTGGCAACAATTTGATATAAGCATAGTTATCACATATTTTGTCCAAGATGGGCTGATTTATCTTCCTAAGCTAAAATGATAATTAATGAGAGGTGCAAGTTGATTAGTCTAGAAATGCCAAACATGAGTGGGGAAATGGAAATTTCACCTGGGAACAATCTCCCAGCTAAGCATAATCAACTCTAAAATTGAAGCAATGATGCTAGAGGTATGTAGAGGAGAAAGGTGGAATAAGATAAAGTTGAGGTCATCTTCCCCCTCAAGTGTCCAAATCACACTTATCATATTAGTTTGAGGGAATATTTCAAATCAAATACATCATAAGAAAGGCTAAAAATATTTAAGAATAATTTGGAATGGCGGTTATCATGATTCCATTTTGATATAAGAATAAAAAAATTGAGCTTCAAATATACACTCAGCTTGATAAGCTAGTCGTTTAGTTTGCCTTACAAGTTGACTTTTCTATAGACCAATCAATTGCTTCTGCCAACCAATTGATCAATTAGGTTGAGCAAAACCATCTTGTTAAAATGATGAACTAGTCAATCGGTTCATATAATCAATCAATCTGTTTGGTTGAAAACTTGGTTAATTTATTATTCCAATCTTATTCAAATCCAACTTTACCTCAAACCTAATCATAGTTCTAAATCACAACCAAATATTATGAAATCTTATTAAATGCCAATTTTTTTCCATTTAATAAATTCCACTAAAATATAGGGTATTTCAAAAATTATGGTCATGGAGAAGAGAAAGAAGGTAACTAAAAACATACTTGACTATTAGAAGAACGAAAAAAAATGGAGTATATAGGTAAGGCTCAAGTATGCCACCATAATCATAAGACAAGAAAATGAAGGCAAATGGTTGTCCTCATATCTTGTAGGTTGAAAATTTTAAGCTATGGTAGAGGAAAGACGAGAGAAGGGATTAAGAAAGAAAAAATGCGTTAGGGAGACTAAAAGGTATTTATGATTTTTTATAATTTAAAATCAAAATTGACCCAAAAAAATATGATAAAAATAGCTTAACAACTCTTACTTGTGTTGTGACACCCCCAAAACCAATACTTGAAAATTTCATTTTGCTGAAGTGATAATTATAAAATAGTGGGTGTCACTGCCACACTTAACATATGTCTGGTCTCATCACCTTTCGTATGTCAAGTACTAAGGCTCAAAACAAGTCAGATCAAACAAAAGCGAGAGAAAAAATGATATATAAATAAAGGTTTTGCGGATAAGAGATTCTCTATACAATAAGCATATCCAACTAAATACGTGATATAGGAGCTCAAAGAAAATCGGTCACAAAAGAGCACACAAAGGTGTGACAATGGTTTGCCCTTACACTCATCCCTTCCACCATAATAGTACAAAAATGGTCTCTTTAAGGGCATGAACCCTCACTCCCTTAGTCTAGTCATCTAGATGACGCTCTTTAAAATCCTTCAGCCATTGCATGCCATACACATACTCCTATGAAAAGTGATAGTATCAGTACGACTTCCTCATACTGAGTAAATCACAATGCCTCCATAGAGTTAGCATACCCACATCACATGTAACATACAAAATAAGGGATTATAACCAAACACATACGACCATATGCAAAACAAAAATTTCATAATATGACCCCACATTATACTTGACAATGTTAGTTAGATCAAAAATTCCTAGCAAGGGTACAGAAAAACATGCTTTGAATTTCACAACCATTTCAAGATATTAAAAATCCTACTTCAAACATAATAAGGAAAGTTGTTAATGTTACCAAGCGATCCTACCATGCTTAGGCCACACCTAATCTAATTATTACTGATTTATTATGGTGGGTGTCTAATCCAATTATATTAATCGAATATCAATTCTCAAGTGGAATATAATCCCATATCCAAGATAATGATCGCAAGTAGGTATTACCAAATCAAATCACTCAATTCCAAGATAAAGCTTGTGAAGGAAGCTATATGACATATTAGTTATCCATACTAAACCTAGAACCTAAGTCTTTAAGTACGTGTACCCCCTATAAGGTGTATGGAATACCAATAGAGTAGAAGTGCACCCTTTAACTCGAAGGCCCACCTATGCACTCTGATGTCTATTCCAAGGCACAAGATCCCTTTCCAAACTCAAGTCTTTTTCTGTAAGTGGTTAACATCTTAAGAAGTTCAATGCTAGTATTTTAAGAATACTAAGGTCCATAACATTACAATTTATCCATCAATCAATCAATCAATCAAGGGATCACGATGGTCTCCATAATAAATCAATCATCTAATCTCAAATCCAAAGGACCACAAGGTTGCAACAATTCCAAGCCAACACAACTTAGGGTTAGGTATCATGTCATAGCTCAAATAATTATCTAATTCAAAACCATCCAATCCATTCATCCCATTTACATCCATAATTATTCTAAGGCCAACACTTAGGTCGACTAGTCTAGATTCACGTCGAGTCACATTTTTATCCTAATGACCAAAATATCCTCCAACTTTTAACTATTGTCTTTTCATTCACTTTATTAACAAATTTACTTCCATAATATATTTGTCATAAAAAGGCTAAAATAGAATAGCTAAAAATAATTCATTATACAATAATTTCCTCATTATAATAAAAGACCATATTACCCCTAAAATAGACATAATATAGTACACTTATACAACCCTAGCATGCAATTCTAGCATATCATAATATTCATGCTAATTTCATGATATAATTTTATATACAAATCATGGTACATAAAAATTTACGTTTGTACCCCTAAAAAATGTGATACATAATAATCACCAATTAGTCATACTTACTCACTAAAGTCAACATGCTATATGTCCAAATTTATCTAGAATATCTAAGGCATCTGTTTAACTTATCAGTAGGTCTAGTATTAAGGATTTTAGTTAAACTCTAACCCTATGCATGCACATTTCCCTCTAGCTAGAATTTATATATTATCATGAGTACATGATTTAATTTTTAAAGCACAACTGAGGCATGTGGGAGTTACTAGTTATTATCAAATGACTTTGGTTGTGGCTGCTAGTAGGAATGGTTGTGTGTATGGGGAAGAGGAAGAGGCTGGCCGATTGGTTGGGGCTACTAGTGGTGTGGTTGCATGCATGGGGAAGAGGGAGAGGCTACAATATTTGGTTGGGGACTTGATGATTTGGTTGGCTGTTGGTGCAGCTGTGGTTGCCTACATGGGGAGAGGAAGAACTGTATAGTTGGTTGGGGTTGGGTGGTTTTGTTGGGCTGCTAGTATAGGTAGGGTGCATGGGGAAGGGAAAAGAGATGCATGTCTAGAGGGGGGTGGGTTTTAGGTTAGATTAGGTTAGGTTTAATTAGTTAAAAGGCTAGTTAAATAGTAATTAAATTATACTAACAATGTAATGGATCATTAAATACTAAGAGGAGATCATATCAAAGAAATATTTCCTTATTATTACTACCCCCATTATTATTATTCTTATGATTATCTCTATTACTCTTATTACCCTTATTATTATTATTATTATTATTACTATTACTATTATTATTATTATTATTATCATCTTCATCATCATCATCATCATCATCATCATCATCATCATCATCATCATCATCATCTTTCCTCTAACTATTAAAATACTAGCCCGAATTATTAACACAGTTTAATAAATATAGCCTTACTCATAACAACAAGACACCGACCCAAAAATGCTTCTATGATTTATTACACATACTATTCAAATTTTTAATTTTAGGTATCTAGTTTGGGCTTTATTAAAACAAGGTATTGCATGTGTTCATTAGCACCAAAAAGTAATAGTCAAAGTGTTATGTCGACTATTAATCCTTTGTTGATTGATAATGTTTTTTTTTTTTTTCAAAAAAGGAACTACTAGACTACTCTTAAAAAGACCTTTTTGAAACTGATATAGGTCTCGTACAAAAAATCCGAAGAAGCCTAATCCATTTTGTACTAACCATTATCCAACTGTTATTTGCACATCATTAGCACCTAGTTACAACCTATAATCCATGTCAATAATCCCCAACACACATGGTTAAAATTTGATATAAATTTGTTAAATAAAATCATAACTAATAAAGAAAAGCTTAGGCATATAACTTTGAACCGATTTATAACTTTTTTCCACATTGTACGACGTTGAATTGACGTTTAAGTTGCCACATTTACTATTTTGACATGTTCTAAAACATCACGTGTCACTTGGGCCACACTAATATCATTTAACTTGCATAATTTTTATATGATGACCCAAGAGTTGTAGAATGATAAAACGTGTCAAGGAATATAAAAAAAAATCCAAAAAATATGTATGGATGAATGAATAAGGTGTATCGGCGTCAAAAGTATTTTCCCAACTTCCACAAAACAAATTTATTTTATAAATACTAAATACATAATTAACAATATTTTAGAACAGGGTATTATGCTAAAAAATTTCAAAACAAACAATTATCTCCAAGAAAGAGGTTCCTAAATCCATTAATCATGTAGTACATATGAGGAAAATTTCTTCTCTATAGTTCCAAAGTCTTTACTTACTGAACAATCGAGGGAAAACGTTCTTTAATTAAAGTCAGGATTAAAGGAAGGTGATGGCTCGACTCGTCTTATAAATTCAGATCCGGCAATATTTATTTAAACAGAATAGAAACAAAAGAGAGGACGCATGATAAGGGGAACCAACCTACTACGAACTTAGTATAGACTTCCTTAATTATTGCCTGAGAAAAAGACTAATTGTCCCACGTAATAAGGTATTCCTCCCTGGCCCCTGCAATATATATCGATAAACTAAAGAAGATATTTTCAATTGAATAATGACCATGATTACACTAAAATCCGCTCCTCGCTTATTAAAGACCGGAACCCAACGCCCCCATCAACTAACCCGCCTTCCGATTAAAACATGGTGCTCCTTGCATCCATTGGATTCAGACATTCAGGACACCAGGTTTCCCTCCCTCCGTATCTGCCTTACCTTCCTACAAATAGTACCATTTCCATCACTGAAACATTAACATAGCCTTTTGACTGGCCCCGACCCAAGCTACCTGACATCTCTACTTAATTAGTCTTCCCAAACTCCAACTGATGGGAACATTCAATTTAGTCATATCCTCCATCCTTTCATGGATCCCCCCTGTATATCTAACGTCCTCCCCTGCTCCAAGATCCAATCGCCTTTTTATTTAAACATAGAGCGCGGTAGTAGACTCGTAGAATATGATAGTGGGAGCTATTTAGTTAGTATCCCTGTACCTGTCATAAGGGTCCAATCAGTTAAGCCTTGTAACTCGCAACTTTCTTTCTTTATTTTTTTTGTATAAAAAAATTTAGAATTAATGAAGAAGATGGTGGAGGAGGAGAAGAAGAAGAAGACGTTATTCGCCAAGTATGAGTTGGGACGACTTATAGGGCAGGGAAACTTCGGAAGAGTGTATCACGGCAAAAACGTGGAAACAGGGGAAAGTGTAGCAATCAAGATGATGTACAAAGAACAGATCGAGAAGGAAGGAATGATGGATCAGATCACACGAGAGATATCAGTTATGCGCGTCGTTAGACATCCAAACATCGTCCAAATCAAAGAAGTCATGGCCACGAAGACCAAGATCTACTTAATCATGGAGTACCTCAAAGGAGGTGAGCTTTTCGCCAAAGTCGAAAGAGGGAAGATCAAAGAAGACGAAGCTAGAAAATACTTTCAACAACTCATTAGCGCCGTCGATTACTGTCATAGCCGAGGCGTTTGTCATCGAGATCTCAAGTTAGAGAACTTGTTGCTCGATGAAAATGGTGATCGTCTTAAAGTTGTTGATTTTGGTCTATCGGCATTATCGGACCCCGTGCATAATAAGCAGCGTAATTATAAGGATCTTCTTCATACGCTCTGCGGCGCGCCCGCGTACGTAGCCCCTGAGATATTGAGGGGGAAAGGGTATGATGGGGTTAAAGCAGATGTTTGGTCTTGCGGCGTGATTCTGTATTCACTTCTGGCCGGCTACCTGCCTTTCCAAGATGAGAATCTGATGAAGATGTATGGCAAGATTTTCGCGGGTCAATTTGATTTTCCTCCTGGGTTTCCTTACGAGGCCAGGCGTTTGATCTCTAAGATCTTGGTCGTCAACCCGGAGAAGCGAATCACCATCTCCATGATCAAGAGAGTTCCTTGGTTCCTGAAAGGTTTCGAACAACCACTTGCATTCACATTGGAGGAGAAGATTGTAAATCATAATATCGATCGTCACCTTGATGCTGATGCGATGCTTTCACCACCAGTAATTGACGATCATCGTCAGCGTCGTCCGACTGCTGCTAATGGTGGTGGCCGCAATATCAGTCCAACCTCACATGCCGCTTCTTCCCCTGCTTTTTTCAATGCTTTTGAGTTCATTTCAAGTATGTCTTCGGGTTTCGATCTCTCAAACTTATTTGAGAGCAAAAAGAAAGTGGGATCCATGTTCACATCCAAATGTTCGGCCCCCACCATCGTGTCCAAGATTGAGGCGATGGGAAAAAAGTTCAAGTGCAACGTGTCCAAACTGAACGACTTTAAGATGAAGTTATCGGGCGCATCGGAAGGTCAGAAAGGGAGGTTGTTGATCACCGCCGAGGTGTTCGAGGTGGCGCCGGAGGTGGCTGTCGTTGAGTTCTCCAAATCCGCTGGTGATACCCTTGAGTATGTCAGGTTCTGTGAAGAGCAAGTTAGGCCTTCTTTAAAAGATATTGTTTGGACTTGGCAAGGTGATGATAATAATAATAAGACTAACAATATCATTAAGGTGGTCAACGATACAGCTGTTAATGGAATTGGAAGCCCTTTGCGTCACTAAATAGGAGTTTTAATTTCTTTAATTTTGTTTTTATGCACTAGTTTTGTAATTAAGTGAAGTTATAGGCTGCATATAATCTTAATGACCTTTTGCACAGTTGCTTTCGTAACTTTTGTGTCATTTAACAGCCTTCAAAAGCATTTCTGTCTTCTTATTCCTGTCCATTGCTTCTCGGTTTTCCCTAATGATGCCATTCTCTATTATGGAAAAATTATTTTAAAGTTTAATTAAGTAAAATTATTTAAAATTAAATAATATATTTGATATTTAGATTATTTTTAGTAACATTCAATTTATATATATATATAGAAAATATTATGTATATTTTTATCCATAATTAAATATTATATATATATATATATATATATATAATATTCTATACTTAAAAATTAAATGATTTAAGACCATATTACTTTTTATTCTATTAATTTTTTTTCAAGTGAATTTTAAACTAATTTTTCCTCTATTATTCGCAAGTAAAGTCGGTTTTTTTTTTTTTTTTGGATTTTTCCTTCTTCCCCACCTCTACTTTACGGGGATCTGAATGAATGGATAGATCATAAAATTATGACTCGACTCATCAAGTCTCGCACGGAACCTAGATTGACCTTGACGCCTGCAATAGCCCGGCAATTAAAATCACTTCATCCTTTTACTTTCCTTTTTTTTTTCTTTCCCCTGTCCATATCGATCAATTTATCCCTTTGCTTTGCCCATACCAAACTTTTAGTTTACCCGTACACCTATGCGACATTTGGCAACTACCCATTATATCTATTTTTTCAATTACTATTTTATATCAGCCGATACAAATATGCAAGTCTTACTGACAGGTGTTCTGATATTAGATCGAGTTCCATCCTCAAAGTAAATAATCGATCATTTCAAACAAAAATTAAATGAATTAAATATTTAATTTGATAAATATAAATAATAAGCAATACAAAAATATATGTATTTAAAGACAATTATAAACATTAATTATTGCAATCATATAAAATAATTAAAAAATATTTATAATTTTAAAGTAATTATATCGTTATTTTACTAACGATAGTTATAAGTTTTTTTTTAATAAAAAATTATCTTATTTTCAAAGGTTTACATTATATTTTAAAATTCTTTTAGCATATCATAAGGCACAAGTACAAATATATGCATAAATGTTATTCACTTTGAATGCTTCTTTCTAAATGTTTTATCATAAATGCTTTTAAACTTAATTAGTTATAATACTCATACAAAAATCTAATATCTATGATATTATATGGATATCGGTAGATATTTTACATTTCATCTTATTTTGTCACGAAAAACATTCTTAATTAAAAAAAATTAAAATTATATCCATCTATTGATGTAGATCATTTTTTTTAAACATTGTCCAAGAGTAAGGGTGGGCTACGGGGGACCTAATGCACTTGATAGGACTTTGAGTCGTGGACTTATATTCTAGGGTTAAGAATTTAACTATAACGACATCTTGTAACAATGGATTTGAGGGAATTTTTGAATGATGAAATGACTCTTATAGGAGAAGTTATTCTTAACTTGTGAACTCATAATTTTTTAGGATAATAATGGTATTTTCCTTAGGTGATGCCCCGATTATTATGTGGTTGTCCCTTGTATATCTTTTATATTTATATTAAGGTTATATTATGTACTGTGCATGTTTATATTAATGCGATATATATGAGATCCAATTTGGGTCTTGCTGAATTTTGGTGTTCTTGAAATGTAGAACAACCAAAAAACAAGATGTAGAAATGGGGGAAAATAGAGTGACAAAAATTGATTCCCCCTTGAATCAATACTAATAAGAAACACCTAAGGAATACAACTCTTAATATAAATATTGTATGATTTAGCAAAGAAACATCAATTGTTGCACTTGAGATCTAATGATCAAAATGTAATCATTACCTTGTGCGCACTTATAGAAGAAGTGTAGGATTAAAGTGCATAACTTAACCAACTAATAAACTCATTAGAGCTTAAATAAGGACAAAGTCATGCTAAGTTTCTAGCTTATGTGTCTCGGTTATGGGGGAATATTTAAGCTTATTTTTTAAAATCTTAACTCTACTTTCACATGATACAAGTTATAATAGCTAAATTACATGAAAAGAAGGAGGCAAAGATCCCTCTCTAGCTTGTAAGCAAAAGAAGTAGAGAATGCTTCCTGGCCTTCCTTATTCTTTTCCAAATTTGCATTATTCTTCTCAAGTGTTGAAAGTGACTTGTCATCCAAGTTGAGAGTGATTCGTGGCTAAATTGCATAGTGATGCATATGAGATCCAACTTGGGCCTTTCTAAGTGTTGGTGTTCTAAGAACTTAAAATAAGTAAAAATGCATTAGAGAAATAGTGGATATTTGAGAGGATAGAAATAGATTTTTAGTAATCCCTTGAATTAATACTTGGAAGATCCTCCTAAGGTATAAACTCTTAGGATAAATCTTATATGATTTTTGTAAGATCTTTAAACTCTTACACTAGAAAATAAAGGACTCTTGGTTTCTTGAGAGAAAAATATGAAGCTAAATGATGAGTTATTCTCCTTTCATTCTATCCTTGACACTTTATAGAAGAACTTAGCATTAAATGATACAACTTAACTAACTAATACATGTGATCAGAGCCTAGATAAAGAAGAAATTATACCTAAATTTTAATCTATGTGTTTCGGTCATGGGGTGGATACTTTGCAGATTTCAAATATCCACCCCTATTGTCACATGTTCTAATTATCACAACAGCCATAATATAAAAAAGAAAAGAGATAAATGCCCATTTTATCTTGTAAGTAATAAAAAAAGTGACAAATGTCTTCTAGTCTTCCTTTTCTTTTCCAAATCTATGTTGTTTTTCCCTAGTGCTGAAAGTAACTTGACAACATGAGTGGGACTTGTGGCAGATTTGTGTGGCTTCCAAGGGTTGTTAATATAATTCCATTTTGAAGGTTTTTTAGGGTTAAAATACTAAATAAATATGGCTAAAAATATTGGGAAATCTTAGGAAAAAAAAATGGGGTCTTAGGTTCCTTCTTTTTTTGTTGGTTTGTAGAAGATAAAAGGAGACGTTTTCTATGGTTTGTATGGTTTTCATGTCTAGGTTTTGATAGATAATTGATTTTTCCAAGTAAGTATAGTTTTTTCATTCTCAAAGTTAGAAATATTGATGGAGAAATTATGATCATAAAATGGGGATGCTCCTTTATAACATAGCTTCCAAGAGGGTTTATCAAGGCTGCATTTTTTGGGCTGCTTGAGGCTAAAAATGCCAAATAAATTAGGGTTTAAAATATAGTGAAAAGTGTTTGATAAAAACTCGGCCTATAGTTGGGTTTATTTTTTTAAGTTCTTAGAGAAAAAAAAAGAGAGAAAAGTGATTTTTTCATTACTAGGTTTTGATAGATAATTAATTTTTCCATGAATAAGGGGGTTTTTGCTTATCAAACTAGGTTAAATTAATGGCTAGATTACAATCATCAAATGTGGATGCTACATCTTCCAATATTTATTGAAAATAATCCTCCTTGTATTCAAAAGTCTCCTTGTGAATATAAGTAATAAGATCACCCACATTAATTGTGCTTGATATTTCTTCCTTATCTTTAGGTAGCTCTATCTTATAAGAATTATCACTAGTCTTCCGAATAGATTTGTAAGGACCCTCACTTCTAGGTATGAGTTTCTTCTTTCATTTAAAAGGAAATATTTCCATTATAAGGTGAAGCCAAATTAGGTATCTTTTCTCATAAAATGTTGTTTCTAGAGTTTTTGTTTTCTAATATTTTTCATCTTATTAACCCTCTTAGTTTTTGACCTAATTTTTTCATAATGTTTCTTATTGCTTTAGCCTTATGTTGTGCTTTGAAATTGGTGTGGGATTCAATAAGAAGAGTAAATAGATCAATAGGAAAATTAGGGTTAACCCCATAAACCCCTTTGAAAGGTGAGTGTCCCATAATATACTTTAGTGAATAGTTATTAGAAAACTTGGCATGTTAAAGCTTAGTGTCTCAATCCTTTAAGGATTTGTTAACCAAAATTTTATGGAGCATTTTGTGGGTTGTACTAGTGACCTGAATTTTTCCATTGGTTTGTGGATGGTAGGTGGAACTAAATAATATTTTGGTACTAATGAGTCTCCATAAGGTCTTCCGAAAGTAGTTAAAGAACTTGGTATCCTTGTCAGATATAATGGACTTAGGAATATCATGTAGCCTGACTATCTCCTTGATCAATAGATCAGTAATATAAGATGCATTATCCATCTTGTGACATGAAATGAAATGAAATGATTCATCTTAGAAAACCGATCTACCACCACCATTATAGGATCATTTTGCTATTGTGTCTTAGGTCATACTACAATGAAGTCCACACTCACATGATCCCATAGTTGATTTTGGATAGGCAAGGGAGGGTAGATTCCTTAGTGGAAGAGACTCTTAGACTTTTAACAAGTTACACATCTAACTATTACACTTTGTACATCTCCTACAAGTTAGGGATAATAAAAATGCTCACTAAGTATGTATATGGTCTTATTGATACTAAAGTGTCCAAAAAGTCCTCCTCCATGCACTTCCCTCATGAGAAATTCTCTAATGGAGCATCTAGGAATACAAAGCTTAATGTTCTTAAAGAGGAACCCATCTTAAAAAATTAAGGACCCCTTATTGTCTTGATATTTTAAGTAGAATCCAATATCTTCATATTTCTTGTAGAGCTCCCTAGTATACCCAAACCACAATACTCTACCTTCTTATAAAGAGAGAATATAATATATCCAGAAGAGCGAATCACTACTGCATTTGTTTTTCCACTTATGTTTTTAGATATAAAGTAAAATGATTGTAAGAATTATACCCATCTTGAATGACTTAGATTAAGCTTAATTTGGCCATTTATGTATTTTAATGATTTGTGATCCATGTGTAGCACACTTTATTGTAATCTCAAATATTATAACCAATGATCAAGGGCTCTCACCAAAGTATAGAACTCCTTATCATGGGTCCTATAATTAACCCTAAAGTTGTTGATCTTTTCAATAAAGAAGGCAATTGGCTTTCCTTCTTGTACTAAAACAACACCAATACCTATTCCATTAGCATCACACTCAACCTCAAATAGCTTGTTGAAGTTAGGTAATATTAGGATGGGTTCCTCACTTAATTTCCCTTTAATCAACTCTAAGGAAACTTAGGATGCCTTGGTCCACTTGAACTTACCCTTATTTATACACTTGATTATAGATGGTAATAGGGTACTAAATGAACCACCTATAAAATGATGGTAAGCTATGAAAATATCTCACTCGTGTTAAGCTTGTAGGTGTGGGTCATGTATTGGTTGCTTCCACTTTGGATTTATCCATGGTTATTCCATATTAAACACCACAAAACCTAGAAATTTAAACCTAGCTACAAAGGGATCATCCTTTTCTAGCTTAACATACAAATTATGATCCCTAAGTGATAGAAATACATGTTTTATATGCTTTACATGTTCTTCTTCACTAGGGCTATATATAAGGATATCATCAAAGTAAATTACTATAAAATTACTAATGAATGGTCTAAGCACCAAATTCGTTAGTCTCATGAGAGTAATAAGAGTATTTAACAAACCCAAGGACATAAGAATCCACTTATAAAATCCTCCCTTTATTTTAAATTAAGTTTTCCACTCATCACCATATTTCATTCTTAGTGGTTAATGGCCACTTCTTAGTTTAATTTTTAAAACCAATCATGCACCATACAAAAAACAAAGAATATCATCAAGCCTAGGTATAGGATAACTATAGTTGATAGTAATACTTTTGATCGCTCTACTATAAACACATTCTCATGGTTCCATATTTTTTTGGAATAAGTAAGGTAGGCATGACACAAGGACTAAGGAATTCCCTTATAAAATAAATCATCCAATTGCCTTTGTAACTCTAAGTATTCCTTAGGATTACACCTATAGGCCACCTTATAAGGACTGTAGCACTAGGTATTAAGCCTATTTGATAGCCTATGCCTCTAATTAGGGGGGGGGGATTAATACATGGGGTATATCATTAAAGAATGCATCATTAAAATCGTCTAACAATTTTCTAACCCATAGCTCATTACAAACTCTTCCCTTATTGCCTTCTAACAACAAAAGTGAGTAGATCTATTTACCCTTCACAAAAGCCTTATCTATGCAATTTTCACCTATGAATAATGACTTTTACAACTTGTATCAATATTCCTATGTGAGTTAGTAAAATGATTGAGAAAAATATTCTCCTTTTCGAAATTCAAGTAATAGGTATTTTTCTAATCTTCAAGTATCCTCATACATCCCATTGTGTAAGCTCTTATTCTCCAGCCATGGTTGTGGCTTCTTTTTCCTCTTCATTATCCTCTTCTTAGTTGGATTTCTCCAAGTGCAACATGTTCATATCTCTCTTACTAGGCCATTCATTTTGATAGTGTCCTATGTCTTGGCGGAAAAAAACCTCACACTCTAGGACTTGTTTTCACCTACCCCTCCTTTGCCTCACACATTTTTTTTATCAATGGTTTGGAATGTTGTTTGAATGGTGGAGAACCTTACTATATGTTCTAGTACCTTTTTTTGGATATCAATAACTCATTATCATCTTCTCTCATTCTCTTATTTTATACTTTGATGGCTAGGTGAAAAAGCTAATCAAAGGTATAGTACTTATGCATTTTCACTTTCCTATCTATGTCTTTCCTAAGACCTTTAATAAAATGAGACATAATACACTCTTCCATATAATCCAAAATGGGCCTCATTTATATATTCTCAAACTATCTAATTTGCTTTTCTACACTTAATGACCCTTATTTAAAAGAGGACATTTTGTTTTATAAGTCTTGAGTAAAAGAAGGAGGATGGAATCTCTCCTTCATAAATTTCTTCATTTTTATCAAAGACTTAACCTTTGATTTATCCTTCTTTCTCTTCTTGTGAACTAAACTTTTCCACCACAAAGAAGCATGGCCTTTGAACTTATTAACCACCATCTTAAAGGCTTTTTTGTTGGTATTCCCCTTCGCTTCATACAATAAACTAAACCTCAAATCCCAATCTAAAAAGTATTTAGGATTGTGGTTACCTTTATACTCTAGAATTTTGGCCTGAACATCTTAAAAGTCCTCCTCCTTTGTTCCTTAAAGGAATAACTTGAGGATGAGTCTTCACTACCTTCACTATCCTTAAAATCCAAAAACCTTATTTGGTTGTCTAATTAGAGGGGGTCTTCTAAGAATATTTTAATTCATAATAGGAGGGTCTCTAAGATACAAGTACTCTTCTCATATCATTTCAAATAAACTAAAGAGCTCAATGACTTCTCAAATTATTTGTTTCCTCATGGCTCAACTATCTTAATATTCCATTAAATATTACAGGTTTGGAAAAAGAAAGCAAGAATCAGTTGTGGGGAGAAAAATATATAGGTTTTGAGTGGGGTTAAGCTAGAACATGTTGTGTGTGAGATTGGTTTAGATAAGGTTGAGGAGAAGATAAAGATAAGACCCCAATTGAGACAACCTTTGCTTTGATACTAAGTTGATGCATATGAGATTCATCTTCAGTCTTGATAGGTTGTGGTTTCTTGTTATTTAGAACAACCAAATACCAAGAGTTAGAAATGGGGGAGAAGAGAGTAACAAAAATTTATTCTTGGTAAGTCCTTAGATCAATGCTTGTAAGAACCAATTAAGGAATATAAATCTTAAGATAAATCTTGTAAGATTTAGCAAAGAATATTTGACTATTGAACCACTAATCTACCTAATGGCTATAAAACCATTGGGTGCAAATGGATTTTTAAGAAGAAACTTGATAAGGATGGTACCATGGATGTATTTAAGGTACATCTAGTGGCTAAAAGTTTCAAATAAACTCATGGTACTAACTAT
The DNA here is from genome assembly GCA_039764185.1 of Tamarix austromongolica. NCBI lineage: Eukaryota > Viridiplantae > Streptophyta > Magnoliopsida > Caryophyllales > Tamaricaceae > Tamarix > Tamarix austromongolica. Next base: position 124,181,478 of record CM077809.1, read on the forward strand.
GATGAATCCTATTCACCTATTGCTATCTTTCAATCCATTTGGATCCTTCTATCAATTTTTTCATTTTATGATTATAAGATATGGAAAATGAATATCAAAACAACATTCCTTAATGGTTATTTATAAGAGGTTGTGTATATGGCACAATCTAAAGGTTTTGGACATTCTAGCATTGCTGGAAAGGTGTGTAAGCTTAAGAGATCCATTCATGGTCTTAATCAAGCATCTTGAAGTTAGAATCTTCATTTTGATGAAGTAGTTAAAGAGTTTAGCTTCATCAAGTGCAAAGAAAAGTCTTGTGTTTACAAGAAGGTTATTAGGAGCATAATTTGTTTTCCTTATTCTTTATATGGATGCCATACTACTTATTGGAAATGATATTCCTATGTTATAGTCTGTGAGGACATGGCTAGGAAAATCATTTTCAATGAAAGACCTTGGCGACACAACCAATATTTTTGGGATTATGATCTATAGAGATAGATCAAGAAAGTTGATTGGATTAAGTTAAAGTACATGTATCAACAAGATCCTCCATAGGTATAATATTCCATACTCTAAGAGAGATTTCTTACCTATGGAACATGGTCTGACTCTTATCAAGACTTAGTGCCCTCAAATAGAGGATAAGTAAGACGACATAAGTAGAATTCCATACGTTTTAGACATTGGCTCTATCATGTATGCCATATTGTGCGCTCACCTACATGTCTCATATGTCATTAGCATGGTGAGCATATTCTAGGATAAACTTAGTGAGAATCATTGGATTGCAATCAAGAATAGTCTCAAGTACTTAAGAAGAACAAAGGAATGTTCTTGGTATATGGAGGAAAATAGGATCTAGTAGTAAGTGGTGGCACAGATGTGAGTCTTCAAATAGATAGGGATGATATCCGATCATAGTTAGATTATGTTTTTTGCCTTAATGGTGGCATTATGAGTTGAAAGAGTCTAAAATAAGACATAGTTGTTGATTCTACAATAGAAACTAAGTATATTGCTACTTCTAAAGCATTAAAGGAAGCTATGTGGATTAAGGAATTCATTATTGAACTTGGAGTAGTTATAAGAATTTTGAGTCCAGTTTTTTTTTATCTTATAACAGCAATATAGCTTTTATATAGGATACGAAGCCAAGATCTCGTCAAAAGACCAATAACATATTTATGAAATATCAAATCATTTGGAAGATTGTTCATAGGGGTGATGTGAATTTATGTAAGGTTCCTACAGATTTAAATATTGCTTATCCATTGACCAATCCTCTTCCATAATCTCAGTATGAGACTCATAATAGTTCACAAGGCATTAGAATTATGAATGACTAGTTCTAGTGCAAGTGGGAAACTAATGGAGATATGCCCTAGAACTGATCATACTTGATGATTTGTATTTACATATTTAGTGATTATTAATAAAAAGATCATTTGATATTATTTATTCAAATGTTGTTATCCCTTTCAATAATTATTCTATTTTTAGATAATCAAGTATGTGACTGGATTGTGAAAATCTACTAAATGATAGAAAGATTATCATTCAACAACTGTCTCTAGTTTTGTATCATCATATTAAGGGATATTAGTGAGCATAAGACTAGTAAATTAATTAGTTGAGTATCTTGTTATACCAATCATTGATATGAGATATCAAACTAATAACATTGATACATGTTTTGGAACAAGTTAATGGACTAAAACATTAGGAGAGAACTATATTGAATATAGTGTAAAAGTGTCATTAGTGTTATCCAAATAGTATATAGTCCTCTTACCTACACCACTCCATAAAGTGTTTTTAATAATGATTTTTAATAGATTTAATAATGGTTTCAAAAATTTATTGAATTTTGTGTTATTAAAACTTTAACAATGATTATAAAACTCTCATAAAAAAAATAAACAAATTACGCTAAAATTTTGCGAACTACATGTATTTTAATAACGGTTATTAGATAATTTTTTTTAAAACATGATGTTTTTTTAATAGTTTTAAAAATGTGATAAAAAAAATTTGCACTAAAATTTAGCACACTGCGTATGTCTCAATAACAATTATTAGCTAAAATCGTTATTCAAACATGATGTTTTATAAATAGTTATTCCCTATTACTATTAGTACAATGTGTTGTTTTTTCAAAGGTTATTCATTATAATTGTTATTTAAAATAATATTTTGGTAATGGTTATTCATTTTAACCATTATTCAATGTTGTTTTAATAATGTTTATTCACTAAAACTATTTTTAAAACTATATAGATTGTGCAGTTTGTTCCAACCTGTATGCCCAAATGTATACTAGAATATATACCAAATATACAATCATTAAAACACCACCAATAACTCTAGAAATTTATAGCATACTATAAGTTTGGTATCTCTACACACTCCAAGACTCAATGGTTGTTTTATATATAATTGCCAAACTAAAAGTTGGTAGCTATATACTATAATATAAAAATTCTTACGTATATATACATATGTAGGTGCATCTTAGTCTTACATATATTTATATAGAAGAACATAAGATATAATAGATGTAGACCTGAAATGCATGCATATAGATATCTAGTATTGGGTATGTGAGCTCATAAACTTGGCCCATTCCTCTCTAACATTATCAATTTCCTCATCAACATATTTCTAGCCTCGTGCGTACTCATCATTAAAAAACTACAAATTTATATGATTGAACCATTTAGTTATATATATTAATAATAAATATATCATATATTAACTATAAAATGAAAAAAATATAGAAAAGGGCCATACATGGATTAGATCTATGTTCGTAGATTTTTTTCTTGAGTATGGGATCCATTGATTCAAAAACATAGTATCAACAATCATTACCATTTTGTTGTTGTAGACACTGTAAAATGAGTTTAGTTAGCTTATTTTTGTATTATATATTAATTGTAATTGAAATAAAATAAAAAAAAATGTCAATTTTTCTACTTACCATTACAAACTCATACTCAAGATTCTTTAGGTCTGGGACACCATTTTCGGCTCTCCTCATATGCGTCTTTTGTAGTGCCCGATATAATAAATAAAGCTCATACCTAAAAAATTATATAAGAGGATATATGCATTAATAAATTAATGTGAGTAAGAAATATACTAAAAATATGTCAATTAAATGTTTTCCTTCAGAATGAATGACAAAAAAATGAAAGGGATAATTTAGGAGGGAATAAAAAACATATACTTTATTTTTATTGGGATAGATGACATATAAAACCCAATACTCATTAATGAGGTGAGGAATAAGGTAAAGCTTGTTGTTGTACCACTCGCTCAACATGTAATCTGTTACATAGTTTATGTGTCTACCCTCTCTGATTGTAGTACAATCTAATATATAGTATGGACACATAATTATAGTATTGAACAACATCCCCTTTGCCACAACCGCTCTAGCCATTAACTTATGGATGATAATAATAATGTATATTTATTAATAAGTGATAACTCATAAAATTATACAAATAAATAAAAAGTGTTAAAATACACGATATGAATTAATACTTAGCATATACAACCATGCTCATTTTTTTACATCCATTCAAACTTATAAAATTCGCTAATAAACTTTGCCCACACCATGTATATGGCATCATCCCTTCTAACATACTTGGCAAGAAAATCAATTCTAATTAGATTACTATAGAGGTAGTTTTGGGCATAGGAATACAACATTGCCAAAGTAGGTGATGGTCACCAAGGTTCTTCTATACATTAGTTGTCCTCTAAAGATGGTATCTTTTTTGGGTTACCGATTTTCTGATCTGTCTCGCTTTCCTTTCTCGGTGTTATCTTTTGTTTTACTCCTTCCACTAATATTTTTCTTTCCCTTTGACTTAGGAGCCTTCTTATTTTCTGATCCCTTAATTCATATTAATAAACACAATGTAATTTTCATATATAATAATAATAATAATAATAATAAAAGAAAAATAAAAAAATTGTACCAAGCAAGGTTCTTGAGCAAGCAGCTAGAATTCAGGGTTGATGGTGCCTATTGTAATTGCAAGAGCCACAAGTTGTGGGGAAGGGATGTGCAAGAGAGGTAAGAGGCTAGGGAGAGAAGATGAAGGGTTTAAAAGGCTATGAGAGGTTGGGCGTATGGGACGTGTGAACTAGGGCATGAAATATAGAAGAAGAATGATGGCGATGATAAGAGGAGATAGAAAATGGTTGTGGACAATCAAGAGGAAGGCATGATGGACGTAAATGAGTGAGCACTAAGAGCAAGTTAGGAGAAATGAAGATGAGCATAAAGAGCAAGAGAGAACAAGTAAGATTTCAAGTTCCTACAACATATATAAATGTGTGAGAGGGAAGGGAGGGGTGTTTAATGCATAAGTTTTAATAAAGGTTCTTGATATAATTGTTATCAAAACATATTTTAATAACAATTCAAGAAATAATTATTATGAAAACTTCTTAGCATTTTTATTTTGGTAACTATTAATTTAAAACTATTATTAAAACAAGCATTATTTTACTTTTAATAAAGGTTAATATGTAGAACCGTTATTAAAACTTGCACCACATTTCCAACCCAAAAATTTCACATTTTTGTTAAACATTACAATCAAGCTATGCTTTATGTGTCATCATTAATACTCCTTCTAGAGTAGTGTCGAGATCTTTGTATATGCTGGTATGATTATGATCATGTGCTAACTTTTCCAAATGTTAACCTTGATAGGGGTGATCATAAAAGTAATGATCAAAAAGTGGTGTCAATCAAATAGAGTTGTATAGTTGATCAAGATGGGATTGTCCCTCTCGTGATATGAGAGAGATATCTTTGGGGTCTTCAACAAGTGTGATTGATGTTAGCATGGCTGTGTGCAAATGAGGTGTCATTTGTTTAAGGTTAGTCTTACTTGGTGATCAAGAAAGTGTGTAATTGAATATAACAAAGATGCCACGATCAATTCATTATGTTCAATCTAAAAATCTGGCGAGTATATGACATTTCCATAATATATAGGCTATATATTCATTGTATCAAGCATATGACATTTCCATAATATGAGTATTCATAACGTCTTGCAAGAGACCTCTTATGATATGTGGGCCCAAAAGGAGTTTCATTCCATTTGTAACATTATATGAACCTATAAGGTCACACACAAAATGAGTTGGATCATAAACGGTCTATAAATGTTGTAATATGAGATGTTAATATGAATAATATCTCTTTGAAGCCTAATTATTTTGAATATGGTTAAATCTTAAGTTTAAAGAAACTATTTTGGGCTAGAGTTTTATTATAAATAATCCTCTTTCTCTCTCTCCATCAGATGTGTGAAATATCTAGTCACCAAAGCATAATTCTTTGTGAAATTGAGAGTGATCACATTGGCACTAGCACACACCCCCATCTATCCAGATATGTAGCATGTGGATATTGGTGGAGGTGTGATGTGATTCACACTTAATCTTTCAAATAAATTTAAAACATTGTAATCAGAGTAATAAAAAATTAAATCAAGAAGTGGATTGAATTATTGTCATCTTTGAACCTAAATTGATTAAATGGGTAACCTAGTCTGGGTAACTAGTAGGTTCGTTTTGTAATCTGGCATGTGCTCGTGGGTTTATTTTAGCCTTTGATTTTATTTTGTTGCATTAATTTTGTGGGCTAAAATCCTTCAAAAAATTGTGTAGTGAAATGTTTATTAGCCTTTTTTAATACCTTTTGTTTTCTTGTTCACTATTTTCCTTGTTTTGTTCATGAAGATTTTAAAAGAATTCAACTCATTCCTTGGCTTTATAATTTTTGAATTCACCTTTTTCTAAGGGTACTATGTCAACTGGCATGTACAGATTCACCTCCATACACAATATTAAATGAACTTGAGCGAGTAGTACCTAAAAAACATTAATTGTAAGCAAACTCTTCATGAGGTAACTTAATATGCCATTCTTTACTACTTTTACTTACCAATCCTCTTAACAAAGTGCCAAGAGTATTGTTAGTATCTTTAGTTTGTCCATTAGTATATGAATGATGTAAAGTATTAAATAACAACTTAGTTTCTAATATGTGCCATAATTTCTTCCAAAAATACTAAGAAAATTGACTTCTATATCCAAAATAATACTTTTAGGGATGCCATGTAGTTTCACAATTCTTTGAAATACAAATTAGCAATATGTGGGGCAGCATAAGTTTCATTGTATGGAACAAAATGAGCCCATTTTAGAAAATCTATCTACCACAACAATAATAGAATATTTAACTCATGGTATTTTAGGAAACCTTATGATTAAATCCATACTAACTCCTTCCCATGGTTGATTAGCCATAAGTAATGGTGTATATAAACTTTTACAAAAGAAACTTTTGCTGTTTTCACAAGTAACATGCCAGTTAATTATAAGTTCTACACCCTTTTTTTGTGTGGCCAATAGAAATTCTCTTGTAATAGCTCTAATGTCTTTTGAGTATGAAAATGTGCCCTATAACTCCTTTATGTACTTCTATGATAAGTAAATCTCTTATAATTGATCTCGGTATACAAAGTCTATTACATTTGAATAAAAATCCTTCTTGTAATGATTAATATCCATGATATCAATTTTATTTAAATGCTTTATATTCATACTGATTTCTTGGTATTTAGAATATAATTCTTTTAAAATTTTAAAACCTAGCAATTTAGCTTCTAATACAATAGGTAATGTAGACCTTTGAGAAAGAGCATTAGCTACTACATTTTCTTTTCCATCAAAATGTTTCACAGAGAGCACAATGGATGGTAAGAAGTTTATCCACATTGCATATCTACAACTACTTTTATTTTCACCATGTAAATATTTAGATTTCTCATGATCAGAATGCAATACAAAAGGTTGGACTCAAATAATGACTCCATGTCTCTAAACTATATATGATGGTAAAGAATTTCGTCTCATATGTTGAATACTTTCATTTAGCACCATTTTTTTTTACTAAAGCAAACAATAGGTCTTTTTTCAGGTAAAAGAACTCCTCCTTTATCTACCTTTCTAGGGTCACAAAATACCTCAAAAAGTAGGTCAAAATTAGGAATAGCTAATATAGGAGGATTTGACAATTTATCTTAAGAATTTCAAATGCTTTAGTGGCTTCATTTCCCCAATTAAAATTTCCATTTTTCATGTGTTGAGTAATACGTGTAGCTATGGTAGATAAATATTTAATAAATCTCCTATAGAAACTAGCTAACTCATGAAAACTTCTTACTTGGTGAAAATACTTAGGAATGTGCGACTATTTGATAGCTTTTATCTTAGGAGGATCAACTTTAATACTTTCACCACTAATAATATAACCAAGAAAAACTATAGTTGGAAGCATAAACTCACATTTTTACAATTTTCCATATAGTTTAGTTTCCTTAGCTTATCAAATAGTTTCTTTAGATGCACCAGATGATCATGTTCATTTTTACTATAAACATGTTTTTCATCTAAATAAACCACAATGAACTTACCTAAGAAACTATAAATAATTTCATTCATTACTCTAATGAAAGATCTAGGTGTATTACACAACCCAAAAGGCATAATGGTCCATTCCTAAAGACCATATTTAGCTTTAAAGGTTGTCTTCCACTTATCTCCTTCAATAATTCTCATTTGACTATAGCAACTTTGTAGGTAAATTTTAGAAAACACACAGACACCATAAAGTTTATCAAGCAAGTCATCAAGTCTAGGCATAGGAAATATATACTTGATATTTTTATTATTTACAGCTCCAAAATCTATATACATATGCCAGGAACCATCCTTTTTAGGGGCTAACAAAGTAGGTACACAAGAAGGACCCAAACTTTCTTTCATATAACCTTTATCTACTAGTTCTTATATATGATTTTTAATTCTTTAGCTTCCTTTGGATTACATTGCAATACCTCATCTTAAAATCCTTCAAAATGTGTTTAAAATTATAAATAAATTAGCTTCGGTTTTGGATTAGGCTTGAAGTTATAATAAAAATATGAATTTCAAGCATATGGATGGACTTGTTTATAACCAATTAACTAGTGCACTAAGGAATTAACATTCATATTCTAAAAAAACTAGTAAAATTATGCTAGTAAGAATGTTTAAGTGCTTTGGGATTATTTTCACATTCTTTAGATCATTACATAATTTAAATTAGCTAAAATATTTCCAAAAAGCACATTTGAGGCAAGCCTCACCCTTTCTCTTCTCCCTCACCTACCCCTCTCTCTTCTAGCAGCTAGGATGCAAGATTGACTTTGTACACCATCTCTTAAATTACCAACCAGCAACCATGCTCATTCTTGATTGCACTCAACCCCCACCACCCAATCATATCAGCTCTCACTTTTTAGTTGCCCACACTCAATGTTACCAATCTCATCTCCCTCTCCATTATGAATTTCAACCCAAAATCACCTCTATACCATTCATTTGTAATCCATTTTCATTCCTCACTCATTTTTAATTCTATCTTCTCCTTTTTATTGGTGGAAAATTTTCCAAGTTTTGAACATCCCTTCACTTACCCTCTTCTCCTCTCTATCAAGAAAAAATAAAGACTTGCTTTGTTTTTCTCCCTTCCTTGTGTGAGCAGTACATTCACTTTTATTCTTCTAATATTGGTTTTAGTTATCTCTTGCATTCCTTAAGTAAGGATGAATTAAGGCTAAGAAAGGTTGAAGATTTTAGCTCTTCCTTTAACACCCAATTTTTGAGGAAAAAGGTAGCATTTTGTCTTCTTCCGCTTCTTCTGACTTTTCCTTAAAATTTATGAAGTGTTGAAAGATGACATTTAATGGTTTTAACATTTATTCTCTTAGGGATAAGTTCTAGTAGATAGCCATCATGTAGGAGCTTTTGTGTAAGAAGAATTGCTTCAAGCTCTTCCTTTATTATCTTATATTATCACATTAATGTTACGAGCATGTGCCTTTTGTTTAATGTTCCATTTTACCTTACATCAGAGATGGCTTAGGTAAATCAACCTCCTTTTCTTTCTTCATTGTTTTCATCACCTTGCTCTATTCCATTTGGTTTAACCACCATGACCATCACCATGCACCACCATAACCACTAAGTTCTGCTTTGTGATTGGTAAATCAACCACATCAACCACACAATAATCCCCCTTCGCCATTACCAACCATCACTGCCCACCACCGCTGTTTTCACCTTCTCTTTCTCACATGTTTATTACCTTCTTTTTGAGGCACATGACCATGCAAATCACACACACCCTTGTAATGTGGGTCACACATGCCCCAATCTCGCCTCCTGTCAGACCATAGCATGACTCGCACATGGTCACTTGCACAACCATGCATCATCCTTTTCCCTTATCATAGGCTTGTGCATGCTCACATAGTTCACCCATGCATACTCGCACAGGCAACACATAGCTTTGCGAACTATTTTAGGCCCCCTATTCTTTCATACCTATGTATGTTTTGCATGTGTATGACCATGCTTCCTCTGCACAGTCTGCACATGCAAATTCACAACTCTTGGCCTAATATTCCATTGCCTACCACACACCTATGAAATCTAATTTTATGGCTAGGCTTCCCTTTTTTCACACCCAAATGTCGCCTGAACACCACCATAACACCACCATATCTTCCACCATACTTCCATGCAACTCAGGGTTCCCTTTTAACTTTGATTATTTTCATTTTTACCCTCCTTTACCTTAAATTTTTCCTCAATTATCATCTTCAATCATAATTGCATATTTTCTTTTTTTTTTCATAGGTGATATTCTAGTGATCTTAGAGGAGGTGGTTTAGGATTTTCATGCTTAGATTCTGGTGTATTTGTTGGTAAGGATACTAGTTGATGTTTTCGTTTTTGTGTTAAATGGATGAATAAATATGTGTATTAGCATGTTATTGTTATTATATTTTTAAATGCATGTTGTTAATGACATGTTATATGGATTATATCATAGAGAGAGCAAGAGTTGCGATAGATGGACTGATATGATGTTGTTATGTTAAGACGTATTTTGTGGAAGACTATAACTTGTAAAAGAGTAATATGGGCCAAATAAATTATGGTAATTGGAAAATAAGTATATTTAAGAGGTATAATGATAAATGGAGGATTTGAAAAAAATGATATAATATTATTATAAAATAAAGGCTATCAGTTATCCTTAAGGGAATTTTGGTTAATATGGGTTAATATCAAAATTTTAGTATTTTTACGTGTTATGTGGATTAAAATATGATAATAATAATACATGAGAAGTGTTTGGAGTAATTATTGAATGTCATAGATTTCTCAAATTGAGATAATAGCCTAATTAGTAAATAGTAACTTAAAAACCATAATGTTATTATCATAGGTGTAAAACGTTAGAGTTAGACCATGAATTTTGGACATGTTGTTAATATTTTTATTTTAAGGATGTATATTGAATTTGGGTAATTATATGAGTCTTATGGAAATAATTATGACTTAGCTATAAAATTAGTGTTTTGAGAGCTCTATGAATAGTAATTTTTAGAGATGGTCTTGATGTCGATGTCTTACTTGCCTGAATTATGTTTTGTACTTAACAAATTATTCATGAATAAGATATGAATCATTTAAAGTGAAATATGACATGAGTCAGGACTAGTTGTGCTTGTCCATTCCACCAGATGAGAATAATGGTAGAGAACGTTCTACCCCATATTGATAACCATTCCACCCATAGAGAATAGTGGCAGAGAGCGTTTGTAACACCCCCATTTTTAGTACTTAGAAATTTTATTTTGTAGAAGCGTTAATTACCAAAGATAATGGGTGTTACCACCACACTTAGCATAATTCTGGTTCTCTCACCTTTCTTATGCCAAGTTCTAAGGCTAAACCAACCAAAAAAAAATGTGGAAATAAGAGAGATTACATAAATAAAGGTTATGGATAAATATTTTTTATACAACAACGATAATCAAAATATAGATAGGGACATAAGAGTCTAAAGGAAAACAGATACAACAAAAACTAGTACCCGTAGGTACAACATTGGTTTTCCCTAACTCTAAGACCCATATACCCATTATGAGAATGGAACCTCTTTCCAAGGGGTCCGTTTATAGGCTTCATACCACTCTATGTCTTTCACATAGTCATCTATAAATGTAGTATCAATATGAATTCCTTGTATTGAGTAAATCACAATACCTCATAAGAGGTAGTATACCCATGTTGCACATAATCATGCAATGATCCAAAACATGCTCAAACACAAGCACATATAATAAATTTTGGATCAATACATACGTATAAATATATACCATTAGAGTCTCATGCTCAACATTCAACCATACTCAACCAAGTCACGTCATTTCAAGGTACACAATAACTATATCAAAATCCATGGCTGAAGCTAACTAATTTAATCAATTCCAATTAACATAGTAGGGCACTGAGGCAAATACCGAACAATCAATCCAACATAAATTTTGGATCAATACATACGTATAAATATATGCCATTAGAGTCTCATGCTCAACATTCAACCATACTCAACCAAGCCACATCATTTCGAGGTACACAATAACTATATCAAAATCCATGGCCGAAGCTAACTAATTTAATCAATTCCAATTAACATAGTAGGACACTGAGGAAACTACCGAACCATCAATCCATGAGGTAGGGCACTAAGGTAACTTCCAAACCTAGCAATAGATACCAAGGCCATCAACAAGTATTCCTTTATTATTTATATTACTAGAGGGGATGCAATCAACCCAGGGACACTGAGGTACACTTGGTCATATTGGTGCATGAATGCAACGCAATACCTGTACTTTAGAACCTAGGGACACAACAGTATGCCTAGTTATACCGACACACATAGGCAATATAGTATCCTCCAACCTCATTCACCTAATACTTAAATATCGATCTCCTCTATAGGGCCCGTAGGTCACCTATAGAGTAGATAAGGGCCTTGCCGGGGCATAGAGGAACACTAACAAACCAACTCAAATAAGGGATAACACCTCATATCTCGGGTAGCTAAAACTAGAGAGCAACTATTCCTAATCCTGAGGACTTCCACTTTAGGCATTAGTACTTTATGAGGTGATCATAAACATTTCATAACGTACAATCATTTCATTTTCCATACTTAACCATTTTCCTTAATTTTCAATTATTCAGATAAACCTTAAGGTTATTGGTGTATGCCAAAATCAAAATCAACACTAAGGTTAGCCTATAAAAATTCTAAGGCCATCCTATGTCCAATTCTTCACATTAGGTGCATTAGGTCAAAAATGATAAAATGTCCTTGAAACCCTAATTTCATCATTTTTATATAATTTTGTATCAAAAATTATTATTATAAGCAATTTGGTATGAAAAGTCTAAAAGATAATTATTCATAATATTTTAGCACATAGGTAATTTTTACGATTTAGCAATTTATTATATTTTCAACTTTTCATGCATTTATTAAGTTGTGCCCTTAAAACCCTAATCATGCATTCTTCATGCGTCACACATTTAATGGAATGTGTGTGTGTGTGTATATATATATATATATATATATATATATTAAGCATAATATGACATTTAATATTGTAATTATCATCATGGTTCATGTAGGGAAAAATCCCTAATACTAAAACATGCTAATAACAATTATTGTATTCTAACCCTAATCATGAGTATATGTTTTTTGTTATATATATCAAAACTAGATACCATGTAATGATAATTATGGAGTACTTATCATGGAATTTAAATCATCACTTTACAAGCATACACCAAATTAAAATCCTAGGCATGCATATGTAAACCATACAACATGCTACTCATGTATATACTCAACTTTTAGTAATCGCAGTTATCATTTATATAACATGTTATTATTTTATTATGCATATCATAATACTTGAAGAATATAGAACCCATAATTATAGTTCTAAACAATCCTATCATGCTTTCACATAAATTCTACCGCCTTATGAGTGATTGGATTTACCTAAATCCAAGCTTACACAAAAAATGCCAAAAACCATGTTCTCTGAGTCCTGAAATATTACCTAATATATTAAAAACCAATCACATATATATGTATATCAGAATATAATAATATAAAATAATAATACACAAATACTAAAATAATTTAGGGCTATTAACCAATTGAATAAGTAAGAGGAAGATCAAAAAATCTTAGCACCAAAGGAGGAAGGCTTTTAGCCGAGAAAGTGGAGGGTGGTAATGGTGGACTTGGCGAGTTCTTGGGAGGGGAGAAAAGAAGCAAAGGGGGAAGAAAAGGTGCAGCACAAGGGGTCGAAGGAGGGGATGGAGCTCTGGTGGAAAATGGGGCAGCACAAGGGGGAGCTTTGGCCAAAATAGCCGAAGGTGGGTGTGTTGGGTTTTAGTAGATGGTGTTGCAGGTTAGGGAGGGGTTGCAATAACTCTTATTGTAGATAGGGGCATAGGAATGGAATCTATTGTTGTAGCAAAGGTAGGGTTTTCAGTAAGGGAAGATGTAGCAAGGAGAAGAGGTTTGGTGGAGGTTGCCGGTTGGTGATTTTATGTGTAGCTTGAGGGTGGTTACAAGGAATTTTGCTACAGCTTAGGAAATTGTTTTAGCCAATTTTGATGTATCTTGGGGGTGGGGAATGGCAGCTCTTGTTGCAGCAAAGGGGATGGCTAAAACAAGGAAATGTGCAGTAAGGAGAGGAAGTTTGGTAGGATTTTCCGATAAAAAATGGTGGAAAACAAGAACGATAATGGGGTATTTTTCTTAGGCGAAGGCACTCAGGAGAATAAGGGAGTGTGTGGGCTATTTGGGAGGGTTAATACACGACATAAAATAGATAAAATGTAGAAGTTAAGAAGAGAATGGCATATAGGGAAAGGAGAGAAAACAAGGGGGAGGGAATCGTGCATGGTAGGAGAGTGGGGTGATGGATGGTTGTACCGAGGAGGAAGGGTAGGGTGAGTTTAGTAAATTTGATATAGGGTATGGGTAAATTATTTAGGTAAAGATATAGGGTAAAATATTCGGATAAAAATTATCCAGTTATCGGAATAGATTTATTAGATAAAATGGATACCGGTTACGATTTGAATGTAGGTTTAAATTTTAATACGCACCCTCTAACATATTTTAGCCTAATTAAATTTTATAACTAATAATTTGTAATAATATTACATATATTAACAATATATTTAATATCAAATGTCTTTAAATAATTATTATAACTAATACACATAATTACCGATTATATTTAGGGTTTCTAAAAATGGGGTATTATGGCATTATAACCCGAGGTTTTGTATATTGATAACCGTTCCTGTATTACCCCTAAAATTCACTACTGAAAAATTTCGTTTTATTAAAATAATTAGCGGAAGTGTAATAATAAAACTATGAATTCTAGGGATATTACCTATACACTTAATACCAGATTGGTTTACTCCTACCATTCTTCTACCAAGTGTTAAGGCTAAAAGAGAAAAATATAACTTACGAGAAACTCAAACATATTTAAATCAGAGTAGCGTAGTAAGCCATTTATAATAATATAATCCACTAGTGGTGGTTACAAGAGACAGATTACATTTAAATTAGGGGTTAAAAGAGAAAGAGTACAACCCTAAGACTTTTTGGATCGCTCCTTATGCTCTTTCCCCAGGGGCCCACTTGAATAGCACTTGAAAATGACCTATAAGGGACACTGCCTATTGAATAGGTAGGGCCCCACGAATGGAATCCTTCAGTACTATGGTGCTAAGTAACCCATTAAAACACACTTAACAATAGGCCTGTAATGTAACACATGATACAACGCTACATACATACATAATGAAAGGTGTATACATGATATTCACTTTCGTACATTCACATACTTAACATGTCAATCAAATATTAATAGGTCATAATGAATAATCGATACTTTTAGAACCTTAAGCCATTAGTCCATCATTATTCAATCATCTCTCAGAGTTTATATATCCATGTGAGTGTGGGAACCCCACTATTATAGCCGATGGACCAAAAATCATACAGGAAAAAATGCTCCTTTGGCACTATTATTCGTCGGTGGACCAGTCTCTAG
Organism: Tamarix austromongolica; assembly: GCA_039764185.1. NCBI lineage: Eukaryota > Viridiplantae > Streptophyta > Magnoliopsida > Caryophyllales > Tamaricaceae > Tamarix > Tamarix austromongolica. The sequence continues at coordinate 124,196,567 of CM077809.1, forward strand.
GGCAGAATGATCCTAGCCACTATTATTCGTAGATGGACTAGTTTGACCTCGACTCACTTGGTATTTCACTATAATTACTTAGTATCTTTCCCATGTCTTATTATTATTAAGTTCGGTTTTTTGAGCATAAAATCTCCTACTATTATAGCCGATGGATTGGAAATCATGCAGGGCAAAATGCTCTTAGCCACTATTATTCGTCGGTGGACTGGTCTCCAGGACACCCCGGCTCCTGGCCACTATTATTCATCGGTGGACCAGTCTGGGTCTGGCTCAACAATCTTCCTCTTTAAGTGATTAGTATCTCATTTGTATTTTATTCGAAAGTATTTCACCATTGACATACATGTCATCGACCTCTACTTCTATCCTCCTAAGAGGGCCCATCCTATATCTTGAGATTTATGCGCCTCTTATCACACCTTAACATCCATTCCTCCTCACATTTACTCATGACAAAAACCCAACTCCTAAAGGTTTAGGTTAAGGCCCATCACCTTATGACATTCAAATTCTCTCACTACTACTCTCTAGGGTTTTCCCTTGAAACCCTAATTGGACCTATGTGGCCCAACCATTCTTTTATCATCCCACACCTTATCTCATTTAGATTCAACCCAAAAACCATCACTCTACTCATCAATTATACATGTGACAATGAAACTGTAGTTGGCTGCTCAACCCTAGCACCTTTCTTACATTAGGATTATCCTATGCAAACCCCAAAAATCCCCCATGCAAGAGTTGCATCACTCATTCATTTTGATCATAACCTCCTTTTATTTTTCCCTTCATAGATCATGAGGTAATAAGGTCAATCTCGTGTCCCATTAGTAAACTCACTTCCCATTTGTTCCTTTTTATCCTTTCACCCCATATCATATTATTAAACAATATAGCATGCATATCCTAGAGGGTCACATCATATAACATCATACGCACAATCATCATCCACATGCCATAAGGAAGTCACATAAGTATACCTTCACTCCATGTTGCACTACAAATGATTAACCATTAAGCATAAAGTACACGTTATGGCATAACACATGGCACATAAGGCATGTAACCCACAGATAGTTGTTCTTAGCCACATCCTTACTCAGTTTACGTTACTAAACTATCTCCCACACTTGCTAGGTCGCCAATCACCCTTCATAATTGTTACACTTATCATATTTCCCCTTTGGTTGATTAGATTACCGAATTACCCTACTCCTTTGTTATAATTACTAAATTGCCCTTTAGTTGGATAAATTACCAAATTACCTTTCTCTAATTTTATAATTACCAAATTGCCCTTTAGTTGGTTAAATTACCAAATTGCCCTTCTGTATTATTATAATTACCAATTTGCCCTTTAGTTGGTTAAATTACCAAATTGCCCTTCTCTATTATTATAATTACCAAATTACCCTTCTTATTATCATAATTACCAAATTACCCTTCTCCATTATCATAATTACCAAACTATCTTTAGTTGGTTAAATTACCAAATTGCCCTTCTCTATTATCATAATTACTAAATTACCTTTCTCCATTATCATAATTACCAAATTACCCTTCTCCATTATCATAATTACCATATTACCCTTCTCCATTATTATAATTATCATTTCCCCTTCTACTTATAAATTACCATTTTATCCTTTTACTTATCAAATTATCCTTTTACCCTTTACTTCCAAAATTACCATAACATCCTTTTACTTATAAAATTACCATTTTACCATTTACTCCCACAATTACCATAATACCCTTTTTATTTAGAATTACCATTTTAATCTTTATATCCAAATTTACCATTTTGCCCTTCTCTTCCAAAATTACCATTTTACCCTTGACATCAAAAATTACCACTTTACCCTTTACTTCCAAAATTACCATAATACCCTTCTACTTATAAAATTACCATTTTACCCTTTATTACACCACTTTTATTAATTTGCCATCATTAGCATCCACATATATTAGGCCACACTCTTGCACAAGACATATTACTAAAATGCCCCTAGGGTTTATAATAATATTATTCATGCATTAATGATCACAATAACATAACACATCGTGGATAAGTGGTTAACATTTTTTTTTAATAACCAAACTCTCTTCTTAAGCAATATTTCCACTCATAGCATATAAATTATCATGCTTTCCTTTTTATCAATCAATGTAAGCAACTATATATAATATATCAAACAATATATATCATGCAAAGTAACATATTAAAACCATAATGTGATAGCATACGTTTACCCATGCATTTACGTGGGGTTTAACGATTACCTTAATTCCTGCAAAATTAAACCTTACCGGTATTTTGGTTAAAGGTTCAAGCTTTGATTAGCAAAACTAATACCTAAAAAATAATATCAATATTTATTATATTAGAAATGAGAAAAACCAAAGAATAAGACGTTATAAAACTCAATTAATGAAATACTTAATTTAAATATTATTATACCTTAAAATCATTAACAAAAAATGGGCCAAGAAATGCAGCAACTCATCTACTCACGCAGCATGTAAAGAAATGAGGGAGAGGGTCAAAAATGGCATGAAAGGGGAAGGGAGAGCTAATTTCAGGTTAGGGTTTTAAGGCTAGGAAAGACGGTAGTTGGGGAAGGCTTTAGGGCAAAGAAAGGGTGTAGAGGTGGAGACGGGGTGCAAGTGGTGGTCAGGGATAGGTTGATAGTGGCCAAGGGTGGTGGTGGAGTAGTAGCGAGGCTATAAAGGTGTCTGCTTAGGTGGAGGGGGCTGAAAAGGATTGAAAAGAGAGGAGGAAAATGAAGGGCTGCAGGTGGTTGTTTTGACCAAAGGAGGTGTGGAGGTGGTAGACTGGTAGAGGAGGTTGCAAGGATTGGTTTGGTGGCTCAAATGGTGGCAGAGGAGGCAGAATAGTGGCGAAAGGAGGAGGTGCAAGGTGGATACCGAGAAGGAAGAAAACAAAGAGAAAAAAAAGAGGGGAGGAAGAAGGGGGCTGTAGGGTGGCTCGAGGGGTGGTGTGGTGGTGCAGAGGTGATGTAGATGTGGCAGGGGGTGGTGTAGGTGGCTAGTGCGGCAGTACAAAAAATAGGGAGGGATATGGAAGGAGAAGAAAGGGGGAGAAAGAAGATCGGGGAAGGGGATGGAAGGCCAAAAAATGGCAGGATGAAGTAGGGACGGAAGATAAAAAAAGAAGAGGGAGAGAAAAAGAGGGGATAAGGGGCTCGGTAGGGTTGAGGTAGGGTGGTAGTAGTTTGGGAGTGGTAGGGAGAGGGAAGGCAAAGGCAGGTCATAGGTGAGGAGAGAGAGAGGTGGTGGGGTCGAGATGGGATAGGAAAAAATGATAGGGGAGAGATTAGTAGGAAGGAGGGTTGCAATTAGGGCAGCTAGAGATGGCGGAGGTCGTCGGGTATGGCCTCGAGGAAAGGACGAAGAAGAAAGAAAGAATGGGGCTATGTGTAGGCCGAGTGAAGGGGAAAAAAGGGCGTGGGCCGGCCTAGTTGGGGGAGAAGGGAAAGAAAAGAAAGAATGGAAGACGGGCCGAGCTCGCGTAGGGGAGGAAGGAAGAAAAGAAAGGGAATCAGACCGAGGGAAAGAAAGGGGAATGAGGGTAGAAAGGGAAAGATGGGCAAGTAGCCCAACGGGTAGGGGGAGGGAGGTAGACCATGGCTTGGCGGCCCAAAGAAAGAAAAAGGAAAAAGAAAGAAAGAAGAAAGAGGAGAAAAAAGAGAAAGAAAAAGAAAAAGGGAAAAAAGGAAAGGGAAAAAGGGGAAAAATAAAATAATTTTAATTTATAAAATAATAAAATGTAATATTTTTGGGTAATAAATTTATTTAATAGTTTAATTTAATATAATTAAGTATATCGGTTTAAAAGGATAATTTTAGTAAAATATTGGTTTTGAGAATTATTTTAAAAAGAGTTTGATAAAATAAAAAAATATTTATTTTAATTTATTAAATATTTATATCCAATTTATATACTCAAAAATCCATAAAATAATTAAATTATATAGATTTAAAAGCTAATTTATCCAAATAAAAGTTATTTGTTAAATTATAGGCTTTTAAAATTTTAGGGTATTACAGTTCCACGAGTAGAGAATAGTGGCCAAGAGCGGTCTACACTGGGGTTGTATAACTTTGAGAACCATTCTACAAGTTGATAATATTGCGGTCCCTAAAATCAATCTAAAATAAATCCTGAGAACATCATAATTATGGATAAGATACTAATCATTTACAGTGAAAGACTACGTGAATAAGGACTAGTTATACCTATCCGTTCCACCACATAAGAATAGTGGTCGGGAACATTTTTTCCAATGTTTTATATATTTGATAATTGTTCTACCAGTAGAGAATAATGGCCAAGAGTGTTCTGCTATGGGGTCATCTAATTTTGAGGAGTATTTGATTTGTTGAGAATAATGGAGTCCCTAAATTTAATGTAAATAAAAGAATGGATTGTGTTATATTCTAATGTTATGAATTTAGAATAAGTAATTACCTTGTATTGATTATGTGTCTAGTATGTCTGCTACTTTCTACTGTAAATGCATGTAACTGTATGTTTTCCCTATGTTTGCTATATTGTTACTTTACTTGGTACATAGCATACTAATTATCCTTTTCATAGATGCTACTCATTCCTATGAGCAGATGCCCTAGATGTTTATTTTTAGGTTGATGAGGACTAAGTGGATGATTTTGCAGCTTATGATGCTTTATATGGGGTGTAATGATTTTATGTCATAGGGATTTTGGGCACAAAGTCATGTTATCTAGATGTTAGTGTTATCTCAATAGCCTTTTGAGACTCTTAGACCCATAGTATCTCTTTTATTTGTATTTTGGATTATTATACGCAGAATTGATCTCCAAACTCATATTTAAGTTTATGAAACTTCTCTCATTTTTCTTTTGTCTTACTGAACATTTTAAAATTTTTTGCCTTGTGAATGAAATAAATATTGGCTAGTAAGCCAGACTTACGTAAATTATGGCAGTAATACCTGGTTATTTGATTTTATATTTCCACTCTAAAATGAAATTTTTTAGTTGTAAATTTTTGAGGTGTTATAGATTTAGTTCCATGGTGGTGGCCATTTGGGGCATTGCCTATTCTAGTGTTGTACCATTGGGCTAGTGTTTTGCAAGGGTAGGAACATTAGTAGGGTGTGGTGGCACATACACTGCTAGTTCAGTAAGCTTAGCCAGTAGATAGTAGCACCACTAGGGCTACTTCGTAGTAGAGGATATAGAGGCGCTATGCTTTTCTGCAAGGGAAAGCTTAAGTAGTGTTGCATAACCACCTCTAGATAGTTTCTTGAATGTGATGAGCCAAACATATACTAACAAGCACATTGATATCATCATGAATACATTCATAGTCTCTTCCCTTACTGCTTGCATGTTTTTTGACTCAGGGGCTTCACACTCCTTCATGTATAGAGTTTTTTTTAAAGGAGATGCAAGCCTAGGCCCTTAGTGAAGATGGTGTCCACAATGGTGTTAGTAATTTTATGCAGAAAGGGTAATCTCTCTTATTGTTTAACATTTAGGATCAAGATGTTAAGGAGAATTAATTGAAGAGATTCTAGTGGTATGAGAGTTTCCAAATATGTTTCTAGATGAGATCATAATGCCAACTAAGATGGTAAAGTGACATACATAGTTGCAAGAGTTGTTGGATAAAGGGTATATTCGATGGACTGTATTGCCATGGAGAGCACCATCCTTTTTATGGGGACAAAGGATGGTAGGTTGAAGCTCTTCATCGATTAGTGTGGGTTAAACTAGGTTATGGTGAAGAACCATTATCCTTTACCATCAATTGAATACCTCTTCTATTATTTTGTAGGGTTACAATGTGTTCAAATATAGATCCTAGATCAGGGTGTCATCAGCTAAAGATTTTTGAGAAGGACATACCGAATATAGCTTTTAAGATAAGATATGAACATTATCAATTTACCATGATATCCTTTAGACTCACTAATATGCTAATGGTGTTCATGACTCTAATGAACCACATCATCTAAAACATCTTAATCAAATCATTTTGGTCTTCATTGAAAATATCTTGATTTAGTCTCAGACTCATGAGCAACATGAGCAACACCTTTGTTAGGATTTAGAGTTGTTGAGGACCCATCAATTGTATACCAAGCTCTTCAAGTGTGAGTTTTCATTTGATGAGGTATCTTTCCTTATTCATGGCATCTTGAGGAAAGGTGTGTTGGTGGATTCTTCGAAGATTCATGTAGTGTCAAAGTGGATTGCATTGATGATCATCATGCGAGTTCATAGTTTTATAAGGTTATACGGCTACTATAGATAATTTGTATAGGATTTTTCTAAGATTGCTTTTCCTTTGACTACCTTGTTGAAGAATACAACACACTTTCTTTGGGACAATAAATGCTAGTTGTAATGGTTTTCAGCTTGAACATTTGGAGACTTTACCTATATATAGTATAGTGTAAGTTCTATATAGAGTATAAGAGCATCAAATACATCTTCACCAAGAAAGAAATGAACATAAGATAGAGGAGATGGTTTGAGATGATTAAGGACTATAATTTAGAGTTAACCTACCATGAGGGTAAGGCCAACATCATAGCAAACGCTCTCAGTATAATGACTTTACAGGCCTTAGGTTCACTAGTAGTGTTAGATTAGATCTGGCATGATATTTAGGATTTGAGCATTGAGATTGTTGGATTCAAGATCTAGAGATAAGGGTGAGCACCCTCTCAAACTCCTCTATCATCTTTGATGAGATTTGAGCCTTTTAGCTAGGATATGTCAAGCTCAATTGGATTAAGAAGGTGATATCCAAGGGGAGAGTAGTGTGATTTAAGATCTTTTACCATGGTAGTATCTGCTTTCAAGGAAGGTGGTGCATTTTGTAGAGCTATGCAGAACTTATAAGGAGGATCTTAGAGGAGGGTCATTGTGATCCATTTTCCATCCTTCATAGAGGGGATAAGCTATATAAGAATTTGAGACAGATCTATATGTGGCCCTGTATGAAGAGGGAGGTTAAAGAATTTTTAGTCTGGTTCTTGATGTATCAGAAGGTTAAGATGGAATACAAGAATTGGATAGGTAAGTTTAGCCATTGGAGGTCCCTGAGTGGAAATGGGATAGTGTTTTAATGGACTTTGTTTTTGGATTACTAAAGACCTGTAATGGTTCAAATTTGATCTGGATAGTGGTTAACCGATTAACTAAGTCTGGGGTATCCATACTGATGAAGTACATGTGCAGTATGGAGTAGATGGATAATGCTTATCAGAATCATGTGGTTTGATACAATGGGTTTCCTAAGGGCATTGTGTTAGACCAAGGTTCCACGTTCTTCTCATATTTTTGGTAGTTGCAAGATACTTTCAAGACCCAGTTTAAGATGAACATAACTTTTCATCCAACTATAGATGGGCAGATTGAGGGTACTATTCAAACCTTTGTGCATATGCTTCAGGCATGCTTGAGTTTAAGGGTAGTTGGGAGGATTTCATAGACTTGGTGGAGTTCTCCTCTAACAATAGTTATCATGCAAGCATAGGGATGACACCTTTTGAGGCACTTTATGGACGGATGTGTTGTACTCCCGTGTGCTGGGCGACTCTAGTAAGATGATTGTATTAGGACTAGAGATGGTAAAGGACACTGCTAGGCAGAAAATATTTAATTCAAGAATAGATAAAGGAAACCTATGATAAATAGATGAGCTATGTTGATTTGTGGTGGATAACATATGGGTTTGAGGTAGGGGACTGAGTCCTTCTGAGAGTTTCACCAACCAAGGGAGTGATGCATTTTGGAGGTAGGGCACATTTAACCTGAGGTTCATTAGTCCATATAAGGTTTTAGATTAGATTGGAGAGGTTTCTTACCTTCTTATCTTAATTGCTTAGTGTTTGTGCGTGCATAACATTTTCAACATCTCACCGTTTTGGAGATACGTGATAGATCTATCACACATCATTCAACCAAAGTAATTGATTTCAATGAGACATTTACTTACAAGGAGTGATTGCTGATGATCCTTGATTCCAAGACTTGGTAGAGGTGCTCAAATATCTTTCCACTCATGAAGGTGTTGTGGTCATGTCATAGGGCAAAGGAGGACACTTGGGAATATTATGAAGAGATGAAGAAGAAGTGTCTAATGTCCTTTTCTTAGTTGCATTGCAAGGGTAATGGTCCCTCTTTTATGGGGAGTAGTCAGCTGAACCCATTACCATGCTCATTCTTAATTGCGCTTAACCCCCACGCCCCCATCCAGTTAGCCCTCACTTCTTTGTTGTCTACACTCAACCTTACCAGTCTCATCTCCCTCTCTCCTATAAATTTCAACTCATCCTTGTCTCTATACCTTCCATTTGTAATCCATTTTCATTCCTCACCTATTATTCTTGCTCTCTTATCCCTTTCTTGAGGAAAACATCCCAAGTATTGAACATCCCTTCACTTTCCCTCTTCTCCTCTCTATTGAGAAAAACTAGAGACTTGTTCTAGTTTTATCCATTCCTTATAGAAGAATTTCATTCAATTTTCTTCTTCTAATATTGGTTTTAGTTCTCTCTTTCCTTCCTTAAGCAAAAAAAAAAAAGAAGAAAAAATTCAGGTTGAGAAAGATTGAAGATTTTAGCTCTTCCATTGAGACCCTACTTTTGGGGAAAAAGGTAGTATTTAGTCTTATTATTCTTCTTCTTTTAATTATAACTTGTACTTTATTTTAATTAAGTTTTGAAATGTGACTTTTAATGGTTTTAACTTTGATTCTCTTAGGAATTGATGTTTTGCTCGATAGTGATCAAGTTGGAGCTTTTTTGTTAGAATAATTGGTTCTAGACAAGGTATTCTCATCATTAACATAAATGGGGTTCTATGGTTTATTAGGGTTCCATGTTTTTGGTGGATATGTCAGCATGATCTAATTTTTATTCTATACTTTGAGCATGTGGTATAATTCTTGCTAAGTTAACATGATTAGATTTCATTAATTTTATGCTTTAGTGGACTATTTGAGCATGATTCATTTGAGTATGTATCTTCCTATGTGTCCATGTGATTCTATATTTGCGAATTTTTTTTCATGTGTGTTATGACATATAAGAATGCCAAGATTAATATGGTAAAGCATGGCAAATTATCGTATGTGTATTCTAAGCCTAGGTAGTATTTTATCCAAACCAGTTGATTAGTTCCTCAAACCCATCGACTAGTCAAACAAGTGGTCGAATGGTTTAGATTTTAGATCAATTGGTTGTGAGATCATTCGATTGATTTGATAAACAATTTGATTGGTTTAAATGAACAATCAACAAGTTAGTCAAACCCATCGACTGGTGTCCTTAAATATCCAAATGGTTTGGTCTCTACTTACACCCATTAACCAATTGGACCAATCCAATTGACTCGTTTCTATAACCACTTGATTGGTTGTTCAAACCCATTGATTAGTTTCTCCATAAGCTCTAATGGTTTGGTATTTACTTAGACATATTGATTGATTAGATCAACCTAATGACTAATTCCCATGAACAGTCGATCAGTAGGATCAACCAATAGACTAGTTTTTTGGTGTTGCTTTTATCTAGGCCTTGTATGGCTAGACTAGCTGGTTGGTCCCAGGGGTTGATTAGGTGGTCCGCTTGGAAGCCAACTATTTTTTTTGTTACAAATTTTTATGTTTCTCTTAGCCTTTTGTATTGATATCTCTATGTATTTACAACATATAAATTATGATTTCAACTATGATTTCATAGATTTGATACGTATAATCATGATTGCATTTGGGACTTGAATTTGGTTAAGTTTTGTGTCATCTCTAAACACCCAAATGGTGACTTTAATGTCTTGTGATATGTTTAGTGTTATCACTTGAAAACATCCAATTTTGTTAATAATAAAATTTAATTTTTTTTGGTATTATCACTTGGAAATACCCAATTTTGTTATTTTTGGACTTTATTTGTGATTTTGATATCACTTGAAAATACATATAATAATGGAATTAGATTTTGATTGAGCCTTTTTTTCTTACTCTTAGAGTAGTTGATTGATAGCTAGTGGGTGGGTGGCCCTATTGTTATATTTTCACTCAGTATTTGTTTCCTTCTCTACCAAGTTGAGGGCGACATAAGGGTATTCACATATCATTGTGGTCTAGGAATAAAATGTGGCAGGCTAGCATATCATTGGTATCCAGCTATGGTGGTTGAGATATCCCAATATAAGCCCCTAGCACTTTATACTATCCATTGTTTAGGTGAGTGTGATATCCCCCTATGTTAGCCTTTGTGGTGATAACATTAAAGGTGTGGTGGGTGAGGTTTCCTAGTATAAGCCTCCTTAGTGTACTTTGACCATGTTTGGTGGGTGTGGTATCCCTTTATGATTATTTATTCTACCATGACTTTTGTTCATGGTGGAGAACTCATGGATGTAGTTCAAAGAACTATATTATTAACCAAAAATTTTTTGGTCACTAAAGGAGGAACTCTAATATAGTTTATATTGTATGTATTGCAATGTATTTACTGTATTTGTATACTTCTATGATTTACATGTAAGCATACCTTGTTGTATTGGAGCTACATTGATATGATATCATCATGCTGTTATGTGACTTCAATGTGCTTACTAATACTGTAATTCCCCAAAATTTTAGAAAACCTATAATTAATAGCTTTTATTTGAAATAAATTAGCTTTTAAAATTATTTAGTTTAATTATTTTATGGATTTTTGAGTATATAAATTTAGATAGGAATATTTAATAAATTTAAAATAAATATTTTGTTACCTTATCATACTCTTTTTATTTAAATAAATTTTCAAACTAATATTTTACTAAAATTATCCTTTTTAGACCAATATATTAAATTATATTGAATTAAATTATTAAATTAAATAATTTATCAAAAATATTACATTTTATTATTTTATAAATTAAATTATTTTTTTCTTCTTATTTTACCTTTTTCCTTTTCCCTTTTTTCTTTTCTTTTTCCCTTTCCTTTTTTTTCTTCTTTCTGTCTTTTTCATTTTATTTCTCCCTTCAGGCTGCCCATGCTAGGCCTGCCCCCCTCCCCTGCGCGATTGGGCCACTGGCCCATTCCCCCTTTCTTCCTTCCATCCTTCCTTTCCTTTACGAGCTGCCCTTTTTCCTTCATTTCCCCTACGCTAAGGCCTTCGGCCCACTCCCTCCCTTTCTCTCCTCACCATGTGTCATGACATAGCCCAACCCCAGCCCCTTCTTTCTTTTCCTTTTCCCCATACAAGGCCGGCCTCCTCCCTTTGTATTTCTTTCTTTCTTCTTCGTCTTCTACGCCCGACCAGCTGCCTGTTTCGACGCCATGCCCAACCATCAAGATGCCTGTAACCCCTCGCTGCCACAACCTACCACCACTACAGCCCTCTCACCCATCCTTTTCTTCCCATTCTTGGACCTGGCCAGCCCTCCAAACCACTTCTCATGCTCTATTTTTCCCCCTCTATGTCTCCCCTCCCTACCACCCTACCACCTCCCCTGCCACCCTACATGCTGCCACCGGCCAACCAACTGCTATCCTATTCTCCATCTCCTTTTTCTTTATCTCTATAGCCTCTCCCTACCCCATTTCTTTGAGCCTGTCCCATTCCCCAACCTCCCTATTCTCCCTTTCTTCTCCTTCCTTTTTCCTCCCTGCTTTGGCCACGCCGTCGCCCTCCACCGCTTCAACTGCTACACCAAGCCCCTACACCACTTTCTGCATCCTTCTACTCCCGCCCTACACCACCACAACACCATCCAAGCCACCCCGCAGCTCTTTCTTCCTCCCCTCTTCTTTTTCTCCTCACCATTCACCCCGTCTGACAGCCTCTACCGCCACCTAAACCACCAATCCACTCCCTACAACCTCCTCTACCACCCCCACGCCTGCTTTGGCTGAAACTAGCCCCTGAACCCCTTCATTTTCCTCCTCCCTTTTTCTTCCTCCTCAGCCCCCTCCATCTTGACCCACCTCCGCAGCCACCTTCGTGGCCTCACTGCCGCCGCCACCGCTACATTTGGCCGCTATAAACCTACCCCCGACCACCACCTACACCTCCTCTTCACTCCTACACCCTTCCCTTGACCTAAATCCTCCCCCACCTACCGTCTTTCCTAGCCCCAAAACCGTAACCCGAAAACACCCCTTCCACCCTCTTCTTCATGCAACCTTCGACCCTTCCACTCTTATTTTTGCATGCAGCTCATGCTCCATAAGTAGGATAAGGTGTTGCATTTCTTGGTCTATTTTTTTTAATAATTTAAGGTATAATAATATTTAAGTTAATTATTTCGTTAAGTATATTTTAGAAAGTCTTATGCTTTGGTTTTTCTTATTTCTAATATAATAAATATTGATATCATTTTTAGGTGTTGATTTTGTTATTTGAAGCTTGAATCTTTAACCGACATACCGGTAAGGTTTGTTTTTTTCGGAATTAAGGTAATCGTTAAACCCCACTTAAACGCATGGATAAATGTATATTAGCACATTAGGGTTTTTTATATGTTATTAAGCTAGTTAAATGTTTGTTAATATTATATATATATTTGCTTGTATTGATTAATAAAAGGGAAAGTATGTTAGTGTAACACCCCCAAAATTCACTACTGAAAAATTTCGTTTTATTAAAAGATAATAGCGGAAGCAGATAAACAAAACGTGAACTTTGGGAGTATTACCGCCACACTTAGTACCAGACCGGTTCACTCATACCGTTCCAGTACCAAGTGCTAAGGCTAAGAAAATGAAATACAGATCGAAAGACATTCAACATGCATAAATTAGAGTAAATTGCAAGCTTCAACATAATTAAATCAGAGTAGCGCATTGAATCGTTTTCAGGAATAAAATCCACCAATGGTGGTTACTTTAACAACGTTAACATTCAAAACCGAGAAATTAAATGAGAAAGAGAAAAAGCCATGATACCGGAAAATTCCTTACTCTCCTTCCCGTAACCCACTTGAGTAGCACCTGAAAATACCTGCAAGGGCACTGCCCATTGAATAGGCAGGGGCCCCATAAAGGGAATCCCTTCAGTACTACGGTACTGAGTAACCCTTTAATACCACACTTAAATATAGGCCCGCATACGACACATAATGCAAGCCACACACATATAAATAATGAGAGATGCATACATAACAATGTCAAACATAATACTTTATAAGTCACGATCGATACTTTGGGCCTTAAGCCATTATTCTGTCATTAATCCATCAATATCATATTTTATATCCATGTGAGTACGAGAACCCCACTATTATAGCCGGTGGACCGGAAAGTATATACTCAGGGCAGAACGCCTCTGACCACTATTATTGCCGGTGGACTGGAAGATAAACACACAGGGCAGAACGCACCTGACCACTATTATTTGCCGGTGGACCGGTCTGGCCCCGACTCACATGGTGTTCCACTATAGGTGATTAGTATTTTTCCATAATCTTATTCACATACATAACTGATTTTATTGAGCTCGGGACCCCCACTATTATTGCCGGTGGACCGGAATATATATGAAATCATCATCCAGGGCACAACGCACCTGGCCACTATTATAACCGGTGGACCGGGATATATATAACTCATCATCCAGGGCACAACGCTCCTGGCCACTATTATATCCGGTGGACCGGTACTCATAATCACACACCAGGGCAACACGCTCCTGGACCACTATTATAACCGGTGGACCGGTACGCAATATCGTAAATCATATGGGCCCGGCTCATTAATATTCCACTTTCAATTATCGTATCTTTCCTTTCTTTAATCAGCACATCAATCATATTTATTTGCCTCGATTGGGAGATCGATAACCCGGGACACAAAGGTACACCGGTCGTACCAGTGCATATCAGCTACTCAGTACCCTTTAACCGTGAACCCAAGGACGCAAAGGTACCCTGGTCGTACTGGTGCATAAAGCTAACTCAGTACCCTACCGACAAGGACACCTAATCCATAAGTATGCATACCCCCTAACTAGGTCCGTAGAGCTAGGAAGAGTAAGATATAGGGCCTGGCTGGGGCATAAAGGCACACCAGCAAATACCAGAATAATCGTGGACTAAACCACGTCCTTAGGGTAGCGACCCCTAAGGAGTCACCATTCCCGATCTCGAGGTCTTTCACTTTAAGTAATAGTGTCTTAATTAAGGTGATCACAGAAAGCACGATGATCCGATACTTATTCACCTTCAATCGTTTCAATATCATTAATCGTTTCTTATTCAGAGGATTATCCAGGATGTCACAGAGAAACCATCAAGGCCATACTAATCATTAGATACTCTTACTTGGCTAATCAACATTATTTAATCATATAATAAGGTCCACAATCTCAAAGACGTGTTAGGTACAAATTACTCATTTGCCCTTTACTTATATAATTGTTAGGTATCCGTTCCTTACTTGATAAATTACCACATTACCCTTAAGGTTGCATAATTACCAAATTACCCCTTGTCCACTTTAGATTACCAAATTGTCTCCTACACTTTTTAGATCACCATTCACCCCTCATAATTACTACGCTTATCATATTTCCCTTTTGGTTGGTTATATTACCAGATCGCCCTTCTCCTTTGTTATAATTACTAAATTGCCCTTGAGTTGGATAAACTACTGAATTACCCTCCTTCATTATCATGATTACTATTTTGCCCCTTTAGTTGGTTAAACAATCATCACTTTACCCTTTTATCGGATAAATTACCAAATTGCCCTCTTAGTTGAACAAATTACCAAATTGCCCTTCTCCTTTATCATAATTACCATTTTACCCCTCTCAATTATTTTAATTGCCATTTACCCTTTTTAATTATCACAAATCCCAAATTACTCTTCTTCATAATTACCAATATTAATTTACCCTTTTTCATAATCAAAATTACTATATTACTCTTCTCCATTATTAAAATTACCATAATGCCCTTTAATTGGTTAATTTACCAAATTACCCTTCTATAGTATCATACTTATCCAATTGCCCTTCTACAACCATAATTTAATTGTTAAATTATCTTTTGTCGTTATCATAATTACCAAGTTACCCCTTACTCCCAAGTTTACCATAATATCCTTTCTTTTACAAAATTACCATTTTACCCCTTACATCCAATTTTACCATAATATCCTTTTATTTATGAAAATTACCACCATACATCTTTTACTTTACAAATTACTATTTTACCCTTTTACATCCAAGATTACCATCTTTATCTTTCCTTACATAATTACCATTTTGCCCTTCTTTTCCAATTTACCATATTACCCTTTACTTATGAAATTACGATTTTGCCCCTCTACCTCCAAAATTACCATAATGCCCTTTTTACTTACAAAATTACCATAACGCCCTCATTCATCCAAAGTTACAATTTTACCCCTACTTCCAAAATTACCATTCTTACCACTTACTTATAAAATTACCATATTGCCCCTTGACTCCAAAATTACTATTTTACCCCTACTTTCAAATTATCACAATATCCTTTTATTTACAAAGTTACCACAATACCCTTTTATTTATAAAATTACCATAACACTCCCTTTTGTTTTACAAATTACTAAAATACCCTTTTGTTTACCAAATTACCAAAATGTCCTTTTTCACTTGTGAAATTTCCACTCGACCCCTTTATTCAACATTTTATGAATTTACTAACCCTACATAAAATAACAATATTAATACTTCATTTTTGTCATCTAAGTCCACCAACTTTTCATTTTTCAACATCATACTCATTAATAACTACACACATTGATTTATATACCTCATAAGCATAATTACTAAAATACCCTTAGACAATAACATTATTCATGTATTAGCAACATGGTGCATCATAAACAAGCATTTAACATTTCTATCCATATTCCAACTCCTTCTTTATTTAACACACCTACATATGGCACAAAAGTTATTATGCTATTTCTTTTTAACAAACAATATAAGAAACCATAAACATATCATGCTAAGCATACAAAACATGCATAAAATCATACTAAACCCTAAATGTGCTAGCATGCGTTTTTCATATATTTAAGGGAGGATTAACTGTTACCTTAATCCCGCAAAATATCAAATCTTACCAAGCATATTTAGCAACTCAACACCTAAAAATAATATCCATCATGTTTATGTTAGAAATAAGAACCAAAGCATAAAACTTTATAAATTTTAATTAATAAAACACTTAACATAAAATACCATTTTACCTTAACAATTATCCAAAAAATTTTTAAAACCAAGGGGAGCTCACGCTGCATGGGCAGCGTGAGTTTCATGCAAAAATAAGGGGTGGAAGGGTTCAAAGGGGGGTGAAGGAAGCAAGATTCATCATTTTCGGGTTAGGGTCTTTAGGCTAGAAAAGAGGGTGGTTAGGGGAGGTTCTAAGGCAGGGGAATGGTGCAGGAGTGTAGAGGGGGTGTAGGTGGAGGCAAAGGAAGGTTTCGAGGTGGCTCAAGGCGGCGGAGAGGCGGCGAAGGTCGGCTGCCGAGAAGGGTCGAGGGAAAAGGCTGTGAAGGAAGGAAAAGGAGAGGGAAAAATGGAGGGGTTTAGGGGCTCTTTTTGGCTAACTAATGGGTGGCGATTGTAGAGGAGGTTGCAGGGTGTCGAATGGCGGGTTAGGTGGCGGCAGAGATGGTCGGACGGCGGCGGAAATGGTGGTTGCAGGTGGCTCGGTGGTAAGGGGAAAAACTGGGAAGAAAAAGGAAGAGGAGGAGAAAGGGGGAGGTGCAGGGCTCGAAGGGGATGTGTGGGGGTGCAGGGTGGTAGCAGGCGGTGGCAGAAGGCGGCGCAGGGCTGGGCTTGGTGGTTCGAGCGGCGGCGGGTGGTGAGAAGAAAAAAAAAACAGAAAAGGATGGGGAAGAAGGGAGGAGAGAAGGGAGAGCTCGGGGGAGAGATATTAGGCTCGAAAAAATGTGGGAAGGAAGGGCTTGGGAGCTGAAGAAAAGAAGAGGGGGAAGGGCTGGCCGGCGGTGCTGCAGTGGTGGCAGGGCTGTCGGTTGGCAGGGAGAAAGGAGGGGGAGAAGAAGGAAAGGGGAGAGGCATGCGGGGCTGTGGTCCAGGGCCGGTTTGGCTCAAAGAAGAAAGAAAACGACGGGGGAGGAGAGAGAGGGAGAGGGAGGAAGGCACGGGAGCTGCAGGGTGGCAGTCGGTGGCAGCGGGCATGGAGTCGAAGGTGCAGGTGGTCGGGCGTGGGAGGTCGAAGAAGGGAAGAAGAAGAAAGGGACGGGGCGGCTTGGACCGGCGCAGAAAGAAAATGAGGCAGCCGGCCAGTCCAGGGCAAAAGAAAGGAGGGCGGCTGGGCTGGAGGGACGGGCGTGCGAGGGGTAAGGGTGGAGGATCGAGTCTGTGGCCCAGTGCGCAAGGAGGGGGGGTAGCAGGCCGAAGGGTCTGGCTGGCCCAAGGCCAGGAAGAGGGAAAAAGAAAAAATGAAGAGAAGAAAAGGAAAAAAGGGGAAAAGGGTAAAAAGGGAAATGGTAAAATAGGGAAAATAATTTAAATTAATTTATAAAATTATAAAATGTAATATTCTTGATAATTTATTTAATTTAATAATTTAATTTATTATAATCTAATATATTAGTTTAAAAAGGATAAAGTTGGTAAAATATTAGTTTTGGAAAATTATTTAAATAAAACAATATGATAAATAGCAAAATATTTATTTTTAATTTATTAAATACTCTTATCCAAATTTACATACTCTAAAATCCATAAAATAATTAAAATAAATAATCTAAAAGCAATTCTATTCCAAATAAAAGTAATTTATTAAAATATAGGTTTTCGAAATTTTTGGGGTATTACAGTTAGTTTATGTACTATGTGTGGAAATATTGCTTAAGGAAAGAGTTTGTCTATTAATGAAAGTGTTAAGTACTTATCCATGTTATTTTATGTTATGGTGACCATTTATGCATGAATAATATTATTGTGAGCCCTAGGGGCATTTTAGTAATATTTCTTGTACAAGAATGTGGCCGAATATGTGTGGGTGCTAATAAGTGTTATATTAAAATATAATAGTTGGTGGAGTTGGATATTGTTAATGGAGTATTAATATTATTATTTCATGTGGTAATGTTA
The DNA here is from genome assembly GCA_039764185.1 of Tamarix austromongolica. NCBI lineage: Eukaryota > Viridiplantae > Streptophyta > Magnoliopsida > Caryophyllales > Tamaricaceae > Tamarix > Tamarix austromongolica. Next base: position 124,214,704 of record CM077809.1, read on the forward strand.
ATTTAATAAAAGTGGTGTAATAAAGGGGGTAAAGTGGTAATTTTGGAGGCAAAATGGCAAAATGGTAATTTTATAAGTAAAGGGGTATTATGGTAATTTTGGGTGTAAAGGGTAAATTAGTAATTTTGGGAGTAAAAGGGGTAAGAATCGTAATTTTAGAAGTAAGGGGTAAAATGGTAATTTTGGAAGAAAAGGGCAAAATGGTAATTTTGTAAGAAAGGGGTAAAATGGTAATTTTGGATGTAAAAGGGTATTATGGTACCTTGCAAGTAACAGGGTATTATGGTAATTTGCAAGCAAAAGGGTAATATGCTAAATTTGGATGTATAGCGGTAAAATGGTAATTTTTATAAATAAGAGGATATTATGGTAATTTTGGTAGTAAAGGGGTAAAATGGTAATTTGTAAGTAAAATGGAGAAATTGGTAATTATAACTATGGAGAAGTATAAACCGGTAATTATAATTATGGAGAAGGGTAGATTTAATAATTATAAATATGGAGAAGGGTAAATTGGTAATTATAATAATGGAGAAGGGTAAGTTGGGATTTATAATAATGGAAAAGGGTAAAATGGTAATTATAATAATTGAGAAGGGTAAAATGGTAATTATGATAATGGAGAAGAGTAATTTGGTAATTTAAGCAACATAAGGGTAATTTGGTAATTTTGATAATAGAAAAGTGTAATTTGGTAATTATAATAATGGATAAGGGAAATCTGGCAATTATGAGATTATAGAAGGGTAATTTGGTAATTTATCCAACTAAAGGGGCAATTTGGTAATTATGATAATGGAGAAGGGCAATTTGATAATTTAACCGACTAAAGGGTAAATTGGTAATTATTTAACCAACTAAGGGGAGAAATTGGTAATCATGATAATGTAGAAGGGTAATTTGATAATTTATCCACCTTAAGGGTAATTTAGTAATTATAACAAAGAAGAAGGGCAATACAGTAATCTAACCAACCAAATGGGAAATATGTTAAGTATAACAGTTATGAAGGGTGAATGGTGATCTAAAGAGCATAGGGGATAACTAGTTAGCCTAAACCGAGCAAGGGGCGATATGGTAATTATGCAACCTGAAGGGTGATATGGTAAATTAGCAAGTAGGGAAGGGATTACCTAATAACTATATGAGTAAGGGGTAAATTAGTAATTCATAGCTAACATGTTGATGGGACACTAGAGGTTCATAATAGGACCCAAGTAACACTGAATAGTAAGGTAAGAGTATTTGACGATTGGTAAGCATCACGAGAACAAATCATAAATCAGTATTAGATGAGATTATGACGGCTTTATTGATTTCCTCTGTGTTATCTTGGATAACTATATGAATAAGAAATGCCTAATGATACAAGAATGATTGAAAGTGAATAAGTATCTGATTACTGTGCTTTTTCATGATCACCTTAAACACGACACTAATACTTACAGTGAAAGACTTCGAGATCTGGAATGATGGCTCTTTAGGGGTCGCTACCCTAAAGACGTGGTTTAACCCACGATTATTCTAGTATTTTCTGGTGTGCCATTGTGCCCTGGCCAGACCCTATATCTTATTCTATCTAGCTTCATGGACCTATTTAGGGGGTATGCATTCTTATGGACCTATTTAGGGTGTGCCATTGTGTCCTTATCGGTAGGGTACTGAGTAGCTTTATGCACCAGTATGACCAGGGTACCTTTGCATCCCTGAGTTGATGGTTGAAGGGTACTGAGTAGCTTGTATACACCAGTACGACCAGTGTACCTTTGTGTCCTGGGTTCTTGATCTCCTATCTTAGGCAAATAAATGGAATTGTTGTACTGATTAAAAAAGGGAAAAACTAATCATAAAAGTGAAAGATTAATGAGTCGGGCCAAGTTGAATTGTGATATTGAGTACCGATCCACAAGTTATAATAGTAGCCCAGGAGCGTGTTGCCCTGGCAGATAATTATGAGTACCGATCCACCGGATATAATAGTGGTCCAGGAGCGTGTTGCCCTAGAAGATGATTATGAGTATCGATCCATTGGATATAATAGTGGCCCAGGAGCGTGTTGCCCTGGATGATGTTGATATATATTCCAATCCACCAGCAATAATAGTGGGGGTCCCGAGCTTAATAAAACCATTCATGGATGTGAGTAAAGTTATGAAAAAATACTAATAACTTATAGTGGAACATCATGTGAGTTGGGGCCAGGCCGGTCCACCTACGAATAATAGTGGCTAGGAGCATTTTTCCCTGCATTATCGGTGCACCGGCGATTAATAGTGGTCAGCAACATTTTTCCTTGCATGACTCGTCCACTGACTATAATAGTGGGGTTCCCACACTCACATGGGTATAAAATCTGAGAGATGATGGAATAATGATTGACTAATGGCTTAAGGCCCAAACGTATTGATTTTGCATTATGACTTATTAGTAATTCGTGGTCTTGTTAAGTATGTGATGTGGTGCATGTATTTCTTATTATATAAGTATATAGCTTTGTTTCATGTGTTGCAATGCGAGCCTGCGTTTAAGTGTGTTTTAAAGGGTTACTCAGTACCATAGTATTGAAGGGTTCCATTCATGGGGCCCCTACTTATTCAATGGGCAGTGTCCCTTGCAGGTCCATTTTCAGGTGCTACTCAAGTGGGCAACGGGAAAGAGCGTAAGGGTTATCCGGAATTTGATAGGGTTTTACTACTTCCCTTTCTAACTCTTGGTTTAAATGTAATCTTCATTCTTGTAACCACCATTGGTGGACTTTAATCTTGCAAGATATTTATTTGCACTACTCTGATTTTAAATATGACTTGAATTTCTAGCAATTGATATTTTATTCTTTAGCTTTAGCACTTGGTACTAGAACAGTATGAGTGAACTGGTCTGGTACTAAGTGTGGCGCTAATATCTCAAGAATTCACAGTTTTGTTATTTTGCTTTTACTAACTTGTTTTTAAAATGAAATTTTTCAGTAGTGAATTTTGGGGGTGTTACAAATACTGCCCTTATGTGGCCACTATAATGATTTATCTTCAGGTTTGGGGAGTAAAAGATGATTTGCTAGGTTATGACTCTCAATTAGAGTATGACGAGGGTGATGAAGTGGGCCATTAGTGAACCATTGCTTTGGTTTAGATGTTTATGTACTAAGAGTTAGGCTAATTAGTTAGAAGTATTTTCCCCACTCCGTTAAGAAATTCTTGTATTTCTATTTATTTAAAATTTTTGCTCGATTTCCTGTATATGGTTTTGTAGAACTCTTATACTTATTTATAATATTTTTCTTGGCCTTATTATCTTGTATTGTCACATTAATGCTATGAGCATGCATCTTTTGTTTATTCTTCCTTTTTTACCTTGTATCAAGAATAGCTCAGGTGATGATCATACCTCTCTCATTGTTGATGTGGTAGTAACATTCTTCGGTTTGTTTTTCAAATGCCTCTACATTGTCTTAAATATAAAATTTTCTAGTTTAAAAATTGGGTTGTTACCTACATCTATAAGAATTATTAGGTAAATTCATTCAAGGAATTAAATATATAGCGTGGTCTATACGTTTAATAGGCAGTAGTCTATGAGGTATGTCATTAGGAAATATATCATTATATTAATCAAGTAATCTACAGAGGTTTTATTTGTTAGAATTTATCTCCCCAAATTGAGATTCTTTAATTACTAAAGCATAGAAAAAAACCTTCATCTTCATTGCATCTAAACATATCTTTATCACATAGAAATAACCTATTCAGAGTCTCAACAAGTTACAAATGATCACATTGAGATGGTTTCAATTTACACTTCTTTTTACCTTTAAGCACAATGTATTAATTAGTCACACCATCATGAATTACATTTCTATCATATTACCATGGTCTTCGTTGTAAAGTACCACAAGCATCTATTGGTAATACATCACATAATACTTCATCGCGATAATCACTAATACAAAATGTAATTAGGGTTTGCTTATAAACTTTAGCAATGTTATCTTTGTTAATCCATTTTAATTAATATGATTTAGGATCATTGTTATTCACTAAACTAACTTGTCTAACCGTCATCTTACTAGTGACATTACTAGATGAAGCACTATCTATGAAGACTCTACAAACCTTATCACCAACTCTACACTTAGGTTTGAAAATTTTATACCTTTATGTTAGTGGATTATTAGGTTGTATTTTTAATACCCTTTGATGTAGAAAGCATGGATTACCATCCTCTTCATAAATATTCATGATATCATCATTAGTTTCAGTTTCTAGGTTATAATGTTCATCACATTGTTCCATAGTTGTTATTTCATGTAAGGTTAAAACTATTTTGTTAGGACATTCCCTAAAAAAATAACTCTATCCTTTATGCTTAAAGCATTATTTATTAAATATTTTGTTTACATTTTTTATCTTTTGCATCTCGATTAGGGTCTAAGTTTCTTTTCTTTATTTGAAGATACATTTATCCTATATTTGAAGTAGATGCATTTTAATAGTTTTTTGTTGAAGTAGGAGTAGAAGTCGAAGCGTTTTTTTTAGCATAGGCCTTAGTAGACTTAGTTTGTCTTTCGCACTTTAAAGCTAACCTATTTAAATCATGAAGAGAATCATAGGCAAACATTTCAAAATTTTATATAATCAAGTTATTAAGGCCACCAAATTATCTATCACTTTTTGTTCTTTTTTTTTCATGTCACACAAGAGTGCTAGTCATTTAAATTTCCTAGTGTATTCCTCCATAGTAAGTAATCATTGCCTAAGAGTAGTCGATTTAATATACATTTCTTGTTCATACCCTTTAGGAACAAGTTTATTCCTTAGGTATTTTTTTTTGAATTTATCCCATGACTTGATTTTACTCTTTCTTGCTTTTCATGAGTCCTCTTGAGGTTATCATATGAAACCCTAGCAAAGTTATTAAATTTGATAGTTTCAAATGTACATCAATGATCATCATAAAACTCTCTAAATTCAAATATAGCTTTTATTACATACAACCATTTAAAAAATAACTCAACATCCAATTCACTATAAAAATCAAGAAGGTCAAGTTTAATACCTTTATCTTCAATATAGCTATACCTTTGTTGATGATTTGCATAGGCTCTTCAATTTTGTCTAAAATCATTGCAGCAATTTTGTTCATCCTCTCTTCATATTCTGTTCGGTTGTTTATGTGGAATCGTAGTGCTGGGAAAACTCTTCTCACCATGCCCTCAACTCGATCATTGGTGGCTTTTATGGTGTTATGCATGTGTTGAAGTGTCTCTTTATTATCTACCCTCGTCTCTAGTATTTGAAGTTGACTTTAAATGGAAGGGAGAGTTTATAGGTATGTGTTAGTGGCATGCAAACTTGCTGCAAGTTGTTGAAGAGTATCAAACATATGCTTCATAGACTCTTCTTCATCCATTGCTACTACACTTGCTGAAATCAACTAGGGTAGACTTGTATTTATAGCTTACATTTGGTTCTTGATGGAGATTCAAAGATCTTGGAGACATGTTGGTCAACAGGATGGAAAAGAAGTGGAAGTGAATTGGTTGAAAAGATTACAACCAATTCTTGTAGCATAAAGAAGAGTTTTTGAAGGAGAATAGAATTGAATGTGTATTAATGAGAATGTAGGAATCCAATTTAAAGATGTTGAATGGAACCTTAACACTGGTTCTAGTTCCTTTCTAATGAGTGAATAAAGGTAAAGAATGGTGGAGGAGAAAGGGAATTCAAATAATTCTTGAGTATTACTGGAAGAATTGAATATTCTTCTTGCCTAGATCAAAACTCTTAATGATTTGAATATGGGTTGGGTGAAAGAATGAAGGATTAATTAAGTCTAGTCTTCAAATTCAGGATGAAAAAAAATAAGATGAATTTTTCTTAAACAAATAAAGGATATTCATGTAAATGGAAGATGGGGGATGCAAAACATAGAATAAAGTCCCCTTTGATGAACACTTTAAAGACACACTAGATGTTAGTTGGCTATGTTGCATGCATTTGTATGTAGGGATTACATGATGGAAAAGATGAAGATGGGATTAGCTATTCGAATGGAGGAAGTAGTCACCCTGGCTTTAATACAAAAAATTTTGTGGATCTTCAAAGTCTTAAATAAATTTTAAAGGTTTAGAAGGAATTGTGGTTTAATAGGTTTAAAATTAAGGAAAGGAAAGTGAATCATCAAGAAAGATTCAACCAATACTTAAAGAAAACTTTGATTCTTCAAACAAGATTCAACAATAGTTCAAAAATAATAGATGTCTGAATGTTTCTCCAATAACACATTCAAAGGCTCTAACTAAAGTTACTCCAAGTAGTTTTAGGAAGAAACTCAAACAAAAGAGAGAGAGAGAGCCAAGTATTAACTTGTGATTTGATTCAAACTGTGACTATTCTCCATCTCACAATACAAATATGTCAACATATGTGTGTGTGTGTGTGTGTGTAGGAAGATATAGTTTGCTAAGTGATAAACTAAATATTTTCCATATTTTACCCTACATTACCTTCATTTATGTAATCTTATTTGGCATATTGTTTGTGATACTGCTTTCATGGTAATTATTTTTAGGAAACTTTGCGTAAGCACAAAAATCCAAGGTATTGGTGCATGGAATCAATAAAATAATAAAATATGGAAGGTACTGAATGATGATAATCAAACCCATATGTCATTGGAGAAGTGAAGAAAGTCAAGGAGCTGAAAAGAGAAGCAATGGATGCAAGAGGAGGAAGAAATATATCTTGCATGGCTGTAACACAATGGGCTGCACAGTTATGAAACTTTTAATCACCAATTATGTGAGAAAACAAATGCTACATAGCTAATCAGTGCATCCTTACATGGCTGTGCAACCTACTGTTATTGCATGTTCTCATGATTTTATTCCACATTCTTCCCACTTTCTCTTCATCAATATTGAAGGGAGCATTAAAGAGAGAAGGTAGACGCCATATTAAGAGGGTGGAAGGATTAGTTTCTCTACATTATTTCTAAACAAAAAAAACTCCTTGTAATTTACTTTGAATACTTATGAAAATTTTGTTCTTCATATCAAGATTAGTCAAGTGTGTATTTTAACTCTGTAGACACTTATTTTTATGTTTAATCTATGGTTTGATCATTTCATTCTCCTTTTCGTTATTTATTATATATGCAATATGCATATCATTTACATTTATTTTCTGTATTTTTTTTTCAACTCATGAGTGTGTAAATACCTTTTTTCGGATTGAACTAGGCTCTATTTGGTATGAATATAATGAGTTAAATTATATGTTGTATGTATGGTTCATATAAGCTATTACGTAGTTAGAAATTATTGCCATGTGTTAGGTTTGATAAAATTTTATTTATTTATAGAGGTAGACTATAACTGAAAGGTTGAAATGAATATCAAAAAATTAATATACGAATGAGAACTCAAATGATCCCAAAAGTTGACATTTGATTCTTAATGACTATTTAATCGGTGCTATTTGATGTATTGAATCTAATTAATTAGTCATGAAGGAAGTCAATGAATTAGATTAGGTATGTTCCTAGACCTTGAAAGCGCCTAGTGAATCACATTAGACTGATTGTTTACTGTAATTTTAAACTATACTACAACATATTGTTAATTCATTTTTTAGTACTGAAAATGAGGTTGAAGTTCAATCGTACGCTTTACATCTAAAGTAAAGAATCAACAATTTATTAGTCATTTTATTATTTACTTCCATTTTCTCACTTCATAATGATCTAGACCGTGAAAAGAACAAAAATTTGTAATCAGTCGTGAAGTTCATGAGGATACTACCTTAACGTGCTACAATGAAGTCATGTGCTTACGGATAAGAAATCATCAAGTTTTCTAAGCCATTGCTAAGGATTTTGGCAATTTGATATTCATTCACTTATTATCAAGCTAGAATAGATTTTTCTTTACTTAATATTTTCTATGCCTATGCTTTTCTTTCCATCCTTGATAGTTTGTAGTTTTCCATCTTCAAGTGCTTATGTGCAACGATCTCTCTGTTTAGGACCTCCAATTTCATTGAACCCAAAAATCAATAGAATCTTAAATGAATTAAGAACATGGGTATGTGAGACAAAAGCAAGCGTAATCTCAAAAGTCATGGCAGACATAGATGGAGTAGATGAGAATAATCACTCTTTTAAGGAGTTTACATCCCTTAATGCTTGTGGAATGCAATCTAGTATTAGGTAGTCAAATGTCGCTACCAAAAATTTCAACTTGAGGCCTACACTCCTTAATATGGTACAGCAAAATCAATTTGGTGGTAGCCCAATGGAAGACCGAAAGTTGCACATTTCAGTCTTCTTAGAGTACTATCACACATTCAAGATGAATTGAGTTTCAAACGATTCCATCAAACTAAGTTTGTTCCCTTTCTCATTACATACAAGGTAAGGGTTTAGTTGTAGTCACTTCCTCCTTGCTCCATCACTACATTGGATCAACATTCATAAGCATTCCTTTCCTTGTATTTCCCTCTAATCAAGATGGCTCACTAAGGAATCAAATAACAACCTTTACATATAAGGAAGGGGAATTATTATATGATGCTTTAGGGAGGTAAAAAGGCCTCTTGAGGAAGTGCCAACACAATGGCTTGGAAGGCTGGTTGGTTATCTATACCTTCCACAATGGTCTTCTCCACAACAATAGGACGACTATTGACACTATAGATAGTGGTGCACTAACGAACAAAAGTGTTTGAGAGGCATGACAAATCATCAATGATATGGCCTAGAATCACTTCCAATCGATGGTGAACACTCATTTTCCAAAAATAGATAGAGGTATGATGTTGATGAACTAGATCATCGTGCATCTAAGGTATATACTCTATTCAAATGATCTCTAACAAACCAAGCATCATGTAAAATTTATGGACTCATTGGTCATACTATCATAGAGTGTTAAGTTGGAACATCAATTTCCCCTAAATTGAGAATCAATGAGCATGATAATTTTGTGAACTATTTTAATCAAAAGGAGGATTATTTTTTCAACACTTATAACCTTGGGTGCAGTAATCATCCAAATTTATCTAATAGAAATCCTCCCTGAAATCTTCTGCCTCAATCTAATTATGTTTCTCTAGGTTTTTTGAATCAAAGGCCTCCCCATCCTCCTGCTCAAAAGTTAAATTTGGGAACATTGATAGAAAATTTAGTGATGATTCAGACAAAAAAAAAAGAAAAAGAGTTTAAGAAGCAAAGGGATGATTTTACATACCATAATCGAACCATGAGTGATGCTATTAAAAACATGGCTTATATGGTTGATTCACTAGATACACATAACAAGATGCTAGAAAACCAAATCACAAAAGTATCCTAACAAGCTAGCTCATCTTCTAGAGCCTATGGGTCATTTTTGGGGCAACCTAAAATAAATCTTAAAAATCAAGTTAGTGTCATCGCATTAAGGAGTGGGAAGGAGATAGAAGGACTTAAGATGACTGGTAATGATGAGAGTTTAGGTAATGATGTTGAGGATGCCATAATTGATGAGGATAAATGTAATAAGCAAAAATTAAAGGTTGAAAAATATGTTCCACCCACACCCTATAAGTCTCCCTTACCCTTCCATTAAGGCTTAGCTAAGGCCAAACTTGAAAAGAAATTTGGGAAGTTTTGGAAATATTAAAGAAATTGCATATTAACATTCCCTTTTTTGAAGCAATTTCTCAAATGCCCTCATATATAAATTTTTTGAAAAAGATTTTATCCAACAATAATTTATATAAGTATAAAATGGACTCTACTATAGAGGATTTTAGTGAAATTATTTAAAATAAGTTACCACATAGGTTAAAAGATCCTAGTTCATTTTATTTTCCTTACATTATTGGAAAATTTTCCATGAGTCATGCTTTATCTGATTTAGGTGCAAGTGTGTGTCTAATGCCATTATTAGTGTGTGACAAGATTTAAAATGGAAATTTAAATCCCACACCATCTCCATATAGTTGACCAATCAATTAGTGAGACGACTGGTAGGTATTTTAGAGGATGTATCTATTCATGTTGGTAAGCTTTTCATATCGGTTGACTTTATTATCTTGGAAATTAATGAATATTTTAATATTCCTATCATTCTAAGTAGTCCTTTCCTAGGTACTACTTGAGCTATAATTGGTGCTAAAAATGGAAGGCTTTCTTTGAATATTGATAGTGAGAAGGTGGAATTTGATTTATCTAATGCTATGAAATTTCCTCAAATTGATGATGCTTGTTACAGGATTGATTTGATTGATAAGGTGATGAATGAGGATCTTATTAATGAGTTTTTGATGATAAGTGGATTACCTAGTGATGAAAATCTTGAAATCGCTGGTTTTGGCAAGATGTTGGAGGAACGTCCCATTTTCCCTCAACCAAAGCAAAAGAAAAAATTTATTGAAGTGGAATCAAGAATCCTTGCCTTAAAAAAGGAGGTAACACCTAAGGTGGAGTTAAAACCACTCCATTCTTCATTAAGGTATGAATTTCTTATCTTTGATTTTAAATACTTTATTATTGTGAATTCTAGCATAAGTATGGTGGAAATTGAAAAACGTCTTAGAATTCTTAGGCTGCATAGGGAATTCATTTAATATATTATAGATGATATTAAGGGAATAAATCCTTCCATATTTATGCATCTTATTCTTTTAGAAGTGGCCCTTCATTGAACATTAAAGGAGATTGAACCCTAACAAGAAGGAAGTGGTAAGAAAAGAGGTCCTTATGCTGCTTGACACATGAGTCATCTACCTTAGCTCAGATAGTGAGTTGGTATGTCTGGTGTAGATAGTGCCTAAAAGGGGAGGAATATGAGAGACATAAATTAATCCCAACAAGAACTGTCATGGGATAGTGAATGTGGATTGATTATAGAAAATTAAAAGAGGCCATTTGGAAGGTTCATTTTTCCCTACCATTTATTGATCAATTATTAGAAAGGTTGGCTTGAATTTCTTATTTTTCTTACTTAGATGGGTCTTTGGGATTTTCCCAAATCCCCATTCACCCACCCGATTAGGAGAAGATAACATTTACATGTCTGTATGATGCCTTTGCTTATCAAAAGATGCCATTTTGCTTATATAATTCTCTTTCCACCTTTCAACTGTGCATTATTTCTATCTTTTTTTTTAAACTTTATTAAAGACATCATAGAATTTTTTATGGATGATTTTTCTGCTTATGGTACTAATTTTAATAATTTTTTGAGAAACCTTTCTAAGATATTAGAAAGGTGCAAGGAAGTGAATCTCATTTTATGGTATAGGAAGATATTATTCTTGGTCATCTAGTCTCTAGTTGGGGCATTGTGGTAGATAAGGCAAAGATAGACATTATTGGAAAGATGCTACCCCTAACTTCCATTAGAGGCATTTGAAGCTTCGTTTCTATTGGTGCTTCATTAAGGATTTTTTAAAAATTTCTAAACCTTTAACTTAATTGCTTATCAAATATGTGCCTTTTGATTCTAACCAATCATGTTTGGATGCTATCAATAGGTTAAAATAGGCATTGACAATCACCCTAGTGATTTAATCTCCTAATTGGAACATTCTATTGAGGAAATGAGTGACGCAAGTGAGTATGCAATGGGAGTTGTCCTTGGATAGAAAAAAAAGGGTATATGTAGTTTACTATGCAAGTAGGACCTCGATGATGCCCAAGTTAACTATGCTACAATAGAGAAATATCTCTTAGCCATGGTGTTTGCACTAGATAAATTTTGAGCATATTTAGTAGGATTGAAGATTATCATTTTCACTGACCATGCGACCCTTAAGTACTTGTTGACCAAGAAGGATGCAAAGCCACATTTGATAAAGTGGATCCTTCTTGATGTAGGTGCATCTAATGTATCTCATGTTTCTAATGATTCTCAAGGTAAGGAAGAATTAACATTCTTAATAATGGAGCCAATCATTTTAAATGTGCTTGATGATATTTCTATGCTTGGTATTGAAAACACTCCAAGATATTCTTGTATATTACATATTTCCAAGGTGAAGAAGTTAATACAGAAGAAAAGACTTAAAGTGTACAAGCTTTCAAAGCATGAAAGGCTATGACATATATGGGATAACACTACAAAAAGATATATTTGGTGATATCATTAGTTATATTAACTTGTTGTAAATCCTAAAGTATATTTTATGTAAGCTAGGGTTTTGTTGTAATTTCATGTATGTACCATAGTTGATTGTATAGATTTGTAATATTAGTCATTAATATCATTTAAATGATGATATTATGAGTAGGATTAGGTATTATATAGGCTTAATTCAAGTTGTTTATATTTAGCTTGAATTAAGGATATAACCGGATGGGTTGATTCCTTTTAGTCAACCTCCCTCCCTTATATATACTTAAGTCTTGTACATGCCTATGCATTATTGAATATAGAAAATCATTTGAACACCAAATTCTCAAGTTAAGCTTACGTTTTTCCTCCCTCTTGGAGTCCCATCTAGATAGGAGTAGTACCCGGGGTATTCTTCCTCTTTAGACCTTCGAATGTGAATTTAACATTCAAAGGAGTACTATCATCAAAGATTATAATATTTCAAGTTTAATCTGCATTAAACGAAGCATTTTTCTTCAACTTCAACCTGTGACCAATCAAAACAAAGTAGTGATTAGATCTTGCACTTCTCTTCCACTCAGATGCACACCACTTCTACTCTATGAGTTTGACCTCAAAATTTGGGATAATAAGGGAACAAAGAATGAAGTGGCTAATCATCTCTCTAGATTAAGGCAACATGGAAGGAGGTTAAGACAATGATTCTACCTTAGATGATTCTTTTCTAAATGATAACCCTTTAGAAAATCCCTAGCTTGTCTTCCCCATGGTTTGCATATTTTGTTAATTATAAAGCATGTGAGGGTAGTGTCACCATAATTTTCCTATCAAAAAAATAGAATAAGTTTGTCTCAAATGTCGAGCACTATTATTGCGATTGTCCTTATTTATACAAGAAATATGCAAATAAGGTCTATAAAAGATGTATACTTGAAGAGGAAGTTGGAAGTGTCATTGCTCATTGTCATTCTTCATTGTATAGGGGTCATGCTAACACTTTTAAGTAAGCTTCAATCTATCTCTAAGATGGTTTCTATTGGTATGATCCTTATCCCTACAAGAAATATGCATATAAGGTATATAGAAGATGTCTACTTGAAGAGAATGTTGGAAGTGTCATTGCTCATTGTCATTCTTCACCCTATAGGGGTCATGCTAACACTTCAAAGATAGCTTCAAAGTTTCTCCAAGCCAATTTCTATTAGCCTAACCACTTCTAAGATGTTTGAAAATATGTTACGACATGTGATTAATGCCAAAGAACTAGTAACATATCAAGAAGAAATGAAATGCCTCTTAATAACATATCTCAGGTTGAGTTATTTGATATTTTGGCAATTTACTTCATAGGACCCTTTCCATCATCTTACAACAACAATTTTATTCTAATCACTATGGATTATGTATTCAAATAGGTGGAGGTAGTGGCATCTCACACAAATGATGCAAAGGTTGTGGTTCAACTATTCCAAAAGGTTATATTTGCAGGGTTTGGTATTCCTAAGATAGTTATTAGTGATTGTGGTTTCCCATTTCACCAATCAATTTCTTAGGACACTTTTGAATAAATATGGTGTTATATATAAAATGGCCATATCGTATCATCCCCAAATAAGTGGAACAGTAGAAATCACCAATCATGAGATAAAGGGGATCCTTGAGAAAATAGTGGCTTGCACACAAAGAGATTAGTCAATGGGGTTGAATGATGCTTTATTAGCTTACTAAGCTGCTTATAAGACACCAACTATAATGAAACCTTTTCAGTTGGTATATGAAAAACCTTATCATTATCTTTTTGAAGATGAGCACAAGGAATTTTTGGTAATAAAGTAATCAATTATGATTTAAAAGCCGTCGGAGAAAGGAGGAATCTCCAACTTAACAAGCATGATGAGTTGTGATTGGATGCCTATGATAGTGCATGGATATACAAGGAGATAACCAAGATATTTCATGATAGGCATATTACTCAAAGAGAATTTCAAGAAGGAAATTCGACGCTCCTCTTTAATAGACGCCTCATGGTTTTTCTAGGAAAGCTTTGTTCTAGGTGGTCTAGACCTTTCTTTATTCGAAAGGTATACCCGTGTGGAGGTTTTGATATTTTGAGTGAGTTCATGGGAATTTTCAAGGCCAATCCCTACATTACTAGATCTCCAGTAGAAAAAATGAGCACAATCGCTCTTTCAAATCCACCATCAAATTGATGATTACTTAGCCGAGATAAGGACCCTGAACAAGCACTCCATGGGAGGCAACCTATGTTTTTATGTGATTTTTATTCTTTCTCATGTTTTCCTTCAACGTTCTGCTTTTATTTTACCTTTTTTTTATTTTGCAATGTTTTGGATATTTTTACTATGATATGAGTTAAAGAGGAGAAAATTAGGGATGCAGAATTAAATTCAAGGAAAAATAGGCCAAAAATAAGCCAAAATGAAGGTTTAACAACTAAGACATGACCTAACACATGGCCATACAATCCTTGGGAACATAATTTATAGAGCTAAAGCATCATATGGCCAAGGCATAGTCCATCACATGGCCCTGTGATATCCGACAAAAATATGCGAGAACCGAATGCACACATGGTCGGGCTATGTTGACTTCACACGCCCATGATTCTCCATACTAGAGATTTGCGAGAGCCTATTTACCCCTTGGTCTAATTGTTCAATTCCACACAACCATGCATCCTACCCAATTTATGCTCTACATGCCTAATTTTACCCCATGGTTCCCTCTTTTACGCCCATTACCTCCTCACCTTCGACACTCCTAAACCTATATGCATGACCAGTCTCTACTACCTTCCCCCATACCTTCCACCACCTCTAAAATCACACAATCTAAGTGCCCTCCATCTCATGGTCGATGCACCACTACTGTACAGACTTTGCACCACCACTTTACTCCCATGACTACACCACTACACACTTTGCAGGGTCTACGTACCACCACCGCACACACTCTACACCTTATTGAGAATCCACCACTACACACCCACTTCACCACCACTACACTCCTTCCTCTATACACACCAATCATCTACACACCACTTCAACCATTGTATGGAAACACCTCCCCACTTCACCACCTTACAACATAGATCCACCATAACAAAAATGGTTTTGGGCTTAATTTTAGTCTGATTCCTATTTTCCCTATAATTGCTTGGCTTAATTTTATTTTTTATATCTTAGTACAAGTTTTGAAATTAGTATTACCTGTTTTTATTGCATAACTCTTGACATTTGGTAAAATAGTTTCAAATCTGCAGGTTTTGATTCAGAAATGGCATCTAAGAAGCATGATATGTGGGATTTATAAGTTATTTTCCTAAGTAAAAATGTCATTTATTCCTCATTATTTTTATAAGATTTAATATTTTCTCAAGTTTTTCTCTTTTGGATAGATTTTGCAGGAAAATATAAAAATAAAGAAATTTAAAGGAGAAATCAATGGAAAGAGGAAATGAAACAAAGAATATGTCAAGAGATATGGAATCAATGGAAGAAAAGACAAAAAATGAAGAACATATATCAAAGGGAAGCTTATGTTGAAATTTCATAAAGAAATAATGAAAGAACAAGAAACACAATACCCCTGTGTGTCATAAACACGACCTTTGTATTTTTCTCAGCACACAAAATCTCAGTTTTCAAAATTCAATATTTGGTAGAGAATTCAAGGAAAAACATGAAGTTCTGGTGTTTCCCAACACAGACCATGTTTTTCTTAAATTTTGTAATCATTCTCGCAAACTTTTCCCTAATGTATTGCTAAAGTTCTGAACATTCATGAGGCAGTTATGGGGAGTTTGAGAATTATATTCTCTTTTTTTTTCTACATTCTCTAGAAACCACATGTATTTCACAATTCCAATTCTCTCTCTCTCCATTGTATTCAATCGAACAATTAACACTCTATAATTCAAGTAGATAAGTTCTTTTCTGTCCCTCTCTCAATTGCAAGTTTTGATATTTGATTAAATATAACTAAATTCTCTTTATTGCATTATTATTTCTCTTACATCTAGTGTTTCATTGTTAATTTATTAATTTATTAATAATCTTTGATTTTAATTATAGATTATTGCATTTAATTGTGTGTGTAACACCCCCAAAATCCACTACTGAAAAATTTCGTTTTATTAAAAGATAATAGCGGAAGCAGATAATCAAAACGTGAACTTTGGGAGTATTACCGCCACACTTAGTACCAGACCGGTTCACTCATACCGTTCCAGTACAAAGTGCTAAGGCTAAGAAAATGAAATACAATTCGAAAGACATTCAACATGCATAAATCAGAGTAAATTGCAAGCTTCAACGTATTTAAATCAGAGTAGCGCATCAAATCGTTTTCAGGAATAAAATCCACCAAGGGTGTTTACTTTAACAACGTTATCATTTAAAACCGAGTAATTTAAATGAGAAAGAGAAAGAGCCATGATACCGGAAAATTCCTTACTCTCCTTCCCGTAACCCACTTGAGTAGCACCTGAAAATACCTGCAAGGGCACTGCCCATTGAATAGGCAGGGGCCCCATAAAGGGAATCCCTTCAGTACTACGGTACTGAGTAACCCTTTAATACCACACTTAAAGATAGGCCCGCATACGACACAAGATGCAAGCCACACACATATAAATAATGAGAGATGCATACATAACAATGACAAACACAATACTTTATAAGTCACGATCGATACTTTGGGCCTTAAGCCATTATTCTGTCATTAATCCATCAATATCATATTTTGTATCCATGTGAGTACGAGAACCCCACTATTATAGCCGGTGGACCGGAAGTCAACACACAGGGCAGAACGCCTCTGACCACTATTATTGCCGGTGGACTGGAAGATAAACACACAGGGCAGAACGCACCTGACCACTATTATTTGCCGGTGGACCGGTCTGGCCCCGACTCACATGGTGTTCCACTATAGGTGATTAGTATTTTTCCATAATCTTATTCACATACATAACTGATTTTATTGAGCTCGGGACCCCCACTATTATTGCCGGTGGACCGGAATATATATGAAATCATCATCCAGGGCACAACGCACCTGGCCACTATTATAACCGGTGGACCGGGATATATATAACTCATCATCCAGGGCACAACGCTCCTGGCCACTATTATATCCGGTGGACCGGTACTCATAATCACACACCAGGGCAACACGCTCCTGGACCACTATTATAACCGGTGGACCGGTACGCAATATCGTAAATCATATGGGCCCGGCTCATTAATATTCCACTTTCAATTATCGTATCTTTCCTTTCTTTAATCAGCACATCAATCATATTTATTTGCCTCGATTGGGAGATCGATAACCCGGGACACAAAGGTACACCGGTCGTACCAGTGCATATCAGCTACTCAGTACCCTTTAACCGTGAACCCAAGGACGCAAAGGTACCCTGGTCGTACTGGTGCATAAAGCTAACTCAGTACCCTACCGACAAGGACACCTAATCCATAAGTATGCATACCCCCTAACTAGGTCCGTGGAGCTAGGAAGAGTAAGATATAGGGCCTGGCTGGGGCACAAAGGCACACCAGCAAATACCAGAATAATCGTGGACTAAACCACGTCCTTAGGGTAGCGACCCCTAAGGAGTCACCATTCCCGATCTCGAGGTCTTTCACTTTAAGTAATAGTGTCTTAATTAAGGTGATCACAGAAAGCACGATGATCCGATACTTATTCACTTTCAACCGTTTCGATATCAATAATCGTTTCTTATTCAGAGGATTATCAAGGATGTCACAGAGAAACCATCAAGGCCATACTAATCATTAGATACTCTTACTTGGCTAATCAACATTATTTGATCATGTTAATGTTCCACAATCTCAGGGTCCTATTAGGTACAAATTACTCACTTTCCCTTTTCTTATATAATTGTTAAGTATCTGTTCTTTACTTGATAAATTACCACCTTGCCCTTAAGGTTGTATAATTACCAAATTGCTCGTTGTCTGATTTAGATTACCAAATTATCTCATACACTTTTTAGATCATCATTCACCCCTCATAATTACTATACTTATCATATTTCCCTTTTGGTTGGTTATATTACCAAATCGCCCTTCTCCTTTGTTATAATTACTAAATTGCCCTTGAGTTGGATAAATTACTAAATTACCCTCCTTCATTATCATGATTACTATTTTGCCCCTTTAGTTGGTTAAACAATTATCACTTTACCCTTTTATCGGCTAAATTACCAAATTGCCCCTTTAGTTGAACAAATTACCAAATTGCCCTTCTCCTTTATCATAATTACCATTTTACCCCTCTCAATTATTTTAATTGCCATTTACCTTTTTAAATTATCACAAATCCCAAATTACTCTTCTTCATAATTACCAATATTAATTTACCCTTTTTCATAATCAAGATTACTATATTGCCCTTCTCCATTATTAAAATTACCATAATGCCCTTTAGTTGGTTAATTTACCAAATTACCCTTCTATAGTATCATACTTATCCAATTGCCCTTCTACAATCATAATTTACTTGCTAAATTATCTTTTGTCGTTATCATAATTACCAAGTTACCCCTTACTCCCAAGTTTACCATAATATCCTTTCTTTTACAAAATTACCATTTTACCCCTTACATCCAAAATTACCATTTTACCCTTCTTTCTCACAACTTACAATTTTATCCTTTACTTGTAAATTATCATTCGGCCATTTAATTATAAAATTACCATATTATTCTTTTATCTCAAAAATTACCGAAATACCCTTCTCCACTTATAGAATTTCCACTCAACCCCTTTATTCCCCATTTTTATGAATTTTCTAACACTACATAAAATAATGATATTAATACTTCATTTTTATTATCTAAGTCCACCAACTTGTCATTTTTCAACATAATACTCATTAGCAACTACACACATTGATTTATATACCTCATAAGCATAATTACTAAAATACCCTTAAACAATAACATCATTCATGCATTAACAACATGGTACATCATAAACAAGTGTTTAACATTTCTATCCATATTCCAACTCCTTCCTTAATTAACATACCTACATATGGCATAAAAGTTATCATGCTATTTCTTTTTAACAAGCAATATAAGAGACCATAAACATATCATGCTAAGCATACCAAACATGCATAAAATCATACTAAACCCTAAATGTGCTAGCATGCGTTTTTCCATATATTTAAGGGAGGATTAACGGTTACCTTAATCCCGCAAAATATCAATCTTACCAAGCTTAATTAGCAACTCAACACCTAAAAATAATATCCATCATATTTATGTTAGAAATAAGAATCAAAGTATAAAACTTTATAAATTTTTAATTAATAAAACACTTAACATAAAATACCATTTTACCTTAAAAATTATCCAAACAATTTTTAAAACCAAGGGGAGCTCATGCTGCATGAGCAGCATGAGTTTCATGCAAAATTATGGGGAGAAAAGGGTTCGATGGGGTGAAGGGAGAAAAATAAACCATTTTCGGGTTAGGGTCTTTAGGCTAGAAAAGAAGGTGGTTAGGGGAGGTTCTAAGGCAGGGGAATGGTGCAGGAGTGTAGAGGGGGTGTAGGTGGAGGCAAAGGACGGTTTCGAGGCGGCTCAAGGTGGCGGAGACGGCGGCGGCAAGGCGGCGAAGGTGGGCTGCCGAGGAGGGTCGAGGGAAAGGGTTGAGAACGAAGGAAAAGTGGAGGGAAAAATGGAGGGGTTCAAGGGTCGGTTTCGGCCAACTAATGGATGGCGGTTGTAGAGGGGGTTGCAGGGTGTCGAACGGTTGGTTGGGTGGCGGCAGAGGTGGCCGGACGGCGGCGGTAGAGGCGGTTGCAGGTGGCTCGACGGTAAGGAGAAAAGCTGGGAAGAAAAAGGAAAAGGAGGAGAAGGGAGGAAGTGTAGGGCTCGAAGGGGCTATGTGGTGGTGCAGGGTGGTAGCAGGCGGTGGCAGAAGGCGGCGCAGGGCTGGTCTTGGTGGTTCAGGCGGCGGAGGCTGGCGGTGATAAAAAAAAACGAGGAAGAAAAATGGGGAAGAAGGAAGGAGAGAGGAGGGAGCTCGGGGGGAGAGAAGGGATCGAAAATGAGGGGAATGGAGGGCTGGGTAGATGGAGAAAAATAAGAGGGTGAGGCAGGGGGAGCAGGCGGCCGATCGGTGCTGCGGTGTGGTGGCAGGGCTGTCGGTTGGCAGGGGAAGACAGGGAAGAAGAAGGAAAGAATTCAGGCGGGAAATGGAGGGTGCAGGGGTTAGTTTGGCTCGAATGGGAAAGAAAGGGACGGGGCAGAGATAGGGAGTAGCAGGGGGGCAGGCGTGGTGGCTGGGTTGCAGGCGGTGGCATGCTCGACCATGGCAGAAAATGGTCGGGCGTGGGAGGTCGAAGAAGAAAGGGAAGAAGGTGACTGGGGCGGTTTGGACCGGCGCAGAAAAGAAAATAGGCAGCCGGCCGGTCCAGGGGGAAAAAGGAGGGACGGGCCAGGGGTACCGTGCGGCGCGCGAGGGGGAGTGGCTGGGGAAAGAAGCGGGCCGAAGGCCCAATCGTGCGGGGAGAAAGGAGACCAGGCCGAGCGGGCGGGCGGCCCAAGGGGGAGAAAAAGGAAAAGAGAAGAAAGAAGAAAAGGGGAAAAGGAGAAGGAAAAGAAAAAGGAAAAATGGGAAAATAGGGGAAATAAATTAAATTAATTTATAAAATCATAAAATGTAATATTCTTGATAATTTATTTAATTTAATAATTTAATTTATTATAATCTAATATTCTAGTTTAAAAAGGATAAAGTTGGTAAAATATTAGTTTTGGAAAATTATTTAAATAAAACAATATGATAAATAGCAAAATATTTATTTTAATTTATTAAATACTCTTATCCGAATTTAAATACTCTAAAATCCATAAAATAATGAAAATAAATAATTTTACGAGCTAATTTTATTTCAAATAAAGTTATTCATTAAAATATAGGTTTTTGAAATTTTTGGGGTATTACAGTGTGTTATTGCAATTATGAAGATATTAGTGTAGATAATATAGGGTACGAGGATTTGATGACGGAATTAGGGCTTTGAATATGACAAAGTAATTTGAATTTTTATTCTAAATGAAATTTAATTGAATTAATAGACGGAATTGAATGATCTCGCATCATAGGTTAAGAATTTAAACTAATTAGATTGATCACCTATTTAGTTTATATCTTAATCAACGCTTGGATAATGGAATTAATACGTAATTATTAATTAATGTTTCCAAAGTAGGAAAAGGTTAATTATTAATCTTGTCTATTAATTCGTATGATTGCATGATCCGAGCTTATATGATTATGGTAGTAGTTGATTGCTTTCCATTCGTAATGCTGTTATTAATTTAATCTTAACCTAGGTTATTAATTGGTTAGGGATAAATTGAGAGCTTATTTAATTTATTATAATTAAGAGAAAGCAAATAGATGCATTATTATGAGTTTCTAAAAGTCAATGTTAAATCATTTAGAATCATTCTTTTCTCCATGATTATTTGATCTCTTAATACCAAAATCAATACCTTCCTATCTTTATTCATTAATTAGTAAGTAACGTGTTTTATTATTGATCCATAGTATAGAACTTAGTGATAGAAAATAATGTTATTAAATAACAAAGGTTTTAACATCGATTACAAGATTATTGATTATATACCAATCCTTGTGGGTTCGAATCCTTCTTGCAATATACTACACGTTTGGAAATTAGAATTTATTTATTAAATTTGTTATGCTTACGAAGCACACTAAAACAACTACAGTGGGAAATGAAAAAGAATCATCGCGACAACTATAACAACAGTAAAGAAGAGGTAGATCATGAAATACATAATTGTCCAATCCCTATGGCGTCACATTTTCCTATTTTTTTCACCAAGAGCACTATAAGCCCATAGCTTCTTGAAACATAACATCCACTCAGTATAATAGTTCACTTTTGAACGAATTAGGGAATCTATGTCCTTTAGACTCTTCAATGAGTCTTATGCAATGTCTTTAACATGATTCTATCTATTACTCTATTTTTCTACCGTAGGGCTAAAACTTTAGCCCAATGATCACCAATTTTGGGATCCTTAGGCACTTTGGGCTCATATGTCTTTGCTAAAATGGGGATTTCCTCCTTTACTTATAGCAGACATCACACTAAGGCCTCTTTTATCTATAACCCTACACTGAGGTACAACTAACTGGTCCTCACAAGGACACTTTTTGGATGGGGAGAGATGTATGTAAGCTATAGCTATGGACTCTCCACTTATGCTTCGAGTTGCTGCCCTTAATGGAGGGTATAATCTAGCGAATCACCTAAGTAATGTTAGTACTAACATTACTAGTAATATCATTATTGGATGAATTATTACATACATCACCCGAGGCCTTTGATATGAGATCTAGCATATCCTAACTAACCATCCAAAGACATATCTAGGGTTAATGACATACATAAATGTAAAACTCATTATGCAATATGAGCTATAGTACTAACTTTTCTACATCTAGGAGGTGTGGTATCGCTTACCTAATGTAGATTTCACCACTCTAATTGGTAACAAAAATTCCAATTAGCTACCTTCACTAACCACACCTCACCCTGGTCAACATGTACCACCTCAAGAAGAGTAACCCGACACCATCGATGAAGCACCTACTTCAATATTGCTTAACCTTCCACCACCACCATCATTCAGCATAGATCAAGGTTTTTATTCTTTTGGCACATCCTATGATGATAAATTTTAGTAGATTGATGTGCACTTTGATATGCTAGAAGCCTAAATCATAAGTCTCAAGGATTCCATCGCTACCATATTCTAAATGAAGACCATGATGTAATAACTGTTTCAATAGCATCTCAGGCATTATTTCCAACCTCCATAGCCTCCATAGTAAGTGTAATTCTTTCCCTTTCCCTCCTTTTTTCCAACACATTGAGGATAATGTATTATTTAAGCATGAGGGTTCTTCTCAGCTTGCCACATGTCATTTTCATTAGTTTTTTTCTTTTCTTGACTACTTGGTGTGTTTTTATTTTTATTACTTTCTTCCCATTATCTTTTATCATTTTTATTAGGTGTTCCTTATGAAAACATTTTATGGGAAATGATAAGGTAATGATGAAAATTTGATAGATATCTCTACATATCTTGATCATAGGCTTATGAGACCTATAGATTAGAAGCATATATAAAATATAAAAAAAAGTTTTTAAAAATTTTTTAAGTGTAAACTCTCTGATTGATAAAATCTCAAACCACTTATTACTTAAGCATTCTAGAGGTTCATCTTCATTGATTTACCCATGTTAACCTAGACATAAGGAATTAGAGTTATTAGCAAAAGAACTAGTGAGATCTTGAGCCTTGTATACTACCCATCATTTTTATGATCTTACTAATTCTTGATTGTGTGTATTCTCCTCTGATGTGTGAAACTAGAACTTGCATGAATTATCTTCAAGGACATATATTACTTATGAATGCATTAAAATTATTAAGGTACATGTTGTCTTTTCTTAGCTACATCATCCAAATGACCTAAAAAATAGCATTTAATTCCTTTGCTTAACTTCTTTGTGTCTAAAAACTAATTCTTCAATTAAAAACCTAAATTGTGGCCATATTTATAAGTTATTACATACCCCTTTCCTAAAAACTATGGTGCAATAACTCTTGAATGCATTTGTATGTAGGATAGCCAAAGATAAGCTTAGGTTATAATAAAGAAGAGTTGTTAGATTTTTATATCGAGATTTGAAAAGAAATGAAGCCTCATTCATTTTATTATCTTCCTCAATCTTTCATTTTTCATTCTCTAAAAAGAGAAATAGAAAAAGAAGAAAGATGATTAAGAGAAAGAGAGAGGTAAAAGAAGAAGAAGAAAATGTAACACCGCGAGTCGACACAACTATGCTGGGGCTACCTTAGAGCGCTTTCGGATTGATCGGCTGGCCCCACAAATTAACACGAGTCCTTTTAGTGCGCCTTGTCCTCACTCACGCATTTCTCGAGAAATTTTCAAAAAGTTTCTGAAACTTCCCAGGAGGGTCACCCATCCTAAAATTGCTCCATGGCCAGCACGCTTAGCTGTGGAGTTCATAGGATAGAATCACCAAAAGGATGGTATACCATGTTGATATAAGTAGCCATATCAATCCTTGTAGTACTCCGTTCAATTTGGGGTATTACATTCACCCCCACTCAAAGAATGCAATGTCCTCATTGCGCCTCAACCAATGACTGTCTCAATATAGTTCATCCCAAGAATCGTCCCGCTAGGTGGCTAACTGGCTCGTCCAAGTTCAGCTCACGGTCGCAGTTTCGCTCTGATACCAACTTGTAACACCCCAAAATTACAACTTGAAATTTTCGTTTAAATTTTGCTTTGCGGAAGCCAAATTAAAGAACGGTGGGTGTTACCACCACATTAACATAAGTCTTGTCTCCTCACCATCATTATGTCAAGTGCTAAGGCTTAAAACAAATCAAACCATCCAAAGGTAAGAGAAGTATAATACGAAATCAAGAGTTTTGCAAAAGACATGTTATCCATGACAAATGATTGTTTAGGAAATTAAATAACTAATCATTTAGAAAATAACAACAGAGTACACAAAAGTCATTAATGGTCTTCCTTACACTTTTATGGTCCAACAAATTACAAGGAAAAGGGGAAAAATGGGTGGGGTCCACTCGCTCCCTAAATCTACTTATTCGCCGGGGTGACGCTCCTCGTAGTCTTTTAGCCAACGTATGCCTTGGATGTACTCCTCTGAAAAGTGATAGCATCAGTACGACTTCCTCGTACTAAGTAAACCATAACACCTCCGGAGAGGTAGCATACCCACGTAGCAAACATCATACAAGTACGGAATTCAAAGAGAACATATGCTCACATGCAAGGCCACGATTTTGAAACACACAACCACATCACATTTTACATTACGAGCTAGGTCAAAATCTCTATCAAAGGCATTTAAGACATGCTTATAATTTCATAATCAATTTAACTTACCAACGAGCATACATTATGGCCTGATAGGAAGAAGTAGTGATATTCCAAGCAATCTCACAAAGGTCAAGTCATTCCTATTCCGATTATTACAGAAGTATTATGGTGGGTGTATAATCCGGTTATATAATTTATATAAAAATTCTCAAGTGGAATACAATCCCATATCCATGACAAAGATCGTCAAGGAGGGTGGTACCAAAATAAATCACTCGATTCCAGGGCAAAGCTCGCCAAGGAAGCCACACGACATAACATTCGCCCATACTAAACCTCAGAACTCAAGACCTTAAGTACGCGTACTCCCTATAGGGTGTATGGAATACCTATAGAGCAAAAGTGAGCCCCTTGACCCAAAGGCCCAAAACTATGCACTCGGCGGCCAAGTCTGAGGCACGAGATTCCTTTCCAACTCGAGTCTTTCTCTTTAAGTAATTATTGTCTTATGAAATTTCGAGTTATTATTTCCTTTTAGAATGTCGAGATTCACAAGGTTCAACTTAGTCAACCATCAACAAACAACATCACATCCAAAGACCATAAAGTCACAACCATTCCAAGCCAACACGGCCTAGGGTTAGGCATTATACCATAGCCCGAATAATTATTTGATTCAATGCTCAAACCAATTATCCAATTATTCCCAACATTTATTTTAAGGCCAACACTTAATTTAATTAATCCATTTATCCACTTTGGAACACCTTTTTGCTTTAATGACCAAAATACCCCTCAACCTATAACTACCACATTTTTCTTC
Source organism: Tamarix austromongolica (assembly GCA_039764185.1). Classification (NCBI taxonomy): domain Eukaryota; kingdom Viridiplantae; phylum Streptophyta; class Magnoliopsida; order Caryophyllales; family Tamaricaceae; genus Tamarix; species Tamarix austromongolica. The sequence continues at coordinate 124,240,610 of CM077809.1, forward strand.
ACTTTCATTACCGAGTTTACTTACACAATCCATTTGTCATAAAATGCTAGCATAAAATAATGATTGATACTTTACATCCGAAAATCTCGTCGGTACTACAAAGGACCATAATATCCATAAGCATTTTCATACATATTACATGTAAACACTATTAGCATGCACTTTTAATATTTCATAGGCTCTTACAATTTTCATAAATAAATCTCAGACATAGTCATGGTATATAAAATTACATTTGACCTTAAACATACCCATCTCATTTTACTAGAATAAATCCAAGTTCGTTACCATTAGCATACACATTTTCACATTAAAGAATATCACTTCGACATATAAAAAGATTACATGATAACACATATTAATTTACACTTCATTATATTCATGTATGAATGAACTAAAACGTGCTCCCACATAAACTACATTTTACCTTAGACATATTCATCCCATTTTACTAGCATAATTCAAGTTCGTTATCATTAACATATACTTCATCAAATCTTTAGAATATTACTTAGGCATATGAAAAGATTGCATGATAACACACTTAAATTTACACATCATGATATTCATGTAGAAAAGAAATAAATCATGCTCCCATTTCCCACAAATATACAATAATTTGATAACTTCATCCTATCATGATTTAATCCTAAAAAACTCGCTTATCATTTTGACATAAAAATTCTATCGTCTACGGATTAGTTGGATTTACCTTGATCTAAGAAATATTTATACCACAAGCTTCCTCCACAAATACTCTAAGCGAGGTCAAGGTTACCTAGAAGTGAATACACCATCCAAACTACAAGCATTACTATTTATGCAAAATAAAAATAATCAAAATGCAACCTACATAAGCTAATACTTGAAAATGATTAGGAAATAAACGAAGTAGCAGGTGCATGAATTTAAGCACCGAACCCACCGATGATAGAGTACTTACTTTGGGAAGGAAAATGGCTTCTGGGGGAAGGTAGAACAAAAGGAAAAAGCTAGAATATTTTTGAGACTCAATTCTGTGGAGGGGAGGGGAGTTTGAGGCTACAGTTTCTTTTCTTTTGTTGTTGGAATTTAATGAAGGGAAATAGGGGTTGCAAGGGGCAAATTTAGAGGGCTTAAAGGGAGAGGGAAGGAGGTGTTTTCTGCAGTTTGGGACTTAATAAAAGGAGGGGAAAATAGAGAGAAAAAGGGCTGCTGCAAGGGTGAGTGGGGAAGGGTGCTACAGGTTGGTTTTTGGGGATGAGGGTGTCGAAGCATAGGAGAAGGAAAAGGGGCTGGTTGAATGCATGGGAAAGGATGAAAATGGAGGGATAGATGGCTGGAAAAGTGAGATAGGGGTGCAGGTTGAGAGGAGGGGAAGATAAGAGTTGCAACTTGGTGGATGGGCTGGGGTTACGTGAGATTTGGGGCTGCATAAAGCTGGGTGACGTGATGGTTATGGCTGGGCTGTTTTGCTGGGAATTTGCAGGGTGGAATGACATGGGAAAGGAGGAAAAATAGAGGGGTAGATGGCTAGAAAAGATGGGGTAGGTATGCAGGTTGAGAGGAGGGAAAAATAGGGGCTGCAAGTTGAGGGAAGCTGGGGCTACATGACATGTTGCTGCAAGATGCTGGAAGATGTGATGGAGGATGGCTGGGGGTTAAGGGCCGCGTTTTTGCAGGTGGAGAGGCATGGGAAAGGAGGGAAAACAGGTGGGTAAAAGATGAGAAGATAGATTAGGGGTGCAGGTTGGGGAAAGGAGAGTTGAGGCTGCAAGTTGGATGGGAAAGGATGGGTGTCGAAGGGTATGGCTGTAGGTTGGTGTGTGACGTGAGGGAGGATGGGCTGGGTTGATGGCTGCAAAATGCAAGGCTGGGGGTGGCGTGAGAGAGGGGGCAATGCAGGGAGGAGAAGGGCTACGTTTGGGGAAGAGGGAAAGCTGCAAAAAGAGGAGGATAGTGCTGGACAGAAGAGACATATGCATGGGGAGGAGAGGTAAAGGTGACGGGATGCATGGCTGCATGGTCTTCGACAGGTTGGGGGTGGTTTGGCTGGGTTTAAGTGGGGAAAAAGGTGGGTTTTGATTAGGAAAAGATTAGCAAAAGCCTCCTAAGGTATTAAGCTAGCAAGTAAGGTGATTAGGAAAATAAATTACCACTTAAGCAAGGTTTAGTTTCCTCCAAAAAGAAATCATGATACTATTATTATTATCATTATTTTATTACTTCCCTTTATTTTATTTGCAATTATTGCTAACATTATTATTATTCTAACAATCCCCTTCTATTTTAATTACTCTCTTCTTATTATCGTTTTTTTTAACGACATCAATTTTTAACTTCCTTTACCCTTTCTTACATTTAATCCAGGTCATTTTTATAACTCAATATTTATGGACCTACTCGAGACAACAAGTCGATCGTTAAAAATAATAATAATAATAAATAAACAAAAAAAAAACAAAAAAAAAACTTATGGCTTACTTCGCCTACTAATCAAAGTTTAAGTCTTACGTGTCTAATTTAAAGATTAATTAATACGGGGTATTGTATCACTACCCCCTTAAAAGAGGCTTCGTCCCCGAAGCCAACCAAATAGAGCATCCTCAAAAGAACCACATGCGACCCACGAACAAAGATTCTAATAGTTGGGGCACTACCCCTTTAAAAGAATTAAACCCTAATCATAGCACGACGCCTTATATAGGCATTCAAGAAAAAGGCATTAATCAATAACACACAGGTATGTATAATTAAACAGGGACTACAAACAATCAAGTACACAACAACTCAACCTAAAACACCTAATCTAATCCACTTTCTAGCAAACAATTCCTTGAACCTCTAATAACGGTAAAAGTCATTTCTCTAAACAAGACAACACACATAAAAATTCATCAACTAGATTATTAGGAATAAAGTTCCTGCTATGCACCCACCTAAACAAGGTAAAACACAAAACCAAACAAGGTCATTAGGATACCAAACCCAATGACTAAGACCAAGAGAAATATAAAATTCTATCTCACAATCCTCACAAGGCTAACCAAGTTTCAAAATATTTCGAAATGGAAACTTTCAAAAACAAAGAGAGTTTTTTTTTTAAAAAAAAACCAAAGCTCTAATACCAACTTGTAACACCCCGAGTCGACACGACCACGCGGGGGCTATCTTAGAGCACTTTCGGATTGATCGGCTGGCCCCACAAATTAACACGATTCCTTTGAGTGCACTTTGTCCTCACTCACACACTTCTCAAGAAATTTTTAGAAAATTTCTGAAACTTCATAGGAGGGTCACCCATCCTAAAATTGCTCCATGGCCAACATGCTTAACTGTGGAGTTCATAGGATAGAATCACCAAAAGGATGGTATACCATGTTGATATAAGTAGCCATATTAATCCTTGTAGTACTCTGTTCAATTTGGGGTATTAAAGAAAAAAATAAAAGTGTTGACATTAAGATGTGGGAAAATTAATCTTATGATTCAAATAGAAAGGGATGAATTGATGGAAAAGGCCTTAGTTGGTATATTTTAGGTTATGATGATATATTTTTAATCTCATATTATAAGAAATATTTTACCTATCTCTCCATTTATTTTGGGGACTTTAACTACAATCTTAGACTTATCTTACCTTTTACCCTAACCCCATTACACCTTTAGTAAGCGCATATGATTTTTGTGTTTCATAGAGTTTTTGAGTGGTGGAGAATGAGATTACATGCAAGCCTACGGTTGATCACAATCAATATAGTGAATTTTGAGAGAAACAATTACACATATGAGCATAGAGTGCTTACACTTATATAAAGTGAGGAAGTCTAATTCTCTATTAATCCTTGTCGGTTAAGGATGAGGATCTACATGATCCTAAACCTTGTTATAGTGTCATACTAATTCTAATTTAGGAGTTAGGATTGAGGATTATTCACACCATTGTGTTCATTATATTACTATTAATGCTCGCAATATAGGTCGATTTAGGTATTGTTTGACTTCCTTATGGATAATGTTTTATCATTTAGGGCTTTGATCTCTTTCCCTTCTATCTTTCTTTTCCTTTTTTTTTGGAGTTTTTCTTGAGGACAAGTAAAGAGTAATATGGTGGAGTAGATAAACTAAATATTTTCCATATTTTTACCCACCTTTACCTTATTTTACATAATCTTGTTTGGCATCTTTTTTGTGTTACTTCTTTCTTAGTAAACGTTCTTAGAAAATTTCATATAAGTACAAAAATTCAAGGAAGTGGTGCTTGAAATCAAGAAAATAATCAAATATGGAAGCCATGGAATGAATATAATCAACCCCATATGCCTTTGGAGAAGTGAAGAGAGTTAGAAAGGTGAAAAGAGAAGAAAATGAAGCAAGAGAAGGAAGAAATGGGTATTGCACAATTGCAGCACAACCAGCTGCACGACCATACAACTCTTACTCAAAAATTCTGTGGGAGAACAAAAATTTCATGGCTAGCTAGTGAAACCTTGTACACTCATGCAATTATCTAGGAAACACATTGAGTGAAACCTTGCACAGTCATGCAATTATCTAGGAAACACATTGTGTGAAACCTTGCACAGTCATGCAATTATCTAGCAACCACATTGCAGCTCAATTCATTGCATAGCCTCAGCACACCCTCAACATAGCCATGCATGTGCAATTTTCTAAGAGATGTAAAGCTCCATGACCAACCAATGTAACCAACACTTATTGAACATTAGCAAGATTTTGTCCCACCTTCTTCCAACTTTCTCTACATCGACATTGAAGTGAGTATAAAAGAGAGAAGGTGGACAATATATTAAGGGGGTGGAAGACTTAATATTTCTCCATTATTCCTAAGCAAAAAAATTCCTTATAATTTACTTCAAATTATTATACAAATTTTCTTCTTCAAATCATGATTATTCAAGTGTGTATTTCAACTCTATGAATACTTATTTTTATCTTCAATCTATATTTTGATCTTTTTATTATCTTTTTCATTATTTATTATATCTGCAATATGCATGTCATTTACATTTATTTTTGCATTTCTTTTAATTCATGAGTGAGTAATTATCTTTTCTAGGATTGAACTAGGCTCTATGTGGTATGGATACAATGACTTAAATTATATGTTTTTTGTATGGTTCATATAGGTTGTTTTGTATGTTAGAAATTATTATTATGAGTTAGGTTTGATAAAATTTGATTTATATATAGACGTTGCCTATAACGAAAAGGTTAAAATTAATGTAAAAAAATTAATATACGAATGCGAACTCAAATGATCACGAAAGTAGAGATTTGATTCTTAGGGACTATTTAACTGGTGGTGTTTAATAGACATATAATTTATTAGACATAAAAGTAGTCAATGAATTAGATTAGGTATGTTCCTAGACCTTGAAAGAGGCTAATGAATCACACTAGACTAATTATTTATAGTAATTTTGAACTATACTACATTATACTATTTATTTATTTTTGAATACCAAAAATGAGACTGATGTTCAATCCTATGCTTTACTTCTATAGTTACAGAATCTACAATTTATTAGTCATTTTGTTATTTACTTCCATTTTCTAAATTATAATGATCTAGATGGAAAAAATACTAAAAATTAATAATCAATTACAAAGTTCTATGGATATGACCTTAACATGCTACAACGAATTCATGTACTTGTAGATTAACGACCATCATTAAGTAGCACACTAGGAGTGAAATACCCCAAAATCCTAATTTAGAAAATTATGATAAAATAGGTATTTATTAGAAAATTTATTAAATTTATTATTTTATTAAAATAAGAGGAGTATTTAACACAAAAAATAGGTAAATAAATAAAGAAATTGGGGAATAGAATTTAGGAAAAATTACCAAAAATATCCTAAACTAATATAAAAAGAAATTTAATTATTATTTTCTTAATTTTTATTATTTTTAAATATTCAAAAATACTGAAATATCCTAAATACCCTTACCAACCTATTTTTTCTTTTTTCCTTTTTCCATTTTCCTTCCTTTTTCCTTCTTCTTTTTCACCTTTCACCTTTTTCTTTTTCTGCCATTCTTCCCTAGATTGGGCCATGCTGGGCCCAACTCCCCCTCCTCCCTCACCCTCCAGTTCTCTCCCTTTTTTTTTCTTTCTTTTCTTTTCCCCTTGACAAACCGGTTTGCTCTATCTTCTTCCGCCTCCCTTCTCCTAGTCCTTCAGTTGCAAGTTAGCCTACAAATCTACCGTTGTCCTTCCCCTACTGGTCTACATCTCCCTTCTCTCTCTATTATTTTTTTCCTTTCCCTTTCTTGCCCTAAACTTCCTGTACCTTTTTCCTAACATGTCACTTCCCCTTTCACTTCTCCCCCCTACTGACCTGTGCTCTATAAATTGTTGGCTTGTACTAGCCTGCCACCATTGACCTGTGAGCCCTACCTTATCTGTCCCATTGTCTTCTTCCCCCTTTACCTGATGTTTCCTCCCTTAACCTATAAATACCCCCTATCGTTGCCATTTGGCCCTCGTTACTCTGCCTAGAAAATTCACCATACTTGTGCCACCTCCACTTCAGACACTACACCCTCTTGCGGCCGCACAACACCACTACCTAAAACACCACCCAAACCTTTTCCCTATGTTACCCTCTACCAAACCAAACTAAACCACTCACAACCCTTGATTTCTCCTACACGAGCCACCCCAACCATGCAAAGTTGGTTGCTCGACCTTCCACATTACACCCATCATTGCCCCTCTTGGTGGGTCGCCTCCTCCGCCGCAATCATAGCCTCTCCTACTTCCCCCTACGTTCCTTTCTCCCTTTATCCCTCTCCTTCATCCTCCCTCCTTCTCCACCACCCTCGACCACCACAACCATCACAAATTATGCTGCCATCCTTGCTACACCTCTAGCACCACTCCAACCCTCTCAACCTAGAGGGTCCAACACCACCACAACCAGCATCTAACTCTCTCTCTCTTCTAGCCCTAAAAGGCAACCTTCTCCAACCTAGTTGCCAACCTCACTAGGTTGTGCCCTAACCTTCCTAGCACTTATGTATAATTAGTATAATTATTATCCTTACCTTATCATTCTCATCATCATCATCATCATTATTATTGTTGTTGTTGTTGTTGTTGTTATTGTTATTATTATCATTATCACTATTATTATCATTATCATTATCATTATTAGTATCAGTATCAGTATCAGTATCATTATCGTTATTATTATTATCATTATTATTACTATTTTATTACTACTAGTATTGTTATTATTATTCAAATTAATATTATTATCACTATCATCATCATCATCATCATCATCATCATCATTATTATTATTATTAAAATTATTATCTTTATTATTGCGAATATTGTCAATAATATATTTTCATTGACTAATATAACTACCTAAACCTATTTTGGCTAATAATAGCATGATTAATCATTTTAAGGGTAATATCCTTATTCTTACTACTAAAGCTACAATTTTTATTATTATCCCTAATATTAGGTTATAATAGAGGTGAGTAGATATTAATGAAAATGTTAATAAGAGTGAAGTTAACCCTAGTATTTCCCCTCTTATAGGTGAATCAAGTCTGACCCCTAAGGAGATGTAGGAGCATGCTCCAAGCCCGATGTTGTTTTAGATAAAGATGTGGTTAAGGCCTAATATGTGTAATATGTGCTTTGTATGGTATACGTGATGATATGTTTGTGTAACTTAAGGGGTTATGACTACTTAATTGTAGCACAACGCGGAGTTAACCTAAGTGTATTTATTCTCTTATGCCATGTGTAAAATGATATGTTTCTTGTGCTTTGTGGTCCTTATGTGATGCGGCATTTAGGACATGCATACAAGGAGGTTGTAAAATATATGATGTGGGTGTGAAAAGATGAAAGGGGCAAAGAAAATGAGTTGACCAGAGGGAAGTAAGAATGGCATAAGTATCTCATGACTTATGAGTGGACAAATAAAATAAAGCAAATAAAATAAGAGAGTGAAATGAATCTTGCATAGGGAGTCTAGGGTTTGCATGGGATGATCCTTACTTGGAGAAAATTGAATTGGGGTTTAAGTAAGGTAAGGGAAGAGTTATTGGAGTGATTGGATTCCATGGGTAAAAAATAAAATGTGGGTTTGTATAAGGGTGCATGGGGAAATTTGCTAGGGTTTGGGAGGAAAACCCTAAGTGGAGGAGATTGTGGAAGGGGGAAATAATGGAGAGGATTGAAGTATGGAATGAGAGTAGAAGAATGTCAAATGGAGGGTGAATGTGTGTTATGTGGATGAGGAAATGGTAAGTGAGAGTGATAGTGCGACGTCGTACGAGAAAAGAGAGGTGTTAGGGTTTCGTGGCCACATGTGCAAATTGGGAAGTAAAGTGGGATGCTATGGGATGAATCGAGTGAAGTAATGAGTTGGGGGCAAAGGAATATAGGTTGTGTGAAATAGAGGAAGATTGGGCCATATATGCCACATTAGGGTTTCCTAGAGAAAACCCTAAAGGGAGATAATAAGATAACTCAGAGAAATAAGAAAATGGGCCTCGACCGATGCACATAGGAATTAGGTATTCATGGTAAGTGAGGAGAATGGGGAAAGGATATCTGGACATACTAGGAGGCATAGAAGTCCCAAGATATAGGATGGAGCCTTTCAGGAGAATAGGAGTAGATGAGTTATGTGAGCAGGTAGTCCAAAGGACATGCATGTCTAGGGTGAAAACATACATTGAATAAGATAGATAAGACACTAATCATTACTAGAACAATCCACCAGCATAATAGTAGCCGGGTGCAGGGTGCCCTAGATACCGGTCCACCAATAAATAATAGTGGTTAGGAGTATTCTACTTTGCATGTTTATGATCCATCAGTTATAGTAATGGGGGATCCTAAGCTCAATAAACTAAACCATAAGTTATGATAAGACATAGGAAAGATACTAATTACTTATAGTGAAACACCTTGAGAGTGTAGGCCAGACCGATCCACCAACATAATAGTCATTACCCTAGAAAAGTGTCATAATAATGGTTATTTTATGCTTTTAATGACAGTTTTGAACCGCTATTGAATCGCCTATTATTAAATCTTTAATAACGGTTCATAACCGTCATAAAATAATATATAAAAAACCACAAATATGGGTGTAAACTTGGTATTTAATAATGGTTTTTAAATAAAATTTCTTACTTAAAACCGTTATTAAAACTATATAGTGTTTTTTTTTATATTTTTTGTTTGTTCCATCCCACATACACAGTTATATTTTCAAATATTTACCAAATCTACAATATAAAACAACATCAATTCATATATACATGCATTTATTCCTCCCAAATAATATTTCATATTTTCAATTAAGCTCTAGTTAGTATGTCTCAAAACACTAGGCATACCTAGGAGTCAAAATTAGTAGGCACACCACAATTAGGTAGCTCAACACTCCAAAGTCAAAAGTTCATAGTTCATAACCTATATGACCAAAAGGCGTATATGAAATACAAACCTAAACATGCATGTAGAATATAGATCCCTAGTTAATACCAAATGTATGAGTGCATGTGTTTGGCCCATTAGTCTCTAACTTCATCAATTTCATCAACATTATATTTCTAGCCTCGTGCTGAAAAACTACAACACCCAAGTTTTGATTAATATATGGTTAATACTTAGGTCAAGTACCAAATATATATGTCATGATTCATTAATGAAAAAATATGGAAAAACAAACACATATGGTTTGGATCTATGTTGACCGATCTGTTTTAAACTATCAGATCCATTGCTTTACATATATAGTATCCATAATCATTGCCATCCTTCTATCGTGAACACTGTCAAATAAATTTAGTTAGCTCTGTAACTATTAGATATTAATTCAAGTTAAAACAAAATACATAATAGTTATATTCCTACTTATCATTATAGGCTCATATTGAAGACTCTTTGGGTCTAGGACACCATTCCCACCTCTCCTCTGATACCCTATCTGTAGTGCCCTAATAAATGGAGTTGGATACACAATATTGTAAGTATATATACCTCAAATAATTAAAGTATAACATATGCATAAATATTCTAATGAAGTAAGAAGTGAAAAGTATACTAACATATCAATAAATATTTTCCCACCACGACAAGCAATGTCGAAAGGCACATCATAGGTTCGAAGGGAATGAAACACATATACTTTATTAATATCAAGTTAGACGGCGTACAAAATCCAATGCTCATGTGCGAGGTGAGGAATGAGATAAATCTTGCTGTATTCCTCAATTAAAATGCAGTCCACTAAATAGTTTAAATGCCTGCCCTATATTATTGTAGTATCATTAGCTATGTAGTATGGGCATTTAAGCACAATAGAGGATAACATTCCCTCCATCGTAGCACGACTAGCTACCAATCTATGGGCAACAATAATAATGCATATTTTTTAATAATTGATAACTCATATAAGAGGTCATAAAAATTCCAATATAACAAGAAGTACTAAAATATGAAATATGAAATAATACTTATGTGACATAGACGACAACATTCGTGGTTGACCTCAGTTCCTAATTATAAATGTCACTTATGTCAAATATTGATGCCATGTAAGTAGCATCGTCCCTTCCAATATACCAAAGAGGATAATTAATGAAAATATAATTGTCCCTGAGGTAGTTTTTGGCATAGAAATATAATAAAGCCAGTGCTTGTAGAGGTTGGCTCTTCTCTGAAGAAGGAATTTTTTGTGGGGCAACTGATTTTTTTAATTTAGCTCTCTTTTCTTTAGCAGCGCACTCTTTTGTGTTGCTTATTCTACTAGTGCCTCTCTTGGTTTCATTAGTAGGAGCAGTATTCTTTTTTTGTTCCTTAATTGATAATAATAAATGAAATTTTTATTGAGCATATACATATAAAAACGTTATAAAAAAGTGTAAGTAAAAAATAGGGTCTAATAATGATGTTGAATGTCATTAACTCTTCAGTAGTGAGATGTATTTGATCTGTAGGCTAAGGCATGAAGCTTCCATGAGCTTCTAACACTGTGGTTACCTCATCGCCTTCTTTATAACAAGGTAAGGGTATACTGCCAATGATTGGAGTGTTAATACTCATAGGCTTTGTACTTATGTAACACCCCAAAATTCACTATATTTTTTTTGAAAGCGGAAGTAATTAAAATACTTAATTTAAAACCCGTGAATTCTGGAGATGTTACCGCCACACTTAGTACCAGACTGGTTCTCTCCGACCATTCCAGTACCAAGTGCTAAGGCTAAGAAAAGATTTACATTAAACTCAAACCAACAGTTCATAAAAGAACTCGAAAGATCATTCATTAAAAATTAGAGTACGCGTAAAGAATCATGAATTAATAATAAGATAGAAATCAGAGTGCGAAATCAAAATTCCTCGAAAGGAGTAATAGCTACAAAAATTAATATTTAATTTCGAAAAATCCAAAACAAAAGGAATAATAAGGAGCAATAGAGGTTACATAGAGACTAAAATATGGCCACAACTCTCTCCAACTTTGAGCTAAACATGCTCAACACTCAGCCCCACCGGATATCTCACCCATCTACATAAAGTCAGAAGGGCATACTACTCGTGGGAATGAGCAGCACCCATGAAAAGGGTGATCAGTACGCTATGTACTGAGTAAGGTAACCGAGCACTAAGGCCAACACATAAGCACATAAAATCATGCAGAAGAATAGAAGAATAGAATTACAAATGCATATGATCAACCAGGTAAAAGTACAAAGGCCCATGAATAATCTGGATTAATCACTTAATTAATCTCTTATCATAATCCGATTCACACCATGCCTTTTATCAATCCATGCGAGCATAGGAACACCCCACTATTATAACCGATGGGCTGGTCACAATAGAGCATCATGCCCTAACCACTATTATTACCGGTGGATCAGTTACGATAGGGTCAAATCCTAACCACTATTTTAGCCGGTGGATCGGTCACATATAGGATAAAAACCCTAACCACTATTCTTAACTGGTGGATCGGTTCGGTTCCTCCTCCCATGGTGTTCCACTATAAGTAATTAGTGTCTTTTATTTGCCTTAGCAAAACTCTGGTTTATTTTCATTGAGATCGGGATCCCCCACTATTATAACCGGTGGGCCGGTCACACATAGGACATCATGTCCTAACCACTATTATTACCGGTGGATCGGTCACAATAAGGTAAAACCCTAACCACTATTATTACCGGTGGATCGGTTGCACATAGGGTAAAACCCTAACCACTATTAGTGACCGGTGTATCGGCTGGTCCCATCTCAATATCTTCCACTTTGAGTAATTAGTGTCTTAAATATTTTATTCAAAGGCTTTCCCCATGGACATGCATGAATCATAAATCATAAATTCCATATTCATCATCATACTTTATTCACCAATTACACATGTGCTACTACCAAACCCTAGACATGCATAAATCGCTCCCTTTACACTTATCCTCCAATTCTACTTCACATCTCACTCTAGGGTTTTATCCTGAAACCCTAATTTTAGGCCTTAACATCCCCTCTTACTCCACCTCACATCACCCAAATCATTTTAACACTCCACACATCACGAATCATCGATTCCATTCTCATAATTACACCTTAATCACCAAAAACACATGATACAACAAAAACCTTAAGCAGCGACACCAAACCCTAATCAACCACCACAAACCATAATTAACCACTCCAAACCTTAATTAACCACAAAAATTCACAATTAGCCACTCCAAACCCTAGCTCCATCTCCTACGTACGTAGATAATGTTCCACGTATTATTTTCCATCCAAAGTGTTTAAATACCCAAAAAACGCTTACATTACCTTCCTTACATCCCAAATTAACTTTTCATACGTAAATTTCATACCCATGCAGACATTAACCTCCCCATGCAAACCTTCGAACTTCTTCATGCAACCCTAAAATTCCACGTGAAACCTTAAATTCAACCATGCAAACCCTAATACCACCATACAACCATCAATGCCACCATGTAAACCCTAATACTATGATACAATTATAAATACCACCATACAAACCATGATTCCGTCATACAAAACCCTAAATTCAATCCACACAAAACCAAAGATTCACCCATACCAAACCTAAATTCAAACCATATAAAACCCAAAGATTTGTCTATACCAAACCCTAAATTCAATCCATACCAACCAAATATTCATCCTTACCAAACCTTAGATTCAAATCACATAAAACCGAAGATTCATCCTTACCTTACCATTGATTAGATTCTCCCATTCATAACCACAAATTAGATTTTTCCATATAAAACCATAAGTTAGATTCTCCCACATAAAATCATATATTAGAATCTCCCAAGCAAAACCATAAATTGGATTCCCCCAAACAAATCATAAATTAGATTCTCCCAATCAAATCATAAATTAAATTCTCCCAAATTACATCATAAATTAAATTCTCCCAAATAAACCATAAATTTGATTTTCCCATATAACATCATAAATTAGATTCTCCCAATTAACATTATAAATTAGATTCTCCCAAACACACCATAAATTCGATTCTCCCATGTAACATCATAAATTAGATTCTCCTAAATAAAACCATATATTATATTCTCCACATAAAACCATAAATTATATTCTTCCACATAAAACCATACATTATATTATTCCTTATAAAACCATAAAATTAGGTCAACTCACTTCCCTTAGTCAAATTCTTTCCCCATCCTCCTTTTTCATCCTTTCTCCCACACAAACCACATCGACATCCTCTCATGCATGTCTTACAAGGTCACAACACATATCGTCACTCACACATAATACACATGCCATAAAAAAAATACTTCAACTCCATGTCATACCACATATAAAATAATTAATAATAATAAACATAGGATATATAGCATGCGAAACACATAATGTATATAAGCACACAAATGGCCTTAGCACCCCGTACCTAAAACGACACCGGTCTTGGAGCACGCTCCTATGCCTCCTTAGGGCTTTGACTAGTCTCATCTATTATGAGGGAAAAGCTAAAATTAGACTCCTTCCTATCAAAAATACTATTAAAAACTAACTTAATATAAGACTAGGCTTTGATAAAATATTAAAATAATAATAGCAAAAATACCAAAAATAATATCGATATTAATAATAATAAGGTTAATAAAAATAGTAACAATAATAATAAGAAGGACATTACTCAAAATATAGTAAAATAAGGGCTTCATCCCTTTTACTAAAATAATACAACTAATAATAATATTAGTAAATTAAATAACTAAATTTAGTAATAATAATAGTGATGAAATAATAATAATAATAATAATAATAATAATAATAATAATAATAATAATAATACATTATTAGCAAAACTAATGTTAAAATATTTGTATAAATCTTAATGGAATAAGAATAATGGAAATTTGAAATAGGAATAATAATTATTATTATACTTATAACATTTTAATAATAATAATAGTAAATATAGAAATAATAAGAATAATAATAATAAAATCAAATTAAAATACAATAGGCTTCAGCCCTCATCATAAATAATAATAAAAACATTAATACCAATAATAATAATAATGCATATTAAAAATATAAATATTAAGAATAATAATAATAGTATTTATATGCAAATAATTGAAATAAAATAATTTAGGGGTTATAAAAATAGGGAAAATGGCAGAGAGGGTCTAGGGTTCAACCATAGGCTGATGGGAATAGGCGGCACTAGCGGTGGTTCACGGCGGCGGCGGCGGTGGCCGGAAAAAGAAAAGAAAGAGGGGAAAGTTGCATGCTAGGAATAAGATAAGGAGACTTAAGATGGGAGCTGGGGTGTTTTGAGTTTCTCAGAAGGAGAGGGACATAATGAGGGTGGCGGCGTACGGCGGCGATGGTGGTGCCCGAATGGAGGAGAAGGAGAAAGAGATAGGAGGAGAAGGAGAAAGAGGAAAATAAAGGTATGGGGAGATAGAGGAGGGTCTACAGAAGATTTTGGAGGTGAAAGAAGAGGCAGAAACGGTTGAAGAGGTGGCTAAGGGCGGTGCAAAGGGTGGCAGAGGTGGAAGAAAGGGCTGTTTGGGAAGGCAACTTTGCACAGCTGGGTCGGCTTGTGAAGGAAGAATCGAAGGGTGAGGGAGGTTTGGTTAGCTAGAGGAAGGTTCAAGGAAGAGTTTGGTGGCTAGGGACGGCGGCTAAGTTGGCCGGAGGCGGCGAGCGAAGCGTTTAAAGGGGTGGCGGCGAGAAGGACGGAAAATTATGGGCAGGAGACAAAAGCTCGATACAGGGCTACTTACGAGGGTATTTATAAGCTTTAGAAGAGAGGGTAGGGTTCTGTGGATCGGCTAGGAAATATGGAAGATAGGGTTCTGGTCGCCGGTGGCGAGGTTGGCCGATAGAAATCAAAACGACAGGAGGGTAGCTGGTTGGGAGAAAGGGTAAAACGTGCGAGAATAAGGGAGAAGTAGGTTGGGCTGATGAGGTAGTTGAATCGGTGAGGGAGAGAGGAGAAAGATTGGCCAGATCAACGGCAAAGTTGGCGGCGAAAATCTCTGCTGGGCAGCGGAGTTGCAAGCAGGTCGGCGGTGGGGATGACAAGTGCGAAGGCTGGGGAAGAAGAAAGGTTGGGCTGGACCGGTCGGCCGAGAGAAAAAAGAAAAGAAAGAAAAGAAGAGAAGAGGGAGACCGGGGGGATCGGGCGGCAATGGTTAAAATTCATTAAACAATATGATGCGTGTTGAGTAGAGAAAAGAAGAAACGCGGCACTTCGAGGCAGGCTGCGCTGAAGGAGAAACGGATTGATGTTTGGGCCGCGAGAAAGGAAAGTAAGGGAAAGACGGGCTTGGGCCGTTGGGCTGGCCCAAGTAGGGGGAAAAGAAAAAGAAAAAGAAAAGAAGAAGAAAGAAAAAGAAAGAAAAAGAAAGAAAAGGAAAAAAAGGGAAAAAGGAAAAGAGAAAAATAATTATTTTAGGTATTTAAATTAATTAAAATATTTGGGATATTTGAAAATAATAATATTTATTTAAAATAATATTTAAATCCCTTTTTATACTAAATTAGGATTTTTAAAAGATTTTCCATAAATTCAATTTTAGTTAGAAATAAAATTCATATTAATTTGAAAATATTTTATCCTTCTTATTTTAAATAAAATAATTTATTTAATTAATTTCTAAAATAAAATCCTTAATTAGCTAAAATACCAAAATTTCTTCAAATTAAAATACTTTTAAATTCCTTCTTAATTTGCCCTAAAAAATTTTCTTTTTATTTTAAATACAATAATTTATTTAATTAATTTTTAAAATAAAATCCTTAATTATTTAAAATACCAAACTTTTCTATTAAAAATTATTTATTATTTTCTTCTTGAATAGCCCTAATTAATTATACTTTTATTTTAATAAAAATAATTTATTTATATAATTTTTCTAATAAAATCTCATTTAAATATAATTTATAAAATTAGAAATTTTTGGGGCATTTCAACTTAGAGCTAAATTATACCTACACACTGTTTGTGTTTGGGTACTATAACTGATGCGTACCCTTACCTTTGCTAAAAGAGTTTAAAGGTCATTCGCTAACAAGTTACATTTAAGAAAACCCTAAAATAAAATATCACACATTCTTAATTGTTTATGACACCGAATACTTTAGTAACAATTCATAGTTTGTAATGCTTACCTCAGAAAGGGAAGAAAGATGTGCATCATCTTTGCAACTATCTTTAACGCTATTTACATTGGGTATGTTAAGCTGATCATGGTCAACTAAATGAAATGGCTTATACCCTTGAGATTTAATAAATGATAACTCTTGGTCCATTGTTACCATCCGTTCGAATGCCATGTTTAATTTCTCGTCGAGGATGGCCACTTTCTCATTAGTGCTATAAAACCAAGAGATTAACCACACAAGCTAGTTCTTGTAACACCTAATCCAAGACCCCTATGTCTTTTGGGGTGTTATATAATTCCTATAGACTGGGATGCAATGTTATATTGGTCTACCCCTTCCATAGCATATGATGTTTCAAGTTCACCCTGTCATGTATACAATATATTTAAATTTAGCATATAGGAATAATCAGAATACAATAGTTTCTAAAATAAGTAGGGTTCGGGATATCTACAAAATTATAATTTTTTTACAGCAACATCTACATTTTCATTAATATATCCATCTTTTGTTTCTCTAGCCTTCTTCTATAATGGACCAATATTGATGGACAAGGTAAATGAATCCAAGTCTTTGGCTAGGAGTTGTAAATCAAGAAATAATCTTAAATTAAGAATATTATTATAACATTAGACTTTCACATGTAAATAGGAAAATCAAAATCGCATACCAACTCCTCTTCAAGTCCTCCATAGCCTTTGCGAGCTATATTATGCCGGTATTCATTCTGTTTAGCAATATTTTTATTTTCGGAAAATTTTTCCTATGTTACAAGATAAAATATAATCACATGGTTGTTTAAATATCAATGAAGTATTCTTAATCAAAAAGTTTAATTGTTATCTATCAAATCTCTTAAAATCCTTCAAAAGATGATATACAATAAATTGGTTCCAACTTTCTTGATACACGAAACCATATTGTTTGGGTGGGTTCTGGCTTAGAGAGCCATCTCTCTTTCTTTAAATTTTTTTATGAGCTAAGTATGACCTACATGTTCTTAGACGCTCCCCACAATGTCTAAGAAGCTATTTATTCCTAGTCTCTGGGACATTGAAGACTCAGCAAAATAAGACATATAAATGTATACTAATATGAACTTATTAAAATTATTAATATCTGACATACAAAAATGATTAAATAAAATAGTAGATTTACTATGATTTCCTCCGAATATGCTCCTTGTGACCCATTGGAATCTAATTCCAATTATTATAATAGATAGGAACATGGTTATATGTGACAAATGAAATGTATATCAAGAACACGTCTGTGTAAGGCCAATGGGAAGATTGTAAGTATTCCATCCCAACTTGACTAGTTCTCCTTTATTCTGCATGTCCATGATGATTATCATAATATTAGGTCCTCTCTTCCCCTCTTCATCTCTACTGTCCCTATCAACTATTTTGTTAGCCATATCTCTACAAAAAAACTAATAAATAAAGTGTGTTAGAATGTTATGTATTGACCATAATGTAACACTAAATTATTTTTTGACACAATAAATATCCAATGAGGAAGGTAAAAAATGGATTTAAAAAAACCAGCACACATATCATATGTTACAATATTTTTACCCTCATTGACTTCTTCTCCTTCTTTGTTCTCCCCTTCTTTTAGGATTTGTTTGAGGATTTCATACATATATTAATTCATGATGATCATCCCTGACATTTATTTCCTCTTCATTAGTTTTATTTTTATCATCGTTCAACAATTGAGGTGCTTGTACAACTGAGACACACTCTTGATTCCAATTGACATCATTTTCATCATCACATTCATTAGCATTTCTTTTCTTCCTACATAGTACCATAAACCATCTATTATTAATAGGATTAGTGACAAAGAATACTTGTGTTACTTGTGATGCTATGATGAATGGGTCTTGGTTATGCCCTGCCCTTTTTAGATCTACTAATGTGAATCCACCTTCATATCTAACCTCATAGCTATTATCAACCCATTTGCTGCCAAATATAGGAACTTTAAATATAGTATAATCTAACTCCCATATATATTCGGTCACACCATAATAATTCATATTTGCATGTTTGGATTCTTGTCTTTTGCAATAGTAACATGCATTGCCTCAACCACTAATTTCACCCCATTGTTCTACATTGTACTCTTCTGATTTTGTTATTTTGTATAAAAAATGTAGCCATTGATCATATAACTGGTATATGAAAAAACTTCATAATGAAGTTTCTAAGATAACCAATGAAGGGTTTTAGAAATTGAAGTTGTGAAATGTCCGATGAGTGGAATGATGTGATCTCTTATCCAATCAATAAAGGAAAAATTATTTTTATTGATTATCTATTTCTCAGTCTTTGATGGTTTTCAATCTATATAGAAAGCATATGTTCTTCAATATACGGCTGAACATCATCACTGTTGTGTAATACATATAGATATGCTTTATGAAACATGTTAGGGTCTACACGGCCAAACAGTTTGCCCTTCATACCCTATCTTTTGATTTACCTTGCATGTTGCGAGTTAGGAATACAAAGAGCTTCGACATTTAACAAGTACTTCATGTAAAAATCAATTGCTTCTTCTACAAGGTAACTCTCAACAATTTATCCTTCTAGATGACATCCATTCTTCACATAACCTTTTATCAACATCATAAACCATTCAAAAGGGTACATCTAGTGCCCATGAATAGGTCCTAGCATTTTTATCTTATAAACTAAATCAACAGCTAGATGTACCATAATATTAAAGAATGAGGGTGAAAAATACAATTCAAGTTGGCACAAAGTAAATACAATCCCTCTTTTCAAGGCATCTAAACTATGAGGATGTATGACTTTAGAGGATATGGCGTTAAAGAACCAACAATGCCTCATGATAGTAGTTCAAACATGCTTTGCTAAAAATCCACATATAGCTATGGGTAACAAATGCTGCATCAAAATATGACAATTATGAGTCTTCATGCTAATTAGTTTTAACTCTTTCATTGACACGAGCCTTCTGATATTTGAAGAATACCCTTCTGAAACCTTGACATTATTAAAGAATTTGAAAAATAAAATTTTCTCTTTTCTGGAAAGAGTATGACACGCCGGTGGTAAATATGTTCTTCTTCCATTGTCTCGTGGTGCCATTTCTTGTCTAATACCCATTTCTTCCATATCCATTCAAGCATTGAATCCATCTTTGGTCTTTCGTGGAACATTAAGTAATGTACCAATAAGATTGTC
Source organism: Tamarix austromongolica (assembly GCA_039764185.1). NCBI lineage: Eukaryota > Viridiplantae > Streptophyta > Magnoliopsida > Caryophyllales > Tamaricaceae > Tamarix > Tamarix austromongolica. The sequence continues at coordinate 124,260,525 of CM077809.1, forward strand.
ACATATATTTTTCTCAATATGCATTACATCAAGGGCATGTCTCACGTATAGAGATTCCCAATAAGGATGGTCAAAGAATATTGACATCTTCTTCCACCCAATTGATAGAGGCTTATATTTATTCTTCTTTACAAACTTGACACTCAAATTTTTCATCCTCAACCACACTTGTTGACCCATCAATTAGATTGGTGCCTGTCATCCATTATGGAGAGTCACATGGATGTCTAAGAAGCCTTCCATCTATCTTCTCATCAGCATACCATCTCAAGTTCTTGGCATCTTCAACATCATTAAACATCCACTTTAATCTTGTTATTATATGAAAATACCTTAGCAACTTAGTGGGCACCTCGTTCTCCTTGTAAGAGAAGAAAGGTAAGAGAGGGAAGGTGTAGAGCCTGAAATTTTTAGCAAGCAATAGAACTGAGCAAAATAAAAGGCGAGATATGGGATTTAATAAGGGTTCTTAAAAGAACCATTATTAAAACTTCTAAGCCTTTTGACAACCCGTATTATAGAAACCATTATTAAATGAGTTTTTAATAACACTTTTTCCTATAACATTATTAAACCTACCATGTATAATTTTAGTGTTGGGGTTTTAATAACGATTTTGAAATATAACCATGGGCAACTAATAGTGGTCAAGAGCATTCTTCCCTATATATTTTCGATCCACCAACTATAATAGTAAGCCTTCCGTACTCACACGGACTTATAAAGTACACTGAATAAAGATCTAATGGTTATGTTTATGTGAATTGTAGCATGGCCTATACTATCTATATTTAATGTATGTTTTATTTGTATAGTTACCTACTTGTGTTATATGTATTCTGTGTATGGCCTTAATTGCATGGTGACCTTACTCAGTATGTAGTATACTGATTACTCATTTTATGGGTGTTGCTCATTCTCATGAGTAGAGGCCCTTGTTGAGTTTATGTCGGTAAGACATGTCGTTTTCGATGACTATGACACGTATGAGGTGTTAGGCGTGACTAAGAGTTGACTATCTCGAACTTGGCATGGAGATGGTAGAGCGATGTAGACTAGACTTTTCTTATTTCTATTTTCATTTTATTGTGTTATATATTTTATCCCTTTGGGGACTTTGTCTATGTAACCCTTTTTCAGCTGTAATAACTTTTGATAATGCACTCTGATTCTCTCAATATGAATATTTAATTTTTCTATGTTTCTCTACCTTAATTGTGTTTAATGATTTGTGAAATTATCCTTAGCCTTATAGTTGGTGCTAAACTGTTTGGGGCTAAGCTTATACTAATCACGCTGGTAGCACCCCCATGCTTGTGGTTGTTTTAATTAAACCAAAATTTTTAACTGTGATTTTTAGGGATGTTACATAATGAGCCAAGCTAATGCTCACATTCCTTACTAGCGCAATAACCTCTAATGACACCATATTATTAACCTATACATTACATGAATCAATCAAAAAATTCTTACATACAATCTTAGCAAATTATTATATGGAAATAACTAAGAAAAAGTCTTAAGTTATATATAAATTATAACTAGATCTTCTTTGACTTAAAAAGTATGACTTCCATGTAAAATAGCTCCACTGAATTGTGATAACTTGTAATGTAAGAAACATTCTTAAGTCATTTGACTTCTTGAATCCTCTCTTTTAAAATGTGTGAGATACCATCAAGAATCACTTCGAACATAGTTATTATGGTTTTTCAAAGTTATATCATCAAAGACAAATATAGTAATAGGGTCCATTATTAATAATTCCAAATCCTCATTTACATGAGAATCATTATATCCTCCTACATCAATTTATCTTTTAAAAAAATTGGCACATGCTTAATCGAAGATGGTGGATTTTAGGTTAATGGACCAGCAAAATTTAAGATAGAGAAAAGAGATAAGAAGTAGGACAATATTTGATCTAAGGTATAGCAAAAGATCAAAAACTCACGTCTACTACTTAATTTCTCAACACTTGTGATAAACATTGTCATAATTTTCACTCAAGAAAAGTTTTGACTCAACTTTGCAAGGGTCCATATAGAGCTCAAGATTCTAATTTTTAATTCAATGGGGTATCATGCTCCATTGTGTTGAGGCTACCCATTTTTATAGTGGTAGTTATGAGTATAAAAAGTAAATTTTACCCTTCCCTTTTACTTACCTAGTTACATTCCAAGTGATATAGTCACCAAATACAAGATAATAAGGAGTTGAATTGTAACCAAATTTGATCCAACACATGTGAGGTGATATGGGTTGATTTTGATATCCATACTCATAATGGCTAACCATACACGTGTACATTGATAGGTATTATATCAAGGTACAATCATTCAATTACTTTCATATTTTTGATCAAAAAAATAATAAAATTTTGCTGGGTAATGTCCATGACCTGCAAGTGGGTTGACTTAAGTTGGTTTTGATGATGATATTACCTAGGGTTAACTTGGCTGCTTTCTACACCCACTCCATCATCTAATTACTTTACGTTTTCTTACCATTTTTTATTTCAAAAATGGCTGCATCATGTGGTTGGTTTGTCTTTGGCTTAAGTGCCACAAAACTTGATAATTCTAAGTGCACAACACATAAGGGTTCGCTAGAAATTGGAGGAGTTGATGTACCACCTTACATTAGCCATGCACGTAACTTACATGCTTTGTGCATGGGCTAATACATCTACTTTTTTTCTCTCTATTTCTTTAAGTTAATTAATTTTATCCAAGTTAAAAGTTTTTTGTGGTCTCCTAACTTAAGAAAATTAATTTGTTAAATATTATTATAGGATGCTTAAGTTACTTCCTTATTTATATATGGTTCTTCATGTAATAAGGGAAGTAAATCACCATCATTAAATGTGTTTAATACATTCCCCATATCTAGTGGTAGCTCAAGATGATAAGAATCACTTCTAATCTTCTCAAGAACCTTGAATGGTCCATTAGTTATTGGAATAAGCTTCTTCTTTTTTTCTTGTAGAGAGAAACCTTTCCTTTCTAACATGTAGCCACACAAGATCTCCTAGTTAACATTTTTTTTCTCTTCAATGTTCATTGTCCTTCATTTTATTTTTTTCATTGACCTTCTTGATTCTTGCTCTAACTTTCTTATGTATTTCTTGAAGGCTTAAATTCTATCTTCCACTTTAAAACTTGTTTAAGCCTTGATAGGAAGTGGAGTGAGTGCAATGGGAGGGATGAGGTTGATAACATACACGATCTCAAATGGAAAATGGATGATAGTGTATGTGGGGGGCCTGTTGTATGTAAATTCTATGTGAGGAAGCTTAAGGTCCCAATCCTTGAGGGAATTATGCACCAAGCTGTGTATGATAGTAATTAGGGCCTGATTAGTTACACTTGTTTGGCCATATATTTATGGGTGGTAGGTGGTGCTAAATAGAATTTTTGTACCAACCAACCTCCACAAATTTTTTGAAAAATAGCTAAGGAACTTGGAATCCTTATCCAAGACAATGGACTTAGGAATACCATGCAACCTTACTATTTCCTTATAGGATATATTAGCTATGTAGGTGCTATCGAACTTCATATAACAAGTGAAAAAGTGAGCCATCTTAGAGAACCAATCCACCACCACCATAATGGCATAACTTTTCTTTTGATTAGTAGGCAAAGCCATTATGAATTCTATACTCAAATAGTCCTAAGGTCAATGAGAGAGGGATAATGGAGTGTAGATTTCATGTACATCATTTATCATCTTAGGCTGATAGAAGTATTTCTAAAGCATGCTATAGGTCTTGTTGATACCAAAATTTCTAGCAAGCCCACCTCCTTGTGCCTCTTGTACCAACAAATCATGAATGGGACTCTTGGAGATGTATAGCTTGGTATTCATGAAGAGTAAAACATCTTGTATGACATAGATGCTTCTAAGATTGTCTCCATCTTCAAAGTAACTTGAAAATTATTCATCTTCATTATATAACTCCTTCAAGAATCCAAATCCTAAGACTCCAACTTCTTATAGGTATAATGTAAAATACCTTCTAGAGAGGGCATTACCTACTACATTGGTTTTGCAACACATATGTTTCGCTATAAAAGAGAAATATTATAAACTATATATCTATCTACCATACCTAGGATTAACTTTATGTTACCCATTAACAAAATTTAGAGACTCATGATTAGGATGTATTATAAATTATGCAAGCCTTGGATAATGGGACCAATGACATAGGGCCCTAATAATAGCATAAAACTCCTTATCATATGCAATATATTTGGATCTTGATCCCTTGACCTTCTCACTAAAATAAGCTATTGGCTTGCCTTCTTGTAGTAGGATCACTTCAATCCCAACTCCTCTTGCATAGCATTAAACTTAAAACTTTAGCAAAATCTTGTACCCTCAAGATGGGGGGCCTCAATTATCTTTCCCCTAATCATCTCAAAGGCTTCTTAAGTTGTAGGTGAACTTGAATTCCCCCTTCTTGAGAAAATAATTCATAAGGGCCAAAATAATTCTAAATCCTTTCATGAACCTCCTATAAAATGAGGCAAGTAAATGGAAGAATCGATCAGAGGTAATGGATTTCGGTGTAGGCCATGAAATTTTTTCCTCCACTTTTTGACTCATCCATTAAAATACCAAAAAACCCTATAAAGGTGAATTTTGATGCAAATAAGTCGCACTTCTCTAAATTTCCATAGAACTTTTTGATCCTATGGGGCAAAAATGTAAGCATCAAATGCTTTACATGGTATTCACTATAAGAGGAGTACACAAGTATTTCATCAAAGTGCACTAAAAAAAATTTAGAGAGGAAGGTTTTGGGTGCATTGTAGAGACCGAAAGTCTATTCATATAATCCTCCCTTGATCTTAAAGATGGTCCTCCATTCAGCTCCCTCTTTTACTCTAATCTTGTAGTATGTACTCCACAAATAAATCTTCAAAAACACATAAGCCTTAATAAGCAGTCCAATATATCATTAAGTCTTGATATAGGATACCTATACATGATGAAGATGTTCTTGATAGCTCAACAATCAACACAAATCCTCATACTCCCATCATTCTTTGGTACCAAAAATTCTAGTGCTAAATAAAGGCTAAGGGATTTTCTAATGAAACCTTTTTGCAATAACTTGTCAACTAGACTTTGTAACTCCTTATCCTCCTTAGGATTACACCTTTAAGCAGGATTATTAGGGATTGTAGAACTAGGCACCAAGTTAATTTGGTTCTCGATACCCCTTTAGGGGGATAGCTCACTATTTTGTTCTTTTGGGAAGAAATACCCAAAATACCCTAGGAAAAGGTTTGACTCATGGGTCACTACACCCACAAACTTTATTATCTTCAAGAAATAACAAAAAAATACATGATCTTCCCTTTAGCTTATACCTTATCTATCCCATTTTTTGTTCCCTCACTAACTAGTGATGAACGGGGACTAATATGAGTGTGTATAATATTATTTTTGGAAAATTTCAAACAATAAGTGTTCGCTCTATCATCATGTTGGACATACCTATCATATTTCCATGGTCTTCCTAGCAATAGAATATTAGCGTCCATAATACCACATCACATACCACATTATCTTCGTAGGTTTTTCTAATGGAAAAATGAACTAAAATTTCCTTGCTCACTTCAACCATGCTTTCCTTATTACGCCATTATTACTTATATTGTTTGGCATGTTGAGTCGTAGGAAAGTTAAGTTTCTCCACAAGTGTGCTAAAGGATACATTAGCATAATAACCTCCATCAATAATAAGAGATCATACCTTACCAAGGATTATGCACTTGGTTGGAAATATGTTCTCTTGTTGTATCTCCTCCCCTGCAAACTCATTGTTGTGCAACAGCGTTATCACTATTAGGGCCTCTCTTACATTTGGGGGTACCTCTTATTTCTCTTCTTCCTCCTCATAAATTGATTTGGTCTATTCCATTTTCTCCTCATGGAAAGCCTCCTAAAATTCATAGAGTCATAAAAATATTATCGAACACTCATTTTGATATTTCCCTAGCCCTTGACACTTGAAGCACTTTATGACCTTCTCATTGTTAGGTTCAAACTTTACACCTTTCCCCTTGTCCTTCACTTTAGAAATTTAAATCTAAAGGAATGGCATAGACTATGAGGGGATCTGTTTAGAAGTATTTGCCATAAACTTTGGTCCTCTGTTCTCCTTCTTATTTTCCACCATAGTAGCTAGATGAAAAATCTCACCTAAGGTATAGTACATCTATAACTCCACCTTGAGTGCAATGTCACTTCTTAACCCTCCAAGGAAAAATGACTTTTTGTGCTCCTCAAATTCGGTCAACTCTAACCTCATTTTCAACCACTCAAACTCCATGATGTATTCTTCAACACTTATTAAGCCTTACTCTATGGAGGCCATCTAGTTGTATAAGTCTTGAGTGTAAGGTGATAGATGAGATTTATAGATTATTTTCATGCTTAAAAATATCATTTATCTCTCATTAATTCTATTAGATTTAATCTTTTCGTCGAGTTTTCCTCCTTTGAATAAATTTTAAAGGAAAGAAAAAAATTGAAGAAATTCAAAGAGAAGTCAATGAAAAGAAGAAATCAAGTAAAGAAAACATCAAGAAATGTTGAATCAAGGAGAGCAAAGTTGGAAATGGGACAAATACATCAAGAGAAGCTAGGCTGAAACTTTCAAAGAAATTGAGTGGAAGGAACAAAAACATGGCACCCCCGTGTTTCATAAACACGGGCCGTGTTAATTATCTCGAGCATCGATCTTTAAATCCTTGTCAGCAGAACAGCTGGAAGAAAACACGGGGATCCCTTGTTTCCAAAACTCGGACCGTGTTCCCATTTAAAAATGTGTAACTGTCCCCGCGACCTGTATCTCATGTATTTCTATTTAAGAACAGGGTTCGGGACTGAGAGAAGAGATCGAAAAATATTGGGATGTATTTTTCTTCCTTTATTCCTCTAGAATATACATGTAATGCACAATTCCAACTTTTTGATCTTCTTGAATTCTAGTGATGATTTGACAATCTACACTTTAATTTATAAGTCTTCCTTATTTCTTTATGAATTTTAGTATCTTCATTTTTGTTAAATCTAAGTAGATTATCTGTAATTTTACTTGTGTTCACTATATTATCATCTAATTGTATCAATAGTAGATTTCGTGAATGTGTTGTTGTTATTAATTTTCAAGGTTTGTATGTAATTGTGTGAATTGTGAATATGCAGATATTTGAGTAATTTGAATAGGGTAGGATGAATTGAGGATGGAATTATATCCTAATTACCTTTTCATATTTTAAATTTTTGATTCTATATGAAGTTTAATTGAATTAATGGATCGAATTGCATGATTATGTATCATAGATTAAGATTTTTGAACTAATTAGATTGATCACCTATTTAGTTTGGAACTTAATCTTTGCTAAGGTAATAAAATTAACCCGAATTTGTTAATTAATTTATCTAAAGTAGCAAGAAGATTAATTATTAATCTTATCCATTAATTCGTGCAATTGCATATTCCGAGCTTATGTGATTATGATTGTAGTTGGCTGGTTTTCGTTCATAATGCTACCATTAATTGAATCTAGTGTTCGTAACCTAGGTTATTAAATGGGTAGAAAATAAATTGAGAGCATATTCAATTTATTAAGGTTGAGAGGAAGTAAGGGAATTTGTTATTATGAATTTCTTAAGTCAACATTAAATAGTTTAGAATCATTCGTCGTATTTGAATGTTTGGTATTTTAATTCCATCATCAATTCATTCTTCCCCTATTTGTCAATTAGTGATTAAGATTTAGTACAATTAGATTTAGTATTAGAATCAATGAAACTTTATAAACGGGGTTATAATATCAATAACAAAATTAGTGATTAAAACGTCATTCCTTGTGGGTTCGAGTCCTTATTGCCATATACTACGTATTTGGGATTTAGGATTTATTTAAATTTGTTGTATTCATGACAGTGCATCAATTTTTTGGCGCCGTTGCCGGGGAGTGGCAATTATAATCTTTAGTTTTTTTTGGTGTGTTTCTTATTTTAGTTTTTGATAAATTCTTCACGTGAACTCATCTAGTCTTTGATTGTGTGAAATCTTCAGGCACTCGCAATTGAGATCATTTGCAATCAAGCATCAAGGACAAATTATTCCAACCATAGATCCAAACTCATCTTCTCCAATTGCAACTAGGACGAGAAGGAAATTGGAACAAGCTAGCCATATTCCATTACCTTTTAAAGAAAGTTCCACAAATTTGGGAGAAGACAGTATAGACGATTTGTTTAGTACACCTTGCTACATTAATCCACCGATGGCGGATCGAACTCTCAAGAAGCTAGTTGCTCCTGTCTTCAACCCTAATCTTTTATGCATTAGGTATCCTGCTGATAATGGTACTTGTAAGATCAAACCTAGATTAATATGAGCTTTACCTATTTTTATAGGTTTTAGAGACAACAACTCCATGGGTTCAGGTTGTTTCACCTACCCAAATAAATTTCTCAAGGAATTCCATATAGCTTGTTCTGGTATGAAGCCGAATGGAGTAAGTGTAGAACAACTTAAACTCAAAGCTTTTCCTTTTGCTTTAGCTGATGCTGCTAAGGAATGGTTATATGATCTACTAGGAGGCTCGGTAAACACTTGGACTGATATGTAAAAGGTTTTCCTTGAAAAATATTTTCCTTCATCGAGAGCAACTAATATAAGAAAGGAAATATGTGGTATTAGGCAAGATGGAGGAGAATCTTTACATGAATATTGGGAACGTTTCAAGAAATTGTGTGGTAGTTGTCCTAATCATCAAATTAGTGAACAATTATTAATACAATATTTTTACGAAGGTTTATCTCCTATGGATTGCAATATGATAGATGCTGCTAGTGGCGGTGCTTTGGTTGATAAAACACCTATCAAAGCTAAAAGGTTAATTTCTAATATAGAATCTAACTCTCAATATTGTAATAGGGGTAATACTTCTATTTCTCAACAGGTGAAAGAAACCAATATTGCTGAATTAAAAACGCAAGTATCGAATTTGACAGCTCTTGTGGAAAGAGTTGTAGGCGAAAAGATTCTGCCAAGGTATGTGGAATTTGTTCTTTTACTGGTCATCCAACTAACATGTGTCCTACTTTGTAGGAAGAACAACAAGTAAACGCCATTGGAGGACAACCATTAGCAAAAAGGAACGATCCATTTGCTCCAACATATAATCCTGGATGGAAGGATCACCCGAATCTAAGGTATGGAAACACTCAACAAAGTGGTAACTCGTATTTTCGACCACAGATGTATCAAAATCAGCAAGGAGCAAATCCACCTCCCGGGTTTTTTCAAATTCCACCAAATCATCAAAGACCACCATTTCAACCGATGCCTCCACCGCAAATTCCACAACAATCGGGAGGTATGCTTTTGGAAGACTTGGTGAAATCTTTGGCTACCAATACATTACAATTCCAACAAGACACTAGAAATGGTATTAAGAATTTGGAAAATCAAGTGAGTCAACTAGAAGATTCCCTTGAAAAACTGCAAGCATAAGGCTCTTCAAAATTTCCTAGCCAGACCGAAAGAAATCCTAAGGAAAACGCTAGTGCCATCACAACTCACAGTGGGAAACAATTGTCAAATCCAAGAAAAGTGAGTGAAGAAGATGACACAAGTAAAGAGCCAGATGAAACAATGGCTGAAGAAGAAATAAGTGAAGGTTCACAACAAACGATAAAGAGTAAGTCACATTCTCCTATAAAAATTCCTGCTCCTTTTCCTAGCAGGTTGGCCAAAAACAAGAAAGTAAACCATAACAAGGAGATATCTGACATATTCAAGAAGGTAGAAGTTAATCTCCCTCTCATTAATGCGATCAAACAAGTACCAAGGTATGCAAAATTCCTTAAGGATTTGTATACTAAGAAAAGGAAACTTAATGAGAATGAAAAGGTAAGTGTGGGAGAAAATGTATCAGCAATATTGCAAAGAAAGCTTCCACCGAAGTGCAAGGATCCAGGTATTTTCACTATACCTTGCAAAATTGGAAACACGAGGTATGAAAAATGCATGCTTGACTTAGGTGCTTCAATAAATGTCATGCCTTTATCTATCTTTAACACCCTAAGTCTAGGTCCTTTAAAGGAAACTCGTGTGGTTATTCAATTGGCTGATAGATCTAACACATATTCTGAAGGGGTCATTGAGGATGTCTTAGTTCAGGTAAATGAGTTGGTTTTTCGTGCAGATTTTTATGTGTTAGATATGCAAGATAATGGTTTAGCTAACCCCTCTCCTATATTGTTGGGGACACCATTCCTAAAAACTTTGAAAACAAAAATTGATGTCCACGCTGGAGTGTTAACCATGGAACTTGATGGTGAAGTTATTAAGTTTAACATATATGATTCCATAAGATATCCTGCAGATGGTGAGGAGGTATCTATGATTGATGTCATTGAGAATTTAACTCAAATGGTGTACCAATTATCATCGGCTGATCCTTTGGAAATAACTTTGACTCAAGGTATAGAAACTGAAGGGTTGGAAGAATAGAACAAAATGTATAATGTTGAAGAAGAAATCAAGGAGGTAGTGGCTGCTTTGGGAACATGTCCTAGTAGAATTGGAAAATTTGTGGATTTGCCATTGATAGTGGATAGACCTATACCTTCAATAGAACAACCACCTAAAGTGGAGCTAAAGCCTTTACCTGACCATCTCAAATATGCATTATTAGGAGATAAGAATACCCTTCCTGTTATCATATCTAGTGAACTAACATCTCAACAAGAAGAAAAACTAGTAAATGTGTTGAAGAAATACAAATCAGCTTTGGGATGGACAGTTGCTGATATTAAGGGTATTAGTCCTTCAGTTTGTATGAATCGGATTTTAATGGAAGAGGATGTGAAGCCAAGTAGACAAGTACAATGTAGGTTGAATCCGATAATGATGGAGGTTGTGAAGAAATAGGTTTTAAAATTGCTAAGTGTAGGAGTCATATACCCAATCTCTGATAGTAGTTGGGTAAGTCTGCTTCAAGTTGTCCCAAAGAAAGCAGGAATAATAGTAGTGGAGAATGATAAAGGAGAAATGGTTCCTACTAGAGTTCAAAATGGTTGGAGGGTATGTGTTGACCATAGAAAGCTGAACTCCCTGACTAGGAAAGATCATTTTCCTTTACCATTTATGGATCAAATTTTAGAATGGCTAGCGGGTCATGCTTATTATTGTTTTCTTAACGTTATTCTGGATATGTGCAGGTTCCCATAGCTCCAGAAGATCAAGAGAAAACCATATTTACATGTCCCTACAGTACGTTTGCGTATCGATGCATGCCATTTGGATTATGTAATGCTCTAGCTACATTTCAAAGGTGTATGGTAAGCATATTGTCCGAATATCTAGAGAAAATAATCGAGGTATTCATGGATGATTTTAGTATTCATGGAGATACTTTCGAAGAATGCCTAGGTAATTTAACCCTTATCTTGAAAAGATGTCTAGAAACAAATCTTGTGCTAAACTCTGAAAAATGCCATTTATGGTTCAACAAGGAATAGTTTTTGACATGTTATTTCAGCTAAAGGAATTGAAGTAGATAAAGAAAAAAAATCAATCTTATCGCTTCACTACCTTATCCATCAACTGTCAAAGATGTGCGTTCAATTTTAGGGCATGTAGGGATTTACTGCCGATTTATCAAGGATTTTTCTAAAATAGCCCAACCATTATGTAAGCTTCTTTAAAAAGAAACAGAATTTCAATTTGATGACGCATGCCAGAGATCATTTGACCATTTGAAGGAAAAATTGATAAGTGCACCCATACTTCAACCATCTGATTGGAACTTCCCATTTGAATTGATGTGTGATGCATCTAACTTTGCTGTTGGTGCTCTGTTAGGTAAAAGGATCAGGAAAGATCCACATGTGATATATTATGCTTCGTGAACATTGAATGAAGCTCAACTTAATTACACAACTACTGAAAAGGAGCTTCTTTCCAATGTCTTTGCTTTGGATAAATTTCGTTCTTATCTGTTAGGAACCGAAATAATTGTTTATTCTGATCATGCAGCATTGAAATATTTGTTAGTAAAGAAAGAGGCAAAACCACAACTGATTAGATGGATTCTTCTACTCCAAGAATTCAATATACGCATTTAAGATAAGAAAGGAACTGAAAACAGAGTAGCAGATCATCTAAGTCGGTTAATCAAAGAGGTTGAAGTTGAAGTACCTATCAATGAAGCATTTCTAGACGAACAACTTCATGTCATTGGGAATGAGATACCATGGCATGATGACATGGTAAATTTTCTGGTGGCTAAGGTATTCCCCTCACACTTTACTATAGCACAGAAAGATAGAATGAAAATTCAAGCAAAATATTTTGTATGGGACGATACATACTTGTGGAAAAAATGTGTCGATCAAATCATTAGAAGATGTATTCCTGATAGTGAGATTCTGTCTATCTTACACTTTTGTCACAGTTATGCTTGTGGGGGACACTTTGGCCTCAAACAAACGGCTTATAAAGTTTTAGAGAGTGGATTCTTCTGGCCTACATTGTTCAGGGATGCTCATGAATTTTGTAAAACGTGTGAAAACTGTCAAAAGACTAGGGGATTAGGTCCTAGAAATGAAATGCCACAAACTCCTATCATAGTATACAAAATCTTTGATGTTTGGGGTATAGATTTTATGGGACCCTTTCCATCCTCTTTTGGGTTCAAATACGTTCTTGTTGTTATTGATTATGTATCAAAATGGGTGGAGGCTAAGGCCACCCGTATTGATGATGCTAAGGTTGTTGCACAATTTCTTCGAACTAACATTTTTGTAAGGTTTGGCTTACCAAAAGCCATCATTAATGACAAAGGTTCCCACTTCTGCAACAGGATCGTAGAAGCCCTATTAAAGAAATATCATGTGACATATCGAATATCTACAGCATATCATCCACAAACGAATGGTCAAGCCGAGGTATCCAACCGGGAAATCAAATTAATCTTGGAAAAAATGGTGAAACCAACAAGAAAGGATTGGAGTTACATCTTAATGATGCTCTCTGGGCTTATCGTACAGCTTTCAAAACTCCGATTGGTATGTCCCCATATCTTCTGGTTTACGGTAAGCCATGTCATCTACTAGTTGAGTTAGAACATAAAGCTTTATGGGCTGTAAAGAAATGTAACATGGACTCAACTAAAATTGGAAGACATAAGCGACTCCAACTACAAGAATTGGAAGAAATAAGAAATGATGCTTTTGAAGCTGCATTGAGATATAAAGATAGAACTAAGGCAGTTCATGATAAGTTCATTCTTAGAAAGAGTTTTGAAATCGGTCAAAAAATTTTATTATATCATTCTCGATTGAAGTTGTTTCTAGGGAAATTGAGGTCGAGATGGATCAACCCATTTGTTGTGACTAATGTGTTTTCTCATGGTGCAGTAGAAATTAAGAGTGAGAAAACAGGGAAGATGTGAAAAGTCAATGGACACCGCCTCAAACCTTATTATGAAGGGCACCAAGTGCACAATTTGGAAGTGGTAGATCTTACCACTCCCAATTATGAGGGCTGAATGAATCGCATTTTGTCATTTGGGAAACACCCAAGTGTTGTACATTAGTTTTCCGTATCTCGTACTTTTCTTTTTACATAGTTGGTATAAATTTATATGTTTATAGTGTGTATATGTGTGGAAATACATTTGAATTTTATTTTCATTTTTTCTGTTAAAGAAAAAAAACACGCGGGGGGGGGGGGGGGTCGTATTCACAAAACACGGCCCGTGTTTCCCTCTCTGTAGAAAAATTTCAAAATTCCAGAGAGCTCCAAAAATAACACAGGGGGTCCGTATTTCTAAACACCGCCCATGTTTCCTTCTCTGCAGAAAATTTTCAGAATTCGAGAGAGCTCTAAAGATAACACGAGGGTCCCGTATTTTTAAACACGGACCGTGCTTCTTTTTTTGTCATTTTTTTTCTCTGAAACAGAATGTTCAAAAACTAACACGGGGGTACCGTATTTATGAAATACGGTCCATGTTTTCCACAGAATCCTTTTTTCTCCCCCGTGTTTACAGATCTAAAAAAGTACGGCATTCCCTCTCTTCGACTCCATCTATTCGATGCGCCCCTCTGTCTGTTTACCTCTTCAAAAACCTTCATTTTAACACTAAATCCTTCAAATCCTAACGATTCCTACCCACATTAAGCTTCCATTTTCTTTCTCCACCCTTAATTTTCTTTTCCCTGCAAACTTTTCTGTCGTTCCATTATAGAAAACAGGCGACACCCTCTCCTCAAACCCTAATTCCGATTCGATCATTAACCCTTCCATTTTCTGCAAATTTGTAATACCCCAAAAATTTCGAAAACCTATATTTTAATAAATGACTTTATTTGAAATAAAATTAGCTTTTAAAATTATTTATTTTAATTATTTTATGGATTTTAGAGTATGAAAATTTGGATAATAGTATTTAATAAATTAAAAATAAATATTTTGCTATTTATCATATTGTTTTATTTAAATAAATTTCCAAATTAATGTTTTACTATAATTATCCCTTTTTAAGCTACATATTTAATTATATTAAATTAAATTATTAAATAAATTTATTATCAAAAATATTACATCCTATTATTTTATAAGTTTAATTATTTTAAAATTTTCCATTTTTCCCACTTTCCTCTTCCTACTTTTTCTTTTCTTTCTCCTTTCCCCTATTTCTTTTTTCCTCCCTTATTCCTGGCTTTGGGCCGCCAGGCTGCTGGCCTGCTTCCCCCCCCCTCCTTGCGCGCTGGGCCACAGGCCCGATCCTCCTTCCCTCTCTTCCTCGCACGGCACACCAGTTTGCCCTCCTTCCTTTACTTCCCCCCTGGACCGGCCGGCTCTCTTCTTTCCTGCGCCGGTCCAGCCGCTCGCCCAGCTTCTTCCTCCCTGCCTTCTTCTCCCATGCCCGACCAGCATTTCTGCCATGGTCGAGCACGCCGCCGCCTGTAGCTGCCCGACCACCTGCGATTGTCGCTGCCTGCCACTGCACCTGCCCCTGCTACTCCCTCCCTCTACCCTGTCCTCTTCTCCCCTCCTTCGAGCCGAACTACCCCTGCACCCTATCCATTTCTGCAACTCCCCCTTCCCCTCGCCACCCTCTCCCTGCCACCCTATGCCCTGCCATCTGCCCCTTGCCCTTTCCTTTTCTTTTCTTCTCCCATTTGGCCATTTTATTGTCCCATTGTCGAGCCCTCTTCTTCCCCCGAGCTCCCTCCTCTCTCCTCCCTTCCTTCCTTTGTTTTTTCTGTTTCTCCCTGCGCCGCCGCCGTCCGCCGCTCCGACCGCCGCCCCCAACCCCTGCGCCGACTCCTGCCACCACCCCCTACTGCCCTGCATCCCCAAACCGCCCCCTTGAGCCCTACACTTCCTCCCTTATCCACCCCTTCCTTCTTTTCTCCCCATTTTTTCCCCTTATCGCCAGCCATCTTCGCCGCCTTGCCGCCGCCGTATCCGCCGCCTTCAGCCGCCGCGAAACCATCATTGGCCACCACTAACACCCCCTCTTCACTCCTGCATCCTTACCTTGCCACCAAACCTCCCCCAACCACCCTCTTTTTTAGCCCAAAGACCTCAACCCGAACATGGCTGATTTCTCTTCCTCCACCCCTCTTTGAGCCATTTCCCTGCCCATTTATGCATGACACTCACGCTGCTCATGCAGCGTGAGCTTTCCCCCTTATGTTGGAAATTGTTTGGAAAATTTTGAGGTATAATGATAATTATTTAAAGTGTTTTATTAAATAAATTTCTTTTATAAAATCTTACCCTTTTTATTTCTATATTCTAACATGTATATGATGGATGTTATTTTAGGTGTTGAATTGCTAATTGTGCTTGGTAAGGTTTGATAATTTTGCGAGATTAAGGTAACCGTTAAATTCCGCTTAAATGCATGGATTAATGCATGTTATCACATTAGGCATTATTAATGTGTATTATGCTTGATGTATGTTGCTTAGCATATCCTATGTGGTTATTGTGTTTATTGATGAAAAGGAAGCATGATAGATTGATGATGTGTATGGGGATAATATTTTGTGTAATAATTTGGTGGTTAGGGAAAATGTTAATTATTATCCATGTGGTTATATGCTATGGTGGTATTTAATACATGTTTAATACTTTGTTAGCATTAGGAGATTTGATTAATATATATTGTACAAGAGTATGGCCTAATATATATATATACATGTGCTAATAAGCATTATATTAATCATAAGAGTCATGGATGAGGCATTAAAGTTAATACTTCATGTAGTATTAATAATAATTTAATAATAAGGGTGTGTAAAGAGTAAAATGGTGAATTTGTTAATAAAAGGAGAAAATAGTAATTTTGGAAGTAGGGGGGTAAAATTATAATTTTGTGAATAATGGATGAAAGAGTAATTTTTGTAATAAAAAGGGGCAATTTGGTAATCTTGTTAAAGAGAATGGCAATTTGGTAAATTGTAATAAAAGGACATTTTATAATTAAAGGGCAAAATAGTAATTTTATGATTAAAGGACGAAATGATAATTTTACAATCTAAGGGCGGAATGGTAATTTGGAAATTAAAGGAGGTAAGATAGTAATTTTATAATTAAGGATAAATGGAAAAGTTACAAGTAAAAGGGCGATATGGTAATTTTGGGAGTTAAGGGGGTAAAATGGTAAATTTGAAGGTAAAGGGGTAAAACGGTAATTGTGTAAATCAAAGGGGTAAAGGTGAACATTGGAAAGGAGTAAATTGGAAATAATAATTATTGAGAAGGGTAAGATAATAAGTTAAATAACTAAAGGGTAATTTGATAATTAATAGTAGAGAAGGGTAAGATGGTAAATATGATAAATGTGAGGGGTAAGTTGGTAATCTAACTGACTGGAGGGTATTTTCGTAATTTTGGATAATGGAGTAGGGTAGTTTGGTAATTATGACAATTAAGAAGGGCAATTCGGTAACTTAAATAACTAAAGGGTAATTTGGTAAATTTAATAACGGAGAAGGGCAAATTTGTAATTGTGATCATATGCAAGGGTAGTTTGGTAATTTCACCAACCAAAGGGCAATTTGGTAATTTTGGACAAGGAGGAAGGGTAATTTGGTAATTTGACCAACTCAAGGATAATTTATTAATTATAATAAAGGAGAAAGGGGCAAAGTGGTAATCTAACCAATTAAATGGAAAGTATATTAAGTGTAATAATTATTAAGGGGGAATTGATGTCCTAATAAGTATGATAAATAATTTAGTAACCTAAATCGAATAAGGGATAACTTGGTGATTTTGTAACAAGAAGGGTAACATGGTAATTTATCAAATAAGAAAGGGTGACGTAGTGATTTTATAAGTAAAGGGGTAAATAAGTAGGTTGTATCCAGTATATCATTATGATTGTGGAATTCGTGACATGGCTCTATTAGTGTTGATTAACGAGGCAAGAATATTTGATGATTAGTAAGTATCACGAGAATGAGTTTTAATTCGGAATTAGATGAGTTTAGGATGGCCTTAATGATTCTCCTATGTTACTTTGGATGACCATCTGAATAAGAAATTTCTGATGATATCTGAACGATTAAAAGAGGATAATTATCTTATTGTTGTGCCCTTCTGATCACCCTTAATTAAGACACTATTACTTAAAGTAAAAGACCTCGAGATCGGGAATGGTGACTCCTTAGGGGTCGCTACCCTAAGGACGTGGTTTAGTCCACGATTGTTTGGTATTTGCTGGTGTGCCTTTGTACCCCAGCCAGACCCTATATCTACTCTATCTAGCTCTACGGACCTAGTAGGGGGTATGCATACTTAAGGATTAGGTGTCCTTGTCGGTAGGGTACTGAGTCAGCTTTATGCACCAGTACGACCAGGGTACCTTTGCGTCCCTGGGTTACTAGTTGAAGGGTACTGAGTTGCTTTTACGCACCAGTGCGACCGGTGTACCTTTGTGTCCCGGGTTTTTGAACTCCCTATCGAGGAAAATAAAATGGAATTGTTGTGCTGAATAAAAAGGGGAAATACAAATTGTTAAAGTGAAAGATTAACGAGTCGGGACCAGTTGATTCTTTATATATCCCGGTCCACCGGTTATAATAGTGGCCAGGAGCGTTATGCCCTGGGTGATGATTCTTTATATATCCCGGTCCACCGGTTATAATAGTGGCCAGGGGCGTTATGCCCTGGGTGATGATTCTTTATATATCTCGGTCCACCGGTTATAATAGTGGCCAGGAGCGTTGTGCCCTGGGTGATGATTCTTTATATATCCCGGTCCACCGGTTATAATAGTGGCCAGGAACGTTGTGCCCTGGATGATGATTTTACATATATTCCGGTCCACCGGCAATAATAGTGGGGGTCCCGAGCTCAATAAAATTTATTTTGGATGCGAATGAGTTATGGAAAAATGTTAGTCATTGAGACGATTTATTAATGGCCTCAAGGCCCGAAAAATATCTCGATTACTGATCATGGCCTATTTGATATTGGTTGATGGATTATTGAATATATGAAAGTGAATTTTACGTATACGCTATTAATGTATCATTGAGTTATTGGATGTACAAATAATTGGATCTGAATACCATGTTTATACCTATGGTTATATCTGAATGTGGTAGTATCATGTGTAATATGGCGTGCCTGTACTTTAAGTGTGTTTTTAAAGGGTTAATCAGTACCGTAGTACTGAAGGGTTCCTTCCATGGGGCCCCTGCCTATTCAATGGGCAGTACCCCTTGCAGGTTGTGTTCAGGTGCTATTCAAGTGGGCCCTTGGAGAGAGCGTAAGGTACTGTCCGGAAATTTTTAGGGTTTTAATTTGTCTCCTTTAAATTCAACGTATCTGTTATTTTGTAAACACCGTGGTTGAATGTTTCTCTTGTAAAGTATTTACTGTGCTACTCTGATCTTCAAATGCTTAAGTTCTCGTAAAGTTTTATTTTACTCCTTTAGCCTTAGCACTTAGTACTGGAACGGTATGAGTGAACCGGTCTGGTACTAGGTGTGGCGGTAATACTCCCAAAGTTCACGGTTTATTAATCTGCTTCCGCAATTCTCTTTTAATTAAACGAAATTTTTCAATAGTGAATTTTGGGGGTGTTACAAAATTACTTTAGGGTTTTCATGGAAATCGACATTCCAACATCATTTCTCTAATTTCTGTTATTTTCTAAACCTATTTTCGCAAAATCAAGGTAAGTGGTTATTCCTCATCATGTTGTAGTATTGAAATTCATATTCCTTAATTGTGATTTCATGTGCTGACACAATAAGCTTGGAAATTGGGTGATTCTGTTGCATAACTTGCATAATTATAAAAATGGATGAATGACATGATTAGGGCATATGTATGCATTCAGTGAATATTGTTGTGTGGTTATAATTGCAGGCCAACCATATTCTTGCAAAAGCAACATTATGTTTGCTGCAATTTCAGTTTATGACATTGTTTCTTAGCATCCAATTTGTAATCTTTGTGTCTCTATATACTATATTAGACAAACCAACTAAGACTCAAGGTCTCACTTTTCTAATATTGACAAATTGTGTAGATGGCATCGAAAAAGAAGTAGCGATCCGAAGGCGAATCCTCAAGGCCTCGATCATCACCCACTCAATCGAGACACCGACATAACTGGCCCAACGATTTAGGTATAATTTTTACTACACCCGAACAACAACAAAGGTACGATTACTTGTCTCAAAGGCGTATCACTGGCACTAGATTTCTAGATGACAGTTGTCTACATACATTAGGTATTCATGATCAAGTCATGCACATGCTTAAAACTATAGGATTGCATAACTTTGTTTATTGTACAAATCATACCTAGCAGCGCTTGACTTTAGAATTTTTGAGTACTTTTGAACTATTTACTGAAGTTGGTGACATCAGTGACACTAAAAATAATCAAGGGTATGTTCTTTTCGCCTCTTTCATGAGGATAGGCAATTAGCCATGCATGAACTTGCCCACATCTTTATGTTACCTCCACAGGGGTACCAATTCATTTTACCCTGGTTCCATGCCAACAACTTTTTCGCCAAAATAGGTGATATAGCGAATATGCATACCCCCGATACCTTCTGCATTTCTGAAGCAAAATCCTCTAGTATTTTTAACCTAGTCTTCCGATACATACAAAGGCTTTTAGCTACAACCATCTTTGGGAGGGGAGGTAGTACTAGGGTGGTTCGTTCAATTGAAATCTTCTTTCTCTATTCTATGCCGGAACACTACTCTGTTGATACCGCCTATTTTATAGCAAAACAATTTCAAAGGGTAGGTAATTCAAAACAGGGCATCATTGTCATCGTTGGTTTAATTACCACCATCTGTGTAAGTTTGGACATACCTCTCCCCGAGGATATGCCCATCAAAGCCATGAGCACGCACATTGATATCAAACATTACCGTCTTACGCATCTTATTGAGCGTAGAGGTAATGCGTGGTACCTTTCCTACCAGGGACGTGCTTTCTTCCCTCTACCTAACCCTGCCAAAACCGACCCTTTAAACCCACTGAATTGGTAGCCTATTGAGGATGATGATACCCCTACCCCGTTAACCATTGAGCATCCTATTCCACCTCGTGGTGACCATGCACCACCGCCACCACCACCCCAATCCCAAGCCAGCTCTTCTTCATCCTCAACTTTTGTTCCAGAATGGTATCTCTAATTCCAAAATCAAGTATATTCCTAATTGGATTCCTTTCACCATAACCAAAATCAAATGATGGAGATGATGAAAAATCTTTATGATTTTCATCTCGGGAGCTAAGACCCACCTCCACCTCCCTCTTGAAACCTCTTCTTCATCTTTCTCTTGCACTTGTTCATTAGGGACAATGAACACAATAAGTAGGGGGTGCACTAGCACTTGTAGGCTTGTGATTATTCTTAAGTAGAAATAGTTCGTAGATGTTATATATTTATGCTAAGTGGTACTTAGTTAATTTATTCCTGTCTACTTTACGTGCTAGTTGTTCGTTTTTTTTTTAAAAGAAAGTATTAGATTTGAGTAATCCATGTACGAAGTAAAACAAAGTATGGGACTGAATTATTTTTGAAAAGGATAATTTTATACTTATTGTATGTTTTGATCAACATCTTTTGAAACCTTAAAATAGAAATTGAGAATGTGGTAACAGTGAAGGAAAGAAAGTTAAAATGATTAGAAATCAAATCATGCATTGACTAGGAATGGGATGAAATGAAATTGAAAAATTGGTAGATACACCTTGGTGAGCGCTTGGACCTAGTCATTGGATATATTGTTTATCCAGAACGTATTTTACTTGTGTGTGTACTCTCCAATGATGTGTGAAACTAGAATTTGCCATTAATTCTCTTCAAGACTGTATAGAACTTTAGGATATCTGAAAATGAAAAAGGCATTCTTCTTTCTATATTAGCACCAAAAGACCAAAAAGCTTATCCTGAAATTTTTCCTTTGCTTAAACCCCTTTGAGCCTAAGCATTATTTTATTGATTTAACCTTCATTAAAACTCAATATCCGTATGAATTTTCCATTCCTACTCTATAACTAGGAAGCAATTAATTGGCGGGAATGAGTTTGTTGATATATGTAAATCTAAGCATGGGGGTTCCATTAAATTAAAAAAAAAAGAGAAACTTTATATGGTTGACAGTCAAAAAATTTGTTGTGACAAAAGTTTTTTAATAATTTAGAAGAATTTTGGGGAGGATTGTATTCTCCATGTATATAGGTGTATGAAGTATATTTGAGTTGCTTCTCTAGTTAATGGAGTCTAGCCACAATCCCAAAATTATATCTCACCTTAAACCCTTTGCCCCATTACAACCACATTTCAATACCTTTTGTTTCTGATTAACTTTAGTTCTTTTTAGCGGTGGCGAATTGAGAATAATGGCAAACATATGGGCGATCATTATAATTTGGAGAAAATTTGAGAGTAAACACATCATACCCTATACACATAAGAGTGAGCATTTCCACATCCTGAAAGTAAGAATCTACCAATTTGAATTTCATTAGTCTTAATCTAATTTGCATGATGAGATACTAACTATTATAATTTTCATTCCTTAACCGTTTGAGCATTTGATAAGACTATTTTTAAGGTGACTTAGGGTGTGATCCAAAAATATTTTTATCATTGAGATTTCATGATTTACAAGTATTTTACGTCCTATTACAGGTTGAGCTTTGTACATGAATAATTCCAGTCTAATAATTCTTGTGAATTGTAACCTTCTTATCTTGCATTTCTTGATTTATTCATGTACATGTTATGATATTGCTCGAGGACAAGCAATAATTCAAGCATGGGGGTATTTGATAGATGAGATTTATAAATTATTTTCATACTTAAAAATATCATTTATCTCTCATTAATTCTATTAGATTTAATCTTTTCGTCGAGTTTTCCTCCTTTGAATAGATTTTACAAGAAAGAAAAAAATTGAACATATTCAAGTAGAAGTCAATGAAAAGAAGAAATCAAGTAAAGAACACATCAAGAAATGTTGAATCAAGGAGTGCGAAGTTGGAAAGGGGACAAATACATCAAGAGAAGCTAGGCTGAAACTTTCAAAGAAATTGAGTGGAAGGATCAAAAACATGGCACCCCCGTGTTTCATAAACACGGGCCGTGTTAATTATCTCGAGCATCGATCCTTAAATCCTTGTCAGTAGAACAGTTGGAAGAAAACACGGGGATCCCTTGTTTCCAAAACACGGACCATGTTTCCATCTAAAAATGTGTAATTGTCCGCGCGACCTGTTTCTCATATATTTCTATCTAAGGACAGGGTTCGGGACAAAGAGAAGAGATCGAAAACAATTGGAATGTATTTTTCTTCCTTTATTCCTCTATAATATATATGTAATGCACAATTCCAACTTTTTGATCTTCTTGAATTCTAGTGATGATTTGACAATCTACACTTTAGTTGATAAGTCTTCCCTATTTCTTTATGAATTTCAGTATCTTCATTTTTGTTAAATCTAAGTAGATTATCTGTAATTTTACTTGTGTTCACTATATTATCATCTAATTGTATCAATAGTAGATTTCGTGAATGTGTTGTTGTTATTAATTTTGAGGGTTTGTATGTAATTGTGTGAATTGTGAATATGCTGATATTTGAGTAATTTGAACAGGATAGGATGAATTGAGGATGGAATTATATCCTAATTACCATTTCATATTTTAAATTTTTGATTCTATATGAAGTTTAATTGAATTAATGGATCGAATTGAATGATTATGTATCATAGATTAAGATTTTTGAACTAATTAGATTGATCACCTATTTAGTTTGGAACTTAATCTTTGCTAAGGTAATGAAATTAACCCGAATTTGTTAATTAATTTGTCTAAAGTAGCAAGAAGATTAATTATTAATCTTATCCATTAATTCGTGCAATTGCATAATCCGAGCTTATGTGATTATGATTGTAGTTGGCTGGTTTTTGTTCATAATTCTACCATTAATTGAATCTAGTGTTCATAACCTAGGTTATTAAATGGGTAGAAAATAAATTGAGAACATATTCAATTTATTAAGGTTGAGAGGAAGTAAAGGAATTTGTTATTATGAATTTCTTAAGTCAACATTAAATTGTTTAAAATCATTCGTCTTATTTGAATGTTTGGTATTTTAATTTCATCATCAATTTATTCTTCCCCTATTTGTCAATTTGTGATTAAGATTTAGTACATTTAGATTTAGTATTAGAATCAATGAAATTTTATAAACGGGGTTATAACATCAATAGCAAAATTAGTGATCAAAACGTCATTCCTTGTGGGTTCGATTCCTTCTTGCCATATACTACATATTTCGGATTTAGGATTTATTTAAATTGGTTGTATTCATGACAGTGCATCATAAGGCTACTTCATATTTAACTAAGATTTCACCTTAAACTTCACCTTCTTTCCCATTTTGTGAGTAAGGATTTCCCACAACAATAATACATGCCCCTTGATCTTGAGTATTGATATCCTAATGCTCTTTTCATCATTATGGCCTTTCGCTTCAAAAATCCTAGAGGACCACAACTCCCACTCTAGGAAATCATTTAGATAAGTGATTTATAAACCTCAGACACTTGCACTTTGTGGTCATGAAAATGATCTCTCATTTCATGTATCCTTCTTCTTTCACATGGGGAATCTCTTTGTGAGGAGTTGGAATGAATAGCATCATCACTTGCACTAGATTTGAAGATCTCATGATGATGAAAATGGGGTATTCCTCTTGATTGTGGGGAAGTATATAAGCGTGGGTGTTAGGGTTTTGCATGATATTCTCCAAAATTCGGGAACTATTCTCATGTCATTTTAGAAGTTTTTAATAGCTTGATCTCTTCTCAATATTTACCCCACTTCAAGGCTTAGGCCTCAAGGGATTTCTTCATCACCCATAGTTGATTCAGTTTAAAGAAGAAAATAATAGAGGAAAAGGATGTTTTTTGGTAAGAGAGGTTCAGTGGCTTCAAAAGTTTTTGGAGGTGGGTAAAAAACATTCCATGAATTGTTTGGGCTTGGAAAGGGTAAGGAAAGAAAAGAGGATATGCAAATTATCCCAAAATTTCAACCATAAATTCTAATACCAATTTGATGCATAAGCTAAACAATGTCGCATATACTTAATGGAAGATGGTGGCTTATAGAATAATTGATTATTGAAAGCTAATGTAGAGAAAAGAGAGAAGAAGTAAAATGTCACTTGATTTGAGGTTGAGCTAAAGATCAAACACTAACAACTACCACTCAAGGTCTTAACACTTGAGATAAATATTGTGATATTTTTCAATCAACACAAAGTTTTCTCATAATTTTGTAGAGGTATAAGGAGCTTAATATTTTGATTGATAATTCAAAGGGGTAGTGTGCTCTATTATGTTGAGGTTACCCATTTTTATAGTGGCATCCATGCGTATAAAAATTAAATTCTACCCTTCCCCTTTAACTATATAGTTACACTCTAACTAATCTAGTTACCTAATACAAGCTAACAAGAATTTGAATTGCAACTAGATTTACTTCAACACATGTGAGGTGTTATAGGCTGATTTTGATGGCCATACTTGTTATGGTTGACCATATGTATTTCCATTGATAGTTAATACGTCAAGGTATGTTCATTCTATAATTTAAATTATTTATTTAATTAAAAAACTAGATTTGGAGGGTAATGGCCATAACCAGCAGGTAGGTTGAAATGTGTTGGTTTTTACATTGAGTTGGGTATTACTTAGAGTTGATTTGGCTGATTTTTCTTCCGCTTATGTGAAAAAAAACTTGATAATTCTTTGTACACAAGATAAAAGGACTGGCTATAAATGAAAGGAGTTGATGTACCACCTTACAAGGGTCATGCACATCAGTCGCAAGGTTTGTGCATGGGCTGATACATCTAATTTTTTTCTCTCCTTTTTTAAGATAATTAGTTGTTTCTAAGTTAAGAATGTTTTGTGATCTACATCCTTAGAAAAATTAATTAATGAAATATTATTAGGGGATGCTCCTACATCATTTTCCCCATCATAATAAGGTTACTACTCATTTGTATAAAGAATTTAACCACTATCATGCTCCCCATCTTGGGCGAAGGATGTGAAGGGGCAACAAAAATTCATGGTTGTTTGTACGCTAAACAAGTTAGCACATGCTTAATGGAAGATGGTTCCTAATGGTATAATTGACCACCAAAAGTCAAAATGTAGAAAAAAGATGAGAAGAAGGATAATATTTGATATAAGATAGAGTTAAAGATCAAACACTCACAATTACCACTCAAGGTCTCGACACTTGAGATAAAAATTATGAGATTTTTCAATTAAAACAATGTTTTCACTAAAATTTGTAGAGGAGGGCACAAGGAGCTTGAAATCTAATTCATTAATCAAAGAGGTAGTATGCTCCATTGTGTTGAGGCTATCCTAATTTATAGTGGAATCCATGAGTATAAAAAGTACATTATACCCTTCCCCTTTACCTATCTACTAACATTCCAACTAATCTAGTTACCTAATATAAGCTAACAATGATTTGAATTATACCTAGATTTCGTTCAGTACATAGAGGGTGTTATGAGCTAATTTTGATTACCATATCCATAATGACTAACCATACATATGTGCATTGATAGATAATATATCAAAGTAAAATAATTCAATAACTTACCATATTTAATCAATCAAAAAATCTAATTTTAGAGCTTTACAGCCTTGACCAATAGGTATGCTAACTTGGATTGGTTATTATCTTGAGTTGGGTATTACCTAGCGTTGACTTGTTTAATTTATTCATTTGCTCAATCATCCAATTACCTTAATTTTTCTTACCATATTTTATTTTAAAAATAGTTTCTTTATGTGGTTAGTTTTTCTATGTATTAGGTGGCACAAAACTTGATAATTCTTGGTACACAACACAATAGGGTTTTCTCGAAAGTGGAGGAGTTAATGTACCACCTTGTATATAAAATGCATAAGACTTGTTTATGCCAAAACAACCAACTAATCCTCCTCCATGTACTTCTTGAATCAATAATTCTCAAATAGAACTATTGGGGATGCACAACTTGTTGTTCTTGAAGAAAAATCCATAAATAATTATATAAGAGCATCATACATGGTCTCGATCTTCAAAGTAGCATGCAAAGTCTTTATCTTCTTTGTAGAAATATCTCAAAAAACAAATCCCTTAGACTCATACCTCTAATAGTGACAACATACAATACCTTTCAAAGAGGAAATGTACTAAAACTAATCTCCACTCTTATGCTTCACTACAAATGAAAAGGATTGCTAGAATTCTATCCATCTAGATTACCTAATATTATGCATATGCTTTCCATTTAAGTATTTTAGGGACTCATGATTTGTATGCAATATAAATTAAGATGGTATAAGGTAATGTGGAAAATGATATAAGGCCCTAATAACAACATAAAGTTCTTTTTCATGGGTGCTATAGATGGATCTTGATGCATTGAGCTTCTCACTAAAGAATCAATTGGTTTTCCTTATTATAGTAGAAATGATCTTTTGCCTACTCCACTTGCATCATACTCTAGTTTAAACTCCTTCTCAAATTCTGGCAATGCCAATAGTAGGGCCTCATTAAGCTTGGTTTTGATCATTTAAAAGATTCTTGTGCTGCCTTACTATCATTCAATGTCACCTTTCTTTAAGCTTTCTATAATGGGTGCTAATAGTGTGCTAAATCCCTTTATGAACCTCTTATAAAATAAGTTAAGTCAATGAAAGGATAAAATGATTGAAATTGATTTATGTATAGTTCACATTCTTATTGCCTTCACCTTTGACTCATCCATGTCAATTCCACTTTTCAATACAACAAACCCTAAAAGTATTACCGTTGGTTCATGTAAGTTAAACTTTTATAGCTTGTCATAAAACTTTTGTTTCCTAAGGGCTAAGAACACTAGTTTTAGACACTTTACGTGATATTCATTACTAGAGGAATAAATAAATATGTCATCAAAGTACATTACAATGAAATTAGAAATGAAAGGCCTAAGAACATTCTTGAGCCTTATGAATGTGCTTAGGGTATTGGATAGCCTGAATGGCATCACCAACCATTCATATAGGAATCCTTTGGTCTTGAATGAAATCTTCCTTTTTTCCTCTTCCTTCATTCTAATTTGGTGTTATCCACTCCTTCAGTCTATTTAAAGAAACACAATATATCCATGAAAGTAATATAGTATATCATCAAGTCTAAGTATAAGATACTTGTACATGATGGTAATGTTTTTGATAACTCTAATATCAATACACATTCTCATCAATCCATCATTCTTAGAAATAATAAGGGGGCAAAACACAAGGTTTAAGGGATATTCTAATCATTCCCATAGTCAACAATTCATTAACATGCCTTTGTAATTCCATGGCATATTTTAGGTTACATCTATCGGTTGGTTTGTTTGGGAGAGATGCACCAGGTAAGAAATCTATTTGGTGTTGTATTCCTCTAAGGAGGTCATACATGGGGTAGATCACTAGGAAACACATCTTTAAACTCATCTAATAATATTGTAATTCAAAGCTTACTAGGCACAATCCCCACATCAACTTTAAGCAACAAAAAAGAAATACACAAGTTTCCCTATAACAATGGTTTTATCTAAACCTTTCTCATCTTTAAATAAAGTCTTATTATGATGTGTGGCCTCTTTGTTGCTTAGTGATTGAGAATTCATTATTATGAGTATGATGTTTTTATTACAAATTTGAGGAAATACGTGTTTCGTCATCCCATTATGAATAATAAGCCTATAAAATTTATGAGATCTTCCTAATAAGAGATGGCATGCATCTATGGGAATGACATCACAAAAAAGGGTTTTGGTAGGTTTTCCTAATGAAAAATGGTACCACAACCTGTTTCGTGACATTAACCACACTGTCATTGCAACGTTTATGGTTTTTCATGTGTTTGGTTTGTAGCTTATGCTTGTCAATGTGTATACAAGATACCTCCATCTATAATGAGGGAAAAAATATTTTCAAGGATGGTTCAGCTTGTTTGAAAAATACACTCCCTTTCAGTGTCATTACTTTCATCATTCTGGGTGTGTAATACCCTCCTAACTATGAGTTCTTCACCAACATTTGATGGCACTTCATCCTCATTTTCTTACTAGGATGAAGGTTCCCTTCCTTATTCTTCATTCTATTCATCTTCCAATTTTATGAGGGTCAAAACCAATTATTTGGACACTTATTTTGATAGTGCTCTATACCTTGACACTTAAAACATTAGACTCCTCTTCCCTTGTTAGGACTAAAATTATCCTTTTTACCCTTAACATCAAATGTCTTAGGTATAGGGGGTGGATTGAATGGGGGTTGAGCTGCCATGGAAGATCTTATAGAGGGTTTACTAGAGCTAAATCTCATAGGCATCTTCTCTCATTTTTGCTTCACGATCTTAATGGCCAAATGGAAAAGGTCATCCAATGTGTAGTATCTATGTTACTCATTTTTTCTAGCAATATCATGCGAAGACCACTAATGAATCTTGAAATGGTATTCTCTTCCAACTCTTTAAGATCTAATCTCATCTTCAACCACTCAAACTCCTTAATATATTCATCAACACTCAATGATCCTTGCCTTAATGAGGATATTCTTTTGTATAGTTCTTGAGTGTAAGATGGAGCAGGAAATCTCTCCCTCATTAGCTTCTTCATGTTGGACGAACTTCTTAACTTCAAATTAATTTTTTTTTCTTTCATGTTCAAGAATATCCCACCAAATTTGTGTGTGCCTCTTGTGCTTAAGCACCACCACTTTGAAAGCCTTAACATTAGAAAATGACTTGGCCTTTAGCATTCTAAAGTATCTCAACTCCCACAAGAGAAATTTTCTAGATTATGAGAACTTCAAACTCTAGGGCTTCACCATTGATGTGATGAAAATAATCTCTCTTCTCACACTTATCCTTCTCTATGTTTGAGAGGACTCATTCAAAGAAGATTCAAAATCACTAGCTTCATCATTTGAGCTAGGATTAATGAATTCCCTTTAATGAATGGGCACTCTTATTCTTAGCATAGTTTGTTTGTGGGCATTAGAAAGGCTTTGGTGAATGTGTACTCTTATTCTTGGCACGGTTTATTTGTGGGCATTAGAAAGGATGAGAAAAGAATGAAAGGATGAGTTATCATTTAAGACATGGTTTTCCAACATGCTAAGGGGCCTTCTTAATATTTTCTTGGCAGGTCTCGATAGCTTGGTCACTCTTTAGATTTTTAGCCTTTAACTTTGTGCTTCATCAAGGCTCAAACCTCTTGGAAATAGAGGATTATCTATAGATTTTTTAAGTTGAAGAAATTAAAGTATAGAATGAAAAAAGGGGTGAGAATTGATTTTTGAGTAGGCTAGAATATTTTTATTAGGGTTTGGCTTAAAAAATTTAATGTGACAAAAACAAATTAAAGGAACCAAGTTCTACTAACCTTGAGCTTTGATACCAATTTGATGCATTAGCTAATTAAATTAGGTCAAGCTTGATGTTTGATGGTGGGAATATGGAATAATTTACACCAAAATGAAAAATGAAATGGGGTGAAGGAGATGAAGGTGTAACCAAATTTCAATGATTCTAGTTTTTAGCTACTACCAAATACTACTAAAGGTATGCATAACATGTGATAAAATTTACAAGATTTCAAAGAGTGTAATGCAATTCTATTCACTTGAACTTGGAATCATAAAAAGAGTTTGAACTTTGTAAATGCATAGATGTAGACAAAAATTCTCATTCTATTCAACCATCACTCTTATATTGAGTGTGTTATGCCTTCAAAAATAACAAAATAAACAGACTCACTTACATAAGTGGTCCACAAGTTAGGGAGCTAGGAATTAGATTCCTTCCTTTCAATTTAACCTTGCACACACAAAAAAAATCAAGAAAACATTTATCTCATGCCCTAGAACAAACTATAGTTTGCTATTAGCTAAAATGGGTAAAATACAAACGTTTTTTCCCTACAAATAGTTTACCAAAAGGGTGTAAACATCTTCCCAATGAATTCAGTCCCCTAGGCTGCTCTTCTAACTCCCAAAATGTGATAGTAGAGCAATTAACCAGCTAATAGGAACTTGAATAAGTTATCCCTCTTCTTCTTGATTTTCATATCACTTATGCCTAAAATAACACCGAAAAGTCTATTGCATATCTTATCTTCCTTCCTTGATTTTAACCTTTATTTACTTGAAATAAAAGTTGAGAAAAAGAACCTTAAATTAGCTCTAAATTATGTTCCACATGTGGCTTGTGGAAGAAAAAATTTTGAGCTATATTGAAGCCATCTAAGGATAATGTTGGCAGCTTGCATGGCTTGCAAATTTTAACTCATTAATTTTGTCGAAGGTAGAAGAGTTTTGAGTTCTT
Source organism: Tamarix austromongolica (assembly GCA_039764185.1). Taxonomy (NCBI): domain Eukaryota; kingdom Viridiplantae; phylum Streptophyta; class Magnoliopsida; order Caryophyllales; family Tamaricaceae; genus Tamarix; species Tamarix austromongolica. The sequence continues at coordinate 124,291,521 of CM077809.1, forward strand.
CAAATATAGGGAAATTGATAAGTATATGAGAAATGTTTGAAGTAATGCTCCTACATCACCAATGTTTTACCAACCTACCATAGTATTATCTTATACCTCAAAGATATGCACACACCCCTACCAACCACAACCTAGTATAAAAGGAAATAGGTATTGGGTAGAAAGATATAAACACATGACACCCCTCTCACTAAGCCTTGATTAGGTGCCCCAAGAGTCGGAGAAAGAGGCTTGAATAAAAGTGAAATTCCCATTATTAAAATTTTTAAGTAGTATAAAAAATCACAATTTAATTTCATTAATAACTACTAGGGTGTTTTCAAGTGAATACACCAAACACAACTCAAGGAGAACAAGCTACCAAATTAGTTGTTTAGAGTTAACACCAAACTTATCCATAATATTCACCCCTTTTATTTCCTCTATTCTAATTAAGAGTGGTTAATATTATAATTTAGTGTCATCATTTGATGGAAAAATTAATGTAAAAAAACCACAAAAATTGATCAATAAGTTATAAACAAGCATAAAAAGTTCAAGCAAAATAAGTTGATCGATCCATGAGATCTATTGAATAATGGTGTTGAACCAAACTTTAGATAATATAAATATACAGTGAAACAAGTCAGCTTATCAATCCAATGGAAAAAAATTCCTATTCAAATTTTTTAGGTATTATAAGTTAGTATCAAAGCTTATATTTTTAAACCCTTATGTTTCTTTGCAGGAATTAATTTCTTTAATCTTGTTTAAGCTTATAAAATCTAATGTAGTATATGAGCGAGTATTGGTTTGGGTTAGGAGTTTACCTTAAATTCTTCGTTAGACTAAAATTTTTCCTTATGTTTAATGTGCTACCTCCATGTATACCAACTTTACAGTTGAGTGCTAGACATTTTCTAACACAATTTAGTATATTATGATTTTAATGGCAGTGAACCAAAAACTCAAGCCCTTTATGGAGATAGTTGGGGCCTACATGGAGGGACATATTCAATGTATGTAGGATCAATAGTTTCCACCACTACCTCCTTTTCTTATGTGCCCATAAGGGGATTAGATTCGAAATATTAATTATCACCACCCACTGATCTTTAATTGTTAAGACGATCCATATATTTTAGATCACTAGTTGAGTCTGTAACACCCAAAATCACGACTTGAAAATTTCGTTTAAATTTTGCTTTGCGGAAGCAGAAATCAAAGAACGGTGGGTGTTACCACCATACTTGACATAATTCTAGTCTCCTCACCATCCTTAAGTCAAGTGCTAAGGCTTAAAACAAATCAAACCAACCAAAGCTAAGAGAAGTACAATACGAAATCAAGGTTTTGTAAAAGAAAGATTATCCATAACAAATGATTGTTTAGGAAATTAAGTAGCCAACCATTTAGAAAATAACAACAGAGTACACAAAATTCATTAATGGTCTACCTTACACTCTTACGGTTCATCAAATTATAAGGAAAAGGGGAAAAAGGGGTAGGGTCCACTCACTCCCTAAATCTACCTATCCGCCGAGATGATGCTCCTCGTAATCCTTTAACCAATGTATACCATGGACGTACTCCTCTGAAAAGTGATAGTATCAGTACGATTTCCTCGTACTGAGTAAACCGCAATGCCTCTGGAGAGGTAGCATACCCACATAGCAAACATCATACAAATACGAAATTCAAAAAGAACATATGATCACATGCATGGCCACGACTTCAAAACACACATCCACATCACATTTAACATTACAAGTTAGGTCAAAATCCCTATGGAAGGCATTTAAGGCATGCTTTTAATTTCATAACCAATTTAACTTACCAACGACCATACGTTATGGCCTAATAGGAAGAACCAGTGATATTCCAAGCAATCTCACTAAGGTCAAGTCATTCCTAATCCAATTATTATAGAAGTATTATGGTGGGTGTCTAATCCGGTTATATAATTTATATAAAAATTCTAAAGAGGAATACAATCCCATATCCATGGCAATGATCGTCAAGGAGGGTGGTACCAAAATAAATCACTCGATTCCAATGCAAAGCTCTCCAAGGAAGCCACACGACATAACAGTCGCCCATACTAAACCTTAGAACTCAAGAACTTAAGTACGCGTACTCCCTATAGGGTGTATGGAATACCTATATTGCAGAAGTGAGCCCTTTGACCCCAAGGCAAACAATATGCACTCGGCGGCCAAGTCTGAGGCATAAGATTAAACAAGGAGGTGGTATAAAAATAATTCACTCAATTCTAGGGCAAAGATCGCTAAGGAAGCCACACGACATAACAGTCGTCCATACTAACCTCAAAACTCAAGTCCTTAAGTACGCGTACCCCCTATAGGTTGTATGGAATACCTATAGAGAAGAAGTGAGCCCCTTGACTTGAAGGCCCAAACTGTAAACTCGGCAGCCAAGTCCGAGGCACGAGATTCCTTTCTAACTCAAGTCTTTCTCTTCAAGTAATTATTGTCTTATGAAATTCCAGGTTATTATTTTCATTTAGGACGTCGAGATTCACAAAGTTCAACTTAGTCAACAATCAACAAACAACGTCACATCCAAAGACCATGAGGTCGCAACCATTCCAAGCCAACACAGCCTAGGGTTAGGCATTATGCCATAGCCGGAATAATTATTCGATTCAGTGTTCAAACCAATTGTCCAATTATTCCCAACATTATTTTAAGGCCAACACTTCATTTAACTAGTCCAATTATCCACTTTGGAACACCTTTTTACCTTAATGAACAAAATACCCCTCAACCTATAACTACCACGTTTTCCTTCACTTTTATTATCAAGTTTACTTATATAGGATATTTGTCATGAAACACTAGCACAAAATAGTTAATGATACTTTACATATGATAATTTCTTCGGTTCTACAAAAGACCATATTATCCCTAACTATTCACCATACATGGTACACGTAAACACTATTAGCACGCATTTTTAATATTTCATAATTTCATACAATTTCCACAAATAAATCTCAAACACAATCATGGTATATAAAATTACATTTTACTTTAAACATACTCGTCTCATTTTACTAGCATAAACCCAAGTTCATTGTCATTAGCATACACTTCTTCACATTTTAGAATATTACTTAGGCATACAAAAAAAAGATTGCGTGATAACGCATATTATTTTACACATCATGATATTCATGTAGAAATGAACTACAACATGCTCCCATATAAAACGAAATATTACCTTAAACATACTCATCTCATTTTACAAGCATAATTCAAGTTCGTTACCATTAACATACCCTTTTTCAAATTTTAGAATATTACTCAGGAACATGAAAAGATTGCATGATAACACATGTTAATTTATATATCATGATATTCATGTAGAAAAGAACTACAACATGCTCCCATTTCCCACAAAAATACAATAATTTGATATCTTCATCCTATCATGATTTTATCCTAGAAACTAACCTATCATTTTCACATAAAAATTCTACTGTCTACAAATTAGTTGGATTTACCTTGAGCTAAGAAATATTAACACCACGAGCTTCTTCCACAATAAACTAGGCAGGGTCGAGATTACCTAAAAGTGAATACACCATCCAAACTAAAATCATTAATATTTATACAAATTAAAATATCCAAAAGACAACCTATATATGCTAATACTTGAAAAAAATGATTAGGAAAATAAATGAGGCGGTCGATGCTTGAAATTAAGCACCGAACCCACCGAAAGATAGAGTAATTACTTGGGGAAGAAAAATGCCTACTTGGGAAGGTGGAACAAAAGGCAAAAGCTGGATTATTTTTTAGACTAAATTTGGTGGAGGGGAGGGGAAGTTGGGGGCTACAAGTTGAATTTTTGTTGTTGGAATTTAGGGAAGGGTAAGAGAGGGCTGCAAGGGGAGAATTAGAGGGCTTAAAGGGAGAGGAAAGGAGGGTGATTTCTGTAGATGGGGAATCAATAAAAAGGAGGGGAAGTTGGGGGGAAAAAGGGTGTTGCGTGGGTTAAAGTTGAGGGCTGCAACTTTCTTTTTTTGTTGCTGTAATTTATGGAAGGGAAAGAAAGGGCTGCAAGAGGAAAATTTAGAGGGCTAAAAGGGAGAGTAAAGGAGGTTGATTTCTGAAGATTGAGGCTAAATAAAAAGGAGGGGAAATCAGGGGAAAAAGGGGTTGGGTGGGATAGAGTTAAGGGGCTGCAGGTGGGTTGATTTTGGGGGGAAAAGGTGTCAATAGGTCTGCATGGGGATGGAGGCTGCAAGGGCAAGTTGAAGCATGGAGAAGGGAAAGGAATGGAGGGGTATAAGGCTAGAAAGGTGGGGTAGGTGTGCAGGTTGAGAGGAGGGAGAGATAGGGGCTGGAAGTTGAGGGAAGGTTGGGGCTACGGGAATAATGGCTACAAGTTGTAGGATGATGTGATAGAGGATGGCTAGGGTTATGGGTTGCGGTTTTGTAGGTGAAGAGGCAGGGGAAAGTAGGAAAAATAGGTGAGTAGATGATGGGAAGATAGAGTAGGGGTGCAGATTGGGAAAAGGAAAGATGAGGTTGCAAGTTGGAGGGGGAAAGGCTAGGTGTCGAAGGGTATGGAGCTGCAGGTTAGTGTGTGACGTGAGGGAGGATGGGCTTGGTTGATGGCTGCAAAAATGCAGGGCTGGGGTGGCATGAGAGGGTGAGGTTGTAGAGAGTTTAATGGCTGCTTTTGGGGTAGAGAGAATGCTGCAAAAAGATGAGGATAGTTACTGGACAAGAAGAGACATATGCATGGAGAGGAGAAGGAAGGGTGACGGGCTGCATGGGCTGCATGTTCTTTGATAGGTTGGGGGAGGTTTTGGCTGGTTTTAAGAGGGGAAAATATGGGGGGTTTAGTTAGGGATTGATTAGAAAAAGCCTCCCCAAAATATAAAGCTTAAAAGTGAGGTTATTACGAAAAGAACCACCACCTAAGCAAGGTTTAATTTTCTCAAAAAGAAATCATGCTACTAGTATTATTATGATCAATATTGTTATCATTGTTTTATCACTTCCCATATTTTATTTTATTTTTGTAATTATTGCTAACATTATTGTGATTCTTACAATCCTTGTTATGGGTATTATTATTAAAAGTATTATTTATAAAAAGATTATTGGTATAACTGTCCCTTCTATTTTAATTACTCTCTTCTTATTATCGGTATTATTATTGTCCTCAATATTTTTTACCTTATGTACTCTTTCTTACACTTAATTCGGGTTATTTTTATAACTTAATATTTATTGACCTACTTGAGGCAACAAGGCGATCACTAAAAAAAATAATCTTATGGTTTACTTTGCCTACTAATCAAGTTTTAAGTCTTGCATATTTAATTAAGAATTTATTAAAATGAGGTATTACAATTCACTCTTCTCTATTCACCATTACTTGTAAACCTACAAACATAAAAAATCAAGAGGTCCTTTATTTGGTTGTAATGAGGCTAGGGTTGAATGTAGGATAAATTCTACGATTTTCTTGTAATTTCTATTGCAAGTGAAGCACATAGCTTTCACAACTCCAACTCTTTATGAATTCCAACCTCAAATATTCACCTCCTATACTATTTGCATCTACTAGAATGCTACTTTTTGTCAGTAGAGGCATGTTTTATTAAATAGATGTGTTCTATGCTCCATCCACCTAACATAATAATTTAATGTTTTCACAATCCACCCCTTGTTTTCTACATCGATACCTCAAGTGTTTTTTTTATATTTGTTATATTAAGTTTTTTAAATGATACAGCTCAATACTCACTAAACAGCAAAAAACACACATATGCTCAAAGTTTCAACCACATTCATAGTTTATTACCATCTTGTGCTCCACCAGCCATGGATTAAGCGATGAGATATGGCATGGATTATCAGCCATGTATATGGGTTTAATATTAACAAAAATAGGCTTAATATTTCAATAGGGTTATATGAAGGAAAAGTTATAACATGTAGGCCATTACACTATTTTAATAAGAAGAAATTTGTGCCTCTATCATCTTAATAAATGTAGCAATTTCATGCAACCTTGAAGAGAATAATGGAAAGTTCTTGTTTCACACAACATCAAAGAATAATGTAAATGAATGAAAAGTATAATAAATAAAAATTATATATATCATTAAGGCTCCCAAAGCTCACTAATTTTTTTTCTATTAGGCCTAAATTTTTTCTTTCATTTTTATGATGATTATAAAATTTTCATATTCAAGTTATTTAGTAATGATATGCAACCAAAATATTTATAAGAAAAAATCTCATTTTCCAAAAGCATGATTTAAAATTTTTTTATTCATAAATGCTCATGCACACTAAGGCTATCACTTAGAGTTTTCATTCAATGTCTATTCTCAAGGTGTCATCTCTAAGATTTTTTATTCCTTCATTTATTTATAATAAAAATAAAAATATTATCAATAAAAAATTAAAACAATTCAAAGCACACTAAAAAAGAAAAAAATAAATATAAGCCAAGCTTCAAAAGAATAAAATAAATTAAACGTAGTGCCTCCCTCTTTATTAGAGTAGGCAATTACCTCAATGACTGGAACATAGAAAGAAAAATTGGGGGAAGGGTTCATACTAAGGATAGGTGTTTCAAGGGTTTAATCATACTTCAAAATCCTCATGTCGATGTTCTTCATAGAATGCTTTGAGTTAATGCCCATCAATTTTCCATGTTTGACATGCCTTATCACTTTTGAGATAATATTATAATAATGTAGTGAATTTTTATATTCATTTAGAACTCTAATAAGCTTCTCTTTGTTTATATATGTAAAGTAAATTACAATAAAGATATAAAGAGTTTGATTATATCCTAAGATGTCATATATTAGATTACCAGGTAGCAATTTTAAATCTACTTCTTATTCCTTTACTATAGGGGATAGAGATTTGTCTTTCTTTATAGGCAATTCAATATGCTCCCACATGTTAGTAAAATAAGCTTTGAAACTATAAACACATCATCTAATTTCTTATCAAGTTAAAAAGTATCTTTAGAATCATCATAATATTCAATTCCTAATGGCTTTGTAAGAATAATTTCTACCAAATTATTACTTATCAATTCAAACACCTTGTTTAGATAAAGTGATAAATACATCAATATTAGAAAAATATTTTGAATCTAATGCAGAAGCATCCACAGATGATCCTCAATATGATAATGATTTATCATAATTGATTATGGAACTAATCAAATTATGTGTCTTTGATAATAATACTTTAACTAACTTTGATGATATTAATTTAAGTCATTATTATAGGTATGTAACATATTTGCAAGAAGATCAATCCATTTAAGAAGTCAGAATACTTAAAATTTGCAGATGTTACAAATTATTACAAAGGAAAATATTGTGCATGAAAGTCAAGTTTAAAACATGTAGTCAACCTTTCAAGTGAACATCATTATTTTGATTAGGATTTTTAATAGTTGTTTTCATTACTACTTATCTTACTTTATTCGCAATAGCCCTTGTTGATTCATGTATTATAAAGGATATAACTGCATGGTTAATAATATTTTATATACTGGTTAGACATTTGTGTGTCATATAGCATATTATTGTGCTAGGTGGCAATCTTACTCTTATATAAGACATGATATCTCAACACGTATAACATATTGATGGATGATTGATATTGAAATCTAATACAAGTAATTCAATTGACTAATTCTCTCTTTGTAATTGAATAATCATTTCTAAAACTGCTTAGAGTAATCTTAGATAGGAAATAATGAAATTTAAGTTCTTTGAGTCATGTTGAGTTCTTTATATTATATTTTAATTATTTACTTTAATAGTTAAAATCTTCTCCCTAATTAGACAACCAAAAGATTCACTACAAACTATATTCTCACTAATCTTCATCAATCCTTAAAGAGTTCTATCAATTTTGGTATCAAAGCCATGGCTTGTCTTTATTCTAGTTGAAAATTTGCATTCTTTCTCCTTCTTTCATTCAAAACCTTTCTCTACTTTCATGTACCAAATCTGCCAATATTTTTCCCTCCCATGCATCTTAATAACCTTCAACTTCAAAGTTTGAAGTGTAGTGGTAGATCTTCTAAAAAACTACAACATATCTTCAACCTATTCTTCACATCTTAAACATCAAAGTTTGAAGTTTGTCTTACCTTTATCTATACCTTTGAATGATGAAGGTAAGTGCTTGATTTTCCTTCCTCTTCTTTCAACCTTCCCACCTATTTCTTCAATTCTCCTTAGTTTTCTTCAAAGCCCTTTGAATCTTCAAATTGATCGAGTGTTATTGTGAGTCTTTTCCATATAATAGTTCCTTCTTTCTCCCTTGTGAGGTCTTATTTTTCTATCACCATCTTAAAGTAAAATAATCTTGACAAATTCAACATTAATCTTGTTATATTAGAATTATTCAAGAGCCTTACATTTCCACCTTATCTTGTTGAGTTTCATGAAGATATTTAACTTAGATAATCTTATTTAGTATTTGATCACAATTAGGGAAGAAGATTTCTTCAATTGTATTCAACCATCATCCATCATTTCACCATTTCCTTTGTGTTCTTTTTTTTTAGCAAGACCCTATCTTGTTCACCATCAAGATTATCAAGAATACTGGATAATACATTCTAACATTTATTTTTCATATCTATCACCTTTTTTAGTTTAATAAGTCTTCAAGATCCTTTCCATAACATCAACAAGACATCAAGATGTGATTTGTAGCATTGTATGAAGTTCTCATTATTTATAAAATAATTCAACTATAGGTAAAGAGATATGAATGAAGACTATCTATGACACTCTTCAACAAATTGCAACCAGTGTACATACAAAAAATAAACAATTGGATCAAGTACCTTCCATTCAAAGCCAACTACAAAAATTAGAATCAAGTGTAACTGTCTAAGACATACTTCAACTCATGCATAATACAATGGAGGTAACAAATGATTAAGTGGAGGGTATGGTTTGGAGGGAAGTCCAAGCTGGAGGTGCTCATCTTAATTCTAAAATAGAGTAAGATGAGAAAGCATAAGATAATGGATCAAATGATCATAGCCACAAACAAAGAGGTTATTGAAATCATCAACCAATGTACAACCGTTGTGAAGATAAAGGTATATAGCTTAACCTTCTTGATTTTTATAGGGAATTAGATGTTTAGATATTTTTTGAATGGTTCCATGAAATTGAAACGATACTTGAGTTTAGAGAGTATGATGATGAGAATAAGTGTATGTTATAAACTCTCAAATTAAAAATATTTCCTAAAGTTTGGTATGATAATCTTAAGTGAACAAATGATAGGTAACATAAAAGCAAAATCAAGTCTTAGGAAAGTTAAAGAAATGCCAAAGGAAAAAAGTTATACCTAAAGAGTATAAGCAACATATTAATATCAAATTGACTACTCATAGTGTAGAGGAATACACTAGGTTATTTGGAAGATGAGCACGCTTATATGATATGTAAGAGAGAAAAAGTGTGCTAGATACTTAGGTGGCCTTAACAACTTAATTAGGGAAAATTTTGAAATGTTGGCCTATGATTCTCTTTAAAATTTGACTAAGTTGGCCTTTCAGTGTGAAAGAGAAACTAAGTCAACCAAAGGTTATCATAATACAAGTGCTTCAACTTCTACATCCAACAAAAGTAATTCTAATGCATCTACATCAAAATATGGGACACATAACAATAAAAATAATGATAAAAAAATAGTCTTAACCGAGATGATAAAGGTAAAACTAAAGTTAGTGAAATGTCCACTAAGTAATGTTTCAAATGTAAAGGGTATGATTAACTTGCTTGGGAATGTCCTAATCCAATATTTTTGACCTTGAGTGAAATTAAGAACATGGAACCATGTATTGATGGTGATGACTTAGAAACTTAATCTAATAATGATGTCTTAAGTATGAATGAAGAGGATAGAAATCCTTGTTTTATACTACAAAGGTCATTGCTAATATAACCTAATTATTAATCTACATAAAGGGATATAATTTTTAATAACAATTTTTAATACTAGGTGTAGAATTAGCGATGAATTCTATAGGTTTGTCATATATAGTGGTTCATGTAATAATATTGCTAGTGAAAAAATGATCAATCAACTAGGACTAGTGATTACTATCCTTCATAAACCATATTCCTTGTAGTGGATTGATAATGACAAAGCATATAAGGTGACTAAACAAACACTCATTTATTTTCACATTTGTGATTATTATGACGAGGTAGTATGTGATGTTTTGCCAATAGATTCTTGTGGTATTTAATTAGACAGACCATGGCAATATGATTGAAATGCAAATCATGATGGTGTAGCTAATGAATATGTGGTACTTAAAGAGAAAAGGAAATATAAGTTGAAACCACCCCAACGTGATTATATATAATTACTTGAAGACAAAAAGAGTTTATTTTTACATGAATGGGAAATGATTAATTGCATTGAGGAGGAGAGTGTTTGTTATGCCTTAGTAGTTAAATCAACTCTATTTGGGGAGAAACAAATTTAACAATTCAAATCTTATTATTTTGCTTGATGAATATAGTGATGTATTTCTAGATTATTTACCTCTCAAACTACCACATATTAAGGGTATAGAGAATAATATCAATATAATACCTGGAATGTCTTTATCTAATAAACAAACATATAGATATAATCTAGAGGAAGCTAAAGAATTACAAAGGCCAATTCATGAGCTAAAAAAAAGGTTTACTTGAGAGATAGCATGATTCCTTGTTATGTAATTGACTTACTAATTCCTAAACATGATGGTACCTAGCATATGTGCATAGATTGAGAGTAGTGAGCAATATAACTATCAAGAATCATTTTTATATACCTAGATTGAATGAAATTCTTGATGAGTTATACGGTATAAGTATATTTTATAAAATATACTTATGAAGTTGTTACCATCAAATGAGGATTACGAAGGTGGACAAATAGAAAACAACATTTAAAACTAAATACGATCTCTATGAATGGGTTGTTATGCCTTTTGGGTTATGTGATACACCAAGTTCTTTTATGAGACTAATTAATGAAATTTTACATCCTTACCTAGGTGAATTCATCATAGTTTATTAAGAAGATATACTTCTATAGAGGAAAAGTGAACATGATCATCTTCTACATTTGAGTAAACTATCCAATAAACTAAGGGAAACTAAACTATATGAAAAATTGGAAAAGGGTAATTTTTTGCTTTTGAGTATAGTTTTTTTGTTTGTTTTATTATTCGTACTAAGGGTATTACAATTAATCCTATAAAAATACATATGAACCAAGAGTGGCCTATTCCTAAACACATTAATCAAGTAAGAAGTTATCATATGTAATCTATTTTCTATAGGAGATTTATTAATAAATTTTCTTTTGTAGCTGCACATAATACTGTCCTCAAGAAAAAGGAAGATTTTTTTTTGGGAAATAAAGCCACTATAGATTTTGATACTTTCAATGATAAATTGTGTAATGCTTCTATATTATTTATTCCTAATTTTGACCTACTCTTTGAGGTAACTTGTGATGTGAGTGGGATAGGTACTGAAGGGATTATTTCTGAAGAAGAGAGACCTATATCATTATCGAGTGAAAACCTAAATGGTGTTAGATTAAGGTATTCTACATATGATAAGGAATTATTTTCCATCATATGAATTTCACAGACATAGAGTTATTATTTGAGGCCTAAACCTTTTGTATAACATTTTAATCATGAAAGTTTAAAATATTTACATAGATAAAAGAAAATAGGTCCTAGAAATTCAAAGTAGGTAACCTCCTTATAATAATTTGTATTCTCTTTCAAACACTTGGATGGAAAATAAAATGTGTTGGTCAATTCTCTTTCTAGAGTATGTTAAAAGAAATGTAGATGTTGACTTATCATGTTAGATGATAAATTTTTAGGAATTGAAATGTTAAAAGAAATGTATCCTAATTATGAAGAATATTAGGCATGTAAAGATAATGGGAACAATGGTAATTGTACAATAAAAGTTGGATTCTTATTTAAATTTAATAGACTTTTTGTACCAAGATTAAGTATAAAGAATTTACATGCCAAATAGGTACATGAAGGAGCTATTGTAGGCCATTTTAGTACTTAGAAAACCTTAGAAATATTATAAGAAAATTTCTATTAGCCACACATGATAAAAGGTCTACAAATTATAATAAACAGATGTATTACTTGTAAAAAGAGTAAAAGTTTCATTCATAAAGGTTTATATACACCATTACCTATGCTTAGTTAACCATGTAAAGAAGTTAGTATGGAATTTATCTTATGGTTTATTAGACCTTAAGGAGGTAAGGATTCTATTATGGTCATGGTGGATAGATTCTCTAAAATGGCTTATTTTATTCTTTGTGATAAGTTTAATAATGCAACATATGTTGTTGATTTGCATTTCAATAAAATTATGACATTTAATGGCATACCAAAAATTATTATTTCAACTTTAGATGTCAAGTTGATTAGTTATTTTTGGAAAGCACTGTGGCACATTTTAGGCATGAAGTTATTATTTAGTACTTCACATCATCCACAAATTAATGGAAAAACTAAAGTTACTAATTGTACTCTTGGAACTTTGTTAAGATGATTTGTAAGTTAAAGTTATAGAGATAATCATATTAAGTTAGCTCATGCATAGTTTTATTATAATTAAATTCCTTCAAATAGTACATGTAGGAGGCCATTTAAAATTGTTGATGGAGTGAATTGTTATATATGAGTTGATATGGTACCCTTAAGGAAAGTTGAAATTAAAAATTATGATGGTAAGGAATGAGTTGCGTTCTTCCAAAATCTTTGTTAAAAAATTAAAAGTCACATAGAACGAACCAATAAAAAAATATCAAAAATAAGCTAATAATCATCTTAGTCAAAAAGTATTTTCTCCTGATGATTTAGTGTAGTTAAATTTACATAAAGAAAGATTTCCAAACCTAAGGAAATATAATCTAACATAAAGAGTAGATGGACCATTTAAAATCCTTAGAAAAATTGGAGAAAATACTTACAAACTTGAACTACCTAAGTCTTATGGAGTTGTTGCAAGGACATTTAATGTGGGTGATTTGTCTTCTTATTTTAGCGATGTAAATTTGAGGAAAAATTTGTAATCACCCTAAAATTTACTACTAAAAACTTTGTCTCCAAATTTTAGGCTTGAATTTATTATTCAATACTTCACATCAACTACAAACTGATGGACAAACTGAAGTTTCTAACATACTATTACAACTTTTTTAAGATGATTTGTTTCTAGAGATTAGGATATTAAGCTAGTACATGCAGAGTTTGCTTATAATTGAATTCCTTCAAGTACTATATGTTTGAGAATATTTGAAACTATTAATGGAGTGAATCTTTATATAAAAATTGATATAGTGCCTTTAAGGAAAGGTAAAAATAAAAATTATGATGGCAAGGAATGAGTTGCGTTCTTGAAAAATATTAGCCAAAAAATTAAAGGTAACATAGAAAGATCCAATGAAAAATATCAAAAATAAGCTAATAAACATCATAGTTAATAAGTATTTTCTCCAGGTGATTTAGCGTAGTTACATTTATGTAAAGAAAGGTTTCCAAACCCAAGGAAACATAATCTAATGTAAAGAGCATATGGACTATTTAAAATCCTTACAAAATTTGGAAAACACACTTACGAACATCAACTACCTAAGTCATATGGAGGTGTTGCAAGGACATTTAATATAGGTGATTTGTCTACTTATTTTAGTGATGTAAATTTGAGAACAAATTTGTAAAAACCCTAAATTCACTGCTAAATTAATATTTTTTTTATTAAAAGTTTAGAAGAAAAGATGGAATATTTTAGGGATGTTACCGTCACACTTAGTATGAGATCGGTTTCCTTCCACCATTCTAGTACTAAGTGCTAGCTTAAAAGAGTAGAATATAATTTACACAAATACATGATTACAAATAAATAAGTGTATTGTGTTAAAGACATTACAAAAGATGAAATCCACCAGTAGTAGTTACAAAAATAAAATCATTAAACCAAGAAAACATTAGGGTTAGAAGAGAAACTTTGAAAGCTTCTCGAATAATCATTACACTCTTAACCTGAAATAAACCAAGTGGTAGGGACTACATGTAATACATCATTCAATCGTAAGAACAATAGCATACACAATGTATAGAGATAAACACAACTACATAGGATGGACTCGTAATGCAAAAATCATATATCATAAAGCCTATTTACTTAGCATTTCTAGCCCTTACCATAAGAGTCAGGCACCAAGGCCACATTTATACCATAATTGATGTGAATCAAAGGGGAGGGAAGTGTTGGATCGATTATTCCTTGAGTTATAGAATCCACCCAATGGAAACTTGAAGAAGAAAGCTAGTTTTGGTGTAGGTTATACTTGATTTAAGTTGCAAATTATGTCGTAGGTTACTTTGAATGATACCAATCATTCAAAGGCTCGAATGAAGAAGGCTAACCCCCGGTTTTCCTTGATCTAAAGAGACTTGAAAGGGAGGATAAATGCAGGCCAATTTGTGTAAATTCTGTGTTCAAAAATTTCTATTATTCATCATGCATTAGGTGTGTACAAGGAGATATATATAGGGGAGGGAGGCCCATCAAATACAAGACTTAAACCAGTCGAGTTCCCTCTTAATTCAAGCCCATTTAACTCACTAGAATTAATCCAATATAATATCTAAGCTCAATCATAATATCATCATCTAAATGATACTAATGAGTAATATTACAAAGCCACACAATCAACTATGGTACATACATGAAATTACATCAAACATTAACTTACATAAAATATACTTAGGGTTTACAACAAGTTTAAAATATATAATGATAATCATCACCATATATTCTTGTTGTAAAGTGTCATCCCATGTATGCTATAGTCTTGCATAGTTTGAATACTTGTACACTTAAGGTGTGTTAACATCTTCTCCTTGCAAATATGTAACATACCTGCAAGAATATCTCGAATTGTTTTCAATACCAAGCATAGACATATTATCAAGAAAATTTAATATGATTGGCTCTAATATTAAGAAAGATAATTCTTCCTTACCTTGAGAATCAATAGGAATATGAGAATTATCAGATGCTCCTGCATCATTCTCCCCAAGTTGAGAAGAATTTTCCCAAAAATTTTCATCAGTATAATAAGGAGACAAATCACTAACATTAAAAGTTCTTGAAATTCCACCATGATGGTCTGGAAGTTCAAGTTCATAGGCATTATCCCCAAACTTTCTTAGAATTTTAAATGGTCCATCAACTCCTGGCATTAGTTTATTTTTACATAAATTAGGTAATCTTTCTTTACACAAATGTAACCAAACTAAGTTAGCAGGAGAAAACAAATGAGGGTTTCTATGATTATTTGCTTGAGCTTTATACTTGGTATTAGTCCTTTCAATGTTATTTTTCATTTTCTCATGTAGCTGTTGAAAACATTTTACTCTATCTTCTGCTTCATAATTTTGTAATTCACCTTTTTTTCAAAGGAATCATATTAATAGGCATGTGTGGGTTCACTCCATACACCACCTCAAATGGACTAGTTTGATTAGTACTAGATGGACTATGAATATAAGCAAACTCTACATGAGCTAACTTAACGTCCCAATCTTTAGTAGTCTTATTAACTAAACCTCTTAATAATGTACCAAGAGTTCCATTAGTTACCTCAGTTTGACCATTGGCTTGTGGATGATGTGAAGTGCTAAATAACAATTTAGTACCAAGAATATGCCATAAAGTTTTCCAAAAATAACTCATAAAATTTACATAAATAGTATTTGGAAGACATATTCTGAGAATATGATCAATGGAATGTTCTATACCTCTTTTAGGTGGTAATCCAGGAGGAAAATCATTAGGAAATACATCATTATATTCATCAAACAACTTAACTAGATTAGGATTTTAAATTTTTTGCTTCTTAGGGTTAGAATATTTAGAAACTAAAGCATAACAAATTACTTCTTCTTCTTCTATGCATTTTTCCTTAGCCTTTTCATGTAAAAACAATCTCTTTTTATCATCACTTAAAGGCATATAATCATATAAAGAATGTGTCAATCTATACAATTGCTTTTCTTTTTTTTGCCACATATTCATTAGTTACCCCATCATGAGTTGAATTTTTATCATATTGCCATGGTCTTCCGAAAAGTAATCCACAAGAATCCATAGGCAAAACATCACATAGAACTTCATCATGGTAATCTCTAATGGAAAATGTGATTAAGGTTCTTTTGTTTACTTTAGCTCCTTTTTATTTGTTTAACCATTGTAAAGAATAGGGTTTAGCATGATTAGTAGTCTCTAAACCAAGTTTATTAACCATTGCTTCACTAGTAACATTTGTACATGAACCACTATCAATTATGAGTCTAAAAACCATGTCATCTATTTTAAACTTCGTCTTAAAAATTTTCACTCTTTGAGTAGGTGTTATAGTAGGTTGGAATTGTAACACTCTTTGAATTACGAAACATGGATCTCCTTCTTCTTCATCCATGGTTAAGATTTCATTAGGAGATTTAATTTCTAAATTCTCATCATAACTACCTGGTTCCATTTTTTCTATTTCATGCAAGGGTAAGGCTCCTTAGTTAGGACAATCTCTAGCAAAATATCCATATCCTTTACATTTAAAATGTTGTTTATTTCCATTTGAACTACCTTTTTTTTACCATTATCATCTCGATTATTCTTTATATCATATGAAGATGTTGATTTAGGTGTAAAGGTGTTAGAATATGGTTTAATTGAAATTGAAACATTACACTTAACATAGGTTTTAGTTGATTTAGTTTGTCTTTCAAATTTTAAAGATAACTTTATTAAGTGAGGTAATGTAATAGATCAAAAATTCTAATCTTTCATTTCAAATCTAAATTGAAAGGATATATTTATAAAGAGTAAATTGGCTTCTATTTTAGAGCTCAAATGATGATTTTATAGAGAATTCATGTAGACCTCCTCTAGAAAATTTTTATTATAATAAGGGAACTAGAAGATCATAGTAGGAATAAAATATCCCAGCTATGTAAGGATAATGTAGAAATTAAGGCATAATTATAGAGATGTGGAGAGGAGAGAGGAAGAAGATATAAGAATGAGGTCATCATCTCCCTCATTTATCAAAATTAAGCCATTGAATATGTTTGAGGCAGTAACTAAAGTTGAATAAATGATAAAAAAAAAGCCAAGGTTCAATCAATAATATCTTGGAGTTGGATTATCAAAGTTCCATTTTTATGTAGGAAATTCTCTAAAAAATCAAGCTTCAAAAAACACAAATCCCAACAAGAGAGTCAATTGGTTTCACCAGACCAATCAACTATATTATAAGCAAATTGATCTTAAAAGACCATATGGATACTCTTGAGGGGGTGAATAGAGTATTTTGTAACAATAATGAAAAATTAAAAGTTTTTGATGAATAAGAAGAACTATGGAAAACAATAAACATGTGATTTATAATGGTTCAATAAACTCTATAATGTTTCTCCACATCCACTAACAAAAGGTTTGAACTTTTGGATTGGAGTCTCTCTTTATTTATAGTCTGTGTTTGATGATGATCACTCCTATCTTAGTTTATGAGCTTACAATCTCAATGACCCTCAAGGAGATGATTTACACTTTACCTAATTATAATCTCTAGGTTTATGATACTATAATCTCAATGACTTCCCTTAGGAATACTAAACTACACACCACTCTTCACTTGTGTTTGAGATGACGAGTTTGAATGAATAAAATAGGAATCTTCACTAGATAGCATATTAAAGTGAGTAAACACTAGTGAATGAGTAATCACTAGTGAAGATTTTTATTTAGCTAGAGAAATAAAAATTATAAGTGTAACTCTAGCTAAATATGAACAACAAATTGAGAACTAGAGATGTTTTATTTGGATTTAAAAGTTTAAAATCAAAAATCTCTTTGATTCTTTATAAGATGTGAAAATGATGATTCTAGAATAGTTGTGATATCATGATTAACATTTATTAAAGCCAAAAAACTCTTATTTATAGTGCTAAAACATGAAAAAAAATCAACACTAGTCATTAAGTGTAAAAAGTACTCCAGCAATTGAATTATGACAGAAAAAAATCTCAAAAATGCCCCTATTAGTCGACAAGTTTTGGTAAACCAGTTGATTGGTGGAACATTTTTCAATACTACGCACATTTACATAAAAAAAGGACCATAACTTGAGCTACAAGGCTTGAAATTGTATGTTGTATTTGTTTTAGTAAAGTAGGCATCATAATCTTTGTAGAAGAAATATTATTCACCAAAAAATAATATCTTTGTAATTTATGATGAATTTTAATGTTAGATTATATGTAAAACAACTTAAAAAATCATTTTAAAGCAACATTTTGCACAAATACTGCAAAATATTTTTGATACATGAAATCACTTTAAAAATTTTCAAAATTATCATTAACTAGGATTATAAATATCAAATCATTGAAAAATATATTTTCTTAATGTGGAAAACATATGTACGTAAAACCTTAGACTGTAGCATGCTCTTTGCAGTTTGAGTCTTCGTATCTTGAGCAAAATTGCTTATCCCTTCACAGTTTTTTGTATTACACATACAAAATTCAAGTTCTTAAAACTAGAATCTTGTTTTTCCCTCTTTATCGATCTTTGGCTTGTGCGTGGGATATAATTTGTAAACTTGATATCCTTAGCACTCCTTAACTTAGATAAGTGTTGAATACTTCAATTATTTCTATAATACACATGCACACTTAACAACATAAGTCAAGTTCATAATTAAGATTTTTATCATAATAGCAAATGTTGATTGACCTATGAGGTCAACAATATCCCCCTTTTTTTATGATGACAAAAAAAAGATGGCAATATATTGAGAGAAGATGTATACGGATGTAAAATTGAAAATCAATATATTTTCTCAAGTCATATGAATCATCTATTAGCCATTTTACAATAAAATTGCACAACTATTATATGAATGGCAATATTATGATAATATAAGCTTGCACAAGTATTAATCATTATAAAAACTAAAGGGATTTAGCAAATAAGGTCTCCAATCAAAAGATAAGTGCATAAGAAATTAAATTCATGTGGAGTGAAACTCCCCCTCAAGACATGCACATGTTCTACTAAAGCATAGTGATTCACACTTAATATTATCAATGAATAACACGAACGGAATAATTGTAACATATCTCCTCCATAGGATATGTCTAGGGTAATAATTCCAGTGATCAAGTAAAACAAATATGCTCTCCATAAGGTTATGCATATAACCGCAATAAGATCAAGATCACAATATAGTTACTTAAGAAATTATTATCTTAAACAACATAAGTAGTATTTTATGATATTTGTATCAAGACTCATAAGACTAAATCATATATGATATCACTAAATCTTATGATATTTGTAGCAATAAGGCATGGAGCATTTTATGAGTCATAAAGATACTCAATTAATAAAAATGATATGAAAATAATTTTCAAAGTTACATGAATCAAACTATGTTAATATTAGGAGGTGAGAACAATAAGGATTATGAAAATATATGAGAGTGTCCTTCAACATGAACAAAGATCAACATGAGACTACAATGATATTTCATCTTAAAGTTATAACCCTATACTTTATTACATGTTTCCCTTTATATGGTGGACATAAAGCACAAGGAAATTAAGGAAAGTGATGAATGATCCATTTAATGAATAACTTGTTAATAATATGATGAACTAGAGATCAAGGCAAGCATAACAATGAAATATAAGAGTATCAATCATTTATACTAAGTAATAAATTGAAGTACAATGAGGATGAATTTTAACATGATGTTGAGAGATGGCAATGATCCTGGACATGTGAAATTATAAGTGAATCTGGCAATGAAGTTATGTGATCAATTAATTTTAGAGTTACATCTATCAACCTATCCAATAAAAAGAAAAGTTTGTGTGTGGCTAAGATGTGTACAAAATCATGCAAGTAAACGTTCACATTATAGTGATATCAAGATTGAATGTTTATGATCAAATCATATAGGGGTACAAAACCACTCAAGAGTTAATAACATGAGTAAAGGCCAAGGCATAGCTTATAAAAGCACATGTCATCAAGAAGTAGTATAATATTAAGAACCATAAATAACATGAAAAAGAATATCATAGTTGCAAGTATATGCCCAAGCACCATATGAGAAACTTAGTGTTGAAATTGATTTTACAAGAGGAAGACTAAAACAAGCATATTTAGGCCACATATTATTTATTCACAAGTACACTCAAGTAATAAATTGTCTCAACTCCCTATTATACCCATATTGTATCAATTGTTTCCATTTTATAGTAATGAATGGATGAGAATAATAAGGGAAGAGAAATAGGATTAATCATGCACATAAGAACCAAAATGTAAAAAATAAGATGAATTAGTGAGCATAAAAATTTTATTAATTTCAAAACATAAAAGGACATCCATATGTATCAAGTATAAGCATTTAGTCATCAAAAGGAGACACTTTTTAGATGCATGGACGAAAATTTAGCAAAGGAAACATCTCCTTAGCACTTCACATTTCATGGAATATATATGAGTGGAATGCAATATCAAATATTACAATTAATAATTAGCATTCACACTTCAATTGAAATTAAGTTATAAGAAATAATTACAAAGCCATCTTTTAATTACTTCTTAATTTATAGTTGAGAAGAAGAAGGAGAGAGAAGATGTATACATCAAGAAAGTAGTTTCCAAACAAATGTAACTTGCTAGATTTGAAATTTTTAGGGAAAAACATGGAAGTTGATAAATGATATCAAATTTCAATAAAAATGTAGAGAATATAAAACTCTTGTAATCATTTGTGAGCATAAACAAACATGTCTAGCTCAAGGTAATAAGTGTAAGATTTGTGATAGCTCAAGGTATATCATTTATAATGAGAAGATGTTGCATGAAAAAATTGAAATTATTAGTAGCAACACCCATATCTCATATTGTCAAGGTAGCACAGAGATACTCACATGTTG
This sequence comes from Tamarix austromongolica, assembly GCA_039764185.1. NCBI lineage: Eukaryota > Viridiplantae > Streptophyta > Magnoliopsida > Caryophyllales > Tamaricaceae > Tamarix > Tamarix austromongolica. The sequence goes on from CM077809.1 coordinate 124,312,620, forward strand.
TCAAATGTATTAGAAAATGATGTGAGATAGGTGAAATGAAAGTTAATGAACTATTTCGCTCAACTATTCAAGCCATTTGTTTAACATATGTAGTGAAGTGTAATATCCTTATTATCTATCACATCCATTAATGTATGATAGGAAAAAGAGTAGGATTAACCATTATCCATAGTGATCTACAGACATATCAACAAGTGTGGTGCACCAAATAATGAGAGTAGTTAGCAAAAGTGTAATATCTTGATTAGAGAAAGACGAAAAATATGCTCAAGATTCACAAATTAGATTATATGTATGTGCATCAACATGTTGTTAGAATAGTGCTAAAATTATACATTAGTTCAAAAAGAAGTGTAACAATCATAGATCAAAATGATCAGGGTTTTATGTAACGTAGTGTTGAGATGTGACCATATCTAAGTAGTTGTCATCATCATTTGAATCAAGGACCTTAATAGATCCATCATAAACATCATCTATCATGGGAGTGGAGACCTTGACATACTCTCCTCCAAGGTAAGACCATCTATGATCAATTTGCTCTATAAATACATATAAGTCAATCGGCTTAGTCTTTTGCACTAAGTTATCGTCTTGAGGATGATATATATGATATGAGGACCTATGAGAGTCATGGTCATTAGAAGGATAAATATCATGTAATTAAATAAAAATATCCATCCACCCATCTTGAATGTCAAGTAAAAAGCATATCTATGATATATATCCATCCATAATCTCAACAGGAGTGGTCATTTGTCTCTCTATATGACCAATCATTTGAACAACTATCTGCTCAAAGGGAAAAATTTTTCAAAAGACATGACTAAGTAGAGAAGGAGCATCAAAGTTAGGATGATGAGGATAATTAGATGAAGAGGGAGCATGAGGATTTTTATGAGAAGGATGAGTTGATGAAGAGAGAGTTGTAGGATCTGGATGAAATGTAGGAGGTGTTAGTGCCTGAGGGGGTTAATTTCTGTTGTTTGTGAATCATCGATTAACCATCAATCAGAGGAAGTCCCATCCTTATACAACATAAGGCCTGTAGATGTCAAACTCTTACCTATTTTCCTCGATATATGTAGGACCAAAACCATAAAAAGCTACATGAAAGTGTCTAAACACAAGGGTTAAGAGATATGAAGAGGGAAGATGAGCAGGACCATACTTACTCATATGACACATATAGAGGATGATATTGTAATTGATACACATATAATTATTTGAGAGAAAATAGTAAAGGAAATACCAATCAGTCTCCTTGAACCAAGTCCAAAACCCCTTCTTATGAAAGACTATTGTGCCTATCATATGATGAAGCACACGATTATCAACAGAAAGGATGAGCTCATATTATGTACTCTATTATTCCCAATAAGATAAGTCTGATAGAGTGGATCAAGGGAAGGATGACTCTCTAACCATAAAGGAAAGGTCTCCCCCTCATTAAGATAACAAACTAGACCGATGGTTTGTGCTTAAGTGGAGTGGTTCAAAGTAATAGGATCACCACACACATAGCTATGAATAGATCCATCATTAAATGGAGCATTGTCAAAGAATCATTTCACTTGATTGGAGTATGTGTGGATATAAATGTTAAATAGGGAAATCAATCCTAAACCATGAAGCCTCTGATAAAGTTTAAAAATTTTTCTACAAAATGTAAGGACAAACATTTCTTTTTAAGGACCCTTTTAGAGGGATAAATGTCAATGTAGAGAGACTGATAAGAGGTAAAGCAAAAATAGTGCTCATGTAGAGGACTAAAAGAATCTAGAAGTTATAATGGGACTCTAGTAGGAGGTGTAGAAGGTATATAAGGAGGAGTTATAGAGTGTGATTGATGAGATTGATCAAATGCTCTATGGTGTTACTAGCCAATAATACCTCTACTAGATTTCTTGAATCCCATGAGTAAGAAGAGGGAGAGGATAAAGGATTAGAAAGAAAATAGTGAGAGTCAAGTGAACCTACAATGATATTTCACCTTAGATATACATTAATTTCATAGTCTTAATTCCAAGTTAAGGTGTTTCCCTTTATTTGATCATTAGAATAATCAATGCAAAAATTAAATATGCATAAAAAAATTTAACATAGAATAATAGTCAATGAGAATATTAGGGAATATTTTAAATGAAAGTAATAAACTTAGGAAGCTAAGCAAACCATAGACAATAAAGTAAAATTTTATAATTCATTTATCATAAATCATGTTCACTTATTTTAAACATCAAGAGAAGTTTTATCCAATATTGATGTAAAGAATTTTCCTAAAGTTATCATCAAAGTGCAATGAACCATATGATATGATTTTAACTTATAAGAAAAAATCAAATATTTTAGAGTGTAGAAAGAGAATTCCAAAGCTAAATTATCCTAAATAGAATTTCCATTCACTGTAAATTTGACTATTAAGTCTAAATTAAGTGGAGTTAATTGCTATCAGGTACAGTCTAAGGTAAGTTTGAAAAATTAAGCCTTATTTTTTGTTTATCAAAGTAAAAATATGATATATATGAAACATGTATATGTACAGAAACCTTTGGTAGTCCAGGGCCAAAAACTGACCTAAAGTGACCTAGGATACCCCTCATACAACAAAAACGTGAGGGTGTCACTCTGCCAGAACAAAACATCAACTAGATAGGGAAGAAGGGAACAGGAGCTAAGGACTAGAGCTAGAAATTTACAAAGGCTTGATGTTTCATGTTCTTTAATATCCCATAGACGTCTAGCTTAATCTGGAAGACTAAGGCATCAACTTTTTCTATTACATCTTCAATAAGGGCCATATTCCTAGCCTTCCAAACATGGTAAACCATGGCTGCAAGAGCTAGCATCCTGGCTTGCTTGTGTTGTGGGGTTCTTCTCTTACATTTTCTGAGTTTCCTCAGAGTGCTATCTAGGGTGGTGCATCTTCTTGCAATTCCTAGCCATCTTCTGACATGCAGCCAAATATTGTGGGTGGTGCTGCATTGGAAAAAAAGATGGGCATGTGTCTCATTGCCCTGGTTACAGAGTGAGCATATCTGTAGTATGTCCATGTAGGTGAGTCTATCTTTGGTTTTGAGTTTCCCCCTAGCCGCAAGCCATAGGATAAAGGCCTGCCTCTATATGTGTAGATTATTCCAAATGATAGAGCTAGTCCTTATTTTCTCCCCTTTCGGTCTGAAGTGTTCATATGCCCTGTTAGTGTAAAACTTCCCTGCCTCCACACAGCCATGTAACATTTGTTTTGCTTCATTGACTGTACCAGCATGAGAAATCAACATATCCTTAATCTTGCAGATTGATTTCATGAGTGGAGAAGTTCTCTTCCCCATCGTAAAAGCCCACACATCATGTTCTTGGAGGTACACTTGGTGTATCCATTTTGTCCAGAGAGAATCTTTTTTACTTTGAATATTCCATAGGTATTTATACATCAGAGCTGTATTCCAGGTCTTGAGGTGCTTAATACCACAATCACCTTCAGTCTTCGGTAAGCACATGTCATCCCATGCAATGAGTGCCTACTTTCCATCCTAGACAAAAATTCTGCAGTGGTAAAGAATTTTGCTAATAACTCTTTGAGGGATCTCAAAAATGAGAGCCAGAAACAACAAATACCCTAGACCACTGATCTCACAAGTTGGACTCTCCCTACATAGGACAGTGTTTTGTTCTTCCAGCTACTGAGTGCATTTGTGATAGCAGAGTGAAATGCATCATAATCATTGGCCTTTAGTTTGGTGGGGCTGAGAGGGACCCCCAGATACCTAAAGGGCAGAGCACCTTGGGTCATATTGGTGATCTGCAAAAAAATTTCCTTTGTTGCCTACTTGACTTCTGCTAAGAACACCTCTGATTTCTCATTGTTGATGTGGAGGCCAGAGCAGTTGGTAAAAACCTTAAGTGTGTCTATACACACTTGCATAGAATCTGGGTCTCCTTTGTAGAATAACATGAGATCATCAACAAAGGCAAGGTGTGTGATACCTAGCTTGCAGCATTTAGGGTGGTAGGAGAACTGTGGATTGTGAGCATTCATGTGAAGGAGCCTACTGAGGAAATCCAGGCATAAAACAAAGAGGTAGGGAGACAAGGGGTCCCCTTGCCTGAGCCCCTATTGACCCTTGAAGAAACCACACACATTACCATTTAAAACCAGTGAGAAAGATGTTGTGGTGACACAAGCTAGATTCCATTAAATGAACTTGGGTGGGAGGCCCAGCCCCACCAAAACAGCCTGAAGGAATAGCCAATTCACAGTGTCATAAGCTTTTCTCAAGTCAATCTTCATCATGCATTTGGGGGAAGTTCTCTTCCTATTATACTCTCTCATGAGTTCCTAAGTAATGAAGATATTTTCAGGCATTAGCCTACCCTGGATAAAAGCTCCCTGGGCGTTACTAATGAGCTTGTTCAAGATGCCACTAAGACGATTTGCAAGGATCTTAGTGATGATTTTAAACACTACATTACAACAAGAGATAGGCATATACTCTGTGACTTTTGTAGCATGTGCCTTCTTGGGAATAAAGGAGATGAGGGTATGGTTTAGCTGCTTCAACAGCATGCCAGTAGTGAAGAATTCTTGCATAGCTGCCAAAACATCATTTTTGACCGTTTGCCACGAAGCCTTGAAAATTTTAGCTGAAAACCCATCAGGTCCAGGAGCCTTTTCATCCCCAATAGACCAAAGAGCCTCCTTTACCTCCTTGTAGGTCACTGGTGCTGTCATGTTGTCAGTGTTCTGCTTCTGCAACCTCCTCCCCTGCTAAAAAACAAGGTGGTTTACCTCCTGGTTAGTCCTTGAGGTCCCTATAAGTCTCTTGTAGTACTCACAGAATTCATCCTCAAGCTACTTCTCACTTGTTGTGAGGGAGCCATCCTGTTTCTCCACTTGGGAGATGAAGTTCTTTTTATGGTTTGCTTTGACTAATGTGTGGAAGAATTTGGTCCCCTTGTCAGCTTGGGATTAGGACTGAATCTTAGCTTTTTGTGCAAGGAAGATCATGGCAACTTTGTTGAGGTGAAGTGATTGCTTCCTTAGTTCCTTAATATCAGCATTTTCAATCCCCCCCATCTTCAAGGTTGCTTCTTGAGCTGTCTGTAGCTTGTCATCTACTTCCTCAACCCTAGAGATGATGTGGGAGAAGTGGAGCTTTTTTAACAGTTTTAGAGGCTCCTTCAGGTTGGCCAATTTTTTGCAGAGTTGATATTGTGTTGTCCCCCAACCCCTAAAGTGCCAAGCCTGAGCAACAGTAGAGTAGAAATTAGTGTGATCCACCCACATATTGAAGAACATGAATGGTTGTTTTTGTATTGCAGTTTAACTAACTAGGTGAGGGCAGGAAAGTGGTTAGAGAAGGGGCCAGGGGCAAGAAAAGTGGTGTGGATGTTGTCTATGAGCTGGCCAATAGCAGAGTTCATCAAAACTCTGTCAATCTTACTCTTCATCTTAGCATGAGCAAAAGTATAGAAGCAGTCTGTGGAGGGCACATCAGATAGGCCAGATGCTAAGAAGCATCTTCTAAAGTCTGTTATTTCATATTCAGATACTTCCGTGGCTCCTTTTCTATCCTCCTTATTGAGAGCACAATTGAAATCACCTGCAGCAAGCCATGGGAGAGAGTACCTACTAGCAAATTTTGTTAAATTTGCCCATAAACCTTTTCTATCTGTTACAGAACAAAGCCCATAGCATACACTAAGCATAAAGTGACCACTATGTGATTTAGGTTGTACCCAAATGTTGATGACCTGTTGGCATATCTCTAGGGCTTGTATATGAACCCTCTAGTCATTCCACAGAATCAGGATCCTCCCATTGGGATAGTTGGCATAGTTTTGCAGGGCTTTCCAGCCTTTAAAATAAGAATGCACCATTTTATAGAGTTTACCTTCATCAAGTATGGTCTCAAGCAAGCCTATGAGATCACATTTATAATACCTAGCCATCTTCTACAGCCTCTTCTGTTTAATAGGGAGGTTGCAGCCCCTTATATTCCAAATGAGGACTGTCATGGGGGTTTGGGTAGGTTTTTAGGCCTCCTTTTAGAAGGCTTGATTAGGGTACTTCATTTCAGTTGTTTTGACAGTTTTTTCCTGCTAGCTTTGGAGATGACAGGCTGGAAGAGGTGGTCATCAGATTCCAGGCCCTCTGGATTGGGTGAAAATTGGCATGGAGGGGTCCTCTTTTCCCCTACTCCTCTGATCAAGCCTGCTTCTCTCAAATGACCATCTTCTTCATCTTGCAAGAGGGGGAGATCATCCACAGACTGGTCATCATAAGCTTGAGAAGGGGCAGAGTGGTCTATCAGAGTAGAGACCTCTACTTGTTCAAACTGGCCAGGTAATTCAGAGCTAGTGGCCCTAGGAGGCTTAGAAGTAGGGGATTCCTTGGCAAGTTGGAATATAGTCTGATGGACAGTATTAGTAGGCTATGCAGTAGTCTCCAATGGCTGAGGCAAGGAATCAGAGGGGCTGGAAAGCTGAACTTGAGCTTGTTTAGGAACCCAAACCTTGCTCTGAGGCTTGCATGCACCTGTTAGATGACCAATCTGCTAACATTCCTTACAAAAACTAGCCAGCTTCTCATAAAAGACCTTTTGGACAAATGAGGATTGGCCATAATGTATTTCCATCTCATGTGGGAGGTATTTACTGACATTAACCTCCACCAAAGCTCGAGCATACTCAACGGCATGCCTCTTTTTTGTCACAACATCTGTTTCAATTGGGTTTCCCATGTGGGAGCAAATAGCACTAAGTGCTCTAGGATTCCACAGGTCCATAGGGAGGCCTGGAAGTCTAACCCATACAGGGACATCAACCACCTCAGTCTTTTCAAAGTAAAATAGCCTAAGGACATTTCTAACTGTCATCACCCTATCATACACATGGTAAGGGCCATTCTTCAGAACCTCCAGTTTGGCTTCAGGTGATAAGAATCAAAAAATAATCCAACCTGAGTTAAGGGGTAGAAATTGACACTTGTCCCTCCATTTTTTCTTGAGTTCTCGGATGACATGGTCATTTGGTAGTTTCTTCACAAACCTGCCTAATAGACAGGTCCCCCAAGTGTCCTCTATACTGTCAATCATACAATCATTGATCACCACCTTCTCTCTGCATTCAGTAACAGTCTCCAATTTGTCACCTGAGATTGAGGTAAACAGGGTTGTCCAAGGTTCTTTGGCTTAAAGCTTGACTTCAGAAATAGCATGGTCATGTTCCCCATTTTCATGAGGCTCGGCTACATTATCAGTAGCCTTTTGGTGTTTCGTGGTTTTAGCCTGGATACAGGGGCATTTGTGAAAATATTTGTAGGCTCATTGCTTGTGTCATGGCTTTCTTCTCGCATGGATGTAGTGTGATCATTTGAAATGGGGTCTACAGATAGCCCAATAAGATTCGTATGAAGTGTAGCATTAATGGACCCTTCACCCTCATTAATGACCATTTCGTGGCAGGTTTGCGAAATTAGGTCGTCTATGTCCTGTTCCCCGACAACCTCGTTAATGGTAAGGGGGACCTCCATTTCAATTTTCATGCCAGTCACAGGCACATCAGAAGCACTACCAAAGGCAGATAGTGGGGCGCACTCATCCGTTTGTAATTGTTCCATAAGGGGCAGAATCTTCTGTCCAGCGCCAGTTCCCAAGTTTGGGTCTTTGCGGGCACCCACTTGGATTCGTTTGGCGCTTCTTGTAAGCATGGAAATCAAGCAGGGAAAGGGGGGAGGGGGAGAAGGCGAGCGAAATTAAGCAGCACGGGAAGGTGAGGATCTCAGCATCCGTGCTCACAGATAAACCACCATGGTCGCATTGTCCAGAGAGCACGGGAACCACACCTCCTGGTTTTTGAGATCATGTAAAAAAAAAATAAGCCTTATTAATAGAGTAAAAGCATCCTTACATATAGCCAATTTTGTTTTTATAAATATCCAATTAGGGTAAATAAGTAAAGAGTTTAAATATTCGAATGCTAAAGTTTTGCTCTAGATGATGGAAAAACTTGAAAAGATAGTTTATAAGCTAAGCAATGTGGTTAATTCTAGTAGAACCAAGAAAGAGATTATTCCATATAAACATATAGCAATTTGGTTATTAGGGTTTTGCCTAAAATATTGAGTGGATTAAATCTAATAGGAATAAACAAATTATTTCCATAGGATAATAATTAAACTAATTTTAAAACAATTGCAAACTAAAATATTACTAAAATCCCAACTAAACCAACTCAGAAATGGCACAATATGCCACGAATTGGACTTAGGATTCCCTTAAATTTCTCAAACGTTTCCACAAAAAAAGTTGAATAAACATCAAATATTAGGAAACTCTAAGTACAAACACAATTAACCATCCATGTTTGAATAAATCAAACCCATCACATCATCCATATCATTCAATTTTGAATAGAAGTTTGAAGCTTACTTTATAGAGGGTCATGACCATCCCAAAAGAAAACACCAAAACATATGATACCAAAAGATTCATACAACTCTAAAGATTATAAAGAGCTAAATATTGTGTAATTTAGATGAGAGTCAAGAGAGAAATAGAGAAGAGAAGGTGGAGCAAATTGATGACATTTGAACCAGGTCTATCATCTCCAACAAGGAGGAGAAAGAGAAAAAAAAACATGGTTTGAACTCCTAGGTTATTTAAGGATCAAACCCTCTAGTTGACTGACTGCTAAAGAGTGGTTGACTACTGCATCATTTCTTAATTTTTAGTTGACTGGTGTTTCTATTGAAATATATCTTTCTTATTTTAGATGTGTGGTTCAACTGAACCACTTAAATTAAGTATTCAATGATAGGTAACTCAGAAATGATATTTTGATTCCTTTTATTAATGTAAAACTAAGGCCATATAAAAATATTGAAAGCAGGAAATATGAGATCAAGGTTTCAAGTAAAAGAACATAACTAAATAATAGTCATGACGTGAATATTGTATTTAAATCTAAAACACAATATATTTAAAAAGATAATACTAACTTGGAATAAGTGATTTCTAGATCATTTCTCTTTTTTCCTACGAAAAAGTAAAAGAGACTCTAGTGTTGATAGTCCATGCTTCCTCTTCGTCTTCTTCTTGTTATATAAGCCTATAATCTCAATAACCCTATAGGAGATAATTTACATATTACATATTTATTCTCTCTAGGTTTATGAGACTAAAATCTCAATTACCTATCTTTAGAATGCCACTCTTTACTTGTGTTTGAGATGATGAGTTTGAATGAATATAATAAAAATATTCACAAGATAGTATATGAAAGTGAGTAATAATTATAAACTTATGAGCACTCTAGATAAGTATGAAGAAAAGATTGAGTATTAGAGAAGTTTGATTTGGATTTAAAAGTGTAAAAACAAAACTCTCTTTTATTCTTTGTAAAATATGAAAATAAATATTTTAGAAGAGTTGTACTAGCTTCATTGATCTTTATTAAAGCCTACAAACTCTAATTTATATTACTAATAGATGGAAAAAAAATAGCACTAGCCATTGAGTGTAAGAAGTACTCTAACAGTCAAATTACAACATTAAAAAAATCTCAGAAATGTCCAAACTCTAGTTTTGGCAAACTAGTCAATTAGTGGATTACATTTTAGAAATACAAATATTTAGGAAAAAAAGAACATAACTTGAAGTATAGAGCATGAGATTGTATGTTGTCCTTTTTAATATATAGACATAATAAAATTTGCAAAAAAAATTATTCACCCAAAAATATTGTTTATGTAATTGATGATAATTATACAAGTTAGATCATATGCAAAACTACTAAAAAAATCAATTTAACACAAAATTTTGCACAAATATTTGAAAATATTTTTTATGCGTGAAATCACTTTAAGATATTTCAAAATTATTTTGAAATAGGATTATGAATATCAAATCATTTTGAAAATCTATGTGCTCAATATGTAAATCATAGGTACATAAAACATAAAATTGTAACATAATATTTGAAGCTTGAGTTATGATATCTTGAGCACACTTGCTTATCCCTTTATGGTATCTGTATTACACATATAAAATTGTACTTCATTAAGTTGAAGTCTTATTTTTTGCTCCTAATTGATATTTAGTTTGTGTGTGGGATATAATTTGTAAAATTGATCTCCTTAGCACTCATTGAGTTAGTTAAGTGTTGAATACACGTTTTGCTATGATACACATACACACTTGGTAACATACTCAAATTCATATTTAAGCTTGTTATCATAAAAATAAATGGTTGGTTGACCTATGAGGTCAGCATATGTATTTCCCCAAACTAGTCAATAAGTTTGATCGAACAAAACCCTTAGCTAAAATGACAAATAAGTCAATCAATTCCTGAGACTTGACAAGAAATTCATTAGAAAAACTTATTATATTTAATTTTACAAACTTGTATAAATTATATTTTTACCTCAAACACAAGATATGGGTCCAAATTGAGATCAAACATTATCAAATTTATTAACAAAAAAAATCAATTTTATAAATCTTACAAAAAACATGGGGCATTACGTCCCTCACTTACATCATTCACCTTCTTACACTTTGGTTCTCCACTCTCAACCAAAGTTATCTATCCCTCTCTTCTTTCCTTTGATATGTGGACCTTCATATCCCTTAGGATTCATTTTCTAATTCATTATAACCCCTACATTCATTAAGGTCTCCCCTTTTCTCTTCTTCTCAATTATTTTGATAAGTGTTGGGAAGTTTCCATTTTCCCTTTCTCTTCCTCTTATATTTTGAAAAAAATAATTTGCATATGGTTTTCTCTCCTTTATCCAATTTCTTTTCTCTTAACTCTCACTAATCTTATCCTTGGATTTTATTTGTTCTTTCAAATAATGAAGGATTAAGTTTTAAAGAAATGTTTAAGGTCTTAGTTTTTTTCTTCTTTGAAATTTGTTCTTGGGAAAAGGTTGAGATAAACTTCTTTTCTTCTTTCATTTTTTTTTTATTTTTGAGTATTTTTTAAAAAATTAGTTTTAATTATTTTTTTCTTGATTATCTTAGTAAATCAAGTGTTTTAGTAAATCCTGTTATGTTAAAAGTATTCTTTGCAAAAAGACTAGCTAGTAGGTAAGATATTCTTATCTCTAATATAACTAAGGAATTACACCTTTTATTTTAGTTTGTATTATCAGTATATTTTTTTATGTATATGTATTATTTTAATTTCTTATATTCAAGCATATGCTAATGTTTATATCTTAAAGTTTTAGAGCATGTTTTGAGTATTTTGATATCTTGTGTAAATTTGGTACATTTATGCATGATTATGTTGAGTATCAAATTTCTACCATGTATCCCTATAATTTTATGCATGGAGTATGTTTTCCTATATGTTTTATAACATACAAACACGATTATATTATGTTTTTCGAATTTGGTGATAGCCACTTAGTAGGTCAATCTTTGACAACATTTGTGCCATATGCAAACAATCAAATATATCGTCAAGCCTAGGTATGAAAGACCTATGTATGATGGTAATATTATTGATACATCTACTATTCACACACATTCTCATAAAAGTTATCCTTTTTGGTTACTAATAGAGAGATTACATTACAAGGGCCTTTTCATTTCACATATGAAACCATTTTGTAATATTCCATTTATTTATCTTTGTAAATCCAAAGCCTACATAGGATTACACCTATAGGTAGGATTATTTGGAAGCATAACATCAGGAACTAGATCAATTTGGGGCTTTATGCCCCATAAGGGAGTCAACTCATATGGTAGGTCATTTGGGAAAATGTCCCCAAACTCCTCCAACAAGAACTTTACCAAAGGATCAAGGGTGTTACTTTCTTCATTAATTTCAAATAATAACAACAAGTACATGACCTTTCCTTTTTTTAAAAACTTTTTACAAACCTGTAACATCTAAGAACAAGGCCTTCCTACACTCAGTGGCCTCCCTAATAAGTGATGGTCGATTGCTAAGGGGGATGAGTACAATATTTTTATTGGTAAATTTAAGGCAATATGTGTTCTTTTTACCATCACGCTTAATACTCCTATCATATTCCCAAGGCGTACCTAGTAACAAAAGACATGCATTCAATAGGAACTAAATCACAAATGAAATTGTTTTGGTATGTTTTTCCTATATAAAATGGATTAACTACTTTCTTGATGATCTCAACTACATTTCCATCATTGATCCATTAGAGATTATAGGGTTGTGTGAGGTTAGTTGTGGGTATGCCAAGTCTTTCCACTAGGGTACATGATGCCACATTCACAAAAATCCCTCTATCTACAATAACAAAGCACACCTTTTCGAGGATCATTCATTTAGTGTGGAAGATACTATCCCTTTTTGTCTCTTTTATGACCTCCTTAGTATATAACACCGTCCTCACCATTATGGCTTCCCCTATATCCAATAGTGCTACATATTGCTCTTCCTCCTCTTAGGGTGAATGGTTTCTTTCCTCTTCCCCTTATAAAGTCAGCTCTTCAAAATCTAAAAGGGTCATAACTCTATTGCTTGGACACTCATTATGGTAGTGCCCAATGCCTTGGCACTTAAAGCAACATACGCCTCTTCCCTTACTTGGTTTATATTCTTCTTACCTCCTTTAACCTTGACATCAAATTCCTTACTTTTAAGGTTTTGTCTCAAAGGGAAAGGTTCCTCGTTGGTCATGGTCACACTTGATTTTGGGGTAAAACATAGCTTCCCCTTCTCCCTTTTATGCCTCTCTACATTGATGTCTAGATGAAATAGCTAATCCAAAGTATAGCACCTTATATTTTAAACTTTATTGTTATTTCATGCCTTAGGCCTCCTATGAACCTCGACATGGCGTGCTCCTCTACGTCCTCTAGGTTAAGCCTCATTTTTAATTTCTCCAACTCTTTGATGTAGTTATCCACACGTAAAGAGCCTTGTCTTCGAGAAGGCATTTTTCATAAAGATCTTAGGTGGATGAAGGTGCTAAAAACTACTCTTTCATCAACCTGTTCATTTTAAGCCAACTCTTTACCTTCAATTTGTGTTTTCTTCTTTGTTGGTGGGTTAGATTCTCCCACCACAAAGAAGCATGACCTTTCAATTTAAGAACCACCACCATGAAAAGCTTTTCATCATCATAAGCCTTAGACTCTAACATTCGCGACCATCTACGCTCCCACTCTAGAAAATCCTCTAGGTTATGAGACCCATCAAAATCAATGCTTCCACCATGATATCATGAATCATTTTTTATTATTCATACCTGTCCTTATAACCCTAGATGACTCACATTATGATAAGATAGACATGTCATCTTCTTCCTCCATGCTCAGTTGGCCTTCAAAGTCTCAACGGGGTGGAGTTATTTGAGGGTTTCATTGGTTGGCATTTGGGGTTAGAGTCTCTAAAATACTAATCACATATCTCATATTCTATGGATCGACCCCTCCTTATGTTTTGTGCTTCATCAGTGATCAATCCCTCAGGTGTATTTTCTTCCATGTTTCTTGAATTTTTAAAAAAAGCCAATAACAAGGACTCAAAAAATGGTTGTGGCTGAGAGGTATAAGTTATCCTAGAAAATTTTTGTATATGTTTGAGCTTAAAAAAAGATGAGGGGAAGGATAATAAAATATAGAACTTAAAGCACTAATGTTGCTCATGATAGTGGAATGAAAATCAATTATCTAAATGCCTCAATGTTGATCTTTGATGCCAATTTGATGCATATGCTAAACAATTGGCTCTTGGAAAACAAGGAAGAATGGTAGGGAGGGAATAACCTACTAGCAAGAACAAAATTAAGGCAGAGATGAAGAGGAGAAAGGGGAGCTATTTGATCTGTAATTGACCCTTTAGATTAAATACTCACATTCACCACTTTAGATAACAACCCTAAAGATAAAGAGTATGAGAGGTTGATAGGATACAACAAAACTCTTCACTTGAGCCTTGAATGTGACAAATAATGATACTCTTCTATCTTTTGAAAATAATGGGGTATGATCTAATTCAATGGATAGAAAGCATATATATCATGGTGTGTTAGGCTCCTAAAGTTACAAAATGACCTTACTACCCATCATGGCTAACTAGTTTGCCAACTCCATTACAAAGTTACATCCTAACTTAACTATCTAGTTAGGAATTTTTAAAATAGTATTCTATCCTTAGTTAAATTTAAAAATCCCAACAAAAAACACTTCCTTCCCATTTCCTAGGTCTTCTATTAATGGGAAGTAAACATAAGATAGGAAATTACAACAATACCTAATGACAACTAGCTAAAAACAACAAAAATAAACAAACCGTAAATAGTTAACTACACTAATATCCTATTGGTACAATAGGCACTATATTAACCAAAAAATAATGGTGTTCAAGTAGCTACTTGAAGTCAATCAAGCTATCCTTCATGAGTGTTGATTGTCCCTTCCATTCTGTGGCCCAAGATGCCGAAAATGGTTGCTACATGGCTATCGTGTAAGGCTTAGATACTTGTATATTTTTGCTAGGTTTATGGTTAAGTTTCAATCACATGTGGGATATTTTGAGGGTTTGTGTATGGTGAATCATTTGGCTAGGAAAGAGCCATGTTAGCCTGAGCAATCCATGAGGGAAGAAGGTGGCTTGGTCGGGTCACACACACCTTACATGGCTTGCAAGTTTAGCTAATAATTTTAGACCAAGTTAGAAGTGTTTTGTCACTTTCAAACATAGAAAAATTAGTTAATATGAGTATATTATTTTTTTAGGGGATGCTCTTACATCCAAAATGTTGGTGCTTGTGGTCATCGGTGACAAGGTGTTGTGGTAATGGTGGGTGGTGCTGGTTCAAACTAGAAATGGAAATAGAGAGAAAGGAGAAAAAGAGAGGATGAATATAGTATAATAGGAACTTGGCAATTAGGTGGATCAAAACACCCAAATTATGAGGTACGGGAAGGCTTATGAGGATGATGGTGTGAGAAAGGCAAGCAGAAATGTAAGAGGGGAAGATGGGGAAAAGGGAGATTTGTAGGGGAAATATGGCATGCGGGATAATTATATGCTGAGGAACATGGGTAGTAGAAGATAAAAAAAAAATCCTCACTTGGGTATTGGTGTTATTTAGGAAAGTTAAACTAGGGAAAACATCCTCTTAGGGGAATTAGGGTTCTTTATTAAAACAAATATACATGAGGGTCCCAACTATTGTTAAAAATAATAATCTAAATTATATCTAAATTTTAACTTAACTAAATTTATATATATAATAAGCCATAATAATATACATATTGTTTAAGATATGACGTCCTCAAATAATTATTATAACTAATTACACTTAATGTTCAGTTTATGATTAGGGTTTCTACAAATGGGGTATTACATTCCTACCCACTTAAAAGAGAGTTCTTCCAAAAAAAAAACTATCTCATTAGAACCTGAAATGATCCACAAACAATGGTTCTATGAGCTAGGGGTCACTAACCCTTTAAAAGAACTAAACCCTAATTTAAGCACATTATTAACAATAAACATTTTAGGAACAAGCATAAATCAATCAAACACATATATGCACAATTAATGAGAAACTTAACCAATCAAGTGCATTAAGGTATACTGACAGTAGTTTCCACATATCAATGAGCCTGTGCCTCACTGATCGCATTCAAACTACTAATTATCATACCTTCTTGGGTACCTCTAGTACTTGAAATTTGACCTCTACTTCTTTGCAGGTAGGGATGAGAGATGTATCTTAAGCCCTTAGCACCTACACTCTAGATATTGCTATCAAGAATCTAAGTTACTAAGAAAGATTATTTTTGATAGGTGGTTTTGTAACACCCCAAAATTCACTAAATTTTTTTTTCTTAAAGTGGAAGCAATTAAATTAGAAATACTTAAAACCCGTGAATTCTGGAAATGTTACCGCCATACTTAGTACTAGACCAGTTCTCTCCGACCGTTCCAGTACCAAGTGCTAAGGCTAAGGAAAAGATTCACAATCAATTGCAAAATTTATACAAACTAAACTTCAAATAATCATTAAACGGTTGTAAAACGAAATCAGAGTACGCATCAAGAAATGTAATTCATTTCCAAAAGAGAATTAAACTTACAACCGATAAAAGATTAACAAAAAGAATTAGAGTCATATAAAGACTATAATATGGCCACAACTCTCTTGAATCTCGAGCCAAACATGTTCAACACTCAGCCCCAACTGATATCTCGCCCACCTGCACAAACCAGAAGGGCATACTACTCGTGGGAATGAGCAGCACCCATGAAAAGGGTGATCAATACGCTACGTACTGAGTAAGGTAACCGAGCACTAAGGCCGACACATAAGCACACAATCCATGCAGATAAAAGATCATAAACATGATAACATAATTCATTTGATCATCCAAGTAAAAATATAAAGGCCCATATGTATATAATCTGATTCAATTACTTAGTTTATCTCTTATCAGGAATCATGTCACACCATACTTTTATTCAAGTCCATACGATTACGGGAACCCCACTATTTTTGCCGGTGGATCGGTCGCGAGGGAAACGTTCCCTGCCACTATTTTAGCCGGTGGATCGTTCGCGAGGGTAACATACCCTGCCACTATTATAGCCGGTGGATCGGTCTAGCCCCTTCTCGTACGGTGTTCCACTTTAAGTGATTAGTGTCTTCCCATATCTTTCAACATATAACGTTTTGTTTTGTTGAGATCGGGATCCCCCACTATTATAGCCGGTGGATCGGTCGCGAGGGTACATGCCCTGCCACTATTTTAGCTGGTGGATCGGTCGCGAGGGAAAACATTCCCTGCCACTATTATGCCGGTGGATCGGTCTGGGCCCGTCTCAACATCTTCCACTTTACGTGATTAATGTATTAAGTATCTTATTCAAAGGCTCTCATCATGCACATGCACGAATCAAAAATCATAAATTCCATATTCATCATCATACTTTCTTCACCAATTACACACGTGCTACCACCAAACCCTAGACATGCATAGATCGCTCCCTTAACAATTATCCTCCAATTCTACTTCACATCTCACTCTAGGGTTTTATCCCAAAACCCTAATTTAGTCTCCTTCGTACCCTTAATTTGCTCCACATGCTATTTTTCATCCCAAGTGCTCAAAAACCCAAACAACACTTACATTACCTTCCTTACATCCCAAATTAACTTTCCACACGTAAATTTCATACCCATGCAGACATTAATCTCCCCATACTAACTTTCGAACCTTTTTCATACAAACCCTAAAATTCCATGTGAAACCCTAATTTCAACCATGCAAACATTAACCATTATGTAAAACCCAAAACCCCATCATACAAAACCCTAAATTCAATCCACATAACCCAAAGATTCATTCATACCAAACCCTAGATTCAAACCATATACATCCCAAAGATTCATTCACACAAAACCGTAAATTCAATCAATACCAACACAAGGATTCAAATCATATAAAACCCAAAGATTTTTCCACATAATACCATTGATTAGATTCTCCCCTTTCATAACCACAAATTATATTCTCCCATACAAGACTATAAGTTAGATTCTCCCATATAAAATCATAAATTAGAATCTCCCAAGCAAAACCATAATTTGGATTAATTGGATTCCCCAAAACAAGTCATAAATTAGATTCTCCCAATCAAATCATAAATTAGGTTCTCCCATATAATGTCATAAATTACATTCTCCCCAAATAATGTCTTAAATTAGATTCTCCCTAACAAACCATAAATTCAATTCTCCCATATATCATCATAATTTATATTGTCTCCCACAAAACCATACAAACCATAAATTAAACTTCCCCATATAAAGCCATAAATTATATTCTCCATACAAAACCTCAAAAATCATAAATCAGATTCTCACACACGAAACCCTAAAATTCTCCATTTTATTCCTTTACTCATGAATCAATGGAATACTTAGGTCAACTCACATCCCTTAATCAAATTCTTTCTCCATCCTCCTTTTTCATCCTTTCTCCCACATAAAATTATATCAACGTCCTCACATGCATGTCTTACAGGGTGATACACAAATAATACACATGCCATACGAAAACATACTTCAAGTCTATGTCATAGCATATATGGCATAATTAATAATCATAAACATAGAATGCATAGCATATGAATCACACAATGCACATTAGCACATAAAAGGCCTTAGCACCCCTTACCTGAAACGACACCGGTCTTGGAGCACGTTCCTACGCCTCCTTAGGGCTTTGACCAATTAATAAAATACTAATAAAATAACCTTAACAAAATTCTAACTTTGCTAAAGACATAAAAATAATAGAGATATTATAAACCTTGGTAATGTAGGGTTAAAGACTTTACCCTAATAATAATAATGATAGTAATATAATAATATCAAAATTAATAAAATTACTATCAATGGGAATATAAATAATAATAACAATAGTAATAATAATAATAATAATAATAATAATAATAATAATAATAATAATAACAATAACAATAAAATATACGTTTTCAAATAGATAATGACTTACCATTTATTTAATATTAATAATAAAATTAATAACATATATAATAATATTAAAATAATAAAGATAATAATAATAATATTATTAATGGTTATAATAACAGTAGAAATAATAATACTAAAATAAATAAGTGCAAATGTTAATACAAAATTAGGGCCTAAGATTTTCCAGAAAAAATAATAAAACGATAATTATAATTATTCTAATAATTATAATATTAATAATAATAATAAGAAGAAGAATGATAATAATCCTATAATAATTCAATTAATAACTTAAAATTTGAAACTAACAATAAAATTATTTTATTATCACTCTCCACCCTGCAAGTACAATTCAGCATAAAATTTCTCATCAAATAATAATAAAACATATTAAGAATATAAATATTAAGAATAATAATAATGGTAATTATATGCAAATAATTGAAATAAATTAAACCAAGGCTTATAATAATATGGAAAATGGTTGAGAGGGTCGAGGGTTCAACCTTAAGCTGGTAGGGATAGGTGGCACCGGCGGTGGTTCACGGCGGCGGCGGCGGCGGTCGGAAAAATAGAAGAACAAAGAGAAAGATGGATGTTGGGAAAAAGATAGGGAGAATTGAGGTGATATAAGAGGTGTTTATTATTTCCTAAGAGGAGAGGGACAAAATGACGGTGGTGGTGCAGCCAAAGGTGGCGGCGCACGGCGGTGGAAGGCGGTTTAAGGCTTCGGGGTCAAAATTCCGACGAAACGAGCATCCAACTTTGAATGATTATTTAGACTCGTACAAGAAGAATCGAGAGATTAAAATAGTTTGGTTAACTAGAGGGCGTTTCAGGGAAGCATTTGGAATGCGGAGCTGGCGCTGAAGTTGGATGACGGCGGCGGAAGAGGATTCTGAAGTTGGGGTGGTGGCAGCTCGGGCCGAGGGTTTCGGGGAAGAAAAATCTTCAAAACTCCTACAACTAGGCTATATATAGATGTTGGAATGGATAATGAGGAGCTGGAGGTCGACATGGAAGTTTTAAATGCAATAATTTGGGTGGCCGGTGGCAGAAAACGGCCGACGATTCCTTGGTTTCAGTCGAAGGTTCGCGAGGCTGGGGAGAGGAAACGGGAGAGAGATAACGCCGAAAAATTATGCCAATTTATTCCTGGAATTAAGAGGAAGACAATGAGGCAAGAAATGGCCGGTATTATTCACCGTAACCGGAGATGCCATTGATGGGTCGGGAGCCTGCGTCACAGCGACGGAGGAGGAAGGAGGAAGAAGGAAGAAGGAAGGGAGGCGGTCGGGTCGGCCGGGAAAAGAAAAGAAAAGGGGAAGAACCAGGCCGGTTCGCGCGCGGTCGAGGGCGTCATTAAAACGAACGACGCGTTTTGGTGTAAACGGAGCCAAAACGCGGCGCGGCGGAGGGCGGAAGGAGGACGCGCGGGCGCGGGCTGGGCCGAGGGAAAGAAAGAAGGGGAAAAAGATTGGGCCGCGGGAGAGGGCAGCCCAACCGGGGAAAAAGAAGAGGAAAAAGAAAAAGAAGAAAAAGAAAGAAAAAGAAAAGGAAAAAGGAAGAAAGAAAAAGAAAAAGGGAAAAAGGAAAGGAGAAAATAATTAGGTTAGGGTCAATTAAATTAATATGAATATTTAGAATATTTAAAAATATAATATTTAAATAAAATAAAATTTAAATCCCTTTTTAGGCTAAATTAGGATATTTAAAATATTTTCCATAAATTCCATTTTAATTAGCAAAACATCCTAATTTTCTTCCATTAATTTATTTATAAAATTAACATTAATTTGAAACTATTTTCTCCTCATTATTTTAAATAAAATAATTTATTTAGTTAATTTCTAAAATACAAATCCTTAATTAGCTAAAATACCCAATTTCTCTTAATTAACATACTTATAAATTTATTCTTGATTTTCCCTAATTAATTTCCTTTTATTTTAATCAAATAATTTATTTAATTAATCTTTATGATAAAACCACATTTAAATATAATATTTTAGATTAGAATTTTTCGGGGTATTTCATTACTCACCCCTAGAATAAATCTAAATAT
Organism: Tamarix austromongolica; assembly: GCA_039764185.1. Taxonomy (NCBI): domain Eukaryota; kingdom Viridiplantae; phylum Streptophyta; class Magnoliopsida; order Caryophyllales; family Tamaricaceae; genus Tamarix; species Tamarix austromongolica. Next base: position 124,333,193 of record CM077809.1, read on the forward strand.
GATAAACTCTAACTCTAGAAGAGTTACACAAATAGCCTTTATAGCCCATCTTATCACACATCCAACACTTTACATGTAATATCCCCTCGTTTTGGAAAAATGTTAAATGAGAATTTATATAAATTTTGATGTTTCATTTTGATTTAGTATTATGATCTAGTTTGAGGCAAAGTTTGATTTGAAATAAGGTTAGAAAACTAAATTTATTGAGTTTTTCTGGCAATCCGATCGACAAGTTCCATAAATCGATCAATAGGTTAGTTGTGTTTAGCCAAATGATTTTTACTCAACTAAATCGATCAACTAGTTAGGAAACTGATCAACTGGTTTGTAGAATAGTTGATTGGTAGGATAAACCGATCAATTGGTTTACCAAGCTAGGCATATTTTTAAAACTCAATTTTTTGAGAAAATTCCATATACTGAAATGAAACTTTGTTAACCCATGCTAAATTGTTCCTAAGAGATTATTAACCTTTTTCATGATGCATTTACCACAAAAATACAACCTTAGATAAATGTGGAAGGTCGATTGGGACAATTGAGGGGGAGATGACCTTAGCCTTATCTTCTTTCACCTCTCTCATCTTATTTCTAAGTCCATTACTTTGATCTCAGGCTCAATACTGCTCAGATGGAACCTTCCTTCCACGCTAACCTTCCACTACCCCTATTATGTATTGCATTTCTAGACCAATTGACCCGTATTTCCCTAGAATCACCATTTTAGATCTTGAGAATTAGTCAGCATATCTTGGATACATTTTTTCCATTTAACTCAAACTCAAATGATAAGAATTAGGGTTTTCAAATTGTTCCTAACCACACCATGATTCATATCGATTGGTTGGCTATAAATAGCCCTAATCACCCCTTTTTTTACCTTTCTTTCAGCTATCAAAAAAAACCTAGCTCTCAAGCATTCACCTTCTCCTTATGCAGTTCGAACTTTACAGTTGAAACTCCCTTCACTCTTCTAATCCTTTCTCTAGCTCCCTCTTGTTTTAATCATTAAGCAAGGAAGAGTAATATTTAGGAAAGAGGTTGAGTGGTTTATCTAAGTATTCTTAGTTTTTACTTTGAATTTGGTATGTTCGTTCCTCTCTTTTCTTTTTCAAGTTTAAAATTATAAACTTATGTACGAATTTCATAATTAAATCTTATTGTTTTAAAGGTTTTAGAAGTTGATGTGTTAATAGGCTAAGATTTCCTCTTTAAGGAAGTTTGTCTTACATCAATTAAGTGATTCTTAATTCTAAAATGAGTTGAGAGTAATCTTACATGATTTGGAACTCTTTAAGTTGATATTATATGTTGACATGAATAAATATAGCTTACAAAACTGATTTAGATGATTAGATGAGGTATTTTGATTCAAAAGCATGAATCTTGAGAAAAGATGGGTTGTGATGATCAATGTCGAGATGTGAAATTTAAATAGTTTTAAATGTGTTATATGATATTAAAACATGTTCCCATGTGGTATGATAAAGGCCTATAAGCATGGTCTACACAAAAATTATTACTTTATGTTGTTATAGGGAAAACCAATCAACTAGTCAAATTAAACTAATCAGCTAGTTCCTAGAACAATCGACTTATTGGCCCCAACCCATCAACTAGTAAACCTACAAAGAACTTGGTCTCACTCTCTATGTAAACCCATCGATTGGTCTATGAATAGTTATCTTATTTGTCCAAACCGATTGAATGGTTTGAGAAAAATCAGCATTGACTCAAGTCAAACTAATCGACTGGTCAGCCCAAATCATTCGACTAGTTAGTGCAACTAATCGACTATTCGGGCCAAGCTTATCAAATTAATTGGCTAGTTTGTGTCATTTGATTCCATTCATTTTGGTTATATTTTGAGGTTATGCACGAGATTATCCTATGACACTTAAAGGGATAAAATATATATTTTTATCATGGATTAATAACCTAAAGAATAGATTAAATTGATCATGTGTTATAGCATACTCTATGAGTATTGTAAAGGCTTAATAGATGTACCATATATGAAACATGATGGTCTTTGAGAAAAGAGTAATGAAGCACACCATGTGCTTGAATAAAATAATATGATTGGCATGAATAATATTGGACAAGGATAAATAAAAATCTCACACATGGTTGGAAAACGAAAAAGGCTAATATGGAAGAAACATGTGAATACCTTATCAGCTCTTGGTATGGGCCTTATATGATCAATAAACCTAATGAATAACATACTAATCACATAAAGTGAAAGAAAATCAAATTACATATAGGTTTAAGTTACCCGGTCCTCAATTAGCTACTGAGGGTTAGTTTGCCCTCAAGTATTTATTTGTGCCATTAGGTGAGATCCTAGAGATCCTAATTCTTTACCTACTATAGACTCCAATTATGTGCTAGGGGTATCAATACTAAAGGGCTTCATTACCTAGGTGGTTGGCTTCGATCTAGACTTATGTCCACATTGATTAGCTTCAACCTGGTCTTATGTTCATTTTGATGATTGGCTTCAGTTTGGACTTATGTCCGTATTGGTGATTAGCTTCGGCCTAGACATTACGTCCCTTGCTTTGGATAAGCTTTCATGGTATGTGATACCATGGGGTGGCTCATAGTCCATTGTTTGATGATAAAATTTAGATGATAATCAATGGATGATGAATAAGTGAATGAAAAATAATTAGATAGTGATGGTAACAATGCATTGAATAGCTAAATAGAATAAAAGCAAGTTGGTAAACTTTGATAATGGATTAAATGAACAACAAATTCTTAATTAGAATGATGGACGATATATGGACCTATATTAAGATATGGATAAGAAAATGATATAATCTAATTGATTGATCATGTTAGATAATAAACCCTAGTGGTTGTTTAGATGAATCTTCTCATTGCATGGGTAATTATCTATGCTATAATAACATGAAGATAAGCATGATAGTATAATCTAATGTATTACTATATTTATGTATATGGTATTAGTATGATGCATATTAAGTATGACATCCATGTTATGATAGAATATTGCATACTTGTTATTTTTGTTGAGGAAGTAACTTAGCTTACTCAGTACATAGTGTATTGATATGCCTATTTGCTCGGTCAGTTGCTCATTTCTATGAATAGAGGGTCATGTGTAGGTTTTTGAGAATGACTAGTAATGGGCCTACCTCAGCTTGGGTTCAAAGCTTGATAGTGTGGACATTTGGAGGATTTATTTTCTATGGTCCATGAAGAACCATGGTTTGTGGCTCATGTCTTAGTCTCATTTTAATATAGCCGTATATTCTTAACTTATTTATCTTCATGTATTTGACTTGGTCAACGACAATTGAGGTCCTTTGATTGTAAACAATCTTTTAAATATTTATGTAATTTAAGCATGTACAATTTATTTTTTAGTTTGTTGGTTTTAGCCTTCCATCTAATATGGGGCAAGAGGTAAACATCTATTGTGTGTTAGATACGGTAGTAGTACCCCATTTCTTCTAAGTATATTCTTTACTTACGCATGGATTTAAACAAAAAATTTAGCCAGTAAAAAATGGGGGTGTTATAGGTTGGCATCAAAGCTTTTTCCTAAAAGTGTATCCCTTTCAAATTTAATTGAGTTGATGCCATAAGTTTATATTAAAGCTTTTTCCCAAAAGCGTATCACTTCCAACAATAATTGCGTACATAACATACATTGGTATTAGAGAATTTTCTTAAAAATACACCATTTTTTAAAATAATTTAACTAATACAGGAATGTTTGTGAGTGAGAGTGGGTTGGGAATGTGCCATAGATAGTCCTTATGATAACTTGAAGTGCGAGTCTTGGTGCTCGATAGATTGAATTTATCCCCTAATTACTTCTAGTCATTAGGAATCGATCGCCATTTACTACCACTACGAGCACATTGAAGCATTCATGGACACTATTAGATACTACATTGAGGGATGGATCTAAGCACCACAACCACCATCAATGCTAGTAGCTACACTAGTTCCAAAGGATTGACTTAGGAGGGCTAGGTATTATCACCCACCAATCTTTGAGGGCCATGAGGAGCATCATGGAGAGATGTGTTTGAAATATAGATTAGACCTTTACCACCTATCCCCATCCTCTTATATATTTGATTTTAACCCAATATGGAATTCCTGACCCAATCCCTGAACAATTTCTCATCTTTGATTCATTCTCCAACCTTAAAAACCCACCCTAATACCCAAAACTCCGTTTGTTTCTAGAGAAATACATGCCAAATAAAGATTTGTTAAAGAAATTAATTTAATTTATTTATTTATTTAAATAAGAGGAATAAAATAAGTTAAAATCAAGAGGAAAATAATAAATAATTTATTAAGGCAAAATTAGGGTATTTTACTAATTAAAATGAAATTTAGAAAAAATTATTCATAATATCCTAAATTAACCCCAAAAGGGAGTTTATTTATTATTTTAATAAAATATTATTAATTTAAATATTCAAAAATACCGAATGTCCTAAATACCCCAACCCATCTATTTTCTTTTTCTTCCCTTTTTCCTTTTTCCTTTTTCTTCTTTCTTTTCCTTTTTCTTTCCTTTCTCTCCTTTCTCCTCTTCTTATTTTTCCTCTTTCCCCAATTTGGGCTAGCCTTCCCCGCGGCCCAAACTCTCCTCCCTCTCTTCCATTTTCCCCCTCTCATGTGGCTTAGGCCCTCACCATCTTTTTTTTTCCCCCGTCGCCAGCCCAGTTTGTTCCCTCCTTTTTTTCTTTACTTTCTTTCCCCCAAGACCTCCCGATCCAACCCCTTTCCCCTTCCTTCTTCCCTAGCCCAACCTGCAACCCTAAGGTTCAGACCCTACAGCTCCTTATTCTGCCGGCCACCACCATACGTCGTCCTTTCCGTTTCTCACCCGTCATTTTCTTTCCCCATTTCGACCCAACCAACCTCATATCCTCTCACATCTGCCATGCCCTTTCTTTTCTCCTCTCCCCTCGACCTAACTGCCCCTACCATGGCAAACCTGCACCACCTGCTACCTCCGGCTAGAGTGCCTGGTACCTATACCCCCTCTTGTCCTCTTCCCCCTGTCAGTTTCCCCTTCAATTAGCACATAAATACCCTATAGGCAGCCTTGATTGAGCCTTTCTTTTGGCAACCCAAATATTTCCCCCTTTACACCACCTCCTCATCAAACAATTGCCCCGTCGCCGCCACCTAGTGCCATCGCCTGAGCCACCCACAGAACTGCCCCCTACATCACTCTCTACCCAACTACACCTCCCTCCTCCCTTGATTTGCCCTGCATGAGCCACCCTGGCTGTGTAAAGTTCTCCTCCCGATCAGCCCCTCATCAATGCCCACCGCCCTTCAAACCACTGACCACCACCACTCCCACCACAACCACCACCCCTTACACCTCCCAAAAGCACCTACAGACCTTCCTCTACCTTTCCCTACCCTCCTTTTCCCCCTTACTTCCTATCATCCTCCTTTCTCCTCCCTCCACCACCTTCGATCACTACACCCACCGCCATGTGCCACCACCTTTGGCTGTACCACTACCTTCATTCCACCCCTCTCCACCTAAGGCACCCTCCACCACCTCAATCACCCCCTCATTCCCTCCCCTATAGACTATATCACCATCTCTCCACATCTCTTCTTCCTCTACCGCCGCCGCCACCGTGCGCCGCTGTCCCTAGGTGGTACTCTAACCTTCACAATCCCTAAACCAATTTTATACAAGTATTAGCTATTTTTAATAGTATTAATGGTATTATCCATAATATTAGTATTATTATTATTATTACTTAACCATACTTTAGAATTTTCCTAACCAATATTATTATTATTAATGGTCTACAACTTTAGTATTATTATGATTACCATTATTACCATTATTATTATTATTATTATTATTATTATTATTATTATTAATGCTAGCTTTAGCTTATTATTATTACCTTTATTATTATGGTAAATATTTGAACCCTTATATTACTATTACCATTTCGATTATTATTAGTAGTAGTATTATTCTTAACATTGTTGTTGTTGTTGTTGTTATTTTTGTTATTATACTTGACAATATTATCACCAAGGCTACTACTATTATGATTATTAGGACCTTTATTAGTATTATTCTTAAGATTGGAACTATTATTAATATTATTACTATTATTATTATTATTACTATTACTATTATCAATATGATTACTTTGTCATTATCGTTAACATTTCATATATCACTAACCTTACTATCACTATTAACATTATTATTATTAGTATCATCTTGGTCACTACTTTTATATTTCTAATATCACTATTGTTATTATTACTAGGGTTTGGGTTGATATTAGTATTATCACTACAACTACTATTATTATTATTATTAATATTGAAACTATTACCTTTAATAATATGAATATCACTATGATTACTTTAACATAAACTGTGGTAGCTACTAAGATTTATTTTGGTTAGTAGTAGCATGATTAACTATTTTAAAAATAATAACCCTTCTTTTACTTATAAAACTACTATTATTATTATTAGTCCTAATAGTGGATTATGATAAAGGTAGGGTAGGAATAATAGTAATTTTGGTAAGAGGGAGATCAACCCATAGCATGTCCCTCTTATAGGTGAATCAAATCAAAACCCTAAGGAGGCATAGGAGTATGCTCCAGTCCCGATGTCGTATTAGGTAAGGATATGGTTAAGGCTTTTATGTGTAATAATGTGTTATGTCTTGGTTTGATGGGTGTGCTTTATATTTTATATTATCATGTTCTTATGGCGTAGCTTGCTAAGCACGGAGCTAAGGTAAGTTGCATGTGTTTATAATATGTGTAATGTGATGTTATTACTTGTACTTGATTTGTGCTTATGTAATACTACCCCTTATGACATGCATAATAGGAGGTCCTTAGTAGAATGATGTGGTTGTGAGAGAAATGAAAAAGAATGAGGAATAATAGGAAAGAAATTGAGGGAATGGATCAAACATACATAGGAAGTCTAGGATTTGCATGGGATGGTTAGCCTTTGCATGGAGATGCCTTTTATGTGGGAAAAGTTGATTTGAAGATTGAGTAAGGTAAGGGAAGAATTATTAGGGTGATCGAAGTCGATATGTGAATAATAGTACATGGGTTGATGTAAGGATGCATGGAGGATTTTACTAAGGTTTTGGGAGGAAATCTTAAGTGAGAGAAACATGTAAGGGAGGAAAAAAATTAATGGAAATGGTTAGAACAAGGATAAAAGATGTAAGGGGTGTCACATGGGGGAAAAGTGAGTCAAGCGAGAAGAATCTATTTGGGTATTAAGTTAGTGGCATAAAATAAATGAGAAGTACTAGGGTTTTCAGGGAGCTAACTAGGGTTTTTAGTGATAATGTGTGAGAGTTGAATAGTGAGGTTGTAATGCCAAGTGTGGATCGAGGGAAGTGATGGTTTTGGTAATAAAGAAGAGTTTTGGGTTCACGGTGAGTGGAAAAAGATAGAAGGAAGTCTAGGGATCATGGATTGTGTTGGATGTGTCATGTGGAAGAGGTGATGGTAAGCAAGAGTGATGGATGAATAACATCATATTGGAAAAGAGAGGTGCTAGAGTTTTGAGATGGCCAACTAGGATTTTGTGGCCACATTTACTATATGGGGAGTAAATTTTGGTACTTGGGGATGATTCGAGTGAGGTGATAAATTGGAGGAGTATGAGTTGTAGAGGATAGAGGCAGGTTGGGCCATATAGGCTAAATTAGGGTTCTTCAGAAGAAAACCCTAGAGAGTGATATTAAGTTAATTTAGAAATAAGGAAAGTGGGCCTCAGAGTTGAGTATTCATGGTAATGAGGAAAGAGTGAGAGTGGATATTTAGATGTACTAGAAGAAGTAAAAGTCCCAAGATATGGGACAAAAATGTCGAGAAGCCAAGTGGGTCGAGCATGGAATAAGATACAATAAAACACTACGCACTTAAAGTGAAAGATCATCGAGTTGGGGCCTAGTGAGGTTATATATTTTTTTATCCACCGGCTATCCTAGTGGTCAAGAGCATTTACCCTATTGAGTATTTCTAGTCCATCGGCTAGAATAGTGGGGGATTCTGAGCTTGATAAACCAAAATTCGTATGGTAATAAGTCATGGGAAGATACTAATTACTTGCAGTGGAACACCTCGTGAGTCGGAGCTAGTGAGGATATATATTTTCTGATTCATTGGAAATAAGAGTGATAAGGTGTGTTCTACCCTATGGAGTGTTTCCGGTCTATCGGTTATAATAGTACAGTTCATGTACTCACGTGAAATTAATATAAGAAATATGTGAACCAAAATTATAAGAATGGAAAGATACTAATTATTTACAGTGGAACACCATGTGAGTTAGGGTCAGTGAGGTTATTTATATATTTTCCAGTCTACCAGTTAAAATAGTATTCAAGTGTGTGTTGCCCTACAGAGTGATTCTGGTCCACCGGCTATAATAGTGGTCAGGTGCGTTCTGTCCTGTGGAGTGTTTTCGGTCCACCGGCTATAATAGTAGGGTTCTCGTACTCTTATGGAATTAACATAAAAGAGATGTAAAATAAATCATTAATATAAGTTCAGCCTAATCTTGTAAATTTGGATTATTGTCTTGAATGCCTTATGTGTTTATTCTCTTGCATGCTTCTTACTGGTTTTACCCATATGGTTTCCTTACTCAGCACGTAGCGTACTAACCACCTATTTCATGGGTGCTTCTCATTCCCATGAGTAGAGGGTCCACATGAGTTTGTGCAGGTAGGTGATGATATCTTCGATGTCTATGACACTTACGAGGCATCGGGCGGGACTAAGAGTTGTGTAACACCCCCAAATTTACTACTGAAAAATTTCGTTTAAATCTCAAGGTTTAGCGAAAGCGAAAGAATTAAAAACCATAAACTTGGGGGTATTACCGCCACACTTAGTACCAGACCGGTTCACTCCTACCGTTCCGATACTAAGTGCTAAGGCTAAAATAAACAATCATTAAGTAAGAATCATCAAAACGTAGGTGCATAGATCATTCACGAAAAACCACGAGTCAACAACAGTTAAAATATCGTCTGAGATTGCAGCTTAAAAGTGCGGTCTCAAAACAAGAAGCGTAGTACAAAATATAGCTAAATAAAACAGATCCCAATGGGCCAATATCCGGACCGCCTACTCACTCAAGTCAAACCTTCCACCCCGAATTAGTAATCGATCATAAACCTGCACAGGAGGTCTGCTCCCCACCATCGGTGGATCATCACAGGACCCATTCAAACAAGGTAGTATCAGTATGGGTCCAATACTGAGTAAGGGCGCAGGTGCGCTAAGGCCAAGCATACCATCATACAACATAACATGCACAACACGAACACATAAGCAACATGTAATATTATGGATGATGAGGATCGGTTATGGTCCAATCCAACTTCTTCCTTTCATAACTCTGATAACTATATTTAATTCACGTCATAATCGTTATGAGTCCATGAGAGTGCGGGAACCCCACTATTATAGCCGGTGGATCGGTCACTTATAGGGCAGAACGCACCTAACCACTATTTTATGCCGGTGGATCGGTCTCCAGGGCAGAATGCTCCTGGCCACTATTATGCCGGTGGATCGGTCTAGCCCCGACTCTCATAGTATTCCACTGTAAGTATATAGTATCTTTCCCATGATTTAATTACAACATACTATTTGGTTTGTTGAGCTCGGGATCCCCCACTATTATAGCCGGTGGATCGGTCACGTATAGGGCAGAACGCACCTAACCACTATTTTATGCCGGTGGATCGGTCTCCAGGGCACCCCGGCACCTGGCCACTATTATTTGCCGGTGGATCGGTCTGGGCTCGGCTCAACAATCTTTCACTTTACATGATTAGTGTCTTATCCGTGTCTTATTGAATTGCATTCCACCCTTAACATGCATGCCAACGACATACTACCACTGCCTCTCAAGCGGGCTCGTCTCATATGTTGAGACACTTACCCTTTTCTCACACCCGACATCCATCCCTCGTAGACTTAGGTATAGTGGTATGTAGTAAGGCGCGATCTCCAAGAACATAGGCTACCCCAACACATAAGATATCGACTCCGTATGTCTTCATCCCTCTAGGGCTCCTCCTTGGAAAACCCTAATTTGGGCCTATATGGCCCAACTCTTTCTTACTCATCCTATCTTCACTTTGTTCCTTGTCTCGCATCCCGTCTCTATTAAGAAATTCCCAAATTATATCTCTTTGTTCCCCAACTCCGCATGTGACCGCCAAACCCTAGTTGGCCACACCAACCCTAGCACTTTACTTCCTCTCCAAGTAACTTCCCTTCTTTAGAAAACCCATACTCATCCTTTATATAAGTGAATTCTCACTCTCAACCCCCTACTCCATAGGCCATTAATACCACCATTAATACCACCATACAACCCTAATACCACCATGCAAATCATAATACCACCATACTAACCATAATACCACTATACAAACCCTAATACCACCGTGCAACCCTAATACCATCGTGCAGTCATGAATACCACCATGCAACCATTAATACCACCATACAACATTAATACCACCATAAAATCACAATTACCATCATACAAACCCTAACACCACCATGCGAACCCTAATACCACCATGTAACCATTAATACCACCATGCAACATTAATACCACCATAAAATCACAAATACCATCATACGAACCCTAACACCACCATGCGAACCCTAATACCACCATTACAACCATAATACCACCATGCAACCATTAGTACCGCCATAGAACATTAATACGATCATACAAACTTCAAGACTCCCATGATGGTTCCCAACTCATATTACCATTTATCCTAACATGCATGTCCTAGAGGGCCATAACATAATACATCATAAACATCATACATATAAATGCCATGCTCATGTCATGGAAGCACAAACAACATACCTCAATCTCCAAGCTGTGCTACACATAAAACAAGTTATCCACAAATCATATAATACATGGCATAGCATGGCATACACAACATTCAACACATCCATGTCACACATAACACAAGGCCATTAGCTTCGTCCTTACCTAAGGCGACGCCGGGCTTGGAGCACGCTCCTCTAACTCCTTAGGGCTTTGGTCGGGGTTACCTATAAAAGGGGAAAATGCTAAGTATTAGTTTCCCTTATAATTACTATCAATCCTCATTTTAGTTTAAGGTTAGGGTTTTTATTACTAAAAAGGGTTTTATACAAAAACTAGGATTTTTACTTTAGAATTAGTATACTAAATATTAGTAGTCAAAATATGTTTATTTTTAATACCTATTGTTACACTTATATTATTAGACCCGTTAGCCCTATTCTTATCATAATAATGTTCATGCTAACTATAGAAAAATAGTGATAATAATAATAATAAAACTAATACTAGTGACACTAATGTTTATAGTGAGAGAAACCCTAGCATTTTTAAGGCTAAGTCTACTAATGGTGTCATATTCGAAATAATATTATTATAAGGTCACAATATTACGAGTAAACTATTCTTAAGGGTGATAATGATAATCGTTGTATATTCTTGAATAATAAAAGGGTTCAAATGCTTTTGATTACAACAATAAGGTAGTGATAGTGATAATAATAGTAATAGTTAATAATAGTGTCATAGTAATGAGGTTAGGGTTAATGTTACATCGTATGGTAATAAGGTTCAAGTACTCTTCTTAGTTAACAACCAAACGATATTACTAGCTTGAGTTAAGTAACATGGGTAAGACAAGATAGTATTATTATTAACAATAGTGATAAATGTGTTAAGTATAATAATAATAACAATAATAATAATAATAATAATAATAATAATAATAATAATAACAATAGTACAACCAAGTAAGGTTAAGCAATAATAATAATAACCATAGTAAGGATAATAGAAATAATAATGATAAAATGTTAATACTAATAATTATAAAAATAAGACCAAAGTTAAGTATAATATAGGTTAGGGTTTAAAAGAGATGTTAGTATTAGTAAGAAAATAAGAACATTAATAATAAGGACAATAATAATGGTAATAATGATAATAATAATAATAATAATAATAGTAATAACAATAATAAAAGTAATAATAATAATAATAATAATAAGTATATTAGTATTAATATTAGTAGAAAATAGTAGCAGCTATATAAAAAGGGGGTTAGGGTTTGGATGGGTGGAGAACCACCTAGGGTCGGTGGTGGTCCGGCGGCCGCGCGTGGCGGCGACGGCGGCGGCGGTGGAGGAGGAGAAGAGGGGGAAAGATGGAGGTGGCGGTTAGATGGGAGGGAAAAGGAGGAGTCTGAGGTGGGGAAAGAAAGAGCAGATGAAGGGGAGTGGAGTGAGGGTGGTGGCGTGGCAAGGGGCGGTGGCGCGCGACGGCGGCGGCGGCGGCCGAGGGTGGTGGAGAGAGGTAGGAGATGAGGGAGGAAGGAGGAGAGGGAGGCAGGGAAAGTTGAAGGCAGGGAAAGGTAGAGGGAGGTCTGCCGGGCATTTTGGAGGGTGGAAGGGTGGCTAGTAGCGGCGGAGGAGGCGGCAGAAGGCGGCGACGGGCTGGAAGTGGTGGTTTTCGGGATAGGAACTTTGCACGACGAAGGCGGCACGTGCAGGGCAAGGCGGAGGGTGGTGGTGGCTCGGTTTTGTCGAGGGAGGTGCAGGGATGGTAACGCTGGCCAGAGGTGGCGGCGGCTGTCTCCGGTGACGGCGAAAAGCCCGTCTGTTTGAGGCGGCGGAGAGGCAGGGTTTTGGGGCAAAAAAACGAAAAGGGCTGATCGGGGCTGCCAATGGGGGGTATTTATAGACAATTGGAAGGGGAAGACAACAAGGGGAGAAGGAGGCGTGCGAGGCAGGTGTGCAAGTGGCCGGCCGGTGGCAGGTGGTGCAGGTTCTGCCATGGCAGGCTGGGTCGGGGAAGGGGGAGAAGAAAGGGAAAGAGAAGGGCACGCGGGAAAGGGAGAGAGGGACTCGGTCGGGGTCAAAAAGAGGAAGAAAACGACGGGAGAGGGGCAGGGAAGGACGGTCAGTGCTGGGTTGGTGGCTGCCGGTGGGACTCGAGCTGCAGCGTCGAATTGCAGGTCGGGGCGCAGGTCGGGGGAGGAAGAAGACAGGCAGGGTGGACCGGTGGTCCAGGGGAAAAGAAAAGAAGGGGAACCGCCCGGTTTGGCGGCGGTTATTTAATCCGTAAGTAAAACGCGGCGTACTGGAAGTTGTGTGAGTAAAACGCAGCGTCGCGTCGAAGGTGGCAGCAGCTGTCTTGTTACTTAACGCGATGCGGCGTCTCGGCAAGTTGAGGGGTGAAACGCTGCGTCGTGGTTATGGGAATGGGTCGAACAGCGCTGGGCCGCGTGGGAGGGGAAGGAGGAGGGAAGGAGTTGGGCCGGTGGGTTGGCCTAGCCGGGGGGAGAAGAAAGAAAAAAAAAAAGAAGAGGAGGGAGAAAAGGAAGAAAGGGAAAATAGGAAATAAATAGATAAATTCCTTTATAATAAAATAACTTATAGGGAAATTGGGGTATTTTTGGGTTATTTATAATATTAATATTTATAAAATATTAGATAAATTCCTTTTTGCTTATTTTAGACTATTTTAGATAAATTTCCTTAACCTCCATGCTAATTAGGAAAAATACCCAAATTTTCTTCCAATTAAATTCTTTATTATTTTCCTTTTAATCTACCTTAATTAACTCTCTACATTTTAATAAATGAATTTATATAATTAATTTTCCTGATAATTCCTTATTTGGCCATAATTTTGGAAATTAGGATTTTGGGATATTACAAGTTGAACCTAGACTTGGCCTAGGGATCGAAAGTGATTTGGTCGGATTCTATCTTTCATTCATTTTACTCTATATCACCTTATTTTAGCCCCTGTTTTATCTTAATGTACTTCCTGTTCCTTTGGAAACTTTAATTATGTACTCCTTTGGATTGTAAACGTTTTACACGTACTCTGATTTCCATGTTATGAACTTTCTAGTTCTTTATGAATTCTTATTTTAAGTATTCACTTAAGGTTGATGACAATCTTTTTATCCTTAACACTTGGTACTGGAACGGTAGGAGTGAATCGGTCTAGTAATAAGTGTGGAGGTAATATCCTTAGAATTCATAGTTTTATTATTTCACTTTCGTTAAACCTTTTCATTAAACAAAATTTTTCAGTAGTAATTTTGGGGGTGTTACACTAGTAGTTGGGGGAATATAATTTTTGTTGAACTTCATAAAACTCTAAGTGCATGATTTTAATATGATCGTTAGAATGGATATATTAGGGAAGTATCGAGCATTGATAGATTATACACAAGAATGTGTGGGTCTATGATAACCAAAAGGTATTAGGGTTTCGTATCAGAAGTGTAAACCTAATCCCTATATGAGGATCATGTCGGCAGTCGTGTTGAGAAAGCTTGTTTATAAAGGGTATCCAATCTACCTGTGCAATGTCTGAGACACCGAAGCAACTAAGACACCATTAAAGAAGATAGTAGTGATCCACGAGTATCCTAATGTATTCCCTTATGAGATTTTGGGAATGTCACCCATTTGAGAAGTCAAGTTCACGACGGATGTATTTCCTGGGAAAGAGCTAGTATATAAGGACTTGTACTCTATGGCACTTATGGAGATGAAAGAACTCAATGCCTAGTTGGAGGAGCTTTTGGAGAAGGGTTACATCCAACTAAGCATATTGCCTTCGGGAGCGTCAGTCATGTTTGTAAGAAAGAAGGATGGGATCTTGAGGTTGTACATCAACTACTGAAGTTTGAACTAGGTGATGGTAAATAACCGTTATTCGTTGCCAAGGATCGATGACTTATTTAATCAACTAAAGGGAGCTAAGGTGTTCTGCAAGATTGATATTTGATTAAGCTACCATCAACTAAGGATAGCAAAAGGAGACATCCCTAAGACTGCTTTTTGAACAAGTTATGACCATTATGGGTTCACAGTATATGCTTTTCGAACTCACTAATGTGCTAACAGCTTTCATATCCCCTATGAACTAGATATTCCATCCATTCTTGGACCTGTTTGTTGTAATGTTCATCTATAACATCCTCATCTACTCCAGTGATCAAGAGATGTATAAGAAGCATTTAAGGTTGACCTCAACATTGCTGAAATCACACCATTGGTTGGAGTTAGTCAAGGATAACAACTTGGAATTGACCTACCATGAGGGTAAGGCCAATGTTGTAGCAGATACACTTAGCCAAAAGACATTATATTCCTTTGGCAGATCATATTGTCAAATCATCTGTACTAAGAAATCAAAAGGTTAGAGATCGAATTGATCATCATAGGTAGTATAGAGGTAAGAATTAATACGCTCACCATTACACCTTCAATCTTTGAAGAGATTTGAGCTAATAAACTTGGTGATGTAAAGCCTGAGAGAATCTGAACTAGTATTGTAGAAGGTAAAGCTGAAGGATTCTAAATCCACAAGGGCAATAGTATTAGATACTGTGGTAGGCGTTGTGTACCACAACAATGTGTTGAGCATTAGAAGAGGATCCTTGAAAAAGGATATTATACTCCTTATTCTGTCTATCCTAAAGGAGAGAAGCTATACAAGAATCCAAAGAAGGTATATTGGTGTCCCCACACAAAGCAAGAAGTGGTAGAATATGTTGCTCGATGTTTGACTTGTCAGATGGTTAAGAACGAGCATAAGAGACTAGTAAAGTTAGTGCAACCACTTAACGTTCTCAAGTGGGAATGTGACAACATATCTATGAACTTTGTTGTTGGTCTCCTGAGGACTTGTAGTGGTTTTGATTTCATCTGGATTGTTGTTGATTGCCTGACAAAGGTGGCCATGTTCATTCCCATGAAGGCGACATAGAATATGGAACAACTAGCCAATGCCTATAGAAAGCATGTGGTGAGACTACATAAAGTCCCTAAGGATATCATGATAGATTGAGACTCTAAGTTCTTATCACATATTTGGAAAAAGTTATAAGCTACTTTTGATACTCAACTGAGTATGAGTTTTGCCTTCCATGCAACTACAAATGGTTAGACTAAGAGGACCATTCAAACTTTGAAGACATGCTTTAGGCATGCATCCTAGACTTTGGGAGTAGTTGGGAAGATCGTCTGGACTTGATCAAGTTCTCCTATAACAATAGTTACCACACTAACATCAAGATGGCACCTTTTGAAGCCATGTATGGGAGAAAATATCGTAGTCCTTCGTGTTAGAACAACATTAGTGAGACGCTCATGTTGGAATCTAAAATGATTGAGGATATGAAAAGGTACATCCTATTGATTCAGGACTGGATGAGAGTAGCTCAAGACTGGCAGAAGAGTCAAATAAATCTGAGAAGATGAACTAATGGTTATGAGGTAGGTGACAAAGTACGTTTGAGGGCCTCTCCCACCAAGGTAGTCATGACATTTTATTAGAAGAATAAGCTCAGCACAAGGTACATTAGACCATACAAAATTTTGGATCATGTTGGAGAAGTTGCCTATTTCTTAGTTCTACCAATGGAATTATCATGTGTGCACAACGTCTTTCACAAATAAAGGGGGTAAATATTATACTAAAACCTATGGTTTCACACAATAAACTAGGTATAGCTAAGGTAACAAAAATAATGGCACACCACATCTTGGTAGCTTATATACGCCAATGGGCTAACAAAATAAAATTAGTATTCAAAACAAAAAATTACAAGTTGAGGCTAATATTAGGAGTGATCCAACATAAGGAACTATATGCAAACTTTCAAACATGCAAAACTAAACTTCTACCTTCCACTAATTTGTGATCAAATATTACAGTACTTCTGGCTCTCCAAATTAGATATGTTAAAGCAGTTATAGCTAGTTTTCATGCATGAACCAAAACATTGTGCCTCCTATTTTGTCTCATTAGTCAAACACTAGTTAGAGAGACCAATCCACAATTAAATTTTAACCATCTACCAATTGTATTCTAGGCATCAAGGATAGGCTGACAATTAAAGAACAAGTGTGCATGAGTTTCCATTTTCCTCAAGCAAATTGGACATTCCTGGTTCACATTAAAGAAAGGAAAGTCATCTTGAGTGTTAAGCCTTCCAACTCGTGTCAACCCGAAGAAACAAGAATAACGGCAAGTAGTGCAGCCCTTCCATACTACCTTGTGATCTCTTAACACCTCCCCCTTAGGCCTGAAAAATTTATATGCTTCCCAAGTTAAGAATTTGTTATTCAAACTCCAACTCTTTAAATGTTGCTGATGTTGGCCAAAAGTTCTAACAATGCCTAACATGTTCTTTTTAATCTTCCACAAGTGTCTCATAAAGTAGGAAGTATCATGAATAGGTGTGAACAAATTCAATGACCAACCCTTGAGATAGTTAATATAAACCCATTTGGTCAAAAGAGAATCATTTTCTTCTTGCAAACACCAAAGATATTTTCTCAAACATGCTCTATTCCATGCTTCCAAATAGTGAAGTCCCAAGCTACCCTCTATTTTTTGCATACAGATTGCTTGACGTGCCATTATAGGGTGTTTACCCTGCCAAAGTAAGCTTTTAGACAACCCAGAGATCCTCTCCATAACCATCTCAGGTAAAGGGAATATACCTATCGAAAAGCCCACAATTCCTTGCACTATAGAATTCAAGAGCTCCAATCTTCTGGCCAAGGATAAATTGTTTGTGCACCAAAATTTGAGATTATCACAAATTGAATTAATCAACATCTCTTAATCAATGGGGTAGAGTTTAGAAGGATATATAGGTACTGGGTACCTGAAGGAAAATGTACCTTGCATCATACCAGTCATATGGAGGATTTATTATCTCTCACCATCATCCAAGCCTACTAAAAATACTTGAGACTTATTAGGATTTGCCACAAGTCATGACATAGCATTGAAATGATTAAGTGCCCCCAGAAGACCAAAAATAAAAGCTTGATCACCTCTGCTAGATATACGCCAGCTGAGTGATGCATAACTCTTGGCAGTAGGAGTGGAAGGAGAAACCACTTTGATAGGTAACATTCTTCATCAACCTACCAAAGTATTATATATAAAGCACGAAAAATTAAGGCAATATAGGATCTCTTTGTCTCAATCCATACTCTTCTCGAAAAGAAAAATAATTACCACTCAATTTTAACAGGTAAGAGCATGTGATAACACATTCCATAATCAACCTAATGAAAGCTGTCGGAAAGTTCAACTCCTTTATAAGAGATTTGAAAAATGACCAAGAGACTATATCATAGGCTTTTTAATGATCCATTTTTATAGGGCATTTCGGCATTGATCTTTTCTTGTGGTAATCTTTGATTAATTCCCCAAACAACAAAATATTTTCTAACATCAATCTACCTGGGACAAAAGCAACTTGTTCTAAGCCAATAATGTGTAGAAGAACCTATGAAAGTCTTGCAGCTAGAAGCTTGGAGATGACCTTGTAGGTTGTTGAACTACAAGAGAATGGTTTAAATTCTGTCACACTCGAAGCCATTGTCTTCTTTGGAATAAGCAAAAGAGCTACATGATTTGTTTGCCCGAGAAGCTTTCTAACTTGAAAGAATTCCTTCACTACATTGCAGAAATCCTCCCCCATAATAGCCCATGCTTTTTTGAAAAATAAAGCAAAATACCCATCAAGTCTCAAAGCCTTGTTGCCCCCCAAGGAAAAAGGATATTACAAATTTCACTTCTTGTAATAGAAGAGCAAGACTTCCTATAAAGACTCGGTTAGAATTGGTCCTTCTAAAATAATACTAGAGTCCAACTCCCTAGTATTAGACTTCTTCCCTAGTAAACCAATGAAGAAATTCGAGAATTTAGTCTGCAATTGAGTCTCTATCACAATCCAATCCCCATCCTCTTTTTGAATGCATAGAGTCTGAGCTTTAGACTGTCGAGCTCTAAGCATATCCTAAATGAACCTTGAATTAGAGTCCACTTGAAATAGAAAATGATTT
This sequence comes from Tamarix austromongolica, assembly GCA_039764185.1. Classification (NCBI taxonomy): domain Eukaryota; kingdom Viridiplantae; phylum Streptophyta; class Magnoliopsida; order Caryophyllales; family Tamaricaceae; genus Tamarix; species Tamarix austromongolica. The sequence continues at coordinate 124,352,176 of CM077809.1, forward strand.
TTATTTTTCTAAGCCACAAAACTATCAGTGGCCTTGTAGAGAAAATTAGCATATATCTGTAACTCTCTAAGGTCTTCACGCATTCCATTAACACCCCCAACTAGGGCCTGCTCTTGAGCATCCTTAAGGGCTCGAACAACGTTTTCAGATCTTATAATGATATGCTAGAAATAATGCTTATTGAGCCTTTTCAGCATCGGTTTCAACATAATTAATTTTCTAGACCAGACAATTTGACTTGTTCCACACAGATTGAAGCGCTAGGTCTCAGCAACCATATCCAGAAAATCAATATGTTCACACCACATATTGAAGAAGTAAAACAGCTTCTTACCTCTTGCAACCTCACCAAGACTTACCAAGTCGGGAGAGTGATCAGAGAGTAATCCAGGTGCTAGAAAATTAACCCAGAGAGGCATGTTCTCAGCGTACCCTTAAGTGTTTAAAAGAACCCTGTCCAACTTACATTTCACTTTGGGGGAAAGAAACGCATAAAAATACCCAGAAAAATTGTCATCCAGCAGCCGACAGAGCAAGCAACACTCTTTAAAGTCCTTCGTTTCATAGTTTGATACCAACCTTGCACTAACTCTATCTTCAGAGTTCAGGGAGGGGCAATTAAAATCCCCAGAGACAATCCAGGGTCCGACCACCAAATCTGCAAAGTCATTAAATTCTTCCACAGTTGTTTCCTATCTGCGATACTGTATAACCCATATACCACCGTAACACAATAACATTTCCCAGACATTATCTCACTCAAACGAACAGTAATCAGTTGCTGTGAAACTACGAAAATACAAATTTGAATCACTTGTGGATTCCATAACAATAATATCCGACCATTCGGATAGTATGCAAAATTATCCTCATGCTCCCAAAGACAGAAAAATAGGCTTTTTATCCTATATACTTTACCTGTATCCAATTTGGACTCTAGTATACCAACGAACGAGCATTTCTTTTCCTAGCATAAATCACCAAGGGATTTTTGTTTCCGAGGTGATACCGCATCCCTTATATTCCATATGAGAAAATTGATAATAATTTCGTAGACATAGAAGCCGTCATACGTCTTGGCAAGTGGTTATTTTTACCACTATTCTTAAATGCTGCCGCCAACCGCCTTTTGGAACTTTTCTTGATAATTGGGATCCAATTATCATCCTCCTAGGAAGGTCCTTCATGCTCTGTAATTTTCCCATCAGTTTTCTGGAAGTCCCTACAAGAAGCCTCCTTAGTTAATATTCTGCGTTTCTTCGGCCCTGGATCAAAAGGTAACCGAGAGGGGGTGGGTGGCCTCCCAATCTGTAGTGAAGCCAATGCCTCTACAACAGACAGATCGACTACAAGTGGTTGGTTGTGAATCAGGGACAACTTCCACCTCAGAAGAAGTAATAGGTTTCTTCTCTTTATGCCTACTCTTTTGTCCAACTACAGGCTCACAAAGTAATATATCACCTTCCTTCCTATTCTGTCTTGCTACAGGGTTCTCCCATCAAAAGCTAGCAAGAACAGATCTCCCTCGATTTTTCCTACCCTTGTGAACTGATTTGTCAGACAAGAGAGATTTTGCCTCTTAAGACATGTACATTGCGATCAAGTTCTTCCTATTTCTCTAACCACTCTGATTTGGAGTGGCCGACCAAACGACAAGCATGACAGAAATCAGGAAGGTCCTGATATTCTACGTATTGGAGATAGTCCTTACCTGGACAGCTAACTTCAACCGCCATAGGAAGCTCCTTAGTGACGTCCACCTCAATCAGCACTCTCCTAAAACTCAGCTTTAATTTACTATCAATGAGATAATCAACCTACAGAGGTTCACCAATAAGCGACCCAATACAGCTAATTGCCTCTACACTCCAAAGCTCCATAGATTTATTATTCGCACCAAGACTGGAAACTTAGTGCATTCAGAGACACTAATGGGAAAAATATTTCTAAAATCTCAATAAACACAACTACCCCCACCCAATGCAGAAATTTTAACTTGCAAATTATCAAAACAAAGAACCACACAGCCAGACGAATGAATGATTAACTTGAACAACACCCTAATTGCTTTTCTTGCCTCATTAACGAGGTCATTGGCAGGGTCAACCCCCACAAATCTAGCAAGAAGACAGAATCCCAAGCATCAATATTTTGAATCACAGAGGCTGGGATAACAGCCGATTTACCTTTGAGAGGGACATATTAACACCTTACAACCATCTCTGTTTCAAACAGATTCACAAAAAGATTTCTTAGGCTCAGCCCGAGCTTTCCCTTTTCCCTTTCTAGCGTCGCCCGCCATAGTCGCACTGGGTGGAGGGAGTTCAGGCTCTTAAATCATCAATTTCTGTGCCATTCAAGACTCCTCCAGCTGAGAATAATTATGGGTAATTTCTTCCTCCTCATTCGAAGTCTTCTCCATCCACCGATATTTGCATTAACTTCTGAAACTACTACATTTTCTTGTAAGGAATGCGACGAAAGGAGCTGTTTTTCCAACACGACACGTTTACCGGACTTTTCCAGATACGCTACCTCTAGCGCCTCGCAACAACACAGTTGTGCTTCCAAGCATCTCGAACGGCTATTTTCCTACGACAGATCTGGCAAAGACGCATCCAGATCCGAGGAATTAACTTTTTCTATACCTGCTTCTGGTTTCACAATTAATCGAAAATTTTGGCTAGGCAGTGAACATCCTAGGACACTTTCCTGTGTACAACTCTGCACAGCTTTTTTTTTGGCTGGCCATTGTCCTATCGTCCAACAGTGAGATGAGACAAAAGCAACAGTCAAAAGATTAAATGTCGTGCAGTAACAGTGGTACAAATTAAAACAAATCTGAAGTGAATAGTAAAGATTTAGAGAATAAAGAACAGTGAAAATCTCAATTTTTCATTTGTTCTGTCACTCCATACCAGAGCTGGAAGAGAGCATTCGATGGAGAAAGAGAGAACCGAGAAACACTCAGTTTAGGAAGTAAGTAGCGGATATTTTATGCACAACATCTTTCAGGTATCTCAATTTAGGACGGACGTACACGTTTATCAATCTGAGTCGCTAGAGTTCAAAGAATCTTTGGCTTATCAAGACCATACTTATTTTCATTGCATTTTACTTTAGTGTAATCCTTTTTTCTTAAAGGGGGTTGTGATCCTTTTTTTTTCTCTGTGATGTTTTGATCTGATGTATGTCTTACCATATGTTAAATGATGTGATTGGAATATTTATAGACTTGGAGGAGGCCCCTCTTTAACGGGTGTTGTAATACCCCACTATTTTGAAAAAATATTGAATGAGAAGTTTACATAAATTTTCATATTCGGGTTTGATATGCTATTATAATTTCTTGAGAGGTAAATTTTGATATAAAATAAGATTGCAAAATTAAATTTATTAAGTCTTTCAGGCGAACGAATCAACTTGTTCCATGAATCGATCTACTGGTTCATTGTTGTAGTAAAATAACAAAAATTACTTGACTAAACCAACCTATTGGTTAGGAAACTGATCGACTAGTTTGTAGAATAATTGACTAGTAGGACAAACCGATCGGCTAGTTTGTTGAGTTTCACATATTTTCAAAACTTAATTTTTTGAAAAAATTTCTTATACTATAATGGAACTTTGTTAACCTATGCTGAATTGTTCCTAAGATGTTCTTAACCTTTTTTATGATGCATTTAGCCTAAAAATACAATCTCGGATCAATCTAGAAGGACTATTCGGACAATTAAGAGGGAGATGACATTAGCCTTGTCTTCTTCCACCTCTCTCCTCTGTATATTTATGATATCATTGCTTTGATCTAATGCTCATTCTAAAGGTAAATGTATTACTCCCATTTTTCACTAGCAAAAATTTTTATTTTAAAACATCTCTAAAGTAGATGAAAATCACAAACACCAAGGAAAAATGAGGTGCTACTACCACACCTAGCATAAGATAGACATTAGCCCATCCTATCTTAGTTACAAGGTTGAGAAACCAAAATAATTAAAATAATATTAGAGTATGCAAGAAACATAATATATATATACTAAAGAAAACATTTACAAAACATGACCTTAAGGGTCCCCAAATTATACAAATACATGAAAAAAGATTAAACATAAATACAAAACTACAATGGCTATAAAATAAAGGTAGGGTATAGCCCTAACCTTGGTCCATTAAGGAGTGAATAACAACCTCTACATGTCCATGCTCACAAATTTCCAAACTAAAAATGAGGTAGGTCCACTACAAGTCATTCTCAAAAACCTACACATGGTTTCCTACTTGAGGGGATTGAATAAATGAGCACATTAGTACACTTTGTACTAAGTAAGCCAAGTTACCTCCTCAATGGGAGTTATAAGCATAAAAGGTCCTAGCATATTGTGGAGATCATACTGAACACATATCATGCTTATGACATCAAATTAGATATACATGTTCTATCATGGTCATATAATGCATCAGTATTTCATGTAATACACAACTCAAAAATATGAGACTCATCATGCTTATCAACATAACATAACCATCATGGATACCAACATATAATTAAGTAGGTTATTCAAATGATTTATTTGGGCTTCTACCATCCATTCACATAATTTCTCATTAGGTTTACTTTTTAAGCTCACATAATCCATTAGGTCGTTTATTTATATGCTATTATTTTTATATCCCTTTATTTTCCTTTTTCTTTATCCACATTATTATTCTTATTCTTATCAAATGATGGACTTTTTTTTACCACCCCATGGTCTCATATACTATGGATGCCTATCCAACTTAGAGGAAATAAAGTCCACAGAAGCTAAGTGGCCAATGGATATAAATTTTGGTTGAATCCTAGTACCTCACATAAGTGACCAGACATTTTAGTATTGATATCCCATAGTATATTATTAGTTTTTGGAGTTGGTAAGGCAGTGAGATCTACTAGTGTCCTTCCCAAAGGAACCAATAAATGCCTAAGTATAAACTAATCCTTGATAGCTAATCAAGGATTAGGTAACCTAGACCCATACATAGCTTGATCATCATCCACTTTAAGTGATTAGTGTATTTTTTTCAAAGGTTAGGTTATCATAAAAGGCCCATGTAACATCCAAGTAACCTATCAACATACTCATTCCATCTAACAATTATTACCCTCCAACCATGTGGCAAGGTTTCCATTAGTTCTTATAAAAGTACATATCAACCCAAAAGTACACTTCAACCCATAGAGGTAATCCATTCATGCCAAAATCTAGATTATCACATTCTATAGTAGGATCATAGGGTACTCATTCCAACTTACTTATTAAACTCTTTCAAAGGCACTAAATAACGATATGATGAATTATAATCCTTTTAATCCATCAAATAAGTTAGTTAATTCATGCTAAAATGTGTGTTATCATTGTTTTAGGATTATAATACAACATGGTACAAATTCTCAAAGCATGATAAGCTTAAAAGAAAAAAGAAAAACAACACACTCTAGCCAAATTGGTCAATCAATTAGGGCTAATCGGTCAATTAGTTTGGCTTAGCAAAAGCACATAGTTCGCTCAAACTAGCCAATTAGTTTTGTTAGACCAATCGATTGTTCTAAGACCATTCACCAAGTTTTGAAAAGTTAGTCGATGGGTTTAAGCAAAGAGTAACTAAATTCTTCATAGATCCTCTAATCGATCGATTTAGGCTAACCAATCGATTATTCTAATGATAAATTAATCGGTTTGGCTTAATTAGTCGATTTGTTTGATCCTATATAGCCTATAAAAGACACTTTACATGTGATTCACACCCTAAAATCTTACCACATATAAGCTATGACATTTCATAGTAAAAGGCCAATATTAAATATGTTCATAAACTAAATCTTGCTTCATTTTCAAGAAAATCAACCCTATTTCCCTTAAATCAATCCCTTTTCTTAGAAATATCAATTAGTTTAACATGTGTCATTTAAAAAACTAAACTCTTATGTAGTCATATAAGATTAACATTTTACAAAGTACACCTACTCACATGCTTATTCATGCCACATTTCAAAGGTAAGAATGACTTAATTAATGTTTTAGCATTGTTTCTCATTAAAGAGAAAAAACTCAAGCTAGAATATTTTAACTTACAGAGGCTTTTAAAAATATTAGGTTGAAACATAAAAATCCTCGAATAACTTCTACAAATTAAGAACTCAAATTAGGAAAGAAAAAAATATAAAATTTTAGTTGAAAGCAACTCATCTTATTCCTTAATCTAACTCTTTCTTGCTAAAGGATAAAATAAGAGGGAGATAGAGAAAGGATCAGAAGAGTGAATTTACTTACGATGAAATTGCAAAATGGAGAAGAATTAGCTATAGTGTTGAAAATCATAGGGTATTTCTGTGGAAGAAAGGAAAATGTGGAAAAGGGGTGATTATGGTTATTGATAGATAATAAATCAATCGAGGAACGAGTGAGGTCATAATATAGATAAAAAAAAATTACCATTCAAATCTAAGATAAATTGGCAGATTTATCAAGAATAGGTTAAATTCTAATCAAAGCTCAAATATTAATTTTCTGAATAATGGATGTCAAGCTCATTAAGAAAATATAAAAGAAGAGTAGGGAAATGGATGATTTGCATGAGAAGGAAATATCCTAAACATGTAGGGATAGTTTGAAAATTAAAGCATACTTCTAGAGGTGTCTAGCTAATTATCTTAGCTAGAATAGTTGATCATCTTCTCCCTCTTATATAAAAATTGAGCCCTCGAATCTATTTGAGGTAGCATATAAAGACATATAAATGATCAAAAGGGTTAAGGACCACTCAAGAATAACTTAGAGTTAGATTATCAAATTTCCATTTTGATGTAAGAAAATTTCCAAAAATTATTCTTTAAAAAGCACTCAGCCTAACAAACTAGCTAATTATCTTAGGTAGAATAGTTGATCATTCTATATACCAATTTATTAATTTTCCAACAAAATAGTCAATCATTTTGACTAGAAAATTGGTTTTATTCAATATTTGGAACATTTACCAAATCCTTTTTTACCTCAAACCCAATTATAGTTCCAAATTGCAAACAAAATTATCAAAAACAATAATTTTCCATTCTATAAATCTTACTAAAATATAGGGGTATTATAATAAATTGTGAGCAAAAATTTTGTCAAAGTTACTAAGCCAAAAAAGGAGAAATCCAAGAGAAAATGTGAGTGGTATCACCATTAATAGTGGAAAACAATTTGATGGTCTAGAGTAAGATAATTAAGGGACTAACAAAACAGAGAAAAATTAAACAATGTAGAAGAAGAGATTAAATAAAAACCTCATAAGGTAAATAAAATAAAATCTCCTAACTCGTATAAACTCAGTGCACCTTTTCCTAGCCTGTTAGTTTTTGGTAAGAAGAAAGATCATGAAAATGAGAAATTAGAAGTTTTGAAGATGGTGGAGGTAAGCATCCCCTTGACAGATGCAACAAAAATAAATTTGAGGTATGCAAAGTTGTTGAAATATTATTGCAATGACAAGAATAAAATTGAGAGGGGATGGACAATTTAGTTTTAGAGAGAATGTGTCTACGATTTTACAAAGGAAAATCCAAACTCAGTGAAAAGATCCTAGTATTTTTACTATTCCTTGAAACATTGGAATAACGAGGAATGAAAAATGCATGCCAAAATTAGGAACCTATATATATTTCATGGTTATATCTACTTTTATTGATTTAAGTGTAGTACCATTAAAGAGACCCATGTGATGATCCAATTAACTGATAGATCTACCATATATCCTAATGGAGTGATAGAGGATTTTCTAGTTCAAGTGAGTGAACTTGGTTTTCATACTCATTTTTATGTTATAAACATGAAAGATGATGGATCCCCTAACCCTTCTCCTATTATATTAGGAGTACCATTTCTATAAACTTCTCAAACTAAAATTGATATGTATAATAGGGTTATTTAGCAAAATAGTTTGTTTTAATATTGATGACTCTATAAGGTATACTACAAATTATGATTATGTTTATAAGGTGGTTGTAATTGATACTTTGTCTGAACAAGTTGTTAAATTTAAGAAGTGATGATCTAATATAAGGTATTATTATAAATCAAATAGAAATAGATTCTTATGAGGTGTTAAAAGGAAGTTTTGATATGAATAAAAAAAAAGGAATGTCCTTATACTCTTAGAGTTTATTCTACTAACATAGGAGAGTATGTTGAATTATCTATTCTGAAAGAAAAACCCCTACCCTCTATTGAAAAAGCTATAGAAGTGGAGTTGAAACCCTTACCTAATAATTTGAAATAAGCCTTCTATAAAAAACCCTTCCTGATATCATTGCTATCAACCTTACATCTTCACAAGAAACGAAGCTTATTTGAGCCCTAAATAAATATAAAACTACATTAAATCATGACATTATTATCTCAAAATTGTTTAGGCATGTCAAAAATAGGAAATAAATGGGCATCAAATCAAAGCATTCTATGAATAATATCGATTGGAGGATTTTGAAGTATGAGCTTAACTTTAAATATTGAATTCTCTATCATCTTCATCCCTAATAAGCCCTACCCCATCCTCTACTTTGTATTTCTATGGTCCAATCATTGAGGACAATTCCTATTCTAAGCTTGGGGGAGGTATTATATTTTTATTTATTTATCATTTTATTCTCTTTATCACGTTATTTTTTGTTATTTATTTTTAAGTGTGATTTGTATTTATTTTATTCCATTTAAGAGTGCTTTGAATTTTATTTTATTTTAGTATCATTGTTTTATTTTTATTAGAAATTTTTTTTGAAGGAATCAAAATCTTAGATATGGCACCTTTAGAATATACAATGAAAGAAACCTGTAATTATTAACCTTCATGTGTATAAGCTGTTAGGACTCATTTTTTTACATCATGCTTCAAGATAATAGAAAAAAGATTTTTAATGTTTTTATTTCACCTCACTATCAAATAAATTAAACATGAAAATTTGATAGCCATCATAGGAGAAAAAAAGATTATCCCTAAAAGAAAACAAATTGATGAGCTTTTGAGCCTTAATAATGGATATAATTTTTATCTAATAAATTTTTTTTATCTTGTGTGTTATTCTCTATTGGTATGTAAAATTAGAACTTATCATTATTCTTTCCAAGGATGTATGAAGCTCTTGCATGCACTAAGATAATAGAGACACAATTTTCTTCTTGTTAACTACTTAGCTAAACAACCTACCTATTACAATTTTTCCCTTGCATAACCTTATTGAGATTTTAAGCCTATTTTCTTGATATTTAACCTATATATGTAAATGATGATCTGTATCATATCATGCCCCATATTTTATGTCTAGTGGAGCACAATTCGATAAGGAGTTGTTTATGGGGTTGAAACTCTAAGTAATGGGGTATGTTAGTGTTGTTTAGTGAGTAGAGAATTTAATTCTTGTAAAGGAAAATATACTTGAGGTACTATTGTGAAAGGCAAGGGGTGGATTATGAAATCACTAAATCCTTATAGTGAATAGAATGGAGTGTAAAATACACCTACTCAGTGAAAAATGGCTCAAGTTAAAAAAAAATAAAAAAATGTAGGATTTTAATAGATGTTGGAAGTATAAGAGTTGATGATTGGAGGTATAAAATTTATTGAAGAAAAAGTAAATTTGGTGATCAAAAAGTGTTATAATTGTAGAAGTTGGGTACTTCACTAGTGGTAGACACTACACCATAATATTAGAATTTATCCTACCTTTGACCCTAGCCCCATTACAACAAATAAAAGACCTCTTGATTTTCATATGATTTGGTTTACAAGCTGTGGCAAATAGAGAAGAGTGATAAGACTATGGTCGATCATTCTCATTGGTAGATTTTTTTAGTGTCAACACAAACTAGAGATACATGAGAGTTGAGTGCTTCCACATGCATAGAGTGAGATTATATTAGCCTATTTCTTCATAGTTTCTTATTTTTATGACTTAAAAATTAGATTGGGATGGTGACTTAGTTGTGACATATTTAACCTCCAATGAATTTGAAGGTTATTTTTTGCATGTTTAATTTTTATTATTTTGAGTCCTGATGAAAAGTGTTTATTTGGTAAGTTAATTATAAATTTTATTCTATTTTATATTTGAAGGGGGATCATATACTGCTTGAGAATAAATACTTCTCATACTTTTAATGGCTGTATTGCTGGGGGGAAATCAATGGTTCAGTTAGGGAGGTATTTGATTGGTGCATAATCTATGGAATTATTTGACATATCTTGACTCAAAGTTCTATATTTAGTATGGTAATTTAACCATTATTTCTTGATTTGTCTCTATTTTCCTAGTTTTGTAAAAAAGGAAGATAGTGAAAGTAAGAAAATTTATGTTGAAAACTAAGGAAATGAAATACAATATGAAAAATAATCTTGGACTCATGAAAATATGGATGTACCATCATGCAAGATGCTAAAAGAGAATTCATCTGAAGAAAAATTAAGAGATGATAATGAATAGATAGGAAATAAAAGGGATACTATCTATATCTCCTTAGTTCTCCTCCTACGTGCTCAATCAATATAGATCATGTGCATAATTTTTGATGAAAAGTACAAGTGACTAATATTTACCACTATGGATGGTATTTTTCCCATATTTTCAATCTAATTTCTATGGCCTTTTATCTATATATATAGTATATGTTAGGTCAAATAGAACATCAAGTAACATTACTGTTAGAACTTTGGCTTTGTTTTCAATATTTCTTTGCCATTAGGGTTATTTTGTTAGAATTAGTTAGTTAATTATTTTATTTGAAGGGTTGGATGACATATAGTGTTTATAGTTCTACAATTTCATAAGTTCTTTATTTCCTTTGTTTTATTTATTCATTTTGTACTTCTTTTTCTATTTAATGAAGTTTTTGTGATTTATTTTTTTAATTATGTTTGTGATTGTGCATTGATCTATTTAACCATTGTTATTTTGCTCATTTATTCTAATTCAAATTATAACTTTTATATGTTTAGATTTTGCATTTTTATGTATTATCAATATGCAAGGCTATATTTGTTTGTGGTAGGAGGGTAATTAAATGTTATGGGATAATTAATCATCAAATGTGAATTAGAATTAATTGTTATGTGTGTTTTTTAGTTAGATTAATAAACAAAGTTTAATGATTACCAATCTAATATTTGAACTTTATTATATAGCTTGATCACTTGGTTAATGTGAGTGCGAATTGTATGCTAGGATAGTGTAGTTAATTCGTAATTGTTAATATATACATCAATAAGAAGAATATCAGTTATTGATTTAATCTATGTTTATTAATTTTTAGAATTAAATAATTCAAGTAAACTATAATTATTGTTTTATCTTGCTCCTATTAATTAAATCTAGCAATCATATACTAGGTTATTAATTGGTTAGATAATAAATCATTAGTAAACCTTGTTTTATATGCATAAAGGGATTCTAGGAAGTGGACACATAATAGTTTCTATAGGCTAAGATTAGAATTACTAAAAATATTTTATGTAGTGATCGATTGATATCCCTATACTAAATATGTCCTCTGAACCCTATCATCCCATTATTAACATTATTCTATTGTGTTAATAACTAGTTTTTATTATTTTAAGTTTTAGTGATTAGCTTAACTAATTTGATTAACTAGGAAAATTATATGATAATAGAAAATTACGGACTATATTTCAATCTTTGTGGGATCCACCCCTACTCAGTACTTACTATGTATGTTTAGGGTTTAATTTAGTGTCTCTATAATGGCAAATCACTCTCCTTTGGTAGAAAGGCCAAAATTTCGTGAATTGTTGATGGAAAAGAGTACTAGCTATCTCTTTTTTGTAAATATGCCATGTGAGATCATGGATTATATTTGTATGTGTAGTCTAGTATGGATTATTGTGTACATGTGTTTGGAGACTTTTGGATCTAAAAGAAGATCAAGGAAGAAAACACAAGGGGATCGTGTTAGTTAACCTAGCCTTTATTTTCTTATTCTACTTGGCCCTAAATTATTTTGGCAAAATCTAAGAGTTCTAGAAAAAGCATGAGGCCCTCATGTTTATTAATAAGGACTATGTTTTTTCTTATTTTATAACATTTTCATGTGTTAGTTATGTTCTTTTATTACTAGATGTGTATGAATCCCTAGTAATGTGTTATATGCCATTGAGTCTGTTTAAACCTTCTTCTCTTGTAATCTCTTGTGTTTTTGAGAAAATTATGTAACAAGTGATATTGTGAAGATTATTTAATTCTTCTTGTAATCACTAGTGATATATCTAGTAAAGATCATTGTTTTTTTTTCCAGTTATTTATGTGTTTTGATTGTTCTCTAAATTAGATGTTGGAAATTTTCAACTTCATGTTAGATCAGGTCCTCGACATTCATATCTAGTGAATTTTTTTCCCTATAATTGGTATCACAACTTTTTCTATGCAATAGATCTACATCATGAGGGAATTTATAAGATTTTATATTGAGAGATTTGATCATTTTATCAATTTTGGGTTATAAAAAATTAAAGATGAAGGTTATTATTGTTCATAATGGATTGAAGAAGAAATTATTTGGGAAAGCTGAGAATCCAAAATTAATGCATGATGACAAGTTTGGATATATTGATTTGAAGGCCCAATCTACCATAGGAGAGGTAGCCAAAGAGACAATGGTTGCCACTTTGTGGATGAAGTTGGAATCCCTATATATGACAAGATTTGTGATCAATATTCTATTGTTGAAAAAATTTATTTTGAAATTAGGTGAGGGTTAGTCCTTGAAATCTAATATTGATGAATTTGATTATGTAGTTATGGGTTTGAATGATATGATATTCAAATTATATGATGATGATCTGGTTATAATATTGTTGTGTTATTTAATTATTGCTTATAGATTTTTTTTTGTGAAATTGTATTAAATGGGAATGATGAATTAGTTCTTATAGATTTTAAGAATGCCTTGCTACAATGTAAATAGATTGAAAAATAATTGATGAGAGGATGTTTAAATTAATTATATGGTGAGGGAATTGTAGCAAAGGGTCTAGTGACAAGAACAAGACCAAATCTAGTATAGATAAGTTCATAACTATTGTGTACCATGGTTGTTGTAAGAAAATTCATAGTAGGATATACATAGGAAACTACCATATACTACTAATAGTGTATCTTTTGAGGGTGATGTTGACATAGATAAGAGTGATGGTGATGTATTGACTACCATAGTTAAACAAACTATATAAGTCGATAGGTAGATTCTAGATTATGGGTGCTCTTACCATGTTCTTCCTAATAGAAGTTGGTTGTTATTATTTATAGGTAGAGGTTGTTATTAGTCTTGATGCTACAAATTCTTTTGATGAGGAAGAATATGGAAAGGAGGTGGAGTAAGTGAGCATTGCTTCAATTAGGGTTAGCTATGCCTTGTACACTATAGGTAGTAGTATTAGTGTGTTGGAGCTAACGTTAGACTCAGAGGTTATTTTTGGTGTTGATTCTTCCTCCTTTTCTTTTGATGTTATTGCTAAAGGGATATGGTCTCTTAGGTGGACTAAAACATTACTATGTGATGATTCACTGATTGTTCTTTATTTGTGAGTCTATTTATGCTTGTTATACCAAAAACATATCTAATGAGTATAATTTGAAGACTTTGGATGTGCCCAAATCCAAAGTTGTTATGGTTGTTTGCTTAGTCACTATTACATACCTTGTAGTTGTGATATACTTGATGTTCAATGTGATTAGTACTGGCCCTTGTATTACTGTTGTTGTAAGTATGTGGGTAGTGAGTCCATTAAGGACACCTTGGTTAGGTATAGTGTGGATTCTAAGGTATTTATTACATATAGTGTTGGCTTGTATAGAGTTTGTTTTGTCGAGTGTACTATTAACATAAGACTATCATATTGGTTATCGAGCTTACCCTCTCCCTTTATATTCTCTTGTATCAGTGATAGAATTGTGTAATGAGTGATATTATGAAGATTTTTTGATTCTCATTATAATCAATAGTGTTGTATGTAGTAAAGATCATCATTATTTTCCTAATTATTCTTGTATTCTAATTGTTCTCTCACTTAGATCTTAGAATTTTTGGACTGCTTATTAGATCAGGTCCTAGGCATTCGCATTCGGTGAATTTTTTTCCTTATCAGTTAAACTTTTATTGTGTTATCGATGGTCTAAGCCATACATGTACAAGTAATAAAATAATCATTAGAAACTAGCGAATAAAATTACAAAAAGGAGACTTTTGATCATGTACCAATTACAAGTAAAATTACATAATTGTGGATGATTTCTTACATATAATTAGAATGACGTACATGTATAATTATTAAATTTTCGTGAGTCATTTATAAAAAAATTTACTCCAAGAAAATTGTTAGATATCATATATATGTACTAGTTAGTATTAGAAAATCAGATCATGTTCGCAATGTCCTTTGACTAGCCCTACTAAGGAAAAAATAAAACTACACCAACTTTATCAGTTATTATAAAATTTATTATTTTTAAATTTTGGTAAAATATAAAATGGAACCATAATGTGGCTTACTAAATAAGCTTCATTTTCCTTTCCCTTTTCATATTTAAATTGAGGGAATGTTTTTTAAATGAGGGTAAGATGATCCGTCCAACATTTATTATAAAAGAAAGAATTTCCTAGGTTATTGAACCCCACTCTTTTTAACATTGTTTTTTTTTCTTAAAATAATGAGAGGACAGAGGCATACTTTGATGTTTTATCTTCTCAAAGGTAAGATTACCTAGAAATTTGTGTCAATAATAAAAAAAATTCTTCATCTTCTAAGTTAAAATGAGGTAAATATTATCATATTATAATACTACATACCTGCCTTTTACTACTTAAGCCTCTCACCCCTCACCTTTCTCAATTACTATTCTTCACCTTCCTTTATATGTCGTTCTTTATCTTTGAGCCTACAGCCTTTATACCTCCATTTATGCTTTTTAGGTCATTGTCTATGCCACTATCATCTATATAGATTGACATGATTATCGCCCCTCCTACCATTTCCATAAGCAGAGATGTTCAAAGTCACAATATCTCATACAAAAATCACACTTGGAGAGTTCATCTCACCACTACACCAACCATAAGCCTTTTCAAACTTCTTGGTATATCGCTTACTATTTGAAGAGATCTTATTCTCATAAATCTTAGTAATTATTTTGTTTCATATGTTTCCCATTCTTCAAATACATCTACTAACGCTTTAAATTCACCTTTTCTTTGTCTACCATCAACAAACCTATTGGTACCGAACCCTTGAGCCGCATTGCCTATTTCAAAGTTTCGCTCTTTTGTCAACATGTCTAAAGCTTCTTCATTTGACTCAAACACTTTTCTTCCAAGCAATAATATTGACACTCAACTTGATTGTTTCCATATAAAATATTATATCCCTTCTTCCCTTACCCTAATCACACTAACCTCCTCAGATAGGGTTAATAACCCACTAGACTGGTGCATAACTCTATATGCAAGGCACTCTATTTTGGCATCTTTTTTTCTCTCACCCATTTATAAATGAGTTACATAAAGAATATTAGCTTAGTACCACCCAATTAGTTAACAATTTATAAATAATGGTAATATGCTTTTTATACAGTTGTCATCTATTACAAGTTAGACCAATAATTGATTTATTTAGGTATTTCTTCAAATTCATAAGTTATTTATTAGATCTAGGATTCCCCTCCATCCAAATAAGAGAAAAAATAATTTTATTAAGAACCCTAGGTATTATATGAAGAAATAGAAGTCAAAGTATGTAATACATCAATTTTTAGAGTCCTTAATGTGTGGTAATTTAGGTGTTTAATGGTAATCTAAGTGTGTTTGATCTTGTTTTAGAAATGAGTTTAAGATTGGTATGGTTAGTAGATGAGCTGGGTTAGGATTAGGGAAAATACTTCGTATTATCAAGAAACCACTTGAATGGTTTGAGGTACAGATAAACAAGTTTGTCCACAAAATTTGATTTTTGAAACTCGCTAAATAGATTGACTTGTTTAGGGTACCTACCTATAGTTTGACTAGCCTGGTTGTTCTTTGAACTCAATTTTCCTTGTGAATATTTCCCCAAAATGCTTTGTAACACCCATAGTTTTTGAATAAGAAAATTTTATTTTTAAGATAATGTAGAAGCATTTTTTTAAAAAAACTAGGGAATCTTACCACTATAGCAACCATGAGAGAGGTGTGATCATCACCTAACCCATACCTGATACGAGGAAAAATTGAATAATGAAAAAAAATTATATCCTCATAACATTAACGTGACAATACAAGATAATAAGGATAAGGACATATTATAGATAGAATGAGTATGATGGTTTTACAAAACAAAATATAGGGAATTGAGCCAAGAGTTAAAATAACTAGAAATACAAAGACATCCCAACACTATGATAAAAATACCTATAATTGGTTACCCTAACTCTAAGGTATAATTACAAGCCCCTAAAACCAAGTAATGGCCTACTAATGACCCATGTCATCACCTTCAGCATACTCAAATTGAGAGTCATAAGCCTCAAATTGTCCTTGGCTCCCTGAATGAAAAGCTGGATTATCATAGTGACCACACAAATAAAGTATTAGTATGGTGAAATATTAGTACAAAATACTACCTAAAATATGGTAAGGCTCATGCAGCACATTGAAGTCATATAGCAGTATGATAATATCATAACAATATAGTTCAAAACTTAATCTCAAGGAGTTGTACAACATTACATGCTCGCATGGAAATCTTTGAAGTATAAAAATATAGTAAATACATGCAATCCATATAATATAAGCCATATTATAATTCCTCCTTTAGTGACTGCACATTTTCTGATTAATAAGATAATTCGTATGACAACACTCAACTCTCCACCATGGACAAAATTCATGGTCGTAAAAATAATCATAATAGGATACCATACCCATCACACAAGGTTAGTATACATCAAAGGGGCTTTCTTCTAGGATACCACTCCCACCACACATCGAGTGCACCCACCAAAAATTGAGATACCATACCCACCATATGTGGTTGAAGTACACCAAGGGGGCTTGTAATGGGAAACCTAACCCACCACTCCCTAAATGTCTCCACTACGAGGACTAATAAGTTAGGATACCACACACACCTACAAAATGGACAATATGAAGTGCTAGGGGGCTTGTAATGGGATACCTCACCCACCTGAGTTGGACACCAATGCCATGCTAGCCTACTATAGTATAATCCTATACCTCAAAGATATATATATACCCTCTATTGACCGTAATCCCTTAGAGTAGGAAATAGGTTCTGAGTAAAAAATATAACCATAGGGTAACTTGCCCACTAACTCTTGGAAGCTACCCCAAGAGGCAGAGAAAAAGGATCAGACAAAATCTTATACCATAAATTTATATTTTCAAGTGATATCACAAATCACAATAAAATCCACTCATAACTAAATTGTGTGTTTCTAAGTGATAACATTAAATACAATTAAATTTTATTTTTAACCAAATTAGGTGTTTTTAAGTGATAGCACCAAACACATCACAAGGCATTAAGGCCACCATTTTTATGTTTCCAAGTGCTAGCACCAAACACATCACAATGTATAAAAGCCACCAATTGGGTGCTTTGAGATAACACCAAATTTAACCAAATTCAAGTCTCAAATGCTGTCATGATGATTCTTATTAAATTAGGTTAATCATAGTTGAAATCATAGTTTAAATGTTGTAAATACATAGGGGTATCAACACACAAAGGTTCAAGAGAAACACAACAATTTCTAAAAAACTAGTCTGCTTCTAGCTAAATTTATTGATCTATCGCTCACAACTGTTGACTAATCTGGTCATACTAAACCTAGAAAAAAGCAATACTAGATAATCGATCAACTTGTTGACCTCATCAATCAATTATTCATGGGATCCAATCAAATGGTTTGGTCTAATCGATCGATGGGTCTATGTAGAGACCAACCCATTTTGGTCTATAGAGAAATTAGTTGATGAGTTTGACTAACCAATTGATAGGTTGATGGTTTCTAATATGAAAGCACACTGTTTCCCAATAGCATGTAAAGAATGTATTCATAGGGACTTTGCAATTAATTACACATTTTTATTATTTTAGATATCTAGATCATTAAAAAAATGAGAAAATGGAAATAAATAAAAAAATAAATAAAAAATTATTTGATTATGAAACTATAGACGTAAAGCCTAGGATTGAACCTTGGTCTCCTTTTTTGGTATTAAAAAGAAGTTGATAATATGTCATAGTATAGTTTAAAATTACGGTGAACAATCAGTCAATTGTGATTCACTAGCATCTTTCAAAGTTTAGGAACATACCTAATCTAATTTCATAACTAATTTTGTGCCCAATAGATTAGATTAAATCTATTTAACACCATCGATTAGTTAGTTCCTAAGAATTAATTGTCTACTCTCATGATTAATTGAATTCCCATATGTATATTAATTTTCTGACATTGATTTCAACCTTTTAGTTATAGTCAATGTCTATATATATAAAATCAGATTTTATCAAACCCAACTTATATCAATAATTTCTAACATACAAAATAGCCTATATGAACAATACATACCAGATATAATTTAACTCATTATATTCCTACCAAATAGAGCCTAGTTCAATCCTAGAAAAGATAATTACTTACTCATGGATTAAAAGAAATGTAGAAAAAAAATATAATTGGCATGCATGTTGTAGATATAACAAATAATGGAAAAGAGAATGAAAAGATCAAACCATAGATTAAACGTAAAAATAAGGGTTTGTAGAATTAAGATACACACTTGACTAATCTTGATGAAGAAAAAAAATTGCTTAAGAATTCTCTTTAGTTACTTTTTCTTATGAATAATGAAGATGAATTAGGCCTTCTCCTCTCCCTAATCTATCTTCAACATTCTCTTTCTATACTCCCTAGTGTTCAACACTAGAAAAGAGGGGAAGGATACATGGGAGAAGATCATGCAAAGTGTGGTAATTATTAGCTGTACTGGTTGGCTATGCAGCTTTTCTTTTATCGCTAGAATGCACATGCATGGTTATATAGAGGGTGTGTTGTGGTCGTGCAAGGAAATGTGAGGTTGAGTGTTGTTTGATAGAATTATAGCTATGAAAGGTTGCATTAGCTAACAATGAAACTTTCATTCCCTCAACATAATGTTAATTTAGAGTTACACGATTATATAGCTTGTTGTGCTATAGCCATGCAACACCCATTTCTTCCTCATTTTTCTTCCTTTTATCATCTTTTCAGTTCTTTGACCCTCTTCACTCCTCTAAAGACATGCTAGGTTAATTATATTCATTCAATGTCTTCTATATTTCATTTTTTTCTTAGTTCAATGAATCATTTCCTTGGATCATTGCATTTGTGAGAAATTTCTTAAAAACCGTTATAAAGGAAGTAGTAATACAAACAAGATGGCAAACAAGACTAAATAAATGAAGGAAAAGTAGGGTAAAAATATGAAAAACAATTTAGTCTATCAACTCTACCATGCTTAACTCTTACTTATCCTCAAGCAAAAATCTAAATGATAAAAAGGAAAAGAAAGATAGAAGGGAATGGGATCAAAGCTTCAGATGATAAAATGTATTACACAAGCAAGTTAAATAATTGTAAGATCAACCCATATTGCAAGCATTAATAGTAAGAAAATTAACACAATATTGTGAATACTCCTTAGTCCTTACTCCTAAATCAATTTTAGTATGACACTTTAAGAAGGTTTAGGATCATATAGATGCTCATCATTATGAGACAAGGATTAATAGAGAAGTAGACTTCCTTAATTTAGATAAGTATAAGTGCTCCATGCTTATGTATATAAAGTTCTCTCAAAATTCTCTCTACTAATTTTCATTAACCAAAGGCTTACATGCACTCTCATTCTCCTCTTCTCAAAGATGCTATGTAATACAAAATCATAAGTTCTTATTAAAGGTATAATAGGGCTAGTGTAAAAGGTAGGATAAGTATAGGACTGTAGTTAAAGGCTTGACAACAAATGGAGTGATAACATAAAATATTTCTCATAATTTGAGATCAATAATATGCTGTCATACCTCAAAGTATACAAACTAAGACCCTCACCATCAATTCATCCCTTTCTACTTGAATCATAAGATTAAATTACCCACATCTCTTCTATTCTTCTTCTTCTTATTTTTTGTCTCTCTCTTTCTCTTATTAATCTTTCTTCTTTCTCATTTTTTTTGAAAATTAAAAATTAAAGAGAGGGGAAGATAATAAAGAGAATAAGGCTAAATTTCTTTTTAAATTCTCAACATGAAAACTTACCATGTATTCTTTGTTACACTCCCATGCTTATTCCTACATTCAAGTGCATTAAAAAGTTATTGCTCCTTAGTTTTTGGACAAGGGCTAGGTAATAAATCATAAATATGCCCACTAATATAGGTTTTTGATTGAAGAATTAGGTTTAAGGCTCAAAGGCATTGAATGCTATTTAGTAGGTTATTTGGCTAATGTAGCTTAGAAAAGAAAATATGTACCTTATCATCTTAATGTATACATAAGTCATATCAGACCATGAAGGAAATTCATGCAAGTTCTAGTTTCACATGTCAGAGGAGAATACTCATAATCAAGAATCTGTATGACCGTGAATATGATGGACAGTCTAGAAGGCACAAGATCACACTAGTTCTTTTGCTAATGACTCTACTTCCTATATCTCAGTCTAGATGGGTAAATCAATGAAGAAGAACCTCTAGAGTACTAGAGTAATAAGTGGTTTGAGAGTCTATCAATCAGGGAGTTCATGCTTAAAGCATTTCACACCCTTTTCGTTTTATTTGCTCATAATCTATAGGTCTCACTAGTGTATGATAAAGCTATGCAGAAAGTTCTATCAAATTATCATCATTAACTTACCATTTCTCAAATTATTTTTCTCTTCTTTCTAAAAAAAATAAACAAACCAACAATAAAAAAGGTAAAAGAACAATGGGAAGAAAGCAAGAAAAAGAAAAACACACTAAGCGAACAGGAAAAGAAAGAAAAGTAATGAAAATGGCGAGTGACAAGCTGAGAAGAATCCCCCCATATTTAAACAATAAATTTTCTTCAATGTTCGGGAAAAAGGGGAAAGGTAAAGAAGTGCACTCACAACGGGGGATGTGGGTGTTGGAAACTGTTCTCGAGGTTCACTTGTTACAATTATTATATCATGGTGTCCATTTGGTCTATGGGAGTGACAAAATTCCTAAGACTTGTGATTTGGGCTTCTAGTGTAACATATCATGCATCAATATGTAGAAATTGGGCATCATAAGATATGCTAGAAGAATAAGGACCCATATTTGTGCCAAAGGACAAAGGTGGTGGAAGAGGAAGTAATGGTGAATTAGGGGCTTCACCAATAGTGTCAGGCTACTCTTCCTTAGGGGGGAATACTTTGACCAAGCCAAGGTGTGGTTGGTAAAGGTAGCCAGTTAGCATCTCCATTACCAATTAGAGTGGTGAAATCTCTATTAGGTAAAATATACCATACCTCCTTATTATAGTAATGTCAATACTGAAGCCCATCCTACACAATGAGTTTCATATTTATGCAAGTTTTTAACCCTACATACATCTTTGGGAGGTTAACTAGAGTACACTAGATGTTCTATCCAAGTTGTTGAGTGATGTACATTATAATTCCTCCAATAACGATATCACCACTAATGTTAATACTAACATTGCTTAGGTGATCTTCCAGATAATACCGATGGAGGGAAGTATCCTAGAGTATAAAATAGAGAGTCCACAGGTCTATCTTAGGTACATTCCTTTGGCTTTATCCTTATCCAAAAAATGTCCCAGCCAAAAGCAGTTAGACATACCTCAATGTAGGGTTATAGATCAAAGAGGCATTAGCATGATGTTAGTTGTAAGGAAAATTAGCAAAACCCCATTTTAATAAAGATATCTACGCCTAAAATGCCTAAGGATCCTAGAATTGGTGTTCCTCAAGGAAAAGTCTCAGCTCTATGGTAGGAAAACAGAGTAATTTGGAGAATTGTATCAATGACAATGCATTAGACTTATTGAAGAGTCTAAAGGCCATCCATTCAAAAGTGAACGAGCCAAGGAACTCAAGTGTGGGTCCCTTTCTCTTATGATGAGCATGTGCTAAGAAGAGAGAGAGACTACCTCTAGTAATTAAATATTCAACATCGTCTTTAATCCCTAACTTCTCATGACATATCCAATTGATATATCTTATGGATGTTATATTTTGAGAAGTTATGGTATCATAGTGTTCTTGGTGAATATAATAGCCAAATACCATAGGGATTGGATGGTTGAGTATTTAATGATCTATTGCTTCCCCAAGATTGTAATTATAGTTGTCGCAACGATTCTTCTTTGATTCTCACTACAGTTGCTTTAGAGCACTTTTTGAAACCATGTCAGAATAAAACCTATAGATTTGAAACTAATATCCAAAATGTCAAGAGTTAACAGGTAATGCAAGTTCCAAATCTTCAATTAAGATACACAATAGAAAATTAAGCTAAGTAATTAGTGGGAAAATAGGAATTAGACCATATTTAAGTCCAAATCGTACGTTGCATATTGGATTTGTAAGGTGTGTTGTGGTGGTGCTCATATAGTGTTGTGGTGGTGCTTAGATTGTGTTGTGGTTGTATGGTTATGTAATGGCGGTCATGCACTGGTTGTGTAGTTGTGGGTGTGTTGTCGTGCACGGTTTAGTTATGTAGTGGATTTGTGTCTGTCCAATGATTGAGTTGTGTAGAGGATGTCGTGAGGTATGGTAAGTGGAGTGTGTGGAGGGAAGTGGTGTTGCTAGGGTATTGCGGTTGAGGTTGTGCATGGTTGTAGATATCCGTGTGGTGTGGTCGTGTAGTGTTATAATGGTGTTTTGGTGTATGGTTCCATGGAGGGCATTGTAGGTGTTAGAAATGTCGAAGAGGATGTAATGGAGATAGAAAAGGGAAGCACATGGCAAGAATTGGGTGTGCATAGTATAAATTAGGTGATTTACACAGCTGTGTGGCATTGCACATCCTAGCCGTGCGAGAAATACACTATAGCATATTACTATGATGGAGAGGTGTGAGCATGATAGTTCAGCATGGCCCATCCATTCACTATTTTAGCTCTCATAGATTACTAATATGGAGAGGCACGAGGATGCTAATTTAGCACGGCCTGGTCATGCGCTATTTCTCTCTTGTAGATTTAAGAAGAATGTTGCACGGTTGTGCAATGGACCGTGCCTTAGTTGTGTGATGCTATGGCTCTTAAGATTCTTTTCCTAGGGTTTGCACGACTATGAGCCAAGTCGTGCCTTTGTCATGCAACCTTCATTTTGGCATATTTTTTGTTTCTTTTGCCACGAATTTGATTCTTCACCCCTAATTTACTCCTCCTTGACTTGTATCATAGTAGGATGTGCCAAAATATTACAAAAAAGGAAAAATAAAAGCAAAAAGTGAAAAGAGAACATGAAAAAGAAAGAAAAAACACATAAAAACATGGATCAACTCCTATAGAGTGCTTGTTTAAGATCTTTAGTTTAACTGCATTTTCCTTAACCTGATGGTGGATCTATAAGAGCGAGTGTACTCATTTTTTCTATCAGAGAATTGGTAATGTAAGGCTTTACTCATTGACCATGAAACTTGAAAATACCTGTAGAATTTCAGCAAATATCAATTGTCCTAAATGGGTATACCTTTTGAACACAGAATGGCCCTGACAACCTAGAAAGAAGCTTTCCTAGAAAAAACTTGAGGCATGAGTTGAAGAGGAGCATTGAATCTCCTTCTTGAAATTCCCTTCAGATAATATGTCTATCATGCCACTTCTTTGGTTTGTCCTTATATAGTGGTGCATTATCATAGGCATCCAATTGTAGATTATCAAGCTCATTCAGTTAGAGCTTCCTCCTTTTTCCAATGGCTTTAATACCATAATTGATTACTTTTATCACCTAAAACACCTTGTGCTCAACATTGAAGAGCAAATGGTAGGATTTTCCATATACCAACCAAAAAGGTTCCACTCTAATTGGTGTCTTATAAGCAGTTTGATCCGCCCATAAAGCATCATTCAGCCTCATCAACTAATCTTTTTATGTGCAGGTAACTATTTTCTCAAGGATCCCCTTTATCTCATGATTGGTGATTTCTACTTGTCTGCTTGTTTAGAGAAGGCCATTTTATGAGTAATACTGTATTTCTTTAGAAGTGTGCTAAAAAGTCGATTGGTGAAATTGAAACCACGAACACTAATAACTACCCTAGGGGTACAAAACCTTGGAAATATGACCTTTTTGAATATTTGAACCACAACCTTTGCATCATTGGTGAGATATAGCATTGCCTTTTCCCATTAATCCATGACAAATACAATAAAATTTTTGATTTAAGAGGATGGAATAGGCCATATTAAGTTAAAGATGTTATTGAGAGGCATTTCATTTCTTCTCAGTATGTTACCAGTCACTTGTCATCGATCAAATGAAGTAATATATTTTTAAACATCCTTGAAATGGTTGGGCCAATAGAAGGCGACTTGGATAACCTGTGAAGCTATTTTAGAAGTGCTAGTGTGGCTCCCATATGGTGAAGAATGAGAATGATCAATAACACTCCCAACTTCCTCTTCAAGTAGACATCTTCTGTAGACCTCATCTGCACATTTATTGTAAAGATGAGAGTCATCCCAATATAAATTCTTACCATGTAAGAGGAAATTCTCATTTTATTGATAGGATAAATCTAGCAGTAGTGCCCCACATGCTTTATAATTGGCAAAATCTACAAACCATGTGGTAAACAAGCTGGTGATGGCCAAACGGTTATCATCTGGAAATGAATCATTAAAAGGAAAATCATCCTCTCCACCTCCATTCATGTCCTGCCTTAATATGGAGAGATGATTGGCCATTACATTCTCTATTCCCTTCTTATCCCAAAATTTGTGACCAAACTCATGAAGTAGAAGGACCCACCTTAACAAATGTGGCTTTTCATCCTTCTTGGTTATCAAGTACTTAAGGGACGCATGGTCCGTGAAAATGATAATCTTTTATCCTACTAAGTATGATCGAAATTTATCTAACGTAAACAACATGACCAAGAGCTCTTTCTCAGTTATAGTGTAATTAACTTGGGCATCATCAATGGTTTGAATTGCATAGTAAATTACATATACCTTTCCATCTTTTCTCTTCCTAAGGACCGCTCCCATTATATAGTCACTTTTGTAACTCATTACCTCAAATGGAATGTTCCAATCAGGAGGCGGCATCACTAGGACAATTGTTAATGCTTGTTTTAACCTATTAAAAACAACCAAACACACTTCATTAAAATCATAAGGCATATGTTTGATAAGAAAAATTAGTTAAAGGTTTAGAAACTTTTTTAAAATCCTTAATATTTTACTAAAAGAAATCGTTATGTCCCAAGAAGCTACACACTTCACTAATGCTGATCTTCCCCTTATCTATTAAAATACCCCAATTAGAGATAGGTAACCAATAAAAATTCCTTATTTTACCATAAATGATACTTTTCTCAATTGAGAATGAGTTACACTTCCTTACACCTCTCTAAAACCCTAGAATGATTTTTTCAAACAATTGTGAAAAGTATTACCATAAACCAAAAAATCATCCATAAAAAGTTCCATTATGCCTTCCATAAATTCAGAAAAGAAGGTGTCGTAGCCACATGTAAATGTAGTCTTGTCCTGATCAGATAGGTAAAAGAGGATTTGGAAAAATCCTAAATACCCATATAAGTAACAAAAATAAGAATGATGAGCTAGCCTTTCTAATAATTGATTTATTATTGGTAGAGGAAAATGATCCTTACGAGTAGCCTTATTTAATTTTCTATAGTCTATGCATGTTCACAAACCCTTGATAGTTTTTGTTAGGTTTAATACATTTCTCTCATTCTTAAGGACCCTCATTCCCCTCTTTTTAGGTACTACCAACAACAGACTCCCCCACTCACAATTTGAAATAGGTAGATGAGTCCAAAATCAAGTAGCTTAAGAAACTTTTTTCTTACCACTTCTCTCATATTAGGGTTCAATATCTCTTCATGTTCAATGGAGGGCTTGTACCTTTCTTCTAAAATAATATGATGCATATATATAAAAGGATTTATGCCTTAATGATCATATATAGTATAACTAATGGCTTCTCTATGCAACCTAGGAATTATAAGAATTTTTGCAATTTCCACATTACTTAGGCTAGCATTCATAATGATAGGGTATTTAGAATTAGAGTAAAAAAACTCATAGAATAGTGAAGAAGGGAGTGGTTTTAACTCCACCTTAGGTATTAACTCTTTTTCATGGTAGGGATGCTTGATTTAACTTTAAGAATTTATGTTTTTTGCTTTTCTTAAGGAAAAATGATACTTTCTTTTACCAAAACTAGAAATTTTAAGATTTTCATTACTAAGAAATCCACCTCTCATAAAACACTCAATAAGAGGGTCACTTGAGAAGCTTTCAATAAGATCCTCATTCACCACCTTATCAATCGAATCAATCCTGAAATAAGCATCATTAAATATAGGGAATTTCATAGCATAAGATAAATCAAACTACACCTTCTCACTCCAAAAATTAAAAGAAAACTTTCCATTTTAAACATCAATGATGGATCTAATAATAGCTAAGAAAGGCCTACCTAGAATGATAGAAATTTGAGAGCCTTCCTCCATTTTGAAGATAACAAAGTTAACCGGTATGAAAAGCATACTAACCTGAATGGGTACATCCTCAAAAATACCTACCAAACTTCACACCAATCAATCATCCAAATGTATGGAGATGGTGGTGGGCTTTAAATCTCCCATTTGTAACTTATCATACACCGACAACGGCATTAGGCTCACACTTGCAACCAAATCACATAAGGAACGATTAATTGAAATATTTCCAACAATGTAACGAATATAAAATGAACTGTGATCTTTTAACTTAGGAGGTAACATATTTTAAATAATAGCACCACACTCCTTAGTAAGAGAGACCATTTCATATTCTTCTAACATTCTCTTGTTGGAAAAAATTGACTTACAAAATTTTGCATATGAGGGCATTTGAGAAATTTCTTCACCAAAGGAAATGTCAATATCCAATTTTTTAAAATTTTCCAAAAATTTTTCAAATTTCCTTTCAAGTTTAGCCTTATCTTACCTTTGAGGGAAGAGTAGGGGAGGCTTGTAAGGTGTAGGTGGAACATATTTCTAGACCTTTTCTTTTTACATATTAGTTTATTTCCTTATCACTTATGAGGTCCCCAACATCATTGTCTAATATTTCATCACTCCCCATCATCTTAGGTCCTTCTATCTCCTTCCCACTCTTTAATGTGATGGAATTAACCTGATTTTTAGGGTTTTTTTTGGGTTATCCCAGAAACATCCCAAAAGGTCTAGAAGATAAGCTAGTTTGTTTGGCTACTTGCATGATTTGGTTTCCTAGAATCTTATTATATATAGCTAATGAATCAACCTTAGAAGCTAGATTTTTTATAGAATCACTTATGGTTCGATTCTAGTGTTTAAATTCATTCATTTTCTTCTTAAACTCTTCATTTTTCTTTGTCTAAGTCATCATAAAATTATCTATCAATGTTTCAAAATTAGAATTTTGGGCAAGAGCATAGGGATGCCTTTGTTTTTGAAAACCTGAAGGGACATAATTAGATTGAGGCATAGGATTTGAGGAAGATTTATATAAGATAAATTCAGACAATTCTTCTACCTAGTATTATAAATATTAGAAAAAAGATCCCTTTTTTGATTAAAATTGTTCACAAGATTAGCATTCTCATTAACACTAAATTCAGCAAAAATTGATGTTCCAATTTGATACTCTATGGTTGTATAAACAGCGATTCCCTATATTTCACATGAAGCTTAGTTAGTATAAGATGTTAAGGCATTAACATTTAATTTGTTAAATCATTTAAAAAAAGTATCCACCTTAGATGCAAGATGATCTAGTGCATCAACATCATACCTCCTACTTGTTTTGGGTAAAGATCACTCACCAAACCATTGGAAATGGTTTTGGGTCATATATTAGATGAATTTTCATACCTCTCAAACACTTTTGTTTCTTAGGGTGCCGTTGGCTGCAAAATTAATAGTCATGCTTGTGTTATAGAGAAGACCATTATTGAAGGTATGGAAAATCAATCATTCTTCCAATCTATGGTGTGGGCACATCCTCAAGAGGTCTTTGTACCTCTCTTAAGCATCATATAATGATTCCCCTTCTTTCTATGTGGAGTTTGTTATTTGATTCCTCAATTGAGTTGTTTTCCTAGAGGGAAATACTTGGTAAGGAATGCTCATGAGAGTTGATCCCAAGTAGTGATGGAGCTGGGAGGAAGTGATTGCAACCAAACCCTTGCCTTGTCCTGTAATGAGAAAGGGAACAACCTTAGCTTAATAACATCATCTGAAACTCCATTCATCTTCAATGTATCATAGTAATCTAGGAATATTAAAATGTGAAATTTGGATCATTTGTTGGGCTACCACCAAATTTATTTTGCTACACCATATTAAGGAGTGCAGACTTCAGCTCAAAATTGTTGGTGGAGACATTTGGATACCTAATACTGGATTGCATTCCATAATCATTAGGAGATGTAAATTCCCTAAGAGAGCTTTTTTGTTCGTCTTCTTTCATTGGTATTAACCATGAATTTAGACCTTGTGCTTACTTTTGTCTCATGTACCCAAGTTCTTAATTCATTTATAATTCTCTCAATTTTAGGATTCAACACATTTGGAGGTTTTAAACAGATAGATCATTGCATATAAGGCATTTGAAGATGAAAAAAAACAAACTATGAAGGTGGGAAAGAAAATAACAGAAGCAAAGAAAATTAAGTAACAAAAAATCTAGTCCAAATTAATAAGAAAAGAATCAATATCAATTAGCCAAAGTCCCTAGCAATGGTGTCAAAAACTTGATGGTTGCTAATTTACAAGTGCACAGCTTCATTGTAGCATGTCAAAGTCAATTATACAGAGACTTTGCAACTAATTAGTGATTTTTATTATTTTACCTATCCATATTGTTATAATGAGAGAAAATATAAATAAATAATGAAATGACTAATAAATTATATATTCTAAAACTATTGATGTAAAGCTTAGGCTTGAACTTTGGTCTCATTTTCGGTATTTAAAAATGAATTAATAATATGTCTTAGTATAATTCAAAATTACTATGAACAATTGGTCAATTATGATTTAGTAGCCTCTTTGAAGGTCTAGAAACATGCCTAATCTAAATCATTGACTACTTTTGTGACAATTAAATTAGATTAAATCCATTAAACACCATTGATTAAATAGTTCCTATGAATCAATTGTCTACTCTCATGATCAGTTGAATTCCTATTCATTTTTTTGACATTAATTTCAACATTTTAGCTATAGTCAACGTATATATATATATATATATATATATATATAATCAAACTTTTTCAAACCCGATATATATCAATAATTTCTAATATAGAAAACAACCTATATTTACCATACGTAAAACATATAATTTAACTCATTATATTTATAACAAATAGAGGCGAGTTCAATACAAGAAAAAATAATTAATTACTCATGAATTAAAAGAAATTTAGAAAACAAATGTAATTGGCATGCATATTGTAGATATAATAAATAACTAAAAAGAGAATGAAAAGATCAAACCGTCAATTAAATGTAAAAATAAGAATCTAAAGAGCTAAGATACATACTTCACTAATTTTGATTGAAGAACAAAAGTGCATTAGAGTTTAAAGTAAATTACAAGGAGTTGTTTTTTCTTAAGATTAATAAATATAAATTAAGCCTTCTCTTCCCCTTAATATGTCTTTAATATTCTATTTTTATAATCCTTATGGTTCGATGCTGAACATAGTGGAAGAAGATCATGTAAAGTGCAATAATTGTTAGCTGCACAACCATGGAAGGCTGACTGGCTGGCCATTAAGCTTTTCTTCTCTAAGAAGAATGCACATGTATAGTTGTGCTAAGGGTGTGTTGTGGTTACGCAAATCAATATGATGCAAAGTGTTTTTTAGTAGTTGGACGACTATGTAAGGTTGCATCGGCTGCTATGAAACTTTCGTTCCCTTGACATAATGTTGTTTTAAAGTTGAATGACTATGAATTAGGTTATGCTGCGGCCGTCCAACACCCATTTCTTCTTTCTCTTGCTTCATTTGCTCCTATTTTAAATTCTTTTACCCACTTCACCTCCAAAGGCATGTGAGGTTTATTATCTTCATCAATGTCTTCCATATTTGATTATTTTCTTAGTTCCATGCATCATTTCTTTAGATCGTTGTGTTTGTCGAAAATTTCCTGAAAACCATTATCAAGGAAGTAGTAACACAAACAAGAAGCCAAATAAGACTAAATAAATGAAGGGAAAGTAGATAAAAATATGGGAAAAATTCATTTTATCATTGATCATAGAAATGAGCTGATTAGTTTGGTCTAACCAGTTAATGCATCTAAGTAGAGACTAAACCATTTGACAAACTGATCGATTGTTCATCGAAATCAATCCACAATTTTATGAAACCAATTGAATGATCTCGCGACCAGCCAATCTAAAACTCCAAACCATTCGACTACTCGCAGAATTAGTCAACGAGTTCAAGAACTGATCTGCTAGTCCTAGTAAATGGCTTTACCATATTATTCCTAGTATGCTTCTATGTCAATAACCACATAAAAATATGTGTTGAGCACATAGAATCACATGGATAAATGGTATTGTACATACTCAAACAAATTATGCTCAAATGGCCAACTTATGTCGAAAATAAGAGAAATCTAGCAATGCTAACTTAGGAAGAATTATACCACTTTCTTAGCTTATAGAATAGTAATTTGATCATGCTCACATCTACACAAAAACATATGGAACCCCAATATACCATAGAGCCCTATTTATATTAAAGATAAGAATTCCTTACCTTAAAGCAATTCTTCTAGTAAAAAATCTCTTACTTGATAGTTATCTAGCAAAACCTTAACTCCTAAGAGAATAAAGTTAAAAAAATTAAAAATTATCTTTCAAGATTCACTCAAATGAAAAGAAAATTTGGAAGAAGAAGAAGAAGAATAAAAACACAAAACACCACTTTTTTTTCTCAAAAAGAGGGTGTCAAGGAAAGGGATGAACTCTTGAACCTTTATTATTACTTACTTAAGTAAAGTAAGAGAAAAATAAAACCAATGTTAGAAGAAGAGGGAGTAAAAAAACTTCTCATGAAAGGAAGGGAGAAAATGAAAGAAAGCCTCTATTTTTCTTAACATAGAGGAGAAGAGGGAAAATGGAAGGATTCTCAACACTTGAGGAAATTTTTTAAAAAGAGAAGGGAGAAAATAGCAAGAAAAACAAGTGAGGAAAGAGAATGGACTAGAAATGAAAGGTATAGTGGCAAGGATAGGTCGACTTTCATAGGAAATAGGGGGATGACACAGGTGAGTTTGAGTATGGGCAACCAAAAAGTTAGGGCAGACTTGATGGTGTGGTAAGGGGTTGAGTGCAGTTAGATTTGAGCATGGCAATGAGTTGCCAGGTCAGGAGATAGTGCAAAAAGTCAATTGTGTAACTCCAACTACCAGAAGGGAGAGGGAGAGCTAAAGGAGAAGAGAAAAGGTAAAGGTTGCCTCAAAATTGACTTTTGGGAAACTTTTAGCTAATTAAAATGATATAATAACCTACATAATGCAAAAATCATACCAATGAACCAAAACATGCTTATTATCATATTTGTACTCTAATAATAAGTTTTCATAAACAATATAGAGAAAAAAATTAATGGACCTAAAATTGTAGGACAACAAATTGATGTGTTTGGACAAATCATTCGACTAGTTTGTCAACAACAAGAATGTCAATTCTTCATCACACTAGTTGATCTATGCACCTAAAATTCACATTTATAATAGAACTTCAAGTTCATTCTAAAACAAAAACTAACAATTTTACATCAACATAATTTTAAACACATTTTGATGGATTTTGGGATGGGGTGTTAGATTTTTCCAACATCATAACTATGTTTTGAATAGTTTATTTTTAATTTTTATGAAACTTCTAATCCTAACTAACTTGTTTTATTATTTTCAATGGATTCACAGGGAATAAATTCATGAGAAGTCATTTTCTTGTCCTTAACTCAGTTGTCTTCTTCTTCCCTATTTTCTCTTACTTCTACAAGTTTCCTAAATGGATTATCTGCTTCTTTAACCTTAATAGATTTGCTAAATTTTGATTCTTGTCCATTGTTGTCACCATTCCCTTCTTGTGTTTGAAATTTCATGAGGCACCTTACCTTCAACCCTACAATTGCACCATTTTAGTTAAAGGAAGAAATGAAAATTTTAAAACTTTAAACCTACACTTCGAATCTTTTATTCAGACTGTGTAATACCCCAAAATGTTTTCTAAGAATAAATGATAATATAATAAATGAAATGAAATATAAGTACATATAATAATAATAATAATATGAGACTTAAAATTTATTATTTAGAAGCCTTAACTATTAGCCAAAAATATATTATTGGTAAATATAATAATTTTTCATTATTTTTATTAATTTCCTAAAAATCTAAAAAAATCTCACCATCTCTTTCTTTTTCTTTTCCTTTTTTTATTACCCTTTATCTTTTCTTTTCTTCTTCATTTTCCTTTTCCTTTTTTTTCTCCTTCCTTTCCCTGCTAAAGCTGAGCTACAACGACCCAAGTGCTCCTCCCCTCCTTTTCTCATTCTTTCACCTTCGATTGGCCCAACTCTCCCTCCCTCTCCCTTTCTTTTTTCCCTATCATTACAACACAAGCCCACCTCTCTTTTATTCCTTTCATTTTCTCTCTACCCCTTCTTTCTCTTTTTCCCTTTCCCTCCCCATCCTCAAACTCCCACTCTACAAAACTGCATAACCATCCCCCTTGCCATTTTCGCACCCCCACAACCTACCACTAGCTAACCTCCCCTCCCCCTTTTCTTTCTCAGCTATGTGGGGCCTGCACATTGGCTTGACCCTGCACGGTCCCTCTTACACCCTCTACATGACCCCTAAACCCCCTACATCACACAACCTAAATGTCATCCTTCCCTACCGACACCTTGCCACCCAGTGATTGGCCATCCTTGTTCCCTTCCTTTCTTGTCTTTATCCTCCCCCACATCTTATAAATATCCCCAGTAATGCCTCTCCTCTCTTTTTCTTGTGTTGGCCTTTAATTACATGCTTCCCCTACTCCTTCTCTTAGCTATAGCCACTACCACATCCAGACTATGTCACCTTCTTTCTCTCCTTCCTCTCCTATCCCCACGTGTGCAAAGTACTTAGCTTGTGCCACCATGTGCCATCTTTTACCACCACCACCACCAACTAATTTCCCCTCCTCTACACCACCCCACACCTTCACCTTTTGCACAAGTGCCTAACCTATGTAACCAGTAGCCTCCACCACCTTTTCCCCTCCATTTCCACCTTTTCTCCTCTCTTTATTTTAGTTGTGCCACCACTAACTATTGTGGCCACTGTAATGACCTATCTCCCCTCCCACTAGCCTACCTAGTTCCAACACCACTCTTAACCCCCAAAATAGTAACACCCATTCTTTTCCCAACAAAAAATTGCCTTCCACCTTAATCTGTTGCTATCGACCCACCGTTGCATCATTGCCTTCCACTCCTCTTACCTATTCTAGTCACACCACTTTCCTTTCATCTATTTTGAGCTTCATTTAAGTAGATTTATTATGATCATTATTATTAGAATTATTATCATTATTATTTTTTAGGAAAGAAAAAAAGGAAAAGGGAAGAAAAATAGTAAGAAAGCCTAAGTTTAGGCATTCCAATTTTTAGGTACTATTTCCGTGACCACATGAGAGGAGGTATAGGGTTTTCTTACTTCAAGACTAGAGTTATTTATATAAGGATATAGTCATATTTAGGTGCTTGTGTTTATGTGATTTTGTTATGTGTTTAGAGAATACCTACATGAAATTTACATGTTCTAGGGATATTTGTGTAACTTGGCTCGTAAGGATCTAAGCAACGAATATGTTTGTGTTGGTTCATATATTGATGTATTATTCTATTATGTTGTACTGCATGTTTGAGGATTGTTGAGAAGTTCTTGTATTTTAAACGATGATGGCTTGGGTAGGGTTTTGAACACTCAGGGATATTTTGGTCAATATTGTGGGAAATGGCATATGGGGAAACCCTAGGTAAAGAATTAATTAAATATCCTTTGGAAAATGTTAAATAATAAGTTTGATACTTATGAAAGAGGAAAAAGGGAAGATATTGTAATGAGAAGGTTGACCATGCATGGGGTAAGTTGAATATGATATGGTCTCTATAGAGGGGTGACTAAGTGAGGAATGGTTGTTAAGGATGGTTATGAGGGTATTATTAGATAATTTGGCAAAATATGGGGGAGTCATTGGATGCTAGGTTATAGGAGAGTACAAAAGGGGTGAAACTATGGTTTTAGAGGTACCAAACCATAATGGTAGGTCATTATCGCATTTAGCAGTTGGGGGAGTTAGGTTATGCCTCTAAATTATGATGTTGAATATGCTTTGTGGGTATTGTGTGTTAATTTAGATGGTTATGTTGGATAATTAGGAGTGGATACAACTATAAAAGGGAAATATGGGTCTTCAGAGGAGTCCTTTAGGGATATTGCTATTACATCTGTAAAATGAAGGAGTTAGGCCATAAAATTTTGGGGATGGATAATCATGGTAACATATGCTTGGTTGTGGGAGTTTAGGGCTAAATAAGTTGTAGATAATGGGTTAGGATCATTTAGGCAAAACAAGGGTTTTGAGGATAAAAGAATTAACAGAAGGGAAAAAAATAACGAGAAGAGTGAAAACAACCACGACACTCTCGAATTTTGATCCAAAACATGCTCAACACTCAGTCCTACCTGATGTCTCACTCACCTACACAAAGTCATAAGGGCCTACTACTCATGGGAATAAGCAACACCCATGAAAAGGGTGGTCAGTATGTTATGTACTAAGTAAGGTAATAGATGCACTAAGGGCAACACATAAAATCTTATCAACCATGCAAAAGAATTAAAAGAGCATATAGACAATCATGATAACATAACATCTTACAATCTTTCAGGTAGATACATAAAGGCTCATTTATAATCCGGATTAATTACTTAATTAATCCCTACGGAAACCGATTTACACCATGATTTTTATCAAATCCATGGGAGTACAAGAACCTCCCACTATTTTATCCGGTTGCTCGGTCACTTATAGGGCATCATGCCCTAACTACTATTATAGTCAGTGGATCGGTCACTTATAGGGTAAAACCCTAACCACTATTCCTCACTAGTGGATCGGTTTAGTTCCTGCTCGCATAGCGTTCCACTATAAGTAATCGATATCTTTTATGTGCCTTAGAAAAACAGTGGTTTGTGTTTATCGAGCTCAGGATCCCCCACTATTATAGCCCGTGGGCCGGTCACTTATAGGGCATCCTACCCTAACGACTATTATTCGCCGGTGGATCAGTCACTTATAGGGTAAACACCCTAACCACTATTCCGAACCAGTGGATTGGCTAGACCTGACTCAATAATCTTTCAATTTAAAAGATTAATGTCTTAAGTATTTTATTCAAAAGCTTTCACTCAATAATCCTTCAACTAACCCGTATTATATCATGAGAACCCTGCGCTTTCTAACTTGCTCAACAACCTTTCCTCTACAATCAAACTCACACTAGAAGTCCATTCCCAATGTATGTGGGTCAAGGCCCACTACTACACACCTCCAAGTCCACCTACTTCCTTAATCCAGGGTTTTCCCCAAAAACCCTAATTTATGCCCATATGACCCATCCTACTCCACTTCACACAACCCAAATCATTTTAACGTCCCATTTTTCACAACCCATCAATCCCATATTAATCATCATACTTTATTCACCAAGTACACACATGTTACCACCGAACCCTAGTTAGCCATATCAAAACCCTAGTTAACCACACCAGACCCCAGTTAGCCACTCCAAACCCTAGTTATCCACAACCAACCATAGTTAACCACTCTAAACCCTATTTAACCACAACAAACCATAATCAGCCACTCCAAACCCTAGTTAATCGCAACAAACCATAATCAGCCACTCCAAACCCTAGTTAATCACAACAACCCATAGTTAATCACTCCAAACCGTAACTCAGTCTCCTCCATATGCTTATAATGTCCAACATACTATTTTGCACTCAAAACTTCCAAACACCCAAATAACTCTTCTACTACCTTCCTTACATCCCAAGTTAACTTTTCATAAGTAAACTTTACTCTCATGCAGACGCTAACCTCCCTATGCAAACCTTCGAACTTTTTCATGCAAACCCTAAAACTCCCACATGAAGTCCTAGATTCAACCATTCAAAACCCTAAATCCATCCATACAAAACTATAGATTCCTCTATGTCGAAACACAAGATTCCTCCATGTAACCCCTATATTCAATATATACAAAACCATTGATTAGATCCTCCCATGCAATACCATATAATCTACCATGCTAAACCTTAAGTTAACCCATACAAAACCCTAGTTTAGATTCTCCCATGCAACACCATGAAATCTGCCATGCAAAACCTTAAGTCCACCCATACAAAATATAGATTAGGTTCTCCTATATTACACCATATATTTGATTCTCCTATACAAAATATAGATTAGATTCTCCCATATTACACCATATATTAGATTCTTTCTCCCATAAAAAAAAACCATAGATTAGATTTTTTCTCCATACAAAACCATAGATTAGATTCTTTCTCCTATACGAAACCCTAGATTCTCCCACTCTTTTAGTTTACTTAAAATCCCCATTTTATTTCTCCATTCATGTATCATTAAAATACTTAGGTCAACCCCCATCGCTTGGTCAATTTATTCCCCTTTAGTCAACTTAGTCACCTTGGTCAACTTATTCCCCTTTTGTCAACCTACTCCCGTTTGTCAACCTCTTTCCCTTTTGGTCAACTTACTTCCCTTGGAAAACTTCTTTCCCCCATTCTCGTTTTTCATCCTTTCCCCCACACAAACTGCATTAACATCCTTTCATGCATGTCTTACAGGGTCGCAACACATAACATCACATACCACAATAATTCATCATAAACACAGAGTACACATGTTATATAATGATACAAAAACATACTTCAACTCCACGTCATACCACATACAAAATAATTATAATGATAGGCATAAGATACAAAACACACAAAGCATATAATGCATATTAATACACATAAGGCCTTAGTAGCACCTTTACCTAAAATGACACCGATCTTGGAGCACGCTCCTACACCTCCTTAAGGTTTTGACTGGTCTGACCTATATGAGGAAAAAACTAAAATTAAACTCCCTCCTGCCCAAACATACTATTAATTACTAACTTATTCTAAGACTAGGCTTTTTGATAAAATAATAAGATATTAATATTAATAACCATTAACTAATTACTAAATTTGGCTAAAAATATAAGAAATAATAGTAATATTATAAAAGTTGATAATATAAGGTTGAAGACGTTACCCTAAAAAAAATAATAATACTGATACTAAAATAATAATAGCAAAGATACTAAAAATAATATCAATGTTAATATTAACAAGAATAATAATAATAGTAAAAATAATAATAATAAGGGCATTACTAAAACCATAGTGAAAAAAGGGCTTCGGCCCCTTTACCAAAATAATAATAATAATAACATAAGTAAAATAAATAACAAAATTTAGTAATAATAATAATAATAATGAAATAGTAATAATAATAATGATAAAAACCATAATAATATTGCAATAATAATAATATTAAAGGTAATAATAGTAACCATAAAAATTGAAAATAAAATGACATAGGGTTTTGACCCTACATTGAATAATATTAAATGTATTAAATAATAATAACAATAATAAGAGTAATAAATGCTAATGATAAAATTATTAATAATATTAATAATACTAAGACTTGATAATTATAATACTACTATTATAATTCAAAATACAAAGAATAGGGTTAAGCCCTATATAGAATAATAATACTAACAATGAAAATAATAATAATAATAATAATAATCATAATAATAGTAATAATAATAATAATAATAATAATAATAATAATAATAATAATAATAATAATAATAATAATAATAATAATAATAATAATAATAATAATAATAATAATAATAATTTTCAAATAATAGGTTAAAATTGAAATAAAATAAAATAAGCTTAATTAAATAGGGAAAAAGGGTTGAGAGGGTTGAGGGTTCAACCTTAGGCTGGTGGTGAAAGGTGGCACGGGCGCTGGTGCACGGCAGCGGTGCATGATGGTGACCGGAAAAAGAGAAGAAAAGGGAAAAAGTTAAGGGCTGGAGAAAAGATGGGGAGAATGAGAGTGGAAATAAGGGTGATTATGGTTGTCTAGAAGGAGAGGAATAGAATAAGAGTGGTGGTGCAACCAAAGGCGGAGGTGCACGACGGCAGTGGTGGTGGCCAAAGAGAAAGAAGAAGAGAAAGAGAGGATGAGAGGGAGGAAGGGGAAAAGAAGCATAGGAAAGGTGGAGGAGGGTTTGCAGAACTATTTTAGCCAATCGCTCAGTCACTTATAGGGCATCATGCCCTAACCACTATTATAGCCGGTGGATCGGTCACTTATAAGGTAAAACCCTAACCACTATTCCTTATCGATGGATCGGTTTAGTTCCTGCTCATATAGTATTCCACTATAAGTAATTAGTATCTTTTATATGCCTTAGCAAAACTCTGGTTTATGTTTATTGAGCTCGGGATCCTCCACTATTATAGCCGGTGGGCCGTTCACTTATAGGGCATCCTACCCTAACGACTATTATTCGCTGGTGGATTGGTCACTTATAGGGTACAAACCCTAACCATTATTCCGAACCAGTGGATTGGTTAGACCCGACTCAATAATCTTTCACTTTAAATAATTAATGTCTTAAGTATTTTATTCAGAAGCTTTCACCCTAGACATACATGAATCACTCCCCTTACACTTATCCTCCAACTAACATGTGTTATATCATGAGAATCCTGCACCTTCTAACTTACCCAATAATCTTTCCTCTACACTGAAACTCAAACTAGAAGTCCATTCCAATGTATGTGGGTCAAGGCCCACTACTACACACCTCCAAGTCCACCTACTTCTTTACTCTAAGGTTTTCCCCAAAACCCCTAATTAGTTACCACCAAACCTAAATCATTTTAATGCCCCATTTTTCACAACCCATCAATCCCATATTCATCATCATACTTTATTCACCAAGTACACACATGTTACCACCGAACCCTAGTTAGCCATATCAAAACCCTAGTTAACCACACTAGACCCTGGTTAACCACTCCAAACCCTAGTTATCTACAACCAACCATAGTTAACTACTCCAAACCCTATTTAACCACAACAAACCATAATTAGCCACTCCAAACCCTAGTTAATCACAAAAAAACCATAATTAGCTACTCCAAACCCTAGTTAATCACAAAAACCCATAGTTAATCACTCCAAACCCTTACTCAGTCTCTTCCATAGCCTCATAATGTCCTACGTACTATGTTTTACCCAAAACTTCCAAACACCCAAATAACTCTTCTATTACCTTCCTTACATCCCAAGACAACTTTAAATACGTAAACTTTACTCCCATGTTGATGCTAACCTCCCCATGCAAACCTTCGAACTTTTTCACTCAAACCCTAAAACTCCCACGTGAAGTCCTAGATTCAACCATGCAAAACCCTAAGTCCATCCATACAAAACCCAAGATTCCTCCATGTCGAAACCCAAGATTCCTCCATGAAAACCCTATATTCAATCCATACAAAACCCTAAATTAGATCCTCCTATGCAACACCATAGAATCTGCCATGCAAAACCTTAAGTTCAACTATACAAAACCCTAGTTTAGATTCTCCAATGCAACACCATAAAATGTACCATGAAAACCTTAAGTCCACCCGTACAAAACATAGATTAGGTTCTCCCATGTTACACCATAGATTTAATTCTCCCGTATAAAATATAGCTTAGATTACACCATCGATTAGATTCTTTATCCCATACAAAACCATAGATTAGATTCTTTCTCCCATACAAAACCATAGATTAGATTCTTTCTCCCATATAAAATCCTAGATTCTCCCACTCTTTTATTTTACTTAAAATCCCCATTTTATTTCTCCACTCATGGATCATTAAAATAGTTAGGTAAACTCCCATTGTTTGGTCAACTTATTTCCCTTTAGTCAACTTACTCACCTTAGTCAAGGCATTCCCTTTTTGTCAACCTACTCCCATTAGTCAACCTCTTTCCCTTTTGGTCAAATTACTTCCCTTGGCCAACTTCATTCTCCCATTCTTCTTTTTCATCCTTTCCCCCACACAAACCACACAAAAATTCTAACATGCATGTCTTACAGGGTCGCAACACATAACATCATATACCACAATAATTCATCACATACACATAGTACACATGCCATAAAATGACATAAAAACATTCTTGAACTCCACGTCATACCACATACAAAATTATTATAATGATAAGCATAAGATACAACACACACAAAGCATATAATGCATATAGAATAATAATATGAATAATAATAATAATAATGATAATAATAATAATAATAATAATAATAATAATAATAATAATGATGATGATGATGATGATGATGATGATGATAATGTTGAACTTAATAGTAATAATAATGTTAATGCATAATAATTAGAATAACAATAATAATATTCAAATAATAGGTAAAAAATAGAATAAAATAAAATAAGCTTAATTAAATAGGGAAAAAGGGTTGAGAGGGTTTAGGGTTCAACCTTAGACTGGTGGTGACAAGCAGCACTGGCGGTGTTGCACGACGGTTGTGGCGGTGGCCAAAAAAAGAGAAGAAAAGGGAAAAAGTTAAAGGCTGGGAAAAAGATAGGGAGAATGAGAGTGGAAATAAGGGTGATTATGGTTTTCTAGAAGGAGAGGAACATAATGAGAGTGGCAGAGCATGGCGATGGTGGTGATGGCTGAAATAGAAAGAAGAAGAGAAAGGGAGGAGGAGAGGGAGGAAGGGAAAAGATGGGTAATGAAGGTAGAGGAGGGTTTGCAGAACAAATTGGGAGGTGTAGGGGGCAGTGGCTACGGTAGGAGAGGTGGCTAGTGGTGGTATCAAGAGTGGTGGGGATGGAAAAGAGGGCTGATTGGGAAGAAAACTTTGCACAGTCAGGGGTGGCTTGTGTAGGGAAAATCAAGGGAGATGGGTGGTTCATTCAGTTAAAGGGTAGTGCAGGGAAGACTTAGGTGGGAAGAGTGGGCAGCGAAGTTGGCCGGCTGCAACACATGAAGCATCTAAAGCAGCGGTGGTGTGCGTGAAGGTTTTTCTCGGTAGGGATCAAAAGTTTGATGCAGGGCTCATTATGGGGGTATTTATAGATTTTAAAAGAGAGGGTAGGGTTCAGTGGGTTAGTAAGGGAATAATACAGGTAGGGTTAGGGTCACTGGAGGCAACAAAAGCTAAGGAAATTCAAATCGGGGTAGGGGTTGGTTGCGTAGGGAGGAGGAGGTCGTGTGCGAAAAGGAAGGGAGGTGGGTCGGGTTTAAGTGGTCGCCAAATCAAGGGGAACAAAAAAGGAGAAAAATAGCCGGTCAAAGGGGAGTAACAGGCGGCAAAAAACCAGGGGAGTTATGGCAAGGTTGCAGGTCGTCGATAGGAGGAAGAGGTAGAAGAAAGAAGGAAGAAAGAGGCTAGACCGGGTGGCTGAGGAGAAAAAGAAAGAAAAGAAGAGAAGGGGAGAATCGGTCGGGCGACGTTGGTAAAATGGTGGCCCAAAATGTGGCATTCCAGGGTGAAAAAGCATTAAGTATAGCGCTGGGCTGCCGAAGGATGAAGAAAAGAAAGAAAAGGGGAGAATGGGTCGTTGGGCTGCTGAAGGAGAAAAGAGAAAGAGAAGGAGGAGGGCCATGGAAGAAGGAAAAATGAAGAAGGGAATTAGGCCACCGATAGGCCCAATCAAGAAGGAGAAGGAAAAAAGAAATGAAGAGGAAAGAAAAAGAAAGAAAAAGGAAAAAAAAGGAAGAAAGAAAAAGGAAAAAGGAAAAATAAAAATATGAGGGTTGGGTTAATTAAATTAATTAGGATATTTGGGATACTTAAAAAAAATATTTAAATGAAATAATATTTATTTTTGAAATATTTTTCATAATTTCCATTTTAATTAGCAAATCACACTAATTTTATCCAATTAAATTATTTATAACATTCCTATTAATTTAGACGTACTTTCTCCTTATTATTTTAAATAAAATAATTTATTTAATTAATTTCCAAAATAAAATCCTTAATTGGCTAAAATACCAAAATATTTCTAATAAAAATATTTATTATTTGCTTCTTGAATAGGCCTAATTTAATCCCTTTTATTTTAATAAAAATAATTTATTTAATTAATTTCTTAATAAATCCTTAATTAGATATATTTCTTAAAATTAGTCTTTGGGGTATTTCAATAGTGGAGCCCCGCACTCAATTAGTTAAAACCGTTAGATGATAATAACTCTAGGAAGACACTAATTACTTGATGGAACACCATGTGGGTTAGGGCTAGTTGTACCATATTTATCAATCAACTGATGATAATAGTTGTTAGGAGTAGGGTTACAAGTTAATTACTTTTCTATTAGTGAAACTAGTAGCTACGAGCATGTTGGACTGGGTTTGTATCTTATTTACTGTTATATGAGTGAGGATAGTGGGGTCCCAAGCCCACATGGACATAAGATGTGAGTTGATTATTTAGGGTACTATTAACTCGAGTCTAAATAATAATAATAATGAATGAACTGTTATTGCTTATGTGAATTATGTTTCTTGGTGTGATATAGTTAACTACTTGTTTCCTACTTAGCTTTATTGTTACCTTAATTATTATGTCATGAACTAATCAAATTTTTATGGGTGGTGCTCATTCCTAAGAGTAGTGTCCCCTCCTGAGCCTATACTG
The DNA here is from genome assembly GCA_039764185.1 of Tamarix austromongolica. Classification (NCBI taxonomy): domain Eukaryota; kingdom Viridiplantae; phylum Streptophyta; class Magnoliopsida; order Caryophyllales; family Tamaricaceae; genus Tamarix; species Tamarix austromongolica. The sequence continues at coordinate 124,395,422 of CM077809.1, forward strand.
GTGACCGAGGTTGTCCTAGATGACTTTATTGCTTATCATGCCATGATCGGGGTAGAGTGATGCTATAGTATTCTAGGGTTGGGGCTTAGAGAGAGTGCCATTTAGATAATTCCCTTGTAATGTTTCTAGATTAATGGTCTATTCCAATTAAATAATTTTTTTATTTTAGTATTTTTGGGGTAACAAACATTTAACCTCTAGTATGTTATGAAATGTTTTCCTTATTATATTATAATGGTTGCACCTATGTCTACCTTTTCTTGTAGTTGGTATTAGGATGGCCAAGGCCAGACTTAAGTTGTAATACCCCGTATTTTTGAAATCTAATTTTATTAAGTTTAATGATTTTATTAGCATAATTTGATGTAAATATTTATTTATTTTAATTTTGATTCGTTTTATGAATTTATCGACGATTTCGACTTCATATTTGAATGTAATTAATCTTTGTCATTGCGAACCATTCTAGATAAATTCGTTCACGGCTAGGATTTTATTATATTCTTATGATTTCAATTTTCGGTTAAAAATATGTAATCCCGTTCTTTCTTGTATTTTGAATTTTAATATTTTAGATTCTTTCTCGATTATAACTTCGTCGTACGATTACAACTTAATTTTGGAGTTAAATTTCCTTAAAGAAATATATTATTTAAATTATATAATGTATGTTTAAATGGTTAAATTTATTTTTAAAATTTTATCCGTAGAAAATATTTCCGACTTTAGATTTATTCGTTTTCGGAAATCATTAATACTTCAGGAAGTTTTAAATTAAAAAGATTTTCGGAGCTTGTTTAGGAATTTCCTTCTTTTTTTTTTTACGCTTTTTAGTTTGCAGAAAACCAATTTCAGAAATTATTAAAATTAGTCTCAGTTTATTAGAATTTGATTTAAATATTTTCTTATATGCTTTTAAATAATTTTTTTTGAAGTCTTATAATGTATTTCCGTAAATAATATAAATTTTTACGTTCATTGGTAAATTCTTCTGAAAACATTTCCGAAATTCTTTATATAGCTTTTTTATTAATTTTAAGCATTCAGATCATTTTGAAATAAATTTTCGTTAAATAAATTTTAGATAAAATCATCAATTAATAAATTTACATATTTAGTATTTATTTTGTAGTGTATTTGGAAAAAAAAAAACTGAAATCTCGAAACCCGCCGGTATCCCGACCCCCTATCTTCTTTTCCTTTTCTCTCTTCTCTCCTTTCTCTTCTCTTACCCATTCCCGACTCCCTTGCTCCCTGTTCTCTGTGCCTAGAAACCCCAGCCTCCCTCACCGCCTCTTCTACCCAGCTCCTCCCTCCTCCAGCCACCTCCAGGCACGACTGCAACCGGTGACGCAACAACAGCCGCCGAAGCCGCACACAATAGCTCAAGAAGCTACAGTAGGCGCGCGCAGCAGAAGCCGCGTGCAGTGGCAGGGAGCGCAGCTTGAGCCGCCGTCCGGCTCCGGCGAGCCTCGCTGACGATCGGCGAGCCACCCCCGGCCCTCGATGAAGCTTCCCTAGCCTTCCTTTGCTCCGATTTGTTGATTTTCGTTTGGTATAAATTTCTGAAAAAACCCTAATATGGATTTGATTAATTGAGTATGATTTAGCTTATGATAAGATAAATTAATTGTTTGATTATGTATATATGTGCTGTGAGATTGATTTGGATAAGTTAATTGTATGGTTTAGGTTGGATTTCTGGAAAATTGAATTTTTGGTTGGGTTATGCCCAAGTTTTTTGGATTCGCCCGTTTTAGCGATTTTGGATAAATTGATTATACAATATGTTTTAAAATGTATCTAATTTCATGTCGGAACCGTCAATTTGAGAAATTTATGCAGAATTTATCAGAATTTAATTTATAGGTCAACTTCATGTGTGATAAAATTGGGTCTCATAATTGAGTTGTTTCTCTCAATTGGTTTTATATTATTGTTTGAAATGTATTTAATTTCATATCGGAAGCGTTGATTTGGAAAAAATTGTATGTAATTAATCAAAATTGGATTTTTAGGTGAAAACTCTTGCAGGTCAAAATTGGATTGTGTAATCGAGTCGTTTTATTCAATTGACTATATAATTTACATTAGAATATATATAATTACATTTTCGAATCGTCAATTTCTATATTTTACCAAGAATTGATCGGATTTGTGTTCCGGGGTCAAAAACCCTAATTATGCTAAATTGGGTATTTCTTTTATTGGTTTTGATCAATTGATTATTTGATATGTTATAAAATGTGTTTAATTGCAGTTCTAAACATTCAATCTGATTAAATTAATAGAATTCAACCCAATTGTATTTTCGGGCCTAAAACCTTAGATTTCAAGTGAGAGTATGAAATTGATCATGTGTATCATTTTTTTTTTAAATTAAATTTATAGAAATAGTTGAAATGATCCGAATTGCTTTCTAATACCTTTAATTTGAATTAATTAATTTGAATTACCCGAGTTCATTTAGTGGGCTTTAAAACCCTAATTTTGAATATGGATAGTCTTAAATTGGCTACTAGGAAGATTGTTTCGTTGAAATTAATTATCTAGATTTATCTAAAATTAGTTTAATTGTGTTTTAAAACTATCAATTTGAGGTAATCGAACTGATTTAGTTGATTCGTAGTTTAGGGATTAAAAACCCTAATCTTCGGTGATTGTTTTATAAAATTGATTTTTGTTATGTGTCTTTTATCTAATCAATTTATGTCTTTGGGTTTTAAATCAGTTAAATTATGTTTTAATCTAATTGGTTTGGATTCGGTTCTATGTAAATGGTTGGTTTACCTATTTAGTTGTAAAACCTAATGAATAAGTTATTTTCGATAAATTAACTTATGATCAATTATTCTTTCTCGGTCTTTCCAAATTAATTTGAGATGTCCCAAGTGGTATTTGTATTAATCCGTTTTGATTTATACTTAATCCTAAAACTTAATAGAGCTATGCTTTTAACTCCTAAGTTTTGGACACGTTTTCTAAGAAAGATCATATGTGTTTGTTTGCATTTATTTAATTATAATATGTGAATTATTAATTGGTAAGATAGTTTCTAACCTAAATCCGATTTCTATCGGCAATCTCCTAAGCTTTATCGGCAATCTACCTCTTATCTCGCTTAGCTAGCTTCGGATTTAGGTAAGTTTCTACTTACCTCCACTTATGGGTGTTTCATAAAGACGTAACTAAGGCCACTCGTGTGTTACGTGTTTTACTTGACTTGGACGCCTTGTATGATTTATATGTTGTGTCCTATATGTTATATGTTTTTATTGTGTAGCGTAGCTTGGAATCGAGGCATGTTCTCGTGCTCTTGTTTGGTATGTGCTAGTATGGGTATGCTGCAAGTTATGATGGATGTCGTGTGGCCTTTTAGGATATGCATGTTAAGGGTAAAATTCTTTCGAATAAGACGCGTTAAGACACTAATCACTTTAAGAGGAAGATGTTGAACCAGACCCAAACCGGTCCACCAGCGAAAAATAGTGGCAGGGTATGTTACCCTCACAACCGGTCCACCGGCTATAATAGTGGCAGGGCATGTGCCCTCCTGACCGTTCCACTGGCTATAATAGTGGGGGATTCCGTGCTCAACAAATCGAGTGTAATAACAATAAGACATGGGAAAGACACAAAGTAATTACAGTGAAACATCATGTGAGTCGGGGCCAGACCGGTCCACCGGCGAATAATAGTGGCAGGGTATGCTACCCTCGTGACCGGTCCACCGGCTAAAATAGTGGCAGGGCATTGCCCTCGTGACCATTCCACCAGCTATAATAGTGGCATTCCCGCACTCACATGAATTGATAAAGACCATGATGTCAATCGACAATATTTACCAGAGATCTAAAGAATAAGTCTACCCGGACCATAGCCGGCCTTCATTATCTATATTACTGCATGCTGCTTATGTGATTGTGGCCATGTAATGAGTTGTCAATAATATGGATTATTCCTACCTGAGGTGCATGAGCTACTTTATATTTCGATAATACCACACTTACATGTCTAAATAGGATGTTACTTATGTTTCGCATGTTATTATATGTGTATGGTAGGACTTATGATGTGGGTATTGAGTATGCATAATATTGTATCAATGTAATGCACCATGATTCAATATACACTTGATGTTATAGTTTACGTCTATCCCATAAGATAGGGTAGTGGGATTTACCCAATATTGGATCTGTACTAATACTACCTTGGTTGCATGGGTCTTGTGATGATCCACTGATGGTGGGGAGCAGACCTCTTGTGCAGGTTTGAGATGGAATATTGTATTTGGGTGGAAGGCTTGGTGTGAGAGAGTAAGCAATCCGGAATTTGACTTATTTAGTTTTTATCTTGTTTAACTCTATTCATCTTTAGAAGTTACAAGTGTTGTATTTAAAATTTCAAGGGTATTATAATCGACTTTCAATTTCTCGTACTCTGATAAGCTTTTAAAATTCGGAATTATTTCATAGGTTCTGGTGATTCATTCAGCGATGATTTTTTTTTTGTGAATTGATTTACTTGCCATCTGCCTGTGGTGTAACACCCCCAAATTTACTACTGAAAAATTTCATTTAAGACAAAGTTTTTCGCAAAGCAAATGAATTAAAACTATAATCTTGGGAGTGTTACCGCTACCGCCACACTTAACACCAGACCAGTTCACTCCTACCGCCCCGATGCTAAGTGCTAAGGCTAAATTAGAAAGTCATAAATGAGAAACATCGAACATAAATGCACCGTTATCACAAAGCGTTCATGAAAACGAGGCGTCAACCACCGACAGAGTGTCGTTAAGATTACAACTTAAAAGTCCCACTTTCGAAATACAAACATAATATAAATGCAACAAGCTAAGATAGAAGGAAGCAAGGAAAATAAAAGAGTCCGGCCAACTCGCTCTCGGCCCCAACTAGGACAGACTCATCACTCGGTCCCACCTGATGCCTCGTAGGTATCGTAGGCATCGAACACGTGGTCTCCTACCTGCACAAGGTCAGATGGGTCCTCTACTCGTGGGAATGAGCAGCACCCATGAAACGGATGATCAGTATGCTACGTACTGAGTAAAGTAACAGACGAGCTAAGGCCGGCACATACACCACAAGATACATGTTCGAAACATCAACCACATACAAAGACGAGTAAGAGGAAGGCTAATTTTATACTTGTACTTTATCCGTTATTACTCGTTATGATAATAATCCCTTTTCACACGCTTATCATTTATCCATGTAAGTGCGGGGACCCCACTATTATAGCCGGTGGACCGGAAATCAACACTTAGGGCAGAACGCCTCTGACCACTATTATAGCCGGTGGACCGGAATCAACACCCAGGGCAGAACGCCTCTGGCCACTATTCTAACCGGTGGACCGGACTGGCCCTGACTTACATGGTGTTTCGCTGTAAGTACTTAGTAATTTTCCATGGATTAACTTATTCATTTGGGTCTGTCGAGCCCGGATCCCCCACTATTATAGCCGGTGGACCGGAATAAACACTCAGGGAAGAACGCCTCTAACCACTATTATAACCGGTGGACCGGAATCAACACCCAGGGCAAAACGCCTCTGGCCACTATTCTAATCGGTGGACCGGACTGGGTCGGGCTCATCAGTCTTTCGCTTTACGTAATTAATGTCTTATTCGTGTCTTATTAAATCACGCACCGCCCTTAACATGCATGCCCACTACATTCTACTACTTTCCTTTCAAGAGGCTCGTCCCATATATTGAGACTCGTGCACCCCAAACCACACCCCGACATTACTCTCCCCTTAAGCTCACACATATTGAAGGACCAATTCCTGGAAGTGTAGGTTAAACCCAACAACCTATGGCATCGATCTCGCCAATTCTCAACCTCTAGGGTTTTCCCCTTGGAAACCCTAGTTGGGCGTATGTGGCCCAACCTCTTCTCACTTACCGTTACCCATTATTCACCCCCACATCTCACCCTTATTAAGTCAAAGCCTAAGGCATAACCTTTTATTCCTCGACCTCGCATGTACTCAGTAAAACCCTAGTTGGCCACATCAGACCCTAACACCTTAATTCTTCCACAAGTAACCTCTCTCTTTCCATCCCCAAGTCTCTTCTTTCACATGGATCACCCATACTCACCTTTTTCATAGTAAACCGACACTCTCAACCCACAATCCACACCTCCTTAATCATCCTCACCATCGTACTCCCCAAGTATCCACTTTCTTACCGAAACCCTAGTTAGGCCCCTTATGCACCCTTATACCAGCCTACGTACTATTTTTCACCCCAAGTCTCCAACCACCCTACAACTCTCCCCATCTCTCATTTACTCCCAAATTCAACTTTTCTCAAGTAAGACACACCCCCATGAAAGGGTTAGTCACCTCATGCAGACACCCCAAGTCACCATGCAGATTTTTAATGCCCCCATGCATGGTTCCCAACTTTCATTTATTTTAGACTTGCTTTCCACGTACAGTTTCTCTCATGGATGATGAGGTACTTGGGTCTACCCCATATTCCCCCTTAATAATCTCACTTCCCATTCCCCTCTTGTTATTCTTTTAGTCCCATTCCATAATACCAAAACTCTAGCATGCATGTCCTAGAGGGCCGCATCAACACATCATAAATACAATACATAAACATGTCATGCTCATGTGATATAAGGCACACACATCATACCTCATTATCCACGCTGCGCTACACAAAACAAGTTATTCATAACACATGCATAATACACATTAACATGGCATACTCATCATTCATCAACACATCACATCACACATAGCACAAGGCCATAGCTTTGTCCTTACCTAACACGACTCCGGCCTTGGAGCACGTTCCTACGCCTCCTCCGGGTGTCGACTTGATTCGCCTATAAGCGGGAAAAACTAGAGGTTAATTTGCCTTTGATCAAAACATTATTCTTTCTATCTTACCCTTATCTTTAACTTACCATTAGGGCTAAAATAATAATATTACTTTTATAAGTAAAAGTATGGTCATTATTCTTAAGGTGACTAATCATGGTACTACTAATAAAAGTAGGTCTTAATAGCTACAGTATTTTAAAAGAAATCTTAATAATATTTATTATTAAAAGTAGTAGTTTAATGTTACTAATAACGGTGATAGTATTAGCGATAGTGAGGTTAGGGATATATGAAATATTACTAATAGTGACAAGGAACTAAAATGAAAATAATAATAATAACCATGATAATAATGATAATAGTAATGCTATTAATAATAGTAATAAGGAGGTTAAAATAATAACACTAAAGTTATAATATTAGTACTAAAAATTATAAGTAAATCAAGGTTAGGTTGAATAATGATAATGATAATGATAATAATAATAATAATAATAATAATAATAATAATAATAATAATAATAATAATGATAATAATAATAACAACATTAATAACAATATTAATAATACTTCTAAAAATAGTTAGCATTGGTATAACAAGGATTTAGGGGTTGGGGAATTTAGAGGACCACCTAGGGGTGTTGGTGGTATAGGTGGCGGTGCACGGCACACAGCGGTGGCGGCGGCGACGACGTTGGGGGGAAGAAGAAAGGTGGAGAAGTGGTGGAGGGGGAAGGAAGGAAAAGGAGGGGTTGGAAGGGGAAATAGAGGGTCTAGGGAGGTTGGGGAAGTTCCCTTGGTGGCTTTGGGAGGTAGAGGAGGTGCTGGAAGTGGCGGCACGGCAGTGGGCGGCGGTGAGAAGGGCGGCGGAGTTCGAGGCTGGCTTGGTCGGGAAGGGTACTTTGCACGCTTAGGGTGGCGCATGCAAAGCAAACTGAGGGGTGAGGGAGGCCTGGGTTGGTGGAGGATGTTGCAAGGAAGGGTTTCAGGGGTGGATCGAGCGGTGGCGATCTGAAGTAGGGGCGACGCAAGGGTGATTTCTGGGCTTTGGTTTCGAAAACCCCCGAAGCTAGGTCTTTGGGGGGTATTTATAGGCTCGAAATGGGGAAAATCGAGAGAGGGGGCAAAGGGAGGCTTGGGCAGGCAAAAATTTGACATGCCGGCCGTCGGTGGCAGGCGGCACTGGTATGCCATGGCAGACCGGTGGTTCAGTCGGGAAAAAGGAAGGGGGCAGGAGCAGGCTTGTGTGAGGCGTTGGGGGTGTCGGCCTGTCAGAAAGATGGCTGGAAGGTCGAGGAGAGAGAGAGGTGGCGTGCAGGCGGCGCAGACAGTCGGTCGGCGCAGAGGGGGGATGGGCGGCGATTTGCAGCGGCGCGCGGGGAAGAAGGAAATAGGAAAGGGCTGGACCGGCGGTCCGGGAAGAATGAAAGAAAAGAGGGGGAAACCGGGCGGTTCAGCAACGGTAAAATGCCTTATTAAAATGCGGCGTTTTGGTGATTATTTGGACAAAGCGCGGCGTCGAGTAGCTGGCAAGCAACGGCTACTTCATTAATCGGCGCGCAGCGTTTCAGCGAAAGGAGGGGCAAAACACTACGTTTTACTGTGGCGGGGGAGGGCCGAACGGCACTGGGCCGCGGGAAGGAGGAAAGGAAAGGGGAGTTGGGCCGCGGACTGGCCCAACGGGCGAGAAGAGGAAGAAAGAAAGGGAGGAAGAAGAAGAAAAGGAAAAGGAAGGAAAAAAAGGGAAATGATTATTATTTTTTGTTATATTATTTTAATAATTTATTTTATATAAATATTTAGAATATTTACCTTGGGCACTTAGAGTAAGAATATTTAAATAACTAAATAAAACATTTATTCTCCTTTTTAGGTTAATTTAGGGCCCAAAAAAAAATATATATATATAAAGATACCCTTTATAAATTATCTCAAAATTCCTATTAGCTTGCCCTACAAAATCCCTTTTTAATTTAAAGAGAGCAATAAATTAAATAAATTCCCCAATAGTCCTTACTTAGTGACTTATTTCCAAAATAATTAATTCTGGGGTATTTCATGTGGATATCTCCTTGTGGGAGTTTATCCTCACGGCATAAATGTTTGAAATTTTGTTTGATAGGTGTTAGCCTTACATCTAGGATATGATTGATGGTGGACATTTATCTTCTGTTGGATGTGGCGGTAACATTCCCCAAATTCTATTTTAGCTTCCACTTTATTCTTTCAAAAAAAATTTCAGAAGTGATTTTTGGGGGTGTTACATGAGTAAATTACAGCAGTGACACCCCCTTTTCTAGGGTATGTTTTCATATTAAAAATGAAAATTTTGAAAGGTGATTTTGCGGGTGTTATAAGTTGTATCAAAGTGATGGTTCTAATAACCACACTTTGAATCTAGAAAACTTGGTTATAATAATGTTTTTCTCAATTTTTAAAAATATCGTTGGTACCCTAAAAAATTTTAAGTTCACCAACAGATCAAGATCCACTAGTGAGAAAATGTAATGGGTAGCCTAGGAAACCCCCAATAGGCGGAATAGATGAATAGTATTTAATGAACTAGAAAGTTCAGACTTAGGCTTCTTTGTTTTGTAACTACCTAATTTAAGATGAGTGGATGGATTAGGCACCTTAAGGCGGACTTTTAAGCTATCATGATGTTTGGATAACTGAAGCCACATCTTCAATCGTGACCCACACCCCAACTTCATCACTAGGAGGGTGGTGGTGAGGACTATAGCTAGAGGGTCACCAGTCACAAACTTTAGCTATATGCTGGTAAGGAGAACCCCATGATCATGGAGGGGTGGATCTGAGACATGGACCACACCTTTGAGGTAGTCTACTACTCCCAGATCGTCAGTTTAGCATCATAAAATTCTTCCTTAGAGGTGTTGTGGATGCTTGGTGGGTTAGGTGCTATATCCAAGACAACCTATATATGTCTTGGGAGAATTTCTAGACCACCATACGTGCCCGATTATACCTAGAAAGCTAGAAATGGGATGAAGTTAAAGGATTCGTGCAGCTCACCTAAGGGGCATGACAGTGAGATAGTATTATACCTAGTTCATCAAGATTATGAGGTTTTCCCTAGGAATTGCAACTAGCGAGTTGATCGTGATCTACTAGTTTGATGAGGGGCTCGAATTCAATATTAAGCAGATGATGGGGGTAATGGCTTTCCCTGACTTGGCCACTCTGGATGAGCGTGCTTGTGCATAAATTGTACTCACCATGGTTAAAGAGTAGGCATCAATCCTAGGGAAATAAGGCCAATGACCTAGGGTTCCAGAAGTAGGACCTAGTCCTTAGGAGGCATACCATTAGGACATCAACAAAGAGGTCCCGTTGGGAACCTAGGGCCACCAAGGCGTTTTTTCTATAATGTTGTGGCATGAGCCATCACAACGTGATTGTATGGGTATAACATTTATTTTTAAGATTTGTGGCAGACTTGGCCACCGATCTTTTAAGTGCCAGTACTAAGGCGGTTTCCATAAGGCCTAGGGATATTAGTTCTAGTAGAGGGGACCATTGATACCATAGTATTAGGCTTATTAGTGACATGCGTACCAGGTATCGTGAAATGCCCCGAAAATTTTAATTTTATTATTTATTATTAAATAATATTTTATTATGAAAAAAATTATTAAATGAAATGTTTTTATTAAAAAAAGGGAATTAGTTAGGGCAAATTAAGAAGGAATTTACAGGTATTTTAATTTGAAGAACTTTTGGTATTTTAGCTAATTAAATATTTTATTTTAGAAATTAATTAAATAAAATATTTTATTTCAAATAAGAAGGAGACAATAGTTTAAAATTAATACAAATGTTAGAAATAATTTAATTGAAGAAAATTAGAGTGATTTACTAATTAAAATCTTTTAAAAATCCTAATTTAGCCTAAAAAGGGGTTTAAATATCATTTTATTTAAATATTATTATTTTTAAATATCCCAAATATTTTAATAAATTTAAATACCCAAAATAATTATTTTTCTCTTTTCCTTTTTCCTTTTCTTTCTTCCTTTTTCTTCTTTTTTTTCTTTTTCTTTCTTTTCTTCTTTTTCCTTTCCACCCTTTTTCCCCGTCTAGGCTGCCCTCTCCCACGACCCAATCCTTTTCCCCTTCTTCCTTTCCTTCGGCCCAGCCCACGCCTGTTGCCCTTCTTCCGCCCTTCGACACGCTATGTTTCTTCCATTTTCTTCCCAAAACGCGTCTTTTCAATTAATTCACCCCCTACCTCGTGCCTGGCCCGGTTCGCCGCCTCTCCATTTCTTTTCGTTTTTCCCCGAACTGCCCGGTCCCCTAGCTTCTTCTTCTTCTTCTTTTCTTCTCTCAGTTCCGATGCCACAAACGCCTATAACCTTCGTCGCCCGCCCTAGTTTTTCGCCGGCAATCTCGCCCGTTTGACCGACGGTTTTCCTTCCAATCTCTCCCCTGATTCGGCGACCAATTAGACCCATCCACCTCCCTTCCTTATTGCGCGATCCTCTCTCTCTCTCTCCTGCGCATTCCCCTGCCCAAGATTTGCTTCCACCGGCCACGGGACACCGCCGGTGACCATAACCCTACTTGCCCAACCCTCTCACCGACCCACAGAACCCTAGCCTACCTTCTAACCCTATAAATACCCCATAATAGCCCTATATTTAGCTTTTGATTTCTTACTTAAAAATCATTCCTTTTCGCCGCCTCCTCTTCAGACACCTTGCCCCCACCTCCGGCCAACTTCGCCGCCATATCTGGCAACCAAAATCTCCCTCGCATCTCCCTCTAGCTAACCAAACGTCTCATATCTCTCTATTCTTCTTGCACAGGCCACCCCGGCAGTGCGAAGTAGCCTTCCCAACCAATCTATTTTTCTATCTCCGCCACCCTTCGAACAACCTTTAACCTCCTCTTCCGCGGCTTCTACCATTCCTTCAACCTTCAAAATTGTTCTGTAGACCATGCTCGACCTTCCCCTACCTTTCTTTTCCTCTTCCTCCCTTTACTCCTCTTTCTTTCTTCTTCTCTCCCATTCGACCACCACCACCGCTGCCGTGAGATGCCACACTGATTTTGTTCCTCTCCTCCTGGGCACCTCTAAACACCCCAACTCCCACTTTAATTTTCCTTAAATTTTTCCCAGCCTGCAACTTTCCCTCTTTTCTTCTCTTTTTTCGGCCTCCGCTGCCGCCTCCGTGCACCACCGCCGGTGCCGCCTATCCCTGCCAGCTTAAGGTTGAACCCTAGACCCTCTCAGCCTTTTCCTTATTTTTATAACCCTTAAATTATTTTATTTCAATTATTTACATATAAATACTATTATTATTATTATTTATATTTAAATATGTATTATTATTATTATTAGTATTAATGTTTTGATTATTATTTCTATTGAGGGCCGAAGCCCTATTGTATTTTATTTTCGATTTTATTATTATTATTCTTATTATTTCCATTATTACTATTATTAATATTAATATGTTATTATTATTCTAATTATAATTATTTTTATTATTACTAGTTTGAATTACTGTTATTATTATATCATTATTAATATTACAATTACTCTAACATTAGTTTTGCTATTATTATTATTATTATTATTTCATTATTATTATTTCATTATTATTATTATTACTAATTTTGGTTATTTATTTTACTAATGTATTAGTAGTATTAATTTGGTAAAGGGGCTAAATCCCTTATTTTACTTTGTTTTTGAATAATGAATTTTATTATTATTGTTACTATTATTATTATTACTCTTATTAGTATTATCATTGATATTATTTTTAATATCTTTGTTATTATTATTTTAGTATCATTTTATTATTATTAGGTCTAAGTATTCAACCCTATATTATCAACTATTATAATATTTCAATTATTTCTTATATCTTTAGCAAAGATAGTAACTAGTTAATGTTATTTTTATTAATATGTTATTATTTGGTCAAAGCCATAAGGAGGCGTAAGAGCATGCTCCAAGACCAGTGTCTTTTTAGTTAAGGGGTGCTAAGGGCTTTTGTGTGCTTATATGCATTATGTGCTTTGCATGCTATGTATTCTATGTTTATCATTATTAATTATTTTTTATATACTATAACGTGGAGTTAAAGTATGTTTTATATGGCATGTGTACTATATGTGATAAAATATTCTATATGTGATGATATGTGTGTTGTGACCTTGTAAGACATGCATGAGAGGATATCGATGTGGTTTGAGTGGGAGAAAGGATGATAAGGGAGGATAGGAAAAGAGGTTGATCAAGGGAGATGACTTGACCTAATTATTTTAATGATTCATCAGTGGAAGAATAAAATGGAGAATTTTAGGGTTTTGTGTGGGAGAATCTGATTTATGATTTTTATGATTTTGTGTGGGAGAGTTTAACTTATGGTTTTGTATGAGAGAATCTAATTTACGGTTTTGATGATTTTGTATGGGAGAATATAATATATGATGTTATACGGGACGATCTAATTTATGGTTTATATGGGAGATTCTAATTTATGATTTTATATAGAAGAATCTAACTTATAGTCTTATATGGGAGAATCTAATTTGTGGTTATGAATGGGAGAATGTAATCAATTCTATTATATGGACACATCTTTGGGTTTTCTATGGTTTTAATCTAGGGTTTGGTATGGATGGATCCTTGGTTTTGTGTGGATTGAATTTAGAGTTTTGTATGAGGGAGTCTATGGTTTTCATGGTGGTATTATTGGTTGTATGATGGTATTAGGGTTGCATGGTGGTATTAATGGTTATATGGTGGTATTAAGGTCTGCAAGGTGGAGTTAGGGTTTTACATGGGAGTTAATGATTGCATCGCATTTAGGGTTTGTATGAAAAGTTCGAAAGGTTACATGGGATGTGTAAGGTCTGCGTGGGATTTAAATTTACTTATGAAAGGTTGATTTCAGACATAAGTAAGGTAATGCAAGTGTTATTTGGGTGTTTGAACATTTAGGATGGAAAATAGTACGTGGAGCATTATAAGGGTGTGGAGGAGACGGAATTAGAATTTGGAGTGATTAACTCTAGGTTGTTGTGATAAACAAGTGTTGAAGTGGCTAATTGTGATTTGTTGTGGTTAATTAAGTTTTGGAAGGGATAATTATAGTTGTTATGGTTAAATAGGGTTTGGATTGGTTAACTATGGGTTGTTGTGGTGAATTAGGGTTCGATGTGGCTTCTTAGGGTTTTTATTGTACCATGTGTATTTGGTGATTAAAGTGTAATTATGATGTTGGAATTTATGATTTGTGATGTGTGTTGATTCATGCATGTCTAGGGTAAAAGATTTTAAATAAGATACTTAAGACATTAATCACTTAAAGTGAAAGACTATTGTGTCGGGTCCCACCGATCCATCAGTTAGAAATAGTGGTTAGGACGCGTAGTCCTATGTGTCTCCAATCTACCGGCTATAATAGTGGTTAGGGTATGTTACCCTATGTGCCTCCGATCCACCGGCTATAATAGGGGCGGATTTTGAGCTCAATAAATCTAACAGTTTGCTAAGATATTAAAAGATATTAATTACTTATAGTGGAACACTATGCGAGCAGGAACCAAACTGATCCACCGGGTAGGAATAGTGGTTAGGATTTTTACCCAAAATGTGACCGATCCACCGGTTATAATAGTGGTTAGAGTTTGACCCTATTTGTGATCGATCCACCGGTAATAATAGTGGTTGGGGCACGATGCTCCATGTTTGACCGGCCCACCGGTTATAATAGTGGGGTGTTCTAGTACTCGCATGGATTTGACAGAAAGCATAGTGTGAATTGAGTTATGATAAGAGATTAATTAAGTAATTAATCCGGACTATAAATGGGCCTTTGTACTTTTACCTGAATTGTTCATATGCCTTTATGTTGTTATGTTGGATTATCCCCTGTTATTATTTTGCATAGATTATGTGCTTATGTGTTGGCGTTAGTGCTCGGTTACCTTACTCAGTACGTAGCGTACTGATCACCCTTTTCATGAGTGCTGCTCATTCCCACGAGTAGTATGCCCTTCTGACTTTATATAGGTGATGAGCATGGTTGGCTCGAAATTCAAGAGTGTTGTTGTCGTATTCATTCTTTATGCTATTTAATTTCTTTTGTTATTTCTTTGGTATAGTATTCACCATCTTATAATTCATTACTCGATTGAGTATTTTAATTAACCTTTTATCGGTTGCAAGTTTAATTCTCTTTTGGAAATGACTTACAATTTTTTATGCTTACTCTGATTTTTTTACAACCGTTTAATGCTTATTTGGAATTTGGATTGTATTGATTTATAATTAATTATTTCTTTTCTTTAGCCTTATCACTTGGTACTGGAACGGTCGGCGAGAACCAGTCTAGTACTAAGTGTGGCAGTAACATCCCTAGAATTCATTTGGATTAATTTAATTACTTCCGCTAAAAAAAATTTAGTGATTTTTTGGGTGTTACAAGTTGGTATCAGAGCGTTGGATCGATATTCATGCTTTTGTTCAAAATTGTTTTAGTTTAACGAAGTTTTTCTTATTTTAAAAACATTTACGCTCAAAGTTAATTTCAAAAATCTTTTTCCATTTCAAATGTTTAGCTAATACCACAATTTGGTATTAGAGCGGTTGATCTTTTCGGTTACGCTCTTTCATTTTAAAAATTATTAAGCTGATACCACAATTTGGTATCAAAGCAGTTTTGATCGCGTTTTTCTGATTTTAAACTTTTTAAATTGATACCACAAGTTGGTATCGAAGTTTTTTTTACCACGCTTTTTGGTTTTTAAAATTTTTAAGCTAATACCATAAATTGTTATCAAAGTGGTTGATCTTTGTGACTACGCTTGTTTTTGAAAATAAATTTGGTTTGCAAAATTTTTATTGGATTTTGAAGTGTGTTTCAAAATGAATATGAATTACAAAGTTTTTCTTGATTTCCAATCATTGTTTTTATTTAAAAGGATTTTTTTTTATTTTTTTAATGTTTTAAATTCCGGCCACGGTGAGAATCGAAGGGTAGATTCCTTATTAAGTTTATTCTTAAGGGGGTAGTTTTTGTTAATATATTTATTTTTGTTATTATGGTGTCTCTATTTCCATTGATTTAAGTTTTCTTTAGTAAGTTTATTCTTAAGGGGGTAGTTTTTTTTATGAGCATTATTTTTTTTGTAGGGTACCCCTATTCATTTAGAAACTTTCGACCCTAACCCTAGGCGCTCCCGGAGACTTCGGGGGCAAAGTCTGTTTTTAAGGGGGTAGTGATGAAATGCCTCAAAAATTTTAATTTTGTTAGTTATTATTAAATATGATTTTATGATGAAAAAGATTTATTAAATGAATTATTTTAATTAAAAAAAGGGAATTAGTTAGGGAAAATTAAGAAGGAGTTTACAAGTATTTTAATTTGAAGAAATTTTGGTATTTCAGCTAATTAAATATTTTATTTTTGAATTTAATTAAATAAATTATTTTATTTAAAATAAGAAGGAGAAAATAGTTTCAAATTAATATAAATGTTAGAAATAATTTAATTGAAGTAAATTAGAGTGATTTGGTAATTAAAATAGAATTTATGGAAGGATAAATGTATCTAGATTGCAATATTATAGTAGCTTCTCTTTCCAAGATGTTCCCCTGGGAAAAACTTCTTCAGGTATAGTTTAGGTGCTTGTTATTTTTTATGTGTCTTCTACATTCCTATTAGCAACATTTGCATCACCAACGTCACTAATGCTCAGCGCTATCATAGTCATTAAAAATCCTAATTTAGCCTAAAAAGGGGTTTCAATATTATTTTCTTTAAATATTAGTATTTTTAAATATCCCAAATATTTTAATAAATTTAAATACTCGAAATAATTTTTTTTCTCTTTTCCTTTTTCCTTTTCTTTCTTCCTTTTTCTTATTTTTCTTTCTTTTATTCTTTTTTCCTTTCCACCCTTTTTCCCCGTCTGGGTTGCCCTCTCCTACAGCCCAATCCTTTTCCCCTTCTTCCGTTCCTTCGGCCCAGCCCGCTCCCGTCGCCCTTCTTCCGCCCCTCAACGCGTTGTGTTTCTTCCACTTTCTTCCCAAAACACGTCCTTTCATTTAATTCACCCCTACTTCGCGCCCGGCCAGGTTCACCGCCTTACCTTTCCTTTTCTTTTTTCCTTGAACTACCCGGTCGCCTAGCTCCTTCTTTTCTTCTCCCAGTCCCGATGCCACCGATGCCTGTAAGCTCCACTACCCACCCTGGTTTTTCGCCGATAATCTCGCCCGTTTTGACCGGTGGTTTTCCTTCCAATCTCTCCCCCCTGATTCGGCGACCACACATACCCATCCACTTCCCTTCCTTATCGCGCGATCCTCTCTCTCTCTCTCCTACGCATTCCTCTGCCCGAGATTTGCTGCCACCAACCATGGGACGCTGCCGGTGACCATAACCCTACTAGCCCAACCCTCTCACTGACTCACAGAACCCTAGCCTCCCTTCTAACCCTATAAATACCCCCCATAATTGCCCTGTATCGAGCTTTTGATTTCTTACCCAGAAATCATTCCTTTTCGCCTCCTCCTCTTTAGACACCTCGCCCGCTGCCTCTGGCCAACTTCGCCGCCATATCTGGCCACCAAACTCTCCTTCACATCTCCCTCTAGCTAACCAAACATCCCATATCTCTTGATTCTTCCTGCACAGGCCACCCCGGCTATGCGAAGTAGCCTTCCCAATCAACCTATTTTTCTGTCTCCGACACCCTTCGAACCACCTTTAACCACCTCTTCCGCCGCTTCTGCCATTCCTTTCACCTTTGAAATTGTTCTGCAGACCCTGCTCGACCTTCCCCTACCTTTCTTTTCCTCTTCCTCCCTCTCCTCCTCTCTCTTTCTTCTTCTCTCCCATTTGGCCACCACCACCACCGCCGTGAGCCGCCACCCTAATTTTGTTCCTCTCCTCCTGGGCAACTCTAAACACCCCAACTCCCACCTTAATTCTCCTTAGCTTTTTCCCGACATGCAACTTGCCCTCTTTTCTTCTCTTTTTCCGACCTCTGCCGCCGCCTCCGTGCACCACCGCAGGTGCCGCCTATCCCCGCTAGCTTAAGGTTGAACCCTAGACCCTCTCAGCCTTTTCCCTATTTTTGTAACCCTTAAATTATTTTATTTTAATTATTTGCATATAAATACTATAATAATTATTATTAATATTATTTATATTTTAATATGTATTATTATTATTATTAGTATTAATGTTTTGATTATTTTTTATGTTGAGGGCTGAAGCCCTATTGTATTTTATTTTCAATTTTATTATTATTATTCTTATTATTTCCATTATTACTATTATTATTATTATTAATATGTTATTATTATTATAATTACAGTTATTTTTATTATTACTATTTCGAATTATAGTTATTATTACTTCATTATTAATATTACAAATACTCTAACATTAGTTTTGCTATTATTATTATTATTGTTGTTGTTGTTATTATTATTATTATTATTATTATTATTATTATTATTATTATTATTATTATTCTGTCATTATTATTATTATTAATTTTGGTTATTTATTTTACTAATGTATTAGTAGTATTAATTTGGTAAAGGGGTTGAATCCCTTATTTTACTTTTTTATGAATAATGTCTTTTATTATTATTGTTACTATTATTATTATTACTCTTATTAGTATTATCATTGATATTAATTTTAATATCTTTGCTATTATTATTTTAGTATCATTTTTATTATTATTAGGTTAAAGTATTCAACCCTATATTATCAACTATTATAATATTTCTATTATTTCCTATATCTTTAGCAAAGATAGTAATTATTTAATGTTATTTTTATTAATATGTTATTACTTTGGTCAAATCCCTAAGGAGGCATAGGAGCGTGCTCCAAGACCGGTGTCTTTTTAGGTAAGGGGTGCTAAGGGCTTTTGTGTGCTTTATATGCATTATGTGCTTTGCATGCTATGTATTCTATGTTTATCATTATTAATTATTTTGTATGTTGTATAACGTAGAGTTGAAGTATGTTTTATATGGCATGTGTACTATATGTGATGAAATATTCTATATGTGATGATATGTGTGTTGTGACCCTGTAAGACATGCATGAGAGGATGTTGATGTGGTTTGTGTGGGAGAAAGAATGAAAAAGGAGGATGGGGAAAGAGGTTGATCGAGGGTGATGAGTTGGCCTAATTATTTTAATGATTCATCAGTGGAAGAATAAAATGGAGAATTTTAGGGTTTCGTTTGGGAGAATCTGATTTATGATTTTTATGATTTTGTGTGGGAGAGTTTAATTTATGATTTTGTATGAGAGAATCTAATTTACGGTTTTGATGATTTTGTATGGGAGAATATAATATATGATGTTATATGGGACAATCTAATTTATGGTTTATACGGGAGATTCTAATTTATGATTTTATGTAGAAGAATCTAACTTATGGTCTTATATGGTAGAATCTAATTTGTGGTTATGAATGGGAGAATCTAATCAATTCTATTATATGGATACATCTTTGGGTTTTCTGTGGCTTTAATCTAGGGTTTGGTATGGATGGATCTTTGGTTTTGTGTGGATTGAATTTAGGGTTTTGTATGAGGGAATCTATGGTTTGCATAGTGGTATTAATGGTTGTTAGATGGTATTAGGGTTGCATGGTGGTATTAATGGTTGTATGGTGGTATTAAGATCTGCATGGTGGAGTTAGGGTTTTGCATGGGAGTTAATGAATGCATAGGATTTAGGGTTTGTATGAAAAATTTGAAAGGTTCTATGGGATGTGTAAGGTTTGTATGGGTGTTAAATTTACGTTTGAAAGGTTGATTTGGGACATAAGTAAGGTAATGCAAGTGTTATTTGGGTGTTTGAACATTTAGGATGGAAAATAGTATGTGGAGCATTATAAGGGTATGGAGTAGACGAAATTAGGGTTTGGAGTTATTAACTTTGGGTTGTTGTGATTAACTAGTGTTGAAGTGGCTAATTGTGATTTGTTGTGGTTAATTAAGGTTTGGAAGGGCTAATTATAGTTGTTATGGTTAAATAGGGTTTGGAGTGGTTAACTATGCGTTGTTGTGGTGAATTAGGGTTCGATATGGCTGCTTAGGGCTTTTATTGTACAATGTGTATTTGGTGATTAAAGTGTAATTATGATGTTGGAATTTATGATTTGTGATGTGTGTTGATTCATGCATGTCCAGGGAAAAAACTTTTAAATAAGATACTTAAGACATTAATCACTTAAAGTGGAAGACTATTGAACCGGGTCCCACCGATCCACCGGTTAGAAATAGTGGTTAGGACGTGTAGTCCTATGTGTCTCCAATACACCGGCTATAATAGTGGTTTGGGTATGTTACCCTATGTGCCTCCGATCCACTGGCTATATTAGTGGCAGATTTCAAGCTCAATAAATCTAACAGTTTGCTAAGACATTAAAATATATTAATTACTTATAGTGGAACACTATGCGAGCAGGAATCGAACCAATCCACCGGTTAGGAATAGTGGTTAGGGTTTTTACCCTATATGTGACCGATCCGTCGGTTATAATAGTGGTTAGGGTTTGACCCTATTTGTGATCGATCCACCGGTAATAATAGTGGTTGGGGCATGATGCTCCATGTTTGACCGGCCCACCGGCTATAATAGTGGGGTGTTCCAGTACTCGCATGGATTTGAAAAAAAGAATGATGTGAATTGAGTTATGATCAGAGATTCATTAAGTAATTAATCCGGACTATAAATGGGCCTTTGTACTTTTACCTAAATTGTTCATATGCCTTTATGTTGTTATGTTGGATTATGCCCTATTAATATTCTACATAGATTATGTGCTTATGTGTTGGCCTTAGTGCTCGGTTACCTTACTTAGTACGTAGCATACTGATCACCCTTTTCATGGGTGCTACTCATTCCCACGAGTAGTATGCCCTTCTGACCTTATGCAAGTGGACGAGACATCAGTCGGGGCTGTGTGATGAGCATGGTTGGCTCGAAATTCGAGAGTGTTGTGGCCGTATTCATTCTTTATGCTATTTAGTTTCTTTTGTTATTTCTTTGGTATAGTATTTATCATTTTATGATTCATTACTCGATTGAGTATTTTAATTAACCTTTTATCGATTGTAGGTTTAATTCTCTTTTGGAAATGAATTACAATTTTTGATGCGTACTCTAATTTTGTTGTACAACTGTTTAATGCTTATTTGGAATTTGGATTGTATTGATTTATAATTGATTATTTCTTTTCTTTAGCCTTATGACTTGGTACTGGAATTGTTGGAGAGAACCAGTTTGGTACTAAGTGTGGCGGTAACATCCCCAGAATTCACGGGTTTTAATTTAATTACTTCCGCTAAAAAAAAATTTGGTGGATTTTGAGGTGTTACACATCGCCTTAGTAGTTCTTGTAGAGGAAACCTATCCTAGCAAGTGTATAGAGTCGAGAGATTAAAGGAAGACCATAGGGATCCCCATCCTTTTCCTCAAGGAGGTTATTAGGCCTAGAGTACTAGAGGATACTAAAGGAGTCGTTAAGGAGATTATTTATGTGAATGCCCAAATGTCAACAACTAGGCAGAGACTGATAGACACTTAAATGTGGTTGCAAGTATGTTTACCATCCTTTATCTACCAGTGAATGTACTGTTTGATTTGGGTGCCTCTTTGTTGTTTGGGTCTATGACATTTATTACAAGGGATGATTTGTCACAATCTATTAGAGTAGCTGTATTTGTGATGTTACCTCAGGAGATAGGATGGATTGCTCCAAGCTCTACTAGAGGTGGACTTAGTAATAGATAGGGTGTACTTCCAAGTGGACTTGGTCAAAATGATCTATGGGACTATGATGTCATACTAGTGATAGATATGCTCAAGAGATACCATATAATGATATATTACACACAAGAACATGTAGTGTTGCAAGGTCTGAAGGATACTAGTATTTCGTATGGGAAATCCAAGTCCAATCCTACTATGAAGGTGGTGTCTACTATCACACTACACTCATTGATTTGGAAGGGGTACCCAATGTACTTGTGTAGTGTCTAGGAGTTGAACAAGGTTATGACGGCTTTAAGTGACATTCCTATGGTTCAAGATTTCCCTAACACATTTCTAGAGGAGAACCTAGGTATGGTGTCGGTCTGTGAGATAGAATTTAGCATAGACCTTGTGCTAGGGACTAAACCTATGATTTAGTTGAAGGAACTGAAGACTTAGCTAGAGGAGTTGCTGGACCACTAATACATCCTGCCAAGTGTGTCTCTGTGGGGAGCACTCGTCTAATTTGTGAAGAGGATGGATGGGAGCCTCTGTCTCTACATTGGCCATCTAGGGCTAAATTAGTTGACAGTTAATAACTAGTATCCACTTCTAAGAATCAAGGACCTTTTTGATTAGCTATAGGGTGTTACTATATTCTCTAAGGTTGACCTACATTAGGATACCACTAGTTATTCATTGTCGATGCTAACATCCTAAAGATAGCATTTAGAACTCTAAATGGCAATTATGAGTTCACCAGGATGCCTTTTGGGCTCTCTAATGCACCTGTTGTATTCATGGATTTGATGACTGTTGTGCTATTTCTGCAAATGCATGGATTTGTTATATCATTTCTAGGTTATATCCCATAGAGACTTTGTAATTGAGTACACCACTTTACTATTTCAACTATATAAATCTATATAAATTGGGAGCATGCTATTGGTTGAAAAGAATACTTATGAAAGGCTTTCTAAATTGCAAATGCTAAACAATAAGAGTGAAACTTAGGATCAAAGTTCGGTCTCTAAATTAATAATCAATAATGACACAACGTTTATATCGTAGATTAATTTGCTTCTATGGACAATTGGTCATATTATATTCATTAGCCTCTTTCGAGGTATAAGAATGTATGTAATCTAATTTGCCAACTACTTTCATGACACAAATTAAACTAAACCCATTAAGCATCACCAATTCTAAAGTCCTTAGGAATTAAACATCTACTTTCATGATTGCTTAAATTCCTGTACATATGCTAATTTTCAATAATAATCTCAGCCTTTCAGTAGTAGATTACATCTAAAAAGGTTATATTTCATCAAATCCACTTTACAATTATTAAATCTAGCATATGAAATAGTAAAAAAAATTAAGCATACGACATAATACTTCAACTCATCATATTGATCACTAAAACGGTACCTAGTTCAATCTTAGAAAAGAGATTACTCACTCATATCTTCAAATGAAGTTAACAAAATAAATGGCATGATAATCATAATAACGATACAAAGATACAAAGAAGAATAATTAGATTGAATTAACCATAGTCCGAAAGAGAATAATGTTGATTCCAATTCGATCATACACAAATTACATACTTGAATCTCTGAAAAAAATCAAAACTAAGGGAACGACAAATTACATGAAACTAATTCTTTATAAATCATGGGGAAGACCATCGCTGCATGGCCTTGTGGCCTTTGCATATCATGGCTGTGCAGTTTCTCAGCTCTCAACATTTTAAATTTTTTGATGTTGCACGACCATGTAGATTTGGCATGGCCTAACCATGAAATATTTTTAGCCTCAACTTTTCAGCTCAAAATTCCACATAGCCATGTGATTCATGCACTACCTAGCTGTGCGATTCTATTTTCTTCGATATTAATAGGAGAGTGGTGCATGGTTGTGCAGCTGATCGTACATCTCCCTTTCCGTGCTTCTTAAGGCTTTCTTGGCACATCTTTGGTCTCTTAGCTTTAATACACTTTCATAAATATGTTGGGTCGATGTACTCTCCTTCAAAACTTTCCATGCTAGATCCTTTCCTCTAAAAATAAGTAATTATTTCTTGAATTTGGTGTTTTGTGGGAATTCCTGCAACATAAAGTTTAAGAAAGTAGTAGTGCAAATAATAGACTAGAACCATAACAAAATATGCAAGAGAGATTAAATGAAGTCCCAAATCAAAGGTAAAGAGAGGTAAAATTATGGGAAATATTCACTTGATCAATGACAAGGATCTTCAGGCCATTACTCAATATGTTTGTGGTAATGTTCATATATGATATTCTAGTGTATTCTTAAGGAAAGGAAGAGAATGAACAACACCTACACACTATCCTATCTCTCCTTTGATAACGTAGCTTGTATAATAAGCTATCTAAGTGTGGGTTTTTTCCTCCCAATGTAGCTTTTCTGGGGTGCATAGTATTAGCTAGGGGAGTCTCATTAGACCTGGAAAATATAGTTGAAGTTTTAGAATGAAAGGCCTCTATGAATGTGCCAGAGGTTAGTATCTTCTTGGTTCTGGCCAAGTACTACAGATGGTTTATGCAAAATTTCTTAAGGATTTCTCGTCCTATAACAAATCTATTGAAAAAAAACTAATAGTTTTCACTAGGATGATACTTATGAAGGTTCATTCTAAGAACTAAATAAACATCTAACTATAACACCTGTCGTAACATTGCTAGTGCGATCCAAGGGATTTGAAGTCTACAATAATGCATCTAAGAATGGGTTAGGGTGTGTGTTGATGTAGAGTTGTAGGGTAGTCATTTACACCTCCTATTAGTTGAAGTGGTACGTATTAAACTACCCGACTCATGATTTGGAATTGTTCATGGTAGTTTTCACACTAAAGATTTAGAAGCATAAGCTATATGGGATGAGATGCAGATTCTTCACCGACCACAAAAGCCTTAAATACATATTCACTATGAAGGAGTTGAACATGAGGTAAAGGAGGTGGTTGAAGTTGGTAAAGGATTACAACATTGAGTTGACGTACCACAAGGGTAAAACTAACATGGTTGCAGATTCCATAAGGTGAATGACGTAGCACTTTGTGAACTCCCAAGTGGTAGCTAACTGATTAGTGAAGGAGTTCAGTGAGATAGAAGTAGAGTTGATCCAACAGGGTGATCTTGAGGTTCACATATAAGCCTTAACGATTACCACAATGATGTTTTAGGAAATCTATACTGGAGCTCCTAAAGATGTTACATTTGAGAAGATATGGTAGAACATATAGGAAGGTTGGGCTGAAGGGTTCCAGACACAAGGATGGTATGGTGTGTAACATAAGGGTTTCTTAGACTTGATGTGCTTAATTTTAGAAGAAGGACATCTTACAGCCTACTTTGTCCACCCAGGACGAGATAAGTTTTACAAGGACCTTAAGAGGGTTTACTAGTATCTCTGCATGAAGTGGGAGGTAGCTGAGTTTGTATCCTAATCCCTAACTTATCAATACGTTAAGTTTGAATACTGCATACCCACAACATTATTTCAGCCTCTAGAAGTGTTTAGATGGAAATGAGACTCAATCTCCATAGATTTTATAATAGGGCTGCCCAGATGTAGCAGTAGGAGTGACACCATCTTGGTTGTTGTGGATAGACTGACTAAGTTAGTAATATTTGTATCAATGAAGCCAACCTGGAGTATGGACCTATTAGCCAACACTTATATGATATTTGTGGTTAGTCAATATGGTGTACCTTTTTATATTGTCTCCGATAGGGACATGAAGTCTTTCTCCCCCTTTTGGGACTAATTATAGAAGTTTTGGGAACAAAGCTGAAGATAAGCACTGCCTTCCATCCTACAACGGATGAGCAAACTAAAAGGACCATTGAGACACTAGAGGATATGTGTAATACCCCGTATTTTTAAAATCCAAATTTATTAAGTTTAATGATTTTATTAGCGTAATTTGATGTAAACATTTAATTATTTTAATTTCGATTCGTTTTATGGATTTATCAACGATTTCGAATTTATAATTGAACGTAATTAATCATTTTCGGGAAGTAATATTTTATTGACATTTTAATTAAATGAATGTAATATTTTCGGGAAGTTTAAATTAAAAATATTTTCGAAACTTATTTAAGAATTTCTTTTTGGAATTAATTTTCTTCCGTTCTACGCTTCTTAGTTTGCGGAAAACTGATTTCGGAAATTATTAAAATTAGTCTTGATTTATAAGAATTTGACTTAAATATTTGATTGTAGGTTTTTAAATATTATTTTAGGGTCTTATAATATATTTCCGTAAATAATATAAATTTTTACGTTCGTTAGTAAATTCTTCCGAAAATGTTTATGAAATTCTTTATATAACCTTTTTAAATATTTTAAGCGTTCGGATAGTTTCGAAAATATTTTTCGTTTAATAAATTTAGATAAAATCGTCAAATGGTAATTTTTAAATATTTAGTCTTTTATTCTATATGTGAATTCCCAAAGAAAAAGAAAAAAAAACCCGCATCCGTCGGACCCCCGACCCCCCTCTTCTTTTTCTTTCTCTCTTCCCTACCCCGATTCCTCTCCCGATCTGCCCCTGTTCGCAGCCCCAGAATCCTAGCCCTCACCTCCTCCCTTGCTCCGCCACCTCCTCCTCCTCCCTGCTCACCGACCTCCAGCCACCGTCGACCACCACCACAGCAACCACAACAGCAGGACCACCACCACAGCAGCCCACGCAGCAGCGCGTCAGCAGTGGGCGACAGTAGCAGCAGCAGGCCACGCAGCTCGCGCCACCGCCCGGCCACCGGCGAGCCCTACTGACCACCGGCGAGCCACCCTTGTTCCCCGACGAAGCTTCTCCGCCATTTTCTTGTCCCGATTGTGTTGATTTCTTTCGGTATAAATTTCCGAAAACCCTAATATATATATTTGATTAATTGAGTATGGATTAGCTTATGAAAAGCTAAATTTCTTGTATGTTTATGTATATATGTGCTGGAAGATTGATTTGGATAGGTTAATTGTGTGGTTGTGTTGGAATTATGGAAAAATTGGATTTTTGGCCAGGTTATGCCCGAATTTTTCGGATTCGTCCGTTTTTGCGATTTCGGACAAATTGATTATACAATATGTTTTAAAATGTATCCAATTTCATTTTGGAACCATCAATTTGATAAATTTATGCAGAATTTATCGGAATTTGAATTCTAGGTCAAATTTTGGGTGTAATGAAATTGGGTCGTATAATTGAGCCGTTTCGCTCAATTGATTTTACAATATTGTTTAAAATGTATTTAATTTTATTTTGGAAGTGTTGATTTGGGAAAATTGTACGTAATTGATCGGAATTGGATTTTTAGGTCAAAACTCCCGCGGGTTTAAATTGGTTTGGGTAATCGGTTTATTTTATTCAATTGACTATATAAATTACATTATAATATGTTTAATTACATTTTCGAACCGTCAATTGATATGTTTTGGCAAGAATTAATCGGATTTACGTTCCGGGCTCAAAAACCCTAATTGGGCTAAATTGTGTATTTCTTTTACTAGTTTTGAGCAATTGATTATTTGATATGTTATAAAATGTGTTCAATTGCATTTCCAAACATTCAATTTGATTAAATTTATAGAATTTTAACGAATTGTATTTTCGGGCCTAAAACCCTAAATTTCAAGTGAGATTATGAAATCGATTACTTGTATTGTTGTTTTTTCTAAAATTAAATGTATACCTTAATTTGAATTAATTAAATTGAATTACCTGAGTTTGTGTCGTGGGCTTTAAAACCCTAATTTTGAAGATTGATTATCTGGAATTGATTAATCGGAAGATTATTTTGTTGAAATTGATTATCTAGATTTATCTAAAATTAGTTTAATTGTGTTTTAAAACTATCAATTTGAGGTAATCGAAGTGATTTGGCTGATTCGTAGTTTAGGCATTAAAAACCCTAATCTTCGGGGATGATTTTATAAAATTGATTTTTGCTATGCGTCTTTTATCTAATCGATTTCTATCTTTGGGTTTTAAATCATTTTAATTATGTTTTAACTTAATCGGTTTGAATTTGGTGCTATGTAAATGGTTGAGTTACCTATTTAGTTATAAAACCTAATAAATAAGTTATTTTCAATAAATTAACTTATGATCGATTATTCCTTCTCGGGCTTTCCAAATTAAGTTGAAATGTCCCAAGCGATATTGTATTAATCCGTTTTGATTTAGTTTTAACCTTAAATCTTAATAAAACTATGCTTTTAAGTTCTAAGTTTTGGGCATGTTTTCTAAGAAAGATCAATTGTGTTGTTTGTGTTTATTTAATTAGAATATGTGAATTATTGATTGATAGAATAGTGTCTAATTTAGTTTTCGATTTCTATCGGATCTAGGAAAGCTTTCTCGTGGGTCCACGAGCTAGTGATCTCTCTCCCTCTTATCTCGCTTAGCTAGCTTTGGATCCAGGTAAGTCTCTACTTACCTCTACTTATGGGTAATTAGTAAGGACGTAACTAAGGCCACCTGTGTGTATTGTATGTTTTACCTGTCTTGTATGCCTTGTGCGGTTGTATGCTAGAATTTGTATATTATCTGTGTATTTATGTAGCGCAGCGTGGAACCGAGGTATGTTATCGTGCTCTTATCTGTATGTGCTAATATGGTATGATACAAATATAATGTGATGTGATGTGACCCCTACGACTCATGCTAGGATATTTGATGAGGTGTTGTGGAGTGGGGACTTGAAAGAGAAAAACAAGCAAGTAAGATAACCAAGGGGAAGTACGTTGGTTAACGTGGGTATGGACGACCTAGGTAGTCTGTAATCTGTGAAATGATGAGAAAAAAGGGAATTAAATAAAATAGAAGAGTGGGAGAAAATAAGGTTGCATGGGAGAACTAGAGTTTGCATGGGAATGATAGGGTTTGACATGGTGGAAATGATAGGGTTTGCATGGGGAGGTTAAGGTCCGTATGGGGGTGAACCTTACGTATAAAAAGTTACTTTAGGACGTGAGGAGACTAATGGAAGGTCTATTTGGAAGTCTGGAGGCTCGAGGTGAAAAATAGTACGTAGGGTCATATAAGGGTACCTAGGGTTTGGGAAGGAAACCCTAATTTGAGAAGGTGGAAAAAGAAAAAAATGAAATAATAAGAATAAATGAGGAGGAGTGAGGTATGAGGGAGAGTTGAGTCTGAGGGTCATGATTGGGTTTCCAATGTGAGAAATGTGCTAAGTATGGTAATTACAACGGGTGTTTAGTGGCCTAATGTAAGCGTAGGAGATAACTCGGTAACCTAAACCGAGTAGGGATATAACTAAGGCTAAATGTGTGACATGTGTCCTACGTGCCATGGATGTTCTATATGATTTATGCGTTGTGGTCTTAAAAGCCATTATTCTAACTGTTTCATGTATGGCGTGGCTTGGAATCGGGTTGTGTGCATGTGCCCTCATTAGTATGTGATAGTATGCATATACCTTCAGTTTTGATGTGATGTGTTGAGATCTCTGACCCTGCATGACAAAGGTCAAATGCCCTCGAATAAGATACATTAAAACACTAACGACTTACAGAGAAAGATGTTGAGCCGAACCTAGACCGGTCCACCGGCTATAATAGTGGCAGGGTATCTTACCCTCGCGACCGTTCCACCGGCTACAATAGTGGCAGGGCATGTGCCCTCGCGACCGTTCCACCGGCTATAATCGTGTGGGATTTCGTGCTCAACAAACCAAACGTAAAAGTGATAAGACATGGAAAGATACTAATATTTACAGGGGAATACCTTGTGAGTCGGGGCCAGACCGGTTTACCGGCAAATAATAGTGGCAGGGTATATTACCCTCGCGACCGTTCCACCGGCTATAATAGTGGCAGGGCATGGCCCTCGCGACCTTTCCACCGGCTATAATAGTGGGGTTCCCGCACTCACATGAATTGATAAAGACTATGATGTGAATCGACTACATTTACCAGAGATCTAAAGAACGAGTCTACTCGATCGGGGCTGAGCATGTCCCTAAGTAATGCTCGGGGCTGGGCATGTCCCTAAGTAATGTCCGGGGCTGGACATGTCCCTAAGTAATATCCGGGGCTGAGCATGTCCCTAAGTAATGCTCGGGGCTGAGCATGTCCCT
This sequence comes from Tamarix austromongolica, assembly GCA_039764185.1. Taxonomy (NCBI): domain Eukaryota; kingdom Viridiplantae; phylum Streptophyta; class Magnoliopsida; order Caryophyllales; family Tamaricaceae; genus Tamarix; species Tamarix austromongolica. The sequence goes on from CM077809.1 coordinate 124,425,201, forward strand.
AAGTAATGCTCGGGGCTGGACATGTCCCTAAGTAATGTCCGGGGCTGAGCATGTCCCTAAGTAATGCTTGGGGCTGGACATGTCCCTAAGTAATGTCCGCGAGGCTAAATGCCTGTTTGATAAATGCCCGATTCGGCTTGGTTTGGTTCGGCATTGCCCGTAAATGCCTGTTTGATAAATACCCGATTCGGCTTGGTTTGGTTTGGCGTTGTCCAAAAATGTCTGGTTGGTTGGTTTAACATTATCCATAAATGCTTGGTTGGTTTATCTGAATCTTTTATCGGTTTAAGATATTACATATGTTTCGCATGTTATTATATGTGGATGGTAGGACTTGTGATGTAGGTTTGAGTATGTGTAATATTGTGTCAACGTATTGTATCATAATTTAATATGCACTTGATGTTATAGTTTACGTCTCTTCAATAAGGTAGGGTAGTGAGATTTACTCAGTATTGGACCCGTACTGATACTACCTTGGTTGAATGAGTCCTGTGATGTTCCACTGATGGTGGGGAGCAGACCTCTTGTGCAGGTTTAAGATCGGATTGTTTTGGGGAGGAAGACTTGACTTGAGAGAGTAGGAAATCCGGATATTTATCCTTCGGGATTTGTTTTGTTTAATTGTATTCATCTTTGGAAGTTTCAAGTGTTGTATTTAAATCTCTAAGGGTTTTGTAATTGACTTCTAGTTTCTCGTAACGCTGTTATACTTTTAAAATTCGGATTTAATTGTTTGATTGGATTTAGCCTTAGCACTTAATACTGGAACGGTAGGAGTGAACCGGTCTGGTACTAAGTGTTGCGGTAATACCCCCGAGTTTACGGTTTTATCATTTGCTTCCGCTAAACCTTTGATTTTAAACGAAATTTTTCAGTAGTAAATTTGGGGGTGTTACAAGTTGGTATCAGAGCTTTTGGTTGTTGAGAATCGGGTTTCAGTAGAGATTTGGTTCTCACGATCCTAAATGTTTTAACTGAAAATGTATTTACATTCTTTCAAGTGAATTTTAAATTCCGATTATCTTGTGAGGATAGCGTGATTGGGTAGTATAAGTGGCCTAGTGAATTGCTGTTGTAATTATGTCTTTGAATATGGTTACTTGTTATTTTACTTGCTTGATTTGTGTTAACTTTGAATTTTATGTGCTGTAGTTATTATCATTTTGTAATTAGTTTGCTCTTAAGGGGGTAGTGACCCCACTAGGTTAATCCTAATCTGGTTGGTTTAGTGGATTAAAAACCTTAATGTATACCTTGCTGGATATAGTGTGATGTGACATAAATTGTAATCTATTTTGGTTGAGTAATTTTACTTTTTGGAGTTATTGGAAATTTAGGTTTGTAACCCTGATAGTGATTTTTAAGTAGATGTATCATTTCAATTGAGAGAAACTTAGAATTGTGATAATGATAAGGTTGAGGTTTAGATAGAGGCGTTTATTTTTATAATCAGGGTGTAGGGTGCCTAATTTACCTTAGTGATTTTAATGATGCAGTATAACTTTCATTATGAGTTTATATCTAGTTTCCATCGATTATCATTCAATCGTAGGTTGTTTCTGTTCTGTATTTTGTGTTAGTAATTTTAGTATTAATATATGAAGATCATTCCTTGGAAAGTAGGCATATTTTCTTTTCTGGTTGCTTGTGAGTGATAGTGTATTAAGTTTTGTCTTGTATGAGGAGAACTATTAACGAATAGGAGATAAATAAAAATTGTGGCCTCGAATGTTATAGTTGCTATATTAGTAGCATTTTCGAAATTAAGTGTTTAGACTATCAAGGTTATAGCGTAGATTAGAAAGCTTGTTAGTGAAGTGTTTTGGGTTAAGAATCTCCCTGGATCTAGAAGTATGTGGTTGGGGTTTAAGAGGACCTTTTATGAGTTGTTCAGCCAAGTGTTAGCCTTGTTTTCTTGTATGATGTTATAAAGATAACTCTTTGTGTAAAGTTTTATGTGCATTGGTTGTGTTATTAGAGTTGTGTAACCTTTAGAATTTTCGTTCCTTTATTCTATTTGAACTTCATGTTATAATTTTGTTATTCTTTTGTAAGACCTTATTTTAAAGAATAATATGTTTGTAAATTGTTTTGACTTTAAGTATGTAATTCTTCTGTATTTGAATTCCATTATATTTGATCTACTAAATATCAATTCTCCTTCTTTTGTTTTACTTCCTATGCCTTGTTTTGATTCAACCTTGTTTGGTTTGGTTTCGTAAACATCGTTTTACTTTTCTTCGAATTTACTCTTAACTTATTTATTGCGGTCAATGTTTTATTCAATTATTTTGTCAAGTCTCCACTACCTAGGTTTTCCGAACTTCGGGGATGAAGTTCCTTTTTAAGGGGGTAGTGATGTAATACCCCGTATTTTAAAAATCCAGATTTATTAAGTTTAATGATTTTATTAGCCTAATTTGATGTAAACATTTAATTATTTTAATTTCGATTCGTTTTATGGATTTATCAACGATTTCGAATTTATAATTGAACGTAATTAATCATTTTCAGGAAGTAATATTTTATCGACGTTTTAATTAATTGAATGTAATATTTTCGGGAAGTTTAAATTAAAAATATTTTCGGAACTTATTTAAGAATTTCTTTTTGGAATTAATTTTCTTCCGTTCTACGCTTTTTAGTTTGCGGAAAACTGATTTCGGAAATTATTAAAACTAGTCTTGATTTATTAGAATTTGACTTAAATATTTTATTATAGGTTTTTAAATATTATTTTAGGGTCTTATACTGTATTTCCGTAAATAATATAAATTTTTACGTTCGTTAGTAAATTCTTCCGAAAATGTTTATGAAATTCTTTATATAACCTTTTTAATTATTTTAAGCGTTCGGATAGTTTCGAAAATATTTTTCGTTTAATAAATTTAGATAAAATCGTCAAATGGTAATTTTTAAATATTTATTCTTTTATTCTATATGTGAATTCCCAAAAAAAAAAAAACCCGCACCCGTCGGACCCCCAACCCCCCTCTTCTTTTTCTTTCTCTCTTCCCTACCCCGACTCCTCTCCCGATCTGCCCCTGTTCGCAGCCCCAGAACCCTAGCCCTCACCTCCTCCCTTGCTCCGCCACCTCCTCCTCCTCCCTGCTCGCCGACCTCCAGCCACCGTCGACCACCACCACAGCAACCACAGCAGCAGCAGCAGCCGCGCGACAGCAGCCCACGCAGCAGCGCGTCAGCAGCGGGCGGCAGCAGCGGGCGACAGCAGCAGTAGCAGGCCACGCAGCTCGCGCCACCGCCCGGCCACCGGCAAGCCCTGCTGACCACCGGCGAGCCACCCTTGTTCCCTGACGAAGCTTCTCCGGCATTTTCTTGTCCCGATTGTGTTGATTTCTTTCGGTATAAATTTCCGAAAACCCTAATATATATATTTGATTAATTGAGTATGGATTAGCTTATGAAAAGCTAAATTGCTTGTTTGTTTAAGTATATATGTGCTGGAAGATTGATTTGGATAGGTTAATTGTGTGGTTGTGTTGGAATTATGGAAAAATTGGATTTTTGGCCGGGTTATGCCCGAATTTTTCGGATTCGTCTGTTTTTGCGATTTCGGACAAATTGATTATACAATATGTTTTAAAATGTATCCAATTTCATTTTGGAACCGTCAATTTGATAAATTTATGCATAATTTATCGGAATTTGAATTCTAGGTCAAATTTTGGATGTAATGAAATTGGGTCGTATAATTGAGCCGTTTCGCTCAATTGATTTTACAATATTGTTTAAAATGTATTTAATTTTATTTTGGAAGTGTTGATTTGGGAAAATTGTACGTAATTGATCGGAATTGGATTTTTAGGTCAAAACTCCCGCGGGTTTAAATTGGTTTGGGTAATCGGTTTATTTTATTCAATTGACTATATAAATTACATTATAATATGTTTAATTACATTTTCGAACCGTCAATTGATATGTTTTGGCAAGAATTAATCGGATTTACGTTCCGGGCTCAAAAACCCTAATTGGGCTAAATTGTGTATTTCTTTTACTAGTTTTGAGCAATTGATTATTTGATATGTTATAAAATGTGTTCAATTGCATTTCCAAACATTCAATTTGATTAAATTTATAGAATTTTAACGAATTGTATTTTCGGGCCTAAAACCCTAAATTTCAAGTGAGATTATGAAATCGATTACTTGTATTGTTGTTTTTTCTAAAATTAAATGTATAGAAATGGTTGAAATGGTATTAATTGCCTTCTAATACCTTAATTTGAATTAATTAAATTGAATTACCTGAGTTTGTGTCGTGGGCTTTAAAACCCTAATTTTGAAGATTGATTATCTGGAATTGATTAATCGGAAGATTATTTTGTTGAAATTGATTATCTAGATTTATCTAAAATTAGTTTAATTGTGTTTTAAAACTATCAATTTGAGGTAATCAAAGTGATTTGGCTGATTCATAGTTTAGGCATTAAAAACCCTAATCTTCGGGGTTGATTTTATAAAATTGATTTTTGCTATGCGTCTTTTATATGATTCGACCCATTAATTTTAGCTTGATAACTCTCTGACCTATGAGGAGAGACCTATACAGATCCCCAATACCAAGCTTTGGTACACCCAGACAAGTGCATTTCCACCTGTAAAGGTTCTTTGGAGCCATCATAGGATGGAAGAAGCCATATGCAAAGCAGAGAAGGACATGTGTAAGGCATATCCTAAGATCTTTGATTTAGGTAACACAATTCCTTGAAAACCCTTTTTCTTTTAAGGGGGTAGTAGCTAGTAGTGTGTATTATCACATCTAAGGTTAGCCACTAGAATGACCTTACTCCCCATTCCTTTATTCTTATTATAAGACCTTAGCTAGTGACTTCGAGGATGAAGTCTTCCTGTGAGGAGGTAGTGATGTAATACCCCAAATATTTTCCTATGAATAAATAATAATAATAATAATAATAATAATAATAATAATAATAATAATAATAATAATAATAATTTGAGATTTTAAATTTATTATTTAGAAGCCTTATTTTCATTATTTAGCCAAAAACGTTATAGGTAAATATCATAATTTTTAACTAAATTTATTAATTCCCTAAAAACCTAAAAAAATCCCACAACCAATTTCTCTCCCTAACCCTTACCTCTAACTCTCTAGACCTACACGACCCTCCCCCTTTCTATTTTCACAACCCCTCTTCCCCTTTCCGAATATGTAGGGCATGCACCGTCCCCCCTACAACTCCTATATGACCCTACACCACTTGCATTGCTCGACCTACATGCTGCCCTTCCTTACCACCATTATGCCACTTAGTGACCGACCACCTCTATCCCCTTTCTTTCTTATCCTTATCCTCTCCCACAACCTATAAATACCCTTAGTAGTGCCTCTGCTCTCTTTCTCCTCTTTGATCTCAGCATGCACCCTTCCCTACTCCTATCTTCACCCGTCACCACCGATGTAGCCACACCACACTGCCACCCAATCTCCTCCCCTCTCCCTTCCCTGCATCTATGAATCCCCACAACTCCTTCTTTATTTCCTTCCCCTTCTATCCCTGAGTGTGTAAATTAGGAAGGTTGAGCTACCCAATGCCATCCTACCCTACCTTACACCACCACGCTGCCACCCAAGCTCCTCTCCTCTCCCTTCCCTACATATGTGAAGCCCTTCAACACCTTCTTTCTTTCCTTCCCCTTCTATCCCTAAGTGTGTAAAGTAGGAAGGTTGAGCTACCCTATGCCATCCTGCCCTACCTTACACCTCCATGTTGCCACCCAAGCTCCCCCCCTCTCCCTTTCCTGCATCTGTGAAGCCCCTCAACTCATTCTTTCTTTCCTTCCCCTTCTATCCCTAGTTGTGTAAAGTAGGAAGGTTGAGATACCCTATGCCATCCTTCCCTACCATACACCACCACCATCTCTAGCCCATTCTCCCTCCTCTACACAGCCGCCACACCTCCACCTCTTGCATAGGTGCCAAACTTATGCAACCAACCCTCTCCACCACCTTTTATCCTCCATTTTTATCCTTTTTCTCCTCCATTCCTCTCGATTACACCACCATCAGTTGTCGTGGCCACCACCGTGACCCACCTCCCTTCCCACTAGCCTACCTAGTGCTAACACCACCCTCAACTCCCAAAGACTAACCCCTAATCTTTTCCCAACCAAAAACTACACCATGCACCGCTGCCACCATTATCGCTTTTTAGACCAAATCACACTTGAGTTTCATTTATGTTTTAGTTGCTCAAAATCTAATCACTTCACTCCCACTACATGGTTCATATTTGATTCTTGTATAATAATTTGAGTTTAATAAATCAAGTATAAAATATATAAAAAATGCAAAAAACAAAAAAAATTGACTCCACTATAAACTAATCTTGCTAAATTCTTGTTATAGAATTTTGTGAGTTTTTTTTTGAAAACCCTATGAGCAAAAACACTTACAACACTTATACATGCATTTAAATTTTCAAGAAAAATCTCATGCATGAAAAATTAATACTTCAAAGTGCAATAATTCCATTTGATAATGAAACACAATATTTTAACACACTAAAAAAAACATATGATTAAAACAAATGAAAACACATGCACACTACTCTATTCCTAACTTAAACCAAGAAAACCTACACTCTATGTACACTTAGGTATCACCACACATGACCAACCATTACTAAAGGATTACTAAAAAATGCATGTTCACATGAAAAATGTTTTAAACTCACACATAAAAAAGTAACCACGTTACACGCAAAAGAATTTGCATATAAATTCAACACAAAAATTTTGTACTTTTATGTTAAACCAAGAATGAACTATCACTTAAGATTCATGCAGGAACCATGCAAGATCCTCTATCCCATTCAATTTTCATATTTAACATGCAGGTTTTTAAATATATTCAATAAAAACTCATCAAGATTCAAAGAATTCTATCAAGATGAATCGAGAATATTACTTGAACTTCAAAGGCGGTTTATTATGCTTATCAAAACTTTGAAATTCTAGTGCCCTTGCAAATTTTCTTAAAACAATCTTCTGTAACCAAGAATTTTTCTTTGAGGGATTAAAAGTCAAAAAAACACACCAATTGATTGACTTCTTCACTTGATGTTAATGATTCTTAAATGCCATAGTAGGGTTGTGTAGATCTATATAATGATCTAATACCCTCTAATGAGAAATCTTATATTTCTCAATAGAACACTCTCAATAATCCTTAGTATTCTCAATTGAAAAAGGAGAATAAAAGAAGAAGAACTCACTTTCTCTCGTGATGCTCTCTTTTAAATTCACAAACAAACTTGTTTCATGATATGTGTGTTGAGTTCAATTTGTAAAAAGGTTTATATATATGTATGCACCCATGGAGGCCCTTTAATAAGCCCAATAATCACCCCTTATTAATGAAATAAATGTCTAATTCATGGAACAATACATATATAAAAAGTATTATAAAGTATACAATAAAATAACAAAGCTACACAACTTCAATAACATAATACATAGATATAATCATATGTAATTCAACTTTGTAGTGTTGTAGCTTTTTTGTCCTTCCACTCCTTAATCCATATAATTATATTATCATTGCCTTGTACATCAAATATCTTCAATCAAAATGAACTTTTTTCAAACATGTACAATACTTTCAAGAATTACTTGACAAAACAATAGAAGTAGATGAAATTTGAAGCACAATGGATTCCATCTCCAAGTATGCTAATTAATTGTTGTTGTTCTCCATCATTTGAAGAAGAAGATTGAGAGTGTTCTAGATATATATTATCTTCCATCACAACATTTTTGTTATTATATTTGTAAGTGATAAAGAAATATCTCATTTTAATAAAAAAAATTAGAACATGGTTAATCACTAAATCTCTAAATCACTAAATTTTCGCTTATCTACACTAACTAAAAAGACTAACATGATAGGTGAAATTTCTAAGGGAGTGATGATACAGGTATCTGAGGTATGTTCCAAACTAATACTATTTTATCTAATATGCACCAAAATAAATAGTGAATTTTGGTCAAAGAGGTTCTCTATATACTCTCCCTCTAGGTTCTATAATAAGTAGGTCAAGTAAAAAATATAGGATCAGATAGCTAACCTTTATCTCATTTTATAGTTCTATTTTCCTTTCTCCTCCTTCTGATTATACCTTGATATATATTTGGGGTATTATGCTCATTTTTGGTGATTAGATATCGTTAATACACGTTTTCACTTTTTTTCTCTCCTTTATCTCCTTAATAAATAACCAACTACAGTGGTCAAAGTATAATTAACTATCAGGCATGGTAAGTGTGGCTTCATGATCTTCAATACGAACTTTAGAGGAACCACCCAAAATATTGTTCTCTAAGTTACAGCTTAATACCTTATTTATATAAATCCTAATTTAGATAGTGTACTGTAAAATTTCATTCATATGTGTAATTATTTATATAAATAATTTAGCATTTGATATCTTATTATTGTGTGTGTTAAGTTTATTTTGTGAGCTAAGTGGTTCTTGAGAAATATTGGCTGTAGTCATACAATTTAAGAATATCTAAAGGAAATCATTAATAAGAGATGAGAGAGAGAAAAAATTTGTAATAATGATTTTATATCCTCCAAAACTAGTTATAGACCCTATATATATGGAAGTAGAGCTATAGAGGAGGAGATGGATGAAAATACTATGTAGTTGGGAACGACCATCCACCACCAAGTAGCAAGATGAATTAGCTCAGCATGAAGCCATGAGGGTATCCTAGGGGTTGAGCTTTTCTAGAGGTCTTTTGATTGTCCTTCTGTTATTGGGTTGCTACTATTTAAGCCCAAAAGTGTTAGTTTAGGAAAATCTCCTATAAATGCAAAAAATATTTTGCTATTTTGTGTTAATAATTTGGACTATATAATATGAGAAAAAGATGATAACATCTTCATTAGGAATAGTAATAACAAGAATAATAATAGTGATAACAGTGATAATGATGATGATGATGATGATAATAATAATAATAATAATAATAATAATAATAATAATAATAATAATAATAATAATAATAATAATAACAATAATAACATATTCATTGGGTTAGATTTTTAGTATTTAATAAATTTTTAAAATTAATTGATAGTATTTATTTATTAATTTTTGCCAAAATATTTTTACTATTTGTTTATCCTAAGTCCCCCATCCAAACATAACTTCTTCATTATGTATTCCCCTCCTATCTTATGCACTAAATTTGCTAACCAGCAAAACATGACCTATCCCTTCCAAGACTTCCCCAAATGACCCTCTACTAACCCTATATAGCCCCTTCTAATGTACCTGACTCCATCATATCACCCTACCTTTTTTCTTCTCCTCTACCTCGTCCAATCACCCTTTTCATTCTTAATTTTCTTTCTACTATATTCTTCTTCTTGTGCAACCTTGCTTGTCATCTTATCCCCTCCTCAACCATTCTCCTTTTTTTTGTATCCTTCCTCCTACTAAAGCATGTTCGTCTCGCCCTCAACCAATCATCTTATATCATTCATTTTATTCTTTCTCCATTCATTCACCTCATCTTAACCTAGCATTTGTCTTCTCCCTTCTCTTCCCATCATCCCAACTGATACTCCATGCTTTATTTTCCTTAATTCTTTTTAGCACCTCAAAATTGCTCCTTGTATTATTTATCACTTTGCTCTACTGACTCCACCACCTTCCCTCATCCTCTTTTTATTTTCTTGCCATTGTGTTTGATCCTGAATCTTCAACCTAAGATTCTTCATCAAAGTTGAATGTCCCCATCAAAAACCCTCACTTCTCCTAATAATAACCACATTACCTCGATTTCTTATCACTAATCACCACAACAACCTTGCTTCTTTTGCATGATTCCAACAATTTCTTTCCATTGATGTTTGCAACCAGCCAACTCTCCATTTTCTTCTCCTCTTTTGACATACAATATTACCACCACACCACCTTCCTAGTTTAGAAAGTCATGTAACCACTCCTTATTTGTATGAGCTCCTTGTGCATTATAACCTAAAAAAAAGTGAAAGATGAGCTAAAAATCCCCAACATTCATCATCACCTTGTTATTATGTTACAAACAAACATGTCTTCCTATTTTTTCTAGCCTAAATTCCTCATGGGAAGCCCCCATTGTGCAAGCTTGAGCTGCAACCACATAAACAAAGAAACACCGCCACCTTTGATAGGATTTTGCCTAACTAGCCTTATATTGCCCCCATACACCACCTTATCCTTGTAGTTTAAATAAACTTACTCTATTTTAGATAAATATTTTGTTTTATACTAAATTAGAGATTAATATTTAATGCATGGCAATTTTGTAGTTTGTTTTGATCTCCTGTTGGTCTTATTTTTAAGTGAAGAAGGAAGATTAATAGGAGCTCGAGTATAGAAAATTGGGTATTTATTTTCCAATTGATTGGAAATGAGATCTATCAAAGTACCCTATATACGGTATAAATTTAGGTGTTAATATAATAGGTTTAATTATAGAATAAAATATTGTTAGGTTAACATTTTTGAATAATTTTGTTTTAGAATGTGAAAGGATGCAATATTACATTTCTATGAAAAATGTTGTGACATATGAAATAATATATGTGGTCATGTTAGGAAGTAATAATTCATGAATTATTTGGTAATATTTTAAAAATATGGATGTATATAATTATTGCTAACAATAACACATATGTCTAGGGTTAAGATTACCTTACCTTTTACTTTCCCTACTAATGACTTGAATATATTCCTTATATTTCTTTAGAAAGATTTTGATGTATATCATGTTTGTCTTAGAGTATGATTAAGATTAAGCTTTTATGATTTTGTATTGCATATTTTATGGGGTAGAAATGTGAATTTCTATATGTCATGATGCTTATCCAAAATTATTATATGGAATTAGTGGTGTAAATTGAAATTTTTTAGTAATACATGTAAGGGTTTTATATCTTTTTTTTATTATGTCCAGGCTTAGGGGTAATTTTATCTTTTCTCATGATGTGAAACTTACACGTAAGATAAATGTGACACCCTAAATTTTATCTAACATGAATCTTAGTAATATATATTTTTATCTTATACTAATTGTAGGTAATTGTTTTTTTTAGTAGAGAAATTTTATATCAAGTAGAAAGATTACATCCATGCCTATAGAATTGGTCTATATAACCTACATATCCACCAAACTTATGAATTCTATGAGGATGATTAAAAATAGAGGAAAAAGCATAAGAAATTTCAAAAGTAATCCTCTCACAATTCCACACTACATTGGAGAAAAGATAAGCACTTCTTGATTTCCATATCTCATAAAGCCTCATTGCATAAAATGCACAAGTTAATTGGAGTTTAACACCACCTCTTGTTCAATAATAGGATAAATCTTTTGGATCTTTAATCCAAGTGTTGGAGAATCTTCTACCTCCCATAATAACTCTATTTGAATTCCAAATATGCTTCGTAGCAAGACATTGCACCAACAAATGCATAATACCTTCATTCTGATCACAAAAGCAACATTATAAATCAATGGATGGAGTAAATTTAGCCATGATATACTTAGTGGGTAGATGAGAGTGTGCAGCAAGACAAAAAATGAATTTAGGTATTAGTGCTGTAGGATTAAACCAAATAGTTTTCCACCAGGGCACAATTGGGGTCTTAAACCTTACAAACTCAAAAAGATCAGAAATCTTGAAGAGGGAATCAACTTGCTGCCAGTGAAACCCTAGTAAGAGGAGAGATCTTAATGCAAAAATTTTCTACAGAATCTAGGAAGCTATACTTGGTAAGTGATAGGTGGCTATATCTTGCTGCTTGATATAACAGGTATGAATCCGTTTAATCCATAAAGAATCCTTCTTTAGACTAATATTCCAAATGTGTTTCTCTATTGCTTCTATGTTCTATTAATGAAGATCAATAATGCCTAAACCCCCTTCCTTCTTAGGCAGATAAATGGTTTTCCATGCTATAAGAGACCTTTTACTAGGTAAAGTTTTACCTATCCATAAAAAGGATCGACAAAGTGCAATAATTTGCACCAATAACTTCTTAGGAAGAAGGAAAACATGACTCTAAAACATTGTGATCCCAAAAAAAACTAATTTCAGCAACTAAAGCCTCCCTGCATAAGCGAGCAGTCGAGTGGACCAATGCTGCATCCTACCAGTGATCTTTTGAACCAAAGAGATCATAGCAGCAGACATGAGTTCAGAAGAATCTAATGGCACCCCCAAATATTTGAAAGGAAACCTACCCTCATTAAATTATAGAGTAGATAGAATTAAATCTTTCAAATCTTGCTTGACACCCTCAAAAAATATGGAACTCTTCTTAGGATTGATGTGTAGATCTAATACAATACTAAACTCCTAAAAATCCTGTTTGATTAAAAGAAGAGAAGAAGGATCAGCCCTACAGAATACAAGTAGATCATCGGCAAAAGCTAAATCAATAATCTTCAATCTCTTGCATTTTGGATGTCAATGAAACTCAGCTTTAAGCCATAAAGATTAAATCATTCTGCTCAAATATTCTATAAGAATGACAAAGAGGTAAGGAAACAAATGGTCTCCTTACCTTAACCCTATTCTCCCTAGAAAAGGATCCAAAACACCATTATTAAGAGCTAAAAAGTAATTAATAGGTGCAACACAAGCCATGAAAAGTCTAACCACATGAAGAGGAAAATGCAACCCGAACAACACCTGCTCCAAGAAACTCCAACTCACAGAATCATAGGCCTTCCTAATATCCACCTTAAGCATGCATCTTAGAGAAACAATCTTTCTTTTATACATATGAATTAGCTCATGAGCCAACAAAATATTATCTCCGATGACTCATCCCTTAACAAAACCAGCTTGAGAAGCATGAATCAAAGTGGGTAAAATGACCTATAATCGAGCAAAAATAATCTTTCCCAAAATTTTGTAAAGAACATTGCAGCATGCAATAGGTCGAAACTCTGAAACACATTGAGCTCCAGCTAGTTTTGGGATAACAGTAAGCATAGTGTGCCCCAAGAAAGGAGGTACAACTGCAAATTGGAAAATACCATTCATAAGTTGCCAAATATTATCACCCATAATACCCCAAATAACTTTGAAAAAACCTACAATAAAATGAATAAGACCGAGGGATTTATAATTCCCAATTGATCACAAAGCCTCGTTGACATCTTACTTAGATATAGGCCTCAACAATAGATGTCAATACTCGACAAACATAATAGGACCTAAATCTAATATATCTCCTAAGACAGAACCAGCAAAAAGACTTTTTGACCTCCAAAAACTCTTATAATAAGATAAGAAGGCATGTTTGATCCCCTCAACAGAATAAAACCATTGACCATCGACCAATCGAATTTTATGCACCTACCTCTTCATTTGTCTTGCTTTCATAGACGCAAAAAATAAATGAGAATTAGAGTCACCAAGGTTAAGCAACTTGATACCAGATTTCTGCTTGAAAAAACTTTCTTCACATAAAGCATAATGTTCATAAAGCTTTAAACACTTCTTTTCCTTCTCCTGCAATATGGAATTCTCTGGATGAAGATCCATTTCTGCATGAATCACTTTAAGTTTGTCCCTCTGTTGCTACACTTCGAAGAAATACCACCAAACATGGTTTAATTAAACTACTTTAATCTAAATTTGAACTCCCTTAAATTATTATTGAACTTAGAAACCAAAGAACCTGTAGTAGGTTTACACTAGACAGAGGTAACCAAAGGAAGAAAGTCTCGGTCCAGAGTCCACATATCAAAAATTTTAAATTGCTTCTTAAACAGAAAGACCCAAGAATTCACATGAATAATGCCACAGCTATGATCATAGAAGAGAGGATCCAAAAATTTAGCTTTAAAATGGGGAAAAGAGGATGACCAAAATATATTTACCAAAACCCTATCTAATTTAGCCATGATTCTATTTCCACCCATACTTCTATTTGACCAAGTAAATTTTAACCCTAAAAACCTAAATCATGAACCAAGAGAGAATGGAAGCACTCTCTTGCATTATTGACATCATTCAAATTCACAACATTCCCTTAAAATTTCTCATCTGCCTGTAGGACAACATTGAAATCCCCAAGATAATCCAAGCATCCTTATCCATCATATGCCCACACAACCAATTCCAAAGACTTTTCCTGTTGTCACCAGCATTAAAAGCATAAAGAAAAGTTGCATAAAACTTGCCACCAGAACCAATATCAGTCACTAACAGATGCATTGCCTGCTCACAATTAGCAATAAGTTGTATATCTCGTACATTCTTATCCCATATAAACCAAATCCTACCATTCTAATGATGAACCTCTGCCAATTATGACCTAATCTACCACATATCTTATCAGCATTATTATGTTTTATTCTAGTCTCTATGAACACCATAAGGGAGACTTTATTCACTAATAACTAGTACTTTAACTCGTTATGTTTACAAGGCTTATTCAAGCCTCGAACATTCTATACCCCTATCATGGATATGATCAATAATCGAGTTAACCATCACATTATCATTAGAAAACAAATTACCTATACACCTCTCTTGATCACTACATTGATCCTGCAAATCATCACATCCTCCTAAACATGCAAATCTATTCACTAATTCACCTAAACGATTTAGCCCCGCTGAAGAAGAGGAGGGTTGATCTGGTGGTCCTTTACTTGAACCAGAAACATCTTTATAAGTAGAAATATGAGAAGAATACTTGTGAACCACTCTCCACTACTTTTGATTAGGCTCAATAATAGGAACAAATACTTTAGCACTTTGATTATGTTCGTAAGAGACCTGCTTTTTAGCAGCCTTAACTTTCAAACAATTCTCAGTTGAATGTCTAGATAATGCCAATTATAGCATAAAGTAGGCCTCTATTCATATACCACTTTCTGAATAAGAATCTCTCCATCAAGATCCAATATCTGAACAAAATCTAGTAGCCTCTTAGAAACATCAACTTCTACCAGCATACAAGTAAAATAAATCCTATCTCCTAATGAAGTAATTCCATCCAATAGCAAGGGTCAACCCATATCATTTCTAATCCTAATTAGGGATTCAATATCCCAATAATATAGGGGAAGGTTAAGAAGCTTTTTCTAGAGAGATAGAAAATAAAATGTTTCTTCGAAAACTAAAACTTCCTATGCCAAGCCTTTAAAATGAATGGTCTATTCATGAAAGACCAATAAGATTTTATAAGAACCAAATCCTTGTCCTCTTGAGAGTCAAATTTAAACACTAAAAAACCTTGCTTTTGGTTCTTTCACACCCTATTAATTCCTTCTCACAAATCCAATCATTTGTCCCTAAGTTGGCCGACACCCAATAATATAGCCAACTATAGCCCAAAGCTAATCAACATAACTATTCTGCACCTTTTCTTTCTTTAGAGACACACAAATCTTGTCCCCTTCAATAGAAGGAGGAAAATAGTGCAACTGGGAAGCCAGAAAAGCAAGCCTATTGCTAATTACCTTTTCTTCTTAGGAAGGTGAACCGCTTGACCCTTAATCAGCCGATATGTTACGTATTCATGATCAGGAGTAACAAGCATCGATACCTCAATCTCAGAGATGATTATTTCTTCCACATTCTTTGTAGATACCATGGCCACAACCCTTTCATTAGGATCCAAATGAAACTCTGAACCTGCATGCAGATTGCAAGCACTTGGCATACTAATCTCTATTTTATCTAACCCAACCACATCCTCGCCTATGACAAACTCTTCCCGATTATTAATACATGATGAATCCACAACCTTAGGGGAACATAAAAAAACCCTTACCAATCTTCTTCCTTACCGTATAGGCTACTCTCTTAGTACGCACCATAGAGGATAGAGGAGAGAGCAGCTAGGATTTTTGTTTAGTATTGTAGGTAATTGTTCATGTTTCCTTAAATAAATTATCCTATATAAAATCCTTATTTTGATGTAGACCCATTAATATTTTAACCTTATCCAAAAACCTAACGATTGATAAATAAATTTTACACTAAATCTATAATCTAAAATTAAAACCTAACAAAAAATTCTATTTTTTACTTTCCATTTTTCCTTTTCCTTTCGTGATTTCTTTTCCTTTTCTTTTTTTTCTTTCCTTCTACTTCCTATATCAATTTCCATTTCTTATCTCCTTTCTCTTCCAGCCATAAAAAATCTCCATCATATGGTTCCCATCCTTTATACCTTCCTAGCCTTGTAGTGCCACTCTAATAGCCCACCTGCCCCATGCTACGAAGCATAATTAATCTAGTAAGGGCACACCATGTCCATATCCCCTTGTTTGCATGAAAATAAAACCAAATCCCTTGAAGCCCTAAACCTTAGCCATTCCTCTACTTCTCATGACACAAAAAGTATTATCCTATAAATATCCCTCCTTTGTCATCTTAATTAATTTTTACAACTCCCATAAGCCCTTCTCAGTCTATAATACCCCATCCTAAAAACCTTCAAATTGTATTTAAAATTATGTTGAAATTTTCATAAATTTGTTAATTTCAAGGGAGAAAGGGCAAAATGGGGAATGGAAAAATAGGAAGGTAATTTAATTTAATTTATAAAATCATAAAACATAATATTCTTGGTAAATTATTTAATTTAATAGTTTAATTTATTATAATATAATATTTTAGTTTAAAAAGGATAAAGTTGGTAAAATATTAGTTTTGGAAAATTATTTAAATAAAACAATATGATAAATAGCAAAATATTTATTTTTAATTTATTAAATAATTTTATCCAAATTTACATACTCTAAAATCCATAAAATAATTAAAATAAATAATCTAAAAGCAATTCTATTCCAAATAAAAGTAATTTATTAAAATATAAGTTTTCAAAATTTTTGGGGTATTACATCACTACCCCTTAAAGAGAAACTTCGTCCCCGAAGTTTGGGTCTTAGCACTAGGGTTACAACAAGAGGTCCTAAGTTACTTGGGGTAACTACCCCCTTAAAGAGGAACTTACTTAACTAAGGAAAACAACTACACACACAAAGTTAATAATACAAATAATCACGCGGGGCCCGAAGGATAGCTTGAAGAGGTTACATCATTGTCGGTCACTCGCTCATCTTCTTCGATTAACGAAGCTGAGCAGATTACTCCAAGCGCTTGATTCTGTCGATCCGATGCTTGCCCTGGCCTCTGGATTCTTTCAAGGGGCGCACCGTAGCATTCGAAACTTCTATGACCAAGTTGTCCACAGTCATGGCACTGAATCAGCTTTCCCATGTAATCCTTGCCCGGATGGTCTCTTTTGCAACGTCGGCAGTGGTAGTGTCGATCCGGTCTCTTGCTAGACGTTGATTTGGAAGTACTTTGATTCCTATTACGTTGAGCCTTAGTTTGAAGTGGAGGCTGGTCCCACACAACTTTGCTACTGGGGCGATGACTCTTTGCTTCGGTCTCGGTCTCTTCGTTCTTTCTCTTGCCTAAGATGGAGGCTTGTTCTTTGATCAAGGCATCGGCGTTACATGCTCGCTCATACACCGTACTCAGGTCGTGGAAAAAGTCAGCGCCCATCATGCTTCGGATGTTGAATCGAAGTCCTTGCTCGAATTGAAAGATTGTCGTTGCCTTGCTAGCTGCTATCCCGAGGGAAAATCTCAATAGCTCCGTGAATCGTGCGTAGTACTCTCGGACCGATAGGTTTCCTTGTGTCAGCTCCATAAATTCCTTGATTTTGACCCTCTTGAGACTTTCTGTGTAAAAACACGTATGGATGGCGGTCTTGAAGTCTTTCCAAGATACTGGTCGTCCTCCTTGAGTTTGAAGATCTTCCCACCAAGTATCAGCTGATCCTCGAAGATAGTATGCCGCGATGTTCGTCCTTCATTCCTCGGGACAGTTGAGCGCCTCGAAGGTCCTATCAAGGTCTCGTATCCAGCTTTCTAAGACTACGGGATCTTCTTTTCCATCGTAGGTCGGAGGTCGATGACGTGAAACTCTATCGAGCCAATCTTCTCCGATGCTTGTTGCTGGTAACGTGGCTTGAGGTTGGGGTACCGGAGATCGTCGGGCTAAACCCACGAGTACTTCAAACGCTCGCTCTAGGTTGTTGATTCGTTCGTCTCGGTCCATCTTGAGTTAGCTATAAAACAGAAATTTGTTAAGGAAGGTGCTATCTCTCAAGCTAGGTGATCTAAGCCTAGCCCACTTAATCTACCCATACCCAGCTCTCAGGACTAATCCGGTTTTCTTGAAACAAAGGAGAGATGGGTTGAAAAACTCCTTTTAGGAATAATTTAACTCGAAAAACTTATGTGAAATACCTTGATACTAACTTGTAGTATCAGCTCCAAACAATTAAAAATCGAGACAGGTTTTATGAGAATACCTGATACCAACTTGTGGTACCAGCTTAAAAGATTAAAACCGAGAGCGTGGTCAAAACCAGTTCTGATATCGACTTGTGGTATCAGCTTGAAAGGATTAAAACCAAGAACATGGCTGAAACATGTTTCAAAATCAAACACAAATTTCAAAAACCGAATTTATATTCGAAAACGAGCGTGGCCGAAGGACCAACTGCCCTGATACCAACTTGTGGTATCAGCTTAAAAAGATTAAAATCGGAAGAGCGGTCGAAACCAACTCTGATACCAACTTGTGGTATCAGCTTAAACAGATTAAAAACGAGAGCGTGGTCGAAACCAACTCTGATACCATATTGTAACACCCCCAAAATTCACTACTGAAAAATTTCGTTTTATTAAAAGATAATAGCGGAAGCAGATAAATAAGACGTGAACTTTGGGATTATTACCGCCACACTTAGTACCAGACCGGTTCACTCATACCGTTCTAGTACCAAGTGCTAAGGCTAAGAAAATGAAATACAATTCGAAAGACATTCAACATGCATAAATTAGAGTAAATTGCAAGCTTCAACATATTTAAATCAGAGTAGCGCATCAAATCGTTGTTCCGGAATAAAATCCACCAATGGTGGTTACTTTAACAACGTTAACATTTAAAACCGAGAAATTAAATGAGAAAGAGAAAAAGCCATGATACCGGAAAATTCCTTACTCTCCTTCCCGTAACCCACTTGAGTAGCACCTGAAAATACCTGCAAGGGCACTGCCCATTGAATAGGTAGGGGCCCCATAAAGGGAATCCCTTCAGTACTACGGTACTGAGTAACCCTTTAATACCACACTTAAAGACAGGCCCGCATACGACACATAATGCAAGCCACACACATATAAATAATGAGAGATGCATACATAACAATAACAAACATAATACTTTATAAGTCACGATCGATACTTTGGGCCTTAAGCCATTATTCTGTCATTAATCCATCAATATCATATTTTATATCCATATGAGTACGAGAACCCCACTATTATAGCCGGTGGACCGGAAGTCAACACATAGGGCAGAACGCCTCTGACCACTATTCACTACCAGAAATAAGGTTTTTAACGACCAACAAATTTCGTCGTTAATGGCCAAATTTTGGTCGCTAAAGCTATTAACGTCCAAAAAATTTGTTGGTCGTCAGTGGTCGTTATTGCTCCCTCGTTAAAGGCTTTAACGACCAACTAAAATTTTTTGGTCGCTAAAGCAATAACGACTACATATTATGTTGGTCGCTAATGTAATAACAACGGAGTATAATTTTGGTCGCTAAAGGTAATAACGACGACGCAAAGTGTTGGTCGCTAAAAGTAATAACGACAACTTATGACGTTGATCGCTAAAAGTAATAGCGACAACGTATGATGTTGGTCGCTAAAAATAATAACGACGAATAAAATACACTGTCGTAAATAATATTAACGACCAATTTTTTTATCGTAATTAAAAAGGTATCACACCAATAACGACTAATTTTTCCGTCAATACTAAAATTCATTCATTATTTGCGACATAATTTATTGGTCGCAAATGGCATAATTATATATTCAATAATATATATAATCAACATTTCAATATTCATCTATAACCCTGCACCTATATGGATATACATATATCCATTTCAATCTTTTGAAGACCTGTATATATATACGTACATATATCCATTTCAATCTTCTCAAGACCTGTACCTGTATGCATGTATTTATATATATATCCATTTTGATCTTCTCAAATCTTGTACCTGCATACATATATATTCATTCTAACATATAGATATAATTTTCTAAATATCTGTTTATAATTAAACATTCAACTAAATATTCATACAAATAATTTGTATCAAATGTCCGGTACAATTTTCGGCTATGATCAAATATAAATATATTACAAAAGAGCTACAATATGTCGTTGCATTACAAAAATATCATGATTAGCAGCTGCTTATGAATTAATCATTCTATCCATCGGATACAATAGACTTGGTAAGTTTATCAAAATAAACTGGATCTGCAACAATAGAAATATACAAATAATAATTAATATAAGTATCAAATAAACAATGAGTAATTTCCTTAACATGCAATTCATGAAATCAGATATAAAAATTGAAATCTCCAAATACAAGGAAAATAATGAAAATGGAAATAAATATGATTCAATAACATCCGAACTTATTAAATGTGTTATACTACGACAACCTAGATCATGCATCATCATGGTGTGTTTCCTTAAGTCTGTTATCAATGATTCAATACCTAATTAATATGGTGTGTTTTGGTCACAAAGTGTATCAGACAATATTTTTTCTATGATTCATACATTAATTACACCTATACTTCTACAATATATACAAAACTATATTTACTAAAAGTATTTAACGAGGATGCAGGTTATCAATTGTCACACAGTTTTCAAATATATCAGAAGAGTACACTAATTTACTTTAAATTTTTAATTTTTTTCAACAGTTATGGGCATGCATACTAAGCTTTTATTTATTCATCTATTGTTTTCTCTTGAGACCTCAATCTTGTCTGTGCGGCGTTTTTGCTAATTTAATCTATTTAGTACACGAACATCAAAATTTCATACACTAGCAGCCTAGCAGCCCTATACCCCCTTACATTCTGAAAATTGTTGCTTGTGCTTAAAGGGCTAATCTAGCTAACTTAGGCTATCATTTAAATCATCTAAACTAAGTTTATGGGGTAGCTTGCTTGTTATAATCGAGTTTTGAACATTATTTTTCCCGCTAGCGAGTTTTCACAATTTTCTGTTCTAGGTAATCGAGACAGCGTTCAATTTTGTGAAATGATCTTTTGAGGGCTGATGCAATGCAGTTAGAGTTCATTTAAGCCTCCTCGCATTCCTGATTTAATGGCGTGGGAGTTGAGGCCGAAATACCTTGCTTGTTATAATTTTCGTCATTCAGTTTCATTTATGATTAAGTGGCAGTTGCAAAGCATATAGGGCTGTTCTCAACCTCTTTGCATGTTTTTATTTTGTTTATGATTGCCAGCATTGAAGCCGAAGCATTCTGTACCTAGATTATTTTTATATTCCGTTAGATGATTTTCCTATCGGGGTTATTTTGTGCGTAGATTGAATGATTGTTGTTTCAAAGAGATAGTCTCCAGGGGGAAAGCGGAAGTAACAAAGCAGGAGAAATACATAATGTTTTTCTGATAATATGTTCTATTGACCTTATCTCTGATAATGTTTAAATATGGGGAAGTAGCATATTATGCTAGCATGCTTTTCAGTCTCGCTTGTCTAATTATTATTTGGATTCTAATTATAATTCTGATAATAGTCTCCAAGGTTTGTTATCTATCATTAGGTAAGAAATTGCATAGGTAAATTGCATGCTGTTAAGACATTGCTATGCTTGGTTGTACAGTTCTGCAGCTACTAGAGTGGTATTTGATAATGTTACTGATTAATGACCATGAAACAAAATTTCACTTTAAGCTGCTGTCTTGCTTCCCTGGATTGTGCAGAAGTTATGTGGGCATGTAATTCTGTTGAAATGCTGATTCTTAATTATTAGATTTGCTTATTACAATTGGGATCAATATTTATGAACATCTGTAGCATTATGCATTTTTCACAGCATGTGTTTTAATGGAAAAATATAAATATAGAGAAAGCAGGAGAAAACCAACCTATACAAAAATGTCCAGAGAGCTGCAATGTAATCTGTTGAAGCACATCCACATCGTCTGTAGCAACAGTAACCTAGAGCAAAATCATACTTGTTAATTTTAAAAAGTCATCCATAGGAACCATATGTAGCTTATTTGAATTTATTTAGATCTAAACTAGTTACTTAAGCTTATTAGACAACTAGTTAGAATAATACTCATAATAATTACTTTCCTTTAACAATTTTAACTAACCTCATTTTCAAGGGCACCCCGTATCCTCTGATGTAGATGGAGAAGCAAGCATGTATTCTATATCATCATGTATATTCTCTTCATTTTCCATCAAGCATCGAAATCGTGCACTTTTCAAAATCTTCTCCATGACAGGTTCCCATTTGTCCATTCTTTCTTTTAGCACTCGATTTTCTTGATTCTTTTTCTCAATCTCTTCTTCTTTTCTTTTAATAGCAGCATCCTTTGCCTTGAGATCTGCATAAAGCTTGTTCTTACCTTTGTAAGGGCCTCTAATATCTCTAGGCTTCACTCCACCACCATAGCCAGGAACATAGCCCCTGGTTCGAGTCACTCCATGCACGCGTTCAGCCACCTCAACATGAGTAAGGGAGGGTTCAGCAGCTTGGACCTCAATAATTTGAGACTTCAAGACAAAGAATGTTAGTTAGACAACAAAATATATATAGAACTAATAAAATAAATAAGAGTCAGGAAAGAGGTGTACATGGATGTCTGCAGCTTCGGCTGTAGCTATTTCTTCACCCTTTTTATGGCTTTCAAAATAAACGGTGCCATAATTTGGATGTTTTCCATCTTTTCCCCCCTAGATAATATAACATTTATTTATAAGGATTAAAAACAAGGCAAAAGTAGTGTGTTGGAAAACGCCATATCTTGCGTTTCATAGGCAAATACATATAATATATACCATATCATAGGCGATCGCTCGATAAGGCTTGCTGCCACTACGATGAAGACATTTATTGTCCATCATCAAGCGGTTGTTTGTATTTCGTTGGCTCATTTCCTGTGTAGATATATTGTATTATATGATAAATAAGAGAAGAATAATTAGCAAGGTAATCAAACTACTAAATATTTCTAAATTTTTCCTTATTCATTAGTGATTTACCACAAACTTTGGACTATGATAGTAACATTTCACCAGCCACTCCCAATCGGATTGCTCTTCAATTGTAGTTGGTTTAAGCTTCAATTGTTCATGAATATCCAAGCCTTTAATAGTTCTATGATTATCTCCCCTCCAATTGTTCCACAGGTCTTTCATGTGACGAAGAGTAGAATTTTTGTAACTCTCCATGTCATCATTGGAGAACTTCTCCTACAACACAAAAGTATATATATACATTGAGGAACTAAAAATTAACAAGTCAAAAGAAACTATTATACGGAAAAATATAAACGGTTTGCAGTAGCACAGGTAAAAGTAAATGCCAATATCAAAATGAATACTTCAAATTCATTACCGTCATTGCAGCCCAGAGGTGGTCCTTATGTCTTTGTTCAACTGCGTCCCAAGATTGGATTCGAATAGGCATTATGTTGCGATCACGAACTAATTTACCTATGTGCCTACTCCACTCATGGCTATTATCTCCAGCAACACGACCATTAAAAAAAGTCACAGGTAGCTTGTTTCCACTGCTAAGTCTTGCCACTTTTTGACACCTATTTCTACCTCGAGGCTTCCAAATCTTTTGAGTAGACCATATTTTCCAAATTAGGCTCAACATTCCGATAATGAGGATACCTATCTTCTAAAAGTTCCGCTATCTCGTTATCACTATCATCATAGTCATCTTCATTCTCATTATTTTGAGGATCCATATTTATTTCAGAATGTTCCTCGTGTCCTTCTTCACCATGATGAAACCATAAAGTATAACCTCTCATAATCCCAAAGGTCATCAAGTGTGCTTTCACAGTATCACGAGTTCTAGAATCGGTGTTAACACAATTGATACACGGACATCTAATTAAATTTGTATTAATTTTTTGAAATGCATAGTTCAAGAATTCTTCAACCCCAGTCAAATATGCTGGATCATGAAAACGATCATCAACCAGGCGAATCCATTCCTTATTGGGTGCCATTTTCTAAAGGGAAAAAAAAAGGCATAAATATAACAATTAGAAAATAATTGCCAATTACATAAAATATGCACACTATCATTTTGAATAATACCCGAGAAGGATTATAAAATATAATACCAAACATCATTAATAAAGTATCTAACATGAACTTAGATACATTTTAAAGGATATTGTAAATTCAATTTATATAAAACGGATAAAGCGACAAATTCGGATATAGCCGAGTCACAAATCCAATTTTCACAAATCAACTATAACCAATACAATTAACCATTCTAAATCATTCATACAACACATATATATACAATTAAACAACTAAATTATCTTATCATAAGCTAATTCATTTAAAATTAATCAAAACAATATTTTATACCAATTATATCATATTTTATTTCTTGTTAAAAAAAATGTCAATGTTGATCATCATCATATTTTATTCAATTGATTATAGAATTCTTAAATGAATTAACATAGAAAATATTCTAAGGACATAACAAAGAGATTATATAACAATATAAAGTAATGAAGAAAAACTTCAGCACCACCATCTATCAAAACCCTTCCTAATATTTTACTTTCAAGATAGCATCTATCATGTACTCAATTGATTAAAACAATAAACGAAACATCAAATTTAACATAATTAGGGTTTTTTAGCTTGGACTGTAAATCCGGTCAAATCTTGCTAAAATATTTAAATTGACATGTCGAAAATGAAATTAAACATAATATAATGCAAATTATATAATCAATTGAATAAAATAACTCGATTACACAATCCAATTTAATTTCGCAAGAATTTTGACCTAAGAATCCAATTCCGATTAATTTCGTACAAAAATTTCAAATTGATAGTTCTAACATGAAATTAGATACATTTTAAAGGATATTGTAAATTCAATTTATCTAAAATAGCTAAATCGGATAAAACCGACAAATCCGGATATAGCCGGGTCACAAATCCAATTTTCACAAATCAACCATAACCAATACAATTAACTACTCTAAATCATTCATACAACACATATATATACAATTAAACAACTAAATTACCTTATCATAAGCTAATTCATCTAAAATTAATCAAAACATAAGCTAGGGTTTGAGTATTTATACCAAACGTATTGCAGCGAAATTGGAGGGAGTGAGGGGTGCTGGACCTTCGTCGGTGGTCAAGCACCACTCGCCGGTGACGAGCGGTGGTGGAGGAGGTCGGACGGTGGCGCGCCGCGGCTGTCGTCGTGCGTTGCTGGTGGCTGCTGCTGCTACTCCGTTGCTGCTGTATTGGACGACGACGAGGAGGTGCGGCTGTCTGCTCGACCGGCGGTAAATGGCGTGGTGGTGCAGTCCGGGAAGAGCACGCTCAAACGGCGGTTGATGGCGTGGTGCTGCTCGTTGCTGGTGTGGTCGTCGAGCAGGGTCGGGGAGGGAAGACGAAGGCTGTGCTCAAATTTGATATAATTTGGCACAGGGCCGCGGTTATGTGATGTTTTTTTTTTTTTTTTTTTTTTTTTTTTAAGGGCTGAAACGAGCATCAAAGGGCGCGGGATTTTTTTTTTTTTTTTTTTTTTTTTTGCTGAAACGAGCAGCAAAGGGTGCGTGGGATTTTTTTTTTTTTTTTTTTTTTTTTTTTTTGCTGAAACGAGCAGCAAAGGGTGCGTGGGAATTTTTTTTTTTTTTTTTTTTTTTTTTGCTGAAACGAGCAGCAAAGGGTGCGTGGGATTTTTTTTTTTTTTTTTTTTGGAGTAAGGGTAATTAAGTGTTTTATATTTTTATTTTTTTGGATTTTAGAGATTTGAAAAAAAAAAATATTATAAAACATATATATAACTTAAATTTTTTTAACGACCAATAAATTAATGATTAACGACCAAAAATTATATTAGTCGCAATAGATATACCATTAACGATAACTTTTGACAATGGTCGTTAATAATATATCAATAACGATAAAAAAAAAAATTGGTCGCTAAATTGGTCGTTAATGGTCCAGTTTGTTGTAGTGATTATTGCCGATGGACCGGAAGATAAACACACAGGGTAGAACGCACCTGACCACTATTATTTGCCGGTGGATCGGTCTGGCCCCGACTCACATGGTGTTCCACTATAAGTGATTAGTATTTTTCCATAACCTTATTCACATACATAACTGATTTTATTGAGCTCGGGACCCCCACTATTTTAGCCGGTGGACCGGGATATATATGTAATCATCATCCAGGGCACAACGCTCCTAGCCACTATTATAACCGGTGGACCAGTACTCATAATCACATACCAGGGCAGCACGCTCTTGGACCACTATTATATCCGGTGGACCGGTACTCATAATCACATACCAGGGCAACACGCTCCTGGACCACTATTATAACCGGTGGACCGGTACGCAATATCATAATCATCTGGGCCCGGCTCATTAATATTCCACTTTCAATAATAATATCTTTCCTTTATTTAATCAGCACATCAATCATATTTATTTGCCTCGATTGGGAGATCGATAACCCGGGACACAAAGGTACACCGGTCGTACCGGTGCATATCAGCTACTCAGTACCCTTTAACCACGAACCCAAGGACGCAAAGGTACCCTGGTCGTACTGGTGCATAAAGCTAACTCAGTACCCTACCGACAAGGACTCCTAATCCATAAGTATGCATACCCCCTAACTAGGTCCGTAGAGCTAGGAAGAGTAAGATATATGGCCTGGCTGGGGCACAAAGGCACACCAGCAAATACCAGAATAATCGTGGACTAAACCACGTCCTTAGGGTAGCGACCCCTAAGGAGTTACCATTCCCGATCTCGAGGTCTTTCACTTTAAGTAATAGTGTCTTAATTAAGGTGATCACATAAAGCACGATAATCCGATACTTATTCACTTTCAATCGTTTCGATATCATTAATCGTTTCTTATTCAGAGGATTATCTAGGATGTCACAGAGAAACCATCAAGGCCATACTAATCATTAGATACTCTTACTTGGCTAATCAACATTATTTAATCATATTAATGTTCCACAATCTCAAGGACCTATTAGGTACAAATTACTCATTTGCCCTTTTCTTATATAATTGTTAAGTATCCGTTCCTTACTTGATAAATTACCATATTACCCTTAAGGTTGCATAATTACCAAATTACCCTTTGTCCGATTTAGATTACCAAATTATCTCATGCACTTTTTAGATCATCATTCACCCCTCATAATTACTATACTTATCATATTTCCCTTTTGGTTGGTTATATCACCAAATCGCCCTTCTCCTTTGTTATAATTACTAAATTGCCCTTGAGTTGGATAAATTACTAAATTACCCTCCTTCATTATCATGATTGCTTCTTTGCCCCCTTTAGTTGGTTAAATAATTATCACTTTACCCTTTAATCGGCTAAATTACCAAATTGCCCCTTTAGTTGAACAAATTACCAAATTGCCCTTCTCCTTTATCATAATTACCATTTTACCCCTCTCAATTATTTTAATTGCCATTTAGCCTTTTTAATTATCACAAATCCCAAATTACTCTTCTTCATAATACCCTTTTTCATAATCAAAATTACTATATTACCCTTCTCCATTATTAAAATTACCATAATGCCCTTTAATTGGTTAATTTACCAAATTACCCTTCTATAGTATCATACTTATCCAATTACCCTTCTACAATCATAATTTAATTGCTAAATTATCTTTTGTCGTTATCATAATTACCAAGTTACCCCTTACTCCCAGGTTTACCATAATATCCTTTCATTTACAAAATTACCATTTTACCCCTTACATCCAATTTTACCATAATATACTTTTATTTATGAAAATTACCACCATACATCTTTTACTTTACAAATTACTATTTTACCCTTTTACATCCAAGATTACCATCTTTATCTTTCCTTACATAATTACCATTTTGCCCTTCTTTTCCAATTTACCATATTACCCCTTTACTTATAAATTTCTACTTCGTCATTCACTTATAAAATTTACCATATTACCCTTTACTTATGAAATTACGATTTTGCCCCTCTACCTCCAAAATTACCATAATGCCCTCCTTCATCCAAAATTACTATTTTACCCCTACTTCCAAAATTACCATTTTACCCCTCTTTCTCACAACTTACAATTTTATCCTTTACTTGTAAATTATCATTTGGCCATTTAATTATAAAATTACCATATTATTCTTTTATCTCAAATATTACCGAAATACCCTTTTCACTCATAAAATTTCCACTCAACCCCTTTATTCACCATTTTTATGAATTTACTAACACTACATAAAATAATGATATTAATACTTCATTCTTATCATCTAAGTCCACCAACTTGTCATTTTTCAATATGATACTCATTAGCAACTACACACATTGATTTATTTATCTCATAAGAATAATTACTAAAATACCCTTAAACAATAACATCATTCATGCATTAACAACATGGTACATCATAAACAAGTGTTTAACATTTCTATCCCTATTCCAACTCCTTCTTTATTTAACATACCTACATATAGCATAAAAGTTATCATGCTTTTTTTTCTTTTTAACAAACAATATAAGAAACCATAACCATATCATGCTAAGCATACAAAACATGCATAAAATCATACTAAACCCTAAATGTGCTAGCATGCGTTTTTCATATATTTAAGGGAGGATTAACGGTTACCTTAATCCCGCAAAATATCAATCTTACCAAGCATAATTAGCAACTCAACACCTAAAAATAATATCCATCATATTTATGTTAGAAATAAGAACCAAAGCATAAAACTTTATAAATTTTAATTAATAAAACACTTAACATAAAATACCATTTTACCTTAAAAATTATCCAAACTATTTTTAAAATGAAGGGGAGCTCACGCTGCATGAACAGCGTGAGTCTCATGCAAAATTATGGGGAGAAAAGGGTTCGAAGGGGGTGAAGGGAGAAAAATAAACCATTTTCGGGTTAGGGTCTTTAGGCTAGAAAAGAGGGTGGTTAGGGGAGGTTCTAAGGCAGGGGAATGGTGCAGGAGTGTAGAGGGGGTGTAGGTGGAGGCTAAGGGTGGTTTCACGGTGGCTCAAGCCGGCGGAGAGGCGGCGAAGTTGGCTGCCGAGAAGGGTCGAGGGGGAAGGGTTGAGAAGGAAGGAAAAGTGGAGGGAAAAATTGAGGGGTGAAAGGGCTGTTTTCGGCCAAATAATGGATGGCGGTTGTAGAGGGGGTTGCAGGGTGTCGAACGGTGGGTTGGGTGGCGGCAGAGGTGGCCGGACGGCGGCGGTAGAGGCGGTTGCAGGTGGCTTGGCGGTAAGGGGAAAAGTTGGGAAGAAAAAGGAAGAGGAGGAGAAAGGGGGAAGTGCGGGGCTCGAAGGGGCTGTGTGGTGGTGCAGGGTGGTAGTAGGCGGTGGCAGAAGGCGGCGCAGGGGGTTGGTGAGGCGGCAGGAGCGGCGGACGGTGGTGGCGACGCAAAACAGGGTGGAGATGGGAGAGGAAGAAAATGAGAGAGAGAAGGGAGGATCGGGGGTGAGGGGCTCGACAACAATGGGCAGGGAAATGGCTGAAGGTGAGAAGAAAAAGAGGAGGAAGGGTAGGGGAATAGGGGCTGATCGGAGGGCAGGCTTAGGGTGGCAGGGCATCGCAGGGTGGCAAGGGAAAGGAGGGAAGAAGAAGGAAACAGGGAGGGGCATGCGGGCTGGTCCAGGGCCGATTTGGCTCGAAAAAGGAAGGAAAATGACGGGGGAAGAGAGAGAGGGAGAGGGAGCAGGTGGTGGCAGCGATGGGTGCAAGCGGTGGCAGCAGGCATGGCGTCGAATGTGCAGGTGGTCGGGCGTGGAGGAGAAGAGGGGAGAAGAAGAAAGGGACGGGGCGGCTTGGACCGGCGTAGAAAGAGAATAGGCAGCCGGCCGGTCCAGGGGGAAAAAGGAGGGACGGGCCAGGGGTGCCGTGCGGCGCGCGAGGGAGAGAAGGGGGGGAGGGCCTGGCCCAACGCGCGTAGGAGAAGGGAGACAGGCCTGGCTCAGCGCACGACCCAAGGGAGGAGAAGGAAAAGAAAAGAGAAAAAGAAAAGAAGAAAGAGGAAAAAGGAAAAAGGGAGAAAGGGCAAAATGGGGAATGGAAAAATAGGACGGTAATTTAATTTAATTTATAAAATCATAAAACATAATATTCTTGGTAAATTATTTAATTTAATAGTTTAATTTATTATAATCTAATATTTTAGTTTAAAAAGGATAAAGTTGGTAAAATATTAGTTTTGGAAAATTATTTAAATAAAACAATATGATAAATAGCAAAATATTTATTTTTAATTTATTAAATAATTTTATCCAAATTTAAATACTCTAAAATCCATAAAATAATTAAAATAAATAATCTAAAAGCAATTCTATTCCAAATAAAAGTAATTTATTAAAATATAAGTTTTCGAAATTTTTGGGGTATTACAGTTCCATTTCTCTCTACATTAGGCATAGGTTAGTTGATGATTATACCTATTTCATGATTTATATGGAGATAAAATTTCTTTAATTTAAATTTAAAAATGCTTCTTTATTATCTTAAAAACAAAATTTTATATTTCAAAATTTGTGATTGTTATAAGATGGCATTAGTGCATAAGGGTTTTGAATCTTGATGTTACATTATAAAAAATAATTTCTTATATTTCATTTAAACATAAAGAATCTAGTTTAGTCTATGAATGATCATTTATTTAGGGTTGTAGTTGGCCTCAATATTAAGATAAAACTAACTTCTGGCCGTATGTCAACTGTGTGACCTGCATTTATACAAACTACGTAATTATTAGTTGCTTTTTCTACGAAATTCGATATTTTAGAACTTCAATGGTTGTGAAAAACAATTTCAAGAATTTCATGCAAATAGTAAGGGACCACTTAGATAGGTAGCTTCAGTGTGAGGAGGCTTTATAGGTATCATTTCCACCTCCTTTTCTAGTGTGAACATTACTGGATTGGCTTTGTAGGCTCATTCTTCATCACTTATTGGTATTCGAGTGCCAGGAGGACTCGTACATGTTAGAGTATTTATTAAGGAACTTTAAGAAGATATTTGTAGGCAATAGCTACCCCTTGGATAAGGGGCTAGACATTTGAGTGTTCCATAAGAAACATCATGCTAATTAATAGTGGAGAGGTTGACATACAAGAAGAGCTCCTATAGATCTATGGGAGACTTTCACTGAGATGTTAAGGGCACTTTTCTACCCTACTAGCCTAATGATAGAGAAGTACAATGTTTTTATAGAATTATGTCAAGTTATGTCAATAATGGTGGAGCACTAGAGCCACTATTTGGACCTAGTTCATTTTATTTTAGAGGTCGATGTTGATGAGAGGTTGAAGATTCAATGATTTTGGTTGAGGTTGAGTTTGATACTTCAAGAAATTTTGGTGGAGCCTCATGTGTAACGTTCCTAGGCTATATACAACTATGTCTTAGAGGCATACCTAATTAAGCAAGCCCATAAACCCTAGTTAGGGCCCAAGTGGAGGATTTAAGATGTTAAGCATAAAGGGGGAGATAATAGGATGTAGACTACAATCAGTCATTAGTTGGGGATGATACCTCACTATGGAGGGTAGTTGAGTTAGTGAGTTATGAGGTGCTTCATATGCTAATGGTGTCATAAGAGTTGTCTAGGGATAGATTTTTGTTGACAACTAGTTTAGTGTCATAACAATTTTAGGATGGGGAAACGTCCTTCTATTTAGGGGTAATGTGCCACAAGGATGGAACAATTATAGGGTATAGTGGCTCCAATGCCACTAGCTCAAAAGGTTGAGCTAATAGATAGTGAAGCTTTTACGGATGCTCTATAGAAAAAGGTTTAGAGTCTGTGTACCTTTAAGATAAGGTAGTGTTTAGGAAGTCTTGTAGGACCACTACAGGTAGTTGGTCAATATGATCAATAAGTTGGATATTGATAAGTAGATATGTTTCTTCCCTTTCTTCTTATGTGCTATTCCACTCATGTTATTTACATGCCTTTTTGTTTGATGTCTTTGTAGAAAGGATAATTTTGATCCTTTTGATAAGATAAAGACTTTTATTGTGCTCCCATCTAGTTATAGACTTCCATCTATACGATTTTATAGAAATATGTCCTTATTCATTAGCAAAATTGAGGTTTTGGTATACTACATATATCATGAACTTTATGACTTTAACCCAAACCTCAGGATGGATATGTTATTGACATATTGAGCTATAATTGATTGCATATAGGAGTCTATGGGTCTTATGGGACCAAGGGGTCTATGGCCTCTTACGAAAAATAAAATTCTATACCCTTAGTAAGGTTGGTGTCCATGATTATGCTTGATAAGTTTGCACATAGGGATACCCACTCTTATTATGTAGTGCTTAGGATCTAGGTGTTAAGGATCCATTTATTGAGGGTATCCTTGTTTCACAAGATTTTCCATATTTATTTCCTAATGAGATCCTAGGTATGTTAACAGTGCATAGGGTAAATTATTTAATAAACCTTTTACTCGATACAAAGATATGTTAAAGACACCCTATTCCTTGGTGCTGAAAAAAATGTTAGCAATGTGCGCTCATTTAGAGGAGTTATTGGAAAAGGGATACATTTAACTCAGTATATTACCTTAAGGAGAACTAATACTTTTAGTAAGTAAAAGGATGACAGAGTGAGGCTCTATATCAATTAATAAGGACTACACTAGGTAAAGGTTAATAATCATTATCCTTTGTCTTGGATCAAAGACCTTTAGATTAGCTACGTGGGGATATAGTTTTTTCAAAGTTTGATCTCAAATTAGGATATCATTAGTTGAGTTTAGCTGAGAAAAACATACTTAATACAATATTCAAGACTATGTACGCCCATTATGAGTTCCTCATGATGTCATTTGGACTAACAAATGCACTAATGGTGTTCATGGATGACATTTACTATATCTTCTAGTAGCACCATTGATCAATGTGTTGTGGTCTGCTTAGAAAATACCTTGATTTACTATAAGACTTAAAAGGAACATTAGAAACAACTTGGGTATATTTTATCTTTAATGATGACCCATCAATTATATAGCAAGCTATTAAAATGTGAGGTCTAGTTTGATCAGGTAGATTTCCATGGTCGTGTCATCACAAAGGATTGTGTGTCAATGAATCCTTCAAATATCTAAGTCATACCAGAGTTGTTAGCGTCAACTAATGTAAGGAAGGTAGATAGTTTTCTAGGACTGGCAAGCCACTAGAGACTTGTTATCCAATGTTTTCCATATTACTCGTCCTTTGGCTCCTTCTTAAGGAGGACATTGTGCTTTCATTGGGATGAGAAGTGTCTTGAGGATTTCTATGAGCTCAATAGGAGGCTTACTTCAGCTTCAATTCTTACCTTATCATTGAGTATAGAGGGGTTCAAGGTGTATGGTGATGATCCAAGCTTAGTTTAGTATGTGTATTGATGCAATAAGGTAGGATTGTGGCATATGCTTCTCATGAATTAAAGAATCATGAGTAGAGCTATATCACTCATGACCTTGAGCTAGCTATGGTAGTTTTTTCCTTGAACACATGGAGACATTACTTGTATGGAATGTAGTGTAAGTTATACGCATACCATAAGAGGCTCAAGTATATCCTCATTGAGTGTGAGCTGAACATGAGACAACAAAGGTGCCCAGGACTATGATTTGGAGTTATCCGTCCACGAGAGTAAGGTAAAAGTTTTAATGGATGCTCCTAGTAGAAATTTTTCACACTTTTTAGGTTTGTTGCTATTTTGGAATAGATTAGCAAGATCTTCATAATTTAGGCATTGAGATCATTAGGTTCAAGGATCTTGAGACATAGTTGAGTGCTCTCTCGAACACACCAACAATTTTCTATGAGATTTGATCTAGCTAGCCAAGAGATGCCATGCTTGAGTAAATTAATTGAGCTATAGAAAAGGGTAGAGTGGTGAGATTTAAGATTTTTGAGGATGCTAGTATCTAATTTCAAGCTAGATAGTAGGTTTCAAATAGTTGCAAGGAGTCTAAGTGGAAGATTCTAGCTGAGGGTAATCGAGCAGCTTATTCCATCAACCTTTGAGGGGTTAAGATATATAAGGGCTTGAAGTAGATATATTAGCGGCCCTAAATGAAATAGGAGGTTAGAGGCTTTGTGGCTAGATGCTCAACTTATTATAAGGTGAAGGTCAAACAAAAGCCTCTGATAGAGTTGTTTCAACTAATGGAGGTTCTAGAGAAGAAGTGGAACAACATGCTAATTTATGTTATTGTTAGGTTACTAAGTAACCACAATGGTTCAAATTCATTTTTAGTTGGAATTGACTAATTGACCAAATCATAAGTAATTATACAAAAGAAGTTAACCTGGAATGTTGAGCATATGGCTAGTGCTTACAGGAATTTAACCAAGGACATTATTTTTAGCTAAGACTCTAGATTTTTATCTCACTTTTGGAAAAAGGTACAAGAAGCTTTTCAGACATATTTGAATATGAGCACTACTTTCCATCAAACTATAGACAATTAGACGTAGAATACTATTCATACTTTAGAGGATATGTTTTAGGCATGTGTAATTGAGTTTTAAGGTAGATGAGAGGATCATCATCTAAGCATAGGGATGAAACCTTTTGAGGTAATCTATGGATAAAAATACCATAGTCTTTTGTGCTGGAGTGACTCAAACAAGATATTCATGGTGGTACAAAAGATGGTAGAAGGCACTACCCAATATTTCAAGCTATGTAGAGATTGGATGAAGGCCACCCAAGATAGGAACAATATTTATGCACATCTGAAGAAGAGGATAGATAGGATGGAGGTAGATGATCATGTGCTTTTGAGAATTTCCTCTACAAGTGGTGAGATGCATTTTTGTCAAAAGGGAAAAATTAGCCTGTGGTATATTAGACTATTGGATAGGGTTGGAGAGGTTTGTTACCATCTTACCTTACATATTAAGATTTTGTATATGCATAACTTTTTTATTATCTATCAATTAAGGAGGTACATAGAAGATCCATCACACATCATTTAATTAGAGATGATTGAGCTCAACAGCAGGGTATCTTATGAGGAGTGATCGCTAAGTATCCTTAGCACCAAGACTCATAAGATTGGTTTGAAGGACATCAAACAAGTGAAGATCCTATTGAGGAAGCTAGGGGGAATCTAAGGAAGAGATCAAGATG
Source organism: Tamarix austromongolica (assembly GCA_039764185.1). NCBI lineage: Eukaryota > Viridiplantae > Streptophyta > Magnoliopsida > Caryophyllales > Tamaricaceae > Tamarix > Tamarix austromongolica. Next base: position 124,460,601 of record CM077809.1, read on the forward strand.
ATGTATTTATATCTTTTAATTATGTGTGTTACATGGGTAACACCATCACTTTTATGGGGATAGTACCCCCTCTAGTCTACTAAACCTTAGCTATTATATTTATTTTACATGACAGCTTAGGAATTTGTTATGTTTTGAGATTAGAGTTATATATTCTTTTATGGAATCTTAGGATGAAGTCAATTTTATGGGAGTAGTGTTATAATACCCTATACTAAAATCCATCAAATTTTATGAAAAATTATGTTAATATAACACAAATGACGTTTTGTTTTGGAAAGGACATAAAATCTTAATAAAGTTGTAAATTTTACGCACACCAATTAACTAGTTTGCCTATCTAATTCACATATACGCTAAGAAAGAGGAATATTTTTTCCAATAAATATTTACCTCGTTTACTCAAACTGATCAATTCGCTATCATGATATTTCTTATCCATTCTTAAATTTCCAATTCAATCTCTTTTCCATATTTATAAAAACTTCTAAATATATTCTATTTGTGTAGATGAGCATATTTTGATGCTTTTGGATTATTTTTATATTATTTAGATTAATTTATTATTTTTAGTTAACTTAATTTCCCCAAAAACCACTATCAGAGTCATATCTCACATGTTCCTTTTCTCTTCTGGCAACCATGGCTTTGTGTTTGAATTTGTACATCATTCCCTTTACCTACAAAACATGTCCCATGTCTCTTCTTGATCACACCTTACTTACTTTACCTTAATATTTATTTGTTTATACTTTCTTTTGCCACAGTCAACCTAAGTCAAACTTCCTTCACATCGTATCATATGCATTTGCTAATTTTCTCCCTTTTCCTTTGTGAAAATTTCCAAGTATTGCGCAATCACCATTTTATACCTTTTTCTTCTCTAATAGGAATAAAAAAGAGGCTTACTTCTTATTCCCTCTACTTAGTTGAAATTATTATCTCATCTTTCTTCTCCTGATCTTAGTGTCAAGTCTACCTTATTTCTTTTAAGGAACAAAGTTTTAATTTTTTTTTTGGTTGGTTGAGGACCTTATGCTTTAGTTATGAGTTTCATTCTTCAGAAATGTTATCTTCAATTATTTTTCTTCTCCTTCTTCTAATTTCATTTTCATTATTCTTTGAAAGGGAATTTTAAAGATTTTGATTCTTAATTCTCTTTGGAATTGAGGTTCTGACAGATGACCTTTAATTTAAGATTTTTGTGCTAGAGCAATTTCTTACATTTAAAATATTCTTATCTTATATATCAATATGGTCTTTTGTGGCTTATTATGGATCCATTCTTCTAAGAGTGTTTTTGTGTTGAGCATTAGTTGATTGTATTCAAGGATTCAAGCATGTGATAGAATTTTCTTCATGAAATTTAAGCATGTTTTGGGTTTCCGAAAATTATCTGTGATTTTGTAATTATTTACTATGATTTATTATAATACAAATATTACCAAGTATCCATGTGATTTTATATATAAATCATATCATTTTATTCATTATAGGACATAGAAGAAATATAGGACTAATGTGGATCACAAGTCTAGGTGTTATTTTATCCATACTAATTGATTAGTTAGTTCAATCCATTGACTCATTTTTTGAACAGTCCCTCGGTTTAGAAATTGTATTGTTTGGTTGTGAGACTAGTAGATTGGTTAGATGAAGAAGTTGACTGGTTCCTATTAGATGTCTATTTGTTTGCTAAACCCATTGACATGTGACCTTGTGAAAAGAGTGATATGGACTCTAGTTAGAACCAATAAATAATTATGCCAATCCCATAGACTTTATTCCCAAGAATAGATTCATCGCTGAGACCATCAAGTTGATTGTTCCACTGGTGTTATTTATGGTTCATGTCTCGTATGACCAAATAAGTCGACATGCCTTAGGGAATGATTGACTAGTCAAGCTATGTTCTACCATGTTCGTTGTTAATTGTTCTTATCTTTAGCTTACTATATTAATAAATACATGTAATTACAACATTTTTGGCATGTTTACAACAATGTTTACCATAGAATTAATGTGCATCATAATGATAATAATTGGCCATAAATTGGTTAAGTTTGGTGTCATCTCTAAACACCTAATAGGTTGCATATATCATTCATGATATCTTTCATGTTTTCACGAGGAAACTCCCAATCTTGGTAACAATGAATTAAATTTTGATTTGTGATATCACTTTGTAATTAATAAATAATGGATTAAGAATTTGGTAGAGCCTTTTTCATTAAATCTTAGTATACCTAACCTAAGGTCAGTGGTTGGGTTTTCCTATGAATTATATTTCACTCTATATCTATTTCCTTCCCTATTAGGTTATTGTCAGTAGATAGTTATGCACAGGTTTGGGATTATACTATTGTAGACCAACATGGCATTGGTGTCCATTTTGGATTGCTGAGGTATCTTAATACAAGCAACCTAGCACTTTATATTGTCTATTGCTTAGGTGAGTGATGTATCCCAACTTTTAGCCTTTGTAGTAGAGGCATTCATGATGGGGTGGGTGAGATAAAATAATATGAGCCCCCTGATGTACTTCAACCATGTGTTGTGGATATGGTATCCCTGGAGAAAAGACTCTTTGATGTATTCTAACCTTGTGTACTAGGTGTGGTATCACTTTATATGTGTATGCTGCCATGTCTTTTGTTCCTAGAGGAAAACTAGATGTGGTCAACCGATAATCTTAATAACTAAACATTATTTGATATCTAAAGGAAGATTTATAATATTGTTTACATTGGTTGGTATAATGCATTTACTATATTATTATTCTTCCATGAACTCCATGTAAGAATGCCTTATTATACTACTACCATGAGTTTGAGTTTTATTTTATGTTAGTGTACTTATCACCATGCTACTATGTGAATTAAATGTGCTAACTACTTGATATATATTGAAATGCCCCAGAATTATTTCTTTTGATATATTATTAAATAAGGATTTATTGGGAAATTAATTTAATTTATTATTTTATTTGGAATAAAAGGGATTTATTTAGGGCAATTTAATAGGAACTTATGAATATTTTTTTATAAAGAAAAAGCTGGGCTTTTTGTTATTAAAAATGAATTTAGGAAAAATACTTTTAAAACCCTAAATTAGCCTAAAAAGAAAATTTAATATTATTAAATTATTCAAATTAATTTATTTAAACCCAAAACCTTAAATTTTCCTTTTTCTCTTTTTCCTTTTTCTTTTTCTTTCTTTTCTTTCTTTCTTTTTTTTCTCTCCCGCCGGTTGGGCTTGGCGCGGCCCAACCTACCTCTCTTTCTCCTTTCTCCACGGCCCAGCGCCGTGCCTCCTTCATGCGGCATTTCAACGCCACGTTTTAACTCATTTTTGGATGAGACGCTGCGTCCCATTTAATGGCCAATTTAACCGGCGCGACCGGCTCGATTCTCTCCCTTTCCATTTCTTTCCCGGCCGACCGGTTCACCCCCTCCCTCCTTCCTTCTTCCTCCACTCTCCTCCGTCAACGCTACTACAACTCCCACCCCCAAAAATGGTAGAGCCGGCTACGAGGACTCTGACCGACCGAATCACCTCTCTTTTTCTTCGCGAAACATCGACCCCAACCCAAACAATCGCCGGTCAATTTCTACCACCAGCCACCAAAGCCCTAGCATTCAATACCATCCAGGCGACTCCCAAAACCCTAATAACCCATCTAAACTCTATAAATAGCCTAGTTGTGGATGTTTTTGAAGCTTCTTCTTTCTCAAAACCCTAAGTGAGAACCACCCACCACCGCGACTTCAGACTCATCTTTTAACGCCAATAGCCAACCTCAGCGCCACCACCACATTCCAAAATCTTCCTTGCAATTCCCTCTAGCTAACTAAACCCTTCACATCCTTCGATTCTTCTTGCATGAGTTAACATAACCGTGCAAAGTTTGCTGCTCATCTCGCCAGAATTTTTACCCCGAAAACTTAAACCACCGTCCGCAGCCACATACGCAACTTCTGCCACCCTATAAACCACCCAATATCTCCTGCTAAGTCTCCTCCACTGAACCATAAGCTTATTTGATTTTTCTCCTTGCCTCTTTTTCTTCTTTTTTGCCTCTCTTAGATCCATTTTCCGGCCACCTCCAGGAACCACCGCCGGTGCCATCCATACCCTCCAACTCAAGGTAAAACCCTAAATCTTCTAAATACTTACTTTCAATTTATTGATATTTATGATGCTTTTACCCTAATTTTTAATGTTAATTCGATTTTAATTATATTATTATAATTTTTATTATTATTGTTATCAACTGTATCTTAATTTCCAAATTTTGTTGACAGATCTAGGGGTATTATTGAGTAAGATAAATTATTATTCTCGAATTTTGCTTATTTAATGGAATTATTACATGTGTAATATTATTATTAATAATATTATTAATATTATTATCATTAGTGTAACTATTTAATTAATGTTGTAATTATTTCAAGAGCGGCAGAGACCAAAAATTCTAATTAAGCCTCGCACTTTTACTTTTTATTAATATTATTAACATTTTTAACATTTTTTCTAATTATATTGTTATTATTATCATCTTTGTTAACTTTATATTATAAGTGTATATAACTTTATTATCATTATTACAATTTTGAATGGTATTATTATTAAATTGGGCTGGTTCAAAAACCACCTTGTAATTTTTAAGAATTTTGGTATTATTAATATTAATTTTCTACTAATAAAAGTATCGTTAATGATATTATACTTATTATTATTATTATTATTATTATTATTATTATTATTATTATTATTATTATCATTATATTATCATTACTATTTTGGTGAAGGGTGGAAACCCTTATATCACCACCCCTTTTCGAATGGAAATAGTAATTTAGTTGTATACTTAAGTAATATTTTGTATAGTTAATTATTGTGTAATATTATTTTAATTAAAAACTTAATCTTAGAATAAGTTAGAGAATAATAAAATTTTATAAGGGAGCCTAATTGTAGTATAATTTCATATAATACGTGAACCCATTCAAACCCCCACAAGTGGAATAGGAGCGTGCACCAAGACCGGTGTCGTATTAAGTAAGGGTGTTACTAAGGCCATTTGTGTGTTTATATGCATTATGTGCTTCATTTGCCATGTATTCTATCTTATCATTATTAATTATGTTATATATGATATGATGTGGAGTCCACATATGATCTTGGGTTGTTATATGGCATGAGTTTTATTTGTATGTGATGATATGCGATGTGGCCTTAAGACATGCATGTTAGGGTTCACACGATGTTATTAATATTGCATGGTGTTAGGGTTTCACATGATGATATTAATGTTGCATGGCAATATTAGGGTTGCATGGAAGTGTGGTACGTTGTATGGCGATATTAGGGTTGTATGGGAGTGTGGTACGTTGCATGGTAGTATTAGGGTTGCGTGGGAGTGTGGTACGTTGCATGGTAGTATTAGGGTTAGATGGATGTCTGGTAAGTTGCATGGAAATTAGGGTTTGCATGGAAATGTGGTACGTTGCATAGTAGTATTAGGGTTGCATGGAAGCGTGGTATGTTGCATAGGAGTTAGGGTTTGCATGGAAGGGTGGTCTATATGGAGCTAGGGTTCGCATGGAAGTGTGGTATGTTGCATGGGAGTCAGGATTGCATGGTTTGTGTGGTGCTAAGGTTTTCATGGGATCTAGGGTTTGCATAGGAGCTAGGGTTTTCCATAAGAGCTAGGGTTTGCATAAGAGTTAGGGCTTGCATGGAGTTAGTCATGCATGTCTGAATCAACGATTTTGATTAAGATACTTAAGATATTAATTATATAAAGTGGAAGATGGTTGAGACGGGACCTAACGATCCACCGGTTCGGAAGAGTGGTTAGGATTTTTAACTTATGTGTGACCAATCCACCGATTATAATAGTGGTTAGAGCAAGATGCTCTATGAGTAAACCGATCCACTGGTTATAATAGTGGGGGTTCCGGAGCTCAACAGAAATAAACTAGAGTTTCATTAAAATACCTAAAAGAAATTAATTACTTACAGTGGAATACCATGTGATACGGGGCCAACCAATCCACCGGTTTGGAATAGTGGTTAGGATGCGTAGTCCTATGTGTCTCTGTTCCACCGGCTATAATAGTGATTAGGGCATGATACCCTATGTGCCTTCGATCCACTGGCTATAATAGTGGGGGCTTCACTACTCACATGGTTTTGATAAAAGCATGGTGTGAATCAATTTCCGATAAGAGATTAATTAACTAATTAATCCGGACTATAAATGGACCTTTCTTTATATCCACTGAATGATGGTTTATTATTGTGTTATTATGTTTTCCTTTATGCTTTTTTATTCTTATGCCTAGTTATGTGGATTTTGTGTGTTGGCCTTTGTACTCGGTTACCTTATTCAGTACGTAGCGTACTGATCACCCCTTTTGAAATGCCCCAAAATCTTAATTTCTATTATCTATTACTAAATAAGATTTTTATGTGGGAGTTTAACCAAAATAATTCATTTTTATTAAAATAAGAGGAAGTTAATTAGGTTAAACCAAAAAGGAAATTTAAAAGTGTTTCAAATAGGAGGAATTGTGGTATTTTATGCTAATTAAGGATTTTATTTTAGAAATTAATTAAACAAATTACTTTATTTAAATTAAGAAGAATAAAATCGTTTCAAATTAATATAAACTTAATAAATAATTTAATTGTAAGAAAATTTGAGTATTTTTCCTAATTAGTATGGAGGTTAAGGAAATTTATCTAAAATAGTCTAAACTAAGCAAAAAGGAATTTATTTAATATCTTATAAATATTAATATTCTAAATAGCCCAAAAATATTCTAAATAATTTATGCAAAATCCCAAAACCCTAAGTAAGCCTTCCTTTTTTCCTTTTTCCTCTTTTTCCCTTTTTCTTTTCCTTCTTTTTCCTTTTTTTTTACTCGCCCCGCCGAAGTTGGGCCTCGACCGGCCCAACTCCCCCTTCCTTTCCTTCTTCTCGCCGCGGCCCAGCGAGCCCGGCCGCCCATGAGTCAAACACCGCGTTTCGACGCTGAAGTCGCTGAAACGCCGCGTCGCGATAAGGGAAATAATAACCGTTGTCAGACCGACTCAGACGCCGAGTTTTGCCCAAATATAACCCAAAACGCAGCGTTTCATTTAAGGGGGAAATAACTGCCGCCGCCCGGCCGGTTCCCCCTTCCCTTTTTCCTTTTTCCGTTGGACCGCTGGTCCAGCCTCTTCTTCTTCTTCTTCTTCTTCTTCTTCTTCGTCCCTGTGCCGTCGTCATTCACCGCCTGCAACACGAAATCTTGCCGGAGAAGAAAGGCCTGCAACGATAGCTCCAACTCTGGTCATTTCGCCCCTCTTCTCCTCGTTGACTTCCCTGTGGACATGACAAATCAATCATAGCCCTTCTCCCACACGAAATCTCTCTCTCTCTCTCCCCGACGAGTCTTAGTCTGCAACTGCTGACCTGCTCCGGTCAGCCCTGCCGGACACGCATCCACCTAACCTCCGACCTCCCTCGCACCCTTGTCGTTTTCCCGTGCCAATTTGTCCTATAAATAGACCCAACCATTTCCTTAATCGGGTTCGACAATTGGGAACCCAAGTAGAGCAAACCGCACGCCGCCCTGCCTTCAGACGGCCGTTCTCCGCCGACAGCCACCCTTACCACCTACCCTTGCCACCAAGATACTCCCTGAACCTCCCTCTACACAACCAACCACCTTAGACTCCCTACCTTGTGCCGCACGTGCCGCCCTGGCCGTGTGAAAACCTCTCCCCAAATCGACCCCTTCCAGCCCTGCGCCACCTTCGTGCCGCCGCCACCGGCTGTGCCGCCGCTTGCAGCACCATCACCACCCCCTAAAACAACCAGGGGTTCCTGGTCTACCACCCTATACCTCCCATTTCTCCTAGTTTCTCCTTCCCTAGCCTCCACACCCATTTTTTTCCCTTTTCTCCCTTCCTCCACCGCCGCGCCGCCGCTGCCGCCACCACCTCTCAGCCAGGTTGCCCAACACCCTGAACCCTAAATCTTAAAAATAATTAAATAAATAAAAATGGTTAATGATTTAATATTATTAACTACTATTATTAGTATTATTATGATTAATATTGACATTATCATTATTATTACTATATTATTATTATTATTACTAATACTACCACCCTCATTATTATTACTAGGACCCAATCCTCCCCTAAGAACTTCTAATTAATGGTATTAAGCAATACAAGACCCTATTAAGTTATTATTATTGTTAATATTACTAGTATTACTATTATTATCCTTATTATTGCTAGCACTACTATTATCGTTATTATTATTATTGTTATTATAATTATTATTGTCATTTATTACTATTATTATTTTTATTACTATTATCATTATTATTATTATTATTACCATTATCGCATGTGTTACTTTAATTATGACTAATATCCTTAGTACCTTAAATATTACTATTATTATTATTATTATTATTATCACTATTATTACTATGATTATTATTCTTATTATTATTATTACTATTACTACTGGTGTTATTGTTATTATTAATATTATTATTATGAGCATTATTATCATTATTACTACTATTGTCATTATTATTATTATTATTATTATTATTATTATTATTATTATTATTATTATTCCCATGTTTATCACTCTAACTATGACTGATGTTGTTATTATCTTTGCTATTATTATTATGGTAGTATTCTTACTATTATTAGTGTGATTAACATTATTATTATTATTATTACCCTTATCATTATTATTATTATTATCATTACCGTTACTATTACTATGGTTATGAGGTTGTTGCTAGTATTATTATTATTATTATTATTATTATTATTATTATTATTATTATTATTATTATTATTACCTTTGTTATTGTTTTGTTGTTGTTGTATTTAATGCATTTATTATTTTATCGATTATTACCATCGCTATTATCCTTAACATTATAATTTAATAATATTACCTTAGTATTTTTGTTATGCTTAGTATTGCCACAACTATTGTATTGTTATCATTATTATTGTAATTATTATTATGGGTATTGTATTTTACTATCATTATCGCTATCATTACTATTATTATTACTATGGTTAATACTAGTGTCATTATGTTATCTTTCTAACTATTATTGCTATCGCTATTATTCCTATTAGTATTATTTCTAGTACTCTTACTATCATTTGTATTATTACTATTATTATTGTTGTTATTAATAATATTATTATTATTATTCTTGTTATTATTATTTTTGTTATTATTAATATTATTATTGTTGTTGTTGTTATTATTATTGTTGTTATTATTAATATTATTATTGTTATTACTATTATTATTAGTATTATTATTATTGTTATTATTCTTATCATTATTATTATTATTGCTACTATTATTATTATTATTATTATTATTATTATTATTATTATTATTATTTTCATTACTACTACTCCTTCTACTATTATTATTGTTATTATTATTATTATTATTATTATTATTATCATTATTATTATTATTATTATTATCATTATCATTATTATTGATATTGTCATCTGAATGATTATGGTTGCGTTATTATTTTATTATTATCGGTAATATTACTATCAATAATGCTACTACAATTTCAATTATTACTATTATCATTATTATCATTATAGCCATTATTATTCTTATTATGAGTACTATTATTATAAGTAGTATTCTTATTATTGTTAGTATTATTAGTAATTATTATTAATAATATTGGAACCCTCACCTTAATACTCTGGATTTCGCTAAAACCTACTTTAATTAGTGATAACCCGTTTAAACTATTGTGAGAATAGTAATAACCCTACCCTTTATTTATAAACCCCTATTATTAATATTAGCCTTAGTATTAGGCCATGATAGGGGTAAGATAGGAATTATGATAATTTGGGTAGAGGGAGATTGACCCTTAGTATTTCTTCCTTATAGGTGAACCGGGTCAAACCCCAGGAGGTGTAGGAGCGTGCTCCAAGCCCGGCGCCGATTTAGGTAAGGACGTAACTAAGGCCACCTGTGTGTATTGCATGTTTTACCTGTCTTGTATGCTTTGTGCGGTTGTATGCTATAACCTGTATATTATCTGTGTATCTGTGTAGCGCAGCATGGAACCGAGGTACGTTCTTGTGCTCTCGTCTGTACTAATATGTTGTGGTACAAGTATGATGTGATGTGATGTGACCCCTACGACATGCATGCTAGGTTATGTGAGGAAGTGTTGTAAGGTGGGGACTTGAAAAAGAAAAATAAGCAATTAAGATAACCAAAGGGAAGTACGTCGGTTAACATAGGCATGGACGACCTAAGGAATTCATAATTTTTGAGATGATGAGGAAAAGGGGGAATCAAATAAATGGAAGAGTGGGAATAAAATAAGGTTGCATGGGGGAAACTAGGGTTTGCATGGAAATGATATAGTTGGCATGGTGGAAATGATAGGGTTTGCATGGGAAGGTTAAGATCCGCATGGGGGCGAACCTTACGTATGAAAAGTTACCATGGGACGTGAGGAAGATAGTGGAAGGTCTGTTTGGGAGTTTGGAGACTCGAGGTGAAATATAGTACGCAGGGTCATATAAGGGACCCGATTAGGGTTTTGGGAAGAATTAGTAATCTGAAAAAGGCGAAAGAAAAACGATTAAGGGTGAGTGAGGTGTGGGTTGAGAGTGAGAGTTTATGTTATCAGGAATGATTATGGGAGTTTTGAGGAAGAAGGAATATTGGGTGAAAAGGAGAGGTTACTTGTGGGAAAAGAAAGGTACTAGAGTTGAAGTGGCCAACTAGAGTTTTGGGGTCACAGGTAGAATCGATGGGTAAAGCAATATGACTTGGGGACTGGACCTGAATGAGATGAGGTATTGAGGATAGATGAATAAATGGTAGAGGAGGTTGGACCACATAGGTCCAATTAGGGTTTCAAGGGAAACCCTAGAGACTAATGGCGGGTGGAGTCGATGTCACGAGGTGTTGTGCCTTAATTCATACTCTAGGAGTTGGTTTTTATGTGTATGTATAGCGGGGAATTGGATATCGAGGTGTGATAAGGGGTGCATGAGTTCCAAGATATGGGACGGGCCCTCCTGGGAGGATAAGTGCGGACATAGTTAGCCATGCATGTCAAGGGTAAAACACTTTCAATAAGATACGTTAAGATACTAATCACTTAAAGAGAAAGATGCTGAGCCGGGCCCAGACCGGTCCACCGGCAAATAATAGTGGCCAGGAGCCGGGGTGCCCTGGAGACCGTGCCACCGGCGAACAATAGTGGTCAGGAGCGTTTTGCCCTGTATGATTTCTGGTCCACCGGCTATAATAGTGGGGGTTTCCGTGCTCAGCAAACCAAACATAAAATCTATAAGACATGGGAAAATACTAAATACTTACAGTGGAACACCATGTGAGTCGGGGCCAGACCGGTCCACCGGCAAATAATAGTGGCCAGGAGCATTCTGCCCTGGAGACCGGTCCACCGGCAAATAATAGTGGTCAGGAGCGTTCTTCCCTGAGTTTATATATTCCGGTCCACCGGCTATAATAGTGGGGTTCCCGCACTCACATGGATTAATAAAGACTGTGTGTGAAATGGACATGTTAGTATTAAGGATAAAGAATAAGTCACCGGAAAGTACTCAGGCCTTATCTTGTGTGCTATTGCATGTTACTTATATGAATGTGTTATGTAGGCTACTTAGTGAGACTGTATGCTTGGCCTTAGCACACCTGCGCCCTTACTCAGTACAGGACCCGTACTGATACTACACTGGTTGAATGGGTCCTGTGATGATCCACCGATGGTGGGGAGCAGACCTTGATGCAGGTTTTGATCGGTTACTAAATTGGGGTGGAAGGCTTGACTTGAGTGAGTAAGTGGTCCGGATATTTACCCTTCGGAATTTGTTTTGTTTAATCGTATTTGTCTTTGGAAGTTACAAGTGTTGTATTTAAATTTTAAAGGGTTTATCGTACCTTATCCTTCCGTTATTTTAATTCCTCTGACATTTGGAATTTTAAATTGTACTTCCGAACGTAACTCTTGACTTTCGTACTCTGACTTCCTTATCACTTATGCCTTACTAATGATTTGTTTTGGTTCTAATATTTTAGCCTTAGCACTTAGTATCGGGTCGATAGTTGTGAATCGATCTGGTACTAAGTGTGGCGGTAATACCCCCGAATTTGTAGTTTTATTTGCTTGCTTCCGCTAAACTTCTTTAAAATGTAACGAAATTTTTCAGTAGTAAATTTGGGGGTGTTACACCTTTCATGGGTGTTGCTCATTCCATTGAGTAGAAGGCTCATCTAACTTGCTACAGGCAGGAGATGTTTACTTTGACGAGATTGATGTCTATGGGACATCAAATGGGGCTGAGTGATGATTAGGCAGAATCAGTTTCGGAGTGGCGTTGCCAGTTTTCCATTGAGATTTTATTCCCAGTTTCTTTTAATTATGTGGAATGCTTCGTAAATAATTTTATGATTGTAGTTATTTCTTTTTCCTGAAAAACTACTCTCATATTTTGGATTGAATAAAAACTTATGCGTACCGAAGTCCCGTATTTATGAATTTGAATTATTATTAATGTTATGAGCTATTTTCTTAGCCTTAACACTTGGTACTAGAACGGTAGAAGTGAACCGGTCTGGTACTAAGTGTGGCGGATACATCCCCAGAATTTACGGTTTTAATTTATATGTAGTGTTTTGTTTTAAAAAAAATTATGTAAATTTAGGGGTGTTACAACTATGTTGGGAAATTTTGGTTCTTTTTGGTTAATTAAATTCTTGGCTTTGATTTTTCTATTTGTGTCTTGTAAAAATTCATGCTCCTTCTATCTACATTGTTGCTATTCTCATTATTGTCAATATTAGTATTGTAGTATTATTATTTGACCATGTATTCTTTCACGATAATACAATTTTACATTGAATCAAGTCTGAGTTACATGATGATCACACAGCTCTCATGGTTTATATGGGGATAACGTTCCCTAGTTTTTACTTTTGCAAATGATTTTACATTATCTTTAGGATAAAAATTTTTGGTTCAAAATTCGGGGGGTTTTATATAGTCTCCTTTCCTTAAGCTACTTGTGTATATTTCGGCCAAATATTGCCAATTTTACAAAGCAAAACATTTAAAATGTGTTGTGCCTTAGCTGCATCCATTAGGTACACAACAATGCCCCTAAATAGCCTCACGATACAAAAGCCCCAAACCCACTATCTTCTCATGTTTCCAGCCCCCAACTTGAGTACCTCACACATCATTCTAGTTATGTGTGTCTCTAGTTTTTTTCCCTCTAGTTACATCAAGTAATATCGTATCCAACTTGAGCATTGTGTGACTTAAATTGTGTAACACCCTATATTTTTATGAAATGTTGAATGAGAATTATACCAATTTTGGATGTTTGATTTTTAATTTATATTATATTTTTTTTACACAAAGTTTAAGTTTTCAAGAGAACCACTCGACTGGTTCATTATTTCAACAAAATGGCTTTTTTCTTGAATAAATAGATGGAGTAGTTTATCGAGCTGGGCATACTTTTTATGCTCATTTTCTTGGAAAATTTTATTATATTAAATTTTAACTTTTCTAACCAATCTCAAATTGTTCCTAAGAGATTTTTAGCCTTTTTCATGATACTTTTAGCTCAAAATATTACCTTAGATTGATCTAGAGGTTGGTTAAGATAATTATGTGGTAGATAGGACCTCAACCTTGTCTTCTTCCACCTCTCTTCTTTACACATTTATAAGATCAATGCTTCGATCTCAAGCACGATTCTAATTAGCTTGAAGATTCCTTCCAAGTTGACCTTCCATTACCTCTCTGATACGAACCCAAAGGGGGTACTCCCGCAGAGGGCCCCAGGGGTACTCCCCCGGGAAGAGCCCTAACTCCACCCAAAAGCTAGCTCAAGAGGTGAGGACTGACTCCCCCATATAAACTACCCAAAGATCCCCTCAGTAACCGATGTGGGAATCCCACATCACCCACCCCCTTTAGACTGCACGTCCTCGTACTGCCTCTGTCGGCGATCGGCACGCAAGACTGCAGGGAGGTTTGACTGAGGATAGCTCTGATACCAGATGATACGAACCCAAAGGGGGTACTCCCCCAGAAGGCCCCAGGGTTACTCCCCCGGGAAGAGCCCTAACTCCACCCAAAAGCTAGCTCAAGAGGTGAGGACTGACTCCCCCATATAAACAGCCCAAAGATCCCCTCAGTAATCGATGTGGGAATCCCACATCACTCTCTTATGAATTTTAATTTTGGACTAATTGACTTATATTGTCAATAAACATCAATTGAGCTATGGGGAATATGTCAACATTTCTTAGTCAAAATATGTTAGCTTAACTATTATTTGAATGGTTAGCATTATGGTTTTTGAATTCTCATCAGCTCTCCATGATTCTTCTTGATTGGTTGGTTATAAATAGCCTCAATCACCCCTTTTGTTCACCTTTCTTTCAGCCACCAAAAATTCTCAACTCTCTATATTCACCTTTCTCCTTTCTACACTTCAAACCTTATAGTTGATTCCTTGCACTCTTTTAATCCTTTCTCTATCTCTCTCTTATTCTAATTATTAATTAAAGAAGAGTTAGATTTTGGAAAAAGATTGTGTGGTTCAACTAAGCATTCCCTATTTGTACCTTAAGTATGGTATGTTCCATCATTCCCTTCTATTTCAATTTTGAATTTATTAAAACTTAGTATGAATTTTTTAGTTAAATATTGTTGTTTTAAGGTGTTAAAAGTTGATATTTTCATAGATTGAGATTTTTGGTTTAAGGGAGTTTTGGCTGTATCAAGTAAATGATTCTTATTTCTACAATGGATTATAAGTATTCATGTATGATTTGAGTTTCCTTAAGTTGATTGTGTATGTTGGCATGAATGTATATAGATTGCTGAATTTATCTGGATGTGTAGATTTTATATTTTGAGATAAAAGCATGAAACTTGAGAAAAATAAGTGGTAATGACTAAATTTTGAGTTATGCAATTTAATTAAGCTAAAAATGTATTATATAATGTTAGAGCATGTTATAATTGATTTTAATGATGGTTTATAAGCATGAGATGCTTGAAAATGATTGTTTGGTGATGTGATAGGAAAACATAATCAACTTGTTAGGTCAAACCAATCAACTGGTTATTTGAATAGTTAACTGGTTGGCCTAACCATTTACTCGAAAGCCTATAGAGACCTTGGTCTTGCTCTCTCCTTTAAACCTATAACTAGTTGGGTAGAACCGATCGATAGGTCTATGAAGTATCAATTGGTTTACCTAAACCAATTGACTAGTTTAAGGAATAGCAAGGGTTTTTTGGTCAGGTTATTTTGATCAGCTAGTTCTTGGAACTAATAGACTGATTGGGCAAAAACAATTGACTAGTTCAACTAGTTTATATGATTTTATTCTTTTCGGTTTGGTTATGCTTTAAGGCTATATATGAGACTATTTTCTAATTATTAAGAGGATAAAATATATATTGTATCATGGATTAATTACTAATGAATGGATTAAACGGATCATAACTTATGACATACTCTATAATTATTGTAAAGGCAAATTGGGTATACCACTTATGACATCCCCAATTAGCTCTCGGGTGTTAGTCTGTCTTTAGCTATTTATTAATGCCTTTGGGAGTTACCTTCAAGTTGGATCCTTAAAGATACGGGTACCTTACCTACTCTAAACATTAATACCGTATGAGTGGGTACGGATACTAATGGGTTTGGTTACCTAAGTTGTTGTTTTCGTTCTGGACTCATGTCCAAATTGCTTAGCTTTGGCGTGGACTATGTCCATTCTCGTGATTGGCTTTGACCTAGACTTATGATCTCTTTGGTGATTAACTTTGGCATGCACATTATGTCCATTTACTTGGATAGGCTTCCATGATGTATGAGACTTGATGTGGATCAAAGTGGAGGAAGAAGTGCAGGATCTATCACCTATTGTTTCAATCTGAGGCAGGTTTAAGTTGAAGAAAAATTCTTGGTTTAATGCCAATTAAATCCGAAATGTCTATAGGTTAAAATGATATTACTTCTTTTAATGTAAGGCACATTTCAAGGGTCTAAGATGAAGAATACCCGAGCACTTCTTCAAACAAGATAAGACTCTAAAAGAGAGGATAAACGCAAGCTATGCTTGAGGATTAGGTTTTCAAAAATTTCTATTATTCAACTTATCATTTCATATGCCATGCATATACAAGACATAAGTATATATAGGGGAGGGAGTCGACTTTAAGGCCTTAAACCTGCCAGTTTCTCCTCTTAATCCAAGCTACTTTAACTTACTTGAATTAAACCTATATAATACCTAATCTTACTCATAATATCATTATTTAAATAATATTAATGACTAACATTACAAAGCCACACAATCAACTATGGTACATACATGAAATTACAACAAAACCCTAGCTTACATAAAATATACTTAGGGTTTACAATAAGTTTAATATAACTAATGATAACATCACTATATCTTGTTGTAGTGTCATCCCATTTATTCCATAGCCTTGCATGTTTTGAATGCTTATACAATTTAAGTCTCTTTTTGTGTATTAACTTCTTCACCTTGGAAATATGTAATATATCTATAAGAATATCTTGAATCATTTTCAATACCAAGCATAGAAATGTTATCAAGAACATTTAAAATGATTGGCTCTATTATTAAGAATGTTAATTCTTCCTTACCTTGAGAATCATTAGAAACATGAGATACATTAGATGTACCGGTATCATTCTCCCTAAGTTGAGAAGAATTTGTCCTCAAATTATTATAAGTATAATAAGGAGACAAATCACCAACATTAAAAGTTCTTGAAATTACACCATAATGATCTAAAAGTTCAAGTTCATAAGTAGTATCCCCAAATTTTCTTAGCATTTTAAAAGGTCTGTCAGCACTGAGCATTAGTTTATTTTTACGTAAATTAGAAAATCTTGTTTACGCAAACGTAACCAAACTAAGTTACGAGCAGAAAATACCTATAGGGTTCTATACTTACTCGCTTGAGCTTTATACTTGCCATTATAAAGTTTAGTTTTGAAGGTGTCAAAGGCTTGATTAGCTTCTTATCCCTAATAAAATTCACCTTTTTTTCATGAGTTGTGTAAGAGGTGCAGCTATAGTAGAAAAATCCTTAATGAATCTTCTATAAAAAATAGCTAAATCTTGAAAACATCTCACATTATGAACATTTTTAGGGATATGCAATTCTTGTATAGCTCTAATCTTATTAGGATCCACTTTAATTCCCTTGTCACTAACAATATGGCCTAGGAAAACTACACTTGGAAGCATGAAGTCACATTTCTTAAGTTTTCCATAATGTTTAGCTTCCCTTACCTTATCAAACAGTTTCCTCAAATGCACTAGGTGATCATGCCCATTTATACTACACACAAGAATATCATCCAAAAATACAACAACAAAATCACTGAGGAAAGGTCGGAGAACTTCATTTATAAGTTTCATGAATGAGCTAGGTGCATTATATAGCCTAAAAGGCATAACCATCCATTTATAGAGACCATATTTATTTTTAAAAGCATTTTCCCACTCATCTCCATCTCTAATCCTTAGTTGATGATAACCACTTCTTAAATCAATTTTTGAAAATACTTGTTCTCCATAAAGTTCATCTAGAATATCATCTAACCTAGGCATAGGAAAACGATATTTGATAGTAATGTTATTCACTGCTCTTGAATCTATACACATACGCCAAGTACCATCTTTCTTAGGCACTAGTAAAGCAAGAACACTGCAATGACTCATACTTTCACTCACAAATCCTTTATCCATAAGCTCTTGTATTTGTTTTTTTAATTCCTTAGCTTCCTCTAGGTTACATCTATAAGCATGTTTATTTAGAAGAGGCATTCCAGGAATAAGATCAATAGCATGTTCTATACCTCTTTTAGGAAATAACCTAGGAGGTAAATCATTTGGAAATACATCATGATATTCATCAAGTAGCTTACTTCAATTAAGATTATCAAATTTTTGCTCCCAAAGTTTAGAATATTTAGCAACTAAAGCGTAGCAAACTCCTCCTTATTCTATACATTTTTCCATAGCCTTTTCATGTAAAAATAATCCCTTTTTATCATCACTCAAAGGCATATGATCACATAGAGAAGGTGTCAATTTATACAATTGTTTTCCCTTTTTCACCACATATTCATTTGTTAATCCATCATGAGTTTCTTTTCTATCATATTGTCATGGTCTCCCTAAAATTAAACAACAAGCATCCATAGGCAAAACATCACATAAAACTTCATCATGGTAGTCTCTAATGCAAAATGTGATTAGAGTTCTTTTGTTTACTCTATCTCCTTTATCTTTGTTTAGCCATTGTAAAGAATAGGGTTTAGGATGATTAGTAGTCTCTAAACCAATATTCTTAACCATTGCTTCACTAGCAACATTTGTACTTGAACCATTATGAATAATGAGTCTACAAACCATATCACCTATTTTACACTTAATCATAAAAATTTTCTCTCTTTGAGTAGGTGTCACATTAGGTTTAATTTGTAACACTCTTTGAAGAACAAAACATGGGTCTCCTTCCTTTTCACCCATAGTTAAAATTTCATTAGGAGATTCAATTTCTAGATTCTCATCATCACTATATGGTTCCATGTCTTCTATTTCACTCAAGGTTAAAAGCTCTTTGGTTAGGACATTCTCTAGCAAAGTGCCCATATCATCTATATTTGAAACATTATTTATTAGAAATTTCAACTAATTTATTCTTACCTTTTTCATCATGATTATTCCTTTTATCATATAAAGATGTAGTTTTAGGTGTAAAGGTATTCGAATAGGGTTTAGTTGAGGTTGAAACATTAGACTTAACATAGGCTTTGGATGATTTAGTTTATCTTTCAAATTTTAATGCAAACTTAATCAAGTCATCAAGAGAATCATATGAATACATATCAACTTTATGTCTTACCAAATTAATCAATCCACCTAAGTATCTAGCACATTTTTGTTCTTTTCTTTCTTGGACATCACATATAAGTGCTAGTTTTTCAAATTCTCTAGATTATTCTTCTACACTAAATAATCCTTATCTTAGAGTAGTAATTTTAACATACATATGTTTTTCATATTCTCTAGGCACAAATTTTTTTTCTTAGGTTCTTCTTATGTTTTTCCCAAGATTTATTTTTTGATTTC
This sequence comes from Tamarix austromongolica, assembly GCA_039764185.1. Lineage (NCBI taxonomy): Eukaryota > Viridiplantae > Streptophyta > Magnoliopsida > Caryophyllales > Tamaricaceae > Tamarix > Tamarix austromongolica. The sequence goes on from CM077809.1 coordinate 124,479,883, forward strand.
ACCTATCTTTTTTAAGTTGTCATACCAAATCCTAGCAAATCTTTTGAACTTAAGAGTAGCAAGCTTTCATTTTCTCTCATCATCATACTCCTTAAATTCAAATATAGCCTCAATTTCATGAAACCACTCAAAAAACAATTCCACATTCAATTCACCATAAAATTTAGGAAGGTCAAGTTTGATACCTTGATCCTCATGATATGCATGTCTTACTTGGAATGGATGTGGTCTTTTATGATTGCTTAAGCCATATGAACTCATCTCTTCTTCTTCATCTTTGGTATGACTCAATTTTTTTTATCCACGTCCTCCTTTTGCTTGGAAATCATGCCTCATCTTCCCTTCGACACTATCTTGCATGGTTTCCAATCAATTTGGCCATGGATGAAGCTTCTCTTGATCGGCTAGCTTGGCTTCCATACTTTTTAATTGCTATTCAAGTGTTGCTTGATTATGAATTTGGGATTCCATGTGCATGATCAAGCTCTTGATAGACTCCACCAAGGCACGAACAAATTCACTCTTCATACTGAAGTTGTAACACACTACTTTCTTCCACAAAATAATGTAGCAACTAATGGAAGTTCTGGAAGTTCCCTGCAGCTGAGAAATATATGATAGATTTTGCTGATTATTAAGCAAATCTTGATTACTTCTTGGCTGTATTGGTCACACAAAATTTGAAAGAAATGTGGCTGAATGATTTTTGTTGCAATATCTCATGGCTGGGAATGAGATTTCCTTTGTGACACACAAACAAGTCACATAAAATAATGATGGAGGGCGTCGACTATACTTCAATGAAGTGGTATCTTCAAGTTGAATATGCTGGTTACTTACCACTTGAAGATGTGGAGAATACAAAGGGAATAGTATGTGTTGAAAGTTGGAAGATAAATGGGTAAGGATCGAAGTTGAGTAATTTTTTTTCTTCAAACCAGGGAGTTCCGGGTAGTTTTTTTTTTGTAAGAAGATATATGGAGGAAAAAAATGAAAGAGAGCTTGTTGGATGATTTGAGAGAAGAAAGGAAAAGGAAAGGCTATACGTCGAAGTAGGAAACAAAAAGTTAAGAATGGAAAAAGGTTAGTTGAAGATATGAAGGGAAGGAATGGTTGAAGGTGGCGTCGAAGAGAAGTTCCTGGTTTTCTCTTGGTTGAAGCTATGAGTATCTTCAACAAGATTGGTGCAAGAAATTGAAATCTTCAATCCAGATACACGTTGAAGATTCAAAATAGGATGAAGATGCAAGAAATGGTTGAAGATGGGATATTTTGGTGGTTTCTTACAAGGTAGTTTTCTTGCATGTATCAGCAAGAACAACAAGAATCTGCACCGCCGAAGTAAAACAATGGTTTTTGGAGCTCTGATACCAAAATTTGATGTGGATCAAAGTGGAGGAAGAAGCACATGATCCACCAACTATTGTTTCAATCAGTGGCAGGTTGAAGTTGAAGAAAAAGGCTTGGTTTAATGCAAATTAAACCCAAAATGTCTATAGGTTATAATGATATTATTCCTTTGAATGTAAGGCACATTCGAAGGGTCTAAGATGAAGAATACCTAGGCATTTCTTCAAACTAGATAGGAATCTAAAAGAGTGGATAAATGAAAGATATGCTTGAGGATTTGGTGTTCAAAAATTTCTATTATTCAACTTATCATTTCATATTCCATGCGTGTACAAGACTTAAGTATATATCGGGGAGGGAGTCGACTTTAAGGCCTTAAACGAGCTAATTTCTCCTCTTAATCCAAGATACTTTAACTTAATTGAATTAAGCCTATATAATACCTAATCTTACTCATAATTTCATCATTTAGATAATATTAATGACTAACATTACAAAGCCACACAATAAACTATAGTATATACATGAAATTGCAACAAAACCCTAGCTTACATAAAATATACTTAGGGCTTACAAGAAGTTTAATATAACTAATGATAACATCACTATATCTTGTTGTAGTGTCATCCCATGTATTCCATAGCCTTACATGCTTTGAATGCTTGTACAGTTTAAGTCTCTTTTTGTGTATTAACTTCTTCACCTTGCAAATATGTAATATACCTACAAAAATATCTTGAATCGTTTTCAATACCAAGCATAGAAATATTATTAGGAACGTTTAAAATGATTGGTTCCATTATTAAGAATGTTAACTCTTCCTTAACTTGAGAATCATTAGAAACATGAGATACATTAGATGCACCTGCATCAAAACTATAGGGTGATGCATGGTCCATCACTAGATGATAAAAATTGGGATAAAAAGCAATTGGTGATAAATTTAGGATGATAAGTAATTAAATGATAAAATATGGATGATAACTAAGTGATTGATTAAGAATTAAATGATGATGGGAATATTGGTTTGGATGAGTAGATTTGATAAAAGCTAGTACATACACTTGGATAATGGCTTAAATTACCAACTGGTTAATAATTGGAAATATTGACTAGGTTTTGACCTATAAAAATATATGGATAAGGAAATGGTGTCATAGAATATGTGGAGAAATTTGGAAGATGAATCCTAGTAGTTGTATGCAATAATATATATAGTATATGTGTGACTACCTATGTGATTATAATATGGGGATAAGCATGATATATTCTATGTTGCCTAAGTTATGCATGCTAGTATACCTTAATGCACTATTACCTTTACATATATGGCATTAGTATAAAGCATGTTAAATATGATATCTATGTTATGATATATTTTGCATTGCATACTTATATCCTTGTTGAGGAAGAAATTTCACTTACTTAATACGTAGCATACTGACGTGCCTATGTAATCCCCCAAAATTTTAGAAAACTTATAATTTAATAAATAGTTTTATTTGAAATAAATTAGCTTTTAAAATTATTTAGTTTAATTATTGTATGGATTTTTGAGTATATAAATGTGGATAGGGGTTTTTAATAAATTAAAAATAAATATTTTGTTATTTTATCATATTATTTTTACTTAAATAATTTTTCAAACTAATATTTTACTAAAATTAGCCTTTTGAACCAATATATTAATTTATATTGAATTAAAATTTTAAATTAAATAATTTATCAAAAATATTATATCACATTATTTTCTAACTTAAATTAAATTATTTTCTCCTATTTTCCCTTTTCCCTCTCTTTCCTTTTGCTTTCCTTCTCCTTTTCTCCTTTTCCTCCTTCCTTTTTTTTTCTTTTCATGGCTCGGGCTGCCAGGCTTGCCCCTCTCCCCCATAGGACTGGGCCGATGGCCCACCTGCGATCTCCCTCTCTTTCCCTTCTTGTCTCCCACGCACCTCGACCTAGCCCATACCCCCTCTTCTTCTTTTTCTTTCTTTCCTTCACCCTAGACCGGCCCAACTCGTCTTTTTCTTTTCCGTGTCCCGGTTCGGTCTGGTCTCCCTCCCTCTCCCTTATTTCTTTCTTCTTTGACCTCTACACCCGACCAGCAACCTCCTCGACACCATGCCTGACCATTGAGACGCCTGCAACTCCTCGCTGCCAACCACTGCCACCACCTGCAACTCTCTCTCTCTCTCCCTCTCTGTCTCTCTCTCTCTCTATCCCCTATCTTTTTTCACTATTTTGGAACAGGGCAGCCATGCACCCCATCCCGCATGGCCCCCCTTTCCCCCTCTTCGTCAACCTTAACCTTCCACCCTATGACACTTGCCACCCTAGACACTACGGCCAGATCAACCACCTGCCCCTCTCTTCTCCCTCTTCTTTTTCTTCACCTCTCTAGCCTCTCTCATGTCCCATCTTTTGAGTTTCTCCCCTTCCCTGATCTCCCTCTTCTCTCCTTCATTCTTCTTCCATGTTCCCCTATTTTTTCTCCACCGCCACCCTCTGCCGCTTACACCGCCTCACTGGACCCCTTGAGCCACCTTCTACCACCGCCTGCTACGGCCCTACACCCTCACACCACCCCCTCGAGCCCCGCACTTCCTCACTATTCCCCCTCTTCTTTTCCTTCTCACTTTTCTCCCTTACTGGTAGGCCACCTGCAACCCCTCCTTCCGTCGCCTTCCGGCTGCCTCTACCGCCACCCAACCCACCATTCGACACCCTGTAACCTCCTCTACGATCACCATACATTGTTTGGCAAAAACAAGTCCCCAAAGCCCTTTATTTTTCCCTTCTCTTTTCCTTCCTTCTCAAGCCCTCCACCTCGACCCACTTCGGCAGCCAACTTCGCCACCTCGCTACCGCCACCACCGCCTCCCTTGGCCGCCATGAACCCATCCCTAACAACCACCTACACCCTCTCTTCACTCCTGCACCATTCCCTTGCCCTAAATCATCCCCTACCTACCCTCTTTTCTAGCCTAAAGACCCCAACTCGAAAATAACCATTATTTCTTCCTTCACCTCCCCTTCGAGCCTTCCCCTTTTATTTTTTTTGCATGCAGCTCATGCTGCATGAGGGGCATGAGTTGCTACATTTATTAGCCCATTTTTGTTAACAATTTTAAGGTATGATCATATTTAAATTAATTATTTCTTTCACTAAAATTTATAAAGTCTTATGTTTTGATTTTCTTATTTCTAATATAATAAATATTGATATTATTTTAGGTATTGGTTTTGCTAATCAAGCTTGAACCTTTAACCAAGGTACCGGTAAGCTTCAATTTTTATGGGATCTAAGGTAATCGTTAAACCCCACTTAAATACATGGATAAACGTATGTTTCCACATTAAGATTTTTAATATGTTATTATGTTTGATATATGGTTGTTAGTATAATTTATATGTTGGCTTGTATTGTCTAATAAAAAGAAAAGTATGCCCTGGAATTGATGGTAAATATATATCAAAAATGATTACTGTACAAGTTCACAGGGCATACCCTGGATAGTAGGCCCCTACAAAACAAAAATCTAGTTACAAGGCACCTTAGGTAACAATAGCACCCTAGGGGTACAACCTGACCATGTCTTACATACCTTCCCTAAGGTCCCTGCCAAAAAATAGGGCACTATACACAAATTTCTGGACTTGTACAATAATACTCTTAGTGTCTAGAGGTTTACATTCAAACAAGGCATAGTTCCTGCCCTTCCAGATTAAGTATACTGCTGCTGCTACTGCCAAGGCTCTAGCCCTCCATATGGAATGGTGCTTGGAGGAGTTTCTTTGCAGGATTCTCATGGCACTAAAGAGATTAGTTGATCCTCTATTGATGCCAAGCCACTGCCTGAGAGGTTGCCAAATACTCTTGGACATTTCACAATCAAAAAACAAATGTTGATGTGATTCCATAACACTGTGACACAGCAGGCACTCCTTGGGCTCATCCACAAACCTCATTCTATCTCTGGTATAGAGTCTTCTGCAGAGACTTAGCCACAGCAGAAATGAGTATCTCTTGGTTTTGTTCAGTACCCACACCACTTTGTGAGGCTTCCACTTTGGTCCTTTAGCTTTGAAAAAATTGTAGGCTAGCTGGGTTGAGTATCTTCCATTCACAATCCAGGATTTGACAAGTTCCAGTGCCTAATCCCCTATGCCTTGAGCTGCAATCAGTGCCTCAAACAACTTGCTCAGCTTTTTCACAAAATATGAGGTCTCATGCCTTGGTGTAAAGGACTCCAGGTTTCTGCCTTGTAGGTAATGGGTATGGATCCATTTGGTCCACAGGGTCTCCTTTTCATCCTGTAGAAACCAAATGTATTTACACAAAAAAGCAGAGTTCCAGGCTGAGAGGTTTTTCACCCCAAGGCCTCCCTCCCCTTTTGGGAGGCAAACCCTTGACCAGGCCACAGGAGGTGGTTTACCCTGCCATAAAAAATTCCTGCAGACGGTAATGATTCTGTTAAGCACAATGCCAGGAATTGCAAAGATAGACAGCCAAAATCCAACCATGCCCTGGATGATGGAGTTGATGACCTCAAGCCTGCCTGCAAAAGAGAGGGAATTAGCCCTCCATAACTTCAACTGATCACAGAGGCAGTTGGTGAACTGCTCATAGTCTATTGCTCTGAGTTTGCAGGGATTTAAGGGGACTCCCAGGTATCTAAATGGGAAGTCCCCTCTGGACATCCTGGTTAGGGCCAAAATCTGCTGCTGAAGGTGAGGCTTTATCCCAGCCATATACACCTGTGATTTCTGAGGGTTCACTGCAAGCCCTGAACAGTTATTGAAGGACTCCAGCCCTTGGAGCAAGACCTGCACAGAGGGGATATCTCCTCGACTGAAAAGGATGAGATCATCAGCAAATGCCAAATGGAGGAGGTTCAAATCTTTGCATTTGGGATGATATGAAAAGAGCTGCTGCTGTGCTATCTGCTTGAGCTGTCTGCTAAAGTACTCCATATACAAGACAAAAAGGTAAGGAGACATAGGGTCACCCTGTCTAAGCCTTCTAGCCCCTTTGAAAAAGCCAAATATGTGCCCATTCAGCTTTAGGGAGAAGGAAGTGGTCGAAACACATTCCATAATCAAGTCTGTAATCTCAGGAGGGAAATTAAAGGCCTGCAGGATGCTGCTCAGAAAAGACCAGGAGAGGGTATCATAGGCCTTCCTAAGGTCTATCTTGATCATGCATTTAGAAGAAGTCCTCTTCCTGCTGTATTCCTTCAAAATTTCCTGCACCAACAGCACATTTTCAGTCATCAATCTGCCTTTGACAAAAGCACCTTGCTCAGGGCTTATAAGGGGATCCAGGCATTCAGCAATCCTGTTAGCAAGCAACTTTGCAATCACTTTGTACAGGGTGTTACAGCAGGCAATAGGCCTGAAGTCAAAGACACTAGAAGCTTGCTGTGTTTTAGGGATCAACACCAAGACAGCATGGTTTACCCTCTTCAACAATCTTCTATTGCTGAACACCTCCAAGACAGCATTGCAAAAATCATCCCCAACAATCTCCCATGCCTCTTGGAAGAACTTAGCAGAGTATCCATCAGGGCCAGGGGCTTTATGGTCCCCTAGAGAGAACACAATTTTCTTGATTTCAGCTTTAGTCACAGGTCTCTTCATAGCAGTCTGTTGTTCTGTACTGAGGGTGTGGCCTCTAGTAATCACAGAACTGTCAAAACCAGCTGTGGATCTCTCAGTTCCAAGCAAATTCTTATAAAAATCCAGGAACTCCTCTTGCATTTCTTCCTCAGACAGAGTCACAGAGCCATCCCTCTTGGTGATCTGCACTATTTTGTTCTTATGAGCCCTAGCTTTCAGCATGCTGAAGAAAAAGTGGGAATTTTGGTCCATACAGAACAAGAATTTGTTTTTGTTAATTTGGGAGACAAAACTAGTAGCAGCAGCTTTCAGGAATTTTTCTTTTTTCTGTAAGCCTGCAATGGTCTCAAGTCCCTGCAGGGTATGGTTCTTCATAAACTCCTCCTGAGCAGCTTTGAGTTGTGTGTCTGCGAGGTTAGCTCGAGCCACAATATGAGAAAAATCAAAATGGTTAAGCTTTCTCAGATCTTTCTTAAGCAAGAAAAGTTTGTTGCAGAGATTAAATTGATGAGAGCCACAAAGAGAGAATCTCCAATTTCTCAAAACCATTTCTTTGAACCTGGGGTGGGCACACCACATGTTGAAGAACTGGAAGGGCTTGTGTCTATGGAGTGGTCTGCCTATCTCCAGAATACAGGGGGAATGGTCAAAGGAAGTACCAGGTGGGAGGAAGTGAAGTGAGCTGAGACATCAATTCCAGCTGCAAAACCCTCAGAGTTCATCATGGCTCTGTCAATCTTGCTCTTAACATTGTTTCCCACAAAGGTGTACCAGCAACCTGAGGAGGGTATATCAAACAGTTGGGCTACAAGGCAGCAAGATTTAAAGTCTGCTGTCTCATAGTCAGTTACAGGTCTGATCCCACATCTGTCAACAGAATTGAGGGGGCAATTGAAATCCCCTCCAACTATCCAAGGTCCCTTTACAATGGTAGCCATTCTAATGAGGGTTTCCCAGAGGGTCTTCCTGTCACTGATGCTGTACAGGCCATACACAGTAGTGACTGTAATGCTCAGCTTGGTAGTGATGTCCACCACAGAACCAGTTAGGGTTTGTGGGGAGATCTCCTTCAACTAAAAATGGATAACATCAGGGTTCCATAGCACCAAAATTCTCCCATTAGGGTGGTTGCAAAAATTATCAAAATGTCTCCAGCCTTTAAAGTAGAAATCCTTCATAAGCTGCACTTTCTTCTCATCTAACTTGGATTCCAGGATACAAACTAAGGATCATTCCTGCTCCTTATATACCTTAGACAAAGCTTTTTGTTTCAGGGGAGAGCTTAATCCCTTTACATTCCAAAATAGCAACTTCATGAGATCTTTGCAGATCTAGCATATTTTTTTAAGGGATCCTTGAAAATGTTTTTCAACACAGGTTTCTTCTTCTTCCTTTTGGCTGCCTTGGATACCACCTGCTGCCAGCCTGCCACCTCCACTGAGTCATGTTCCTCTTGGGCTTTAGTATTGACAATCTGTGTCTTTCCATTGAGTGGTGCAGTTGTCTTGCCTTGGAGGGGGGGATCCTGCCCAGGGTTGACTCCCTTCTCAGCAGGCTTGCAGACTTCTTGGGTCTGTGATTCAGGAACCACCTCTGCAGTGGAATTAGGTGCATCCCGATTCAAGTTCTGTTCAGCATTTCTGTGACTGCTTTCAGCAGCAGCATGAGTGGCAGTATCTGACTTAGGGTTTAGCTTCCTTTTCTTTTTCAGATCTAGTCCCTTGGGATCTTTAGACTTTGCTGGCACCTTCTGTTGTTGGTCTTCAGCACCCAAGGCTTGTTTCCCTTTGGAGACATGATTGACTATGTTCTCCTTCTTATTTTTCTGAGATAGGGGCAATTAGATTCCAGGTGTCCCAAACTACCACATAGATCACAGACCAGAGGTAGGTCCTCATACTCAATCACTTGGGTGTATTCTTCATCCTCCCCCTTCACTTTAATAGCAGTAGGGAGTTTGCTTTTGAGATCCACCTCCACTAACACTCTGCCATATTCAATCTTGGATTTTAGCAGGGTGAAGTCATCAATCAAAATGGGTCTGCCAATATAGGAAGCAATTTCACTAATTGCTCCACAGTTCCATGGGGAGGCTCACCAACCTAACCCAAACAGGAACCTTAGTAATTTCTTCCTTACCAAATGAGAAGAGTTTAGGAACTTCTTTCAGCACAAACACCTTCCCTTTGATTATGTAAGGACCCCCAGCAATAGCTTGCTTTTTCTGGGCATGATCTTCAAATTTTAAAATCACCCACCCTGAGTTGTGGATGATATATCTAAAAGGTTGTATCATTACATGCTTAGCAATACCCAGGTTATACTTATCTGGGTTGGCTCCTACAAAATAGCCTAACAAGCAGGCACCCCAAGATTCCTCCACAGGGTGGATATTGTTCTTTGACAGGCATACCACATTCCCTTTGGGGGGGACAAAGTCACATTTCTTAGCTGAAATCTTGGGGAATAGGTCAGCATAGGATTTCTTTTGTAAGGGAGGTACCTGTGGGGCAGACTCCTTACCTGGGATCTCCTCCTGCACCAAAGGAGAGGGAGCTGCGTCCACAGAGGTGTCCTTGACCCCTCTAGCATCATCATCATCTTCAAAATCAGACAACAAATCAGGCATAGAAGACACAGCAGCAAGTTTTGCTGAGCTAGAGGCCTGGGCAGTGTAATTCGACACTTCCTGTTCCAAGTGAACATTAGCAGGCATGGATTTGGGCTGAGTTTTGGGAATGGGAACACCCCCAAGCACCTGGTCCTTCACCAACACTTGCTCCTCAAGTAAGGAGCCAGGAGTAGCTTCCTTGGTCGAGCTAGGCAGAGGAGTTTGAGTTTCAGGAGTACTGTTCACTATGGCATTCTGTAGATCACTCGAGACTACCCTTGGGGATTCTTCTGAGGAAGAAGAGTTGGCAGAAGCAGACCTAGTGGCAACAGAGGATGGGTCTCTCAGACTCACATTCTTCTTGGGACTAGGCGGTGCACAAATTGGAGAATTAACCATGGCTCGAGCTCGAGTCACTCTCCTTTTGTTCCCCATTCTTCATGAATAGAGAACCAGGAAAGCTGCAGCTAAGAACACAGCAAGAGAGGAAGGAGAAGAGGGGAAGGAAGCAAGAGAAAGCTCAAGGAGAATCTCGGTGGAGCAATGAAGTCTACTGCACAGCTGCAGCACCATGGGAGGGCTGGAGCTCGAGAGGAGACAAACCGAGTAACCCTTAAGAAAAGTCTACCCTTTATGTGCTATGTGTGGAAATGTTGCTTAAGGAAAGAGTTCGGCTATTAATGGAAGCATTAAGTACCTATCCTTGTTATTTTATGTTATTGTGACCATTTATGCATGAATAATATTATTGTTAGCCCTAGGAGTATTTTAGTAATATTCCTTGCGCTAGATTATGGCCTAATATGTGTGGGTGCTAATATGTATTATGTTAAAATATAATGGTTGGTGGAGTTGGATATTGTTAATGGATTATTAATATTATTATCCCATGTGGTAATGTTAATTTAATAGAAGTGGTGTAATAAAGGGGGTAAAGTGTTAATTTTTGAAGGAAAAAGGGCAATATGGTAATTTTATGATTAAATGGCAATATGGTAATCTTATAAGTAAAGGGGTATTATGGTAATTTTGGGAGTAAATGGTAAAGTGGTAATTTTGGGAGTAAAAAGGGCAATATGGTAATTTTATAAGCAAGTGGCAAAATGTTAATTTTATAAGTAAAGGGGTATTATGGTAATTTTGGGAGTAAAGGGTAATATGGTAATTTTGGAAAAGAAGGGCAAAATAGTAATTTTGTAAGGAAAGATAAAAATGGTAATTTTGGATGTAAAGGGGTAAAATAATAATTTGTAAAGTAAAAGGGGTGATATGGTAATTTTATAAGAAAAAGGGTATTGTGGTAATTTTGTAAATAAAAGGATATTATGATAATTTGGAAGTAAGGGGTAGAAGGGTAATTTTGTAAATTAAAAGGATATTTATGGCAAACTTGGGAGTAAGGGGTAACTTGGTAATTATGATAACGATGAAGGATAATTTGGTAATTTAATTAAATTATAATTATAAAAGGGCAATTGCATAATTATAATAGAAAAGGACAATTTGGTAAATTAACCAATAAAAGGGTATTATGGTAATTGAAATAATGGAGAAGGGCAATACAGTAATTATAAAAATGGAGAAGGGTAAATTGATAATTATAATTATGGAGAATGATAAATTAATAACTGTAATTATGGAGGAGTGTAAATTGGTAATTATAATTATGGAGAAGGGTAAATTAATAATTATAATTATGGAAAAAGGGTAAGTTGGTATTTATAATAATGGAGAAGGGTAAAATGATAATTATAATAATTGAAAAGGGTAAAATGGTAATTATAATAATTAAGAAGGGTAATTTGGTATTTTTGATAATGTATAAGGGCAATTTGGTAATTAAGATAATGAAGAAAGGCAATTCGGTAATTTAACCAACCAAAGGGTAAATTGGTAATTATTTAACCAACTAAAGGGGAAAATTGGTAATCATGATAATGAAGAAGGGTAATTTGATAATATATCTGACTTAAGGGCAATTTAGTAATTATAACAAAGGAGAAGGGCAATACAGTAATCTAACCAACAAAATGGGAAGTATGTTAAGGGTAACAATTATGAAGGGTGAATGGTGATCTAAAAAGCGTAGGAGATGACTTGGTAACCTAAATCGAGTAAGGGGTAATATGGTAATTTATCAAGTAAGGAAGGGATGACTTAGCAATTATATAAATAAGGGATAAATGAGTAATTTGTACCTAACATGTCGTTGTGATTGTAGAATTTTATAATATGACTCAAATAACGCAGATTAGCAAGGTAAGAGTATTCGATAATTAGTAAGTATTACGAGAACGAATCCTAATTCGAAATTATATGAGATTATGATGGCCTTAATGATTTCTCTATGTTATCTGGGATAATTTCCTGAATAAGAAATGACTAATGATATCAGAACGATTGAAAGTGAATAAGTATCTAATTATTGTGCTTTTTGTGATCACTTTAATTAAGACACTAATACTTAAAGTGAAAGACCTCGAGATCGGGAATGGTGGCTCTTTAGGGATCACTACCCTAAAGACATGGTTTAGCCCACGATTATTCTAGTATTTGCTGGTGTGCCTTTGGGCCCCACCCAGGCCCTATATCTTAATCTATCTAGCTCTACAGACCTAGTTAGGGGGTATACATATTTATGGATTAGGTGTCCTTGTCGGTAGGGTACTGAGTAGCTTTATGCACCAATACGACCAGGGTACCTTTGCGTCCCTGGGTTCGTGGTTGAAGGGTGCTAAGTAGCTTGTATGCACCAGTACGACCGGTGTACCTTTGTGTCACGGGTTCTTGATCTCCCGTCCGAGGCAAACAAATGGAAATTGTTGTGCTGATTAAAGAAAGGAAAAATACTAATATTGAAAGTGAAATATTAATGAGCCGGGCCCAGTTGACTTATGATATTGAATACCAATCCACCGGTTACAATAGTGGCCCGGGAGTGTGTTGCCCTGACAAATGATTATGAGTACCGATCCACCGAATATAATAGTTGCTTAGGAGCGTGTTACCCTGGCAAGTGATTATGAGTACTGACCCACCGGACATAATAGTGGCCTAGGAGCGTGTTGCCCTGGATGATGTTGATATATATATTCTGATCCATCGGCAATAATATTGGGAGTCCCGAGCTCAATAAAATTAGTCATCAATGTGAATAAAGTTATGGAAAAATACTAATCACTTACAGTGGAACACCATGTGAGTCAGGGCCAGATCGGTCCACCGGCGAATAATAGTGGCCAGGAGTGTTTTGCCGAGGAGACCGATCCACCGACATATAATAGTGGTTAGGTGCATTCTTCCCTATAAGTGACCAATCCACCAGCTATAATAGTGGGGTTCCTGCACTCACATGGATGTAAAATATGAGAGTTGATTGATTAATGATAGACTAACGGCTTAAGGCCCGAATGTATAGATTTTGCACTATGACATGGCTTAAGGCTTGAAAGTATCGATTGTTCATAACAACCTACTGATATCTGATGTGATTGTTAATTATGTGAATGTTATATGTACGCATCTTGTGATATATGTATATAACTTTGTATCATGTGTGACATTACGAGCCTACTTTTAAGTGTGATTTTGAAGGGTTACTCGGTACCGTAGTACTAAAGGGTTCCCTTTGTGGGGCTCCTACCTATTAAATGGGCAATGTCCCTTATAGCTCTTTTCAGGTTCTATTCAAGTGGGAAACGGGAGAGAGCATAAGGATTATCCACACTTTTAGGATTCTCCTTTTTCTTTTATTTTCTGGTTTAAATGTATTTCTTGTTCTTGTAACCGCCATTATTGGAATCTATTCTTATAAAGTGTTTACTTGTGCAACTCTGATTTTAAAATGGTTTGAATTTTTAGCAATTGATATTTTGTTATTTCACCTTAGCACTTCGTACTGGAACGGTATGAGTGAACCGGTCTAGTACTAAGTGTGGTGACAATATCCCCGAAATTCACCGTTTAATATTTTGCTTCCACAATTTCTTTTAATAAAACGAAATTTTTTCGTAGTGAATTTTGGGGGTGTTATAGCCTGGTTCTTTGGTCGTGTACTCATTCCTACGAGTAGAGGGCCATGTATAGGTTCTTCTATATGGCTAATAGTGGGAAACCCTTAGTTAGGGTTTGGTGTATGAGAGAGTGGACATCAGGAGAATTTTATGTGGTCCATGATGGACCATGGTTTAGGATCACTCCCAATTCTCATTTTAATATAGCCCGTAGTCTTAAAGTATCTTGTCCCTATATTAGATTTGGCCAACAACCAATGAGGTCCTTGATTGTAATTAATCTTTAAAATGTTTATGTCACATAAGTTGAAGCACTCTGTTTTATTGGTTGTATGGTTTTGCATTGTATCTAATATAGGATAGGTAACAAATTTCTACCCCATGTTAGGTATGGTGGTAACACCCCCCATTTTTTTCTAAATACTTTTCTTTGCTTCCGTAGTATTTTAGACCAAAATTTTTTGATTGTGAAAAATGGGGGTGTTACACTTTGCTTTGGGTTTTCTCCATTTCCACACTCATTTGCCAAAGCTTTTTCTTGGTTGTTTTCGTGAGTTGCAATGTTTTATTAATATTAATTCTCAAGTGGTTTTCTAGTGGTCTCTAGGTAGGAGTCTTAGGTTATATGTTTATAAAGGCTAAAGACGTTTTTGGCAAACATATGCTTTATAACTAGGGTTTTGATTGCATTATGTATGTTTTCATGGAATCTCATTTTTGATATTTTTATCTTGACAAAGTCATCGTGATAATTTTTTTACATGATATGTTTTAGTGTATGATGAAAAAGTGTAAAAAGTTTGAAGGTAAGCATTTATGTATTTATTTTGTTTTGTTAGATTTAAAAACTAAGAAGGCTAGTGTGAAATGTTTTTTATGTTTTTCCATGTAGGTTTACTAATGTGTGTGTGTGTAATTGTGGTTAATTATTTTCATAAGGATATGTATGAGAATTAAAAGTCACTCATATTAGGGCTCATAAGGTTTTTACAGAAATAGGTGTATTTGGATTATTCTAAGGGTAAATGTGTCAAGATGTGTTTAAAGTAGAATCTTGGTATTTTAATTTCTGTATTGTATTTTGTGGAATATTTAGCATAACTATGAAGTATCTAAGTTTAATAAAATGAGTAATAACCTAACTGGCGGGGTTATGATCACAATTGTAAAATGTTAGAGTTATACTTCTAGTTTAAAATATCTTATGAATAATAATATTTTAGGGATGTGTATTATATTTGGATATACAATGAATACTAGTGAAGAAGTTAGACATATATTATGAAATCAAGATTCCTTAGGAGAAATATGGTCTTTTTCCTTACAAGATGTTCCAATACTCATGTTGTTGTATTTTATATGTTTTTAGTAAATATGTCAAGTTGGATTATGTTTGATGCATGAATTCATCGGTGCCTCCATGATGATCTTGAGAGAGAAAAAACTTTATGAATTAGAAATTAATCAATTAAAGAGAAAGATTAAGTAAGGGGGAAAAGATGTGTTGTGTCCATTCTAATGGATGATAATTGTAGCCTAGGAGCATTTTACCTTGATAAGTGTTTTACACCATTCCACAAATTTAAGAATAGTTGTAAAGAGAATGTTTCCCATGCAGATGTGGTGTGTGCTCCACAATAAGATAATGGTGGCCTAGGATCATTCTATTCAAAGATTGGTTTTAGTACAATCTATTAGATTAAGAATAGCAAGGGTTCTTGAACTCAATTTAAATACGAATATGGATTCTAGTTACATGAAATAATTTGTAAGCTTTAACTTGTTATTTTATGCGCAACAAAATAGGATTTTAATTAGTGGTGGTGCTAGAGTATTACATTGCCTAACATGCATATTCTACAATAAATGTGAGGGCTCATGTTTATTAAGAAGGATCATTCTTGTTCACAAAACAATTTTTTTTTATATTTTAGGTAAATTCCAAGAGTATAGAAATAAATACTAGGGACTCATAATTTTTTTGGTCTTCCACAAAACATCTTGTCTTACCTTTTGTTAAAATTTTCTATATAAAAGAGATGTGATAAAATCCAATTGGTCAAGTTGAACCTGTGAATTCTTATGCTATATTATCTTCTCTTTGTTTTATATAAATAGTGATTCTGTAATTTTTTGAGTGCTTTATTCAACCGTCTAGTAATTACACTATTCCATAAATAAATATCTTTTATGTTTCACTTTTTATTCTAACATTTAATTAAATTCTTAATTGAATAATTTGTCTTATTACTTTTAATAATTGTTGAGATATAATCACGTTAGAATACAATCAGCATTTTATTTTTTTTGCATCAATTTGGAAACAAAGCATAGTTGTGTAAGAGATATGGTGTTTAAGATAGCTACAATATTTGATATTGACATTTTAATTGATCTATCAATTCTAGATTTTGGAAATTGAAGATGTGTGGGAATTTTCTTCATAATGAGTTGGCATAAGCTTCAATCGCTCATTTGAATAAGATAGAATTCATGATGGATGAGAGATTCATGGAGGTATGTCTAAAGGTCCTCTCTACCATACAACTATTTTTTGTCCAACTATTTATTGTAAAAAGTGGTAAATAAATCACTTACAACAACCTTATAGTTGAAGATTAAATCTTTTTATATGATAAACTTTTTAGTAAATGACCTAAAGTTGAAGTTTTAGCCTCATGACCTCAAAATCGGTGAGGGTCGATCTTTAGAAGTTCATTTGAAAGAGTTTTATTCTATTGTCATGGCTTTGTTTAGCATAGATGTCAAGCTTAATGAAGAAGATTTGGCCATTAAGTTTTCATGAGATTATGTTATATGGGAAAAGTAATTTAATGTTTAAGGATGTGAAATATAGGCAACTAGAATGGGATTTTATTGATAGCAAGTTTAAATTTTGTCATACTTTTGGGGACTCACACACTAAATGACTTATTACTAGAGAAGGAATCAAGAGGTGGGTGCTGATGACAAAAAAAATTAAATCTCAATCAAAGATTTAGCAAAAGAATGCAATATATTATGAGTACATAATGTAAGACATATTAGGATGTTATATCCTAATAAGAATCACGGTTCTATGTTCAATAATTCATTGAGTACAAAAGATGATGATGTTTTTGGTCAGGATAATAGTGTTGCAAATGTGTTGATGAACAGTAATGGATAGAGTAATATTAGTGATAAATGGATCTTTTATTCTTTATGTTCTTAATGTTTTTATCCTAACAAGATTTTCTTAGATGTTCAAGGCAACTAAATGGTGGAGTTATTTCGTTAAACAACGATGATGTTTGTAAATTTATTATGATTGGGAGGATGAAGCTGAGAAAGCATGATAGTGTTGTAAGGAAAAAGTCTGATATCAGGTATGTACTTTAGATAACAATGAACCTTGTTACTTTGAGAACATTAGATTATAATAGGTACTAGGATGTGAGTGAGGATGGCACCATGATAACTACAAAAGGGGCTCTTGAGGTAATGATTAGAAAATAAGTTAAGGCACTTTATGTGTTGGTGTGTTCCATTATTGATGGGACAATTGCTTTGACATAGGCAAGGATGATAGACTCAGATGTTATAAGACTCCAGCACATGATATTGGTGCTCTTGAGTGTCAGGAGACTGACTAAGATATCTAAGAGGGGGTTACTTGATGGTCAACGTATAGTTACTTGGACTTCTACAAGCATTGTGTGATTTCTAAGTAGAAGTGGGTTAGCTTTTTGATAGCTAAGCATAGTATAAGACAACCTCTTAAGTATATCCATTTAAGCTTAAAGGGTCCAGCAAGAGTGGTCTCCAAAGGTAATTCACGGTACTTGGTAACATTTGGTGATGAATTTCCTAGAATAGTATGAATGTATTTCTTAAAGCATATTAATGATATTTTTGGTATATTAAAATGCTATAAGACCTCACAAGAAAATTAGAATAAGAAGCAAGTTTAATGCCCCCAAAAAGATAGTAATCTTGAGATTATTTTAGAAGAGTTTCAATAATTTTTGACAGGAACATGGAAATTAAGGCACTGCACTTGTGTTAAAAGAACACAACAAAATAAGGCTCTTGAGTAGAATAATGAGATGGTAATGGAAAATGTTCATTCTATGTTATCTTAAGGAGGGTTAAAAAGATAGTTTTTAGCTAAGGTTGTTCACATGGGGGTATACCTAGTGAACTAGTCACCCAATAAGTCCTTTATGTTCAACTTACCTAAGGAGTTGTGGTCTACTAAGCCGGATTGTTATTCTAATTTACATGTCTTTTGTTTCCCTACATATGCTTATGTGTATTATAGTACACTTGAGTCTGGATCCTAAAGTGTATTTCTCTTAGCTTTATGTCTAGAGTGAACAATTATAAGTTATGGGACCAAGCAACATCTAAGTTCTTAACTAGAAGGGATTTTACCTTCAATAAGTTTTTATTCCTCCAAAGGACTAAGTCTAGTAATTTTATGTCTATGTAGGTGGAGTAGGATAGTGATTCGAGCAATGTCTAGGTTTAGGTTGACTTAGGTGATTAAGGCTCTTTTGATGAACCCACTAATTTTGAAGTGGATGCTCTAAGTAGTAGGTAAAGAAAAGGGATTTTCCTTCATGTAGATCACAGAGGATTATTAAGCCTCCTATCAATTATGGTTTTGATGATTTGGCGCACTATGTCTTATCTAGTAGAGGCTATATTGAGTTCTAACTCTATTGACTGGTGTGCTCCTATTAAGGAGGATATGGAGTTCTTATTGAAGCATCAGACTTGGGAACACTAGTACATGAATTCAATTAAACAATGGCTAGTATAAAATAGTTTCAAACCAAGTTGTTGTCTAATTCATTGCTTAGTAAGAAACAACATAGAGAGAGCAATTTTTCATTTTTAGCAGGATGTGGAGACAACAGTATTAACTTATACTATTTTATACATCCTTTATGAGAGAGGTAAATAATGATTAAGGGTATATGGGTGGTTATAAGTTACAAATGCCATACATACCCTAATAGTGCATAAGGGAATACACGGCAGTTATAAAATAAAACCACTATATAGTCCCATAAAGGATATTTACCTTTTTCATTCAAGGAATACATTTTTAATTTATAACCTCCATATATTCCCTTCTACAATCTTAGGGTATAGATAGTGACTTCATATAATGGCCATGTATAACCTTTTCCCATTTCTTTTTACTTTGTCTTTTTTTAATCTAGAACTGCTATAATTTTTTACTTTATCTCTCAATATATAAGTAGTGTCCTTCAAAGTGACGAAGCTATAAAACCAATGTTGGCTTCCACTCTTCTCTTAGTTGTATTTCTTGCTCATTTTTGCTCCTCTAAAATTTTTCCATCAACTTTGTCTCTCTCTACTAACAATATATTCATTATTCTTTCTCTTCCTTTGATTTTTAAGCATAAATGTTTTAGTGTATATCTATATGCTCGATGTTGTTACTTTTTGTGTGGATATGTTTTGTGAAGATATATTATCAAAATATATATTTCAAAAATAGAGTATAAGGCTTAATAGATAATACTCTCCAAGACTTGTGCTAGTATTACTAGTGTAAATGTTGTTGTGGTGTATATGCATTTGAGTATGTTACTAGTTTGTTTGCTTAACTTGACTAATATTGTCTAATAAAACATCTTTTTTAATTTAGGGGTTGAACTATACTTATTTCTCATTATGTATCATAAGTGGATATATGCAAGTAAGTTTTCTAGAAAATATATAACTGGTGTTCAAGGCTTTTTTAAGGTAGTCGTTAAGTGCTCAAAAGAGCCATTAGGAATATCTTGCCTATGTGTAGATTGTGGAAATATGATAAGAAGAAGGTTAAATAAGATACAAGGTTTCCTCATCAAGTATATGTAACTTATATCAATTTTGTAGACAAATAAATGATCTCTTAAATTATTAGCATTGGCACATTGAATATAAACACAACTCAAACAAGGATAGACTTTTCTACTAGCATTTTGAGCATATTCTACCATAGACTTAATAAAAAATTCAACTCCTTTTTCATATTCTCTAAACATATAATTTGCAGACACCCATTTTTTATCCATAATTTTCCAATCCATATATTTCCCACAAAAAATATTGTTACAAATCAATTCGCTTCTGCAAACTAATTCACATTTTTCCAATGCTTTGAAAGAATTCATATTTATATAATGTATATCATGTTGTTTTGATGTTATATATATAAACAAGGGCATAAAAATATACCGACGCACAACTTTGTATTGCTTAAAAAAGTTCATATATATGTACATATGAAATATTTATATAAGGGTTATAAATTAGATATTAAACTCACACTAGGCATTTGAAAGAATACCTAAAAATGAACAAAAAATCTAAAGTAATAGCAACAATATATATATATATATATATCAAAACGATGCTAAAATCCAAACGGTGAACTAATAACACCCCCTAACCATCTTATGTATTTTGTAGGTAGCCTAGCCTACACTGACTAGAACTCTTCACTCTCAACATCCACTCGTCTTCTCCCTAACATCATCAATAGAGAGTTCACTAATAGATACTCTAGGGTAATAAGATGGATACTTGGCGGTAATCTATGATGAGAACTCCACTTGTAAGCTTTGACCACTAGATCTGATCATAAACCATGTAAAACCCTCACCAGTAACAAATCACAGGTGTGGTGCATCTGTAAGGTTGAAAAATAGATAAAAATAACAAGCTAATGCCCCTAGCAATAGCTCAACCTATGGTAATTTCAAATGCAAATCATAAGATCTTAAAGGGGAAAAATTAAGTATAACCTACACAAGAATAAACCATGAAGCTCCTCATATAACCATGTGAAGTGACTTTAAAAATCTAAATAGGGTGTCATGCACAAATATGCTAGAAGAATGCACATAATAGGAAAATGCACCATCTCGCTAATCTACTATCTATAACAGAGAAAAACCACTAAATCATGTTGCCATGATTTTTGTTTAACTTTTTAAATTATAAAATATGGGTCTCTAATGCCAGGAAAACTAGTTTTCTTCATTAATAACAAACCCATCAATATTATCATGAGTGCATAAATGTATAGAGAGGTACACAAATACCCATAACAACACAATAACAAACAGCAACAGACAAATATCCTAATAACAATAATACAAGTAATACATATTAAATAATTAACATGCATATATATATATATACATATATATATATACATATATATATACATATATATATAAACATATGTATATATATAATGAAAGAAAAAGAAAAAAAAAATCTTGAGAAAGGTTCTAGGGTAGGATGTATGGTTAATGGTGATTGTTGTGGTTCTAAGAGCCACAAAAGGTTGGGAAGGGATATGGAAGAGAGGTTGGGTAGGCAAAGGGTTTGAAAGGCTATTAGGAGGTTGTGTAGACGAGACGTGTAAACCACAAGAAGAAATACATAAAATTCCAACGGGTCATAAGGAGCATATTTGGCAGGAAATCACGGTAAATATACTATTTTATATAATCATTTTTGTATGTAAAATGTTATTAATTTTAATACATTAATATCGGTATACATTTGTATGTCTTACAATGCAGAGAGTGTTTAATATGCTAGAGAGTAGGAAGAAATGGCTTCTTAGACATTGTGGGGAGCGTCCAAGAACATTTAGGTCATATTTAGCTCGTAGGAAAATGTACAGAAAGAGGGATGGTTCTCTACGGTAGAATCCACCCAAACGATATAGTTTCATTGATCAAGAAAGTTGGAACCAATTTATTGCATATCGTCTTACGGGTGATTTTAAGGTATTTGTTAGATAACAATTAAATATTTTTTATTGATCCTAGTATTGTGCATAATATTGAAATAACTATGTCACTATGTTTTTGCTTGTCACATAGGAAAAAAGTACCAAAAATAAAGAGATTGCGAAGCAGAATAAATACCGGCATAATATGGCTCGCAAAGGGTATGTAGGCCTTGAAGAAGAGTTGGTATGTATTTTGTGATTTATCTATTTATAGCGTACTGACAAATTTTATAATATTGATACATTATAAGAATATTTTTTGATTTATAGCTCATAGCCCAAGACTTAGACCCATGTACCTCGTCCATTAATATTGGTACATTATGGAAGAAGGCTAGAGAAACAAAAGATGGATATATTAATGAAGATGTAGATGTCATAAATAATTAATAATGTGTAATATTTTTCGTTTAGGGTTTGCATAAATGTGACTTATTAGCGAATGATCTTTCAACTCTTTTGGCGAAAGGAAGGGTCTGCATCAGTCACAGTACCCAAACGCAAATTGTCCATGGGTACAACTTAGCCCCACTTACAAGGCCGGTGAGTATTGACACTCCAATCATTGGTAGTGAGCCCTTGCCTTATTATAAAGAGGGCGATGAGGCAACCATAGTGCTAGAAGCTCATGGAAGCTTCGTGCCTTGGCCTGCGGATCAAATACGTCTCACTACTGAAGAGGTATTGACATTCGATATCTTCATTAGACCTTGTTTAGTAGTTACATTGTTTATACCTTTTTCATATATATATGCTCAATACATATTTTGTTTATTATTATTATTTAAGGAATCAAAGAAGAAGACTGCTCCTGCTAGTAAAACCAAGAGAGGTACTAATAGAACGAGCAACAAAAAAGAGGGTGTTGCTAAAGGAAAGAGAGCTAAATCTGAAAAATCAGTTGCCCCACAAAAGATTCCTTCTTCGGAAATACGCCAACCTCCACTAGCAATAGCTTCATTGTATATCTATGCCCAAAACTACCTCGGGAATAATTATATTTTCATTGATTGTCGTCCTCACCTCGCAATTGAACATTGGGTTTTGTACGCCGTCCAACCTGATCTTAATAAAGTTTATGTGTTTGATTCCCTTCAAACCTATGACGTACCTTTTGAGGTCGCTCGTCGTGGTGGGAAGGAATTTATCGACATGTTAGTATACTTTTCACTTCTTAATTCATTAGCTTATTTATACATATATATTCTACTTTCATTATTTGAGGTATATATACTTACAATATTATGTATCCAACTCTATTTATTAGGGCACTACAGACGGCATATCAAAGGAGAGGTGGGAATGGTGTCCTAGACCCAAAGAATCTTTAATATGAACCTATCATGATAAGTAGGAAGACAACTATTTTGTATTTTATTTTAATTCAAATTAATATGTAAAAGTTAGAGAGCTAACTGAATTCATTTAACAGTATCCACAACAGCAAAACGACGACGATTGTGGATACTATGTATGTAGAGCAATGGATCTTATAGTCCAGAATAGATTGGTCAAAATAGATCCAAGCCATGTATGTTTGCTTTTCCATATTTTTCTATTAATGAATCATGACATATATATTTTTGACCTAATGGCTAACTGTATATTAATTGAAACATGGGCATTGCAGTTTTTCACCTATGACTATGCACGAGGCCAGCAATATATTGTTGATGAAATTGATGAAGTTAGAGACCAATGGGCCAAGCACGTGCACTCATTCATTCGTTATTAGGTAGCGATCTATATATTATACATGCATTTTCAGGTTTGTATTTTGTCTACATCTTTCGGTCTTCCAGCGTAGATCTGTGAACTCTTTACTTTGGGGTGCAGAGCTACCAAATTGTTGTATGCCCACTAATTTTTATTCCTAAGTATAGTTGGTGTATTGAGACATGCATACTAATTATAGATTGATTGAAATTATGGTGTGATTGCTGATTTGGTATGAATTGATGTTGTTTTACATTGCAGATTTGGTAATTGTTTGAACATACAACAGTGTATGTGGGCAGGAACAAAACAAAAAAATGCTAAAAAAAACATATAGTTTTAATAACAGTTTTTCATAGAACCGTTATTAAAACGTAGGTTTTAATAACGATTTTGTTTAAAAACCGTTATGAAAACTCCTTCTAATCTCATACTTATGCTCATTTAATACGTATTAGAGGGTTTAATAAACGCATAATCAATTACCGAAACGGTAATTCGATGATGTTTTAACAATGATTTTTGTATTAACCATTATTAATACCTAGTTTTCAACTACGGTTTTTTCATATAAACCGTTATTGAAACCTTATTTTGAACAACGGTTTACTGAGAAACCGTTATTAAAACCTCCTTTTTAACAACGGTTTTTACTTAAAAACCGTTATTAAATATAAAGTTTACGCACATATTTACGGGTTTTTGTATATTTTTCATGACGCTTATGAATCATTATTAAATATTTAATAATGGGCGATTCAATAACGGTTGAAAACGGTTATTAAAACTATAAAATAACAGTTATTAAAACCCCTTTCCGGGGTAGTGTTAGTAGCTTGTGTACTCGGGTAGTATTTTGTATAAGAATTAGTTTGTTTGGCATGAGGCTTAGTAAATTTAGTTTTCTTTTCAAATCTCAAAGATAGATTAATCATATTACGTTAAGGACACCTTGAAATCTATCACATGTTTGATTCTTTTTCTTATGGATGTCACATATAAGTACAGACATCTTGAATTCCCTACATATTCATCAACATTTAGAAGTCCTTATCTAAAAATAGTCAATCTAATGTACTTATCTTTCTCATACTCTTTAGGTATAAATTTCTTTCTCAAATGTTTCTTAAGCTTATCCAAATATATGATTTTAGATTTACCTTCTTTTTTTTAAGTTCTTTTCAAGTTACAATACCATATTCTAGCAAAAATTTTAAACTTATAAGTAGCTAATTTACACTATCATCATGATAATCCTTGAATTAAAATATAGTCTCTACCTTATGTAACCTCTCAAGAAATAACTCACCATCAAGTTTACCATCAAAATTAGGAAGATAAAGTTTTATATCTTTATCTTCTTTTTTATGATGATTCAGTTGATGACCATATATCCTTCAATTACTTCTACTCTCATTTGAATCTTCTTTATGGTATACTTGTGAGATAAAATATCTCCCTCTTTCTTGGTTGATTGGATTTGTTGCACTTCCCATTTGATCTCCATAAAACACCTTGTGCCCTTCCATATTTTACACCCAATTTTGCTTGGTAAATTGAGACTCTATCCTTTGCAATTAAGTTTGTAATGTAGGAAGTTATTAAAGTTGAGCATTGGTTGTAGCTAAATTGATTGAGAGCTTCTAGATTGCTTCAAAAACGTCTTAAATATTTTGTTCTTCCTCCATAGTAATCAACTTACGAATACACTAAACAAAATATTTATTAATCCTTAGGGTTTTGATTGGAAATCCAAATCAAGTAGTGATTCCTCGTCAATTTTTAGTTGGTTCTTGTAGAATGTTTTTAACTATCCCGAAAAGGGATTTTAATAATGTTTATTTAATAGTTTTAATAACGGTTT
The DNA here is from genome assembly GCA_039764185.1 of Tamarix austromongolica. NCBI lineage: Eukaryota > Viridiplantae > Streptophyta > Magnoliopsida > Caryophyllales > Tamaricaceae > Tamarix > Tamarix austromongolica. The sequence goes on from CM077809.1 coordinate 124,504,869, forward strand.
TAAACCGTTATTAAACCACCCATTATTAAAAATTTAATAATGGTTCATAACTGTTATAAAAAAATATTAAAAAACCCGCGAATGTGTGCATAAACTTTATATTTAATAGTAGTTTTCAAGTAACAACCGTTGTTAAAAAAAAGGTTTTAATAACTGTTCTTCCATAAAATCGTTCTTATAAACGAGGTTTCAATAACGGTTTTCGAGTAAAAACCATTGTGGAAAACCAAGTTTTAATAACAGTTATTACAAAAACCGTTGTTAAAAACATAATCGAATTAGGGTTTCAGTCATTGATTATGCATTTATTAAACCCTAATACGTATTAAATGAGCATAAATTTGAGATTAAATGCACATTTTTAATAACTGTTCTTTATGAATACCGTTATGAAAAACTATGTTTTAATAACAGTTTTTAGCAGAACCATTATTAAAGCCTAAGTTTTAATAAGGGTTCTAATGAAAACCGTTATTAAAACTCTGTCATCCAATTAAGGTTTCTTAGATTGATTATGCATTTATTAAACCCTAATACGTATTAACTAAGCATAAATTTGAGATAAAATACGTGGTTTTAATAACGATTCTTAATAAGAACCATTATTAAAACAACAATTTTTTAAATGTTTTTGTTGTTTTGTTTCCGCCCACATACACAGTTGTATGTTCAAATAATTATCAAATCTGCATTGTAAAACAACATCAATTCATAACAAATCTACAATCACACCATAATTTCAATCAATATCTAATTAGTATGCATATTTTAATACATCGGACATACTCAGGAATCAAAATTAGTAGGCGTACCACAACTTGGTAGCTCTACACCCTAAAGTAAAAAGTTCATAAATCTAGCCTAGAAGATTGAAAGACATAGAAAAAATACAAATCTAAACATGCATGTAGAATATATAGATCTCTACCTAATACGGAATGAATGAGTGCACGTGCTTGGCCCATTGGTCTCTAACTTCATCAATTTCATCAACATTGTATTGCCGGCCTCGTGCATAGTCATCAGTGAAAAACTATAATGCCCAAGTTTCGATTAATATACAGTTAGCACTTACTTTTAGTACCAAACATATATTTTGTGATTCATTAATGGAAAAATATTGAAAAGCAAACATACATAACATGGATCTATATTGACTGATCTGCTCTGGACCATCAAATCCATTGCTCTACATATATAGTATCCACAATCATCGTTTTTTTGCTGTTGTGGACACTTTTAAATAAATTTAGTTAGCTCTCTAACTATTAGATATTAATTTGAATTAAAATAAAATGCAAAACAGTTGTCTTCCTACTTACTATGACAAGCTCATATTGAAGATTCTTTGGGTCTGGGACACCATTCCCACATCTCCTTTGATACCCTGTCTGTAATGCCCTAATAAACATAGTTGGACACACAATATTGTAAGTATATATACCTCAAATAATGAAAGCAGAATATATGTATGATTAAGCTAATGAAGTAAGAAGTGAAAAGTATACTAATATGTTGATAAATTCCTTCCCACTATGATGAGCAACTTCAAAAGGCACGTCATAGGTTCGAAGGGAATCAAACACATAGACTTTATTAAGATCAGGTCAGACGGTGTATAAAACTCAATGTTCATTTCTGAGGTGAGGAATGAGATAGAGCTTGTTGTGTCCCTCAATCAAAATGCGATTCGCTAAATAGTTTATGTGCCTACGCTCTCTTATTCTACTACTATCAACTATATAGTATGTGCACACAAATGTAATAGAGGACAACATTCCCTCCATCACAGCGCGATTAGATACCAACCTATGCATGACAATAACAAAGCATATTTGTTAATAACTAATAACTCATATAAGAGGTCATAAAAATTTCAATTATTCAAGTTAAGAGTACTAAAATCTCAAAATGAAATAATACTTACGTGACATAGACGATGACACTCATGGTTGACATCCATTCCTAAGTTTAAATGTCGCTTATGTCAACTGTCGATACCATGTAAGTGGCATCATCCCTCCCAACATACTCAGGATGACAATCAAAGAAAATATAATTGTCCCTAAGGTAGTTTTGGGCATGAAAATACAATAAAGCTATTGCTGGTGAGGTTGGATTTTCTCTGAAGAAGTAATCTTTTGTGGGGCAACTGATTTTTCAGATTTAGCTCTCTTTCCTTTAGCAACGCCCTCTTTTGTGTTGCTCTTTCTGCTAGTACCTCTCTTGGTTTTACTAGCAGAAGCAGTCTTCTTTTTTGATTCCTTAATTGATAATAATATACAAAATATGTATTGACCATATAAATGTATATATGACAAAGGTATGAATAGTGTAACTACTAAATAAAGTCTAATGAAGATGTTGAATGTCAATACCTCTTCAGTAGTGAGACGTATCTGATCCACAAGCCAAGCCACGAAGCTTCCATAAGCTTCTAGTACTGTGGTTACCTCATCACCCTCTTTATAACAAGACAAGTGTGCACTGCCAATGATTGGAGTGTCAATGCTCACCGGCCTTGTATTTAGGGCTAAATTGTTCCCGTGGACTATTTGCATTTGGGTACTGTGACTGATGCTGACCCTTCCTTTCGCTAAAAGTGTTAAAAGGTTATTCACTAACAAGTCACATTTATGCAAACCCTAAACAAAAATATTACACATTATTAATTATTTATTACACCGAATACATTTAATAACAATTCATAGTTTGTAATGGTTACCTCGGAAAGAGTAGAAAGACGTGCATCAGCTTCACAACTATCTCTGACGCTTTTTACATTAGGTATGTGAAGCTGATCATGGTCTACTAAATCGGATGGCTTATACCCTTAAGATTTAATAAATGACAACTATTGCTCCATTGTTGCCATCCATTCAAATGCCATGTTCAATTTTTGAGTGAGGATGGCAACTTGCTCATTAGTGCTACGAGAACCATGAGATCGACCTTATATGCTCGTTCTCGTAACACCTAATCTAAGACCCCTGTGTCTTCCATGGTGTTCTATAATTCCTGTAGCCTGGGACACAATGCTATATTGGTCCACCCCCTCCTCAACATTTGACGTTTCAAGTTCGTCATGTAATGTATATAATATATGTAAATTTAACTTGTAGGAATAAGCATAATATAATAATTTTCTAAAAGAAAACTAAGTAGGGTTCTAGATATCTACAAACTTACAATTTTTTTCGCTGCAACATCTATATATTCATTAATATATCCATCTCTTGTTGCTCTAGCCTTCTTCCATAATGTAACAATATTGATGGACAAGGTACATGGGTCTAAGTCTTGGGCTAGGAGCTACAAATCAAAAAAATATTCTTAATTAAGAATATTATTATAAAATTCAACATTTACATGTAAATAGATAAATCACAAAATGCATACAAACTCCTCTTCAAGGCTCGCATAGCCTTTGTGAGCCATATTATGCCGGTATTTATTTTGCCTCGCAATCTCTTTATTTTTGGTACTTTTTACCTATGTGACAAGCCAAAACATAGTCACATGTTTATTTCAATATTAAGCATAATACTGGAATCGATGCAAAAAGTTTAATTGTTATCTAACAAATACCTTAAAATCCCTTGTAAGACGATATGCAATAAATTGGTTCCAACTTTCTTGATCAATGAAATCGTATTGTTTGGGTGAGTTTTGCCGTAGAGAATCATCCCTCTTTCTATATATTTTCCTATGAGCTAAATATGACCTAAATGTTCTTATACGCTCCCCACAATGTCTAAGAAGTCATTTCTTCCTACTCTCTGGGACATTGAACACTCTCTGCAAAATAAGACATGTAGATGTATACCGATGTTAATATAATAAAATTAATAACATTTGACATACAAAAATGATTACATAAAATAGCATATTTACCATGATTTCCTGCCAAATATGCTTCTTTTGACCCTTTGGAACCTACTTCCAATTATTATAGGACATAAGAACATAGTTATGAGTCACAAGTAAAATGTAAGTCAAGAACATGTCTGCGTAAGGGCCAATGGAAAGATTGTAAGTATTCCATCCCAACTGGACTAATTCTTCTTTATTCCTTATGTCTATGATGATTCTCATAATCATAGGTCCTATTTTCCCTGATTCATCACCGTTGTCCCTATCAATGCTTTTGTTGGCCATATCTCTACAAAAAAAAATTATGTTAGAATGTTATGTATTGAGTGAATGTTATGTATTGAGCATAATGTACCATTATATTATCGATACGAATCATGCTTAGAAAGAGTTAATCTCAAAGGTATCAAACTATTCTATATATATATATATATATATATATACAAATCATGATAATACGTTTCTAAAAAGATATTAATACTAACCCTAACCCTAATTAACCACAATAAACAGTAAACCCTAATCCTAACCCTAATTAACAATAATTTATTTTAATAAAACCTAACCCTAAACCTCATAAAATCCTAATCTAAAAGCTATCTAACTGTAATTAAACCATAATATATAAAACATATTATTATTATTATTATTATTATTATTATTATTATTATTATTATTATTATTATACACAATTATTTCTCTCTATTTAATTATTCACTTTTATATATTCCTTATTTTCTATATCTATTTAATCCTCATCAAATAGCAATAATTAACATATGCATCTCTAATTGAAATTTTCATTTAATGATGTGCATATGTAAAATATATTTTCATTTCATTATATGACTTTTCCTATATCTTATTGCTAGTGTCCTACACTTATTAATGAAAATATGTATATATATATCTATATATATATATATATATATATATATATATATATATATATATATATATATATAGTTTTTATGAGTGAAAATGTATACAATTCTACACTCACATTCATATTCTATATATATGTAAAGCTCTCGACCAACACATGCATTTGTTAATATATAACACTAATGTAACAAATTCAACAACGAACAACAACATTTTCAAACAGCACATTCAACAACATATTTTCGAATGACAAACTGCAATTTTTCAAAAAAAAAAACAAATGTAACCCTGTAGCAAAATGCATGCATTTATATTTATATATATATATATATATATATATATAAGTTGATAAAAAGTTACAAGAGGAAGAACAAACACATACGTAAAGTGAGCGGCAACAAGCAAGAAACTAGTAGCAAGCAAGTTGAGAGCAGCAATGGCATACAAACACGACGGAAGATGAAGGTACAAGTGCTGGCTAGCTAGGTTTGGAACAATGACAACACGTACATGCAAAGCCGACAATGGTAGAGGGGTGCTGGAGAGTCAGCGGTGTGAGGGTTTCCCTTACTTGAGAGGAGCCAGAGTGGTGATGCACGGTGTGGTGGTGTGAGCGTTTGCAAGGAGAAGGAGAGTAAGAGAATGACGGTTCAGAGAGTCTGAAATTTTTGGCACGAAACATAACGGAGCAAAATAAAAGTTTGATTTTGGAGTTTTAATAATGGTTCCTCAGAAACGGTTATTAAAACATTCAGACTTTTGACAACAATTCTTGTATGAACCGTTATTAAAACATCTTTTAATAACGGTTTTACTTGAACTGTTATTAAAACATCCGTGCAAATTTTAACGTTGCCCTTTTAATAACGGTTTTGAACTATAACCGTTATCAAAACTATCCCGCGCATTAATTTTCATGCGTTTGACAATGGTTTTCGAACCACCATTATTAATGTCCCGTTATTATTTCCCATTTTCGTAGTAGTGTTTACTCCCATGAATTAAAAACATAGCCAAGAATCAAATATACCACACACACAAATGAATTATGACACCTTACAGATTTCTTATTGAGTTATTGATATAGAATTTAACAAAAGAAAAAAAAACTATAGCTCATCACTGACCACCTTCCAAACATTATATGTGTTTCCTATGCTTTATCATGTAATGTAATTAAACTAAAGTTGAAACACAAACCTGTATGTATTATGCGTATGCAAATCATAAACAACCAGTCCAATTGATGGACTACACACAACTTATATTTGAGGACACAAAAGACACACAACCAACATAATTCTCAAACAAACAAGTAACGATTAGGGTGAATGAATAATCGATTTTCATGCACTTTAATCAATAATCAAATGTATTTATTTAACATGAAAACCTATCCTAAACATATACAATATCATGTAGAATAATTCTCTTCAAGACCAATCCAAATACAAGTAACACACACAAACATTTACTTCATCAAATCACTCGAAACTCTAACATGCACTTTCTATCTTTTGGTTTGGTTCTTAACATGTAAACATTCAAGATTTACTTCAAGATCCATATATCACATGATCTATCTCCACATTCGTCCATCTAAGATCATACACAAGCATGTAAGATTCCAAGAAAAATAAAAAAGATTCTAAGAATCATAGGAAGAATGATCAAGAACTCAACCAAATGTGGTGTTGATGTGTTTTCTTGTTCCCACTTTGAGGACGAATTCTCCTCCAAGTTTTGTTAAACCAAACACCTAGGTTTGATACCAAAATTAATGTGAAAGATAATGGAAGAATTATCCTTCATAGTGAATTTTGTCTTGCTCATTGTAGATGAATGATGATCAAAATTGATGAAAACCTATTAGGGTTTCACGAAAGGATCGAAAGATTAATCGAGCGCAATGTTCGATTCGCCGGTTCAACCTAAGGAAAAACTACAAAGGAAGACCCAAAGATTCAGAGGCACAGTTTGTACAACGGCAACTGAAATCGAAGAAAGAATGATCAAGATCGATCAAAGTAAGAGAGAGCAGATTCAGAAAAGAAGAGCGAGCGAGAGATTCGCCGAGAGAGAGAGACAAGTCGCTAGAAGAATCGAGGAACAATCCGCAATGTATTCTGTCAAAAAGTTATCCGTATTACATGTTATATGCCTATTTATACCAGCATTACAGACCATATAACGGAGCGTATAAAATACCCGCACAATACAACCCAGACAACACACAACCCAATGAAACGGGAAGGAAGGGTCGACCATTCTTGGGCCGTAGAAATAGGTTCGACCAGCCCAAGATTACAACAATAGAACTCCCCAAATACAAGGTAAGTTTAGGTCATAATTCCCATAAGCTAACTATCACTACAAGAAAACTCTTTTATAGCAACAAAACTTTTGCAACAACAACACTTTGTTGTTGCGAAAAATGTCCTTTGGCAACGATAATTTTATGACGTTACAAAAAGTTGTTGCCAAAAATAATTCATTTATATAATAATTATTAGGAAATTTTTTGCAACGACATTTGTCGTTGCAATATATATGATAGTTTATTTACAACGACATTTATATGTTGCAATATACAAAATATTTTTGCAACGACTTTTTGTTGTTACAAAATGTTGATTGAATTTATCGCAACGACTATACTTGTTGTGAATGTTTAGATTATTTTAACATAATGATATATATATTTTTTGCAACGACAAATGTCGTTGCAATATAAGTGATAGTTTATTCGCAACGACATTTATATGTTGTAATATATAAAATAATTTTGCAACGACTTTTTGTTGCAAAATGTTGATTGAATTTATTGTAACGACTATACTTGTTGCGAATGTTTAGATTATTTTAACGTAATGAAATATATATATATATATATATATATATATATATATATATATATATATATATATATATATATATATATATATATATTGCAACGACATTTTTTGTTGCAATATATGTGATAGTTTATTCGCAACGACATTTCTATGTTGCAATATATAAAATGTTTTTGCAACGACTTTTTGTTGTTGCAAAATGTTGATTGAATTTATCACAACGACTATACTTATTGCGAATGTTTAGATTATTTTAACGTAATGATATATATATTTTGCAACGACATTTTTGTTGCAATATATGTGATAGTTTATTCGCAACGGTATTTCTATGTTGCAATATATAAAATGTTTTTGCAACGACTTTTTGTTGTTGCAAAATGTTGATTAAATTTATCGCAACGACTATACTTGTCGCGAATGTTTAGATTATTTTAACATATTGATATATATATATATATTGCAACAACAAATGTCGTTACAATATATGTGATAGTATATTCGCAACGACATTTATATGTTGCAATATACAAAATATTTTTACAACGACTTTTTTGTTGTAAAATATTGATTAAATTTATTGCAACAACTATACTTGTTGCAGATATTTATATTATTTTAATGCAATAACAAGTTATTGCAAAAGAAATTATCGATAATTTTTTGAAATAAATTTATTATTCCAATTATGTATTTTTTGCAATGGTAAAGTGTAATGCCCTCAAATTCAGTGGAATGTTATAAGGATTGATATGCTTACTTATATCAATATAGGATACAATCCTTACGGTGATTCTGTTCGAAGAACTCAGCAGTTAAGTGTGCTTGCTCTGGAGTAATATTCAGGATGGGTGACCCTCCTGGGAAGTTTCGGAAAAGACTTGTGTTGATCTGTGGGGCTAGTCGATCAATCCAAAAACGTCGACTCGGGATGTCAGAAATTTGTGGGTCTCGGATGCCATCAGGTGGCGCCTATGTGCTCGTATTGACTCGTGATATTTTGAAATTTTTTCTTTATAAATTTTATTCAATTTTTGGCAACAACATAAGTCGTTGCAATTAATGTGTTTTTGCAACGACAAATATTGTTGCTATAATATGCTATTTTTTTTGCAACAACTTTTGTTGTTGCAAATAACAAGCTTTCACAACGACATAATTTGTTGCCAAAATAAAACCATTTTTTGTCAACAACAAAGGTCGTTGCTAATTATAGGTTTTTGCAACGACATAAATTGTTGCCGAAGTAGGATCCATATTTTGCAACGACAAAAGTCGTTGCAATATATAAACACATGTAGTTAGATAAAGTGATGTATTGCAACGACATTTATTTGGCAACGATAATTTATGTTGCAGTTAATTACTTTTTAACAACGACCATTGTCGTTGCTTTATTTTTTTGCAACGCCATGACGCGCAACGACCCTGCAACAAAAAATGTCGTTGCGATATATATTTTTTGCAACGACTTTCTATCTTTTGCAACAAAAACTGTCGTTGCTAAAAATGGACTTTTTTGTAGTGTATTTTAGCTAATCATGGTTATTAAGGATTGATTAATCCACAATCCAACTAGTCCATAATTAAGGACCGGGTGGCGGATTATACAACCGACCTAATTTCTATTAGCCAATTCGACCGGCGAATGCATCATATGGGATTACAATTAATTAACAAAAGTTTTATAATCTGCACATTCCACCAGCTGCAACCAGAGATCCACAGAGTCCATATGCTGCATTATACTCCTATTTATCCACCAAATAAGACAAACAATTGTAAGTAAACAATTCACAGCAATTATCAAAATCAATTAAGTATAAATTTTTAAGATTCATATCAAATATAGAAGTAGAATTTAAAGTATGTTGTCATCTTCAACTAAAAGCACAATTGGAAATTTTTATCTTCACCAAGATCAAATAGATTCTAAAGATAAATCACAAGGTTTTTTCTCAAGAACAATACCTAAACACTCAATATAAACTCACTTGAAGAGGATGGGAGATTAAAATCTTCTTAAGAAATCAACTAGTCTTTTCATTCATTCAATTTAATATGTCTAATGTATACGAAATGTACAAGCACCATTACACACACACACACACCCACACAAACATACGTAGGTGTAGCTTTTCCTTTATTAATCAAGCCAAAATCAAGCAGCCTAATTAATAAAAGGCTAAACTAGTGCATGTTCATATGGTATACGTAATATTTTACACTTACAAAGGATAAGACAATATAAAGTATGTAAAAAATATCAAAGCGACATAAACCCTAATTATGATAATACATTGAATAATCAAGAAATCAAGCTTCATGTCTTGTAACTTTTTCACTCATGTAACTTTGTAATCTTTGCATTGTTATTTTCTTGTACATTAGATATCCTTGGTGAAGTATTCTTCTTGAAAAACTATATAATACCTGCAAGAATCACTTAATGAAACATTATTAGAGTCATTATGAAGGTATACAAGATTTTTAAAAATAATCGGTACTATCTTTAAATATTCTAACTCTTGACCTCTAACATAAAAATAATGAGACGGAAATGCTCCTACATCAGTCACCACATTTACGCTCAATCATTAATATTACTATGCCAAAGTGGTTGTGATTATCATTACATATATAGCATGTTTGACAAAACTAACTAAAAATTTATATGGAAGCATATAAACTATTTTAGATCATGTGAAACACACACTCAGTTGTCCCCTTTCAAATGAATATATAAGTAGCCATTTTTAGTAATAAATTAATGAAAAATAAAGAATATACATTTTGAAGTAAATGAATAGTGAAATACCTTGACTTTGATTGAGACCCTACAACATATGTCTTACCTTAGTTCTAACAAATTCTATAATAATAAAATAGGTTTTTTCAATAGCCATACACATACCTTAAGTATTCATGAGTGTTGTACATAAAAATGCACTATTGATCCTTTAGAAAAGGTAATCCAACTTCACATTCACTTTGATGAATCTATCAATTACGTCTCAAGTATACTAATATATAGGGTTATGAATTAATTAAGAGTACAAGAATGCTCATTTTCTTATATTAATATTAATGTAATAAATTAAAGCTGTTGTGATTATGGTTATATCTATAATATGTTGAATAAAATTAACTAAAAAGTTAAATGAAAACATATAAATTATTTTAGATCATCTCAAACACACATGTAGGCTTAGTTGCCCCTTGTATATAATTATATAAGCACCCATTTGTGATAATAAATTAATGAAAAATAAAGAATATACATTTTAAAGTAACGGTTGATAGCTTAAGTTGTTTTCTTCGATACTTTCTTTTTTCGGTCTTTCAATTTGAGTGATTTTTTTTATTCAAAGAAATATTGTACGACGCTGAACTCACGCCCTTCCCTCCCCCAGCCAACTCGATAAGATTATGTTCCAGCCCATCTTGATTGTCCCGTCTAATCACTTATCATCCCTCTCTCTCTCTCTCCCTCTCTTTCCTGCGTCTCAAATCTCATGTTTCAACGGTCTGTCTCCCATCTTCTCACTCATTTACTCGCTATGTCCTTGTTTCCGCTCTATGTAGCGCTCTATGTAGTGATAGGTAGCCGCCGGTACTGTTCGATTTGCCCTGAAAATGGGAAAAAATAAAAGTTGAAGAAAGGTACAGGGAGGTGGACAGAAAACACCTGATCAACAAACTGTACGTTTGTTCTCGCTTTGTCGTGCGTGATGAAAGCAAACAAAGGAGGAAAAGCTGTTTTCCCCATTTTGTCAATTTGGGTGAAGAAACGAAAGATCTTTTCTGGGTTGTAGTCCAAACCAGGAAACCCTAAATTAATGGGTTGTTCTTTTTTGTCCAATATCGTGTATATTTTTAGCGATAATTGTCAAGATCTCTACGAATACGTATATAGATCTGTAAATAATAAGAATAATTCGACTTCTCTCTTCGGTTCCCTCACTAAGTCTTCAGTTCTCTCATGATTGACAAGTTTTTATTTTTTGTTTTTCTTATCCGAATTTGGTAAAGCAAAAGCTAGGTTGATATACTCTTTTATTTTTCGTTGTTGGGACAAACTGAAATTGACAGAAGAGAGTGAGCACACAGAGGCTGAAATCGGTATAAAAATTTTACCGTTCCTTTTGTGTGCTCACTGCTCTTTCTGTCAGCTTCCTCTATGTCCCCGCTTTCATTCCCCATTAACCCATCATCGATCTCTACTTCAGCTCTTTTTTCCTTTCTCTTTTCCCTTCCTTTCATTTCACTTATAATCACCATATATCGTTTTCAGTTTTCTGATATAGGATTCTGGTTACATAAGATCTTGATCAATCGATCATCGTCACATGCATCTTGTGCATGTGAGATCGATCTGATGTTTTATGTAAATGATAAACTTTATGTTAGTAGTAATTCGTCTTTTTCTTTTTTGATATAAATGTTAGTAGTATTATTATTGTTGGAGATTAAGAGACAAAGATGTAATCAGTTGGGAAAATCCAAAGCAGATATAATTGGAAGGGACGCACTGAAACATGAATCAATCTTGGATTCTATTGCGTAATTGCATGCTAGCCATGATTTATTTTGATAAAATAGTGCCAATTCACTGTTTCTTACTTTGTTAGTTTATGCAAGTTGTGTTGTTTATTTCTTTCGTAAAAAAAAAAAAAAAAATTGCTTAATTTGAATGCGTGCCTTTTGAGGAATAATGGTGTGTATTTTTTCCTTCCGTTCGATATGATTCTTATGTTCGATATGATATTTTAAAGTACTTCTCCAATACTTTAATTTTGAAGGACCATACTACAAACCTTATATATATAGTCTCCCTCTAACGGAGACCAAAACCCTTACATTGCTTGAATTGCGTTTTATTGCTCTTGTGTTTTATTATTAATAATTAATTATTGTTACTCTTTGGCATGCGAATGTAAACTTTCGCTCAGTTTATTGTGAAGTTTTGTTTTTTCCCTAAATTATATAACCCCAATAGAAATTTAAAAGAAAAAAAATTTTGTGCTCAGTTTCTTGTGGGCTCAATGCAAAAATTTAACTTTTGCAATGGGAGTCTTTTTTTTGTTTTTTTTTTCTTTTGGAGGGGGGGGGGGACCTTGGCTAGGTTTCGTCCTTTTGACCATGAATTTGATGGTTTCTATACTTGCTTTGCAAAAGCTGCTTGATCATTAATCATAAATTTGTATTTTCATCTCGATTTAGGTGTAGCATATATATGTTTTTGGGAGGTCGATTAGATTTTTTGTTTAGTTTTCTTAAATATTACACCCCGTATATAGTTATTCTTAGATCACAGGATTATCATCAGTCCCCTTAACTATTTTCATACTGTAGATGAGATCGAGTTATTCCATAGGTTATGTATTTTCTTGTTGGTATTAAGTTGCTCATGACACTGCCATTTACAGTTGATTCCCAACAGATATCAGCTTATCGCATAAAGAATCCGTAAGGGCACCATGCATCTACCTCAGTTCACTTTTGGTTTTATATCTGAGCTTGTTCCTAATCAGCTGATTATATATGGGGCATTTTTGACTGACTTTTTTTTTTTTGACTTCTTCCTTGTGTTGATATATTCTCAATTTCTATCGATCAAGGTCCAAAGTTTTCTGTCAAGCCATAGCATATTCCTCTTTTGATGTTAGATTTCTCTTGCAGCAAAAATGCTATAAATAAAAGAAGGTGTTGTTACAACATAAAATTTGTTTGTTTCTCCTATTACTGATGCTAATTTTGTCATTGAGAGCTTTGATTAATTAATTTTTGTTTATTGCTGTGCCCAGGTATTAATTCGTTTACGAACGATGTTATATACCATATGTAGGTTACTATTTTTCTAGCCAATTAATCTTCAGGCCATCTAATTAATACATTGAAATTGAATCAGGGTGTTAATTTGTTGTCATCATGAGCTAATTACATCTCATGGGATTTAGCTAATACTTGATTTATTGTCTGCCATCATGCATAGAGAGTATCAGCAAAACATGATGCTCCTGATCCTAAATTGGATGGGTTATATGTGGACATAAATCTCCCCTCGATCTTTCACCTGCGCACCCAGATAAGGTTTACTTTTATCGATCGTATATGACATATCTATTTCCTTCAATGTCAATTTCCTATATACGATGGATGCTGCACCAGTACTCCATTTGTTCTTAATTGTAACCTTTCGGCTTCACGCAGTTTTTTCTATATATGTCTATTATGAAATGTTTGTGTCTATCTTGTTTCATAAAAGGCTCTGATGGACCAATTTGATTGGGTCACATTACATGTGGAGTTCAAATTTCTTTACTATCATCTGCAGCTTGATTAATTGCTCACGTAACTTGTATTATATGTGATGTCATTTTATCTGATATCATTTTTTGTATGCATGCTCCACCACTTTGCATCTCTTATCCATTTATGTCAATTAACTTCACTTCATGCTTCATCATCATATAGATTTCATGGTGGTCTTATTCTGTGTACCAATATTGTTTTGACAGATTACTTAATTATTGCATCATTGTTTGGATATGCTTTTGGTCTGTTCTTCCAATTATGTTATTCTCCCATGTCTACCACAGAAGACTTAGTACTGTTCTGATCATTTTTTTGCTAGATGCTTCTTCTGTTTATGCAGCTTGTTTTGGATCTGTTACTTGCTGCGATATATAATCCAGGGCAGGTTGAACATATATATGAGATGCACACGGTTGCTTGGTAAGTTCTGTCATGTCTAATTATAATGTGACCCATCAGTTGCTGAATTCTTTGAGAGAACAACTTATAATTAGTGTGCTTCATGGTTCGGGGAACAATATTTACTGCACATGTTTAAAAGAAGCCTTTCTATCCTTTTTTTTTTATATTTGTTTTTATTATAGTTTTACCATCCATCTTTCCTTCTCTCCAGTTTCATTGTTGCTCATTTGATGAGAGCCTTTTGGCTTGCCACCTTATTCGGTTAAACCGATATTGATAAGCACAAAGGCTTCCTTCGGCTCTACATATATAGTTTACAAAGAAGTTATGCTTGTCGGTGCATTCATACCCAAGGCCCAAAAATGGACAGATTTACTAAAGCGCATGGCGTGGGCCCAATGGGCTAGATTTGGAACATTGAGGAAACTTTTTGAAGTTGAGTCCCCTTCTCTAATTTATATCAAATAAGTAAACATAGAGAATGAGCGCTAGTTAGAAAACAAAGAAACTGAGTGCTTAATGTGAGGATGAATGGAGGATGGTTGAAGGATGAATGGAAGGAGTAATGAGAGAAGGCTTCTTGTCTCTAGGAATGAGCATTTTATGTTTTCATTTCAGTAACAGACCCTTTTATATTAGAATTACAAGCCTCGGCTTACGATTAGTGTATGTTTGCTACAATTTTTCAATGATTTCCCTTGACTTTTATGTTCATAACACTCGACTGACATATGCCTAGCTAGGCTAAGTATTATAAGATTTTATGTCAAAGAAGTCTTATTATATTTTCCAGTATAAAATATACAGTCCAGCAACCCATTGAAATAATCTGGCAATGTGTAAAATCTGATATTATAGAATTTAGGAGATATGCCTTACCAAAGAAAGGCAAAGCCAAAACGACCCGACTCTATACCAAGTGTTAAACTAGTAAGAACCACTTTGATTGTGATAGCTAAAAATCACAACTAATTTTTCGAGCTACTTATCATAATATAAGCCAACCACAACAGTTTTTCTTCCCTTCTTCCATTGCGATTAGTTTTCTTGACCATCTACTAAATGTTGTTTCCTCATCTATAGCTGTATTTTTTACGTCAACTCTTTCATTTTTGATCTAATTTTAAGTTCTCATTAGATATTACCGGTATATGTATTTATAGTGTTACCAAATCAAACATGTTTTGAGCTTATTAGAGCAAAGCGTACTCAAGCGCTGGTTTAGCTTTCTAGAAATTTGTAATCTTTTAGACTAGCGTTGTCTTGGCGAGGCCAAGTGGCTCTCAGCCATTTGTGTGCTATCATAGCACATACTTATCCATCAAACTCCTTTGCGGTCGGCCAATGGAGTATGCGAAAGTTATATTTGTCTCCGGTCGTTTCTCATAGTTTATGTACGTACTTTGCCTGGGCTCGTTCATCTGATGCTAAAATTAAGGTGTAATAACTTTAGTTGACACTTACATTTTTTTTTGAGTGCGCATGGCTCAAATTGTAATGGGAAAGTAGTGTGGGCCATCAATGTTAGAAGATGTAGGCCAGGGCACAAAGCCACAAACCCTGCCGTAAGTTGAATTTCTGGGCGATTTGGGCTCTAGGTTTTTGGCTTTATGGTTAGATGGTGGAGAGTGTGTAACCTTAATTATGTTTCAGGTTCTTTCACTCAAATTAGTCGAGTTTCTCAGTCAGTGAAATCTTTGCATCCTTCAATCTTTTTGGGTGCACATAGCACTTAATTAATTTGGCTTATTAGTTGAAAAACTTTGAGTAAACTGTTTATAAATTATTTTATCGAAGGAGAAACTGAAGAAAAGACTGAAAGCAATGTGCTCGTAATCGATTATGCTAAATTTTTTACTCATAGTTTACGTGTGTGCCTGCAGAAACGGTGACACATGGGACATGGCAACAACCCCAGCTGATCAAATCATTTGTCACAGTTACAATATCTTGAAATAAGTGGTTCTCATCTGATCTTGCAGTCCCTAGCTACATCATCTTGCACATGGCATGTTGCTTTATTGATGAGGTTTGGCCTAGCTACGGTTGTTTCAACCGAGCTATATATATATATATATATATATATATTTGATGTCTAGCTGATAGGTTGTTGTCTTTGCTTGCCTTTAATCAAGGTACAGCGACCCCTCGTCTTATCTTCCAATTCCATTCACTTTGTTTGGCCTGCAGTCCCAGCTGTCCATCTGATTCACTCTAATGCTGGCTTTAGATGAATCAGCAAACTTTCTTGACTTCTATATATATATGTATGCTTATGGAAAGAAGTATGGACTAACTTGCAAAGTGCGCTCGGTGCCTTCATACCTTGCCCTATTTGCTAGCTCCTGGTCATTGTGTTTGTAGCTACGTAGCACGCTGAAAGAAATCGAAATGTACAAATTGTAGTTGGCGCATATGGCAACTGTGATCTATCAACTCTTCTGCTTTGAATTCAATTGTTAATTGCACAGAAAATGGAACCATATCCTCTCCATGTATGTAATCAGGTGCAAGAGCTCTCATTTGTGTGCGTTCTTGCAGTTTGGAGAGGCAACATATATCTGCAGGCTGGACCCCGGTAATTATCGCTCCCCATTCATCTCTAGGGCACAGGCCCATGGTTGGCACTATTCATCAATAATGTTCAGTGGTGCAGGTTCAAATCTAGTTTCCCGATTGCCGAGATAAAAAAATTCCTTTGAGGCAATACGTTTGTCTTACGAGACCCGGCTTACCCTGCCTCGGTCCACCAGAAAAGAAGTAAATCATGGACATAACTCTTGACTCACGGCTTGTTTGGTATGGATGTAAGAGGCCGAAATTTTTTTTGCCCTATTTTATATTTTTTATATTAAATATTTAATAATAATAATAAATATATTCTTAATAAAAATATCTATTTTAAATCAAATTAAAATCTAAAATGAGTATTTATTAGAACAAAAATATTTAATTTTAACTATATTATATAAAATATGAGGTAATTTTTTCATCCATATTATCTTCTATCCAAAGGAACACTCAGAAATAAAGAACATATCTATTTGAATTTGTAGACATTCTTAAAGTGTCCACCACAACCATATAATCTATATGGATGGAACCTTCTTTAGTGTGGCTCTTCATATTACTTCTATGTTACTTTTTACTTCACCTATATATCCTTACACTACTTAAACTATGTTGGAGGATAAAATAAAGAATCAGTTGATATAGGGGTAATGGAATTAAAAAAATATATATATCCTTATAATTTTTTTTATATATAATATATATTTAAAATAAATAAATATTTATATTTTATTTTAAACTAAAATATATATTTCATTCAATATATATTTTTATCAGTTATAAACATTTGATATAAAAAACACAAAATTATATAGCCAAAGCAAATGTAGTGCATCTGTTACTGTGGGTACCAAAGACCAAAGCATTGTTTGGTTACTGTCTTTTCCTGCCGTATCATTGACGGCACATTTTTTGTCCATCCATCCCAACGCCAAAACTGCAGGTGAGCGGCCTGGCCTGCATAAGCGCATGTCTCAATCGAATATTTAAATGTAAAAAAAATGAGCGATGTGGAATATAACCCTCAACACTTGATTAATGTTAAATATTATATATATAGATATGCACTGTATGTGCACTTTTTAGTACAGGAAGTACGACCATTTCAGTTGATATTAAAATTCCGCCGGTTGAAGTACAAATCCATACATAAGACAGGAGGTGACCGGTTAGTAGCTGGTTAACAAAGTAATCAGTTATTGGACTTTGAAGTACATATAACTTCCGTTTGATCGATCTCAATCGATAAGCTTTGACCACCAGCGTCCGCCCCATGACACAGGAAAAGTCTCGCCGAAAACAGAGGGAATAAAAATTTGCTGGTCATCCCTCCTTGAGTTCGTTGGGGCGCCTTTACGCGATGTGAAATTTGTAGCAGCAATGAAGTCGCTACTGACGGTAGATATCATAATGACCTGGATGAGGGATCCGCTGGTCAATTATCTGAGAAAGGCTATCGGCTCTGGTTCAGGGCGTTTGATCACTTTTACTGAAGCACGCACTTGGTGAAATAAGATTTCGGATGCGATAGTGTAACTGTTTCTAGTTCAACAATTCTCATATCACTCATCATCTGACGCGGCCATGAGAACCGTCCACGTTATTATTTTAAATGATTAACATACCAACAAATTTAACCCAGTGTTACGTGTTCGTTTACATGTTCAAGATAGACATTTTAGAGTTGGAACATAAACAAGAAAAAACCATACTATTAATGCAATGAACCTGACATAAACTTGGGAGGAAACAATTAATCCTAATTGTTCAGAACACCATATTCAATTGCAGATCTTTCATGTTCACGGACAACAACATCAATGTTCATATATAAAAAATGATCATAAAATATTTTATTACATAAAGCTTAACTTTAACAAAAAATAACTATTTGTTTTATAGGTTGAACCTACTGCAAATGTTTACCATGCTGATTATTATGTATAAATAAACCCTAAACTTAGACCTAACTCCTCTGCGGAATGAACTTATACAGTCAACATATTAAACTTAACATAATCAAACCAATAAATTTAATGCAGAGTTACGTGTTTATTAATATGTTAAAAATATATTCATTAAAAATATGAGCATAAACGATAATGAACATTACTATCTAATGCATTGTACCTAACATAATGAAGTAAATATACAAATGATAATATGCATGTTTATTAAAATGCTCAACATATACCTTTTTGTCCTCAATATAACTGCCTAATGTAATAAACTTAACCGGTTTATATATAGACCTTACACTAATAACACAACAATTAAAAAAACCACATGCTCATTAAGATCCAAAACTAACCATTTTTGTGGCCAAACTTAAAAGCTTGGCTAATGAACCTCTTTGTGTCATGAAATAAACTTACACAAAATTATGTGATGAGCAGAAAGAATAGATGCGCGACATGAATATACATACACTAGACCACTTTAATCATTCATCTTCGTACATCTAAAAGAAAATATACCTAATGCCATTCAATGCTCATCTAGAAGTCTTAATTGTTAGGTGCAAACTATCTCTAGGTCGATTTGCACAAAATATTAAATCAAAATATTCTCTAATCTTTATACAAAATTTAATTATAATTTTCAATTTTTTTTTAATTCTGAATTGTGATGTGAAAATATAAACCAAGAGTACAACTATGATCAATGAAATTTTGCATTGATTTCATATGAGATCAATGCAATCTAGAAAATCAAAAAAAATTTAAACTTCAATTTTTATGCAAACAAATTGAATACGTAAATCAAGATTTTTAAATATCTCATTTTAATCTACACTAAAAAATAGTAGAGAATTAGAATTTTGAATTAAAAACTCTACATCTAAAATAATAAATCTCTCCCATAATTTCACTTGGAGAAGGATCTTATAACATAATTCCAAGAACGAAGTATAACGTGTAATAATTTGATGACTGGTCACCTCACATCATTATGAAAGCACTATGTGAGGTGCTCTTGAGATTATGATATGAATTGTGGTAGCTTAATGTCCCTCTATAATGCCTCCTGATGAAAATTAGATTAGCTTTTATTGGTTGATCTTAACTATATGTCAAATTATTATTTTTTTAGTTCTATAATAAATTGAAATATAGTACGTGGATGCTTCATTTAGTCGGCCAAGGATTAGTACCAAATTACAATTACTATAGAGTAAAGGTTTAATAACAATTTTAATGGCTTTTAATAACAGTTATAAACCGTTATTAAATCGTTCATTATTGAAGTTTTACTAATGGTTAAAAATCATTATCAAAAATCATTTTTCATAACAATTATTACGTTCAAACCATTATCTAATATGCTAAAATTTACTTAGTATATGACTTGTGATAATAGTTAATAATGGAAAACTATTATTGAAATTAAACTATAATAATAGTTATTAAAGTACAAACATTATAAAAAAAAATAACTAGAATTTTGTTTCTTATGTATTTAGTAACGATTCTAATTAAAAAAACATTATTATAAAGTTCTTAAATATTAGTTGTTTAGTTAGAACCGTTGTTAAGACCTCAACCTAATTTTTTTTTTTAAAATGTCTGTTCCTCTTTTGTCCACATATATAATTATATGCTCAATATATACCAAATCTGGAAATATAACTAGGAATACTAAATGTTCCATGGGGGAAAAATAAGTAACCTAAGATATAATTATAAAAACAAAATGCATGTTTTCAACACATTACTTTAATACACTACAATAACAACATGTGCACTGTCTTGTTTATCACTTATTCTCCTATCTTTATATATTGCCAACAACTATGTTGTCCTTCAAAATTTTCCCCGAGTTGCCAATAAACAATGACCATATGTTATATACACTACCACGGAAAGGGGTTTTAATAACGGTTATTTTATAGTTTTAATAACGGTTTTCAACCGTTATTGAATCGCCTGTTATTAAATCTTTAATAACGGTTCATAACCGTCATGAAAAATACACAAAAACCCGCGAATATGTGCGTAAACTTCATATTTAATAACGGTTTTTACTTAAAAACCGTTATTAAAACTCCAGTTTTTAATAACGGTTCTATGAAAACCGTTATTAAAACGTAGGTTTTAATAACGGTTCTTATGAAAACCGTTATTAAAAACTGGAGTTTTAATAACGGTTTTAGAAGAACCGTTATTAAAACCTACATTTTAATAACGGTTTTCATCAGAACCGTTATTAAAACAAGGTTTTAATAATGGTTTTTTATAAGAACCGTTATTAAAACTCCACTTCTTTTTTTTTTGCAGTTTTGTTCCTGCCCATATACAGAGTTACCAAATCTGTATGTTAAAACAATTACCAAATCTGCAATGTAAAACAACATCAATTCATACCAAATCTGCAATCACACCATAATTTCAATCAATCTATAATTGGTATGCATGTCTCAATACACCAACTATACTTGCAATAAAATTAGTGGGCATACCACAACTTGGTAGCTCTACACCCCAAAGTAAAGAGTTCACATATCTAGGCTGGTAGACGAAATACAAACCTAAAAATGCATGTAGAATATATAGATCGCTACCGAATGAATGAGTGCACGTGCTTGGCCTCTAACTTCATCAATTTGATCAACATTTTATTGCTGGCCTCGTGTATAGTCATCGGTGAAAAACTACAACACCCATGTTTCAATTAATATACAGTTAGCCATTAGGTATGTCATGATTCATTAATAGAAAAATATGGAAAAGCAAACATACATGGCTTGGATCTATGTTGACCAATCTATTCTAGACTATAAGATCCATTGCTCGTCTTCTTCACTTGAACCCTTAAAAACTTCAATTTCATCATCATCATCTAAGTTCCTTTGTCTCGAAGATCTTCAATTTTGGAGGTACCTAAAGCTCTTATCTCATCCATAATTACAATAAAGAGATAAACAATAGAGGAAAAACAATTCTGATAAAAGTAAAAACTAAAATAAATGAAAACATGTATTACCCTACATACAAAATAATACAAAGGTAGGCAACATATGTTACCACTATAATCAAGAGGTTATATAACACCATCATACCCTAAATTAAAGGTTCAATTTGTAAAAAAGGCCCTAAAAAGGTTGTATCACAAAAAAACCTAAATTTAGAGGCCAAAACGGCCTTTTTTGGGCTCCGATATTGGCCAAAGCGGCTCCTAGATCACCAAAATAGCCTCCTAGATCACCTAAATCCGAGGTCGCATGAAAAAGTTATGACCCTCCAAAGTTTACAGTTGAATCTAGCTCTAAATAACCTCAATAATGTCTTCTCTTTTGTTTATTATGGTTGTAGCTCTAAATAATGTTGAATCTATATTCTCCATACAAACAAATACAACAATAATATGTAAAGCTCTCGGCCAACACATGCATTTGTTAATATATAATAATAACGCAACAAATTCAACAACAAACAGCAAAATTTTCAGCCAACACATTCAACAACACATTTTCGAATGAAACCCTGGCGACATGCATTTATATAAGTAGATAAAAATTTACGAGAGGAAGAACAAACACATACATAAAGTGAGCTAGCTACAAACACGACGGTCAGAATGTTGAGAGAGGCAAGGGCTTCAAACACGACGGAGGATGAAGGTGCAAGTGCCAGCTAGCTTCGGAATAATGGCAGAGGTGTGGCGGTGCGAGGGTTTCCTTTACTTGAGAGGAGCCTGGTGGTGCGAGTTGGCGGTGCGAGGGTTTGCAAAGAGAAGGAAGGAGAGCAAGAGAATGAAAGTGCAGAGAGTCTAAAAATTTTGGCACGAAACAGAACCGAGCGAGAAATAAAAGTTTGATTTTGGGGTTTTAATAACAGTTCCTGAGAGAACCGTTATTAAAACATCTTTTAATAACGGTTCCTGAGAGAACCGTTATTGAAACATCTTTTAATAACGGTTCCTGGAAGAACCGTCATTAAAAGCTTCTGACTTTTGACAACGGTTCTAATATGAACCGTTATTAAATCCTCTTTTAATAACGGTTTATATAAAACCGTTATTAAAACATCCGTCCAAATTTTAACGTTGCCCTTTTAATAACGGTTTTTAACTAGAACCGTTATCAAAACTTCCCGCCGATTAATTTTCACGCGTTTGACAACGGTTTTCGAACTACCGTTATTAATGTCCCATTATTATTTCCCGTATTTGTAGTAGTGATATGTGTGTGTGTGCATGTTTGTATATGAAAGAGTGAAAATTTATAAAAGATTAAAGCATCTATAGTTATATATAGACAAGTTAAACTCCTAGGACCCTATAGTAAAACCCTAAATCTAAACCATTATCATACGTGTCATAACCATAACCTCTACACCATGCATATACTTAAAATATACACCTAAACCTTAACATATCAACCCAAAACCCTAATATAAACCTAAACCCTAAACCCTCAACCCAAAAAGCCTAATAATATACCCTCAAATAAAAACCAAAACATAAACCATACACTGTAACCCCATGCAACCTTAAACCATTATCCTATGTAACCTATCCCTAAACTCTACACCATATAGCTAAACTCTACATCTAAACCCTAAACAATAAACCTAAAACCCTAAAATAAAATTCAATTCGAATCCATCAAACCAAAACCCTAAAATAAAATCTTAAAATCTAAACCATAAACACCAAACCATAAAGCATCAATCAAAATCCTAAAATAATGGTAAATAAAACTAAATCCTAAAATAAACGTTAAAAAACTTAAACCCAAAAAACCTAAACATAAGTCCTGAAACAAACCCTTAGCCCAAAACCATTATCATAAACCTTACACACTAAAATAAATGAAATAAACCTTAAAAATGTAATTTATAATTAATTAACATTAGACACACACCTAAACATATAGAGACCAATCTATGATAGCTTGTGCATGTGCGTATGAATGCTTGCGCTTGAACCAATGATCTCTTACTTAATCATTATCATAACATGAATATCTCCCACCTTTTTCATATTTGAATTTATAAATCTTCATATCACATATAATTAGTTATTAAGATAAATATCAAATATTTCACTGTTTAGCTTGGTATCTTTGTTATGAATTAAAACACGTATTGTGTTTGAATATATATCCTAAGATCTATTTCTTGATACATCATCCATGAATCTATATATGTAGTATCTATAATCATTATCATTTAGTTTTCTTAGACATTGTAAAATAAATAACTTCAACCAATTCTCAAAAAAGTTTGTATAAGGCTTCATTACCGAGGATATATTATTTAAAATTCATAAGAAATTGATAATCATTATGATGCGTATATCAAATTAGAGGAAGGTTAGATCAAAGACTGATGTGTTGAAGATGTCACCGATAAAATTAAGCAAAAGAAGCGAAGGTTTAATATGGATTATAATAGAAGAAAACAGGATGTAAAGACAGGTTGGTTTGACGAGTTTGAATCAGGTTTCAAAAATGTTGAAGGTTGAGATCAATGGAGGAAGGTAATGCCCTGGACTTTTCCTTGCTCAATGACGACTCATATTGAGAGAGATAGACGCAGCCTATCTGTGCTCAAAGTTGTATTCAAATTATGTATATTTCATCTTATGATTTCATGCGTACAAAAGGTGTATATATAGGAAAGTTCAATAGATTGAACAAGCTCAATCAGCTGACACATATCCTTAATTTAAGCCCATTAATCTTGGTTGAATTAAACCTATAACACTTAATCCTAATCATAATATCATTGGTTAAATGATACTAGGGACTAATATTATAAAGCTATACAATTAACTATGATACATGCATGAAATTATATCAAACCATAACTTATATAAAATACACTTAGGGTTAGGATTTATAAAAAGTTAATACAACTAATGAGAATCATCAACATATCTTCTTGTTGTAAAGTATCATCCCATGTATGCCACAGTCTTGCATGCTTTGAATACTTATACACATTAAAGTGTATTAACATCTTCTTCTTACAAATATGTGACATACCTACAAGAACAACTTGAAAATTTTTCAATACCAAGCATATAAAAATTATCAATAATATTTAACATGATAGGATCCAACATTAAGAAAGCTAATTCTTCCTTACCTTGAGAATTAAGATGAACATGACACTCATTAGATTCATTAGATGCTCCTGCATCATTCTCCCCAAGTTGAGGAGAATTTGCCCTCAAGTTTTCATCAGAATAATAAGGAAAAAAATCACTAACATTAAATTTTCTTTAAATTCCACCATAAGAATCTAGAAGTTCAAGTTCATAAGCATTATCTCCAAACTTTATTAGTATTTTAAATGGAACATCAGCTCTTGGCATTAGTTTATTTTTACATAAATTAGGAAATCTTTATTTACGCAAATATAACCAAACTAAGTCACCAGGAGAAAACGTATAAGAGTTTCTATGCTTATTTGCTTGAGCTTTATACTTGGCATTGGCTTTTTCAATATTATTTTTGATTTTCTCATGAAGATGTTGAAAAAAAAAATGTACTCTATCTTTAGCTTCATAATTTTGCAATTCACCTTTTTTCAAAGGAATCATGTTAATAGGCATGTGAGGATTCACACCATATACCACCTCAAATGGACTATTTTGAGTAGTACTAGATGGACTACGATTATAAGCAAACTCTGCATGAGCTAACTTAACATCCCAATCTTTAGTACTCTTATTAAGTAAACCTCTTAATAATGTACCAAAAGTTCTATTAGTTACTTCAGTTTGACCGTCATTTAGTGGATGATGTGAAGTGCTAAATAACAATTTAGTACCAAGTATATGCCATAAAGTTTTCCAAAAATAACTCATAAACTTGACATAAGAAGTATTTGGAAGAAATATACAAAGAATCATACTTTCTTTCACAAATCCTTTATCTATAATTTCTTGTATTTATTTTTGTAATTCCATAGCTTCTTCTGGAGTACATCTATAAGCCAGTTTATTAGGAATAGGCATACCAAGAATAAGATCGATGGCATGTTCTATACCTCTTTTAGGTGGTAATCCAAGAGGTAAGTCATCAGGAAATACATCATTATACTCATCAAGAAACTTAATTAGATTAGGATTTCCAATTTGTTGTTTTTCAGGTTTAGAATCTTTAGAAACTAAAGCATAACAAATTCCTTCTTCTTCTATGCATTTCTCCATAGCCTTTTCATGTAAAAATAATCTCTTTTTCTCATCAATCAAAGGCATATGATCACATAATACAATTACTTTTCTTTTTTCACCACATATTCATTAGTTACCCCATCATGAGTTGCTTTTCTATCATATTTCCATGGTCTACCAAAAAGTAATCCACAGGAATCCATACGTAAAACATCACATAGAATTTCATCATGATAGTCTCTAATAAAAAATGTGACTAAAGCTCTTTTTTTTTTTTACTTTAGCTCCTTTATCCTTATTTAGCCATTGTAAAGAATAGGGTTTAGGATAATTAGTAGTTTCCAAACCAAGTTTCTTAACCATTGACTCACTAGCAATATTGGTACATGAACCACTATCAATTATGAGTATACAAACCATGTCACCTATTTACACTTAGTGTTAAAATTTTTATCTCTTTGAGTAGGTGTCACTCTAGGTTGTATTTGTAAAAATCTTTGAATTACAAAGCATGGATCTCCTTCTTCCTCATCCGTAGTTAATATTTCATTAGGAGATTCGACTTCTAATTCATCATCATCACTACATGGTTCCATGTTTTCTATTTCATGTAAGGTTAAGGCTCTTTGGTTAGGACAATCTCTAGAAAAATGTTCATATCCTTTACATTTGAAACATTATTTATTTGCCATTTCAACTACCTTATTTTAACCTTTATCATCTCTATTATTCTTTTTGTCATATGAAAATGTTGATTTAGGTGTAAAGGTATTAGAATATGGTTTAATTGAAGTTGAAGCATTAGACTTAACATAGGTCTTAGTTATTTTGGTTTGTCTTTCAAATTTCATAGCCAATTGAATAAAGTCATCAAAAGAATCATAAGAGTACATATCAACTTTTCTCTTATTAAATTATTCAAGCCACCTAAATATCCAGCACATTTTTGTTCTTTTCTTTCATGAACATCACAAATAAGGGCTAGTCTTTCAAATTCTCTAGTGTATTCTTCTATACTAAATAAACCTTGCCTTAGAGTAGTTATTTTAACATACATATATTTTTCATACTCTCTAGGAACAAACTTCTTTCTTGGGTACTTTTTACGTTTTTTCTAAGATTTTATTTTAGACTTCTCTTATCTTTCTCTTGTTCGCTTTAAATTATCATACCAAATTCGAGCAAACTTTTTGAACTTTAGAGTAGCTAACTTGCATTTTCTTTCATCATCATATTCCCTAAATTTAAAAATAGCCTCAATATCATGCTACCATTCAAAAAATGACTTCACATTCAAATCACCATAAAATTCTGGAAGGTCAAGTTTAATACCTTGATCTTCATGGTATGCATTTCTCACTTGAAATGTAGGTGGTCTTCTTTGGTTGCTTGAGCCAAAGGAACTCATCTCATCTTCTCAATCTTCATGATGATGCATATTAAAATGTTCACGTCCACTCTTTTCATGGTAGATAGGCTTCATTCTTCCTTCCACACTATCACGTGTGGTTTCCATGCGAACTTGTCATGACTTATGCTTCTCTTGTTCGACCAATTTATATTCCACACTTTGTAGTTGATGTTGAAGTGTGTATTGAGTTTGTAATTGAGCATCCATGAGCGTGGTGAGGATCTTGATGGACTCTACCAAAGCACACACTTATTCACTAGCCATGGTGAAGGTTGACACACAACTCCTTTATGCACACAATAGATTCCACAAAGTGTAGGTGTTGGAATTTTATTTTTCCTGCAATCAAACAAAGCAAAAACTATTGCTAATTCACAATCAAATTAAATTCACTACGTGTAGTCCTTAATTAGGCACAAAGGAGAGGATGTAGCCACAAGAACAACCACTGCACGTAGGCACACAAGAAATGGGAGTGGTCTTCTATATATGGCATAAAATTCAGCCACATAAAATCATAGAATGTCGATTTCTTTCTTCAACATTTGCACCTCTTCAAGTGGAATATTCGAACTGGTTAATTAATAGAATATGTAGAAAAGATATAGAGGCAGAGTATAGAGTGGCTCTTTGAGAGAAAAAACAAGGAGAAATGGTTCAAATAGGACAGGAGACACACACTAGTTTTGTTCGGTCGATGCTGAGATGTCTTCCAAGTCTCGGCCTTTTTGTGTCCTTCCTAGATTGATACATGAATGGGAAATGAAATGGGTTGATTAAAACTAAATCACGCACAGATAGAGAGTATTATTAAGAAGAAAAGAGGTGCGGGGGGAGGAATAAACTCGCAGCACACAAGGCAACACAGAGAAGCTACTACGCCTGGAATTGCAATACTGGTCAATATTTTATGTAAATTACTAGGGAAAATACATCAAGATCGTTGCAAGATTGCAATAACTTTGAGCAATAACTTCAAGAAAAATCCAATAAGATCATAAAGAAGCAAGAATTCAAGGGAAATATCGAGTTATCATGGAGTTCTTGATGCAAGAACACACATGTGATAACCTGGTCTACAAGGAGATGGTCGTTTGACAACTTTAATCAGTCGAAGCTCTGATACCAAAAATGATGCGTAAATTAAAGTAGACGAAGGTTGGATCAAGGACTGATGTGTTGAAGATGTCACCCACGAAATTAAGCAAAAAAAGAAAAGGTTTAATATGGATTATAATTGAAGAAAACAGGATGTAAAAATAGGTTGGTTCGATGGTTTTGAATCAGGTTTCAAAAATGTCAAAGGTTGAGATCAATGGAAGAAGGTAATTCCCCAGGATTTTCCCTACTCAATGAAGACTCAAATTGAGAGAGATAGACGCAACCTATCTGTGCTCAAATTTGTATTCAAATTCTGTATATTTCATCTTATGCTTTCATATGTATAAGAGGTGTATATATAGGAAAGTCCAGCTGGTTGAACAAGCTCAATCAGCAGACACTTATCCTTAATTTAAGCCCATTAATATTGGTTGAACTAATCCCATATAACACTTAGTCCTAATCATAATATAATTGGTTAAATGATAAGAAGGATTAACATTACAAAGCTATACAATTAACTATGATATATACATGAAATTATATCAAACCCTAACTTACATAAAATACATTTAGGGTTAGGGTTTACAACAAGTTAATACAACTAATGAGAATCATCACCATACCTTCTTGTTGTAAAGTATCATCCCATGTATGCCATAGTCTTGCATGCTTTGAATACTTGTGCACATTAAAGTGTATTAGCATCTTATTCTTGCAAATATGTGATATACCTACAAGAACAACTTGAACGGTTTTCAATACCAAGCATATACAAATTATCAAGAATATTTAACATGATAGGATCCAAAATTAAGAAAGCTAATTATTCCTTACCTTAAGAATTAAGATGATCATGACAATCATTAGATTTATTAGATTCTCCTACATCACATTAACTTTCTAAACTCCATGGACATATATCAATGATTCTTTAGGTTTAGAGAACCCTTTCTTCCTTTATATTCCATGTGTAGTGCTCTAATAGAGGTTATATAGAATACTATAACAACACGAGAATAAATATATATAATATATGCTTATGAAGAAAACTTAGTACATTAACCCCTCAATTAAATTCTTCACCATTTCTTAAGCTACAGAAAATGGAACCACATGATGCCTTATAGAATCAAAAACATAGGCAACATATTTTAAAGGATAAATAACATAGAAATAAAAATCTATAGGGATAAGATTAGGTACAAAATAAATCTTGTTTAACCATCATGTTTTGAAAATATTAGCTAGATACATTACTTGATGTTGACCATCTCTTATTGAATGGTTATTGTAAAGGGTGTATGGGCACAAAAATGCAAGGAAATCAGATATCCCTTCCTTCCCAACCCTTCAAGCACTTACCTATGAAAAACAATAATTATACATATTTGTTAATGATTAATATATCATACAAGTTTCAAAATAATATGTTATAGCTAAGATATTATATAATAAATAACACTTAACATACATGAAAACACTTATGGATGATATTCATTTTGGATTATATTTTTGATCTATCAACTCCTTCTTAATGGGATTAGTCATGCTTACCCCAATACACTCTTTACAAACATCAACCATATAATATTGGTACCAAGGTAGTTTCTTACATAGAAATGTAACATAGCTGACCAAATGGTTGTTTTCTAGGGCTGAGGTAGGGTAACCAAATAGCTTGATTCAATTGATTTACCTTCATGTTGTCACACTTTCATTTGTTAGTATAGACTTGCTAAGGGGGAAACTGAAGCCACTACTTGGTCTTTATTTCTTTTATAGTTGACTCATTTTTTCTTCCCAAGAATCACACACACACACACATATTTTATTGACATTACAACCTTCCTCTCACTTTATTTATAAACAAAGTGCACATTAATGGCTAATTAGTTTAATGTAATTAACAAATAAGGTATTGTATGGATAATGTCATTGTAACTCTCTAATAGTCACCACCTAGAAAAGGTTTTTGATAACATTTTTTAAACGTTTTTAATAATAGTTACCAACCATTATTGAATTACACATTATCAAAAATTTAATAACAGTTCAAAAACTACCATAAAAAAAACCAAAAAATGTGCCCAATTTAGTTAAAAACTCTTATTTTAATAATAGATATAAGAAAATGCTATTAGTAAAACATGAGGATTTATAAATGGTTTTTTATAACTGTTATTAAAAAAGAAATTTTATCAATAGTCTTGTATTATTAAATGTTGCTTTCTTATTAAAAAAGGATTTTGTTAATAATCTTTTCTTACAACATGTAGGTTTATTCTAGTCCATATATATAGTGGTATTCTATAATATTTACTAAATATGTAATGTGTAAGAGAGTGACAATAACTCTAGATATATTCCTCCTAGAAATATTGGTTATATTATCACACTTAAGGTTACAAAAGGAGGTTTATCATAATAATAACATTAAAGGTCACAATCTTCATATATTATCACATTCCATAGATTTTGTTCCATATCAGCATAACATAACATTAACAAAATAACATTGCTATGAGAATAACATAAAACATGAGATATCATATAAATATACACATTGCACAAACAAAAAGGTAGTTATAGCTTGTATCCTTCTTAAAGAATCTCTGGTCTCTATGCACGTGTAACTTAAGATACTTTATTTGAGACCATAGAAATAACACATAAAAACTAATAAAATTATAACATTAGAACTCACCGATTCAACAAAGGAAAAGATAAGGAAAAGGAAAGAGGAAAAGAGGAGAATAAAAAACACAAACTAAGTGAAGTGTTAGCATGAAAATGGTGCGTCACTAATGGAGGGAGGAATGATACTTGTTTCCATTGCTATGTAGGATGAAACAACAAGGAGAATTGCATCTTGGTGGGAGAGAACAAAATTTGTTGCCGAATATTAGAGGGTGTAATGGTGGGGATGACTAAAGCTTTGAGGGGAAATGGTTTCTATTGTTGAAGCCTAGGAGGGAATAATGGCAGGAGTGGCTGAAGTAATGTGGGAGGAAATAGTAGAGAGTGGTGCAGGAAATAGTAGGATGTGTTATTAGTGAAAATGGAAAGATATGAAGAACAAGAAAAGGAAAAAGAATTCTTATTGATGGGGAAATAGATATAAGGGAAGGGATGGGAGTCACCAAGCTTGTGTAGGTTGTAAAGGAAACAAAGTAGGGTAAGAAGAGATATTTATATAGTGAGAGATGTGAGGAACATGTTGAAGGTCGAAGGGATTTTGATCGTAGGAGGAAGTAAGCATAGGTTTGTTCTACGACCAGAAAAGGGACTAGTTGGTGGTGTAAGGTTATTAGGAGTAGGTGGCTAGTGTAGTGTAGGGACAATGTAGGAGCAAGGGAGGTAGTGAATGTTGGAGAATGGTAAAGAGAAATGGAGAGGGATTAATGCAAGAAAGGATTTACATGATAAGAAGGGGATGAAGGAGAAACAAACATATTAGGACCGGGAGAAAAAAACAAGAGAAAGGAGAAAAGAATGAAAATAATTTTTGGGTTAGGTTTATAGTTATGTTTAGATTTTAGATTAGTGATTAGGATACCAAAATTAATTTATCAATTATTTGGAGTTAGGGTCATATTAAAATATTATTATTCAATATAAATTTTTTTATCACTCTAAGCTACCAACATCCTATCCTGGAACAACAAAATCTAATAAGTTGTGTTCTCAATCATCTTTGTTTAAAGTATAATAGTGTTGCTATTTTCATTTGAACATAAAGATGATTAGCATTTGAGTAGATATAGTGCCTCAAAAGAGGCTATCCCAATGCTATCATGATACCTATTGTTGTATCACAACTTCACCAAATGCAAGAAATATTCCCAACTATCTTGGATGTCCAAAATATAAGTCCATATCATATCATCAAGTATCTAGATAATTCTCTTCATTTTCTGATCCTTAGCTAGATGAAAGGCAATACTAATCCTCAAATTTTTTCCCATACCTCCTACAACTTCCCCTATGACTACAAAAGGTGTACCATAACAACTCACTACAAACCTATTGTAAGAATCACCCAATTAATCCATGCTTCAAGTTGACTTCATCAATACAAAGACTGCTGATTTAGTTAGTATGTCCATGATGACCTCAATCATATCGCATGCACTGCAAGTCTTTCTTATTCCACTTAGAAAATCTATGGATATGGAGTCCCATTTCTATCTTCGTAAATCTAGAGGCTAGACTAACCCTCCAGACCTACCTTACTCTATCTTAACGTTTTGAAAAGTCTAAAGTCTCAAGATGAACTCTCCTACATATCACTTCATGCAAGGCCACCAATTAATCTATTTATGGTCCTTGTACAAAAAAATCCCCTCCTGGGTGAACATAATAGGGAATATAGTGACCTTATTGAATATGAAGTGGTTAAAATCAACATAACTCTTAAGGAAACACCAACAACCCTTTTAGTGAATGCCACCATCCTAGTGAAACTAAAAATCCTTTGGTCAACCATATTGTATCTTCAGTCAAATCCTCTTAAGGTTTAAATCAGTTAGGGAACACTATCAAGGTAATCATCAACAAACTCAATAGAATCTCCAAACTACCTAGCTGAATCAACTGTATCCCCAACTATCTAAGATCCTCTAATGACCAATTAGCTATAACACAAGAACTTAATGAGTGTGATGTATTTCTACTCAAGGCATTTGGGACAATGTTGTTCTTTCCCTTATGTTTGGTAAACTTAATATCATAGTTCCTAACAAACTCTAGCCATCTCCTCTACCTCATATTCAACTCCTTTTAAGTGAATATATACTTTAGGTTATTATGGTGGATGAAGATTTTGTAGGAGGGCCTATATAGATAATTCCTCTAAATATTTAATGTGATGATGACTGTAGGAGACTCCAAATAATGCATCGGGTAATTATTTTTTTGGCTCATCTTCTGACAAGAAGTTTAAGCAACTACCTTACCATGATACTTCAACACACAACCTAAACTATTTCTTGACTCATCATTGTAGACTTCATATCCATTTGAACACACTAACAAAGTATAAACCAGTGTTGTAATAAGATGCTTCTTCAAATATTGGAATACACCGTCATATGTGTCATCCCACTAAAACCAAGTAGTCTTTTTTATAAGGTTCATCAAGGGATGAGCTACCTTCAAGCATAAACAAAACACCTATAGTACCCAACTAAGCCCAAGAAACTACAAACTTTAGGAATGTTACTGGGTACCTTACACTCTATGACTGCCATAATATTCATCGAATCCATGATAAATCCTCCTGCTAACACTAGATGTTCCAAAAGGCATATTTTGTAAGGATTAACTCACACATAGAGAGTTTTCTATATAACTTATGCTATTTAAGGAGTGAAAATATGATGTGTAGATGCTACTCATGATCTTGTGTACTCTATAAGTATAACAATATATCATGGATTAATAAAACCAAGACCTAGCCAAAGAATGGCTAAAATATCCTCATCATCAAGTTAATAAATACGTCAAACAAATTGGCAAGCCTAAAAAGCATTATCATTAAGTTGTAGCGCCCATACCATTTCATAAATGTTGTATTTATGATAACCACATCTATAATGTGAAACTAGTGATAACCCAACCTCAAATTAGTCTTTGAGAAGATTACAGCACCCTTTGGTAGATAAAACAAATCACTGATCCTCAGAAGTAGATATTGATTCTTTACCATCAACTTCTCCAGATCCCTATAGTCAATACACAATTAAAGGATCCCATTGTTCTTCTTAAAAAATAGAAGTGGTACTACCCATGGAGACACACTTTAGTAGATGTACCCATGGACCAACAACTCCTCTAATTGATTCTTCAACTCTTGCAACTCTGTCAATGCCATCCGGTAAGGTGCCATTAACACTTGCTCCACATTTGATATTTTTTAGATGGTGAGGCCTATCTTATGTAGTGGTGGTATACTTGGTGTCTCATCTAGAATTATAGTTGGAAAGTTGTGGGTAATAGGAATATCTTCTGATGCCCCTGCATCCTTGTTCAACATCTAAACACTATACAAGAACATGCGGTAACCTCTTTGCACTAAAGAATAAAACATATGGGCAGATATTACCTTTGTCATAGTTATATGCTTGCAACTCCTTTAGGAGACCCCTACATCCTAACGTCCCTGTAATAATAGTCACTGCTATGCTCATTCTATCATTACTTGACATATC
Source organism: Tamarix austromongolica (assembly GCA_039764185.1). Taxonomy (NCBI): domain Eukaryota; kingdom Viridiplantae; phylum Streptophyta; class Magnoliopsida; order Caryophyllales; family Tamaricaceae; genus Tamarix; species Tamarix austromongolica. Next base: position 124,539,623 of record CM077809.1, read on the forward strand.
CTCAATATATAAATCCATAAGATGACATTCATCTCCACCAAGTCCACTAGGAAGTGTACCCCTCTTATCTCAAATGCCATGTCTGAGTAATGCCTAGTGCAATCAAATCTATCCCTAGAAGGAAATTTAATTGATATAGCTTGTTTTAGAATAATACGGATTTAAAAGGATCAAAAACCAAAAACCAAAATTAAGAAGATTATGAACAATTGAATATTCAATCACAAAAAATAAAAATTAAGGAAAAATGGATATCTTTTTTTTAGCTCTTTTTTAATTACAGATGATTAAACTAATTTAAAATGTTCTTTTCAATGAAGAATTCTATAGAGAAGAAGAAGAACTTAGGTCACATGACTTGATGTCTAGGGTTCTCTCATATCTATTTTATACTAGAAAAAACCTTTAAAACAATGTGTTTCAAAAATAATAGAAAAATATAATACATGTTTAGAAATACGAGACCCCCATGTTAATTTCCTTACTCTTGGGTTCTGTCCAAAAACAAATCAAAATAGGCTATAGGAAAACATAATCTGTGTTAATAAACATTAGACCACCATATTTCTCATAGATCCTAAATATCCCTAAACTTGTCCACTATCTGCAGGAACTAACATAATGTAGTGTTGTGCATGAAATTCCTAGTCAAACATCACAATTCTCCATCTTAATGGAGCATTTTTTACACATAACATGTAAAGACCTTTATAAAAAAACTTGTAGCCCAACAAAGGTCCTTATGGCCTCCGAACACCAATCAAGTCTCAGAAATGTTTAAACTTACCTATAGTTAGTGGCTTCATTAGTATAGTAGCCTAATTATCATAATTATTCACTTCCTTCAATACATCTTCACTAGCAGCAACAATACCTCAGATAAAGTGATACCTAATGTTAATTTGCTTCAGTCCATGATGAAAATAATTCTAATTCATTGCTAAATAGATAGACTCTGACTATCATCACAGATGGCTAGAGTACCATGACCAAACCCCAACTCTCGTACTAAACTAATAAGCCATATGAATTCTTGAAAAGCCTCTATTATAGCCATATACTTTACCTTTATAGTAGACAAGGCCATCACCTCATACAAGGAAGACCTCCAACTAATAGCTCAACAACTAATATAGGAAACATATCCACTTGTGGATCATCTTTTATCAAGGTTTTCACCATAATTAGAGTCCAAAAATCCGACCAATGAATCAACTAATCTCTCATACTTAATACAAGCTGATGTCATTCCCTTTAAGTACCTAAGGATCCACATCACTACTTGTCAATAAGCGTTACCTAGATTTACCATATATCGACTCACAACACTATTAACTTGAGTGATATCAGGTCGGGTACACACTGTAGCCTACATGATACAAATAATAGTATTTGAATATGGAACAACCACCATGAACTCTTCTTCCTCATTGGATTTGGGACAATCCAAAGTAGACAAACTAAAGAGAGTAGCTAATAGATTGCTCACCATCTTGACATTCATCATATGAAACATCTTTAGCACCTTGTTTACATAGAACTCTTGTGACAATGACAAATCATCTCCATACGAAGGATTATCTCCGTAGCTCCAAGATCCTTCATCCCAAACTCTCTCTTCAGTATTACCTTTACCTTATAAGCTTCATATATATATTTTGCTACAATAAGAATGTCGTAAACATATAGTAAAAAAATACAAAAAATAGCCATCCTCTATCTCCTTCAAGTATACACATCCATCATATTCATTTGTAGGGAACCCATGCTCATGTATAAAAATATTTATACCACTATCTAGGAGACTACTGACCTTTTCAAAATGCACACACAATCATGTATCTCCTCAACCACAAACCCATTAGGTTGTTGCATATAAATATTCTCCTTGACCTCAATATTTAAAAATGAAGTTTGAACATCCAACTACTCCAACTCAAAATCAGTATGTCCAATCACATGATAAAATAACTCAGTGTAGCCCATGTATGGAATTTGATCGAATCCTCTTATAGCTAAACGAGACTTGTACCTTGGTCTCTTGACCTCTGGAGTTCTATGTTTGAATTTGTACACCCGCATACAATAAAAAATATTTTTATTCCTAGGGGCCTTTACAAGTTCCCATGTATGATCCTTTAATAAGGACTCCATATCCTCCTCCATAGCAACACACCACTCAGCATAACCAATACACTTGATAGCCTCTAAGATTGATGTTTGTTCGTAGTCTCCTTTTCTAGTAAAGTCTTCTTGAATTCGAAATCATAAAACACATCATTCTTATGCTTTAAGAAATAAACCTATACCTTTCTAGAGAATTCATCAATAAATGTGATCAAGTACTGCAAATCACCTATGGAGACCACTCTCACTAGATCTCATAACTCTGAATAGATATACTTAAGAGCCCCTCTCGTACTATGCTTAGCTTTCTAAACACACAATGCTCATAGAAATCCATAATACGTATACTTTATCCATTCAGTAGCCCCCTCTTTGAGAAACCAATTAAACCATTAATACTCATGTGTCCTAATCTTATGTGCCAACATTTCACAGCATCCGAGTCTTGAAATCTTAGCTATGTGATGACAAATATCACCAAAATAGTGGAACCAATCATCTCATACAATGTCTTGACTTGCATCCACTTCATCACTACTAGAGCCCTTTTTATAACTCTTAGGTTAACATTTTCAATAACACACCGATATCCATTATAATCTAAGAAAATCATAGAGATGAGGTTCTTGGTCAACTCAGGGGCATATCTTACGTCAGGCAATGTCCTCACCACATCATTATGCATCCTCACCTTCATCATCCTAATCCTATGAACTTTACATTTAGCATCATTGCCATCAAGACAACTCCACCCTAATTTGCCTTAAATGTCTGAAACCAACTCCAATTAGGACATATGTGGTCAGAACACCCAAAATTAAAGATCTATTTATCGCTGATCTTGTTCTATCTATTAATGCCCATCAACACATCTCCATTACTATTATCTTGAGAAACTACGACATCATCCTTTGTACCAGATGACTCACCAAACATAGCACCGAGCTTCCTATTAGGATAGAACTTCCTAAAATACCCCTTATTGTTACACCCATAGCATGCCACACTCTTCTACCAATTCTTTGAATTAGATTGGGACTTCTTATTGTTACCAGACAACACTCATGTTCCCTTTCCATTTCTACCAACTCCTCACTATATGAGTCCTTAGAAGTATCGTTGATAGTAACTGACTATCAATCAACTCCCATTATTGAAAGGCGAGTTTTACATCCTTCAGGACTAACTCATCCTTACTATAAAAAATTGTCTCATGAAAATGTTTAATGCTTGCAGGCAAAGAATATAACAACATAATAGCTAAATCTCTATCATCTAATTTAACATCTATATTATGTAAATCCATAACTATAGAGTATAATTCATCCAAATAGCTTTTTAGATATTGACCCTCACCTAATTTTAGGTCATAAAGACGACTAATCTTATCAAACATTAACCCTCACCTTTTCAAACATTCATCAAAATGGCTACTAATTTTTTCACATACAATGATTCAAGCTTTAATCACAAGGAAGCTGCTATTGATTCATTTGAAACTTCCCTAAATACCTTATTCAACAAGCACAAGTATATGGTAGAGAGGGCCTTTAGATCTACTTCTTCTAATATCTCATTTGACATCGACTCTTTTGTGTTGAAATGAGCATATAACATTTTCTCCAATCTGTTCGCATATAGAATTGCCCAAACATTTAATTTCCATAATCCAAAATGGATGGATCAATTGAAATTTTCAATATCAAATCTTTTACCCATACTAATTACTAGATATCTTCAACAACACAAGTCTTAGAACAAATTTTTGTGGAATAATGTGTATTAAAAAGGATCCAAAACGAAAACCTAAAATTAACAAGATTATGAACAATTGAGGATTCAATCACAATTTAGCATAATAGAGAAGAAGAAGGAATTGGGTCACACAACTTGACAGCTAGGGTTCCCTCATATCTCTTTTATACTAGAAAAAATCATTTAGGGGAAAACAAACATAAGACCCCCATGTTTCTCATAGATCCCAAATAATAACCCCAAACTTCTCCACTACCTACATGAACCAAAATAATGGTATGTTATACATCAAATTCCTAGGTAAAAGCTCACATAAATATACTAGAATATGAAGAAAAATCAAATCTAACAATAAAGGTAGTAGACATAAATGTTAAGTACATACCCAAATCAAAAACACATACACTGGTAATGAAAGTAAGGCGGACATGGATTTTCATGCTCCAACACATCAAAATATTCCAAATATTATTTACAACATTTGCCTAAACAATGTTGAGAATCTAAAATCTTGATCTGGCATAATGTCCATTGTTAACGCATAGTATTTTAGCATATGCTAAACTGTAGTATTTTAGCACATGCTTCTTATAAGCACTTTCCATGTACTCCATAGTCTATGTTGAATTCATCAATATACTTATTTCCAACTAGGTCAAAAGGTTAATTACCACCTGGATAAAATCCAAACCACTATGGATCCTTGGTAAACTAACAACAAAGTCCATCAATATGCTATCCCACTTCATATTAGGGACCTCGAATTGCTGACCTAACATTGTGAGGCATTTGTGCTTAATTTTAACCTTTTGATAGGTTAAACACCTAGCCACAAATTTTGTAACCTCCCACTTCATATATGGCCACCAATAGATCTGATTCAACTCCTTATACAACTTGACCCCTAAGGATGGACAAAATAAGGTGCACGATAACCTTCCTTAATAACCTCGCTATTAATCTCCCCAAAGCTCTACAAAATGCACCATCTACCTTAGAAACTGATGCTACCATCCTAAAATATATGAAACCTCACTACTTTACCCTTTATTATCATCTATTTAATCCTTTTGAGCTTGACATCTCCTAGATGACTTACTTGAATATCATCAAAGATGTTTGGTATGATCATGAGAGAGGTCATCCTCATCTTAACATCCCTAAACCCAATGATCTCAATGCGTAAATCCCAATGCTCTAACAAATTCAATCTAAAATAACCAAAGAACCCATAAGGTATGAAGTATTCGTACTTATAGAATTTACAGTGACGTTGGCTTTACCCTTGTGGTAAGGAGACTCCAAACCATAGTCCTTGACCGATTTTAGCCATATTTGTTTTTATCTCAATTGATCTCTCACTAAGTGAAGATGTACTTAAAGCCCTTAAGGTCAATGAAGATCTTACACTATACTTCATAAAAGGTAATGTTTGCAAATATTTAGAACAAAGACCACTACAGTTAGGGTAAGGTCATGTGCTAAACAGGTTTTCTCATGATCCTTTAACTAATGTGCATAGGTTACTACCCTCAAAAGCTTCATCAACACACATCCTATATCGTGCTTGGATGCATCACTATATTTATTAAACCCCTCCATACCTAACCATAAGGTAAGAACTACAGCTAAAGTCAATCTCTTCTTAGGATCCTCGAAAGCATTTGTGCATTTATCATCTTAATGAAAACACATAGTCTTCTTCAACAAGGTATTCAAAAGAAAAGATATCCCTAAAATGTTTTAGACTAAACACCTATACTAATATACTAATCCTAGAAAACAATGTATCTCTCTGACATTCTTCGATGCCGAGTTCTCTAATATTGTTGGAATATATGATGGATACAACAACACATTATTCTTAAAGATGATAGGTTGAAGAAAGGCTAATTCATTGAGACAAAACTCACACTTTAAGAGTTTGACATACAATACATGTGTCCTCAATAATGCCAATATTTTCCTCAATCATTGCTTGTCATCTTCATGAATCCTAGAATAAATCAAAGATTCATCCATGAAGATAATAACAAAATGATAAAGGTGCTAAAAAAAAAGATTCAATTCAAGAGAGCCATGAATACCATTTACACATTAGTGAGTTCAAAGGATATCATGGTGAACTCATAATGGCCTTGCATTTTCCTAAAGGTTAGTCTTGGGTACATCCCTCTTGGCAATTCTTGACTAATGATACCTAGGTATAAGATCTATCTATGGGAGGACTATAAACTCATCTAGATGGTTGAATAAGTCTTCAATTTGAGGTGGAGGATGATGGTTCTTAACCATAACCTAGTTCAATCCCTGGTAAGTTGTACAAAGTCTCAACCCACCATATTTCCTACTAACAAAATGAACCGGTGCTTCCCAAGGTGATATATTTTGTTAGATGCACCCCTTCACTAATAACTCCTTCAAAGGAGTGTATAACTCTGCCATCTAATTTGGATCCATGTGATAGAGATCCTTCTACGTAATCTTTATCCTCATAGATGTTGTATCTTGATTTCTTACTTATGTACTTATGGCACGCTTAGGATCTCATCAGGAAGCACATTTAGAAATTCTTGTATCACTAGGATATTCGAGATAGATAGGTCCTTAGCACACAAGTTCTAATCACTAAATAAGTAGAGAAGGTACCCTGTCCTCATAAAAATACCTAGCACCATCCTGAACACCTTCCTTACTAGCTAACTAAGCTAGTATTTCCATTATGAGACTTTATCACTCTTTGGTTATTTGAGAACCATGTGCTCTCATTTGTAATAGATCATAACCTGATATTTGGAGAGATATCCTTCCCCAAAATTATGTCAAAATTATGTATGTAGAAAATGAAGAAATGATAAAATAACTTTATCGATATTTATCTTCCTATCAGCCTTTGAGTGACTCGTCACATTCAGGCAACTAGATCGAGGTTATCCTTGAGTAATTCTTGAACCTTTCCATATCTTAAAATCATGGGGCCTCTAAATCCTTTATTGCAAAGTAGTCTTAATAAATGCAATAGCAGTTGGTAGAGCTCTCTAAGTTGGTAGCATCTTAGCCACAAAGTCTTATGAACATGGTTTCTCTTGTAACATAGTACCTCTAACAATACAATAGATAAATCAACAGTTCCCCATCCTACCACATCCTTGACACTAAACCAAATTCTCAAAAAAAATCCTTCCTTGGGTGATTCTTACCACACTACTAACATATGAAGCACCTCACTCATGATTTGCTAAATTTCCCACCATAACAAGGTGTGAATACTAATTGGTGATTGCCTATGGTATGAAACTAATTCTCTCCACCTTGCTCTTTACTACGTTCAAACCTCCACTTGGCCCCTTGCAAGGTGTTACAAGATTACATAATATATGATAACTCTCAAGCATATTCATACACTACCTACAAGTCATATACATTAGTAGCTATAGGAATCTTTTAAAGTATCAAACCTTTATCTTCTCGGTAGTATAGAACTCTATAGAAAAATAGTTGTCTATGAAGTGGATATCGTATTCCTTTAATGTTGACATACCCTAGCCTAAAGCCATGAAGTTTTTATACTTTTCCATCCTTAGGAAGGTAGGGTAGAATGCACTCTCAATATCTCCACAAAATCCTTCCACTTTTCTAAAGTGGTTCACCTCATCTATTAATCTCTCCACCATTCATCAGTATGACCCCAAGAGTGAACATCAAAAAGAACACTCTGATGTGCACTCACTTACCCTTCTAGCATGTACTAGTGAGGATGACCTTCTTAAAGTCTCTTATCTATTGGTCTAACCAATGTGGGAGTTCTGAAACCTTGAAGAACAGTGGGTGGTGATGACTAACTATATAAAGATAGTCCTATAGTGATGGCATCAGAAAAGGAGGTGGTGGAAGTTGTGGAGCCTCCTCACATTAAATCTTCTACTTTATGCAGGCCCCAACTATCCCCATGAATTGCTAGAGTCGTTGGTTTACAACCATCAAAATTCTAAAATAGTAAAATGTGTTAGAGATGGTTGGACTAAAGGATGCAAAGTTTAAGGCTAACTCCCAACAAAAACAAAAGGCTGCTCACACACTATACCAGACTATACAAGCTCTAATAACATCAAAGAAATTTGTTTTCACAAAGCAAAATCTAGATTTGAAACCTTAGGTTATGACACCAACTTGTAACACCCCTAATTATCAGATTAGAAAATTTTTGTTTGAAGACAATCTATAAGCCTTTACAAAAGCAAAGCCAAGGCATGTTAACAACACATCAATTAGGATAGCATGCACAAATAAACATATAATAATAATAATAATAATAATAATAATAATAATAATAATGATAATAGTGATGAAAGTTATTATATAGATAGAAGAGATAGATTGAAAAATAAAAATATAGGAGAAAAAAATAAAGAGTTTAAAGAACCAAAGTGACAAAAAACATTCCAACACAAAAATACATCTAACCAATTAGCCTAATTCTTAACTAAATGAAAAGATATAACTCTTGAACTGTGTGCAATGGGAAGCTACTAACCATCTATGTAACACCCCCAAAATTTTCAACTGAAAATTTTCATTTAATGAAAACGTTTAGCTGAAGCGAAATCACCAAAAACGTAAATTATGGGGATATTACCGCCACACTTAGTACAAGACCTGTTCACTTATACCGTTCCAATACCAACTGCTAAGGCTAATTGGGATAGATATCAAACACAAGTCGATAATTAAAATGAGCACTCATAAAATAAATGAGTCATTAACCGTAAAGGAAATCAGAGTGCGGTAATCAAAAGGTACAACCCAAAAGTACAGTTTTAAAGTACCAAACGTTAGAGAACATCATGCAATAGAATAAAACAAAGTATAATAATACTAGAAGAAATGGATGATGGCCTCCGGCCACGTCACTCTTGACCCCCAAGCTAGGTCTAGGCTCCAATCTCAACCCACTTGATGCCTCATAAGCATCATAGGCATCGAAGACATTATCCCCTACCTGCATAAACTCAGACGGATCTTCTTCTGATGGGAATGAGTAGCACCCATGAAATGGGTGATCAGTACGCTACATACTGAGTAAGGTAACAAATGCACTAAGGCCAACATACACACAAACACAAAACATAGCATACATGGCATAATCATGTAAACAACATGCAGTAACACAGATAAAGAAGACCAGCTATGGACCGGATAACTTATTCTTTAGATCTCTGATAAATATAGTCAATTCACATCATAGTCTTATCAATCCATGCGAGTGCGGGAACCCCACTATTATTCGCCGGTGGACCGGTCATGCAGGGCAACATGCCCTGGCCACTATTATTCGCTGGTAGACCAGCCTAGCCTCGACTCTCATGGTGTTCCACTATAATTACTTCATATCTTTCCCATATCTTATCATTATTATGTTTGGTTTGTCGAGCACGGAAACCTCCACTATTATAGCCAGTGGAATGGTCATGTAGGGTAAAATGCACCTGGCCACTATTATTAGCTAGTGAACTGCTCATGCAGGGCACTCCTGCCCCTAGCCACTATTATTCATCGGTGGACAAGTCTGGGCCCAGCTCAACAATCTTCTGCATTAAGTGATTAGTGTCTTAATCCTATCTTATTCGAAAGTATTTTACCCTTAACATGCATGGCTAACTATATCCACACTTATCCCCGCAAAGAGGGCCTGTCCCATATATTGAGACTTCTGCACCTCCTAACTCATCCCGTCATCCTTCCCTTAATTCAATTCCTCATACTGGGAGCACAACTCCTAAGTGTGTGGGTCAAGGCTTATCACCTTATACCCAAGGTCCACTCACCTCCTTATCCTAAGGTTTCCTCAAGAAACCCTAATTTAAGCATATGTGGACCATCCTTCTCTACCTCCCACAACCCACACTATTTTAACACCCCACAAGTCATGACCTTTAGACTCAACTCTCCCCTCTTACCTCACTCATCCTCATTTATTTTTATCATTTTCTTTTTCTTTTTCCACCTTCTCAAACTAGGGTTTCCTCCCAAACCCTAGTCTAGTCTCCTACTCACCCTTATATTGTCCCACGTACTATTTTCACCCGAAGTCCCCAGTCACCCAAACTTTTCCTTCGCCTTCCTCACATCCCAAATCCACTTTCCATACTTAAAGTTTGCCCCCATGCGGACCTAACCATCCCATGCAGAACCCTCAATATTTATCGTGCCAAACCCTAAAATTTCCATGTAAACTTTAGTTCCTCCTACTCTTTCATTTTATTTAATTCCCCATTTACTCATCCACTCATAGATCATAGATTATTTAGGTCATCCTTACCTCCGTTAGCCAAATTACGTCCCATTGGTTATCTTACTTTCTCATTTTTCTCTTTCATGACTTCATCCCACATCACCACATCAAATACCCTGGCATGCATGTCCTAAGGGCCACATCACATCACATCACAACTTGCAACACATCCATATTAGCACATAACAGAAGAGAGCACATGAACATACCTCTGTTCCAAGTTGCACTACACATAAAATAATTAAGATAATAGCATATAGAACATGACATATAATTATGCAGGACATCCAAGGCAAGTAAAACATATAGCACATAGGCAGCCTTAGCTACACCCTTACCTAAAATGTCACCGGGCTTGGAGCACGCTACACATCCTGAGGGTTTTAACTTGGTTCACCTATAAGAGGGAAATACTATGGGTTAATCACCCTCTACCAGAATTACCATAATTTCCTATCTTACCCCTATCATGGCCTAATACAAAGGCTAATAATGATAATAGTAGTTTGTAATTAAAAGTAGGTTATTATTCTCAAAATAATTAATCCTATCGCTACTAACCATAGTAGGTCTTAGTAATATTCATAGTATTAAAGTAAGGGTTTCAATATTACTATTAATAATATTATTATTAGTTTTATACCGATGTAATATTAACCCCTAATTCTAGTAATAATAGTGATGAAAACAATATAAAAAGTAGTAGTCATAATGATACTTATATTAATAACGCTAGTGGTGGTAGTAGTAATAATAGTGACCATAATTTTGGAAATGGTAATAATAATAATGGTAATGATAGTATTCATAACAACAATAATGATAATAATAATAGTAGTAGTAGTAGTAGTAGTAGTAGTAGTAGTAGTAGTAGTAATAATAATAATAATAATGATGATGATGATGATGATGATGATGATGATGATATTAATGATAATAATAATAATGGTAATAATAATAATAATAATATAATAATAATAATAATAATAATAATAATAATAATAGTAGTAACAATAATAATAATAATAATAATAATAATAATGATAATAATAATTCTAATAATAATAAATAACAACAACAACAACAACAACAATAATAATAATAAGAATATTAATATTAATAATAGGTAACAATAATACTATTACTATTAAAAATCATTAATGCTTCTCTAAAAGGGTTTAAGGGTTAATAAATTGGGATACCACCTGGGCTTGGTGGTAGAGCCGGAGGCGGCAGTACGGCGGCGGCGGTGGAGGAAGAATGGTGGTGGAGAGATGGATGTGGAGGCTAGGGGAGAGGGAATTAGGGGAAAATGGAGGTGTGGGTAGGTAAAGTAAGGTCCCCTGGTTGTTTGGGGGGGGTAGAGGTGGTGCTATAGGTAGCGGAATTGGCGGCAAACAATGCCACGAGGGGTGGTGCAGGCTCTAAAGAGGTTGTTCAGGAGGGTGACTTTGCACGGTCGGGGTGGTTCGTGCAGGGCTAGGCAAGGAAGGAGGGTGGCCCGGTTGCGTTGAGGGTTGTGCAAAGAAAGTTTTGGTGGCTGGAGTGGGTGGTGACGATGGCCGACGGCTAAGAAATGAGGGGCGGATCAGGCACTGGCTCATGGGTTGAGTTTCTGGGTACCAAATTCAAAACCCGATTATGGCAGACTTCGGGGCTATATATAGCTTGATTGGAAGGGAAAGCGACAAGGGGGAGTGGGAGAGTAGGGGGGCAAGGGTTATGGGTCTCCGGCCGGCAAGGGTAGGCCGGTGGAGGTCTATCTTCGTAAGCCATTTCTTGTCGGGGAAGAAGGAATGGCATGCAGGAGAGGGGAGGAATGGTCCTGTCAAAGTGGTGGGTAAGTCAATGGGGAAGAGAGGGGAGGAATGGCCGGAGTGGGTGGTGTGGTTGGTGGCAGAATTCTTGGCGCCGATTGAGGGAGTTGTAGACGCGGGAGGTAGAAGACGACCCAGGGGCGGGCTGGACCGGCGGTCTAGGAAAAAAAGAAGAAGAAAGAAAGGGGGAGGTCAAACCGGCTGGGAAAGGAGGAAAAAAAGACAACGCGGGTCTACGCCGCACAGGGGGAGGGGGAGGAGTTGGGATAGCGGCCCGGCCCAAGTCGGGGGGAAAAGGAGAAAAAGGAAGAGAAGGAAAGAAAGAAAAGGAAAAGGAGGGGAAAAAGGAAAAAATAAAAAGGAACAAAGACAGGGAAAAGGTGGATTCACTTAATTAATATATTTTGGGTATTTTGGGATATTTAATAAAATATTAATATTTAATAAGTAAATTCTCTTTTTAGGTTAATTTAGCGATTTTGAAAGATTTTTCTTAAATTTCATTTTAATTAGCAAAATACTCAAATTTTTTCCTTTTAAATTATTTGTTAATTTATCCTAGATTTAGCTTCATTAATTCCCTCTTATTTTAATAAAAATAGTTTATTAATTAATTTTCATAATAATTTCTTATTTGACCATTATTCCCTAAATTAGGGTTTTGGGGTATTTTAGTCTACATCATCCTCAACATACTGAAGCTAAGAATTTTAACCCTACAAATCACCCTCTAATTAGAAGATAAGAAGCTGAATCAACACAATGACCACACAAATGTAGTATTGGTATGGTGAGGTAATGGTAAATCAAATAACTAAAAATATGGTAAGGACTCATGCTACACATTGAGGTCACATAGTAACATGGTGCAACACACTCTCAGATAAAATATCTTTTGGCTCATGAATTTAAAATGATAAACCATGCACACATAAGAATCGTGAAAGAAGTAATAATACAAATCATAAATCAGATGCATACACTAAGAATCACGTTACAATTCTTCATTTAGTGGTCGCATACTTTCTAATTATTAAGATAATTCCTTTTGTTAAATCTATTTCTCCACCATGACCTAAAGTTATGGCGATAGACACATAATGTGATAACACACCCACCAAATAAGGTTAGGATACATCGAATGGACTTTTCTCAAGGGATACCACAACCATTACACATCAAATACTTCTAGTGTAAATATTAACATAGATTTGGATACTATACTCACTACTTGTGGTAAATGTGCAACAAGGGTTGTTGTAATAGGATAACTCACCCACCATTTGTCAAATATAAATTGGGGCACCACGCCCATAAATATAATGGATAATATAAAGTATTAGAGGCTAATATAGGGATACCTCACCTAACCAAGCTAGATGCTGATGCCATATTCTCCTACCAAAGTATTATCTCATACCTCAAATATATACACATACCTTTGTTCAACTGTAACATGGCAGAGAAGGAAATAGGTACTTAGAGAAAACATAGAAATATAGGGTGACCTACCGATCAACTCCTAATTTGCTACCCTAAGAGTCATAGGAAAAGGCTCGGATGAAATCTTAATTCTACTATAATTATGCTCTAATTGATTTGAAAAATCAAAATTAATTCCATTATAACCAGTTGGGTATTTCCACATGATAAAACCAACTATAACACAAGACATACAAGCCATCATTTGTATGTTTAGAGGTAACACAAAACTTAACCACACAAGGCCCATGATATTATCATTTCATCCATCTAAAAAACTAGGGTAAGAATGGTTATAATCATGATAAAAATGTTATAATTATATGGAAACATTAATATAGAAGTCCTAAGTAAAGATCATTAATTAAGAAGAAAATATAGGTAACCTAGGTAAACCAATCAATCAAACTATTTGACTTTTTAGCTCATACTATAAGGAAAAACATTAAACACCAAAAATAATTGATTTGATGGTATAACAAATCAACTACTCATAGGAACTAATCAATGGTTCTAAGTTGAAACCAAACCACTCTCGTTATAAAGGAGTTGGTCGATAGGTGAAGCAAACCAATCAACACTCACAGATACCAGACGACCGATTCATCAAACCAATTGATTGTTCAAGTAACCAACCAACCATGGTAACCGTGCCATGTGACTATTTACACAACTAATTAATTGGTTATATAAAGGTGGTTATCCTGTATAGGTGAAATAACACCTACACATACCAAACCACACATCAATAAAATCACAAAATATTTTCTAAATTAATCATATTATACTTCTATATTGTAAAACATATAAAGAAACATACTCCACAAATAAATTCACTTAAATTATTATAATGATCGATACTTAATAATGCCATTCTTGAAATTTGCTAAATGTGTGTATAATATTAAAGCACTTGAAAATATTCTAAAAGTCAAGAAATTAAAACATAGTTATGTGATCAAATCCATTAACTAAACATAATACATACACATCATAGAACATATAAAGCAAGAAAAACTATGAAAAGTAACATAAAATCATATTCATATTAGAGATAATGATGCCTTACCTCCAAGGAAATTTTCTAGCATGTAAATACTTCAAACCTGATGCAATCCATTAATGCCTTGATTTCCTAATAGTATCAAGAGCTAACACTATAATACTATATTCTTACAAACCTTAATTATAAACTAGTAATTTTGCATCATTAGTTATAATCATTATTATAGGGTTTTTTCTATTAAATATGTTATTGATTTATATATTATTATGATAAATTTGATATAAATTTCATTAAGTTAAAATGTAATAGAATTAAGGTTACCAAATTTAATCATAGTTTAGACCCTAATAGAAATCTAGTTACCTAAATTTCGGTAATTGAATGTTTTCTTTCCCTGGTTAGTCTTCCTAAATATGTACCCTACCCTATATCACATTCTAACCATACCCCATCCCCTCTACCTTACATGATCTTCCTCTACAGTATTTCTCATTCACATATCCCTATCCCCAATGTTTCCTTCTCCTATTTTTTTCTCGACTCTTCCATTAAAGCTATTAAGCACTCCACCCTTTCATTTTTGTGTTGTGTTTTAATCCTAAATGAATCATTCCCTTCCTCTCCTTCCACTAAATCACTATTAAGCAAGAAAAACCATGCTAAAATCTATCATTTCTCTCACCATCCACTACATCATTAACATTTTTTCAAACAACATACACCGATACTACCCTTTTTCTTTTAGCACAAGCCTCTTTCTCCATTCCCTACCTCCCACCTTTATTTTCCCTTGCTAAAGACACCCCCAACAAACTTTCAAGACCATTAGAGATCCTATCCCTCATTTTGTCAAGAGCACTAAATACCTCCCTTCTCTTTTAGACAAATCTATTAAGCCCCTCCACGTTGCTCCACATTTCTCTACCAAGCCTCCTCTTTTCATCAGTGCTCACTACTAGTGAATTCCCTAGCAATAGCTAGAAATGACATTACTGACTTCTTTTTTTGACACCTGCCATCATTATCTCCTTCCTTTTTTTCATGGGATTTTGTTGTGTCTTGACTAGCTAATTAGTTGCTAATATTTTCCCAAGTGGTGTTGATCAATATTTTAGTTATTTTCATGTCATTTTATATGCTAATATATGAGTTATTGGGTGTTAATTTCTTAGGTAATCCTTGAGGATCTTAGAGAAGGGATTTTTTTTTAATTTTCTTTTTGTGTAAGTTTGAATTTAGTTAAATCAAATAACTTATTAAATGGTATAAATTTTATGCAATAATGTTAGGATTTTTTAGATTTAATATCATAGTAGGTTTTTATATCTTTAAATTATTATCATATACATGCTAATTGAATGGTATATATGATTAGTGTTAAGTTAAGTTAAATACATGAGTAACATGATAGATGATTTATGTATGCATGTCTAGGGTTTTATGATTTGTAACTTTATCACATGATGATGTAAATGACATGATGAACATATCATGATTATTATTGAATATTAGCTAGGATTGTTTTAAATAGCATAGAAACATGCATCTATTATTAGGTTTAGAGTATGATAATGTTTATTCATAGGTACTTCGGTTGGAAATGTTTATTTACATGGAATATGATGTTAAATGTCATATTAAATGCTATATTATGCTATAAAAATGAATATAAATGCTGCATGAAATTTAAGAAATATTTGAAATACATTATTAGGGTTTATAGGTGCAACTTACTAAATGTATGAAAAGTGAAAAATATAGTCAACTACTAAATCATAATGATTACCTATGTGGTAGAATAATATGAATTATTGTCTAATAGCCTTTTCATGAATCTTTTTATAAAAATGATATTTTGTAAAAAAGAAATGGATAAAAGGAAGAAATTAGGGTTTTAAGAGCATTTTGGTAACTTTAACTTTGTGCATCTTCTATGAATCATTAGACTTTATAAAGGCCCTAGAATTTTTATAGGTTGACCTTAGTGTTGATGTTTGCTTGAATTAGATCTATAACCTTAGGTTTTACTTTAATAATTATAAATAAAGATAAAATAGTTAAGTAAGGAAATGAGAACTATTAAGGGGAATATGATATGGATGATCACTTCATAATATATTAATAATTAAAGTGAAAGTCCTTGAGTTGGAAGTGGTTCCTTTCTAAGATTAGCTAGTTTAGAGATAAGGTGTAGGCCTTATTGATTTTGGTTCTCTATTGTGTCACTATGCCCCTATATGACTTTATTCTACTCTATAGATGACCTAAGGGCACTATAGGGGGAATCAATATTTGAGGATTAGGTAATCGAGATTGTATGATACTGTGTTAATTTTTTACACCTTCATAATAATGCATATTGTTGTGTCCCAAGGTCATAGAGTAAAGGTATTGTGTTTTATTTACATAATACTATGACATAGTGAACCTTTCTTTCCTTAGGTTTATTGCATCCCCCTAGAGTTAATAAAGTGAAAGTAACTATTGTGTAAGAATATAAATAGGATTTGATTTGGATTTTTTGGTTTCGTATTTGCCTTATTACCCTACTTTTGTTAAGTGGAATTGTTTATGATTGTGAGTCTAGTAGTTGCCTTAGTGCCTCACGTTGATGTTTGTGATTGATTTGATTGATTTAATATGGCTAATGTGCACATAGTGATGATATGAAGCAACTTTGTATGATTGAATACTAACAATGAGACTATGATATAATATACATTATCGTATGATTATTACCTATTTTTATAGTTTATGAGTAATACTTAAGCTTGTCTTTCGATTTATTATGTGTAATGTGGGTATACTATCTCTTATAAGGTATTATGATTTAGTCAACATGATTAAGTCTTACTAATACTACATTTTTAGCTAACGATGTGAAGGGAGTGGAGTGGTTTGAGGTATATAATAGAAGAAAAGATAAGTAGGGCCTTTAGGAATAGGTCCCATTCTCGAAATGAAATATGGGTCTAAGAGTTAGAATAAAATATTGTTGTCATTTGGGTAACTACTTCAATAAAATTGATTTTTAAGACACTTATTCTCCTTTATTTTTTTTGGTTTTAATTGTTGTATAGAGCACATTAATCAAAACTATAACACCCCAAATTTTACTACTAAACAATTTCATTTTACGTGAAAAGCTTATAACAAAAGAATTGGGTGTTACCATTATAACCAACGTAAGTCTTGCTTACCATATCATCCTCACATCAATGAAAAGGCAAAAACCATTAAAAGTAAAATCTAGTAAATCGAAATGAGTGTAGCTTTAAAAATGTAAGTATGAGTTTGGATATTAATTTTGAATACAATATATACAAAAAGATAATATATAATGAAGCTAAGAGCCCAAAATGGTATTCGGGTAAAAAATATCCTTCAGATAACATGATTCTATGTCTAAAGCTTAAGCAAAAAAATCATTATGTGGGTCATCATCGACATGCACACAGTCATCTGGGTCAATTTCTTATGAGAATGAGAATTAACCATAAAAATGATGATCATTACACTACATACTAAGCAAGGTGATAATACTGTCAAGTCAAGGATACATATAAATATATATATTCAAAGAAGAGAATAAGTATACATAAGAAGAACATAAAATATCACTTGTTAGATACTAAATCATTCATCGTTGTTTGATATAACAAGTTTTATTCTTTTATTTACATTGAGTTATGCTATTCGAATATTCTTAAAATGGTGGAATAGTATAAAACACCTCTCAAAGACAACACAACCGATCTACTATTATCATCCAATGGAATGGAACAAATACCTCTCAAGCCAAAACATTTTGAGACACTATTCTTAGACTAGTGGAATAGTCTGAAGCACCTCTAAAGAACAACATGTTTGAGCCACTATTATTTTTCGGTGAAATAGACCTAACACCTCTATCATAACTCATATAATCTTCATTTTTAAATCATTAATATCTTATCCATTAGGTTAAAAGAAGGTAAAGCAAATCACAAAGACTCTAAGGTTTTTTCTAGGGTTAAGACTTTTATATTCTTTAAAAACCCTAATTTTACATTTTTTATATTTTCTATTAATATTTTTCGGGAAAACTTAGTACCTATTCCACCAATTTAATTACTATTATCTGTATACGCAAAATTCAATGCCTAACTCTAAGGTTTTGCACATGTAATTATAACTCTATCTAAAAAGTTACTAGTTTTGATACTTTGAAAGCTCTAATTTCACAAGTATACCATAACGTTTCCTATAGGTCTCATAAAATTACCATATTCAATATAAGCCTACAATACACGAATATTTAAAAAACATATCCTAAATGTTGGTCTAACTCTAGCGTTTTACACATATGATAATAATCTCCCCATTTTAGGGTTACGTTTCCTAAATCTTGCCATTTCTCACTTATTTAGGCTTAGTTTATTTAAAGATATTCTAAAAGCTTCGTATAATTTCATTATAATATTGTAAATAATATAAAACATTGAAATACCATGGTTCCCATATTGAACCCCTATGGACCGAAATTCCATTACTTGTAATAAAACTGTTATTTCATGGAAATATTATATATTTTGGTAACACTATTTGTAATACCCCATATTTTTAAAATCCAGATTTATTAAGTTTAATGATGTTATTAGCGTACTTTGATGTAAACAATTAATTATTTTAATTTTGATTCGTTTTATGGATTTATCGACGATTTTGAATTCATAATTGAATGTAATTAATCATTTTCAGGAAGTAATATTTTATCGACGTTTTAATTAATTGATTGTAATATTTTCGGTACTTATTTAAGAATTTCTTTTTGAAATTAATTTTCCCGTTCTACGCTTTTTAGTTTGCTGAAAACCGATTTCAGAAATTATTAAAATTAGTCTTGATTTATTAGAATTTGACTTAAATATTTTATTATAGGTTTTTAAATATTATTTCAGGGTCTTATAATGTATTTCCGTAAATAATATAAATTTTTACGTTCGTTGGTAAATTCTTCCGAAAAATACTTTCGAAATTCTTTATACAGCTTTTTATTTATTTATTTTAAGCGTTCGGATCATTTTGAAATAATTTTTGTTTAATAAATTTTAAATAAAATCTTCTAGTAATAAATTTTTAAGCGTTAGTATTTTATTTTATGGGTATTTGAAAAAAAACCCCAGCCCCGACCGGTGCCCCCTTCCCCTTTTTCTTTTCCTTCTTCTCTCTCTTCTCTTATCTTTCCCTTATCCCGTCGGCCCACTGTTCCCGCAACCCTAACCCTAGCCGACCTCCCTCACCACCTCTTCTCCCCAGCTCCTTCCTGCTCCAGCCACCCCACCGGTCGACCGCCACCGGAGATGCCACAACAACAACCACCGAAGTGTGCAGCAACAACCGTAGCAGCTGGTCGACGCAGCAGCAGCAGTAGCAGCGCAGCAACAAGCCGCACCGGCCGTGCCGCCGTCCGGACACATCTTTCCCGGCCCTCACCTGCCTTGATTTGTTAACTTCGTTTGGTATAATTTCCGAAAAACCCTAACCCTTATTTTGATTAATTGGGTATGAATTAGCTTATAAAAAGCTAAATTGACTGATTGTTTATGTATATATGTGTTGTAAGATTGATTTGGATAGGTTAATTGTGTGGTTGTGTTGGAATTTTGGAAAAATTGGATTTTTGGCCAGGTTATGCTCGAATTTTTCGAATTCGTCCGATTTAGCTATTTTTGATAAATTGATTATACAATATGTTTTAAAATGTATCCAATTTCATTTTGGAACCGTTAATTTGAGAAATTTATGCAGGTTTTATCGGAATTTGATTCCTAGGTCTAATTTTGGGTGTAATGAAATTGGGTCGTATAATTGAGCCGTTTTGCTCAAATGATTTTATAATATTGTTTAAAATGTATTTAATTTTATATTGGAAGTGTTGATTTGGGAAAATTGTACGTAATTGATCGGAATTGGATTTTTAGGTCAAAACTCCCGCGGGTTTAAATTGGTTTGGGTAATCGGGTTATTTTATTCAATTGACTATATAAATTACATTATAATATGTTTAATTATATTTTTGAATCGTCAATTGAAATGTTTTGGCAAGAACTGATCGGATTTGCGTTTCGGGCTCAAAAACCCTAATTGTGCTAAATTGCGTATTTATTTTATTGGTTTTGAGGAATTGATCATTTCATATGTTATAAAATGTGTTTAATTGTATTTCCAAACATTCAATTTGATTAAATTTATACAATTTTAACGAATTGTATTTTCGGACCTAAAACCCTAAATTTCAAGTGAAATTATGAAATCGATTACTTGTATTCTTGTTTTTCTAAAATTGAATGTATAGAAATAGTTGAAATGGTATTAATTGCTTTCTAATACCTTTAATTTGAATTAATTATATTGAATTACCTGAGTTTATGTCGTGGGCTTTAAAACCCTAATTCTGAATATTGATCATCTGGAATTGATTAATCGGAAGATTGTTTTGTTGAAATTGATTGTCTAGATTTATCTAAGATTGGTTTAATTGTGTTTTAAATCTATCAATTTGAGGTAATCTAAGTGATTTGGCCGATTCGTGGTTTAGGTATTAAAAACCCTAATCTTCAGGGATGATTTTATAAAATTGATTTTTGCTATGTGTACTTTATCTAATCAATTTCTATCTTTGGGTTTTAAATCATTTAAATTATGTTTTAACCTAATCGGTTTGGATTTGATTCTATGTAAATTGGTTGGGTTACTTATTTAGTTATAAAACCTAATAAATAAGTTATTTTCGGTAAATTAATTTATGAGCGATTATTTTTTCTCGGTCTTTCCAAATTAATTAGAAATGTCCCAAGTGGTATTTGTATTAGTTCGTTTTGATTTATATTTAATCTTAAGTATTGATAGAGCTATACTTTTGAGTCCTAAGTTTTGGACACGTTTTCTAAGCAAGATCATTTGTGTTGTTTGTGTTTATTTAATTAGAATATGTGAATTATTGATTGATAGGATAGCTTCTAATTTAGTTTTTTGATTTCTATCGGATCTAGGAAAGCTTTCTCATGGATCCACGAGCTAGGGATCTCTCTCCCTCTTATCTCGCTTAGCTAGCTTCGGATCCAGGTAAGTCTCGACTTACCTCTAATTATGGGTATTTCTCAAGGATGTGGCTAAGGTCCGTACGTGTTATGTGACTTGTATGCCTTGGATGCCTCGTATGATTATATGTCGTGTTTTACATGTTGTTACCTTACCTGTTTTATGTGTAGCACAGTTTGGACTCAAGGTATGCCTTTGTGATCGCTCTTGTTACGTGTTAATGTGGATGTGCTACAAGTTGTGACATGATATGACCCTGTAGGACATGCATGCTAGGGTTTTGGTAGCATGAAATGATAATAAAAGAACACGAGAAAGTGGACGTTTGGGAAGTTTGTATGGGGGGAACTAGATCTTGCGTGAGCATGATCCTTACGTGGGGAAAGTTGATTTGGGTTGTAAGTAAGAGTTTTGGAGAGTCTTAGAGTGATTGGAGACTTGGTATGAAAAAGTACATGCATTGATGCATAAGAGACCTGATTAGGGTTTTGCGAGTAAGTGTGTGTTGGGGAGTCTGCATGGAGTATTTAAAGTCTACATGGGGATGAATCTTACGTGAGGAAAGTTGATTTAGGAATTAAATAAGATAATATCAAAGTTATGGGTCCATTGGAGACTTGGGTGCAAAATTCTACGTGGGTCGATGTAAGGGTGTCTAAGGGACCCAATTAGGGTTTTGAGAGAAAGTGAGGAATTTGAAGGGTACAAGGGTAAAAATGATCAAGGAAGGATGGAGTATGGGGTTGAGAGTGAGAATTCACTTATATAAAGGATGAGTATGGGCTTATAAATGAGAGAAGAGGTTTTGGGGTGAAAGAGGGAGGTTACTTGTTGAGGAGGTAAAGTGCTAGGGTTTGGCGCAACCAACTAGGGTTTTGGGTGACCAACTAGGGTTTTGTCGGTCACGCGTGAACTTGGGAGATAAAGTAATACATTTGGGGAATTTCCTAATAAAAATGAGGTGCGAGATAGAGAACAAAGTAACGTTTGGGTAAGTAAGAAAGAGCTGGGCCACATAGGTCCGATTAGGGTCTCCGAGGAGGAACCCTAGAGGGATGAGGACATGCGGATTCGATATCATGTGTGTTAGGATGGCCTATATTCTTGGAGATTGTGCCTTACTATATGCCACTATGCCTAAGTCTACGGGGGATGGATGTCGGGTGTGAGAAGAGGTACGGGTCTCAAAATACGTGACGGTCCCTCTAGAGGGGAAGAAGTAGAGTATCAACCGCATGCATATCAAGGGTGTGATGTGATTCAATAAGACACAGATAAGACATTAATTACGTAAAACGAAAGACTGATGAGCCCGACCCAGTCCGGTCCACCGGTTAGAATAGTGGCCAGAGGCGTTCTGCCTTGGGTGTTTATTTTTGGACCACCGGCTATAATAGTGGTCAGAGGCGTTCTATCTTGAGTGTTTATTCTGGTCCACCGACTACAATAGTGGGGGATTCGGGCTCGACATACCCAAACGAATAAGTTAATCCACTGGGAAAATACTAAGTACTTATAGTGAAACACCATGTGAGTCGGGGCCAGTCCGGTCCACCGGTTAGAATAGTGGCCAAAGGCGTTCCGCCCTGGGTGTTGATTCTGATCCACCGGCTATAATAGTGGTTAGAGGCGTTCTGCCCTGTGTGTTTATTTCCAGTCCACCGGCTATAATAGTGGGGCTCCCGCGCTCACATGGATTAATGAAGAATGCTTTGAATGAATACGAATGAAGTAATCCATGGGAAAATACTAAGTACTTACAGTGAAACACCATGTAAGTCGGGGCCAGTCCGGTCCACCGGTAAGAATAGTGGTCAGAGGCGTTCTGCCCTGTGTGTTTATTTCCGGTCCACTGGTTATAATAGTGGTCAGATGCGTTCTGCCCTGAGTGTTGATTTCCGGTCCACCGGCTATAATAGTGGGGCTCCCGCACTTACATGGATTATTAAAGAATATGTGTGGAATGAACATATTATTAATGAGAATAAAGAATAAGTCTAATTGGACCATGGCCAGCTTTTATTATCTGTATTGCTACATGCTGCTTACGTGAGTATGCCACGTATTGATTTTTAATAATATGGATTATTCCTACCTGAGGCGTATGAGCCACTTTACATCTCGGTTATACCTTGCTTATATGTTAAATAGGATGTTACATATGTTTTATATGTTACTCTAGGTGTATGGTAAGATTTATGTTGTGGGTTGTGAATATGCATGATATTGTATCAACGTGTTGTACCCGGATTTAATATGCACTTGATGATATCTCTCCTAAGATAGGGTAGTGGGACATACTCAGTATTGGACCCGTACTGATACTACCTTGGTTGAATGGGTATTGTGATGATCCACCGTTGGTGGGGAGCAGACCTCTTATGCAGGTTTAAGATCGGATACTGTTTTGCGGTGGAAGGCCTGACTTGAGTGAGTGGGCAATCTGGATATTGATCATCAGGATTTATTTTTGTTTAGCTGTATTTTGTATTACATTCCTGTTTTGAGAAACATATTCTGGGGTGTAATCCTAAATCGTATTCTAACTTCTGTTTGACTTACCTCTTATTAAGGATTTATATTAAATGTCGTCTTGCGTTTTATTATACTTCGTACTAAATGTTGATCGGATTTAGCCTTAGCACTTAGTACTGGAATGGTAGGAGTGAACCGGTCTGGTACTAAGTGTGGCGGTAATGCCCTCGAATTTACGGTTTTATCCTTTGCTTCCGCTAAACCTTTCGATTTAAACAAAAAATTTCAGTAGTAAATTTAGGGGTGTTACACTATTATCATATCCTCCATTTATCACCATGTAACTTATTAAACTATTTTTCTAGTCATCATGCTTTATTAACCCATATTATAACCATATATCACAATGAGGATTTTCCATATACAATATTATTTCTATGATATCACATAATAACTTACTTAATTTTCCATCACATAATATCACAATATCATATCATTACATTAATAGTCATAAATTTAATCACAAAATAATATTAACATGTTATTATACAAATTTCTACATAACACTTAGCATAAAAATCTTAGACTATGAAAAGTTTCCTCACAAAGTAAGGCTTATGTATCTAAGAATTATTATCTAATCCTACCTTCTCTTAATGTTCTATAAAATCCTCTAAGAAACCATGAGGAATAGAGAGTAACATAATTGAGAAAAATTGAAACAAACTAAATTAGTGCATCAGGAAATCTTTGTGCAATAAGTGGGGAGGATTGACAACAAGTGTTGAAGCCATGGGGGTGGCAATGGTACTATCTATCATTGTTAGGGGATGAGGAATGGCTAAAGGGGCTGAAGGATGGAGCGGAGAAATGGTGGGAATCCAAATGGAAGGAATCAAGCAAAGGTAATATGTGTTGTTGTTATCGGATCACTTCAGTGTTGTTAGATGGAGATAGGAGCTAGGATGCGATGAGGATGGGTGTGGATAGGGGTGGAGTTTTGATGGAAGAGGAGGCAAGAAAGGGAAAGGGATAGGAAGTATTGGCCAAAGGTGGTAGGTGTGGTGTGGTTGTTGTTGCTGTAGGTAAGGGAAAATAAGGAAGGGGGAAGGATAGGGTTGATTTGAGTCAAATGGTGTGGTGAAGAGTGCCTAGCATTAGCTGATGGTTAGGGGGAGCTTTAGTGAACTTTAATGGTGGTGAGAGTGGTACTTAGGTGTAGGTAGATAGAGGTGGTGGAGATCCTTTGTTTTGGCTCACCAAAGGGGTGTTTTAGGGTGCTTCATTGACAATAAGGAGGAGGGAAAGGATGGAAGAAAGGCTACAATTTGTGGTGGAGTTTCTATAGACAAATGAAGGGAGGAGGGAGGTGTTTTAGATCATTTACTATGTGTTATATTTATAAATAGTGGTGAATATAGAGAGAAAGGATAAAAGCTATAATTGGCTAAGTTTTTCAACTCTAACCTAGAATTATAGGAGTTGGGATTCGATATGTTGATGGAGTTGTGTAGAGTAGCTTAAAAGGTGAAAGGGGCATGGTAGTTATTGTTTAAGGAAAATTTTTCATTAAGGAACTAGGGGAGGAGAAAAGAAAAAAAGGTCAGCCTAATGAAGAAAAACCAAAAAGAAAGGATAAGTAAAAGGAAAAAATGAAAAAGGGAACAAAAGGAAATATAATAGGTTGATTTTAAAAACTTGGGTTGCAGCTTGCACATATTAATCTTGGTCTCTCAAGTTTCCTCCTCTCCTCTATGAGGATCCAAATGATATTTACAAGCAAGACTGAGCTCTTCTAGATCAGTTAAATCTTGTTGTCAAGAATCAACAAAGGCCTCCCCTTATAGGATAAGGAATCGTTGAGCTCAACCTTATCTAGTTTGATCACATAGGATGGATCAATGACTTACTTCCTCTTATGGGAGATGTATAAAAAGTTATGAACCTGGGATAACTTTAGTGGAAGTGCTAGGCTGTATGCAACCTTGCCGACCCTATCAAGAATCTCATAGGGACCAATGAATCCTAGGTTAAACTTACCCTTCTAACTATAACTATACAATCCTTTGGTGGGTGAAAACCTTTATAGAACTATGTCCCCTAGCTCAAACCCATCTTGATGGTGCTTCTTGTTTACACTTCTCGTCTAGAGACTCATTATGTAACATCCCTAAAATAAACTACTAAAAAATTTTATTTCGTTTAAAAATTAGTGGAAGCAAAATTTGTAAATTTTTAGGAAGTTTTCTTCCACACTTAGTACCAGACTAGTTTCCTCCTACCGTTCTAGTACTAAGTGCTAAGGCTAAAAAAGAAAGAATAGAATATAATTTAAATAAATTCAAACTTTCATTTAAATTAGGGTAGCACATTAATAATGTTGTAAAAGATAAAAACCACTCTTATTGGTTACAAGAGTGAAATCTTTTAACAAAGGAATAGTAAGGTTCAAAGAGAAACCTTGAAATCTTCTTAGACAATCCTTACACTCTTAACCGATAATAGCTTGAATAGCACCTGCAACTAACCTACAAGGGACACTGCCCATTGAATAGTTAGAGGCCCATAAATAGAACCCTTTAGTACTATAGTATTGAGTAATCCTTTATACCCAACTGGAAAGTAGGGCCTATATGCAACACATCATACACAAACAATGTAAAACAATAGCATACACGAGCTTATAAATACTCACAACCAAATAAGAGAGATTACACACACAACAACCAACAAGAATTGTGCGACACGAAGTCCATTTGCTTAACATCTGCAACATTTAACAAGAGTGACAGGCACTAAGGCCATACTTATGCTATGTTAATAGATCATAAAGGATAAAAGTAACATTATTGGTCTTAAGGAAATAATCAAACATTATTCAACATCTCTTGAATTATATTCACATGAGTACGAGGACCCCACTATTATAGTTAATGGACTAGAAATACTTTTCTAGGGTAGAATGCACCTGGCCACTATTATAGTTGGTGGACTGGAAATAATATTTTTGGATAAAATGCACCTAGCCACTATTATAACTGATGGATAGGAAATCATCTTGAAATGACCCCGACTCATATGGTGTTCCATTATAAGCAGTTAGTGTATTTTCCTTGATTTATTTCCACATAAGGTTTGGTTTATCAAGCTTAGAGCTCCCACTATTATATCCAATGGCCTAAAAATCATACACTAGGGTAAAATGTGCCTGACCACTATTATAGCAGGTGGATTAGAATACACTCCAAGGAAAGAAGGATCTTGGCTACTATTATAGTTGGTGGATCGGAAACACACTAACTTGGGCTCAACTCAATAATCTTTCACTTTAAGTAATTAGTTTTTTACTTGTACCTTATTCCATACGTAACCCCAACAAAACATGCATACCCTTTTAGGGACTAATAACTCACATCCCAAACCCTTGACTGACTTGATCCCATATCTTAGAACCTCTACACTCTTTAAGACCTCAAGGCCTTTGATGCCACTTTCCCCTACTCACCATGAATCTGATCCCCCACACATGTGGGTCCAGGCCCACTTTCCCATCTCTTCACCTTAGCTCACCATCATCTAATACGGTTTCCATTAAAAACCCTAATGTAGCTAGTGTGGATCAAAGTGGAGAGAAGCACATCATATAATCACTACTTTGATTTGACCAGCCATAGGTTGAAGTTTGAAAAGGAAAGCTCGGTTTGAGGAGATTAAACTCGATGAAGAATGCAAGAGTATATATAGGTAAGATGTCGACATTAAGCCTTAAACTAGCCAGCTAACACTCTTAATTCAAGCTGAATTTTATCCTCTTGAATTAAGCCTCTATAATACCTAAACTTACTCATAATATCATCATATAAATGATATTAATGACTAACATTACAAATCCACACAATCATCTATGATACATACATGAAATTACAACAAAACCCTAGCTTACATAAAATACACTTAGGGTTTACAAAAATTTTAATATAACTAATGGTAACATTACTATATCTTGTTGTAGTGTCATCCCATGTATTCCATAGTCTTGCATTCCTTGAATGCTTGTACACTTTAAGTCTCATTTGGTGTGTTAACATCTTCTCCTTCGAATTATACAATATACTTGCAAGAAGATCTTGAATTATTTTTAATACCATGCATAGACATATTATCAAGAATATTTAAAATGATTGGCTCAAATATTAAGAAAGTTAATTCTTCCTTACCTTGAGAATCAATAGAATCATGAGAATCATTAGATGCTCCTACATGATTCTCCCCAAGTTGAGAAGAATTTTCCCTCAAATTATCATCAGTATAATAGGGAGATAAATCACCAATATTAAAAGTTCTTGAAATTCCACCATAATGATCTGAAAGTTTAAGATCATAATCATTATCCCCAAACTTTCTCAGTATTTTAAAAGGTCCATCAACTCTTAGCATTAGTTTATTTTTACGTAAATTAGGAAATCTTTCTTATGTAAATGTAACCAAACTAAGTCACCAGGAGAAAATACACATGGATTTCTATGCTTATTAGGTTGAGCTTTAGACTTGGCATTAGCTTTTTCAATATTAGTTTTTATTTTCTAATGAAGCTGTTGAATAAATTTAACTCTATCCGTAGCTTCATAATTTTGCAACTCACCTTTTTTCGAAGGAACCATATTAATAGGCATGTGTGGATTCACTCCATACACCACCTCAAATGATATAGTTTGAGTAGTACTCGATGGACTTCGATTATAAGCAAACTCTGCATGTGCTAACTTAACATCCCAATCCTTAGTACTTTTATTAACTAAATTTTTCCAAGAGTCTAATTAGTTACCTGTGTTTAACCATCCATTTGTGGATGATGTGAAGTACTAAATAACAATTTATTACCAAGCATATGCTATAAAGTTTTCCAAAAATAACTCATAAACTTGAAATCCTGATCTGAGACTATGCTTTTAGGCACACCATGAAGCTTAACAATCTCTCTAAAATACAAGTCAGCAACTTGCGTGGCATCATCGTTTTATTGCATGGAATAAAATGAGCCATTTTAGAAAATCTATCTACCACCACAAGAATAGAATCTTTACCACGTTGTGTTCTTGGTAACCCTAGGATAAAGTCCTTACTAACACCTTCCCATGGTGTATCAAGAACTGGTAAAGGTGTGTATAAGGCTTTATGAAAGTAACTCTTATATTTTTGACATGTAGAACATCTACTTATCATAGCTTGTACATGTTTAACCATTCGTGGCCAATAGAAATTTTCTTGTAGCAACTCCATAGTCTTATGCATACCAAAATGTCCTACAATGCTACCTTCATGTATTTCTTTATTTAGTAAGTCTCGAATACTAGATCTAGGAATACAAAGTTTATTTATTCTAAACAAAAATCCATCTTCTATGACATAATTACCATGGTATCCACTTTCTTTACATGCACTAAATATATCCTTAAAATTTTCATCTTTAGGATACAATTCTTTTAACATTTCAAAACCTAATATTTTTGCATCCATCATAACAAGTAATGTAGATCTACGAGAAAGAGCATCAGCTACTACATTTTCTTTTCCATCTAAATGTTTGATAGAGAACACAAATGATTGTAAGAAACTCACCCACTTTGCATGTCTCAGATTAACTTTCTTTTAGCTATGTAAGTATTTTAAACTCTCATGATTCGAATGTAACACAAAGGGTTTTGGTCTCAGATAATCACTCCATGTCTCTAGAATCTGTATAATAGAAAAGAATTCCTTGTTATAAGTTGAATAGTTAAGTTTGGCTCCATTCAACTTTTTTGAGAAGAATTCTATAGGTTTCTTTTCCTGTGAAAGTACAACTCCTATTCCAACTCCACTAGGACCACAAGTTACTTCAAAAAGAAGATTAAAGTTGGGTAATAATAGAATAGGGGCATTACAAAGTTTAGTTTTGAAGGTTTCAAAGGCTTGAGTAGCTTCTTGTCCCCAATAAAATTCACCCTTTTTCATGAGTTGTGTAATGGGTGTAGCTATAGTAGAAAAATCATTAATGAATCTTCTATAAAAACTAGCTAATCCATGAAAACTTTTCACATCATAAACATTTTTAGGGATAGACCATTCTTTTATAGCTATAATATTATTAGGATCTACTTTAATACCCTCTCTATGAATAATATAGCCTAGGAAAACTACAATTGGAAGCATGAAGTCACATTTCTCAAGTTTTCCATAAAGTTTAGCTTTCCTTAGCTTATCAAACAATTTTCTTAAATGCACTAGGTGATCATAACCATTTTTGCTATACACAAGAATATCATCCAAATATACAACAATGAAATCACCAAGGAAAGGTCTAAGAACTTCATTCATAAGTCTCATAAATGAGTTAGGTGCATTACATAACCTAATAGGCATAACCATCCACTCATAGAGACCATATTTATTTTTAAAATCAGTTTTCCACTCATCTCCATCTCTAATCCATAGTTGATGATAACCACTTTTTCAATCAATTTTGGAAAATACTTGTGCACCACAAAGTTCATCTAGAATATCTTCTAACCTAGGCATAGGAAAAATTATTTGATAGTATTGCTATTTACTGCCCTTGAATCTATACACATATTTCAAGTACCATCTTTTTTAGGCACTAGTAAAGTAGGAACACTACAAGGACTTATACTTTCTTACAAATCATTTATCCATAAGCTCTTAGATTTGTTTTTGTAATTCCTTATCTTCCTCTGGGTTAGATCTATAAGCTGGTTTATTTGGAAGAGGCATTCCAGGAATAAGATCAATGGCATGTTCTATACCTCTTTTAGGTGGTAATCAAGGAGGTAAATCTTTAGGAAATACATCATGATATTCATTAAGTAGCTTAGTTAGATCAAGATTTTCAATTTGTTGCTCCCCAAGTTTAAAATCTTTAGCAACTAAAGAATAACAAATTTCTTCTTCTTCTATGCATTTTTCCATAGCCTTTTCATGTAAAAATAATCTCTTTTTGTCATCACTCAAAGGTATATGATCACATAAAGAAGGTATCAATTTATACAATTTCTTTTCTTTTTTCACCACATATTCATTAGTTAATCCAGCATGATTTGCTTTTATATTATATTGCTATGGTCTTACTATAAGTAATCTACAAGCATCCATAGGTAAAACATCACATAGAACTTCATCTCGGTAGTCTCTAATGGAAAATGTGATTATGGTTCTTTTGTTTACTTTAGCTCCTTTGTCTTTGTTTAGCGATTGTAAATAATAGGGTCTAGGATGATTAGTAGTCTCTAAAACAAGTTTCTTAACCATTGCTTCACTAAAATTATTTGTACATGAACCACTATCAATAATGAGTCTAAAAACCATGTCACCTATTTTACACTTAGTCTTAAAAAATTTCTCTCTTTGAATAGGTGTCATATTAGGTTGGATTTGTAACACTCTTTGAATTAAAAAACATGGATCTCCTTCTTCGTCAACCATAGTTAAGATTTCATTAGGAGATTCAATTTCTAGACTCTCATAATCATTACATGGTTCTATGTTT
This sequence comes from Tamarix austromongolica, assembly GCA_039764185.1. NCBI lineage: Eukaryota > Viridiplantae > Streptophyta > Magnoliopsida > Caryophyllales > Tamaricaceae > Tamarix > Tamarix austromongolica. The sequence goes on from CM077809.1 coordinate 124,571,203, forward strand.
TCTATTTCATTCAAGGTTAAGGCTCTTTGGTTAGGACATTCTCTAGCAAAGTGTCCATATCCTTTACATTTAAAGCATTGTTTATTAGACACTTCAACTACCTTATTTTACCTTTATCATCTCGATTATTCTTTTTATCATATGAAGATGTTGATTTAGGTGTAAAGGTAGTAGAATAGGGTTTAGTTGAAGTTGAAACATTAGACTTAACATAGGCATCGGTTGATTTATTTTTTCTTTCAAATTTTATAGCCAAATTAATTAATTCATCAAGAGAATCATAGGAATACATATCAACTTTATCTCTTATCAAGTTATTCAAGACACCTAAGTATCTAACATATTTTTGTTCTTTTCTTTCTTAGACATCACATATAAGTGCTAGTTTTTCAAATTCTCTAGTGTATTCTTCTACACTAAATAAATCTTGCCGTAGAGTTTTCATTTTTATATAAATATCTTGTTCATATTCTCTAGGCACAAATTTTTTTCTTAGGTGTTTTTTAAGTTTTTCCCAAGATTTAGTTTTTGATTTCTCTTGTCTTTCTCTGGTTTTCTTTAAGTATTCATACAAAATCCTAGCAAATCTTTTGAACTTAAGAGCAGCAAGCTTACATTTTCTCTCATCATCATAATACTTAAATTCAAATATAGCTTCAATTTTATGAAACCACTCAAAAAACAATTCTACATTCAATTCACCATAAAATTTAGGAAGGTCAAGTTTAATACCTTGATCCTCATTGTATGCATGTCTTACTTGGAATAGATGTGGTCTTCTTTGATTGCTTGAGCCAAAAGAACTCATCTCTTCTTCTCCATCTTCATTTTGATGCACGTTTGAGTATCCACATCCTCCTTTTGCATGGAATGCATGCCTCATTTTTCCTTCCACACTATCTTGTGTGGTTTCCATACGGTTTAGCCATGGTCGATACTTTTGTGAATCGGCTAGCTTGGGTTCCACACTTTGTAATTGTTGTTGAAGTGTTGTTTGGTTATGGAGTTGAGCATCCATTCATGTGGTTAGACTTTTGTTAGAATCTTGATAGACTCTACCAAAGCACGAACCTCTTCACTTGCCATGGTGAAGGTAGAAACACACTTCTTTCTTTTCACAAAAGAATGCCACAAAATTTGTAGGTGCTTGGAGTTTCCTGCAACCAAACAAAACAGAAAAGGTTTTGCTAATTCACAAGAAAATATTGATCACTACCTACTATCTTGGTTACACACAAATGGAGGAAAAAGTGGCCAAAATGATACTGCATGCACGCTGGAAGGAAAACTGACTGAATGGTGGTCTCCTTTGTGACACTATATCAAGCCACATAAATAACAAAAAGGCCATTAGTTTTTCTTCAAGGAAATGAGAACTTCAAGTTGAAGATGTTATTGCCATGCATATAGAAGACCTGAAGAAGAAAAAGAAGAAGAGTATGGATAGAATTGTAGAGAAAAAGATAAGAACCAAGGTACCAAAATTTTTCCAAAACCTTCAAACCAGGTTATATTGTACCAGGGATGCGGGGGGTCTCTTCTTTTCTACCAATTTTGGTACGTGGAGAAACAGATATGGGTAGATAATTTGTTAGGTAAATGGACAAATGGAGAGAGGAAATAAAAATGAAATGATCGATGGATGTTGAATTAATGGTTAGAAGTTAAAAAAATAAGGAAGAACTGGTCAAAGCTTGGCAGAACTAAAGAGGAAAGCTATCAAAAGGATGATGATTTACTGGAGGAGGTTGCCTAAATCTTCAACAAGATTGTTGCAAGATTTGAAACCTTCAATCAAGAATTCATTGAAGATTCAAGAACGAAATCAAGATGCAAGAAAGAGTTGACGATTGTTGGGCAATGGTTTTCTTGCAGGCTGGTTTCCTTGCATGCAACAGCAAGAAGTTGCAAGAACCTATACATCAGAAGGAAAACAAAGAGTTTTGGAAGCTTTGATACCAAAATGGTGTGGGTCAAAGTGGAGAGAAGCACAGGATCTAGTCACTACTTTGTTTCGACCAACCATAGGTTAAATCTTGAAGAAAAAAGCTTGGTGTAAGGAGATTAAACTCAATGAAGAATACAGGGGGAAGGGTTGATGTTCTTCGAAGGTTGAAGGCACATCCAACTTTGAATGAAGGACAGAATGAACAAAGGAATGCCCCAGGCACTTCCTAGATAGATACTACTCCAGAGGGAGAGACAAATCAAGTGTTAACTTGAGAATTTGATTCAAATGATATTCTATTATTCAACTTATGCATGTATAAGGCTTAGGTGTATATATAGGCAAGGTGTCAACATTAAGCCTTAAACCAATAGGCTAACACTCTTAATTCAAGATGATTTTAATCCTCTTGAATTAAGACTATATAATACCTAAACTTACTCATAATATCATCATATAAATGATATTAATGACTAACATTAAAAGCCACAAAATCAACTATGGTACATACGTGAAATAACAACAAAACCCTAGCTTACATAAACTATACTTAGGGTTTACAACAAGTTTAATATAACTAATGATAGCATCACTATATATTGTTGTAATGTCATCCCATGTATGACATAGCCTTGCATGCTTTGAATGCTTGTACACTTTAAGTCTCATTTGGTGTGTTAACACCTTCTCTTTGCAAATATGTAATATACTTGCAAGAACATCTTGAATTGTTTTCAATACCAAGCATAGACATATTATCAAGAATATTTAAAATGATTCGTTCCAAAATTACGAAAGCTAATTCTTCCTTACCTTGAGAATCATGAGAATCATTAGATGTTCCTGCATCACTAGCCTATGTGGCCCTAACCTACCCTCATCATACATGGCCCATGCTCCCTTTGTTTCTTACACCACTGCTCTACTTATTCCACACCTAAACATCATAACCTTTCTTCCAATCTTTCACATGTGATAGTGAAACTTTAGTTGGTCACTCCAAACCTTAGTATTTATCCTTTCCTTATGCCATCCTCTCTATCAACACACACTCTCTCCTTCTTTCCATTTGACTCATCCTTCTTCATGAGACACCATCCTGGTCTCAAACCTTACTCCAACCACTCACCATCAACAATTCCAATTGCTTTCCCTACTAAGGGTTTTTCCACAAACTCTAGACAACCCTTTCATGCACACTTGTAACAACCCACATACTATTTTCATCCATAGACTCCAAATATCCAAAACACTCTTCCCTCACCATTCTTAACCCTTAAATCACCTTCTCCCATGTAAACATTACCCCCATTCAAAGGCTAACCATCCCATTCAAACCTTATACTTCCCATACAAGATTTACTCCAACCCTTCATTTTATTTCCATTATCTTTTTATTTGGTCTCCCATAATTTATAAGGTACTTAGGCTTTTTTCACTTCTCCCTAATCACTCCACCCTCTTTATCTCTATTAGCTACCGATAACTCTATCATATCCCTACAACCTCCTAGCATACATGTGATATTAGGGAAGCAATACATAAATCATATTATAAACTACAAGTCATATGCCCATATCACACATTACTTACCTTAACTCCATGCATGGCAAGCTACACGATAGTTATTTAGTCCATGCTCACATATGATATAAGTACACAACCAAACCACATAGAAACACATAAGCATACAATTTAGCTTAACCACATCCTTACAATATACATGATTGTATTTAAACAGATGATACTAAGGCCATAAACCCTTATTTTATTATTTAATATTCCTTATATCTTACTATGGAGACTTATTAAATCCATTATCATGTTATATATAATAAACCGATTTACCCCTCCATACTTATGAAATTAGTAAAATACCCCCTCATTTGAAAAGTTACCAACTTACCCCTTTTTACTTGCCAAATTACTAGGTTACCCTTTATACTTCTGTAATTACCAAAATACCCTTGTATTTGTTAAACTACTAAATTACACTCCATAGTTATTAATTTACCAACTTTACCCTTCATACCTATTATAATTACTAAATTTCCCTTTTGGTTAGTTAAATTGCCAAATTTCCCTTCATACTTATTAAAATTACCAAAGTGTCCTTTTTGTTAGTTAAATTACTAAATTTTCCTTCATACTTATTAAAATTACCAAAGTGCCTTTTTTCTGTTAAATTACCAAATTGCCTTTTATACATATTAAAATTACCAAATTATCCTTTTGGCTAGTTAAATTACCATAATGTCCTTCATACTTATTAAAATTACCAAATTATCCTTTTTGTGCCAAATTACCAAAATACCCCTCTTACTTATTATTTTACCTTTTTACTTACAAAATTACTAAAATACCCTCCTTATTAAAATATCATATTACCCCTTGTATTGAAATAAATTCCCAATTTGCCCCCATTATGCCAATTTTACTAAAATAGCCTTACCACATAAAGCATTAACACCTATGGTCAATCTACATCATCCAACACCATCAACTATTGTTATTTATTATTAATACTCATGAGCACCCACCTTATAATTTGGGCCACACCTTTTGTATAAAAAAATTATTGAAATGCCCCTAGGCTCATATTAATATTATCTATGGGACAAATGGCCACATTAGCTTTTCATGTCATATATATGCATTTAACTTTATTATTAATAATTACGCTCCTTCCTTAACTACCACTTCTACACACGACACATAATATAGCATGGTTTTCATTTTGATTACCAACATATGCTACAAATCATAAAATAATTAACATCACATAATATGCATTCAAACACATTCAAAACCCAAATGTGCTAGCATACGTGAATCCACACATTTTAGTATTGTATAATGGTTACCTTATTTCCAGCAATAAATAAACTTTACCAATATCTTAGCCAAAAGTTTAAGCTTTTGATTACAAAATTTTATACCCAAAAATAATATCAATACTAGTATATTAGTATTAGAAAGTTAAAAGAATAATTTTTATCCACAAGCTTAATTAATATATACTAATGCTAACCATTTTATCCCTAAAAAATTAACAATATTTATTCAAGGAGATGTAATAGACTTATGCTGCATGGCAATGTGAGCTGCATGCATAGAAGGAAGGAAAATAAGAGTCAAAGAGGGGAATGGAATAAAGGAGAGGGTTGATTCGATTAAGGGTTTTGGGTGGGTTGGGTTGAGGGATTGTGGAGGGGAGTGAGGGTGGTGGCTGGGTGCAAGAAGAGAGTAGGGGTGTAGGTGGTTGTCAAGGGTCGAAGATTGGTAGCTCAAGGTGGTGGAGACAGAGCCTGTAGGGCTGGAAAAATGGATGCAAGGAAAGGAGTAAAAAAAGATGGAAGGGAGAAGAGGAGAAGAATGGAGGGCGTTGTGAGGGAATTTTGGCCAAGGGGTGGTAGGGGTGGTAGAGGAGGTGTCAAGGGGTTGATGGGTAGCTGTGGAAGTGGTGGAAGAGGAGGAATGTGCGGCACAAGGTGGTCATTCAAGGTGGAGGATAGGAAGGGGGAGAGTGGTGATTGTTTGACAGTGTAGTGAAGTAGTAGGGGAGGCCAAGGGGTGGCAATGGTGGCCAGTTGGGTGGTAGAAGCAATGGTTGAGGGTGGTGTACAAAATTGGGTTGATGGGAGTAGAAGGAAGGAAAGAAAAAGAGGGGCTCTATAAGGATAGGAAAGAAGGCACGTGGGGAAGGAAATGAGTGGGTGGGAAGAAGAAAAGGAAGTGGGAAAGGAGGTGATGTGGGATTCCCACATCGGTTACTGAGGGGATCCTTGGGCAGGTTATATGGGGGCGTCAGTCCTCCATCCCTTGAGCTAGCTTTTGGGTGGAGTTAGGGCTCTTCCGGGGGGAGTACCCCTAGGGCCCTCTAGGGAGTACCCCTTTGGGTCCGTATCATCTGGTATCAAAGCTATCCTCAGTCAAACCTCCCTGCAGTCTTGCGTGACGATCGCCGACTGAGGCAGCACGAGGACGTGCAATCTAAAGGGGGTGGGTGATGTGGGATTCCCACATCGGTTACTGAGGGGATCCTTGGGCAGGTTATATGGGGGTGTCAGTCCTCCATCCCTTGAGCTAGCTTTTGGGTGGAGTTAGGGCTTTTCCCGGGGGAGTACCCTTGGGGCCCTCTGGGGAGTACCCCTTTGGGTCCGTATCAGGAGGGTAGGCACTAGTGTCTAGCTAGGTGGTGGTGAGGGGGAGGCTATAGTTCAGGTGTAGGGTGGTAAGGAAGGGAAGGAAGAAAAAGGAAAGGAAGGGGTAAGCGAGGGGGTTGTATTTGGCTAAAAATGGAAGGGAAAGTGATAGGGGAGAAAAGGAGAGAGAGAGTAGGTTAATAGGGGAAGGCAGGCAGTTGCAAGCTGCCATGGCCTCAACGTTAAACAAGGAAGGAGAAAGGAAGAAGATTAAAAGAGAGGAAGCAAGCCAGTCGGGCAAGGGAGAAAAAAAGAAGATAAACCAGCCCAGCATGTGAGGGAGAAGGGAGAAGGAAATGAGGGATTGAGTTGGCCTAATCGGGGAGGGGGAGAAGAAAAAAGGGGAAGAAAACACTAGGATGGACAGGAGGTGGAGGGAAAGAAAGAGAAGAGGAGGGAAGTGCCATGACCTAGCTAATGAGGAGGCTAGCCGATGGCCCGAAAGAAAAAGAAAAGAAAAAGAAAAGAAAAAAAGGAGGAAAAGAGAAAGGAAGGAAAAAGAAAAAGAAAAGGAGAAAATGAAATAAAATATTTTTTAGAATTAGGGTATTTAATTATTTCAATGGATAAATGAATTTAATGAATTAATTTATTAAAAATTTAAGATATTAATTTAAGAGGGAGATTTTAGGAAAATATGGATTGGATAATTATATAAATATAATAAGTATAATAAAATATTTATTTTAATTTACTATATAATTATATCCATTTTTAGAACCCAAAAGTATAGAAAATAATTAATTTAATTGATTTAAAAATTAAATTATCATAAATAAGGATTAATTATTAAATTTATGGTTTTAAAATATTTGGGTATTACACTATAATACTCTCATCCTATCCTTGATCAACCAAACCCATTGATTTATTCTTTAATCATCTATTGTCTAAGTAATACAATCTCACTATTGTCCCTCTAACACAAGGGTGTTCGACACTTATGTCTATACACTGCCTCAAATAGTTCCATCCCCATGCTAATATGATCAATATTTTTTTATGAAAACTAAATCAAAAGGCTCCTCTCAACTACCTGATAAGTGGAAAAAACAAGCTTGGAGTATATCTTCCTATGTCTAAATCTTCCTCTTAGTCTGCCCGTCAATCATTGGGTGGATGGTGGTACTCATCCTTAATCTCTTACCCTAAGCCTCCTATAAATTCCCTATAAATGAGAAAGGAATTTTAAATATTGATTAGAGACAATGTTATTAGGTGTACTATGTTTACTCACTACAAACCTCAGATAAACATCAGTCAATTGATCAATACTCCAAGTCAACTTCATTTTAACTTAGTCAACTTTTTGACAATCACACAGATTGTGTTGCACCAAATGTATGTCCTCAGTAGTCCACTCACAAAATCCATCTATATAGTGTCCCACTTCCACCTTAGAATGTCTAAAAGATGGAGTAATCTTACAAGCATTCAATACTTGATCCTAACCTTGTAGATGGTTAGGCAACTCAAGTTAAACTTCACAATGTCTTAGTTCATACAAGGCCACCAATAGATCCTCTTGAGATCCTTATATAACTTATCTTGTACTACCCTACTCTTTTGGTTCTATAATGTGTACTAATATGTGCACTTAATGGTGTTTTAGGACCTTTTCTTTTTATCTTATTTTAGAATTTTTTCTGTTAAACTTAGTTTATATTTTGGAATATAATTACTTTTATTTGGAAACCAATTCATAGTTTGAAGGTAAAAATCAATTGGTTTGTACCTTAAATTATAGAACCAATCTACTAGTTTGGTATACAATTTGATTGGTTTAACTAAAATGGTTGTTCTTTGGACTCAATTTTCATTGTGAATCATTTCCTAAAAAATATCCAGCATTGTGATTATGTCTTGAGCATTTTTTTTACGATTTTTATGAAGATTTTGAGCATAGCTAATGTGCTTTATTGATTTTCAAAGGATTCATGAAGAATTAATTTATAAGAAGTTACTTTTGTGAATTTAACTCATTTGTTTTTATTCTTCCTTCTTTTATCTATTTTATTTGAGATTTCATGAGTGTATTATTTTCTCCAACAACCTCTACAAATTACTAAACTTTGATTACCCTACCTTTTGTTTTTGTGTTCAACATTTTTGAGGCACAATATCCAAAATGCCAACTATTAACCTTTGAAACCTTTACATTAAAGCTTATATTAGGGCTAGCATTTAGGTTCTCAATTTATCCAATCCCTTACCCTTATTTTTTCAGTAGAAACCCTCCCTAATTCAAACCTAAAAGCCATATTTTCTTCCTTTTTTTCCTAACCTCCTAACTACCCCAGCTTATTCATACTTACTTTTCCACATTTCCTCCCCTTGATTTTTTTCTAATCATCCTCTCCTCTTATAATCCTTTCTCAAGATCATTATAGTTTTGAATTTAAGTAAGACAGGGTTATATTTGGAAAAATATTGATGGTTAAGCTTCATATCTAATGTTCTCTATTTGTTATTAGGAATGTGTCTTTCATGTCATTTCCTCTTTTACATATCCACTTTTAATAAATCTTACTTGAATTTTAGTCTGGATTTCTTGAAAGGTGTTATAGTGTTGGAAATGGGTTTGGAATTTTTTTTTTAAAAAAATCTCTCTTTGGTTTGTTACTTAGCTCTTTTGAGATAAACTATTATATTCCTTCCATCCTTTTAAGCCCTTTTCCTCTCATTTAACCCCTATTTTCTTCTCAACATTTGTATAGCTTGCGATACCCATCCCGTAGTTAGTAGCTTGAGTACTTGAGTACTACTTTGTATAAGAATTATTTTACCTAGGCATGAGGCTTAGTAGATTTTATTTTCTCTTCAAATTTCAAAGTGAGCTTAATCACATCATCAAAAGAATCATATAGATAAGTTTCAACTTTATCTCAAATTATCAATTTAACTCCACCAAAAATTCTAGCACATGATTGTTCTTACCTCTAATGGATATTATATTTAAGTGTTAATCTCTCAAATTCAAGAACATATTATTCAACACTTAAAAAATCCTTTTCTAAGAGTATAAATTTTCTTCTCAAATGTTTCATAAGCTTATCCTAAGATTTTATTTTAGATTTATCTTCTATTTCTCTAGTTCATTTTAAGTTATCATACCATATCCTATAAAACTTCTTAAACTTAAGAGTAGACAATTTACACTTTTTATCATCATGATAATCCTTGAATTCAAAAATAGACTCTACCTCATTTAACCATTTAAGAAACAACTCATCATTAAGTTTATCATCAAAATCAATAATATCAAGTTTAATGCCTTTGTCTTCTTTATGATGATGCCTTGATTGCTGATCATCATTCCATCTACTACTTCCATTACCTTGTGAATAATATTCATCCTCTACTTATGTTTTAAAATACCTTCCTCTTGTTAGATTGATGGACTTTACAACATTCCCCATTCAATCTCAAAGGAACTCTTTTTATTCTTGTAAATTTTACACTAAATCTTATTCGGTAAAGTGAGACTCTATCCTTTTTAATTGATTTTGCATAAGAAGAAGTTATGAAAGCTATGCATTGGCCACTACCATATTTATTTAGTAGCACATACACACGTTTTCTCCTACAAAATATTTAAAATATAAATTACATACAATCATCATTAACTCAATTTTTTTTAAATGTTGTTTCTAAATTAGTTTGGATTTTGAGAGATCCAAAAAAATAAAGATTAACAAGATTATGTAAAATTTTGTATTTAATGATAAAATAGGATAATGGAGGAAAAATTAGGAATCTTTATTCGTGTTTTTATGTAATTACATGATGACTAAACTAATCAATTAATTAAATACACAAATATACTATCCCTTTGAATGGAGAATTTTACGGGGAAGAAGAACAAGTTATAACATTGTATAATTAGTTGACAGATCAATTTAATCATCCTATAATTATATTATAACATGAATTACAATGTTTTCTTTTTCCTAATTTTTTTTTTATTTTTTTAGTAAATCCTCAGCTATACATAATCTTATTAATCTCAATTTGGTTTGGTTATGTAAAAATCTATGCTAATTCCATAAAAAACTATATAAGGGCTACTTTATTGAAGATATTGGTTTATCAAGATGCGCACAAGATTTTATATTGATAACTTTAATCGATCCATCAATTTTATATTATGAAAATTAAGGATGTAATTGATTCTAATTTAAAATAGATTAGAGGAAGTTTTATCTGGCTAGTCAAAGAATCTAGAATAAAAAATAGATGAAAGATTTAAAGAACTAGATTTAAATTCCCTCTCTACCATATAATTGTGTTTGTCGAACAAGATATTATAGTATGTGGCAAAAGAATCAATAGTGGGTGCATTATGGTTGAAGATAGAGTCAGTGTATATGACAAAATTAGTAGTTGTAATTCTTGGGGACTCACATAGTGAGCATATAAGAGTGGGTATCTGGAGAAAATATGAAGTCTAGATCCAAGTAAAAGAGTTTACAGAAGAATGTGACATGTTATAAGTGTCACAAAAAGGATCATGTTAGAATGTTTTGCCCTGATAGGAAGTTCAGCAATAGGTCTAATGAGTAATCTAGTACAAAAGATGATACTACAGTTACCCATGGAGATAGTGATGGAGATGTGTTGTTGGCCACTGATAAGCAAAACAAGATTAATGATAGATAGATCTTAGTTTCTGGATGCTCTTATAATACATAATCCTACTGGAGTTTGTTTCAGACATTCAAGGTGACTAAGGGTTGAGTTATCATAATGGGAAATAATTTTGCTTGCAAAGTTGTTGGGATTGGGATGGTAAAGGTTAGGATACATGATAGTGTGGTTAGGAAATAATCTAATGTGAGAAAAGTTCTAGAGATGACCAAGAACCTCTTATGTTTGAGTTCATTGGATTGTTATGGGTATCGGTGTATTATTGATGATGGTATCCTAAAATTTACAAAAGGAGCTTTGGTGGCAATTAATGGGAAGCCGTTTGGGACACTATATGAGTTGGTGGATTCCACTTCTGTGGGAAAAGTAGATGTGACATCGTAGAGGTTGTTAGACTCAAAAATTAGGGGACTTTAGCGTATGAGACTATGACACATGAGTGTCAAGGGTCTGATTGAGCTTTCTAATAGGGGGCTATTGAATGGATAGAGTACATGTAGTATGAAATTTTATGAGCATTCAACATTTGGTAAGTATAAGAGGGTTGGATTTTCTAAAGCTAAGCATAATACAGGAGAGCATATTGAGTGTATCAATGAATTTTGTAGAAATATATGAGTTTATTTCTTAAAACATAAATGTAACACCCCCAAATTTACGACTGAAAATTTTCGTTTAATTAAAAGGTTTTAGCGGAAGCAGAAAGATAAAACCGTAAACTCGGGGACATTACCGCCACACTTAGTACCAGATTGGTTTACTCCTACCGTCCCGGTACTAAGTGCTAAAGCTAAACAAGAATAACATCAAATACGAGTCACTAATAAAACACAAGTCATATGGAGTCAAAGTGCGTAAATCAAAAGGTACATCCCAAAAGTATAGTCTTAAAGTACCAAATGTCAGAGAACATCATACAGCGGGATAAAACAAAATATAATAATACAGAGACACAAAACAGAGGATGGGCTCCAGCCACGTCACTCTCAACCCCCAAGCTAGGTCTAGACTCAACTCTCAGCCCCGCCCGATGCCTCGTAAGCATCGAAGGCATCGAAGACATCGTCCCTTACCTGCACAAACTCAGATGGGTTTTCTACTAGTGGGAATGAGCAGCACCCATGAAACGGGTGATCAGTATGCTACGTACTGAGTGAGTTAACAAAATCACTAAGGCCAACATACACAAAAACACATGACATAGCATACATGGCATAATTACGTAGACAGCATGCGATAACATAGATAAACAATACCGGCTATGGATCGGATGACTGATTCTTTAGATCTCTGATAAATATAGTCGATTTACATCATAGTTTTTATCAATCCATGTGAGTGCGGGAACCCCACTATTATAGCCGGTGGAATGTTCATGCAGGGCAAAATCCTCCTTGCCACTATTATTCACCGGTGGACCGGTCTACCCCAACTCTCATGGTGTTCCACTATAATTACTTGTATATTTCCCATGTCTTATCATTATTATGATTGGTTTATTGAGTACAAAATCCCCCACTATTATAGACGGTGGAACGGTCATGCAAGGAAAAATGCATCTGGCCACTATTATTCGCCAGTGGACCGATCATGTAGGGCACCCCAGCCCTAGCAACTATTATTCACCAGTGGATCGGTCTGAATCCAGCTCAACATCTTCCTATGTAAGTGATTAGTGTCTTAACGTATCTTATTCAAAAGAATTTTACCCTTGACATGCATGGCTAACTATATCCGCACTTATCCTCCTAGGAGGGCCTGTCCCATATCTAGAGACTTCTGCACCTCCTAACTCACCCCGACATCCTTCCCTTAACCCACTTTCTCACACCGGGAATCCAACTCCTAAGTGTGTGGGTCAAGACCCACCACCTTATACCCCAAGGTCCACTCAGCACCTTACCCTAGGGTTTTCTCCAGAAACCCTAATTTGGGCCTATGTGGCCCTTCCTTCTCTGCCTCCCACAACCCACACTATTTTAATGCCCCATGGGTCATGACCTTTAGACTCAACTCTCCCCTTATACCTCGCTCCTCCTCATTTATTTTTATTATTTTCTTTTTCTTTTTCCACCTTCTCAAATTAGGGCTTCCTCCCAAACCCTAGTCGGTCCCTAGGTACCCTTATATTATCCTACATACTATTTTTCACCTCGAGCCTCCAGTCACCCAAACAAACCTTCCATTTCCTTCCCCACGTCCCAAAGTAACTTCCCATACGTAAGGTTCGCCCCCATGCAGACCTTAACCTCCCCATTCAAATCCCTTGATCTCTACCATACAAAACCCTAAGATTTCCATGCAAACCCTAGTTCCTCCCCTGTAAACCTTAGTTTCTCCCACTCTTTCATTTTATTTAATTCCCCTTTTACTCTTCTATTCATAGATCATAGATTACTTAGGTCATCCTTACCTACGTTAGCCAACTTACTTCCCCTTGGTTATCTTAATTTCTCATTTCCCTCTTTCATGCCTCCATTCCACAACACCTTATCAAATAACCTAGCATGCATGTCCTAAAGGCCACATCATATCACATCATACTTGTAGCATATCCATATTAGCACATACCAGAAAAGAGCACGTGAACATACCTCGGTTCCAAGCTGTGCTACACATAAAACAGATAAGATACTAGCATATAGAACACAGATATAAATTGTACAAGGAATCCAAGGCAAGTAAAACACGTAACACATAGGCGTCCTTAGCTAATTCCTTATGTAATACCCCATATTTTTAAAACCCAGATTTATTAAGTTTAATGATTTTATTAGCGTAAATTGATGTAAATAATTAATTATTTTAATTTCGATTCGTTTTATGGATTTATCGACGATTTCGAATTCATAATTGTGTGTAACATTTTCGGGAAGTTTAAATTAAAAATTTTTTCGGAACTTATTTAAGAATTTCTTTTTGAAATTAATTTTCTTCTGTTCTACGCTTTTTGGTTTGCGAAAAATCGATTTCGGAAATTATTTAAACTAGTCTCGGTTTATTAGAATTGGATTTAAATATTTTCTTATTTTTTTTTAAATAATTTTTCGAGGTCTTAGAATATATTTCCGTAAATAATATAAATTTTTATGTTCGTTGGTAAATTCTTCCGAAAATATTTCCAAAATTCTTTATATAGCTTTTTATTAATTTTAAAAGTTCGGATCTTTTTGAAATAATTTTCGTTTAATAAATTTTAGACAAAATCTTCCAATAATAATTTATAAATATTCATTATTTTATTTTATGTATATTTGTATTTGTAAAAAAAAAAAAGACCCAACCGGTGCCCGACCGAACCCCCCCTCTTCTTTTTCCTTTTTCTCTTCTTCCCTTTATCTGGTCTTTCCCAAAATCTCTTGTTCCCGACCTCTGCTCCCGACCCCTGCTCCCGTCTCGTAACCCTAGCCAGCCACCCCTTCTCCCAGCTGCCCCTCCTTGCTTCGCCCCGCCGGCCGAGCTCCGACCGCCATCGACCCGCACAGCAGCCCCAGCCGACCGCTGCAGCAGCAGCAGCGCGACAGCAGCCCACGCAGCAGTGCAACGGTGGGCGACGACAGCAGCAGCAGCAGGCCACGCAGCTCGTGCCACCGCCCGGCCACCGGCGAGCCCTGCTGACCACCGGCGATCCACCCCTGCCCCCGATAAAGCTTCCCGGCCCTCCTTGCTTCGATTTTTACTGATTTTTATTTGGTATAATTTTCGAAAACCCTAATATATATATTTGATTAATTGAGTATGGATTAGCTTATGAAAAGCTAAATTGGTTGTTTGTTTATGTATATATGTGCTGGAAGATTGATTGGGATAGGTTAATTGTGTGGTTGTGTTGGAATTTTGGAAAAATTAGATTTTTGGCCGGGTTATGCCCGAATTTTTCGGATCCGTCCGATTTATCTATTTTCGATAAATTGATTATACAATATGTTTTAAAATGTATCCGATTTCATTTTGGAACCGTCAATTTGAGAAATTTATGTAGGTTTTATCGAAAACTGATTCGTAGGTCGAATTTCGGGTGTAATGAAATTGGGTTGTATAATTGAGCCATTTCGCTCAATTGATTTTATAATATTTTTTAAAATGTATTTAATTTTATATTGGAAGTGTTGATTTGGATAAATTGTGCGTAATTGATCGGAATTGGATTTTTAGGTCAAAACTCCCACGGGTTTAAATTGGTTTGGGTAATCGGATTATTTTATTTAATTGACTATATAAATTACATTATAATATGTTTAATTACATTTTCGAACTGTCAATTGATATGTTTTGGCAAGAATTGATCGGATTTGCTTTCCGAGCTCAAAAACCCTAATTATGCTAAATTGCGTATTTCTTTTATGGGTTTTGAGCAATTGATTATTTGATATGTTATAAAATGCGTTTAATTGCATTTCTAAACATTCAATTTGATTAAATTTATAGAATTTTAACAAATTATATTTTCGGGCCTAAAACCCTAAATTTCAAGTGAAATTATGAAATCGATTACTTGTATTGTTGTTTTTCTAAAATTGAATGTATAGAAATAGTTGAAATGGTATTAATTGCTTTCTAATACCTTTAATTTGAATTGATTAAATTGAATTACTTGAGTTTGTGTCGTGGGCTTTAAAACCCTAATTTTCGGGGATGATTTTATAAAATTGATTTTGCTATGTATATTTTATCTAATCGAATTCTATCTTTGGGTTTTAAATCATTTAAATTCTGTTTTAACCTAATCGGTTTGGATTTGGTTCTATGTAAATGGCTGGGTTACCTATTTAGTTGTAAAACCTAATAAATAAGTTATTTTCGATAAATTAACTTATGATCGATTATTCTTTCTCGGGCTTTCCAAATTAAGTTGAAATGTCCCAAGTGATATTTGTATTAATCTGTTTTGATTTAGTTTTAACCTTAAATCTTAATAAATTTATGCTTTTAAGTTCTAAGTTTTGGACATGTTTTCTAAGGGAGATCATTTGGGTTGTTTGTGTTTGTTTAATTAGAATATGTGAATTTTTGATTGATAGAATAGTTTCTAATTTAGTTTTCGATTTTTATCGGATCTAGGAAAGCTTTCTCGTGGATCCATGAGCTAGTGATCTCTCCCTCTTATCTCGCTTAGCTAGCTTTGGATCCAGGTAAGTCTCTACTTACCTCCACTTATGGGTGTTTTGTAAGGACGAAGCTAATGGCCTTGTGCTATGTGTGACATGGATGTGTTGAATGTTGTGTACGCCATGCTATACCATGTATTATATGATTTGTGTATAACTTGCCTTATGTGTAGCGTAGCTTGGAGATTGAGGTATGTTGTATGTGCTCCCATGATATGAGCATGACATGTATATGTATGATGTTTATGATGTATTATGTTATGACCCTCTAGGACATGCACATTAGGATAAATGGTAATATGAGTTGGGAACCATCATGGGAGTCTTGAAGTTTGTATGATGGTATTAATGTTCTATGGCGGTCCTAATGGTTTGTATGGTGGTATTTGTGATTTTATGGAGGTATTAATGTTGTATGGTAGTATTAGGGTTTGTATGGTGGTATTAGTGATTTTATGGAGGTATTAATATTGTATGGTGGTATTAGAGTTTGTATGGTGGTATTTGTGATTTTATGGAGGTATTAATGTGGTATGGTGGTATTAGGGTTTGTATGGTGGTATTAGTGATTTTATGGTGGTATTAATGTTCGTATGGTGGTATTAATGATTGCATAGTGGTATTAATGGCTTATGGTGGCATTAGGGTTTGCATGGTGGAGTTAGGGTTTTGCATGGGAGTTAATGATTGTACGGGATTAGGGTTTGGAGTGATTAACTCTGGGACGTTGTGATTAAGTAGGGTTGGAGTAACTAATCGTGATTGTTGAGGATAATTAAGGTTTGGGATGGCTAAGTATGGGGGTTATGGTAAAATAGGGATAAGAGTGGCTAACCACGGTTTGGTGTGGACAATTAGTATTGGTTATGGCTGCTTAAAGTTGTTTGGTGTTATCGTGTGTATTTATTGATTAAAGTGTAGTTATGAATGTGGAATTTTATTATTTGTGATGTGTAAAGTATAAAGAGAATGATTTATGCATGTCAAGGGTGTGATGTGATTCAATAAGACACAGATAAGACATTAATTACGTAAAGCGAAAGACTGATGAGCCCGACCCAGTCCGGTCCACCGGTTAGAATAGTGGCCAGAGGCGTTCTACCCTGGGTGTTTATTTTCGGTCCACCGGCTATAATAGTGGTCAGAGGCGTTCTACCCTGAGTGTTTATTTCGGTCCACCGGCTATAATAGTGGGGGATTCGGGCTCGACAGACCCAAACGAATAAGTAATCCATGGGAAAATACTAAGTACTTACAGTGAAACACCATGTAAGTCGGGGCCAGTCCAGTCCACCGGTAAGAATAGTGGTCAGAGGCGTTCTGCCCTGAGTGTTTATTTCCGGTCCACCGGCTATAATAGTGGTCAGAGGCGTTCTGCCCTGAGTGTTGATTTCCGGTCCACCGGCTATAATAGTGGGGCTCCCACACTTACATGGACTATTAAAGAATATGTGTGGAATGAACATATTATTAACGAGGATAAAGAATAAGTCTAATTGGACCATGACCAGCTTTTATTATCTGTTACTACATGTTGCTTACGTGAGTGTGCCACGTATTGAGTTTTAATAATATGGATTATTCCTACCTGAGGCGTATGAGCCACTTCACATCTCGGTTATACCACGCTTATATGTTAAATAGGATGTTACGTATGTTTTATATGTTACTCAAGGTGTATGGTAAGATTTATGCTGTGGGTTGTGAATATGAATGATATTGTATTAACGTGTTGTACCCGAATTTAATATGCACTTGATGATATCTCTCCTAAGATAGGGTAGTGGGACTTACTCAGTATTGGACCCGTACTGATACTACCTTGGTTGAATGGGTCCTGTGATGATCCACCGATGGTGGGGAGCAGACCTCTTGTCCAGGTTGATACTGTGTTGGGGTGGAAGGCCTGACTTGAGTGAGTAGGCAATCCGGATATTGCTCCCTTGGGATCTGTTTCATTTAGCTATATTTTGTACTACGCTTTTTGTTTAGAAACCATACTCTTAAGTTGTAATCTTAACGATATTTTAACTGTTGTTGACTCGTGGTTTTCGTGAATGGTCTATGTTAACTATGGACCTGTGTTTTGATGACTCTTACTTAACGATTGTTTAGTTTAGCCTTAGCACTTAGTATCGGAACGGTAGGAGTGAACCGGTCTGGTACTAGGTGTGGCGGTAATACCCCCAGGTTTATGGTTTTAATTCTTTCGCTTCCGCTAAACCTTCTGATTTAAACAAAATTTTTCAGGAGTGAAATTTGGGGGTGTTACACCTTACCTAAAATGTCTCTGGGCTTGGAGCATGATCCGACGCCTCCTTAGGGTTTTGACTCGATTCACCTATAAGAGGGAAATGGGTTAATCTCCCTCTACCGGAATTACCATAATTTCCTATCTTAGCCCTATCATGGCCTAATACTACGGCTAATATTAATAATAGTAGTTTATAATTAAAAGGTAGGGTTATTATTATTCTCAAGATGGTTAATGGAATCACTACTAATCAATGTAAGCCTTAGTAATATTCATAGTATTAAAGTAAGGGTTTCAATATTAGTAATAACAATATTATTAATAATACTAATAATAATAAGAATACTAATAATAATAATAGTAATAATGATAATAATGATGATAATAATAATCGAAATCGTAGTAATAATAATAATAAAAATAATAATAATAATAATAATAATAATCATAATAGTAACAATACTAATCATAATAAGAATACTAATAATAATAATAATAATAATAACAATAATAATAATAATAATAATAATAATAATAATAATAAAGATAATAACGATGATAATAATAGTTAGAGTAATAAACATAATAATAATAATTCTAATAATAATAATAATCACAATAGTAATAATAATGATAATGATAATAATAATAATAATAATTATAATAATAATAATAATAATAATAATAATAACAACAACAACAACAATGATAATAATAATGATATTAGTAGTGGTAATAATAATAATGTAATAATAATAACAATAACGATAATAATAATAATAATAATAATAATAATAATATTATTATTATTATTATTATTATTATTAATGATAATAATAATCATAATAACACTAATAATAATAGTTAATAATATTAAAAATCATTAACACATTTAATATACAGAGTTTAGGGGTTAAGGAGTTGGGAGACAACCTAGGCTGGGTGGTGGAGCAAGCGGCGGTGCGGCGGCGGCGGTGGAGAAAGGAAGAAGTGGAGAGATGGATGTGGAGGCTAGGGGAGAAGGAAGTAGGGGAAAATGGAGGTGTCGGCAGGTCGGGCAAGGTTTCATGGTTTTTTTGGGAGGTAGAGGCGGCGCTGCAGGTGGCAGAACCGGCGGCAACAAGCGGCACAAGGGGCGGCACAGGGTCGAATGGGCTATTCGGGAAGGTGATTTCGCACGACCGGGGTGGCTCGTGTAGGGCAAGGCAAGGAAGGTTGGTGGCTCCATTATGTAGAGGGTGGTGTAGGGAGAGTTTTGGTGGCCGGAGTGGGCAGCGAAGACGACCGACGGCAGAGGGATAAAGAGCTGAACAAGCGGTGGTTGTGGGGTCGATTTTCTGGGCTGCCAAAATCCAAACCTAATTATGGCAGCATTCGGGGCTATTTATAGGCTGATCGGAAGGGGAAAACGACAAAGAGGAGTGGGAGAGTAGAGGGGCAAGGGTTATGGGTCTCTGTCCGGCAAGAATGGCCGGCGTAAGTCTGCTTGTGTAGACCATAATTTATCGAGGAGAGAGGGAGGGCGTATAGGAGAGGGGAGGGATGGTCCTGTCGAAATGGCAGGGAAGTCAACGGAGGAATGGCCGGTGTGGCTGGTATGGTTGGTGTAGGCTTTTCCGATGCTGATTTCGGGCTGCAAGTGCATGCTGGAGGTAGAAGACAATGTAGGTGGGAGAGGAGAGGGCTGGACCGGCGGTCCAGGGGAAAAGAAGAAAGAAAGAAAAAAAAAGGGCCAAACCATCGGGAGAGGGAGTGAGTCGTGCGGGGAGGCTAGGCTGCGTAGAGGGAGGGAGAAGTTGGGCTAGCAGGCCGGCCCAGGTCGGGGGAAAAGGAGAAAAAAGGAAGAGAAAGAAAGGAAAGAAAAGCAAAAAGAGGGGGAAAAAAGGAAAAATGAAAAAGGAAAAGAAAGGAAAAGGTGGATTAGCTGAATCAAATGTATTTTGGGTAATTTAGGATATTTAATAAAATATAAATATTAAAAAGAATAATTAAATTCTATTTTTAGGCTAATTTAGGGATTTTGAAATAATTTCCTTAAATTCTATTTTAATAAGCAAAATACTCAATTTTTTCCTATTTAAAATTATTTATAATTTATCCTAGATTTTTCTTAATTAAATCCATAATAATAAAAAGAAAATAGTTTATTTAATTAATCTTCCTAATAATTTCTTATTTGGTCATGATTCCATAAATTAGGGTTTTGGGGTATTTCAATAAGAATGATGTGTTTGGTGTTTTCAAATGCTAGAAGACCTTGATAAAGAAGTAGACCAGGAATTAAGTTAAGTGTCTTAGGAAAAACAATGGTTTTGAGTTTTTTTAGTAGAGTTTCACATATTTCTACCAAGATCATAGGATATACAAAGACCACACCTATGTTGGAAGAACACAATAGAATAATTTTACGGAGTGGATGAACAAAACCTTATTGGAGAAGGCTTAATGCTTGTTATCACTAGAAGTGCTAATCTTAGACTTTTGGGCTAAGGCAATTCATGTGGAATTATACCTAGTGGACCAGTCAACAAAGAAGTCCATTGAGTAGAAGAAACATAAGGATTTCTTTTTTTGAAAGACAGCTAATTACTTTGATTTTCATGTCTTTTGTTTCCCTACTTATGCTTATGTGAATGATGCTAAGCTTGAACCTAGATCCAAGAAGTGTATCTTTCTTGGCCTTACATTAAGAGTGAAGGGGTTCAGGTTATGGGATCCGATTGCATCCAGGCTCTTAACCAATAGGGATTTTACCTTTAATGATTTTATGTTCCTCTGGAAGAATAAGTCTTGTGATAGTGTCACTAATGAAGTGGAGTAGGAGATTACTTTAGTCCAGTTAGAGGTTTTTGTTGAGTTGGATGGAAAAGAGCCTTTTGATAGACCCGTTATTCCTAAAGTGGGTGGATCCAAGTAGTACGTGGAGCAGAGTGGTGTTGCTCTAGGAAGAGGATGGAGTATTTTCAAGCCTTTGGTCTACTATAGTTATGAATAAATGAAAAACTATGATTTATTTAGCGCAAAGACTGTGGTTGATGTGAATGAGCCTACATCATTTTTAGAGGTTATTAAGAGTACTAATTCTACTTAGTGGGGTGCTGCTGTGGATGAGGAGATAGAGTCCTTATTTAGACATGGGAACATATGAAGGCACCAAGGAAGAATAAGATTTTTATTGCAAGTGGGTATAAAAGTTCAAAAAGGGAGCTCTAGGGTTTGAGAGACCAAGGTACAAGGCTTATTTCGTTGCACATGGATTCATTTAGATTCTAGGTGTAGACTATAACAAAGTATTTTCTTCTATGGTTCGACATACTTCTATTCTTACCTTACTTGAGCTTATGGCTATGCATGATTTTGTGTTAGAGAATTTGATTGTTAAAACTACATTTTTTCATGGTGATATTGTGGAGGAGATTTGCAAGTGACATCCTAATCGGCTTGTGGTTGAGGGGATGTATGATCATATGTGCCTATTAAAGAGATCATTATACAGTCAGAATTAGTATCTTAGACAGGGGTATAAATGATTTAAATGATGGTTTCCCTACAAGTAAGTATGATAGATGTGTGTACTTTTAGGAGATGGAAGGTAGCTTATGGTAGCAAATGATATAGCCAATGTTGATAAAAAAAGGCAACGCTAAAGAGTGAGTTTGAGATTAAAGATCTTAGATATATAAAGAGGATCCTTGGCATGGAGATTATTTGAAACCATGAGAAGAAGCTTTTGTACTCTTCACAAATTTTATAGAATAAGGTGTTAAAGAGATTTTATATGATGGATCAAAGAAGCTGAGCACTCCTTTAGCTACTCTCTTTAGATTGTCTACTTTAGATTTTTCTAAATCTACAGAGGAAGAGGAGTTTATGGTGATTGTTCAATATTTGAATGTTATTGGTTGTATCATGCATGCTATGGTGTGTACCTGACCAAATATTACTCAAGCTATTAGTATTGTGTGTCAGTATATGGCGAATCCAGAAAAGGATCACTGGTAAGCAGTGAAGTGAATCCTTCTATACATAAAGGCAATGCCATCATCTTGTATTCCGTATGGGAGATCAAGTATTTCACTTGTTGGGTGTGTGGACTCTGATTATGGCAGAGACCTTGATAGGAGATCCACCATTAGATATGTTTTATTTCTTGGTCATTAGTTAGGGGGTCTTCCTTAAAAGAGTTGATATCCTTAGCCACTAGTGAGGCCGAGTAGATGGCTATGATAGAGGCTTTGTAGGAAGCCTTATGGCTTGGTGATTTAGTATAACGGTTGGGGTTTGGTTAAGGTACTCTAATAGTTCATGGTGATAGAAAAAGTGTTATTTGTATGGTAAAGAATCACAATTTTTTTTATCATTGAACAAAGAAAAGTATCATTAGGTATTAGTTTATCATGGCTACTATTAATATAGTAAACTTTGTGTGGGAGAAAGTGGGTACTTTGGATAATCTAACTACAATGCTAACGAAGCCACTAACCATAGGTAAATTTGAGTGTTTCTTAGACATAATTGGTGTTCATAGGTTATTAATTAGGTCATTTGTTGGGCCAAGGTTTCTTTTAGAGGTCTTTACATGTCATACTCACAAATACTACTTGAAGGTGGTGAATTATGAGTTTTGACAGGGTCCTTGAGCATAGTATAACATTGTGTGGATTTGTGCAGGTGTAGGAGAAGTGTAGTATAATATGGAGCTTCATGTGAGAAACATGGGAGTCCTTTGTTTATAAACATGGATTGTCTTTCTATATTGAACCTTTGATGTATTTCATTTCAAATTCGAGAGTAAGTAAATAAATATGGGAGTCTCATGTTTCCTAAATACCGACAGTGATTTTTCCTGATTTTTAAAATGTTTAGTTTTATCGCGTAGAATTTTTTTTCTTCAATAAAAGGAGGCATGTTGAAACCCTAGCCATAGAGAGTTTTTCCTCCCAAATTCTTATTCTTCTCCTTAAAATTATGAACTAAAAGAGAATTGTAGTTTTGTGTAATTAAATGATTGATTAATTTAATTATTCTATAATTACATAAGATCATGAATAAAGATCTCTACTTTTTCTTTAATTTTTCCATTTTTTTATTAAAACATCAATTATGAATAATCTTGTTACTCTCAATTTGGTTTAGATCTCTCATAATCCGCTAATTCTACAACAAATTTTAATATCCAACATTTAATTCAGGATCACTATAACTCCTATTCTAACCATGCATTTAAACATCCAAGATTAATATCATGCATATAAGAATTCAAGAAAAGCAATCAAGATTCAAAGAATTGAAATATGAAAATTGAAGAACCTTTTTGTTTTTATGTTGCAGGAAAGTGTTTCTCAATTCTTCCTTAAGGCATCTTCTTCTCTTTCTTTGTTGGATAAAACCTAGCTTTGTTACCAAATTTTAATGCCTGAGGTAATAAATGAATATTTTTCACAATTGTAGGACATTTGAGTTTGGTTTGATAAATAATAAAGTCAACTAAAGAAGAAAGAATACTTGAATTTGGACGATTCAAATGTTATCTTAAATTGTAAATTTTGATCTACTTTAAAAGAAAATAATTTGTAAAGAGAAACCTCTAATTTTTCAAGAGAATAACTCTTAAAGTTCATTCATTACTTGAAGAAAAAAATAGGAAGAAATATGGGCTATGAATTTTTACTTGTGTTCTCTCTTATTCATTTAGTGTTTAGCTGAATGGTGCCTTCTTCACCACTGAATGTACAAGGCATATATATACACATATGACATTGAAGCTGATTTTAATTCTCTTTAATTCATCCTAAATAAACATACCTAATTATATAAGAGTTAAATCACTATATGTCTACATGGTATATATAATCAGTTATAATTACAATAATAATGTATTATAGAGTCTAAATAAAATATCAAAGCAATATAATACTTAATCAAGATGATACATGAAATACTCAAATAATCAAGCTTCATGTCCGGTAACTTTGTCTTCCATGAAACTTTATAACCCTTGCATTGTCATTATCTTGTAGATTAGATATCATTGGTGAAGTCCTTTTCTTACAAAGATATGTAATACCTGCAAAAGTCATTTAGTGGAAAATTATTAGGCTTATTAAGAAGGTGTTCAAGATTTTCAAGAATAATTGGCACTACCTCCAAATATGCTATATCTTACCCTTTATGAAGAGAAGAATGAGATAGAGATGCTCAACCTTTAGTAATGGACAAATGCATTGTTGCCTACTCCATTCTTTCACACCTCCCGTTATCTCCTCCTCCCTTTTATCTTGAGTTGTTTTTATGCCTTGTTTCACCAGTTACTTGATAACCTTTTCCATACTAGTTTTGATTAATATTTTAGTTATTATTGTGCCGCTTTATATGCTTCTTTATTTTTTATTGGGTGTCAATTTGTCAAGTTGTCCTTAAGGATCTTGAAGAAGACTATTTTTGTATTTTTTTTCCCTGATGTTGGATTTAGGTAAATTTGATTACTAATGAGATGGTAGAATTTATGTGTAAGCATGTTATGTTTTATTTATGACATGCATAATAAGATGATAACATGATGTTTGAATGGTACATATGATTATTGTTAATTTATAAGGATAAGTAATATGTTAAATTGTTTTTGTATAAATGTCTAGGGTTTTGTCAGGGTTTGTAACCCTATAATGTGATGATGCAAATTCCATGATGAATATTTCATGATCATTATTTTAGAGTAGCAAGATTTTTTTTATAAATACCTTATAGACATGCATGCATGATTAGGATTAGAGTTTGATAATTGTTATTCACAAGTTCTAGGGTTAAAAATGTTTCTTTACATGCACCATATTATCAAATGCCCTATTAAATGTTGTATCAGGATATGAAAATGTTTGTATACGTTGCATAGAATTGAAGACATATTGGAACTGCATGACTAGGGTTTTTGGGTGCAACATACTAAATGCATCAAAAGTGAAAAATATAGTCAACCACTAAATCGTAATGATTACTTACATGCTAAAATAATGTGAATTATTATCTTTTATTCTTTTTAAGTTTTTTTGAAAATGATATTTTGTACAAAAATGGATAAAATGAAGAAATTAGTGTTTTAAAGAAATTTTTGTAGTTTTCAACCTAGTGCATCTTCTATGAGTCATTAGACTTTCGGAAGACCCTAGACATTTCATAGGTTTCCCTTCTTGTTGACTTTTTATTGACCTAGATCTATAACCTTAGGTTTTGCTTTAATAATTAGAAATAAATGAAAAATAGTTATATAAGGAAATCATAAATATTGATGGGAATGTGAAATATGTGATCACCAGATAAAATATTAATAATTTAAGTGAAAGACCTTGAGTTAGAAGTGGTTCCTTTCTAAAATTAGCTAGTTTAGAGATGAGGTGTAGCCCTTAGTTGATATTTGTTCTCTATTATGTCTCTATGCCTCTATATGGCCCTAGTGTGCTTTATTGATGACCTATGGGCACTATAGGAGGTGTTGATACTTAAGGAATAGGTGACAGAGATTGGATTATATTGTGTTACCTTTTTATGCCTTTATAATTAGGCATACCACTGTGTCCCTATGTTCTAGGGTAAAGGTATTGTGTTGGATTTGAGGTTCTCATACTTCACATATTTTCCATTTGATTATGTTTTCTAGGGCTATAACCCTATTAATCTTTTACTTTTTCACTATGACATGAAAATTTTATCTCACACGCATAAAGGGGTTCCTTTTTCCTTTAGTTAAGAGAGTGTAAGAGCAGCCGCATCTACCACAACCTTAAACACTACCTCTAGCACCTTTTCATGTTAAGAACTTGCTTAAAGAGGTTATGTTTCATCACCTATCTATGTTTGAGGTAGTTGAGAATCCAATAATTATGGAAAGGTGGTCTAGAGAGGTAGATAAAATCTTTTAGGCTTATGAATGACCAGATGGAAAGAAGGTGGACATCAATAAATTTTATTTGTGAGGAAAGGAAGATGAATGATGGAGAGGATACTAAATTCGAGATGTTGAGCAAATAAACACTTGGGAAGGATTTTTAATGGTTTTAAGAGCAAATTAAAACCCTTTTTGCAAGCTTTGTGTAAAGAATGTTGATTTTCTAATGCTCAACAAGGTAACATGTTGGTTATGGATTACTCTAGTATGTTCTTTAAGCTTCTCACTTTTGTTCCTAAGATAGGTGGTAAAAAGGTGATGGTTCCTCATCATATTGAGTAAGGTTTGGATATATACACCGAAAACAATTTGGAGGAGAGGTTATGAAAGATATACTCATGGTGTATAAGGGGGCTTGTGCCCTAGGATAGATTTAAGAGGTAATGAAATCCCGTAGTGAGACTAAGAGGTTCATAGAGTGTTTTCTACATAATGGAGGTGGAAAGAGAATTCTGTCAGGTATTCAATAGAGCCAACCTAGTGGTGGTCAAACTTCATAGTTTTTTAGAGTGCAATTCATGATTAGCCAATCCTTGAGGCACTATCACTACAAGATTTATAAAGGAAACCACCCAGCAAAGTACTACCAAGGTATAAAAGTGGAATACTAGAAGTGTGACAAAATGATCCATAAGGGTTTAAGTATTTCTCTTTTGGATTTAGAGTTCAGTACCCTTAGTTGTAACCATATTCTTAAAATACCTACAAAATATGATTAAGAGTAATAAATATGAGCAAGTGGACTAAAGTATCAAAAAAATTCATCATATAATCACATTAGATCTCCATGTTAAAGTCTTTATGATTAATATAATTCATGCCTATTATAAACCATATTATAATTCTCCCATTATTGATCACACAATTTCCAATCAATAGGATAGTTTGTTTGATTATACCTAGTTCTCTATAATGAACAAAAGTCATGGTAGTAAAAATAATCACAACGGTATACCACACCAACCACATGGTGCCAAGATACATCGAAGGGGCTTTTCTATTGAGATACCATACCCACCACACAACGAGTGCACCTTATATGAGGACTAAAAAAATTTGGATACCACACCCACCATATGTAGCTGAAGACCGTCAAGGGGGCTTATACTAGGATACCTCACCTGCCATACCTTGAATGCCTTCGCTATAAGGGCTAAAATTTTTAAATACCATACCTATATAAGAAATGGATAATATGAAGTTCTAGGGGGCTTATTCGTACGATAGCTCACCACTCATACTATACATCGATGTCATGTCGAAATGCCATAGTAAACCTTATACCTTGAAGATAAGCACATACCCCTAATGATCGCAACCTAGTAGAGAAGGAAATAAGTACTAGGTGAAAAATATAAACTATAGGGCAACCCATCTACTAACTCTTTCTTAACTACCATCAAAGTTGGAGGAAAAAATTCGTACAAAATCTTATTCCATTATTTTATCATTTCAATTAATATCACATATCATAGATAAAATCCACACATAACTAATTTGGTAATTCCAAGTGATAACACTGAACACAATTAAATTATATTATTAACAAAATTAGGTGTTTCCAATTAATAACATCAAACATATCATAAGACATAAAATCTACAAATTGTGTGTTTAGAGATGACACCAAAATTAACTTATTAAAGATTCAAATATCACCATTATGATTCTTATCAAATCTAGGGAAATCGTAGTTGAAATCATAATTTAAATGTTGTTACAACAAGGAGGTACTAACACAAAAGGCTAAAGAAATAACAACAATTAACTACCAAACTAGACGATATACATCTAGACCTATTAATCTGTCCTTAGGACTAGTCAACTAGTTTGGTCATACAAGGCCTAAACCAAAATGACACTAGGGGGTTGATTAACTAGCTATATTCACCAATTGACTATTCATAAGAATCGGTCAATGGGTTTGGTTCAACTTGTTGATGGGTCTAAACAAAGACCAACCACTTCTAGTTATAGGGTCACCAATCAATGGGATTGGTAAATTGGTTGAATATTTATAGAATCAATGTGGCTGGTTTATCAAATCAATAGACTGATCTCATGACGAACCAATCCAAATATCCAAACCATGTGACTGATCACACAACCAATCGAGGGCTTTAATGAACCAATTGATTAGTCTAGGAAGAATAATACCTAAAATTACGATGCACATACCTAAATTTACCAAACTTTATTATATTAATCCTGGAATTCTCATATTTCATAAAACATATAAAAAGGCATGTTACAAACAGAGAATCACATGGATATATGATAATATAGGTATTTAAATGAGTCATGCTCAAATGAATAACTAATGCATAAAAATCAAGGAAAACCAACAATGTTAACTTTAGGAGGAAATTATATGAAATGCTTAAATTTGAGAATACAATTAGACCATTGTCATACAAAACACAAAAACATATGGCTTCTCCCACATTTGAGAAAAGAATTAGCAACCTGTTTGCCCTGCTAGTCTTGAAGCAGGGATCAAAGGAAAATGCAACAGCCCTGTTGAAGTCATGGGTGACCGTGGATGGCTTCTCAACATCTCTGGCATACAATTTTTTCAGAGATAGAGCCCCCAAATGGAAACCTCACAGGGCTGTTTGGTTACAGAACAGAACCAAAAGATATGCCTTCCTTCTCTGGTTAACCCTCATTAAAAGAGTGTATATCAGGGATAGGCTCAAGTTTATGGATGGCTCTAAGGACTGTCCATTATGTCAGCAGAAGACAAAGACCCATGATCACCTATTTTTTTAATGTGAAGTCTCCTACAGGGTGTGGCAACCTCTTAGAACATGGCTGGGCATCTCAAGGGGATCAACCAATTTATACAGTGTCATGAGAATCATCCAGAGGAACTCCCATAGACAGCATATAATCTGGAAGGCTCGAGCTCTCACTTTGGTTGCAGCTGTGTACCTCATCTGGAGGAGTAGGAATGACTTTTTGTTTAATTCAAAAACTTTTGACCCTACTAGTATTTTTGTACAGGTCCAGAAATATGTTTATAGTTCTCTATTTTTTGAAAGAAACCTTAGGGATGGTCTAAAGGACAACTTGTATGTTTAATGCCCTAGGGTATAGAATATTTCAGGGAGCTAGGGACCTACTTTGCATGGAGATCATTTTTGTAAAAATGATCATTATTTTTGACTAGGGTATGCCCTGTGTACTTGTACAGAATGTTCATATGTTATATAAATTTACCTCACTTACCGGACAAAAAACATATAGCACTTCAAAAAGAAATAGAACCCCTTTCATATTAAAGATAATAATTCATTACCTAGAAGTAGTTCATCTAGTTTAAAACTCTTATATGATGGTTACCCAATAGGACCTTGATTCCTATTAGAATAAAAGTTAAAACCAATAAAATCCCTTTCAAAACATGATTAAAATCAAAGAAGATTTAAAGAAAAAGAAGAAGAACAAGAACAAGAAGAACAAAACACAACCCAACCTTTTCTCAAAAATAGGATGATAGAGGGATTAAACTAAAATCCTTAGCCTTTCTATAGTACAAATCCTTCATTTCTTAAGATAAACAAGAGAGAACTACAGTCAACATTTGAAGAAGGAAAAGGGATACAATGGTCGATTAAAGAAGGGAGAAAACTAGATCAAGCCTTTTTTTTGGGTAGAGATGAGAAAGGGAAAGAATGAAAAAATGCTTAACACTTAGGAAATTTTTCCACCAAGAAAAGGGAGAAGAGAGAATGAAAATAGGCAAGGAAAAGAATTCATTAGGATTTAAGGGTATAAAGGTGAGGCTTAGTCAACATTCATAAGAGTGTGGGAGATGAGACTTGTAAGGTTGAGTGTGGCAACCAAGAGGTGATGACTAACTTGATGGAGTGATGGGGGGGAATTTAGTACAGCTAGGAAGGGACATGGAATTGATTTGGTGAGTGAGAGAGTGGCGCAAGAAGTCAACCATACATCCTAGCAACAAGAAGATGGAGGGATTGGTGGAGGAGAAGAGTGAAGGTGAGGTATGTCTGAAAAGTGCTTTTTGGGAAAATATTACAAATTAAAATCATATAATGATCTAAATAATGTTGAAATAATCCTAAAGAATAGAGATATTCTTATTGGCAAAAATAAATTTCATGCATAATGCGAAAAAAAGGATGTTAAGTTAAGTAATTACCGTTGAAGTTGGAGTCGAGCTTAAACAAAATCAAAAGAATAAAGGGGCAACGAGGATGATTCTAGAACAAAAAAACTTAAATTTGTGAAATACAAATTCAAGTACATACATCAACCAAATAAGGCTACTACCCTGAGCATAAATGTTGCAAAAATTTATAAAAGACTCAACTCTTTCTTAATTTAGAAGTAGTTAAAGGCAAGAGGATTTTTTTTCAACCAAAGAGATCTACCCCTATATATCTTACTGACCTTCTACTCTTTAACCTAGGAAAAGGGGGCGGTCAACCCATATTACAAGTGGTAACAATAGATGTTAGTTAATTACACCTCCCTTCATGGTTAAGATTATGAGATTAGCTACTTTCCTAAACACCAATCAGCTAGTTGATTGAGTGTTAAAAGTGAGACTCAATCCCCATCATCCTTTGATTGATGTTGCACTTTAATAAAAGGTATAAGACATATAAAAAAATATAGGAAATCTAAACATCTAGATTTAATGAAGCTAGGATAAATAAAGTAAAAATCCTTACTAATCCAATTGATAGACATGTTGATCGTTGTTGCTGTTATAGTTGGTTTCCTGCTCCCAATTTAAGCCAAGTTTAGGGGATCTTAATCACATCATAATGGTTTGCCCAAAGCTCACAAATCCTGCAAAAATGTTGGAGTTCCACCAAGTTAGACACTGTTGAGATGGTGGCATGTGAAGGTGGTGAAAAAGTGGTGGGAATGTGCGAAAATATGGAGCCATTTAGGAGTCATATTATAGCCATATTTTATAGAGTGTCTAGGTGAGGCATGTAATAGATAGAAGTGATCCATGCACATGGAAAAGGTGTGGGTTGTTTTTTCTTGCATGGTTATTGATAGTCTAATTAGTTACTAACCTAATAGAGAAGAGTTTTGAACTCCTCTACATTGGAAAAATTAATAAGTTGATTATCTTTGTTTTAGGTATGTTGGGATGCTTCAGCATCATCCTCTCTCTTGAGAAGGAACCCCCCTCATCTTCAAAAGGTGTTTCATGGAGGTAAGGGATTATGTATCCAGCATTGAATATTGAGGAAACATTTCTCATGTCTTGTGGAAGTTCAAGTCGGTAGACATTAGTGCCTATCTTTTTAAGGATTTCAAAGGGACCATCACTTCAAAGTGTGAGTTTATTCTTTCTTTGTTATTAAAACCTTTCTTTCAAATATGCAACCACACTAGATCCCCTAGTTATAAATCTTTTTCTCTTCTATGCTTGTTATCTCTCCTTTGTTTCATATAATTAACTTTCTTAATTTATTCCCTAACTTGCTCATGTAAATTCTTGAATTCTATGGCTTGCTGCTTTGCTTCAAAACATGTTTGTGAAGAGATGGGTAGTGCAGTGAGAGTAAAGAGATGGGTAGTGCCATAAGATAAATAAGGGTGGTGGGTTTCACCCTATACACCACTTTAAAGGGGGAATTCTTAGTGGCATACGTTGGAGAGCGATTATAAGCAAAATCAGCATGACTAAGTTCATTAAAAGCATTATGATTGTGTGGTTGGTAATCTCTGTTTGGCTATCCATTTGTGTATGGTAGGTGATGCTAAAAATAAGTTAGATACTAACTAGCCTCCACATGGTCTTCCAAAAATAGCTAAGGAAGTTGGTATCTTGATTAGAGACAATTGTTTTTGGGATACCATACAACCTAACTATTTCTTTAAAGTGCATATCGGCTACGTAAGAGGAATCATCCTTCCTTTGACATGGGACAAAATGAGCCATCTTGGAGAACCAATCTATTATAACCATAATGGAATCATATTACTTTTGTATGTTACGAAATTCCACTATGAAGTCCATGCTTACATGATCCCATGGGTGATGAATGGGTAAAGTTGTGTAAAGTCCTTAATGGATGTGGTTCATAGACCTTTGACATACAGAACATTTGGTCACAAGGGATTACACATAACACATCATTAGAGGCCAAAAGAAATGCTCTTAGAGTATGTTATACATTTTTTTATGCCTAAATGCCTCATTAAACCTCCTCCATGCAGTTCTCAGGTGAGTAAGCCTCAAATGGAACACTTCTGGATGCATAGCTTGTTCCCCTTCAAGAGAAAATGTTCTTGCACTAGGTAAGGTCCTTGACGCATGTCTTATTCTTCCATGTAGCTAGCAAAGTATTCATCCAACTTTTAGAATTCTTTAAGGTACTAAAACCTTAGGACTATAGCCTCTAATAATGACAATATATAATATCTTCTATACAGGGATTGGCCACAACATTGGTCTTAAAACTTTATGCTATGCTACAAAGGAGAAAGGTTGCAAGAAATTTACCCACTTATCATGCCTAGAGTTGATTTTATGCTACCCATTTATATGTTTGAGGGAGTCATGGTATATATTCAATATAAATTGTTATGGTCATAGGTAATGGAACAAGTGATCTAAAGCACTTACTATGGTATAAAACTCCTTACCATATGTGCTATAGTTGGATCTTGAACCATTAGGTTTCTCATTGAAAAAGTCCACGAGCCTCCCTTCTTATAATAATACAGCCCAAATTTCAACTCCACTTGCATCACACTCAACCTTGAACACCTTATCAAAGTTTGGTAGGCGTAAGATAGGACCCTCACTCAACCTATGTTTGATTAGGTCAAATGCTTCTTGGTTGGGTTTGGTCCATAGAACGGCCCCTTTTTTGAGATTTTTGATAAGAGGTGCTAAGAACATGCTAAAAGGAGGTAAGTCTATGAAGGATCTAACATCAGTAATGCATGTGGGAATAGGCCATGTCTTTATTGCCTCCACTTACCTAATCTAATGATTCTGCGGAGTAGCTGATTAATTATTCCTTAAATTCAGCCCAGTTTAGGAGACCTTAATCTCACCATAATGGTCTTCATAGTGTCCACAAATTCTTCACAAATGTCAGTGTTCCCTAGTAGATTTATTCGACTGATGCAAGTGGTGTGTTGAGGTGGTAAAAGGGGTGGAGGTGTGCGGAAATGTTAAGCCATTTTGGGAGGCATATTTGATCCATACTTTAGTGTGCTTCGGTGATCCATGCACTAGGTTATAGTGAGCCATGCACACATAGGGTAGTGAAGTTTATGTGGCTTGCATGGCTACTAGATATTCTAATTATTTATTAACCTAAGTGTGAAGAGTTTTGAACTCCTGAACTTTATAAAAATTAAAAAGTAGATTATATTTTCTCGTCGTAGGTTGGAATAATCTTGCGTCATCTTCTACCAAAAAAAAACTCATAACTTAATGAATTCTACCATGGGATCAATTTTCTAAGGGAATGAAGATCCAAAAAAATTAAAGCTCATTTTTGTAAAATAATAGGTATCCACAACCATTCTTAACACCATAATCCTTCCTTATTCAAAAAGTGAAAACAAGATAGAGATAACCCTAAGATTATGAAAATAGAGAAAATAAAAGGATTCAACCAAAAGATGATAGGGTAGTAGTCAATCCTCTATTTTTCTCTATTGAAAAGAAAAAGGAGAAAAGTGAGGAAATTCTGAATACTTTAGAATTATCTCAAAAGAAAAAGGATATAATATGGAAGTATAGAAGCAAGAAGTTAAAATGAATTACAAATAATATGTAAGAGAGATTTGGGTCACAACATAACAAGGGAAAGAGAGAGAGATAGGGAAAGTTAAATTTAGGTTGAGTGTGGGGGGACCAAATGATAAGATGTTGTATGATGAGAGTAAGGGAGATAGAGTGAAATAATATGGATGGTAGGGAGTAGGTAAGTTAGGGGAGATGTAGAAGGATCTACATGAGCCACACTTGCCTAAAATAAGAGGAAAGTGAGAGAAGATGAGAATACCTCAAAAGTACATTTTGAAGTTTTTTAACTAAATAAAAATCATTGAATGATATAAATAATGTAAAAATAATCCCAAGCCACCAAAATATGATTATTAGTACAAATAGATTCTAGTTAGAAATTTTCATACATATTAGAAAGAGGTTTGAAGTCAAAATCATAAAAGGATTTAAAATCATAGGACAACATGTTGATCTGTTTAGGTAAACTAGTGCACTAGTTAATTGAGGAATAAAAGTGTCCACCTCTAAGCGTACTTGTCGATTGATTAAGGAAACTAGTGTTTATTACACCTTAAAGTTACACTTTGATTATAGTTTCAAGACCTTTTCAAAACCAAAGCTTATTTATTTTATATAAACATAATTTTAAATACATTTTGAAGAATTTTAGTATGGGGCATTACATTAATACCCCCTTAGAAGAGACTTCATCTCTAAAGTCTACAAAAGAAAACAGTAATGTAAGCTAAAAACATGCTTAATCCCTAAGCTATCAAGAAAAATAAAATAACACTCAATAATTTAAATAGGAGGGAATGGTACTATCCTTTTAAATGGATAAAGTTAATTGTGCAACTCACCTAAGATAACAACTCTAGGTACTTGGTTGTGATGTCATCCTTGTAATCCCAAGCAGCCTCATAAGCTCTATAGTATGGAAACAAGAACTTCACTAATAAAATAAATTTTAAACTTGTATCCTAAGTTTTAGTATCATGGATCCTTAGCAATCACTCCTTATATGTCATCACAACATGAATTTTGATAATCTCTTGTTGGATGATAAGAAACAAGTTTGCCACATACTTACCCAACTAATAGAAGTGAAATAAGTTATGAATGCATAAAAGCTTGATTGCCATGGTAATTTGGTACGTAATATATCAAACTTAGTCTAAATTCTCATATGACCTAGTGTTTTTAGGCTAAGCTTGTCTTTCTAACAAAAATGCATTAGTCCCTTTATGGTGAGAACTTCAAAAGAACTTGGACACTGATATCATAGACATCTATCATCCTTTGTAAGTCTATATAACTCATCTATTCATCCTAGGTAACCTTCATTAGGTCTCAAAGTAGATTGATCCTCCTAGCAGTGTCCCTTATCATATCCAATGCCAACACAACTATCTCAGTTGAGTAAATCCAACAGAAGGGACTACAATACTTCTACCCATAGAGAGCCTTCAAAGGTCTCATTCTTATTCTTACATGATAAATATTGATGTAGGAAAACTCTATCAAATATATATATATGATCATGAAGAATATCATCAAAAGTTTAAATAGTATGTTGAATCTTAACCTAATATAGCTAGATAAAAAATAGTGATCATCTTTATCTATGTCCCATGAGCTTCTTACAACTTTATTTAGAGTGTGATAAGAATATCATCTTTATCTTACCACATGCTTCTTATAAGAACTAGTTATTTTCTCCACACTTTAGGTCAACTTCATCAACATAAATGTTGCAAACTTGGTTAACTAGTCAACAATTTCTCACATCAAGTCTAAACCTTTACAGGTTCTTGGTAACCCCACGAAAAATCCATCAACACTCTATCCCACCTCCACTCAAGAACCTCCAAAGATTTAATCAACCTTGTTGGATGTTTGTGCTCATTCTTAGCCATATAACATATCAAACACCTAGCAATAAAGTTTGCAATTTCCTATTTCATATGAGGCCACCCATATATCTACTTTAGGACCATGAACAACTTATCCCTTCTAGAATTGTCAAAATAAGGTGCATAATGGAACTTATATAGAGTCTTCTCTTTAATTTCCCCATAACCATGAGAAATGTACCACTAACATTGGTAATAGATACTATCATCCATAAAATTCTAAAACCACACTACTCTATCCTCTATTATAACTCTTCTAGTCTCCTATAGTTTGACACCACCTAGATAACTAGATTGGACCTCAAGAAAGATGGTCAACATGACCATGAGAGTGATTATTCTCATCTCAAGATCCCTGAACTTAATTTGTTATATTTACAAATCCTGAATCTCCTACCATATCCAATGCAAAACCACTAACGAACTAAGATAATGCAAAGTCTTCCTACTCAAAGTATATGCAATGATGTTGGCCTTATCCTCGTGGAGGATCAAATCTAGGTTGTAGTCCTTGACTAACTCTAGCCATTATTGCTATCTCATATTAAGAACTCATTGAGTTAAGATGTACTTAAGGCTCTTATGGTAAGGGAAGAACTTACACTACACTCTATTTAGGTATTGTCTCTAGATCTTCAAGGCAAAAACCATTGCAACTAGCTCAAGGTTTTAAGTTAGATAGTTCTTTTCATGCATCTTTAAGTAGTGACAAGCATATGCCATTCCCCTCCCATGCTCCATCAATACACACCCTAGACCATGCTCAGAGTTATCACTATGTACCTCAAACACATCCATAACCGATGACTTGATGAGTACTAGAATTGATGTAAATATCATCCTTAGTTCTTCAAAAGCCTCATTAAACTTATCATCCCAATTAAAACACATTGTCTTCTTCAACAAGGTCATTAATGGCTGAGCAATCCTAGACAAGTCATAGACAAAATGTATATGGTAGCTTCCTAATTCAATAAACTTATATATCTCCCTAACATTTGTTGGTTGTGGCCCCTCTGATATTGCTTAAATCTTTGAATGATCAACTAACACACCTTTCTTGGAAATAAATTTCTAGAAAAAGGTTACTTCATCCTTCTAAATAACACATTTGAAGAGTTTGGCGTATAACTAATGTGCCCTCAACAATACTAATCTCTTCCTAAAATGTTATTTGTGCTTTGACAATTCATGGAGTAAATAAAAATATCATCAATGAAGACCATGAATAATTGATCAATACATTTTTAGAAGATGTGGTTAATGAGAGCTATGAACACCATTGGCATAATCATGAGTCCAAAGGATATCACGGTGAACTCGTAATGGTTGTATCTCATCTTAAAAGTTATATTTGGTAGGTCTCTCTCCAGAATTTTCAACTAATGATACTTGGACCTAATATCCTTCTTTGAAAACATTTTAGCCCCACCTAGCTAATAAAAGAGATCATCAATCCAATGAGGGTAATAATAGTTATTTGTTATAATCTAGTTCAATCTTTAATAAGCGATGTAAAGTATCAATCCATTATATTTTTCTTCAGAAAAAGAAGTAGTTCTCTACAAGGTAATACACTCAGTTGAGTGTACCCCTTATCCAATAACTCCTCTAACTGAGCATTCAACCCTACCATATTATTCCACACCATGCTATAGAGTGCATTTGACAAAGAATTTCTCTCCGATAGAAGATTTATGATGAAGTCTATTTAACGCCCTAATGGCATATTTGGGATCTCATTGGTAAATACATTTTGAAATTCTATATCACTTCAATATCCCCAACCTATGGCTCCTTGAAACCCAAGTCCTAAAAATTCATAAATATAGTGGGTAACCTTTCTATACAAATGTACTAAGTATAACCATGGGCTCCATCCTCACCAAGGTTCTAGGCTTGCTTCTCCAGTATGTGACCTTAGCATCCTTTTATCCTTTCAGAACTACATACTCCGATGTGTAATCAATCATAACTCAATATCTTGAGAGCATATCCATTTATAGAATCTTATTTAAATCTTGAAGCTCAATCTTTAAGAGTTATAGTAGGAGTTCAATTTCACTAATGACTAGGGCCACATCCCTATATATCCCAGTACATGGAAGTCTATCCTCAGATAGGAGCATAATAGAAGTATTTATCCTATCAAAATAAATAATAGTTCCCCTAACTATGAAAGCGGTTGACATAAAGGAATGCAAAGCACACGTGTTAAATAGTATACACGAATGAAAAGAATAAACAATAAATGTGCTCATGAAGACATATGTCTACTTATCAACCTCCAACTAGCTTGTTACACACAGGTGAATACTTAGGAGTGGTCCTGCATCATTACCTAAACCATGGCCTATATGAAAAAGCATGGGCCTATAAATTCTCTACTATGGAGCAGTCGTACTAGTCCCACTATTTGTCAGTAGTGCCTTTTAAGTTGGCATTGTCTAAACCATGATATCCAATGAATTTGTCAACCCATTGTTAAGCACTACCTATAATGGTACAACATTCAAACCGATGATGCCCCACCCTACTACAGATATGAATTAAACCCAAGTCCCCAACATAATAAACTCTTAGATGAATTTTGTCACACTATTCTTGCCATCCTTCTTACATATGAAGTGCCTAAATTTCGCTTGGCTCAAAGACCTTTCATAATGAGGTACATACACTAACTAGGACCATTTGTGGCCATAAACTGCTTCTCTTCACCCTTGCTATGACCACCCTAAAACTTCCACTTGACCTTTTTGCTAGGATGATGCGAGAGCAAAGTCACAGAACATAACACCAAGGAAGACAGTTACGCTACTCAAAGCAGGTTCATGAATATGGGGTATGCATGGCTTCATGAAACATTTTTTAGCTAGTGTAACATTTATTTTTAAGTACTAGTTATTGTTATTTACTTTTAGTCAACGTCTGTTAGCTAGCGTAACGTTTATTTTTAAGTACTAGTTATTGTTATTTACTTTTAGTCAACATTTGTTAGCTAGCATAACATTTATTTTTAAGTACTAGTTATTGTTATTTACTTTTAGTCAACGTTTGTTAGCTAGCGTAACGTTTATTTTTAAGTACTAGTTATTGTTATTTACTTTTAGTCAGTTAGTAACTGACTATTAACTAGCTAGTCTTAAGGGAATTAAAGCTTTTGGGAGGGAACATGCTTGTAATCTTTTGAGAAGATGCTCGGTTCCTTGGCTATATAAACCATAGGAAACCAAGTAGAAACACACAACTTGAATAAGAAGAACAACCTTAAGCATTGCTTAAACCCGAATTATATATGGATTCGTCTTGAAACAAAACCGAAACTGTGTGAACGGTTTTGTTCTCAAAACCTTAATCTTTATTTCTGTGTGGTTTAAAGATTAATTTATCCTTCTACCTCGTGTTCCACCATCATCAACCCCTTCGAATCCCCATCATCAACCTCCATACTCCATCCTCATCAAATAATCCCTATAAACTTCATCTAAGTCTGGAACTCTAACCGTACACACATCAATTTGGTATCAAAGCTAAGGTTGTGGTTAAAGTGAACAAATTCTTCAAGACCAACCATGGCAAGTCAAGAAGATGAGTTGAGAGATATTCTGAAAGCCCTAGCGGAATATTTTAAGGATGTCAAGATCCGTATGGGAAGAATTGAAGCTTCCCAAGCACAAGGGTCACATGTTCAACAACCCTACCAAAGAGAGCCAATCGAAGTAGAGCATATGAGGATAACACCGCATCAGTTGGAAGGGGAAGAAGAAAGTGTAGGAGACTACGAAAGGGCACATGAGTCCTCAAGGAGGACATATGACAACGTAGAGAAGGGGATCCGTTTTGACTTACCCGACTTTGAGGGTAATCTCGACCCGGAGTTGTTCCTTGAATGGTTGAAAAACGTGGAGTCGATCTTTGAGTATAAGGAGATCGATGATGAGAAGAGATGTCGTATAGCAATCTTGAAGTTGAAGAAATTTGCTAGGGTATGGTACAACAATCTGAAACAGAGAAGAGAAAGAGAAGGGAAAACGAGATTCCTATCATGGGAAAAGTTGAAGAAGCATTGAAGGAAGAAGTTCGTTCCGAGAGAATATGAGCAAGAGAACTTCATCAAGGTGACCACTCTCAGGCAAGGCCTACTTGGAGTTGAAGAGTACATCCGAGAATTTGAAAGGCTAACGCTTATATGTGACGTGCAAGAATGAGAAGAGCAGCGATGTGCATAGTTCATAGGAGGTTTGAATATGAATCTCCTAGAGAAGGTAGAAGTGTACCCATACAAAGTTTTTGAAGATTTGGCTAAACTAGCCATCAAGTTCGAAAAATAGTTGAAGCGGGGCAAGGTTCCAAGTAAGTCCATTAGTGTTCCATACGGGTCAAACTTTAAAGGAGGATCTAAGCCACCAATGGTGCAATCCACTAACACCAATGAGGTTAGAAGATTCACTTAGGAGGAAAAAGGCAAGGAGCAAGCAGAGGAGAAGGTATGTGGGCAATGCTTCAAGTGCCGGGGATATGGTCACTTTTCTTGGGATTGCTCAAACCAACGAGTGTTATCCCTGAAGGAAATCACCAACATGGAGACATGTAAGGAAACGAAAGAACATAAGGAGGATGACACCGAAGAGCTGGAGGATGCCTTGGAAGAAGGAACCGTAGACTGTTATGTACTGAGATGAGTTCTCCAAGTGCAACCCCAACCTCTACCTACTCAGTGGGAAAGACTTTTTAAGGCCAAGTGTCGAGTGAGAGATCGAGTATGTGAGATCGTCTTTGATAGCGGCTCATGCACCAACGTAGCCAGTGAGAAGATGGTCAACAAGCTCGGATTGGAAACAATGAGTCACCCCAGTGCATACTCACTGCAATGGCTCAACCGCGACAAGGGCATATGGGTAAAAAAACAATCTCTTATCTAGTTCAAAGTTGGGAATTACGTAGATACTATTCTATGCGATGTCCTACCTATGGATGCTTGTCATATTCTGTTAGGGAGACTGTGGCAGTATGATAGAAAGGTTACACATGATGGGGTCCTCAACGAATACATCGTGTGTAAGGATTAGAAGAAGTACAAATTGAAACCAAATGAGGATGAGGAGAGTTTGGCTAGAGAGAAAGAGGAGAATTCGAGCTAGAAGGGTAAAGAATTGCTAATTTTGAAAGAGCATGAAATGTTAGAAGCTCTAAAAGGGGAAGAAATGTGCTACGCCCGAGTAGCAAGGAAGATCTCAAAAAAGGAGGTCATCAACAAAGATCCATACCTACAACAAATATTGAAAGAATATGCAGATGTGTTCCCAGATGAGCTACCGAACGGGTTGCCTCCTTTGAGAGGAATTGAGCATGCTATAGATCTCATGCCAGGAGCCCCACTGCCGAACCGCCCAGCTTATAGATGCAACCTAGAATAAGCTAAGGAGTTGCAAAGATAGGTACAAGATTTGCTGGATCAGGGTTTTATATGAGAAAGCAAGAGTCCATGCGGGGTTCTAGCCTTATTGGTTCCAAAGAAAGATGGCACATGGACAATGTGCATCGACTCCAGGGCAGTCAACAAAATCATGATCAAGTACAGATTTCGGATGCCAAGGTTGGATGGCATGATAGATGAGTTGCACAGAGCTAATGTCTTCTCGAAGCTCGATCTCAGAAGTCGCTATCATTAGATGAGGATTAGAGAGGGAGACGAGTGGAAGACCGCTTTAAGACCAAGTATGGGCTATACGAGTGGTTGGTAATGCCCTTCGGATTATGCAACGCACCGAGCTCTTTTCTGTAGTTGATGAATGAAGTGCTATGACCCTTTCTTGGAGTCTTTGTTGTTGTATATCTGGATGATATCCTGGTGTATAGCAAGATAGAGGTTGAACACCGACAGCATCTGAGGCAATTGTTCGATAAGCTCAGAGAGGTGAAGCTCTACATAAAAAGGGAAAATGTGACTTCATGATAGCAAGTGTAATATTTCTCGGTTACATAGTAAGGGGAGATGGTATCCGAGTAGATCTGTCCAAGGTGGAATCAATCCAAACATGGCCAACCCCTACTAATGTGCATGAGGTTCGAAGTTTTCATGAACTAGCATCCTTCTGCCAAAGGTTCATCAAGGATTTCTCCACTAGTGCGGCACCCATGACACAACTAATGAAAAGGGGGGAATTCCATTAGGATGATCAAGCAACCAAGGAATTTAAAGAATTGAAGAAGAGGCTCTCCAATGCACCAGTGCTAACCCTACCGTGTTTCGACAATTTGTTTGAAGTAACTAGTGATGCAAGCGGTGTGGGTATCGAGGGAGTGCTTTCTCAGGAGAAGAGGCCAGTAGCAATCTTTAGTGAGAAGTTAAATGGGGCCCGACTCAACTACTCGACGTATGACAAGAAGTTATATGTTATTGTGCAAAGCTTGGAGACATGGAACCACTATCTGAGACCAAAACCTTACGTACTTCACTCTAATCATGAGAGTTTGAAGTATTTGCATGGCCAGAAGAAGATAAGCGCAAGGCATGCCAAGTGGACTAGCCTACCTCAGACTTTTGTCTTCTCTACTCGTTATGTGGATGGAAAAGAGAATGTGGTAGCAAATGCCCTATCCCGGCGGAGTATGGTGCTCACCGTGATGGAAGCTAAGCTACTAGGGTTCGAGATGCTCAAAGGGCAATACTACGCAGATGAGGATTTCTCCGTGATAGCCGAGGAGTGTGAGAAACAAGGGGTTCATGGGGCCTATGCACTTCAAGATGGTTTCTTATTCTAGAACAACAAATTTTGTGTCCCCGGAACATCAATTCGGGGATTACTCATCAAGGAGGTACATGAAGGGGTGATAGCCAGACTTTTTGGGATCAATAAGACTCTGGAACTACTGTAGGAACACTTCTAGTGGCCAAGGATGAAAAAGGGAGTCCTAGGCATGGTCACCAGATGTTCCACATGTTAGAAGAGCAAAATTTTCTTTCACAAGGGAGTCTATGTGCCACTGCCCGTACCTACCCAACCATGGGAAGGAGTTAGTATGGATTTTATACTAGGGATGCCCCGAACCCAACGCGGTAAAGATTCTATCATGGTAGTAGTAGACCGGTTCTCCAAGATGGTACATTTTATACTGTGTCATAAAACCAACAACGCAACCTATGTTGTGGATCTGTAT
Source organism: Tamarix austromongolica (assembly GCA_039764185.1). NCBI lineage: Eukaryota > Viridiplantae > Streptophyta > Magnoliopsida > Caryophyllales > Tamaricaceae > Tamarix > Tamarix austromongolica. The sequence continues at coordinate 124,614,125 of CM077809.1, forward strand.
TTTCAGGAAGTTGTGAAATGGCATGGGGTCCCGAGGACGATAGTCTCGGATAGGAACGTCAAGTTCCTTAGTTATTTTTGGAAGACTTTGTGGCACATGCTAGGCACAAAACTTCTATTCAGTACTTCACACCACCCCAGACCGATGGGCAGACAAAATTCACGAACCGAACATTGGGAACTCTACTGAGAGGGCTGGTTAGTAAAAGTACCAAGGACTAGGATGTCAAGCTTGCCCATGCTGAATTTGCGTACAATCAATGTCCTTCTACAACCACAAAGTGTAGCCCTTTTGAGATCGTATATGGCGTCAACCCATATATTACCATCGACATGGTAGCATTGAAGAAAGGGGAAATGTGGAACTATGATGCAGAAGAAAGGGTAGAATTCTTCCAGAAGCTACACCAACAGGTTAAGGGCAATATCGAAAAGTCCAACGAGAGATATAAGGCCAAGGCAGACAAACACCGCACTCAACCAGATTTCCAGCCAGGAGACCTCGAATGGTTACACCTTCGGAAGGAAAGGTTTCCCAACTTAAGGAAAAACAAGCTCATGCCTCGAGCGGACAATCCCTTCAACGTCCTTCGTAGATTTGGAGAGAGTGCCTACGAGCTAGAGCTACCTAACTCCTACAGAGGAGCATCGAGAATGTTCAACGTTGGAGACATCAGCCCCCATCATGATGACTCAAATTTTAGGACAAATTCAAACCAACCTGGGGAAAAGGATGCAGGAGCAGAGTCATAGAACATAACACCAAGGAAGATGGTTATGCTACTCAGAGCGGGTGCATGAATATGGGGTATGCATGGCTTCATGCAACGTTTGTTAGCTAGCGTAAAGTTTATTTTTAAGTACTATTTATTGTTATTTACTTTTGGTCAATGTTTGTTAGCTAGCATAACATTTATTTTTAAGTACTAGTTATTGTTATTTACTTTTAGTCAACGTTTATTAGCTAGCGTAACGTTTATTTTTAAGTACTAGTTATTGTTATTTACTTTTATTCAGTTAGTAACTGACTATTAACTAGCTAGTCTTAAGGGAATTAATGTTTTTGGGAGGGAATATGCTTGTAATATTTTGAGAAGATACTTGGTTCCTTAGCTATATAAACCATAGGAAACCAAGTAGAAACACACAACTTGAATAAGAAGAACAACCTTAAACGTTGCTTAAAGCTGAATTCTGTGTGGATTCGTCTCGAAACAAAACCGAATCTGTGTGAAAGGTTTTGTTCTCGAAACCTTAATATTTATTTCTGCGTGGTTTAAAGATTAATTTATCCTTCTACCTCATGTTCCATCGTTATCAACCCCTTTGAATCCCCATCATCAACCTCCATACTCCATCCTCATCGAATACTCCCTATAAACTTCATCCAAGTCAGAAACTCTAACCGTACACGCATCATAGGAATTATAAGTTTGCATAATCAATGAAACCTCCAATGTAAAGCCAAACATGACCTGGAAGTCTTAAAAATGATTCCCCACTAACATCTCCTTAAGTTTCAAGTTCAACCCCAATTTAAATAGGTGAACTCTTATCCTCTCATAAACATCAACCACTAGAGTAGAATGAACTAGATCCTAGTACTGGATATAGTACTCCACCATGGTGGATGTACCCTGGTTCAAAGCCATGAACTCGCCATACTTCACTATCCTCAGATGAGTAGGTTAGAATCACAACTTAAGCATCTCTAAAAGTGATTCCCACTAATTTGTAGTGGCTCTCATTAGATGTTGACCCTTCCACCACATGTTACCATGACCTCATAAGTGGATCAATCAAATTTTTACTTACCTAATCTCTAAACATCCTCTAGCTATAAAGACCATATCAAGGTCAGCTAGCGCTCCAAAACTTTTAGGTTTTTCCTACACTTAAAGATTGAAGGGTGGTGATGACTAACCCTATGAATCCAATCATTCGATGGGGATATCAAAAAGGAGGAGATGTTAGTTAAAAATCCTCCTTACCCTGAGCCTATTTATCCATGGAGACCTCAATAGCCTCCATGATATGCTTAAGTTTAGATAGTGGCCATTAAAATCCTAAAATACTATATCAAGTTAGTAAGAATCAACTATCAAATACAAATTTAGGGCACATAGATATAGCAGTCTGAACGTAAGGCTAGAAGTTAATTCAACTAAAAAAAATTTAAGGCCAATTTCCAACCCCAACCATTGCTTGTTCACAAACTATATTAGATTCTACAAGCTTTGATAAGGCCAAAAAAAAATTATTTTCACAATACAACATTAGGATTTAAAATCATAGGCTTTTATATCAACATATAACACCTTAAATTTTAAACCAAAAAAATTTGTTATAAAGAAAATGCAATAGTGCATCAAAAATAAAATTGAGGGATGTGACCACCACATTAACCATGGGAGATGTATAATCGTCATGCAACACATTTTTTATGTAAGGCTAAAAGGAAGAAGAATAAGACGATGCATGCTATACTAGTACAACAATAGTAACAACAAAGATGAGAAAATAATATAGATATGAAAGAGATGTTAAAAAGCATATAAAGAAAGAAAATTCAAGATTTTAAACAACCAAAATGAACAAAAAACATCCCAACATACTAGGTAAACTAATCTAACTAATTTTCCTAACTCTTAACTAAATGGGAATATAAAATCTTGATCCCCATGTAACGGTCAGCTATTAGCCTATGACATCATCCTAAACATACTCTAGGTGAGAATTATAGTCCTCTAAATTATCCTCTACTCACCAGAATAGATCCTGGATCATCACACTGAATATACAAATGTAGTATTAGTACAATGAAGTAATGGTAAAACAAACTACCTCACAAATGGTAAAGACCCATGATTCACATTAAGATCACATGGTAGCATGGGAATAAGCATAACTAAATAGTATATCACTCAAGCTCATGATTGTAATGAAACAAGGCTTGCTCACATAAAAATAATGGAGGAATAATAATATAGATCTAACAATAGATTCACATAACACAAATGGTATTATAAATCTTCATTTAGTGACTACATACTTTCTAGTTATTAAGATACCCAATTTGACCACACCTAATTTTTCCAAGCAGTATACACACATAATAGGATAGTACACCTACCACATAGGGTTAGGATACATGAAATGGGTTTTTCTTTAAGGATACCACACCCACCACAAATCAAGTGCACCTACTACTAAGGTTAACACAAGGTGTGATGTGATAGTCACAACACATGATAAGTATACAGAAAGAGGATTTGTATACGGATATGTCACCTACTACACCTTGAGTGTATCTATCATGAAGGCTATGTAGGTTAGGATACCACACCTACCTAAGTGATGGTCATACAAAATGCCCAGGGGCTTGTACTAAGATACCTTAACCACATTAGTTAGACACTGACACCATGTTGGCATGCCATAGTATTATCTTATACCTCAAAGATGTGCGCACACTCCCTTACTAACCACAACCTGGTAGAGAAGGAAATGGGTATTGAATAAGAAGATAAAATCATATAGAGATTCACCCACTAACTCATTTTTTGCTTCCTAGATAGTTAAAGAAAAAGGTTAGAACTTTAACAAATACAATACTCTTATAGCCATATCTTTTTCGCTACTTTATATCTGTATATTTTAATATAATTAAATATCCATAAATTTAAAATATTTATATATTTATGAGGATCAAATTTATTTTGATACTATAATATTTATAATAAAATACTTTATATGTAATCATGTCACTCATGTACTCCATAGTTTTAATCCTTATTGATTTGATAACTTTTATGGTTCCTAGATAGTGGATGCTAGATATATGAAAAGTGATCAAACTATGTTCTCCAAGATAACTCCATATGTGGTTGGAAGTATGACCTTTGGAGACAGTTCAAAAGAAAAGATCATCGGTGTTGGTAGCATAAGTATCAATAATTCTAAACCTTTATAAATGATATATATCTAGGTTATGGTCTTAAGCATAAATTTGATCAACATTATCTAACTATGTGATAAGAGATTTCTAGTAAACTTTTCAAATTGAAACTGCATGATTTCAAATGGAGTAGAAAAATATATACTTTTATATGCTTGTGCATAAAAAATGTGTACATACTTGATCATAAATCAATAAAATTGCACAATGCATGCCTAAATGTAACTGGTAATGATGCTGGTTATGGCATAAATACATTACACAAGGTAGCATGGACTTATTAAACAAAATTTTTAGAAAAAAACTAGTACGTGGTCTTCCAAATTTGAACTTTGCAAAAGATAGATTGTGCAGTACATGTCAACAAGGGAAATAACATAGGGCTACCTTCAACCCAAAAATATTGTGACCACATCTCAACCACTTAAATTATTGCATATGGATTTATTTGCACCTTCTAGGACCTATAGTATGGATGGTTGTAGGTATGCACTAGTCATTATAGATGATTACTCACATTATATCTAGATGTTATTTCTTTCTACTAAAGAGAATGGATTTAACACTTTTCTGGTGCTTGCTAAGAAAATTCAAGTAGAATAATGAGCTATGATCCATGCTATAAGGATTGGTCATGGAAAAGAGCTTGAGAATACTACATTCATGGACTTATGTGATCAAAATGGTATTACCCACAATTTGTCGGCACTAAGAAGACCATAAAAAAATGGTGTGTTGGAAAGGCAAAGCAAAACCTTGGTGGACGTTGCAAGAACAATGTTTTGGGACTCAAAGCTTCCAAAATACTTTAGGTTGAAGTCGTTGCCACTACAAATTATGTAAGGAATAGAGTAATCATATAGTCCATCTTGAAAAAGTTACCCTATGAGCTCTACAAAGATAAGAAATCAAATATGAGTTATTTACAGACATTTGGTGGGTAATACTTTTTCCTCATCAATGTAAAAAGCAATCTAGGTAAGTTTGACTCCAAAGAGGATGAATGTATCTTCATTAGGTACTCTTTACATAGTATATCCTACCAGATCTTCAACAACCAAACAATGTTATTTGAAAAATCTATCGGTGTTGCTTTTGATGAATCTTGTTCTAATGAGTAGAAAACCTAAGAGAAAGAATTAGGTCCTTCCATATAATTTGAGAGCTTGTTGGAAAATGATGATAAGTCGAGCATAGAAGAAGAGAAAGATGAAGAACCTCAAATCAATCAATAAGAGGATAAAGTGAGAGAGGAACTTCCTAGGGCATTGAGATATTCCTATGAACTCTATTAGGAGCTCATCAATGGCTATCCAAAGAGAGGAGTTGCAACAAGATCCTCACTAGGTAACACTTGTAACCATTTACCATTTATATCTTAAATGGAGCTTAGTCTCACTTGGAATCCATAAATGATGAAAATTATACCATGGCAATGCAAGATGAGCTTAACCAATTTGAGAGAAATCAAGTTTGGGAATTAGTCACGTTGCTTGCAAATAGGCCCATCTTAGGACTAAATGGGTCTTGAGAAAAAAGATAGATGAAGGGGGCATATAGTTAGAAACAAATCCTGATTGGTTACCAAAGGATAAAACTAAGAGGAAGGCATTAATTTTAAGGAAACCTTTTCCCCCTTAGCTTAACTCGAGGCAGTATGTATGCTTCTTACATTTGCATCATCTATGTGCTTTACATTATATCAAATGAAAGTTAAAAGTAATTTCTTAATGGTTTTATTAAAGAAGAGGTATATGTTAACCGACCACACTATTTTGAAAATGAATCAAAACCTAAAAATGTTTACAAACTCAATAAGGCACTTTAGGGTTTAAAACAAGCTCCTACATCCTGGTATAAAAGGTTGAGTAAATTTCTATTTGAAAAAGGTTTTAAAAGAGGTAAAATTAATAGAATTATTTTTCTAAATAAAACCAAAAAGGAATTAATGCTTGTACAAATATATGTTGATGACATAATATTCAATGTTGCTAATGAGTCCATGTGAAAGGATTTTTCTACCTTAAGTAATAAGAAAAATGGGTGAGTTGAACTACTCCCTTAGACTCTAATTCAAGCAATAAAGGGGAGGAATATTTTTCAACCAAGTAAAGTATATAAAATAACTATTCAAGAAGTTTGGAATGAACAAGAGCAAACCTTGTAGTACATCTATAGCCACTACAAAAAAAGCTTAACATGGGCGACAAAGGTAAGCCAATTGATTAAACACTATATCAAGGTATAATTGGATCACTTATGTATCTTATAACATATAAACCTGATAACATTTTTAGTGTTTGCCTATATTTTAGGTTTTAATATAATGCCAAGTAATATCACATGATCATTTTCAAGAGAATCTTGAGGTATCTTATTATAACACATAACCTGGGCTTATTTTACCCTAGTGATACTCTTTAAGACTTAGTAGGATGTTCTAACACTAATTTTGTGGGAAATAAAGCTGATAGAAAACATAATTGGGGTACCTAAGAATTTCTTGGAGATTCCCTAGTTACTTAGCATAGTAAGAAATAATAAAGTGTAGCACTTTCTACAGGTGAAGAAGAATATATAGTAGCCTGTGTTTGTTGTACACAATTAATCTGAATGAAACATCAACTATGTTATTATAAAATTAAACTTGAAAACATTCCAATTAAATATGACAACACTAGTGTTATATGCCTCACTAAAAATCTCATTCAACATTTTAAGTCAAAACATATAGAACTAAGGCATCACATTATAAGAGACTATATTGAAAAAAGAGATGTATGCGTAGAAATTGCAGATACATTACATTAATGGAGGGACATATTCACTAAGCCATCAAATGAAGAAATATACACAACAATTACAAGAGAACTTAGAATGATATTTCTATGATTAAAATTAAATATCTCTCAAGATTGTGAAATTTTTAAAAATTAAGGATTAATCTTGACATTAAACAAAATCAAAATAACTGACATTGATTAATGTGACATGTTTCATAAATAAAATAAAATAAAATAAAATAAAGTATATGTCTATTAGATTATGGCTCTTAATTAAATGGACTTGAAAAATATTAAAAACATGACCTAACTAGGCAAACAAGATAATTGGTTGAAAAACTAGTGGATGGGTTAAGAGGTATAGTCAATTGGTGAGTCTAAATTAGAGGGGCAAAATCATTACTAGTCTGTAGCTAACCTAAGTAAAACCAGTCAATCGGTATCATGAACAGTCAATTGATATACTTAACCAGTCAACTGGTTCATTGGGCATATAAATACGAACCTCACTTGTTCAATCAAATCCTCAACCTTGATTTTTCAAAACTCATCAAATATTCTTCACCTCTTCCCTCTCTCTATTTCAATTAATCAATCCTTAGCCAAAATACACGAAATCAAACTTCTCAGGTTCAAATCAATGAAAAAAAATTCATTTCTCAACTACAATATCCGCCCATTTCACTCTCACTAGCTTGAATCAAAGTAATTCACCAAATATCTATCTTTTCAATTTTGCTAATTAGCCTTCAATTGACTTATCTTAAGCCTAAATTAGAACTATAAATGTAATCCCTTAGATAATTTCACACAAATTGTGCATTGGTTTCCTTTATTTCTCATCATTTATGAAAAACATCATTATTGTATAGCCCTATTCAAATGTCTCCCTAAAATAAGTTAGAATAACTTCATGCCCTATCATATTGAATTCTTCTTGCTTAAGTGAAATGAAAAAGAAGAAATCAACTGCCCTTACCACCATTTGTGGGGGTGTTTTTGATCCTCCTACTTAATGGGCTCATACCCAATCAAGTTATCTTACTCAAACAATAATTTGCATTGAAGAACCCACTACTTCACCTCACCATACTCAACCTTGGGCATCCTCATCTTCTTCCTCTTCTTCAGAAGAAGCTAGTTACCCATGTCTACCTCGTTCTAAACCCACTTCTAAGCACACTCCTTCCTCACCCACTAAGGCTATAATACCCTAAATTTTAGCTAACCCTAATCTCGAGTAATTAATATCATAACCTAATTCTAATCTTAAAAAATTAATATTTCTATATTACCCTAAATCTTAGCCTAATCCAAATTTTTTTTATGGTTGTTAATATCTTTTTTAAACTAAACCTAATTTGAATAATTAACTAATTAAAATATCTTAATACCTTAACATAAATTATTTTAGCCTAAACCTAAATTAAAACACACACTTTTTCCTATTCCTTTTTCCTTTTTCTTCTCCTTTTCTTATCTTATTTTATTATATTTTTCCCCATCACACCTCACCTCACATTTCCTCTCTTTTTCTCCTCTTCTTGTGAGCGTTTATTCCCTACCAAGCCTACCGCTCTACCCCCATCAACTCACCCTTCCACATTTTAAGGGTTAGGGTTAAAATTCTTACCTAATCACCTCACATCTCTTCTCTCTTTTCCTCTATGCATGTGTATATATAAGGTACATTTAATGCATGCATCTACACCTCTTTTCTCTCTATTTTTCTATCAAATTATTACACCCCAAACACAACTTCCCTCCTATCCGTCACCAAAACTACCCAAGATCACCCCTGTCGATGAGCCTAAATGAGTCACCAACACCTCCATTAGTATAATTTTCCACACCTTAACCTTAAGAATTAGCCACCTTTTCCATTACCTCACCCCAAGCAAAGGCCAAAAACAACACAACCATCCCCTCCATTCGACCATTTTCACCACAACACACACCCCCTACCTACAACAACAACCATCATAGGCTACCACATCAATACAGCCATTACTATAGCAAACCACCACCCTCCTTCAAAAACAACCATTGGTCTTCACCCTTACCCTTAGGCCAAACCTTCCATTGCTACCCTCCTCATTTTGTCTCCTTCAACCAATCATATATGTCACACACAACTTGGCCGAGACTCCTTTGAACCTTGATTTTATTTTTTCCTACGCTTTCACCCTTATATTACTTTAACCCCTAATTAATTATATCATTAATTCTAATTATTATTTTTAATTATTCTTAGTTGATACTCTAGAGATCCCAGAAGAGACAGGATAGCATAAGAGTGCTCAGATATCAGAGCCTTTTGTGTAAGGATACTAGTTGATGTTATAGGTTTTTATGTTAAATATTTTCATGGATATGTGTATTATCATGATTATACTATTATTTTGTTAAATAATTTCTATTAATGATATGATATAATCATATGGGTTATGTGATAGAAAGAGATTATGAGTAATAAAAGATGTGCTGATATGATATTGTCATGCTAGGTTATGTTTTATGGATGAGTACAACTTATGGAAAAGTAGTATGGGCATAATTTAGTATGTTAAGTGGAAAATAAGTATATTTAATATGTATGATGATTAATGGAGGATTTGGAGATAATGATGTTGAGGGTATAAGATGTTCTTAAAATAAGGGCTTTCGGCTATCTATAATTCTATTTTGGTTAATAGGGGCTAATATGACAATTTTGGTATTTTAACATGTTTAAAGTATTAAAATATTCTAATAATATCATTTAGAGTTATTAGAGTGATTATGAATGCCGTAAGTTCCATAGGATGAGAAAATGGTCTAAATTAGGACTATGCCTTAAAATGGTCTAATAATATATCTTCTATCTCATGTATTCATACTTGATAATCATTAATGAAATATTAACATTTTCTCTCTCTCTCTCATATATCACTTGTGGTTCTTCATTATACTAGTTATTCATTCATTTTGTTTTAATAAAAACACTCACCTCCAAAATGTCAATTATATCCTTTTTATAGGGAGTCTTTTTGTCTTCCCATCATGTATAATTATGCCTAATCCTTTTACACACATGTTAAGGAGGAGTTTTCCCTCCCCATAGGCTTATTGTTTATCTCATTTTTCTTCTAGGATGTTCCATCTTCCCACCTTTTGTCAGTGTCCAAAAGGGAGAGATAATTCAAGACTTTTGATTAAATGTTGCATAAACGGTAAATGTCTTGCCTTTCTACATAATCATTACTCTTACACATTTACAATCATGTACTATTTTTTCATCATCAAAAATGGGGAGATTGTTAACCCCAAAGCTTAATTAATGTCATTATACTTGTTTTAATGATAATAAACAAATCTTGATAACTAATGTTTTACTTAAGTGTGCATGTATAATAATTGACTTATAAAGAAATCTAAAATGCATCCACTCAAAACATTCTCCAAATGTAAAAATGTAAAAGTGAAATCAAGTTTCCAATCAATAGTAAATAACATAGGGAAGATAACCAAGACTTGAAGGTTAAGGATAATATTTTGTAAGTCTTAGATTTATTGTAAATAGGTATGATGAGCAAGGTTCATATTTCAATTAAAACTCTTTAAAACATTTTTTTTACAAACACTTCACTTTAATTCATTTTATAAAATGTTTAAATTTGTTTTCAAAACTAAATGGTTGGTTCCATATGGAATTAGTCGATAGAGCCCTAAACTAATATATTGGTTCAAGTTAATCAAAGTCATAAAATGAGTTAAACTCATATGGCTTGACTAGTGCATCAAACCAATTAATTACTTATACCAAACTAATTTATTGGTTTAGAAGCCAATTGATGAGTTTGACAAACCAGTTAATGGCTTTCATTCTGGTAAAAACCCATTTGTCTCTATTTAAGCTCATCGACTATTTTTAGAAACCGATTGGATGGTTTGAGGAAACTAATTGACTATTTTATCCAACCAGTCGATGGGTTTCACTTATATAGAAACTCATTGATCTCTATTTAAACACAATGACTAGTTTGAGAAACTGATCCACTAGTGTGAGGAAATCAATCAAGTAGTTTAACAAACCAGTCCATGTGTTCCACTTCTATGGAAACCTATTCATCTTTGTTTAAACACATAAATAGGTTTAGAGAAATCGATCGGCTGGTGTGAGGAAATAGATCAGCTAGTTTAACCAACAATTACATGGGTTTTATTCCTGCAGAAACTCATTTATATCCATTTAAATATACATCAAGTGGTTTCACCAAACCCATTGACTATTTCAAAGGGGAACTAATCAACTAATTTAACAAACTAATCTATGGGTTTTATACCTGTAGAAACCCATTAGTCTCTATTTAAACACATCTATCAGTTTTACCAAATCAATCGACTGGTTTATAACTAATCAACCGATTTAACAAAACAAATCGACTAGTATAATGAACAAATCAATTAGTCTTACCATACCATGTCATTTCACACATACATTCTTAAGAATAATTGTGCACTTTGCATAGATAATCGACTCATTTAAATAAATAGATCGACCATTTTTCCCAATAGTAGTCATTCCACTTTTGGTTAGAGCATAAATAGTTGGTTGTTTTGAACCAACGATCAACTGGTTGTATAACTAATCAATTAGTTTGGCTAGACTGATCGACCGGTAAGAATTAAAATTTAATTTTCACTCAAGTTTGTTATATAGGTAACACTACCTATTTTAAAGGAGTAGTACCCTCTTTTAAAGGAGTTGTAAATCATCTCTTAGAGTATCATTGAAATAGTAAGGCTTATAAATTAAAAGAAGAGTGATCATCAATAAAAACATGCTACTATTTTAAAATCCAAAAGGGAGAACCTTTTAGTATTGGATGTAAAGAGTAATCCACTCTCGAACTACTCTATATTGTGTGAAAGTTTTTATTCTATCATTTCCATTCTATAAAATCTTATTTATCCCCTTCTAGGGTACGTTTAAGACAGGATGAAGGTTCCTCAATTTTAGTTGGGACTGAGCCTAGGAGTTTAAGAGATTCTAGTAGGAACTCATGCAAAGGATCTACTAGTCATATATGACTATGCCATGGATGAATCAATGATTACATTAGCATGTAATGGTCAGTTAGGGGCTACATGGAGGATTAAGGTTGGTCAATGATAAGTGGGAGGGAAGTGGATCTAGGTTGAAAAAATTACTTAGTCGAGGATAGTACCTCACAATAGAGGGTGGTTGAGTTAGTAAACAATAAGGTGTTTCATATATTAGAGGTATGGGAAGTACCACCTAAGGACATATCAGGTAGAGAAATTGATTTAGTCTCATATTTGTTGTAGGCTGGGGTATCATTGGTTTGAGTTTGGTATCATTTGAGGTAGTGTCCTACATAGGCAGGCACTTTCATAGGGTATAATCATTTATACACCTATATCTTTCAGCAATCAAGCAATGGATAATGGAGCATATAGGACTACTCCATAGTAGAGGGTTTATGTAACACCCCCAAATTTACTACTGAAAAATTTCGTTTAAGACAAACGTTTTAGCAGAAGCGAAAGAATTAAAACCATAAACTTGGGGGTATTACTGCCACACTTAGTACCAGACCGGTTCACTCCTACCGTTCCGATACTAAGTGCTAAGGCTAAACTAAACAATCATTAAGTAAGAGTCATCAAAACATAGGTCCATAGTTAACATAGACCATTCACGAAAACCACAAGTCAACAACAGTTAAAATATCATTTAGGAATACAACTTAGAGTACGGTTTCAAAGCAAGGAGCGTAGTACAAAATATAGCCAATAAAACAGATCCCAAGGGACTAATATCCGGATCGCCTACTCACTCAAGCCAAGCCTTCCACCCCACAATTGTAACCGATCAAACCTGCATAGGAGGTCTGCTCCCCACCATTGGTGGATCATCACAGGACCCATTCAATCAGTGTAGTATCAGTACGGGTCCAATACTGAGTAAGGGCGCTGGTGCGCTAAGGCCAAGCATACAATCATACCACATAGCACACATAGCACGCAAGACCCACATTCAACACATAAATAACATACGATGACATGCATGAATAGATCTAATCAGTTTCTGATGTCTTATTCTGTATTCTCATTAATGAAATAAGTCCATTTCACGCATTCTTCAATAATCCATGTGAGCACGGGGACCCCACTATTATAGCCGGTGGACCGGAAATAAAAAACACAGGGCAGAACGCCTCTGACCACTATTCTAACCGGTGGACCGGACTGGCCCCGCCTCAACATGGTGTTCCACTATAAGTACTTAGTATTTTTCCCATGGTTTAACTTATTTACTTTGGGTCTATCGAGCCGAGATCCCCCACTATTATAGCCGGTGGTCCGAAAATAAACCCACAGGGCTGAACGCCTCTGACCACTATTATAGCCGGTGGACCGGAACGAAACGCACAGGGAAAAATGCCTCTGACCACTATTATAGCCGGTGGACCGGAACGAAACGCACAGGGCAAAATGCCTCTGACCACTATTATAGCCGGTGGACCGGAACGAAACGCACAAGGCTCGGCTCAACAGTCTTTCGCTTTACATTATTAGTGTCTTATCCGTATCTTATTGAATCACACATCACCCTTGACATGCATAAATCATTCTCTTCATACTGTACTCAACACAACTAATAAAATCTCACATACATAACTACCCTTCAAGAAATAGGTACACATGATAACACCGAACAACTCTAAGCAGCCATAACCAACCCTAGTTGTCCACACCAACCGTGGTTAGCCACTCTTATCCCTATTTACCATAACCACCATACTTAGCCATCCCAAACCTTAATTATCCTCAATAATCACGATTAGTTACTCCAACCCTACTTAATCACAACACCCCAGAGTTAATCACTCCAAACCCTAATCCCGTACGATCGTTAACTCCCATGCAAAACCCTAATACCGCCATACCAACATTAATACCACCATACAACCCATAACACCACCATGTAAACCCTAACACCACCGTAAGTCATTAATACCACTATACAATCCTTTATACCACCATACGAATATTAATACCACCATACAAACCCTAATACCACCATGAAGACCCTAATACCACCATACAAACCCTAATACCACCATACAACATCATTACCTCCAAAAAAAATCACCAATACCACCATACAACATTAATACCTCCATAAAATCACAATACCACCATACGAACCCGAATACCACCATAAGCCATTAATACCACTATGAAATCATTAGTACCACCATGCGAACATTTATGCCACCATACAAACCCTAATACCAACATGCAAACCCTAATACCACCATACAAACCTTAATACCATTATACAACATTAATACCTCCATAAATCACAAATACCACCATACAACAGTAATACCTCCATAAAAACACAAATACCACCATATAACATTAATGCCTCCGTAAAATCACAATACCACCATACGAACCCGAATACCACCGTAAGCCATTAATACCACTATGAAATCATTAGTACCACCATAGAACATTTATGCCACCATACAAAATTCAAGACTCCCATGATGGTTCCCAGCTCATATTACCATTTATCTTAACATGCATGTCCTAGTGGGCCATAACATATTACATCATAAACATCATACATATAAATGTCATGCTCATGTCACGGAAGCACATACAACATACCTCAATCTCCAAGCTGCGCTACACATAAGACAAGTTATACGCAAATCATATAATACCTGGCATAGCATGACATACATAGCATTCAACACATCCATGTCACACATAGCACAAGGCCATTAGCTTCGTCCTTACCTAAGGCGACGCCGGGCTTGGAGCACGCTCCTCTAACTCCTTAGGGCTTTGGTCGAGGTTACCTATAAAAGGGGAAAATGCTAAGTATTAGTTTCCCTTATAATTACTATCAATCCTCATTCTAGTTTAAGGTTAGGGTTTTTATTACTAAAAGGGTTTTATACAAAACTAGGGTTTTTACCTTAGAATTAGTATACTAAATATTAGTAGTCAAAATATAGTTATTTGTGATACTTATTGTTACACTTATTTTATTAAGCCCATTGGTTCCATTCTTATAATACTAGTGTTCACTAGTCATAGTGAAATAGTGATAATAATAATAATAATAATAATAATAATAATAATAATAATAATAATAATAATAAGACTACTAATAGTGATACTTATGTTTCAAGTAATAGAACTCTAGCGTTTTTAAGAGTAAGTCCAACAATGGTGTTAGGTTTGAAATACTAATATTATAAGGTCACAATATTACAAGTAAACTATTCTTAAGGGTGATAATGATAATAGTAATAATACTAATAATAATGATAATAATAGTAATACTCCTAGTAGTAATGATAATAACAATAATACAACCAAGTAAGGTTTAGCAATCACAATAATAACCTTAGTAAGGATAATAGAAGTAATAATAGTAATATTATTAATAATGTTAATACCAATAATTATAAAAATTAAGATTAGAGTTAAGTATAATAAAAGTTAGGATTCAAAAGGGATTTTAGTATTAGTAAGAAAATAAGACATTAATAATAGAGACCATAATAATGATAATAATGATAATAATAATATTAGTAATAATAATAATAATAATAATAATAAAAGTAATAATAATAATGATAATAATAATAATAATAAGTATATTAGTATTAATATTAGTAGTAGCAGTTATAAAAAGGGTATTAGGGTTCGGATGAGTGAAGAACCACCTAGGGTAGGTGGTGGTCCGGCGGCGACGGCGGCGGTGGTGGAGGAGGAAGAGAAGGGAAAAGATCAAGGTGGGGGCTGGATGGCAGGAGGAAAAGAGAAGTTTGAGGTGGGGGGAGAAGCAGCAGGTGAAGGGGAGTGGAGTGAGGGTGGTGGCGTGGCAAGGGGCGGCGGCGCGCGGCGGCGACAGCGGCGGCCGAGGGTGGTGGAAGATGAGGGAGGAAGGATGTAACACCCCGAGTCGACACGACCACACGGGGGCTACCTTGGAGTGCTTTCGGATTGATCGGCTGACCCCACAGATCAACACGAGTCCTTTCAGCACGCTTTGTCCTCACTCACGCACTTCCCGAGAAATTTTCAGAAAATTTCTGAAACTTCCTAGGAGGTCACCCATCCTAAAATTGCTCCACCGCCAGCACGCTTAACTGTGGAGTTCTTAGGATGGAATCACCAAAAGGATGGTATACCATGTTGATATAAGTAGCCAAATCAATCCTTATAACACTCCGCTCAATTTGGGATATTACATTCACCCCCACTCAAAGAACGCAACGTCCTCGTTGCGCCTCAACCAATGACTGTCTCAATACAGTTCATCCCAAGAATCGTCCCGCTAGGTGGCTGACTGGCTCATCCAAGTTCAGCTCACGGTCGCGGTTTTACTCTGATACCATTTGTAACACCCCGAGTCCACACGACCACGCGGGGGCTACCTTGGAGTGCTTTCGGATTGATCGGCTGACCCCACAAATCAACACGAGTCCTTTTAGCACGCTTTGTCCTCACTCACGTGCTTCTCGAGAAACTTTCAAAAAATTTCCGAAACTTCCCAGGAGGTCACCCATCCTAAAATTGCTCCACGACCAGCACGCTTAACTGTGGAGTTCTTAGGACGGAATCACCAAAAGGATGGCCAGCACGCTTAACTGTGGAGTTCTTAGGACGGAATCACCAAAAGGATGGGTGACCTTCTGGGAAGTTTCAGAAATTTTCTGAAAATTTCTCGGGAAGTGCGTGAGTGAGGACAAAGCGCACTGAAAGGACTCGTGTTGATTTATGGGGCCAACCAATCAATCCGAAAGCACTTCAAGGTAGCCCCCGTGTGGTCGTATCGACTCGGGGTGTTACAAAGGAGGAGAGGGAGGAAGGGGAAGTTGAAGGCAGGGAAAGGTAGAGGGAGGTATGCTGGGCATTTTGGAGGGTGAAAGAGGCTCTGGTGGCGGCTGGGCTGGCGGTGGGAGGCGGCGTAAGGGCGGCGAAGGCTGGAAGAGGTGGTTTCGGGCAGTGGACTTTGCACGGCTAGGGAGGCACGTGCAGGGAAAGGAGGAGGGTGGTGGTGGCTTGGTTTTGTCGAGGGAGGTGCAAGGATGACAACGGTGGGAAGCGGTGGTTTCGGCGGTGGCTGGAGGCGGCAGGAATGGCGTCTGTTCTGGCGGCGGCGGAACAGAGTTTCAGCAAGGTCCAAAGGGAGGGACTTGTTGTGGCCGTTCGGGAGGGGGTATTTATAGGCCAAGGGGGAAGGAAAACGAAGAAGGGAGAAGGAGGCGTGCGAGGCAGGTTTGCAGGTGGCCGGCCGGTGGAAGGCGGTGCAGGTCCTGCCATGGCAGGTTGGGTCGGGGAAGGGGAGAGGAAAAAGGGAAAGAGATGGCACGCGGAAAAGGGAGAGAGGGACTTGGTCGGGGTCGAAAAGAGAAAGAAAACGACGAGAGAGAGGCAGAGAAGGGCAGGGGAGGACGGTCGGTGTGCAGAGGTGGCCGGCGATATTCGGGGGTTGCAGGGTCGAGTTGCAGGTTGGGGCTGAAGAAGGAAGGGGAAAGGAGGAGGACCGGCGGTCCAGGGGAGGAAAAGAAAAGGAAGGGAACCGGCCGGTTCGGCAGCGTTATAAAGTTTTAAAACAAAACGCGGCATTTTGAGGATTGTGGGAGGAAAACGTCGCATCGCGTCGTAGGTTGGCAACGGTCATAAGGTCGTTTAGCGTGACACGGCGTTTCGACGGTACTGAGGGCAAAACGCAGCGCACGGGCGCACGGGGGTTGGCGTCGCACGGTGCTGGGCCGCGGGCGAGAAGAAGGAAGGAGAGGCGGGGAGGGGGTCTGGGCTGCGCAGGCCGGCCCAGTCCGGGGGGGAGAAAGAAAAGAAAAAAAAGTTAAGGAGGAGGAAGGAAAAAAAGAGAAAAGAAAGAAGAAAAGGAAAAAGGAAAAATGGAGAAATGATAAAATGGTTGGGTTGGAGGTATTTGGGTATTTATTTATTTATATAATTAATTTATATACAATTTTAATAATAATTATTTTAATTATAATAATTAAATCCATTTTTAAATTAGTTAGGCTATTTTGGATAAATTTCATTAACCTCCATGCTAATTAGAGAAATACCCAAATTTTCTTCCAATTAAATTCTTTATTATTTTCCTCTTAATCTATCTCAATTAACTCTCTACATTTTAAGTAAATAAATTTTAATAATCAATTTTCCTAATAACTCCTTATTTGGCCATAATTTTGGAAATTAGGATTTTGGGATATTACAGTTTATAGGCCTCATACTTTTTATCTAGGGTAGGGCTTAGGTAGTGCTACAGGATCTCCTCCAAGTAGGTGCCTGAATGTAATGAGTTTGTCAAAGGCTGACAAGCAAGATGATGTCATCACGAGTATGTTTACTATTTCTTCTTTTTCTACATATATGTTTTTTGGCTTGGGTTCTTCAAAAATTTTAGTGTATACTTTCTTCATTACTTAGATAGCTATAATTCCTTCTAATAAAATGAAGGCTTCTATTGTGTTACCGTTTGGGGATAAACTTCCTTATACTAGGTTGTAAAAAGATGTGTCTAGTCATTAATGGAATTAATCTTCCAATAAACCTCTTAGATCTTAAACTTCATGAAGTTGACATAATCCTTGGGATGGATATGCTCTCAAGATATTGAGCTATAAAGGGTGATAAAGTCTCTTAATATAGATGCAAGCCTAGGCCATCAGGGAGGATAGTGTAAGTGGTTGTACTTAGTATGTTTGTATGAAGGGGTACCCAATCTACTTATGTAGTGTTCAAGATCTAGGTGTTGAGAAGTCATTAATCGAGGGTATTCAAGTGATATGAGAGTTTTAAAACGTGTTGCTCGATGAGATTCCACGTATATCAACAGTGTATAGGATAGACTTCATAATAGACCTTCTATAAGTGATAGAGCATGTATCAAAGGTTCCCAATCACTTAGCGTTGACTGAGATGAAAGAGCTACATGCTTAATTAAAGGAGTTATTGGTGAAAGGTTACATTTGAAGGATTGTGGATTGAGACTCTACATTAATTACCAAGGATTAAACTAGGTAATGGTGAAGAACTATTATCCTTTACCTTATATCAACAATCTTTGTGATCATTTATGTGGCGGTACATTATTTTTTAAAATTTGTGTCACATCAAGGTATCATTAGTTGAGGATTACTAAGAAGGACATACCAAAAATAACCTTTAAGATGAGGCATGATCATTCTGAGTTCACCGTGATGTCCTCTAGACTCACAAATGTGCCAACAGGATTCATGGCCTTTATGAATCACATCTTCCAATAGCACCTCAATTAGTTCTTCCTAGTCTTCATTGATGACGTCTTGATTTACTCTAGGACTCATAAGAAGCACAAGAGGCATTAGAGGTTGACATTAGCATTATTGAGGATACATTATTTATAGTCAGGGATATATGTAGTTTTCTTGATTTAGAAGGATGACATATACATTTCATCAAGGATTTTTATAGGATTTCTCTTCCTTTGACTACCTTTTGGAAGAAGACATCGTGCTTTCATTGGGATGAGAAGTATAATTAGGCTATTGAGGAGCTGAAGAGGAGATTGAGTTCAACTCAAATACTTACACCATCATTTGATATAGAGGGTTTGAGGTGTATAGTGATGCTAACAGCTTGTTATAGCATGTGTGTTGATGTAGCATGGAAGGGTAATGGCATATGGTTCTTTCCAATTGAAGGAGCAAGAGTAGAATTATTCCACTCACAATCTTGAGTGAGCTTTAGTGTTTTCTGCCTTGAAAATCTTAAGGTGTTACCTGTATGGAGTGTAGTGTAAGTTCTACATGGACCATAAGAGCATCAAGAACATCTTACCTCATCATGAGTTGAACATGAGACAATGAAGATGGCTAAATCTAGTTAAGCACTATGATTTAGAGTTGATCTACCATGAGTGTAAGTACAATGTTATAGTAGAATGTAGAAATATTTCACACTTATTATGTTCGTTGGTTGATTTAGACTGGATTTAGTAAGAGATTTATGAGATGGGCCTTAAGATCATTGGGTTTAGGGATCCTAAGACATGGATGAGCACTCTCTCAATCACATTGACCATTTTTGAAAAGATCCTATCTAGTTACCTTGAGATGTCAAGCTTAAGTGGATTAAGAGAGTTATATTAGAGGGCATAGTAGTGGGTTTTAGATTTTTGTTGATGGTAGTATCTAATCTGCATGGTTGTGGGGAGCTTAAGAGGAGGATGCTAAAGGAGGTAATCATATGTCTTCTTCTGTCCATCCTAAAGGGGATATATTGTACAAGAATATGAAGCGGATCTATTGGTGGTGTTGTATGAAGTGAGAGGTTGCAGACTTCATAGCTAGGCACTTAGATTATCAAATGGTTAAGTTTAATTATAAGCATCTGGCAGGATTAGTTCGGTTATTAGTGGTTCCCAAATAGAGATGGAACATCTTGTTAATGAACTTTGTTATTTATTTTTCAAGGACCAGTAATCGATAAGATTTAATTTAGGATGTAGTTTACCAGTTAACCAAGTCAGTAGTATGCATATCAATGAAAGCAAATAGGAGTACGGAGTAGATGGTCAATTCTAATAGGAAGCATGTGGTATGGTATTATGGGGTGCCCAAGGACATTATGTCTAACTAGGATTCTAGAATCCTATCACACTTTTGTCAAAAGTTGCAAACATCTTTCAGAACACAACTAATGATGAGCATTACATTCCGTTCTGCTATAGATGGTTAGGCAATATGCACTATTCAAACTTTGGAGTACATGCTTCAGGCAAGTGTACTCGAGTTTAATGGTAGTTGGGAAGATCGCTTAGATCTTATAGAGTTTTCCTACAAAAACATTTATCATACGAGCATAGGGATAGCACCTTTCGAGGTACTCTATGGATAGAAGTGTCATAACCCCTTGTGTTATAGTGAATAAAGAAAGATAATTTTGTTAGGACCAGAGATGGTAGAGAACACTACCATGCAGATCATGATCATCCACAAAAGCACTTTTTGAGTCACTTCTTACCTACTATTTTCTCTTTGACTTACTCTCTCTTCTGGTACCATGGTTGCATGTTTGACTTTCTACACATCTTCCCTAACTTACAAACCCATTACTAAGCCTCTTCTTTATCACACCCCACCTCTCTTAGCTAAAATTGTGTTCCCTTATCCTTTAGTTACACACACTCAACCTACATCAGACTTCCTTCTCTCCCACTTGAGAATTCCAACCATCACATTCTCTTATACACCTATTCTTAGTTCAATTCACTCCTTATCATTCACATTTTCTCATTCTCTCCCATTCCCTTTGTAAAATTTGATAAATGTTAGTTATTCTCCACTTTTCTTCCTTTTTCCTTCTATGCTTAGAAAATAGAGGCTTGCCTCTTTTCTTCTCATCCTTTAGTTAAATCAATATCTTTTCTTTCTTCTCTTAATCTTAGCTTTAACTCTCCTTTATTTCTTTTAAAAAAGGAATGAATAAGGTTTTGAGAAAGGTTGAAGGTCTTAACTTCATTTCATTTAGAATTATATTTTGGAAAAATGCCTAGGTTGTGGAATTTTGTTCTTTTAGTGATTTCATTTTATTTTGTTTGGAAAATGAATTATAATCATTTTGATTCTTGATTTTCTTAGGAATTGAGGTATTGGGAGACAATCATCAATTTAGGAGTATTTTGTGCTCAAATAATTATTTAGAGGTAAAGCATTCCTATCTTTAATAAGAATTAGGCATTTTATTGTTTGTTGTAGTTCCATGTTATTCATCTATTTGTGTTATTGAGCATGATTATATTGTATTCTTGGATTTAAGCATGTGATAAAGTTTCCTTCTTTTAAATTTAAGCAAGTTTCAAATTCCCTAGTAAAATGTATAAATATGTAAGTTTTGAGTATACTTTTGTTCAATGTAAATATTACTATGTACACATGTGATTCTATTTGTTTAGTATGTATTTTATGTTTTTTATAACATAAAAGCTTGATAGTATTAATGTGGTAAAGTTTTGTGAAATGGATCGCAGGTCTGAGTGTTATTTTTCTCAGAATGGTCGATTGGTTAGTTGGAATAATGAATCGGTTGTGTAAATAGTCACTTGGTTTATAATTTTATCAGGCAGTTGTGAGATCAGTAGATTGGTTCAAAGAATCAGTTAAATGGTTTGTGTGATCAGCCGATCAAACTTTCAAACCCATCAACTAGTTACCTTTTGAGTAGAGTGGTATGGTCTCTACTTAGACCCATCAACTGATTTGGTCAAACCCATTAACTAGTTTCTTATGAACAATCACTTCAGGGGACAAACCAATCTACTACCTCAATGATATTATTTTCTATTAGGTTTGGTATGGCTAGACCTGTAACACCCAAAATTT
The DNA here is from genome assembly GCA_039764185.1 of Tamarix austromongolica. Classification (NCBI taxonomy): domain Eukaryota; kingdom Viridiplantae; phylum Streptophyta; class Magnoliopsida; order Caryophyllales; family Tamaricaceae; genus Tamarix; species Tamarix austromongolica. The sequence goes on from CM077809.1 coordinate 124,636,305, forward strand.
CTTCCAATTCAATTATTTATAAAATTATTATTAAATTAAAACTATTTTCTCATTCTTATTATAAATAAAATAATTTATTTAAATAAATTCCCAAATTAAAATCTTTAATTAGTCAAAATACTCAAATTCCTCCTAATTAAAAATAGTTATAAATTTATTCTTGATTTATCCTAATTAATTTCCTTTTATTTTAGTTAAATAATTTATTTAATTAATTTTTTTATAATAAAACCTCATTTAAATATAATATTTAAGATTAGAATTTTTCGGGGCATTTAATTACTACCCCCTTAAAAACAGACTTCGCCCCCGAAGTCTCCGGGAGCGCCTAGGGTTAGGGAGAAAATGCTCTAAGTGATTAGAAAACCGAAATAACATTACTATCTATATAAACTACCCCCCTTAGGGATAATCTTACTAAATAATATTTAAATCAACGGGAATAAGCACACCATACGAAAGAAAAAAAATACTTATAAAAACTACCCACTTAAGAATAAACTTAATTAAAATTCTACCCTTCGCTTCTCACTGTGGCCAGAAAAAAAAATTACAATAAATAAATCTTTTGTTTTTGTTAAACAAATGATTTCAATTCAAGGAAACTTTTTAATCCCAATTCATTTTCAAAAATGATAATACTCTTAGTATCAAATTGAAAAGATTAAAACCAAAAGATCGGTCAAAACACACTTCAAAACTAATAACAAAGAAACTCGTAAGCCATATATAATTTCGAGAAGAATTGTAATCAAAAGGATCAACCTCACTGGTACCAACTTAAAAAGATTAAAAATAAAAGAGCATGGTCAAAACCAGATTCAATACCAACTTGTGATATCAACTTAAAGTTTAAAAATCAGAAGTGCGTGATCAAAATAATGAACCACTCTAATACCAAAGTGTGGCACAGGCTTAAAAGAATTTAAAAAAAAAATTGGAAGAGCAGTCGAAACCTGTTTGATACAAATTTGTGGTAGCATAAAAAAAATTAAAACGAGAGTGCGTTTCCAAAAGGATCAACCATATTGATACCAACTTGTGGTATCATCTTAAAAATTTTAAAACAAAAGAGCGTGTCCGAAAGGATCAACCGCTCTGATACCACTTTGTAACACCCAAATTTTCTTCCAATTCAATTATTTATAAAATTATTATTAAATTAAAACTATTTTCTCATTCTTATTATAAATAAAATAATTTATTTAAATAAATTCCCAAATTAAAATCTTTAATTAGTCAAAATACTCAAATTCCTCCTAATTAAAAATAGTTATAAATTTATTGTTGATTTAACCTAATTAATTTCCTTTTATTTTAATTAAATAATTTGTTTAATTAATTTTTTTATAATAAAACCTCATTTAAATATAATATTTAAGATTAGAATTTTTCGGGGCATTTCAAGACCAATCATATTGTCCCAAGAATCAATCGACTAGTATGCCTATATTTTTTCATGTTTATTTTTTAATTAATGTTCATTTTTTACCTCCTATATTACTGTTTCTATGTAATTAGAACATTTCTAATCAGGATTCCAATCATCATTGCCCTAAATATAATATAGATCAATGTAATGATATTTAAGCCTTCATTTAATTAAGTTTGGTGTCACCTCTAAACACCTAATTGGTGGCTTATATACCTTGTGATATGTTTGGTGTTATCACTTGAAAATACCCAGTTTGGATATTAATGGAACTAATTTTTAATATGTGACATAACTTGGTAAAAAAATAATTAATGGATTCAGATTTTTTTCAAGCATTTTTCTTCAAATCTTGGGATAGCTAGCTAGAAGATAGTGGGTGAGTTGCCTAGTGTTTTTATATTTCCACTTAGTACCTATTTCCTTCTCTACTAGGTTGTGATCAATAGGGGTATGTGTATATTTTTGAGGTATATGACTATATTAAGGCAATCCGACATAGTACTAGTGTCTAGTACATGTGGGTGAGGTATCCCATTACAAGCCCTTGGCACTTCGTATTATCCATTGCTTAGGTGGGTGTGGTATCCCAAATATTTAGCCCTCGTAGTAGAGACATTCAATATATGATGGGTGAGGTATCCCTATATAGGCCCCATTGATGTACTCTAACCACATATTGTGGGTGTAGTATCCCAATTGTTTTTAGTCTCACAATTAGTAAACTCGATGTATAGTGGGTGTGGTATCACTAAGAAAAGCCCCTTTGATGTATCTAGACCCCATGTGGTGGGTGTGGTATCCCATTGTGTGTTTATTTTGCCATGAATTTTGTTGATGGTGGAGAATTGGGTGTGGTCAAATGCATTATCTTAATGGTTGCAAATTATGTGATCACTAAAGGAAGATTATTATAATATAGATTACATTTTGTGATTTTAATGCATAATTTGTAATATTATTCTCCCATGATTTCCATGGAAGTATGCCTCTTTATATTTTTATCATGATCCTCGTTGATTTATTAAGATAGTATGTATATGAAAATGTTTCTATATGACCTCAAGGTGCTACATGAGCCCTTACCATGTGTTTAGGTAACTTGTTTTACTAGTATTTCACCATATTGATGCAAAATTTGTGTGGTACTATGATGATCTAGCTTATAGTTCAGTAAGTAGAGTATGATTTACAAGGCTATGATTATTAGCTAAAGTATGTTAAGGATGATACTATGGGTCAGTAGCTAGTCATTGCTTGGGGTTCAAAAATTACCTTCCTAGTTAAGAGCTAGGCTAACCTGTTAGATGTACTTTTGCCTTATATATCAGAGCGCTTTTGGTTATTTATAGCTATTTAAACACTTGGCTTTGACACCTATATTTTGATTTTGTACACTCTCATACTCCTTTCTATCTATATTATTGTTATTTTGATCATTGTAATTATTAGTATTATTATATTATTAGTAGAGAATGTTTTTGTTTATGGTTGTTCCATTTTAACTAACACCAAGCATGGGCTAGGTGATGATCACACCTAGTAACATTCCCCAATTTTGTTTAATACTATATATTTCTATAAGATTTATTGAATGGAAAATTATTATAATCAATAAGTTTTGATATTGTTTAATCTCGATTTGGAACTATCATTGGGTTTGAAATAAAAATAGATTTGAGAAAAGTTTATAAAATTGAATAAGCCAAGTTTTCCAATGGACTGATCAATTGGTTCTATGAACCAATCAACTATTGGTTGTTTTAGCAAAGGGATTTGTTCAATTGAACCAATCAATTGCATTGGGAAAACCAACCTACTATTATGTATAAGAGTTAGCTAGTCTAGCCAAACTAACCGATTGGTTTGTCAGGCTGAATGCTTTTCAAAGCTTGATTTTCTAGAAAATTTCTTGCATCATAATGGAAGTTTGATAATCCAACTCCAAGTTATTCTTGAGTGCTCCTTATTCCTTTTAATCATTTATTTGGATTTAGCTATTGTCTTGAACATATTCAAGGGATTGATTTTGACATTTAAAGGAGAGGATTACCTTACTCTTACCTTCTTCTTCCTCTCTCCTCTACACACCTTTGGAAGTATGCTACCATTTCTAGAACCATCCCTGGACGGCTAGGAGATTTCCTTCCCATGCTTATTTTCCATTTCCCTTCTTGTGTTAGATATTTTTCTTGGATGAGCTTGATTTGTATTCTCCACAAAATCATCATTTGAGATCTAAAATAGAAATCAACCTATTGTTGTTAAATCTATCTGTTTATTATTAGAAAAAATTAGGGTTTTTGATATGATGCATAACCTTTTCTCTTAGAAGTGTTAATTATATTTTCTTCCCTAATTTGAGTAATTTATTTGTGAAATTTATTTAATGATTTTTGAGTTTCAACTTGTTGTTTTTAAAAGGCTTTGGAAGTTGAAATCTTCCAGCTTGACTTTAGTGGGAAACTTCGCTAAACATTAAGTAAGTTATTCTTACCTTTGAAGCATGGTATGAATTAATATGTGAGTTGGTGTACTCTATAAAAATGTTAATTTTATATCTCTACATGACAGTTTGGATTTCTAAATGATGCATGTTGTATTAATTAAGAATCATACATAAAGGCTTGGTTTAGATTATGAGCATGTTAAATCTTGGTAATTTACTATGACATGTTATGGTTTTGACATGCTAAGATTTTAGATTGTTTATTGCATGTAAAATTTCTATTATGTGGTGTTTGGGAGCAAACTGATCAATTACTTTTACCAAACCAATGAATTGGTCCATAGAATAGTCAACTAGTTAGCCCGGGTCAATTGACCAAATGATATGTGGTGAATTTTGTTGCTCTCTTCTTGAACTCGTCAATAAATTTGTCATAAACAATCAATTAGACTTATAAACGTAGGTCTAACCAAATAGATCAGATTTTTAAAAGAGCTCTAGGGTTCAACTGAACCAAACCGATCAACTAGTTAGCCTAAAGAGATTAACTGGTTTAACCAGAGTGTGTTGTTTTATTCCTCTAGACTTGCTATGCTTTGATACTTTACACAATGCTATGATATGATCTATTAATAATGAGAACACACAACTTGGCATGAATTAAGTAACCTATTAGATAGATTAAATGGATCATAATTCATGATATTCTTATTTAGTGCCTTTATAAGACTTTAGTGAGTAAATTGGAATGAGTATGCTATCAAGCTACTGTTGAATGAGATAATCTAGATTTTAGCATAAATGTATTACCTTAATGGGTTGATTTTAACTTGGCTAAGCTCTAATGGAAATCCCACCACATGGTTAGAGGGTAATAATGGTTAAGGTGGAAGAGAATGTGGATGTGTTACTTGGATTCTACATGGGCATTGTATGATAACAAAACCTAGGAAAGTAATAACTAATCACTTAAAGTGGAAGATAATTTAGTTGTGCATGGGCTTGGGTTACTTGATATTCGATTAGCTACCAAGGGTTAGTCTACCATTGGGTGAGATCCTAGTATATCTCTATGTATGACCTACTTTTGACACTAATAATGTATTAGGGGGTATCTATACTAAATTATGTAGCCATCTATGTTAGTTACTTGGCTTCATTAGGACTTTATGTCCATTTGTGGTTACTTAGATTTTTTTAGACTTCATGTCCTATGGGTTGGACAAGCTTCCATTGTATATGATACCATGGGGTGATATGTCACTTGATAAGAATAAGAATAAGGATGTGGCTAAAGAAAAAGGAAAAAGAATAGGAAAGAAAAATAATGGATTATAAATAAATGACCTAATTAATTATGTATGCTTGGAAAATATGCCCAGTATGTGAATGGATGGTAGAATCCTTAATAAGTTGTTTCAAAAACCTACTTACTTAGTTGTGTGTTGCTATCCGAAATGTTCATGTGATGTTGATAAGCATGATGAGTCCTAAATTATCTAGGCCATGTATGGCATGAAATTCTAATGCGTTATAAGACCATAATAGAGCATGTATATATAATTATATGGCATAAGTATGATATGTGTTTAGTATGATATCCATAATATGCCAGGACATTTTATTCTTGTGAATCCCGTTGATGAAGTAACTTAGCTTACTCGGTATGAAGTGTACCGATTCACCCATTTGTTTGGTCAATTGCTTAATTCTACAAGTAGAAGACCATGTGAAGGTTTTTTAGGATAGTCAGTAATGGGCCTACCTCATTTTAGGCTAGGAGGCTTAAGAGTGTGGACATTCGAAGGTTGTTATTTGTTCCTTAATTAACCAGGGTTGGGGTTATGCTATACATTTGTCTTATGCCATTAGTGTTATGTATTTCAACTTAATCTTCTTTTATGGATTTGAATGTTTTAGGGACCTTTAAGGTATTGTTTCATAAACATTTTCTATAATATCTATATGTTGTGTTTCTTACAAACTATAGTCATATTTTGACTGGTTTGGTTTTTCAACCTTATATTGAGGGATGTAAACTAGGTAGATTTTACTTGAAACCCGATGGATACTTAAATAGATTTGGATAAATGTATACAGATATAGATACAAATATGGAGGATGAAAAAAAATACCCATCGGGTTTAGGTATGGGATATCCATACATGTATCCGGAACTATACCCATATCCATATCCATACCCTTTTACCAGATATATGATTATCCTTTACCCTTAATTTTAAAATAAATATAGTATAAATTAAGGTTAAAATTGTCATTTTGCTTAACTCTAAATGGGTTTTTTCAGTCAGGCAATGGATTTGTCCACTGGATAATATCCATTAACAGGTAAATAGATAGTGCATCAGGTAACAGATATCTAAGAGATACGAATATGAATACATTAGCGGATACCCATTTGGTACGAGTATGGATTTTCTTATTGGGTACATGTGTGGGTATACTCGCCCTGTTTACATCGCCACTTATCTCTAATATGAGACCGATGATGGAAACCTATCATATTTTAGGTGAAATGGTATCACCCCATTTTTTCCAGGTGTGTTTGGTATTTTTCTATTTCTAAATGTTCAACAACAAAAAATTTAGTATTGAAAAATGGGGGCATTACACATTTGTATCATAACTTTACCTTAAAGGTGGTTTGTTTTAAAGTACTTTTAATTAATTCCATAGGTTGGTTTTAAGACTCTACTTTGGATTTCTTAACCCTCAAAATATTTTATGTTGGCACAAAAGGTTGTTTAAATTATTTTTCAAACCGAAATATCTATAAGTGAGAGTGAGTTAGGAATATAATATATAGAGCATTTCTGTTGATTTGTTGAACAAGTATTAATGCTTGATAAATTGGTTATTTTTTATTAATCCTAGTATTTATGAATCGATGGCTTCAAACTACTATTATGAGTACATTGAGGCATTTATGAAGACTATTAGTGCTTACATAGATGTCTAGATTCAAACATCACATCCACTGTCGGTGCCAGTACCTACACCAGTTAAAGGGTATTGGATCAAGAGGGTTAGGCATCATCACCCACCAATCTTTGAGGGTTAAAAGGACCCTAACATTATGGAAACATAGGTAGAGACATAGAAAAGAAATTCACCGCTTGTGGTTGTGTATTGATTAAAACGGTTGGTGTGGCAGTGCACTGTATGAGGGGACAAGCATATGCATGGTAAAGGAGCATCCAGCATAGAGGTGGAGAGCATACTATTTAGGGACCCTTCCTTGAGTTTTTTAGCCTAATTCTACCCCACTCATTTCTAGATAAATATGTATGATGAGTTTATAGCCCTCAACAAGGAGGTATGTTGATAGAGGAGTACTACACAAGGCATATGGACTTGGTCCGATTCAATCCAAAGGTTGAGGCCAATGAGGTGATGTAGGTTCACCACTTCAATATTGGCCTAGGGATCAAATATCAAGAGTTATTGGTGGGTGTTTCCTTACCAGAAAAGGTTGGACTATACAAGTAGGCCTTTGAGGCTTCCTAATTCATCCAAGCCATGAGTCCCCAGTTGGGGTGTAAGAGGAAGTTTTATGGTTGTTAATGTCCAGGTGATAAGAAAAAGGCCTACTCTAGATGTGGGATGGTGCCTAGGTATAGCAAGATTATAGGGTCGGCACCCTAGTCAAAAGGTCAATCTAGCGAACATGTAGAGGAGAGGAATTACCACTATAAATGTTAAGGAGAAGATCATCTGGGGCTGGATTACAAAGGAAACAAGTTGACTTACCATAGATGCAATACGGTGTCACACATAGCTTATGAGTGTCATGTCAGAAGTGGAAACACTTAGAGAGGTTGGTCTCAAGCTGAGAGCACTAGATCTATACAATATTGATAACCTTAAACTCTAAGAGTTCCTCCATCATAAGCTAGTGTTGTTAGTCATACCAGTCAGTCTAGGGGTCAAAACCCCACCTAATTCAATAAGGTCACGGGTTAGGAAGTTTTGTAGGGATTTATTTAAGAGGACGCGTAAACATGAATAGCCATATTGAGGCAGAGTGTTAGGCTAGTGTGTTAATCAATATGTTTATTATCCCTACCTTTCTAACATGTTCATTATTTGACTCTAGTGTGTTATATTCTTTTGTGTCATCTACATTCATAGCTAGAGATGTTTCATCTCTTACTGTAACACCCCAAAATTCACTACTTTTTTTTTTTTGAACAGCGGAAGCAATTAAAATAGAAATACTTAAAACCTGTGAATTCTGGGAATGTTACCGCCACACTTAGTACCAGACCGGTTCTCTCCGACCGTTCCAATACCAAGTGCTAAGGCTAAAGAAAATATTTACATTAAATTCCAATGAACAACTCATAAAAGAATTCGAAAGATCATACAATAAAATCAGAGTACGCATAAACGTTAACACTTGAAACTTCATGAAACCCGATGGGTCAAATTCCGGATTGCCTACTCACTCAAGTCAGCCTGCAACCCCAAGAAGTCTCTGATCTTAAACCTGCACAAGAAGTCTGCTCCCCACCATCGGTGGATCATCACAGGACCCATCAATCAAGGTAGTATCAGTACGGGTCCAGTACTGAGTAAGGAGATATGATCGCTAAGGCCAACACATAAGCACATAAAATCATGCATAAGAATAAAAGAACATAAAGCCAATCATGATATCATAACAACGAATAATCGTTCGGGTACATACGTAAAGGCCCAATCATAGTCCAGATTAATCATTTCATTAATCTCTTACCAGATTTCATTTCACACCATGCCTTTTATCAAATCCATGTGAGTACAGGAACACCCCACTATTATTGCCGGTAGGCCGGTCACTTGCGGGACAAAGTCCACACCACTATTATTCGCCGGTGGATCGGTCACTTGCGGGACAAAGTCCTCACCACTATTCCTTACCGGTGGATCGGCTGGTTCCTGCTCACATGGTGTTCCACTGTAAGTAATTAGTACCTTTTAAATGTTTTGGCAACTATGATTTATTTTTATTGAGCTCGAGTCACCCCACTATTATTTCCGGTGGGCCGGACACTTGCGGGACAAAGTCCTCACCACTATTATTACCGGTGGATCGGTCACACATAGGGTTAAACCCTAACCACTATTCCTAACCGGTGGATCGGCTGGACCCGGCTCAATAATCTTCCACTTTAAATGATTAGTATCTTAAGTGTCTTATTCAAAGGCCTTCACCAAACATGCATAAATCATAAATCATAATTCAGTCTCCTCCATACCCTTATAACGTCCTACGTATTATTTTTCACCAAAAATATTCAAACACCCAAATAACTCTTCTACTTCCTCCCTTACATCCCAAATTAACTTTTCACACGTAAATTTCGCTTCCATGCAGACATTAATCTCCCCATGCAAACCTTCGAACCTTTTTCATGCAAACCCTAAAATTCTACGCAATCATTAACTCCCATGCAAACCCTAAATTCAAGCCATAAAGATTCTTCCACATAAAATCATAAATTAGAATCTCCCAAGGAAAAGTATAAATTGAATTTCCTCCAAGCAAATCATAAATTAAATTCTCCCATATGATATCATAAGCTAAAATTTCCCAAATAGTATCATAAACTAAATTCTCCCAAACCAATTATAAATTAACTCTCCCAATCAAATCATAACTTAAATTCTCCCATATAATATTATAAATTACACTCTCTCAAATAACATCATAACTAAATTCTCCCAAATAACATCATAAACTAAATTCTCCCATATAATATTATAAATTACACACTCCCAAATAACATCATAACTAAATTGTCCCAAACAAATTATAAATTAACTCTCCCAATCAAATCATAACTTAAGTTCTCCGCATAAAACCCTAAATTATATTCTTCCACATAAAACCACATAAATTGGATTATTCCTTATAAACCATAATATTATGTCAACTCACTTCCCTTAGTGAACTTCTTTCCCTATCCTCCTTTTTCATCCATTCTCCCACACAAACCACATCAACATTCCCCCAAACCACATCAACATTCTCTCATGCATGTCTTACGGGGTCACATCACATATCATCATACAAAAATAATACAAATGCCATACAAAACATACTTCAAATTCACTTCATACCACATATAAAAATATTTAATAATAATAAACATTAGATACATAGCATGCGAAACACATAAAACCACATAAACACATAAAAGGCCTTAGCACTCCTTACCTAAAACGACACCGGTCTTGGAGCACGCTCCTATTCCACTTGAGAGATTTGACCAAATAATAACATACTGATAACAATAACATTAACAAAATTATAACTTTACTAAAGATATTAATAGAAATATTATAAAATCTGATAATATGGGGTTAAAGACTTTACCCTAATAATAATAATGACACTAATATAATAATAGCTAAGGTACTAAAATAATGTAACAACAATATAATAAGTGTAATAATAATAACAAAACTAATGGTAACTTATTTGTAATATTAATTACAGAATAATAATAATAATGGTAATTCGAAATAATAAAAATACTAATAATAACAATAATTATAATAACACCTTAATATTATTAATTAGGATAATGACAATAATAATAATACTTATAGTAATGACAAGATCAAATTAAAATATATTAGAGCTTCAGAACCTGCAGAAATAATAATCAAACATTAATACCAATAATAATATTAATAACACAATAATAGAAATAATAATAAAAGTAATACTAATATATTTCAAATAATTGAAATAAATTAAATTAAGGATTATAAAAATAGGAAGAAGGGCTCATAGGGTCTTGGGTTCAACCTTATACTGGTGGGAACTGGCGGCACCGGCGGCGGAGCACGGCGGTGGTGGCGGTGGCCGGAAAAAGAGAGGAAAGAAGGGAAAGTTGCATGCTGGGAACAAGATAGGAAGAATTAAAATGGGAGCTTGGGTGTTTTGAGTTCCCCAGAAGGAGAGGGACAGAATAGAGGTGGTGGCGCAGCCAGCGGTGGCGGCGCACGGCGGCGGCGGCGGTGGCCGAGTGGAGGAGAATTAGGAAGAGAGAGGAGGAGAGGGAGAAAAAGGAAGATAAAGGCATGGGGAGATAGAGCAGGGTCTGCAGCACCGAATGGGAGGAGAAAGAAGCGTCTTTAGCGGCGGAGGAGGTGGCTAAGGGCGGCGCGAAGGGTGGCGGGGCAGAAAACAGGGTTGATCGGGAAGAGGACTTCGCACAGCTGGAAAATTCTATGCAGGAAGAATCGAGGGTGATGAATGGTTTGGTTAGCTAGATAGTGGTGCAAGGAAGACACGGGTGGCAAGAACAGGCGACGAAGTTGGCCGGAGGCGGAGGACGAGACGTCTAAAGGAGAGGCGGTGGCAAGGTCGGATTCTGGGTTGGGGGATTCAAGAGCTCGATACAGAACTGCTTACGAGGGTATTTATAGGGAAAATAAGATAGGGTAGGGTTCTTTGGGTCGGCTACGGGGTAAGGAACGTAGGGTTCAGGTCGCCGGTGGCGTGGTGGCCGGTGGGAGTGAGTTTCGGGTAGGGGGTTGCGCAGGAGAGAGAGGGAGGAAAATCGCGCGATAAGGGGAGATGGTTGGCTATATGTGGTCGCCGAATCAATGGGAACAGAAAGGGAGGGTGAAAGTCGGTCAAAACGGCGAGGTCGCCGGCGAAAAACTCGGGGCGGCGGCGAGTTGCAGGTAGGTGTCGACGAGGCTGGGCAGGTGCGAGGGGCTGGGGGAAGAAGAAAGAAAAAGGGAAGGAGACCGGCGGTTCGGGCGTGGGGGAGGTGGCATTAAATGAAACGACGGGTTTCGGTAGAAGTGGAATTAAAACGCGGCGTAGAGGGGGACGGGCGAAGGGCGACTGCGCGAGGGGTAACGGATTAAATGAAACGGTGAGTTTCGGTGACAAACGAAACAAAACTCGGCGTTGCGTCGGCAGAAGAAACAGTCGCGCGGGCTGGGCCGAAGGAGGGAGAAAAAGAGGAACTGGGCCGATGGGCTGGCCCAGTTCGGAGAGGAGAAAAAGAAAAAGAAAAGAAGAAGAAGAAAAAAGAAGAAAAGAAGGAAAAAGGAAAAGGGAAAAAAGGAAAAATAATTATTTGGGATAATTAAATTAATTAGAATATTTGGGATAATTAAAAATATTAATATTTAAATAAAATAATATTTAAAATCCCTTTTTAGGCTAAATTAGGATTTTTAAAAGATTTTCCACAAATTCCTTTTTAATTAGCAAAACACCCTAATTTTCTATAATTAAATTATTTATAAAATTAATATTAATTTGAAAATATTTTCTCCTTCTTATTTTAATTAAAATAATTTGCTTAATTATTTTCAAAACAAAATGCTTAATTTGCTAAAATACCCAAATTCTTTTCTAATAAAAATACTTATAAATTTCTTCTTGATTTTCCCTAATTAATCCAATTTTAAAATAATTTATTTAAATAAATATTAGAATAAATATCATTTAAATGTAGTTTATAAAATTAGAAATTTTCGGGGCATTTCACTTACCTATAGTATTTCCACTTTTGTTGTGTTGCCCTTGGGGGATAGGATTGTGAGCTCTAGGATTTATAATGAGGTAGTCTTGATAATTGGGGGAGTACAGTTTCCCTTAGATCTTATGGAGCTTGAATTGTGAAATTTCAATGTGATTGTTAGAATGGATTTGATGGAGAAGCACCAAGTGTTGATAGATTGCACGTAGGAGCTTGTGGTTCTTCAAGGACCAAAGAATGTTAGGATCTCATATTGGAAGTGTGAGCCTAACTTCTCTTTAAAGTTCATATCAGCAATCATGGTAAGTACCCTTATTCATAAGGGGAATCCACTCTTCTTGTGTAGTGTTCAAGATACTATGGCTTTTGTGACATCATAAGAGTTAATTATTGTGATATGAGAGTATCCCTATATGTTTCTTAATGAGATTATAGGTATACCACCTAATCGACATGTTGATTTTGCCGTAGACATGTTGTTAGTGGTGGGGCCAATATCTAAATCACCATAAGGCATGGCACCCACAAAGATGAATGAACTTAAGGCTCAATTAGAAGAGTTCTTAGAGAAGGGATACATTTGACCAAGTATATTATAGTGGGGAGGGCTAGTCTTACTCATTAAGAAGAAGGATGGGAGCCTGAGATTGTGTATTGACTACTGAGGGTTGAATTAGGTTACGGAGAAGAACCTTTATCCATTGCCAAGGATCAATGATCTATTTGACTAACTCAAAGGAGCCTCAGTGTTCTCCAGGATTAATATTCAGTTAGAATACCATTAGTTGAAGATAGTGGAGTAGGATATTCCATGGACCATATTTCGGATGAGATATAACCATTATGAGTTCATTGTAATGCCTTTCAAACTTATTAATGCACTAGCAACATTCATGTCTATCATGAACCAAATTTTCCGACATTTTTTGGATCAGTTCATTGTGGTGTTCATCAATGACATCCTCATCTACTTTATGGGATCAAGAGAAACACAAACAACATATGAGATAGATATGGCATTGTTAATGACACATAAAATGTATGTTAAGCTTTTGAAGTGTGAGTTTTGGCTAGATCAAGTGGCTTTCCTTTGGCATATAATTTCAAAGGATGGTGTGGTAGTGGATCATTTCAAGGTTCTACAAGTTTCTTAGTTACCAACACTAACTTTTGTCTAGGAGGTGTGAAGTTTTCTAGGGTTGGCATATTACTAACGTAGGTGTGTCATGGATTTCTTCAAGATAGCTCATCCATTAACTAATTTTTTAAGAAGGTTACACGGTTCTAGTGGGATAATGAGTGTAGTGAAGCCTTTAAGGAGTTGAAGAGGTTTTTGACTACCATCCTAGTGCTCACATTACTAAGTGGATCAAACAGTTTCAAATTATATTACGATCATAAATTGAGGGTGTATTTCAAAATTATTGTCGTTGTGAAGAAATAAAATCAAAAAATGGCTCATAGAAAGCAAAATCAATCACAAGAAGTTGGAAAATCATTAAAAGACTACACTACCCATAGTAAAGCATATTCTATATCAAGTATTAGAAGGTTGGCGATTGAAGTGCATAATTTTGAGATCAAGTAATGTATCATTTAGATGATACAAATCTCGATCTAATTTCGAGGTACACCTAATGATGACCCGCATATTCAAATTACCAGTTGTATTAAAATATATGATACTTTTAAAATAAATAGTGTTTTTAGTGATACTATTAGGTTGATAATATTTTCATTTTCATTATAAAACAAGGCTAAGAGTTAGCTAAATCCGTTAGCACCTAGTTATATTTTAAGTTGGAATGAATTGGTGAAGGTGTTCCTTTTTAAATTCTTTACACTTGCAAAAATTGATAAGTTAAGAAATGACATCACCACTTTTATACAAAATGATTTAGAATCACTATATGATGCATGGGAAATATTTAAGGAATTACTAAGGAAATTCCTAAATCATAACATGCCTATTTGGCTAAAGATGGAAATGTTTTATGATGGTATCTCTACTACTAACCATTATATGGTAGATGTAGCTATAGGTGATACTACTATGAATAAAACTCATGTGCAAGTTTATGATTTTATTGATGAATTAGCATCAAATTCCCACTAATGGAATTCTAAGTGTGCTTTGGTACAAAGGAATGCAAGACATTATTCTATAGATGCCATCATGACATTAAAGGCTAAAATGGATTTAATCACTAATAAATTAGATAATTGTATGTGTTTCATGTATGTGGGTTTAAGAAAATGTACCTATTTACAACTTATATGATGCACCATATGTGTAACACCCCAAAATTAACTATATTTTTTTTTTAAATAGAAGCACTTAAATTAAAAACCTATGAATTTCAAGGATGTTTCTGCCATACTTAGTACCAGACTATTTCACTCCGACCGTTTTGGTACCAAGTGTTAAGGATAAAAGGAATTTAATATTCAATTTGGATCGAATCAAATCAAGACATCAAATAAGCATTAAATGACTATAAAAATAGAAATTAGAGTGCATGATAACAAGTAATAATCCAGAATACAGAGTCAGAGTTCCTTAAGAGAAAATAAGTCAACAAATGTTTAAAAGTTAAACTTGGGAAACCTAATACAAAAATGAAATAAGAGAAGGAAATAAAATAACACGAATAGAGAATCTGGCCATCTCGATCATCTAACTAAGCCCGAGAGCAACACTCAACCCCACCTGATGCCTCATGGACATCAAAGGCATCAAAATATGCATCGCCTACCTGCACAAAGTCAGAAGGGTCTTCTGCTCGTGGGAATGAACAAAACCCATAAAAAGGGTGATTAGTGCGCTACGTACTGAGCAAGGTAACTATACACTAAGGCCAACACATAGAAGCATGTAAAACCAAGCAAAATAATAAAAATAGCATAAAGTCCAATATGATAACATAGTATCGTACGATCATTCGGGTAAATACATAAAGGCCAATTTATAGTTCAGATTAATTAATTAATTAATCTCTTATCGATACTCATTTTACACCATGCTTTTTAACTAATCTATGCAAGTACGAGAACCCCACTATTTTAGCCGATGGATCAGTCTCCAGGGCACTTCGGCACCTGGCCACTATTATAGCCGATGGATCGGTTACTTATAGGGTAACATACCTTAACCACTATTATACGCTAGTGGATCGGTCTGGCCCCTGCTCGCATGATGTTCCATTGTATGTACTTAGTATTTTTTATGTGTTTTAGCAAACTCAGGGTTTGGTTTATTGAGCTCAAGATCCCCCACTATTATAACCAGTGGATCGGTCATACATAGGGCAACATGCTCAACATGCCCTAACCATTATTATACATTGGTGGATCGGTCTCCAGGGTACTCTGGCACCTGGCCACTATTATGCCAGTGGATCAGTTTAGGCCCAACTCAATAATCTTTCACTTTACATGATTAATGTCTTATGTGTCTTATTCAAAATTTTAACCCTAGACATGCATGAATAACTCCCTCTATACTTATCCTCTAAAAGGACACGTCTCACATCGTAAAAGTCCTACACCTCCTAACTTTACTCAACATCCTTTCCTCTATATCCTATATCACACTAAAAGTCCATCTCCCATATATGTGGGCCAAGGACCACTACTTTTCACCTCCAGTCCACTCACTACCTCACACTAGGGTTTACCCAAGAAACCCTAACTTAGGCCAAAGTGGTCCATCCTACTCCACCTTACACAACCTAAATCATTTTAACACTCCACATGTCACAATCCATATATTCCACCCCCATTGTCACACTTTACTCACCATGTGTACATATGTCCATGAAACCCTAAGTAGACACACCAAACCCTAGTTGGCTAAACCAAAACCCTAGCTCGGTCTCCTATGTACCGTCACAATGTTCCATATACTATTTTCTAACCAAAGTGTTCAAACACCCAAACAACACTTCCATTAACTTCCTCATACCCCGAATCAACTTTCCCTTCATAAATTTCACCCCCATGTGGACTTAACACCTCCCATGCAACCTTCTGAAATTTTTCATGCAAACCCTAAAGCTCCCACATGAAACCCTAGATTCACCCATGCAAACCCTAGATTATTCTCTACATACTTAGATTCTCCCATGCAAAGCCTAGATTCCTCCACTCATGGTCATGCAACACTAAGGTCAACTCCACATCATTTCACTCCATATCATTATATTACATAACCTAGCATACATATCTTATGGGGCCACATCATACCACATTAAAAATACAACTTATACATATTATACGCATGCCATAAAATATCACATGAATATACCTCAACTCCAAGTCATACTACACATAAATTAATTATAACAATACACATAAAATACATCACATATCATAGAACATAGCATACGAGACATAAAAAACACATTACATACATAAGGCCTTAGCTACACCCTTACCTAAAATGACACCGGTCTTGGAGGATGCTCCTACACCTCCTTAGGGCTTTGACTGGTCTCACTTGTATGAGGGAAAAACTAAAGATTAGGTTCTCTCCTACTAAAAATTCTATTATTTCCTAATTTATTCTAAAATTAGGGTTTTTGATAAAATAATAATATATTAATAATAATGACATTAACTAATTACAAATTTTGCTAAAAATATAAGAAATAATAGTAATATTATAAAAGTTGATAATATAAGGTTTGAAGACTTTACCCTAATAATAATAATGATACTAAAATAATAATAATAATAATAATAATGATGATGATGATGATGATGATGATGATGATGATGATGATGATAATACTAATAATACTAATAATAATAATAGAATGGTTTGAAATAAATGGTGGAATAAAGGCTTCAACCCTTCACCAAAATAATACTAATACTAATAATAATAATAATAATAATAATAATAATAATAATAACACATAATAATAATGATAATAATAATAATAATAATAATAATAACACATAATAATAATGATAATAATAATAATAATAAAAATAATAATAATAAAATCAAAATAAACAGAATAGGGCTTCGGCCCTCAATAACAATAATAATAGTAACATTAGTAGTAGTAGTAGTAGTAGTAGTAGTAGTAGTAGTAACATATTTGAAATAATGTAAATATAACAAAATAAAATAAATAAAACTTGTATAAATATGGTAAAATGGTTGAGAGGGTTTAAGGTTCCACCTTGGGTTAGTGGTGACAGGTAGCACTAGCGGTGGTGCACAGCAACGGTGGTTGTGGCCCGAAAAAGAGAAGAAAAGAGGAAAAGTTGAGTGCTGGAAAAAAGAGGGGAAGAATGAGGGTGGAAGTAGGGGTGTTTATGAATGCCTAGATGGAGAGGAGTAGAATGAGGGTGGTGGCATAGCCAATGGTGGCGGCGCACGGCGGTTGTAGTGGTGGCCGAAAGTGGAAGAAGAAGAGAAAGAGAGGAGGAGAGGGAGGAAGAGAAAAAGAATAGTAAGGAAGATAGGGGAGGGTCTATAGGCATTTTTGGGAGGTGTAAGAGGCAGTGGTGGCGGAAAAAATGGTGGCTAAGGGTGGTGTAAAGGGCGGCAGATGGGGAAGAAAGGGCTAGTAGAGGGGGCTAATTTATGCAGCCGGGGTAGCTTGGGCAGGGAAAATTGAAGGAGATGGGAGGTGTAGTTAGTTAGAGGGCGGTGCAGGGAGTACTCAGGTGGGTAGAGTGGGTGACGACATTGGCCAACACCGGTGGAAATAATGTCTAATTGGGCGGTGGAGCACGAGAGTAAGATTTTAGGGTTTCAAGAAAAAAGTTCAATCAAAGTTGGTTATGGAGTATTTATAGATGGAAGAATCGAGGCAAGTTAATTAGTGTTCACCGGCGGCGACAATTGGCCGGAAAAATTTAAAATGTGTAGAGTGAGTGGTTGGTTGGGTCAATGTGATAGTTAAATCAGCAAGGGAGAGAGGGGAAAGTGGCCGGTCAAATCGGGCATGGTCG
This sequence comes from Tamarix austromongolica, assembly GCA_039764185.1. NCBI lineage: Eukaryota > Viridiplantae > Streptophyta > Magnoliopsida > Caryophyllales > Tamaricaceae > Tamarix > Tamarix austromongolica. Next base: position 124,654,672 of record CM077809.1, read on the forward strand.
GCGGTGTCAATCTTGGGATGATGTAGGTCAACGGGGAAGGGAGGAAGGAGTAAGAAGAAGGTGGAGGACGTGTGCGTGGACCAGGCGATCTAGGAGGAAAAGAAGAAAAAGAAATGAATGAAGAGCCAACCAAGAGATGACGGAATCTTAAAAAAAAATGGATCAAAACACAGCATCCAGGGTTGGCCTGCACCAAAGAAGAAAAGAGAAGGAAAGATTCTTGGACCGTGGGCTGGCCTAAGTTGGGGAAAGGAGGAAGAAAAAGAAAAGAAGAAGGAAAAAGGAAGAAAAAGAGAAGAAAGGAAAGGAAGAAAAGGAAAAAGGAAAAAGAGAAAAAGAAAAATAGGTGGGTTGGGATAATTAAAATAATTTGGATATTTAGGATATTTAAAAATAATAATATTTAAATAAAATAATATTAATTTCCCTTTTTAGGCTAATTTAGGGTTTTTGAAATTTTTTTCCTAAATTCCATTTTAATTAGCAAAATACCCTAATTTTTCCTAATTAAAATATTCATTTTTTTCCTCTTAATTAGCTCTAATAATTTTTATTTTAATAAAAATAATTTATTTAATTAATTTTCATAATAAATCCTTAATTAGCTATAATTCTTAAAATTAGGATTTTTTGGGGCATTTCAATATGTTAGCTGTAACACCCCCAAATTTACTACTGAAAAATTTCGTTTAAAATCAAAAGGTTTAGCGGAAGCAAAGGATAAAACCGTAAACTCGGGGGTATTACCGCCACACTTAGTATCAGACCGGTTCACTCCTACCGTTCCAGTACTAAGTGCTAAGGCTATATCCGATCAACCTTTTGATTTTAAACGAAATTTTTCAGTAGTAAATTTGGGGGTGTTACAAGTTGGTATCAGAGCTTTTGGTTGTTGAGAATCGGGTTTTGGTTAGAGATTCGGTTCTCACGATCCTAAATGTTTTAACTAAAAATGTATTTACCTTCTTTCAAGTGAATTTTAAATCCGGATTAGCTTGTGAGGATAGCGTGATTGGGTAGTATAAGTGGCCTTGTGAATTGCTGTTGAAATTATGTCTTTGAATATGGTTACTTGTTATTTTACATGCTTGACTTGTGTTAACCTTAAATTTTATGTGTTGTAGTTATTATCGTTTTGTAATTAGTTTGCTCTTAAGGGGGTAGTGACCCCACTAGGTTAACCCTAGTCTGGCAGGTTCAGTGGAGTGATAACCTTAATGCGTACCTTGTCGGATGTAGTATGAGGTGATATAAATTGTAATACATATTGGTTGAGTAGTTTCACTTTTTGGAGTTATAAGAAATTTAGGGTTGTAACCTTGATGGTGATGTTTAAATAGATGTATCATTCTCAATTGGGAGAAACCTAGAATTGTGATAATAATAATGATAATATTGAGGTTTAGATTGAGGTGTTCGTGTTCATAAATAGGGTGTAGGGTGCCTAACTTACCCTAGTGATTTTAATGATACCGTATAACTTTCATTATATGTTTATATCTAGTTTCAGTTGATTAGCATTCAATCATAGGTTGTTATAATATTAGTACTTTCAAATTTAAGTGTTTAGACTATCACGGTTAAAGTGTAGATTAGGGAGCTTGTTAGTAAAGTGTTTTGGGTTAAGAATATCCTTTGATCTAGGTATGTGTGGTTGGTGTGTAAGAGGACATTTTATGAGTCGTTGAGCCAAGTGTTAGCCTTGTTTTCTTGAACGGTGTTATAGAGATAACTGATTGTGTAAGGTTTTATGCGTGTATTATGCATTGGTTGTGTTATTAGAATTGTGTAATCTTTAGGATTTTGGTTCCTTTATTCTATTTGAACTTCATGTTATACTTTTTGTTATTCTCTTGTAAGACCTTATATTAAAGGATAATATTTTTGTAAATTGTTGACTTTAAATATGTATTTCTTCCTTGTTTGAATTCTAATGTATTTGATTTGCTAAGCATTGATTCTTCTTCTTTTATTTCGCTTCCTATTCCTTGTTTTGATTCAACCTTGCTTGGTTTAGTTTCGTAAACATCGTTTTATGTTCTTCAGATTTACCTTTAAACTACGCATTGCTGTAAATGTTTTATTCAATCATTTTGTCAAGTTTCCACTACATAGGTTTTCCCGAACTTCGGGGACGAAGTTCCTTTTTAAGGGGGTAGTGATGTAATACCCCGTATTTTTAAAATCCAGATTTATTAAGTTTGATGATTTTATTAGCGTAATTTGATGTACACAATTAATTATTTTAATTTCGATTCGTTTTATGGATTTATCAACGATTTCGAATTCATAATTGAATGTAATTAATCATTTTTGGGAAGTAATATTTTATCGACGTTTTAATTAATTGAATGTAATATTTTCGGGAAGTTTAAATTAAAAATATTTTCGGAACTTATTTAAGAATTTCTTTTTGGAATTAATTTTCTTCCGTTCTACGCTTTTTAGTTTGCGGAAAACCGATTTCGGAAATTATTAAAATTAGTCTTGATTTATTAGAATTTGACTTAAATATTTTATTATAGGTTTTTAAATATTATTTCAGGGTCTTATAATGTATTTCCGTAAATAATATAAATTTTTACGTTCGATGGTAAATTCTTCCGAAAATGTTTCTGAAATTCTTTATATAGCTTTTTATTAATTTTAAGCCTTCGGATCCGTTCGAAATAAATTTTCGTTAAATAAATTTTATATAAAATCTTCCAATAATAATTTATAAAAATTCAGTATTTTATTTTATGTATATTTGCATTTGTAAAAAAAAAAAAAAAAAAAAAAAAAAAAAAAAAAAAACCAACCGATGCCCCGACCGAACCCCCCCTCTTCTTTTCTTTTTCTCTTCTCTTTCCCTACCCCTGCTCCCGAGCTGCCCTCTGCGCAAAAGCCCTAGCCACCTCTCTTCTTCTCCCCAGCTCCTCCCCCCTCCTTCGCTGGCCACGACCGACCACCGCCGGCGACGCCGCGCAGCAGCAGCCGCAGCAGCCCACCGAAGTAGCAGCAGCCGCAGCCGACCACCACAGCAGCAGCAACTGAAGCCACGCGGCAACTGCGGACAGCAGCAGCAGCAGCAGCCGCAGGCCGCGCTGGTCACGCCACCGCCCGGCCACCAGCGAGCCTTGCTGACCACCGGCAAGCCACTGTCGTTCCCCGACGAAGCTTCTCCGGCATTTTCTTGTCCCGATTTGTGTTGATTTCGTTGGTATAATTTCCGAAAAACCCTAACCCTTATTTTGATTAATTGGGTATGAATTAGCTTATAAAAAGCTAAATTGATTGTTTGGTTATGTATATATGTGTTGTAAGAATGATTTGGATAGGTTAATTGTATTGTTATGTCGAGATTTTGGAAAAATTGGATTTTTGGCCGGGTTATGCCCGAATTTTTCGGATCTGTCCTTTTTTGCGATTTCGGACAAATTGATTATACAATATATTTTAAAATGTATCCAATTTCATTTTGGAACCGTCAATTTGAGAAATTTATGCAGGTTTTATCGAAATTTGATTCCTAGGTCAAATTCGAGGTGTAATGAAATGGGGTCGTCTAATTGAATCGTCCCGCTCAATTGATTTTATAATATTCTTTAAAATGTATTTAATTTTGTATTGGAAGTGTTGATTTGGAAAAATTGTACGTAATTGATCGGAATTGGATTTTTAGGTCAAAACTTCCGCGGGTTTAAATTGATTTGGGTAATCGGGTTATTTTATTCAATATACTATATAAATTACATTAGAATAGGTTTAATTACATTTTCAAACCATCAATTGATATGTTTTGGCAAGGATTGATCGGATTTGCGTTTCGGACTCAGAAACCCTAATTGTGCTAAATTGCGTATTTCTTTTATTGATTTTGAGCAATTGATTATTTGATATGTTATAAAATGTGTTTAATTACATTTCTAAACATTCAATTTGATTAAATTTATAGAATTTTAACGAATTGTATTTTCGGGCCTAAAACCCTAAATTTCAAGTGAACTTATGAAATTGATCATGTGTATAGTTGTTTTTCTAAAATTAAATTTATAGAAGTAGTTGAAATGATCATAATTGTATTCTAATACCTTTAATTGGAATTAATTGATTCGATTTACCTGAGTTTTGTCGTTGGCTTTAAAACCCTAATCTTTGGGGATTGTTTTATAAATTGATTGTGATATGTGTCTTTTATTTAATCGATTTCTCTCTTTGGGTTTTAAATCATTTGATTTATATTTTAATCTTAAATCTTAATAGAGCTATGCTCTTGAGTCCTGAGTTTTGGACATGTTTTCCAAGAAAGGTCGTTTGTCTGGATTTTGTTATAATATGTGAATTATTGATTGATAAAATAGTTTCTAATTTAGTTTTCGATTTCTATCGGATCTAGGAAAGCTTTCTAGTGGATCCACGAGCTAGTGATCTCTCTCCCTCTTATCTTGCTTAGCTAGCTTTGGATCCAGGTAAGTCTCTACTTACCTCTACTTATGGGTAATTAGTAAGGACGAAGCTAATGGCCTTGTGCTATGTGTGACACGGATGTGTTGAATGTTGTGTATGCCATTATATGCCATGTATTATATGATTTGTGGATACCTTATCTTATGTGTAGCGCAGCTTGGAGATTGAGGTATGTTGTATGTGCTTCCGTGACATGAGCATGACAGTTATATGTATGATTTTTATGATGTAACATGTTATGGCCCACTAGAACAAGCATGCTAGGATAAATGGTAATATGAGTTGGGAACCATCATGGGAGTCTTGAAGTTTGTATGGTGGGATTAGGGTTTGTACGGTGGCATAAATGTTCGTATAGTGGTACTAATGATTTCATAGTGGTATTAATGGCTTATGGTGGTATTCGGGTTTGTATGGTGGTATTGTGATTTTATGGAGGTATTAATGATTGTATGGGATTAGGGTTTGGAGTGAATAACTCTGGGACGTTGTGATTGAGTAGGGATGGAGTAACTAATTGTGACTGTTGAGGATAATTAAGGTTTGGGATGGCTAAGTACGGTTGTTATGGTAAAGTAGGGATGAGAGTGGTTAACCACGGGTTGGTGTGGACAATTAGGGTTGGTTACGACTGCTTAGAGTTGTTTGGCGTTATCATGTGTATTATTGATTTAAGTGTAGTTATGAATGTGGAATTTTATTGGTTGTGATGTGTAAAGCATAAAGAGAATGATTTATGCATATCCATGGTGAAAACCTTTTGAATAAGATATGTTAAGACATTAACTACTTACAGAGAAAGATGTTGAGCCGGACCCAGACCGGTCCACCGGCAAATAATAGTGGCAGGGTATGTTACCCTCATGACCGGTCCACCGACTATAATAGTGGCAGGGCATGGCCCTCGTGACCGTTCCACCGGCTATAATAGTGGGGGATTCCGCGCTCAACAAACTAATCAGAGTGATAATAAGACCTGGGAAAGATACAAATATTTACAGTGGAACACCTTGTGAGTCGGGGCCAGACCGGTCCACCGGCAAATAATAGTGGCAGGGTATGATACCCTCGTGACCGGTCCACCGTCTATAATAGTGGCAGGACATGGCCCTCGTGACCGTTCCACCGGCTATAATAGTGGGGTTCCCGCACTCACACGGACTATTAAAGAATATGTATGGAATGAACATATTATTAATGAGAATAAAGAATAAGTCTAATTTGACCATGGCCAGCTTTTATTATATGTATTACCACATGCTGCTTATGTGCATAATGAGTCACTTTATATTTCGGTTATACCACGCTTATATGTTAAATGGGATGTTGCATATGTTTTATATGTTACTATGAGTGTGTGGCAAGATTCATGTTGTGGGTTGTGAGTATGTAGGATATTGTATTAACGTATTGTACTATAATTTAATACACACTTGATGATATCTCTCCTATAAGGTAGGGTAGTGAGACTTACTCAGTATTGGACCCGTACTGATACTACACTGGTTGAATGGGTCCTGTGATGATCCACCGATGGTGGGGAGCAGACCTCTTGTGCAGGTTTAAGATCGGATTGTGTTTTGGGGTGGAAGGCCTGACTTGAGTGAGTAGGCAATCCGGATATTGATCCTTCGGGATTTGTTTTTGTTTAGCTGTATTTTGTATTACATTCCTGTTTTGAGAAACATATTCTAGGGTTATAATCCTAAATCGTATTCTAACTTCTGTTTGACTTACCTCTTGTTAAGGATTTATTTTAAATGTTGTCTTGCGTTTTTGATACTTTGTACTAAAGGTTGATCGGATATAGCCTTAGCACTTAGTACTGGAACGGTAGGAGTGAACCAGTCTGGTACTAAGTGTGGCGGTAATACCCCCGAGTTTACGGTTTTATCCTTTGCTTCCGCTAAACCTTTTGATTTTAAACAAAATTTTTCAGTAGTAAATTTGGGGGTGTTACATTAGCATAGAATGTTAAGTAGGTAATCATTTCCGACCATCTTTTGATCAAGCTAATTATCTTGCTAATAATGTGAACATGCATAATAATCCTCACTTAAACATATATAATCTAGGGTAGAGGAGCCATCTAAAATTTAGTTGAAGAAATGATAATCTGGTAAGTCCCCATATATTTCCACTATAAAGACCTATTCCACTTGCTCCAATGCCACCATAGAAACCATAGAAGTCTTCCTTAAAAGAAATGATGAGCAAGTTCATTAACACTACAGAGGCACATTTCCAAAATGAAGAAGCCTCAATCAAGAACTTAGAAGTACATATTGGGCAATTAGCTAATGCAATTTCATTAAGGAGTGGGAAGATGTTACTCAAGCCACAACCTTAAGAGGTAAAGAAAGAAGAGGAAAATTCTTCAAAATTAGTGTGGAAGTCATAAGAAGAGGTAACTAATACCCCATTTCAAGAGATATAACTGTATGTCCCTCTTTATAGATTTCCTAGAAAGATAGTCCAAGGTAAACTATATGCACAATTTGGTAAATTTCTAGATATTTTGAAAAAGGTGCATATTATTTTTGTTATTAACTGATATTGTGAGGCATATGCCTAACTATACCAAATTTTGTACGGATATTCCTACTCATAAAAGGTAGTTACAAGATTATCATACCATTAGACTTAAGGAGAACTATTATGCTCTTATACAAAATAAATTACCCCATAAACTGAAAGATCTAGGAAATTTTACTATTCCTTATGTGATTAGTAATGTTATATTTAACAAAGTGCTATATGACTTATGTACTAGCATAAATTTGATGCCTTTGTTCATTTTTAAGCATTTGGGTTAGGAGAACCAAAACCCACTTTTTTAAGCATAAAGTTAGTTTTTTGGTAAACCATTCTCAGCCATGACAAGAATTTTAATTGATATCCAAGGGTAAGTTGATTCTTCAGTTATTTGGTGAGGAAGTTACATTTTATATCTTTAAAAGCATGAAACAACTGGTTGATGACAACACTTTCTATAGCATTAATATATTAGATGATGTGTTTGTTGATGGATTTCAATCAAGGGTAGCACAGGATCCTTGAGAAGGATGTTTTGTGCACTCTCATGAGCTTGAAGAAAATGGATTCAAAGTGATTCAACCCAAAGTACACTTAAAATTACTACGAAAAAGGTAGTGAAGGAAAAGGTAACTAAATTGGTTGAGGCAGGTATGATCTATTTCATCTCTAATACGGATAATGATGAGTTGTTTCCATCTATAGTTCTTATAAGATCATGTGCTTATATTAACTTTAGAAACTTCTATAGGCATCAAATAAATAGGAATAAGAGTGGAGAGTTTGAGATCCTCAAACCATCATACACTTATTAGATCTCGGTTGATTGGGAATAATGTCAAGCTAATGACTATAAACAAGCACTTCTTGTGAGGCAACCCAAGTGTGTGTTTTATCTATTCTTTTCCTATGGATTTTTTTTTGATTTACTAGGCATTTTGATTTTTTTTAATTTAAAAATGCACATGTTTATGAAGAAACCATAGTGTATAAGGACATATAAATTTAACATTTGGAGGTAACATGAACAAAGCACTTGTGAGGTAACATAAAGTGGGGACATGTTTCATGACATACGCTGAGTTAGGATAGAAATATGAACTTCTTCACTAATATTTTTATAGTATTTTAATCACCTTTTAGGTACCTTATGTATGCTCTCGCTATTATCGAATTCCCTTACCTCCGTTGTGTGGATTAATTGTTAATTGTGGGAAATGTCCATGATAAGTGTGAGGGAGTTTTGGTTCACTTTTATGTTTTATTTATTTTTTATATGTTTATTATTTTAGGTTTTGTTTTAGTTGAGTTTCTTCTTCTTATTTTTTTGTTGAGTCTTAGGAGTTGTTAACTAGTAAGTGATGAACGTATCTTTAAAATCATACTAAAAGAAGATCACAAAGCTAAGATAAATCAAGTGGAGAATTTTGTATTAATTTTAATGTAGGGAGCACATTTTTATATGATTAAATTTTAATGGAAAGAGAAAATGTATGATCTTCCAGCCATCTACATGGTATTTTAAGATTCATCACAACCCATAGTGAGATTTTGAGCCATATATGTCCTCTAGTCTAAAAATTTCACGTAAAATAATATATTTACCTTTTATTGGCTTCATTTTTCATTGTAAACCTCATATGTAATAATTTGTTTTTATCAAATCACTTGCCATATATCTTGTAATAGACTATAGAGATTACTAAAACTTGTTGATATTCTAATCTAAGCTTTTAAGTCATAACCACCCTCAGATTTACCACCACATAACCAGATAGCCTTCTACCTCATTTTTTATGTACATGAGTTGTACACTCATTTTTTAATCCCTTTGAGCCTTTTACATTGACATTTATTTTTTCATCACCCACATTTATCTTAATCAAACCTATAACACACCTCTACCCATATTCTAAAAACTAGTAGAAGTTTTGATGAGAATTACAAAAGTGATTCAATGTTGTATGCAAAGACAGTATTAAAGAGAATGAAAAAGAATAATTGTGGGAGAGGTAAGAAAAAGATATAAAAAAAAGATAAAAAAATATAAAAATAAGAGAAAGATTAGTTTACCTCCTTTATTTTATTTGGAAGGGAAGTGGTGAAAATGATTTGAAAGCCTAACATGAAGATATTTGGCCTATGTGAATCTGTGTTATGTAATTAAGAGATCCCTTTATTTATAAGAAGTCTCTACATGAGCATGATTCTACTAGGTTTTAGGATATTTTATTGAATCCTTATTTCTCTTTTCTTCACTAAACCCTTAAACCTATCCCTGTTACAACCCTAATGAAGTCCTTATTAATTCTTGAGATGGGTAACCTTGATGTATTAAAAGTTAAACACATCAGTCAAGCATACGGTTTAGTCCATTTAGTAGGTATTTGATATTCTTTCATGAGGATTTTATCTACAAAATATAAGCCTTCCTTGTTGATAAATATTAGTTACTTGTTATTTTCTTACTTCACATATCTTACTATACTTATACATATATATCCATGAATATAAGATAAAAGTAAAAAAAAAAGGAGGGTATATCTTTGTGAGGATGGATCTAGATGCGAGTAAGGCATGGTTAGGCTTTCGATCATTATTATTATTCTGTTCCTATTTATTATATGTATTTGTGAACCACATGTTGGAATTAACTCCTTAAAATATTTTGGTATTAAATCTTGGTTAAATACTAATCTTGGTGTTGTGAAAGTAAAATATTCTAATATAACATTAGTTAAAGGTTTTATACGTGTATTTTTCAAATTTATGTAATTTTTGTGTGATTTTGTGGGTATACTGTTTGCAAAACCAACATGAGACATAACTCATCCTATAAGGGTAACATAAGGGTTTAGAGGTCTTATCCCATATGTTATGTGTAATACCCCAAAATTTTCGAAAACCTATATTTTAATAAATTACTTTTATTTGGAATAAAATTTGCTTTAGATTATTTATTTTAATTATTTTATGGATTTTGGAGTATGTAAATTTGGATAAGAGTATTTAATAAATTAAAAATAAATATTTTGCTATTTATCATATTTTTTTATTTAAATAATTTTCCAAACTAATATTTTACCCACTTTATCCTTTTTAAATTAATATTTTAGATTAAAATAAATTAAATTATTAAATTAAATAAATTACCAAGAATATTATATTTTATGATTTTATACATTAAATTAAATTATTTTCCCTATTTTTCCATCCCCCTTTTTACCCTTTTTCCCTTTTTCCTCTTTCTTCTTTTCTTTTTTCTTTTTCCTTCCTCCCTCGGGTTGCCTTGCCAGGCCAACCCTCTCCCCCGCACGATTGGGCCAGGCCACTCCCCCCTTGCGCGCCGTCCATCTCCCCAGCCCTCCTCCTTCCTTTATTTTCTTCTCCCTAGACCGGCCGGCTCCCTTCTTTTTTTGTGCCGGTCCAGCCGCCCCGTCCCTTTCTTCTTCTCCTTTCTTCCTCCTCCCACGCCCGACTCTTCTGCCATTGTCGAGCGCCGACTGCCACCCTACACCTGCCACCACCACCTGCTCCCTCTCCCTCTCTCTCTTCCCCCGTCATTTTCCTTCCCATTTCGAGCCAAACCGGCCCTTGGACCACACCCTGCGTGCCCCGGTTCTTCCCTTCTTCTTCCCTCTTTTCCCCTGCCACCCGACCAGCCCTGCCACCATCTGCAGCACCGATCGCCAACCCCTACCCCTCTCTTCTCCCCCCTTCCTTTTCTTCACCACCCCAGCTCCCTTCTGCCCCACTTTCGAGCCTTTTCTCTTCCCCGAGCTCCCTCCTCTCTCCTTCCTTCTTCCCCACTTTTCTTCCTCGTTTTTTTTATCACCGCCAGCCTCCGCCGCCTGAACCACCAAGCCCAGCCCCTGCGCCGCCTTCTGCCACCGCCTATTACCATCCTGCACCACCACGCCGCCCTTCGAGCCCTGCACTTCCTCCCTTCTCCTCCTCTTCCTTTTTCTCCCCAGTTTTTCCCCTTACCGCCGAGCCACCTGCAACCGCCTCTAACGCCGCCGTCCGGCAACCTCTGCTGCCACCCAACCCACCGTTTGACACCCTGCAACCCCCTCTACAACCGCCATGTCTTAGTTGGCCGAAACCAACTCTTGCACCCCTCCATTTTCCCCTCTCCTTTTCCTTCCTTCACAACCCCTTTCCCTCGACCCATCTTGGCAGCCACCTTCGCCGCCTCTCCGCCGTCGTCTCCGCCGCCTTGAAACCACCCTTAGCCTCCACCTACAACCCCTCTTCGCTTCTGCACCATTCACTTGCCTTAGAACCTCCCCCAACCATCTTCTTTTCTAGCCTAAATACCCTAACCCGAAAATAATGTATTTTGCTCCCTTCACCCTCTTTGAGCCTTTTTCCCCTATGGTTTTTGCATGAAACTCACGCTGCCCATGCACCATGAGCTCCCCCTTGTTTTGGATTTAATTTGGAAAAGTTTTGAGGTATATCCAGATTTAATTAAAGTGTATTATTATTAAATAAATTTGTTTTATAAATTTTTATCCTTTTTAACTTCTTATTTATAACAAATATGATGGATATTATTTTTAGGTGTTGAGTTGCTAATTATGCTTGGTAAGATTTGATATTTTGCGGGATTAAGGTAACCGTTAATCCTCCCTTAAATATATGGAAAAACGCATGCTAGCACATTTAGGGTTTAGTATGATTTTATGCATGTTTTGTATGCTTAGCATGATATGTTTATGGTTTCTTATATTGTTTGTTAAAAAGAAAAAGCATGATAACTTTTGTGCCATATGTAGGTATGTTAAATAAAGAAGGAGTTGGAATATGGATAGAAATGTTGAATACTTGTTTATGATGTACCATGTTGTTAATGCATGAATAATGTTATTGTTTAAGGGTATTTTAGTAATTATGCTTATGAGGTATATAAATCAATGTGTGTAGTTGCTAATGAGTATTATGTTGAAAAATGACAAGTTGGTGGACTTAGATGATAAAAATGAAGTATTAATATCATTATTTTATGTAGTGTTAGTAAATTCATAAAAATGGTGAATAAAGGGGGTTGAGTGGAAATTTTATAAGTGAAAAGGGTATTTCGGTAATTTTTGAGATAAAAGAATAATATGGAAATTTTATGATTAAATGGTTAAATGATAATTTACAAGTAAAGGATAAAATTGTAAGTTGTGAGAAAGAAGGGTAAAATGGTAATTTTGGAGTAGGGGTAAAATAGTAATTTTGGATGAAGGAGGGCATTATGGTAATTTTGGGGGTAAAGGGGCAAAATCGTAATTTCACCAGTAAAGGGTAATATGGTAAATTTTATAAGTGAATGGTGAAGTGGTAATTTATAAGTAAAGGGGTAATATGGTAATTTGGGAACGAAGGGCAAAATGGTAATTATGTATGGAAAGATAAAGATGGTAATCTTGGATGTGAAAGGGTAAAATAGTAATTTGTAAAGTAAAAGATGTATGGTGGTAATTTTCATAAATAAAAGGATATTATGGTAAAATTGGATGTAAGGGGTAAAATGGTAATTTTGTAAATAAAAGGATATTATGGTAAACTTGGGAGTAAGGGGTAAAATGGTAATTTTGTAAATAAAAGGATATTATGGTAAACTTGGGAGTAAGGGGTAACTTGGTAATTATGATAACGACAAAAGATAATTCAGCGATTAAATTATGATTGTAGAAGGGCAATTGGATAAGTATGATACTATAGAAGGGTAATTTGGTAAATTAACCAATTAAACGGCATTATGGTAATTTTAGTAATGGAGAAGGGTAATATAGTAATTTTGATTACGAAAAAGGGTAAATTAATATTTGTAATTATGAAGAAGGGTAATTTGGGATTTATAATGATTAAAAAAGGGTAAATGGCAATTAAAATAATTGAGAGGGGTAAAATGGTAATTATGATAAAGGAGGAGGGTAATTTGGTAATTCATCCAACTGAAGGGGCAATTTGGTAATTTAGCCATTAAAGGGTAAAGTGATAATTATTTAACCAACTAAGGGGGCAAAATTGTAATCATGATAATGAAGGAGGGTAATGTAGTAGTTTATCCAACTCAAGGGCAATTTAGTAATTATAACAAAGGAGAAGGGCGATTTGGTAATATAACCAACCAAAAGGGAAATATGATAAGTGTAGTAATTATGAGGGGTGAATGGTGGTCTAAAAAGTGTAGGAGACAATTTGGTAATCTAAAGTGGACAAGGGGTAATTTGGTAATTATGCAACCTTAAGGGTAATGTGGTAATTTATCAAGTAAGGAATGGATACTTAACAATTATATAAGTAAAGGGCAAATGAGTAGTTTGTACCTAAAATGTCTTTGGAATTGTGGACCTTTATTATATGATTAAATAATACTGATTAGCCAAGTAAGAGTATTTGATAATTAGGATGGCCTTAATGGTTTCTCTGTGATATTCTGGATAATCATCTGAATAAGAAATGATTAATGATATCAGAACGATTGAAAGTGAATAAGTATCGGATTATCGTGCTTTTCGTGATCACCTTAAATAAGACACTATTACTTAAAGTGAAAGACCTCGAGATCGGGAATGGTGACTCCTTAGGGGTCGCTACCCTAAGGACGTGGTTTAGTCCACGATTATTCTGGTATTTGCTGGTGTGCCTTTGTACCCCAGCCAGGCCCTATATCTTACTCTTCCTAGCTCTACGGACCTAGTTAGGGGGTATGCATACTTATGGATTAGGTGTCCTTGTCGGTAGGGTACTGAGTTAGCTTTATGCACCAGTACGACCAGGGTACCTTTGCGTCCTTGGGTTCATGGTTGAAGGGTACTGAATAGCTGATATGCACCGGTACGACCGGTGTACCTTTGCGTCCCGGGTTATCGATCTCCCATTCGAGGCAAATAAATATGATTGATGTGCTGATTTAAGAAAAGGAAAGACACTATTATCGAAAGTGAAATATTAATGTGCCGGGCCCAGATGATTATGATATTGAGTACCGGTCCACCGGTTATAATAGTGGCCAGGAGCGTTGTGCCCTGGATGATGAGTTATATGTATCCCGGTCCACCGGTTATAATAGTGGCCAGGAGCGTTGTGCCCTGGATGATGATTCTTATATATCCCGGTCCACCGGTTATAATAGTGGCCAGGAGCGTTGTGCCCTGGATGATGAGTTATCTGTATTCCGGTCCACCGGCAATAATAGTGGGGGTCCCGAGCTCAATAAAATCAGTTATGTATGTGAATAAGGTTATGGAAAAATACTAATCACTTATAGTGGAACACCATATGAGTCGGGGCCAGACCGGTCCACCGGCAAATAATAGTGGTCAGGTGCGTTCTGCCCTATGTGTTTATCTTCCGGTCCACCGGCAATAATAGTGGTCAGAGGCGTTCTGCCCTGAGTGTATACCTTCCAGTCCACCGACTATAATAGTGGGGTTCTCATACTCACATGGATATAAAATATGATATTGATGGATTAATGACGGAATAATGGCTTAAGGCCCAAAGTATCGATCGTGACTTATAAAGTATTATGTTTGTTATTCTTATGTATGCACCTCTCATTATTTCTGTGTGTAGCTTGCTTTATGTGTCGTATGCGGGCCTGTCTTTAAGTGTGGTATTAAAGGGTTACTCAGTACCGTAGTACTAAAGGGATTCCCTTTATGGGGCCCCTGCCTATTCAATGGGTAGTGCCCTTGCAGGTATTTTCAGGTGCTACTCAAGTGGGTTACGGGAAGGAGAGTGAGGAATTTTCCGGTATCATGGCTTTTTCTCTTTCTCATCTAAATTCTTGGTTTTAAATGTTAACGTTGTTAAAGTAACCACCATTGGTGGATTTTATTCCTGAAAATGATTTGATGCGCTACTCTGATTTAAATATGTTAAAGTTCTTGCAATTTACTCTGATTTATGCATGTTGAATGTCTTTTGAATTGTATTTCATTTTCTTAGCCTTAGCACTTATTACTGGAACGGTATGAGTGAACCAGTCGGGTACTAAGTGTGGCGGTAATACTCCCAAAGTTCACATTTTATTTTTCTGCTTCTGCTATTATCTTTTAATAAAACGAAATTTTTCAGTAGTGAATTTT
Source organism: Tamarix austromongolica (assembly GCA_039764185.1). Lineage (NCBI taxonomy): Eukaryota > Viridiplantae > Streptophyta > Magnoliopsida > Caryophyllales > Tamaricaceae > Tamarix > Tamarix austromongolica. The sequence continues at coordinate 124,669,746 of CM077809.1, forward strand.
GGGGGTGTTACATTATGTGCAATCATAAGACCAGCAAAAGTGGTTAGTTAGTTCTATTTATATTTTTATTTTTGGAGGCATGTCTTGCTTGAAAACAAGTAAGAAATTAAGTATGGGGTGTTTATGAACAAATATATTTACATATGTTATGCCCTTATACTTTAAGCTATTGTTTATTTATGTGAATAATATGTGAGGTTATTTATATAATTTTTAATTATTTGCTTAATTTATAATGATATCATGCATTTAACTAATTTGGAACTTAAAGTTTTTTTTTTGATTTTGATAACTTACCATATTTTGACCATAAATTTTATATACAACCATGATTTTAGTTCATTCAAATTTTGGTGAAAAGATAAAAGTGAGATCTACAACTTCTATATCTAGTGTAGTTTTCTAAATATGATCATATATAGGTCATAAATTAACTTGATGTTGTAGTTGTAATATGAACAACTTGTTTGGAAAGTTTTTATGGGACTTGAAGATTTCTATTTTTTTTTTCTTTCCTTTCTATCACTTACACAAGCCCACAGGAGAATAATTTATTTTATCTATAGCAAAAATACATAGAAGCATAAGATAGAAGAAAAAGGTAGAAGAAATAAAATGATATGTGTCTAACTTATCAACTAATTTTTTTTCAATATTCTACAAAACAAAATAATAAGAGATCTCCACTGTGCATGTATATGTATGTGTGTGTGTGGGAGAGAGAGAGACCTATAAATATAAATATGGGAGGGAATGAAGAAATGGAGCAACTGGTAGTAGAAGGAGAAAGCCGAAGAAAAAAATAAGACACAAAAGGCACAAGTGCCATCAATTGTAGCGATTAAAGAACAGATAACAACACAACACCAAAGCTAAGGAGGAAACATTCTTGCGTCTGTGACCATCATGTTGTATAGTATTATTTTCTTAATTCTTATTTCGAATCTAAAGTGATGTAATTTTATATTCAAATATTCTCAGGTTCAATATTTTATATATGATTTATAGTTTTTAATTAATTGAATTATTTTTATTTTTATAAATAGCATGATATAATTTTCTTTTATCAAGGATATGGTGAAACCCTACTCTTTATATTGATAGATTAATTAATTACTTGATTAATATATTACTCTATATATTTTATGCTATAATTTTAGATTATGTCTAATTAATAGGATGGTCACCTTTAATGAGCATTTAATAAGTTGAGAAAAAATGTGAGAGTGGATTCTTCGCTTTGAGTTGAATAACATAAATAGGAATTGAATAGGCTGTGAGAATAAGTATATGATTTCTAAAACAATAGGGAAGTATAATTAATTAATTAAACCTAGAGTATCGTCTTTTCTTTAAATCATTTGACTAGGCATAGTGAGACTGATAATTAGCAATAGAATTATATAGCTCAAAAGAGTGTATTAGTTAAGTATTCTCATTAGCACATAGCTAGTAGTTGAAAAGATCATGTAATTGATTAATTGGTCATTATAATTGAATAATGATATATATAGATTCCGTGGTAGTTTTTATTAATTGATTTTACCTTTATTAGCTTTTATTTGATTTGTTTTTTGTTTAATTTAGTTGATTTGAAATTTGTAGTTTAGATTTAGTTATTTCTTTATTTGATTTTGATCACCTAGGTCTAAAGAGAGTAATCAGAATCTTTGTGTCATCATTAAGTCTCTATGGGAATGATGATTCTATACTTTTAGTGCCATGTATTACTTGTGACCAGTATACTTGCCGATAGGTATATTTAGTCAACATTAGCAAACTCTTAGATTTGATTTCTGTAATTGAATTTTGTTAACTCTCTCTTCTATCTATATTATTATTCTCATCATTTTTATCATTAGTATTGTTAAATTAATAGTAAAGCATGCATCTCTTATTAGTTGTTCTATTTTATCTTGCATCATGCATAAGTTAGGTGATGAACACATCTCTCTCATGGTTGATGTGACTATAACATTTCCTAGTTTTTATTTTATAATTCTTTTGTATTATTTTTAAAATATTTTTTTATTTAAAATTTGGAGGTGTTACATGTTGGTGTCATATCCTATGGTTTTAAATTCTAATGTTGCTTTGCAAAAACAAATTTCTTCGACCTCATTGGAGCTTATAGAATATGGTTTGGATTGTGAGTTGGCTTTAAATTTCCTAGGTAGAACTAACTTTTAGCTTTATGTGCAATGTGCTACCTCCATGTGTAACACCCCCATTTTTTAAAACCAATCCACTAAAAAAAATAAGGAAAATATATGCGAAAGCTAACTACAATGACGGTATTACCATCATAATTAGTGTAAGTAGACACCTCTATTCTACTTACACTAGATTCTAAGGCTAGATAAAATAAGAAAATACATCATACTTTTATTATCTCAACTAAAGAAGAAGAAGAATAAGAAAAATAGGATATTAAATCTATAGTCTTGAAGATGGTTTCATATTTTGATGAATCAATTGAAGATCTTGATGAATTGATTGAAGATGTGAATAGGATTAGTGGGATATATAGAACATAAGATTCAACACTAGAGGAGAAAGAAAATTAGAAGTTTAGCTATTAAGGTTTTATGTGATGGGCTTTTAGAATAGAAAAATATAATAAATTCGCGCAAGTAAATTATGACCTAAATTGATTGATATTTTTCACTAAGCTTCGTTAAGATAATGGAAAAACTCAAAAAATAAAAATTATAGACATTGAAGTTATCTTTCTATGTGAAAATAATTGTTCAATTTTGTCATTAAATGAAAATATTAAAAATAAATTACTAATTGTTAGACACAATTGAAAAAAAAAACTAGATAAAAGAAAGATTTGTTATATAATATCATTAAAGATAATTAGTAGATAATAATTACAGATACTAAGGAATAAAGAAAAGATAAAACTTTATGATATATTATAAAAATGTGTTTCTCTCTAGAATATTTTAACCAACAACAAAAATAATGTAAGATTTAATTATATGAATACATAAATGAATTTCTAAATCAATAAATTAAATTCGCTAACTAGTTAATTAAAAATTTTATTTTAATGATCACACCTCATGCCATAAATAAGGTAGGCATCTTATTATTTTAATTACTTACTCTCTTTTTCCAAAAATTGTCTGTATATTAAATTATTATTTTACCTTTTTACTATTTCTTATAAAATGGTTTAAAATATCTTTTTGAATTGTAGAAAATGTCACACCACTAGTATAACAAGCTTTGACATATTTTTAACACATTATCACATGAAAATAACTATTTTGTAAAAATACTAACTTTTGGATTATAAAAAGCATTATAAAAATAATAGTTTTTCTTAAAACTTTTAAAATTAAAAAGAGAGTTTTTCTTTTACATTAAAATTAATAAAAATAAATAAATATAATAAAACTTCAATTCCAAAAATGAGGTATTACATCATAATAAAATTTTAAGTAATGATCACCAAAAGAGTAAATTAAAAGGTTTAAAATTATGCAGTATTACACCATATGTATTAACTACGTAGTTGATAGTTGGTCTTTTTTACAATATGTGTATTATGGGGTCTTTTTCAACTATGTAGCTAAAAACTGTCATCTCAAGCATATCATGGATACAATTGGGCTTGCTTATAGTAGGAAATTCAATATGAGAAAGCTCTACAACCACCACCACAACTACCACCACCTCCATTTTTTATGCCATCATTGAAGAGCAAGCTTTATAGGGTTAATCATCATCTCCCATCAATATTTGAGGGTTAAGAGGGCCCAAATATTTTGGAACATTGGGTGAACAATTTTGAGAAGGTTTTTATGGCTAGTGACTTCCCAAAAGTTAAGTGAGTGGATATTGGAGTGTTTCACTTTTAGGGTCATGTTGGCGAGTAGTGGAGAGGTTAACAATTGAGGGGAGACCCTATAGATTAGTGGGAGGCTTTATGGAGATGATTTGGGCAAGTTTCTAGCCTATTCACCTTAGGATGGCAGAGTAGAATGAATCCATATCTTTATGTTAGCGTATTATAGCCACTACATAGATCTAGTTCATTTTACTCTAGTGGTTGATGTTGATGAGATGATGAAGGTTCACTAGTTTTAGTTGGGACTGAGCCTAAGACTTCATGATATTTTGGTGGGGAGTCGTGCATAGGACTTGTAGGCATATATAACTATGCCTTGAAGCATCATTAATTGCGCAAGCCCATAGCACTTAGTCTAAGGACAAGTAGAGGTTTGAGGGTGATCAGCGCTAGGGTGTAGAGAAGTAGTTTCAAACCATAGATAGTCACTAATTAGGGTTTATACCTTGTCATAGAAGGTAGTTGAGTCAGCCGATAGTGAGGCTCATCATACGTCAACAATGTGGGAAGAACCACTTGAAGATGAATTATGCTAGGAAATTGGTTCATTGTCATGGATATGGTAGGATGGGGCACCGATCATTTGAGTGTTATGCCATCAAGGGTAGTGTCCTACAAGGGTATGCATTTTGGGTATGGTGGCTCAAACACCACTAGTTTAAAGGGTTATCCCAATAGAGAGTGGATCTTTAAGACTACTTATAGCAGAGGTTTTAGAGACCTATGATTTTTAGCAAGGGAAGGGATTAGGTAATGTTGCAAGAAAACCTCTAGGTAGTCATTTGAATGTGATGAGTTAGTCAAAAGCTGATAAGAAAGCAAATGTAGTCATGGGTACGTTTATGGCTTCTTCCTTTCCTACATATGTATTGTTTGACTAGCATTTGTATTATTTTGTATCTACAACCTTTGTAGTTAGGATATTTATAGTTCCTTATGATAGGATATAGACTTCTCTTGTGCTTTTGTGTGAGGACAAACATCCATTTATTGGGTTGTATAAATATGTGGACTTAATTATTAGTAGAGTTGGACTTCTAGTAGACCTCATAGATCTTGATCTTCATGAATTTGATGTAATCCTAAGGATAGATATGATCTTGAGATATAGAGCTATGATCAAATGCACACAGGAGTGTGTGGTCCTTAAGGGACCAAAGGATGGTAGGGTCTATTACCGAAGATGCAAGCCTAGACCTATAGTGCGGATGGTGTTTATTGTTGTGTTAGGTATGTTGGTATGGAAAGGGTATCCACTCTACTTATATAGTTATCAATATCTAGGTGTTGAGGAGCCATCAATTGAGGATATCCCAGTGATATAATATTTTCTTGACACATTTCCCTATGAGATATCAGATATGCTACCAGTGAAATGCCCCAAAACCCTAATTTTAAGAATCTAGCTAATTAAGGATTTATTTTAGAAAAAAACTAAATTCATTATTTTTATTAAAATAAAAGGAATTTAATTAAGGAAAATAATAAATATTTTAATCAGGAAAATTTTGGGTATTTTGCTAATTAAAATGGAATTTAGGTAAAATCTTTCAAAAATCATAATTTAGCCTAAAAAGGATATTATTATTTTATTTAAATATTATTATGTTTAAATATCCCAAATATCCAAATTATTTTAATTATTCTAGCCCACCTATTTTTCTTTTTCCCTTTTTCCTTTTTCCTTTTTCCTTTTTCCTTTTTCCTTTTTCTTTCTTTCTTTTCTTTCTTTTTCTTCTCTTTTTCCTTCTTCTTCTTTTCTTTGTTCTTATTTTATCCACCCCGACCTGGGCCTGTCTTCCCACAGCCCAAAAATGTCTCTTCTTTTCTCCTTTGGCATGGCCCAAGCCAAAATGCTACATTTTGTTTTAAGTTTCCCCTTGTCACTAGTCCGGTCTTCTTTTCTTTCTTTTTTTTCCCCAGCCGTTGGTCCACGTGTCTTCTTCCTCCTTCCTTCATCTTCCCTCCGTCAACCTGCAACGTTGCCCCAGCTCCCTGGTTTTTCACCGCCAATCACGTCGTTGATCCAACCAATTTCTCCTCTCACTCCCCTAATAACACGCCTGCACTTTGACCCAACCCACTGTCCTCTTTTCTCGCACACGACCCTCTCTTTCCTGCGCAACTACCTTTGCCACATTTAAATTTTTGCCGGCCAACCATTGTTGCCGATGAACCCTAACCTACCTGCCCCGATTCTCCCATCTCCTCTCTAACCTTATCTCTCCTTTAATTCTATAAATACCTCCTTACCAGCCCTCGAATCGAGTTTTGTTTTTGAACCTAGAAAAATCATCCCTTTTTGCCGCCGCCCTTTCAAACACCGGCCCCATCGTCGGCCAACACCGCTGCCCATTCTGCCCACCTAAGTACTCCCTACACCGCCCTCTAACTAACTACACCACCCATCTCCCTCGATTTGCCCTACAAAAGCCACCCCAATCGTGCAAAGTTTCCTTCTCAATCAACCACTTCTCCGCCCCTACCACCCTTCACACCACCGTCCACCACCACTAACCCAAGATGGAACCCTAAACCCTCTCAACCCTTTTACCCTATTTATACACACCACTACAGTAAACACGGGATATATAGACGTTTAATTAGGGACGGTTTATGGTACCGTCGTTTGCGGGAAAAAAACCATTAAAATTAGCGACGGTTTTAAACCGTCGGTATATTAGCGACGGTTTTAAACCATCGGTAAATTAGCGAAATGGTGTAATTTAGCGACGGTTTTAAACCATCGCTAATATACCGACAGTTTAAAACCGTCGGTATAATTTTAACCCAAAACTTAACCCGCCGATTGAAAATTTCAGCTTCTTCCCCCTGTCTGCGTTATTTTCCCTCCCCATTCTTCTCTTGGTTGATGTGTGTCTTCTTCCGCGCGTCCTTGTTCCCATTTTCCTTCTTTAATTCCTTGCTCCGGTGAATAGTGAGACGCACGCCGCGCGCCGTCCTTCTTCAATCGCCGCCGCGCATCAGCCTTGGTTCTTCCGTTGCCGCCGCATGTTCCTTCTCCTGTCGCCGCTGTTAATTGGTTAAGAATTGCTTCATCCGTTCTTCTCCTGTGCAAGGTATGTTCAAGGCCCAAATTTTACTTTCCTGCTGCTGTTAATTATTCCTGATTGTGAGGCAACTAGTTATGATTCCTGCAATTAGTTTTTGAGCCAACTAGTTATGATTCCTGCAATTAGTTTTTGACCAACCTTGTTTTGCAATTAGTCCTGATTGTTTTGCAATGTATAAACTTTCTTTATTTGCTAATATGGTATAATTTATAAGATAGGAAGAAATTTGCCTGTGATTATATATAATTGAACAAATTTATGCTATATATATTAAAAAGTGGAGGCTTAAATGTTGCTGTAATTAGGTTAGCAAGACTTCAATTAAGGTTATTTGGGAAAGTTAATAGTGCTAGTAGTGTTGCAGGGTAGAAGGCAACACTTAGACTGGAATTGGGATTTTTAATTTTTATTATTTGTGTGGCTTGATTCTATACCTTTTCTGATAATTATTTCAATACAAATTAAAGTAGTTCCAACTTCCAAGTGAATTACCTTGGCAAATTTGAGTATGATTTGTGGATGAGAGGGCATTGGTCTAAGTACAACAGTGGGACAATTAAATTGACAATGGCTTTCATATTTTGAGCCTTTTGATACACAAGGGAGTAGTGTGAAGATAGAAAAAACATAGGACTTACGACATGAAAACCCAATTACTATAGAAATTATGTTTTTTGGTTATCAAATTATACTTGTTGCAAATCCTAAACACAATCTTATTATCCTGCAGTACCTTAAATAATTAGATATTCTGGTTTGTGTGCAATTTTCAATTTTCCTCTTTACTTACTGAATTGTGAGTCCTTGTTTTATGTTAATTTTACTGAATTTTCCTCTTTACTACAAATTTATGCAAGATCTTCTTTGGCAATAAAATTACCTAGTGGAATAAACTTGTAAGCTAAACATAAAAGACTTGTTAAGTTGCATTATGCTGGAATATTATGATGATGATTAATGTACTTAGTATAATTATGAATGTAAGTAATATAATTAATTATTAATTTTTTATAATTATGAATATAATATCAAGATTTCCCTTTTAGTTTGTCATTGTTGAGTGACTTCAATCTTCTTCTCTACATTCTCAATTTGAGTAGCATTTCCTGCATAATATATTTATATTAATAATTGATATCATTTGAAATGCCCAGGTAAATTGGGAATATATTTTATCATGGATAAAAGTTGGATAAATTTAAATAGGACCAGTACCGAGTTTCTTGCGGGATTTGATAATTTTTTAAAGCTTGCAACTTCTAAGGCAGCTATAAACGGAAAGATATGGTGCCCTTATCGAAAGTGTTATAATAGATATCGTTATCCAGCTGATTTTGTCACCGGTCATGTTATGAAGAATGGCTTTCTAAAAAATTACACCAATTGGGTTCTTCATGGGGAACCAATATGGGAACCGGCTAATGATGTGTCTACTAGTATGGATGACATTAGGCCAAATGTTGAGGATAGAGATCAAATTCCTGCACTTGTGAGGGATGCATTTGGAGTATTAGATGAAGGAATTGAAAATCCTGCCATTGAATCTTCTAGTCCACTTCAACCAAGATTCAATGATGATTCCCATGGTTATGATAATTTACCTGAAAACCAACCTATGAACACTCCTAGTGATGAAGAGGTTCGCTATCATAGGTTGTTGAAGCAATGTGAGGAAGAATTATATCCCGGGTGCAATAATTATTTGAAACTATCATTCATTTTGCACTTGTGCCATTTGAAAAGCATGAACGGTTGGTCTTCGAAGTCTTTTACTATGCTTCTTGAATTGATGTCCAATGCATTTCCTATGGTGTGTCCATTTCCATCTTCTTGGTATGAAGCAAAAAGGTTGATAAATGAATTAGGTCTTAGATATGAAAAGATTGATGCATGTCCAAATGATTGCATGTTATATTGGGATGATGGAAGAAATGATAGGACAATGTTAGACAATTGTTTGGTGTGTAATACTTCACGTTGGGAGAATCCGATTGAAATGGATTGCATCGATGAGGGTGAGCGAGATCCTAATAGAAGGAAAAAACCAAGGAAAGTTCTATTGTACTTTCCATTGATTCCAAGGCTGAAAAGAATATACATGTCATCGAAGATGGCCATGGATATGAGATGGCATGATAGAGATCGTGTGAACGATGGAAAATTAAGACATCCGGCTGATGGTTTAGCATGGAAAGATATTGATGCTCGTTATCCTAATTTTTCTCTCGATCCTCGCAATATTCGTCTTGGACTTGCTAGTGATGGTTTTAATCCATTTCGGACATTGAGCACGAATCATAGCACTTGGCCTGTTATTCTAGTTCCTTATAAACTCCCACCGTGGATGTGTATGAAACAATCATCATTTATTTTGTCGATGATTATACCAGGGCAAAAGGGGCCAGGTAATGACATTGATGTGTATTTACAACCTCTCATATATGAGTTAAAGAAGTTATGGGATGGTGTCAATGCATTTGATGCAGCTTCTAAGCAAAACTTCCGATTACGAGCTGCTCTGATATGGACTATAAATGATTTTCCAGCATATGCAAATTTATCAGGGTGGAGTACAAAGGGTGCACTTGCTTGCCCATGTTGTGGAAGTGCTACTTCATCAAGATGGTTAAAATTTGGTAAAAAGTTTTGTTATATGAGGCATCGGCGATGGTTACCAGATGATCATTTATTTCGGTTTCAACCTACACAATTTGATGGAACAATAGAGGTTGATAGGGCTCCAACTACACCTTCAGGAGTTGCTATTCGTAGGAAAATGGATGTTATAAATCATGTTTATGGCAAGTCATCAGATCGCCCTACAAGATCTGCTCAATCTAATCTTAGGCATCCACCAGTATTAGAGATTAATGAGGACATAGATGATGAGGAGGAGGAGGAAGTCTCTTATGATAGCCTTGTGCAACATAATTGGAAGAAAAGAAGTATTTTTTTTTTACCTTCCATATTGGCAACATCACCTCATCCGTCACAATTTGGATGTCATGCACATAGAGAAAAATATATGTGATAATTTGTTAGGAACATTTCTGGGTATTGACAGGAAATCAAAAGACAATTATGAAGCACGCATGGATCTTAAGGATTGGGATACGACAAAATTTACACCCGATCGAACATCCCAACAACAAGTATGTTTTACCTGATGCTTCTTATACCATGAATTCCACTGATAAGGTTCGTTTCTTGTCAGTTTTGCAGAAGATTAAAGTTCCTGATGGATATGCATCTAACATCTCAAGATGTGTTAGTTTGAAAGACAAAAGGTTGTTCAACCTTAAAAGCCATGACAATCATATCTTAATGCAAGATTTGCTTCCAATTACATTAAGAGCATCTATGAGTACTGAAGTTGTTGGATTGATCTCAGACTTATCTATGTTCTTCAAATCCTTATGTAGCAAAGAACTTGATTTACCAGAGCTTGATAATTTACAACAACACGTTGTTTTGACATTGTGCCACATGGAAAAAGTATTTCCACCAAGCTTTTTTACAAGCATGGTTCATCTAATTGTGCATCTTCCAGAGCAAGTTAAATTCACTGGTCCAGTTCACTATACATGGATGTATCCTATTGAACGGTAAGGACATTTGTAATATTCCATATCCACATGCTTAGTGCTTTTAATACTTCTATGGTTGAAGTCATATGGCCTAATTGTTTTATTTGGCAGGGCCTTAGTACGATTAAAATCAAGTGTCCGTAACAAAGCTCATCCTGAGGGTTCGATAGCTGAAGGATACAATATTCATGAATGTTTGACATTTTGTTCACGTTATTTTGGAAATGTTGAAACTGTATTTAATCGGGGACCAAGGAATGATGAATTTGTTCAAGGTTTTAACAAGTATTTGTTCAACACCGGCGGACGATCAATAGGCAAGATTCATCACCTTAATTTAGATGACTTAAGTCTCAAGCAAGCTCATCGTTACGTGCTTATCCAACATGACTATTTCGATGCACACCGTAGGTAATATCGCATATAGTATAATAGTTGTGTAACTTTATTAGTCGAAGTTTTTTCTTATTAAATGTAATTGTCTTATATGGTTTTAGTGAATTCATACGTGAAAAGCGTCGGGCCAATAGGAATATTCGACCTGATGCAAATACTGAGAAAAAATGGGTGATTGAAGAGTTTTCTGGATGGCTTCAATCAAAGGTAGTTTTATTAACATGTATAAAAATACTCTTTTATTTTGTATAAATGGTGTAATTTTTTTAATATGAATTTAGGGACGAGACTTTGAAGACACTACAGAAGGTGGACAAATTTGGAAGGCTTTGGCACGAGGACCTAATAAATTAGTTAGATCAATGAAATCTTTCATCACAAGGGGATATAGATTCCATACAAAAAAGAGAGATGAGAGGAGGAAAACTCAAAATTGTGGGGTGATGGTATTTGCTGATGGAATAAAATACTATGGAAGGATTAGAGGCATTTATGAATTGGATTACTATGGGAGTTGCCATGTTGTATTATTTTGTTGTGATTGGGTAAATATTAACTCAAGTAGAGGCTTGAAGCAAGATAACAATAGCTTTACAATGGTAAATTTCAACCATTTGATTCATACGGGAAGAGCATTGAAAGATGATCCATTCATTCTTGCATCTCAAGCAACCCGAGTGTTTTACGTCAAATATGGGAAGCAAGAAGAATGGTTTCACATTGTTGAAGTAAAGCCAAGAGACAACTATCAATTAGGAGCACGTGTACAAGGATAAAATGATGCCATTGAAAACGATGATGAATTTGATCTTCTTTATCCTCAATCTGTTCCTTCTACTTCTATTAACACTTTTGATGATGTAACATATTTAGCTAGGATGGACATGGATGAGTAGTTATTTTAATTTTTTTGGTGTTTGTATTTGGTTTTCATTGCTATGTATTTATGTGGACCATACTTATAATAGTAGTTCGATAATACTTAGTGATTGTAGTATTTCTATGGACCATACTTAAATTATTACCATACATATATCTAACTATGTATTAGTGTGTTTAAATTATATGTTTTGTAGTCATGTATCGCTCAAAGAATGCAAGAAAGAGATTAATGTCTGATTCACGTGCATCTTCATCTCATCCTTGCACAAATGATAGTAGCTCACCCATTTCACCAAACACACTTGTTCGAGCTTTTTCTGATACAAGATCATCAGGTGAGGGATCTCCAAATGCACATTTACCATTCACACCTAATAGTGGTTTGCATATCCATGAGCAGCATGTCGATGAGGAGCACATCCCCGATGAGCATGATACACCGGATATAAGTGGTAGTGATAGTCGAAGTGGAAGTAGAAATGGTAGTGGTAGAAGTGAAAATAGCACAACTATATTTGATAATGACTTCGTGAAATTTATTGGTAAGGATGATTCATTACATTATTTAGTATTTTATTTCTTTGATGTAATTCTTACTTCCTTGTTTAACTATTTTATCATTCAGATGGTGAGGGAAAGATTACGCGAAGACAGCGAAAAATTGAGCTGAAAGATATTTGGAATCTTAGGAATGGTGAGAGGATGATAGTGGATGTCAATGAAATGTTTCAACCAATTAGGAAGTCGGGCCATTACTTCCATCGTTGGTTGGGGGACTTAGCAAAAAAACCAGAGTGGTGTCCTTATGAAGAACATGATTGGCGTCATATCCATAAAAGATTCAAAGATGATTTGAAGAAATTAGTTCGAGTATTTCTTGGTTTTTATTATTAGTCTTGACTAATATTTTTTTTTATTATTTATTAATCTCATTTTGTTCATTATACAGGGGAAATTTCTTCTTCCTCCGGGAAGTGTGATGAACAAATATTTCTTGAGTAATATTGGCGTAAAGGTAAGGCAAAGGAAGTATGAGTTGAAGGCTATTTATTGTCGTCTTGGTGAGACTAAAGATCAAGTGATTGATAAATGGGATAAGACAGGACTTCTTGAGGCTCATTGGATCAAACTTGTTGAATATTGGTTCTCTGATAAAGGAAAGGTACAATATTTTACTATGTATATATTTATACTATAAATCAAATATAAACTCACCTAATTATTTATTTGATCTAGAGTGCTGCTGAGCGAGGAGAAACTGTGAGAAAAGAAGCATCTCATTTTCATACTCGTGGAACAAAAAGTTTTGCTATTGCTAGAGATGAATTTGTGAGTAATTCATGACAAACCAAAATATAATCTACAAAAGTGTGTTTTAGACTTCTTGTTTGATTTATTTTTATTTGATACTTTAGAAGAGATTGGAAGGAAGAGAGCCTGGTGACCTGGAAATGTTTATACAAAATCATAAAAGACGTGATGGGAGTTACTCGATGAATTCAACATCGAAAGAGTTTGTGGTATAAAGTACTGATCTATTCACACATTTACTCAATGGTATATTTATTTTTTTGATCTATTTGATTTTGATTATGTGTATCTTATGTTTTCTATTTTAACATAGGATGATGCCATTGCTAATATCAATGATAAAACTGGCAGTTTTGAGTTGTCGAGTTCTACCGTTGAGGCAGAAAAGGAGGCCATCCTAGCCCTATATGGAAAAAATCATAGTGGTAGGGCATTTGGCTATGGGCACGGGGCTACACAGTCAAAGTTAGATATGTGTCATCAACATGTAGGAAAATCCAATGAAGAAGTTGAAAGGGTAAGTAAGGAATTAGCTGTTACTACTAAAAAGCTGCAGAAAACTGAAGAGAAGTTGTAGAAAACCGAAGAAAAGTTGCAAAAAACCGAAGAAGAGATGGCAACCACTAGAGAGGAAATGGCTTCTATGAAACAAGTTCAAGCAGCTTTTATGGAAAGAGTTAATGAGTGGATGAGAAGAACAAGCAACACACAGGTATGTTCAATTCCTTTTTGTGCGGATGTATCAAAATATAGCAAACTAATGCTTATATTGACAGGACCCTACAGGTGCAGAAGGATGAATTTGTGTTAGGATGCTGTCCTTCAAGATGATATCAGGTATGCCATTCAAATTTTACCCACAATCTTTATCCTCAATCTGTCAGCTTCCTTAGGTACTTAGTGTTGCAAGCTTGATTCTCTGATTCCAACTGTCATATGCCTACTGTCTCTAATTCCAACTGGCTGTGATTCTATTGATTACTGGCTGATGTTGGTGCTTTTAGGTTGATCACCAGACTTGCTACCTTTGTTGGTGCTTTTAGGTTGATCTTTTAAGTTATTTGTTGTGTTTTATGACATTCAGGTTTTTTTTATCTTTTAATTCTTTTACCTAAATATACTGCCTTAGGCTTATTTTATTGTAGTGTGTTAGGCTTATTTTATTGCAGTGTGTTTGGCTGAATACTGCCTTAGACTAGATAATCCTTTTTACATGAAATTTTTGGCCTCCAAAAGCTCAGCAAAAAACCAAGTTTTGATAAATTTTCCAATTCATACCTTTTCCTGTCAGCTTGCATAAATTGTTTTGATTCCACAAAAAGTTTCAAATTATTATTGACATTTGTATGATTTAAAGAACTACATTGCTATCATCAGAAGGTATTATATTGCACACTCAGCTGCAATAGCAAGGCTGACATCAAGAAAAGCTAAACCTAAATATTGATATGCATATCACCATAATCGAAAGATGAATAAGAGACCTGGAAACTAAAAAACCATGTACTTCACAATATGAAAAATAGTAGTAAAACACACAGTGAAACCTAACATAATGATGTGATACAAACCCAGCTCCTGGACATCATCACATGAGTCTGGCTATGCCAAATGGGGAAGGACAGTCATCCTAGAGAGTGTATTGGGTGATTCGTCTATATCATTAGCTGAATAACACTTGATGGATAGTCCTTTTTCTCTCTTAGGAAAATATGTGGTCAGTTTGCTCTTATCAGCCACAGATAGAACTGCAAGATAATGACATAAGTAACATAGCAGCCTGGCGTTCTTCCTCTCCAAATTTCTCTCTTCTCCTCAAATACTCTTCCGCCGATGGTGGTGAGCCCAGCTTTAATTTCTTGCTACTGCTGCTGCTAGTATTATTGAACACAGTCGTATATTTCTCTGACCAAACTATCCCTGTAAAAGGGGAAGCCTTCATTCTGATCTTTAAGGGCAATCTAACAGCCTGCATGTCATCCTTGATGATCTTCGTATGACTGATTTTGCTCTTCTTCTTGTTCTTGTTCTCTATTCCCAACAGCGCCTTCCTGTTCTTGTGGTACTTGATTCCACATGCATTGCACAGCGTCTGTACATTCAAATCACTCAACAAATTAGTGATCAAATTATAAATAAAATAGAAAATAATTCATAAAGTGCAAGTAATTCCCAACAGAGATCTACCATTTTTAATGATCAGATCACTTGCTAGAAAGAGGGGTTTTAGAGGTCTAACAATCCGAACATCTTTTGATTCATAACCGTTGTTGTTTGCTTGGCTTGAGGAAGATGATGATGGGTTGTTGTTCCCGTTGCCATGGATGCTGCTTAGGCTACTGCTGCTAGTGTTGCTGCTAGACCCATTATGTTGCTCTTCTGCCTTGAGATCTACCATTTTTAATGATCAGATCACTTGCTAGAAAGTTTGCATTATATGAATTAGGAATTGAAGGAATTGAAGGGGTGCCCAACCTTGTATTTCTTGCAGATTGAAACAATCTCTGGAAGTTTGCAGAGTTCCCCCTCCATGCTATATATTCCCTCCACAACAACAATTATTTTCTTCCATGGTCTGTGAGTCCTTGGTTGACCCTCAGCAATTTGTTCTCTCAAAACCTTCTCCAAGTGAGATGATCTTGCGATTGGCTGCTACGGAATATTTCATGGGCTGGGATTGCCTGTTATTACTAATCTATGACTTAGCTGAAAGTAACTTGCACTAGCTCTGATCCCCAAATCTATGACTAAATGTGACACATGGTATGTCCAACCCGGCTACCTTTGTTGGCCATTCCGGAATATGCTTTAGTTTAGATGATGTTACTTTAAAACAATTTTAGCAAAAACGGCTCAAAATCCATTGAGTTACATTCATGCTGTATCTTGGAAAAATATTAGATTTATGTCTCTGTCAGGCAAACAATCTGGACAGATAATGTGCTGACTACTGACAATGGCTTCTGGATAATGAAGAAGTGAATGAGGACGCAGTTAGACTTTAGAGAATTGTTGCAAGAATGTTTATTGAAAAGAGGGTAAAATGCTGGTTTTCTTGTGATGCTCTTGGTAGGATATATTCTTATGATATACCAGTGTATGCTTCTATTGCTACTACAGGGGGGAATTTAGTGATTGCCTCATCTGTGCTTATTAGCTGTAATGCTTGAGAAATCATCAACATTCTCTGTTGATAGCATGAGAGAAGTGGAAATTCTGAACATTATGATTTATGAGAATATGATGTAAAATGTATAGAGATGCAGGCTCAAAAGAGTGCCTTGGGGTTTGTTTGATAACTCAATATCTGATTTGAATTTGATTTGAAGTGATGTATACAGACATTTTTGGGTATATTTATATACTTGTTTGAAGTTACTTTATACTAAGTTGACATAAAAAGTATGTTTAGTTTTGACAATTTGTATAAAGTAATATGTCACATAAACTAAAGTTAATGAATAAGATGAAAGTATGGTGGGGAGGTAACAGACCTTGGTATAAATGAGCTTAGGGTGGAATTTCAACCAGAAGACATTGTTTTGTTGCTGGTATGATGGTTATTGTTTGAAGACAAAGTTAATACTAAATATGTTTTATCGTTTTTTTTCACAAGAATTGATAAAGATTGTGTCTTATACGTAATAATGGTGGAAATTTTTAAATGCCATTTTTTTTGTTCTGCTGTAGAGGAATGCCATTAAGTAGTTTGCATCTATAGAATTCCTGCTAGATTAAATAAGCTGAATGAATGATACTACAATTCAATGACAACCATTTAATGCACGTATAGCAAAAGCAGCTGTGTCATTTGGATAAGAGAAAGACTATAACTTCAAAGAATCTCATAATGTTTGCATTTAGCAAGTGCTACATGCATGTTTGTTGTATATTTGTGGTAGATTGAGAAAGCGGCATATCATAGCTTCTAATAGGAAAGGCCAACCTTGACCGTGGGTGATAGAAAGGTGACTGCCCTGGCTCCCAATTTTGAGGGCCTTTAAATTATTGTAATATGGACAGAGGATTTGCTAATAACTTAGCCTATGGAATAAGACAAGCTTAGGTTGAGTCATCAACATTCAGTGAAGGTGCTAAGACACGATGTGAGGTTGAATATTTAGAAACATTTGAACTTATAAGTTTCTAGCATTTGTTGAGGATGAATGACCTAGGTGTATAATGTTGTTTAACTATCGATATATATTTTTTTGCTACAGTGAACATGGGACACCAACATATATACACATCAACCTAGGTGTATATATACAATGGAGGCAAACACCGACTTATTTGGATCCGGGCGGCTATATTTTGTATTCGACATTTTGTAATGAATGACCTTAGGTGTTAAATTGATCTATATGTACATTTCGAACAAATGTAGTCTAGACATTGATGTAACTATGCTGTCATTTTGGACATTGTTGAACATATATTAGTATATATAACTTTCAATGAAATATTGTTAATGCAGGTTTATGAATTATATATATATATATACCAAATGTGTATTATTAGAAAAAAGTCCGATATAAATTATTATAGGTTAATATTAATTTATATATCATAGGTTATTAATTTTTTCACAGGTTATCTTACAGGAAGAGTTAAATATGAATGAATGATATTAACTTATATTTACTACCGACGGTTTATAATTATTAGAGACGGTTAATAACCGTCGGTAATAATAATTAGAGACGGTTTTAAACCGTCGGTAATAATTATTAGAGACGGTTAATAACCGTCGGTAATAATAATTAGAGACGATTTTAAACCGTCGCTAAAACATTTTACCGACGGTTTTAAAAACCGTCGCTAATTTATTAGCGACGTTGCAATTAGCGATGGTTTATGTAACCGTCGGTAAATGTTTAGTGATGGTTTTTAACCGTCTCTAACATTTAATTAACCGTCGCAATTAAATATATTTACTGTAGTGCACTTTATTTATTTTATTTTATTATAATTTCATTATTTCAAATATAGTATTATTATTATTATTATTATTATTATTATTATTATTATTATTATTATTATTATTATTATTATTAGCAGCAGCAGCAGAAGCAGTAGTAGTAGTAGTAGTAGTAATGCTACTGCTACTACTACTACTAATAATAATAATAATAATGTTATTATTATTATTTCTATTGAGGGTCGAAGCCCTATTCTATTTCTATTTTGAATAATAATAATAATAATAATAATAATAATAATATTATTATTATTATTATTATTATTATTATTATTATGATCATCATCATCATCATCATCATCATCATCATCATCATCATTATTATTATTATTAGCATTATTATTATTTCAAAGTAGGGTCAAAAACCTACTTTGCATTATTTTTTATTTATACTATTATTATTATTATTATCATTATTGTTATTATTATTTCGTATTACTATTATTGTTTTTAATAATAATAATAATACTATTATTATTATTATTATTATTATTATTATTATTATTATTAGTAGTAGTAGTAGTAGTAGTAGTAGTAGTAGTAGTAGTAGTAGTAGTATTAGGGTAAAATCTTCAAATCTTATATTATCATCTTTTCCAATATTACTATTATTATTTTTATCCTTAGCAAAATTAATAATTAGTTAGTGTTATTATTATTATATTATTATTTTATCCAAAACCCTAATCTTAGCATAAATAAGGAATTAATGGTATTTTTAATAGGAGGGAACCTAATCTTTAGTTTTCCCTCTTATAGGGGAGACCAGTCAAAGCCCTAAGGAAGTGTAGGAGCGTGCTCCGAGACCGGTGTCATATTAGGTAAGGGTGTAGCTAAGACCTTATTTGTGCTATGAGTATTGTATGCCTTGGATGCCTTGTATAATGTAGTGTTGTGTATCATATGCTATTAGTTAACTATTTTATGTATGGAGTAGCTTGGAGTTAAGTGTGCTTATATGCCTTTTATTGTATATGTTGATACGTATATGTGGTGAAATGATATGGAATGTGATGTAATGTGTTGTGATCCTTTAAGATATGCATGTGAGGATGTTTAATGTAGTATTGTGTGAGGGAAATGATGAAAAAGGAAAATGGGGAAGTAAGTTTGACTAAAGGGAAATAAGTTAACCAAGGGATGTGAGTTGACCTAAATATTTTAATGGTCCACGGATGGATGAATAAAATAAAAGAGTGGAAGAATCTAATCTATGGTTTTATATGGGAGAATCTAGGGTTTTGCATGGAGGAATCTAGGGTTTTGTATGGAATAATCTAGGGGTTTTGCATGGAATAATCTAGGGTTTACATGAGAGTCTAGGGTTTGCATAAGAAAGTTTGAAGGTTTTCATAGGGAGGTTGGTGTCTGTATGGGAGTAAAGTTTACGTATGAATAGTTAACTTGGGATGTAAGGAAGGTAATGGATGAGTTATTTGGATGTTTGGATGCTTTGGGTGAAAACAGTTTGTAGGACAGTATAAGGACATATAAGAGACTGAGCTAAGGTTTGGGGGGAAAACCCTAATTTGAGGAGGTGATAAAAAGGAGAATTAAATGAGGGTGAGTGGAGTACAAGAGGATGATGAAAATGATTAAGTAAGGATGAGCATGATTGGTATGGAAAAATAAGAAGTGGAATGTGAGAAATGGAAGGGTGACATGTGGACACGAGGAAGCTAGGGTTTATTATGGCCGGTTAGGGTTTGGTGTGGTTACCCAGGGTTTTGTGACCACACGTGTACTTGAAGAGTGAGGCGTCATGATGAGGGTTGAATCTGAGATTTATGAAGTCTGGGGTGTTAAAATAGTTTTGGTCGTGTGGAGTGGAGTAGGATAGACCACATAGGTCTAAATCAGGGTTTCGAGGTAAAACCCTAGAGTAAGGTGTTGAGTGGACTCGAAAGAGTAAGGTAGTGGGCCTTGACCCATATACTTAAGATTTGGACTTCTATCGTGATATAGGAATTGGATGAAAGAATGTTGGGGCAAGTTAGGAGGTGCAGGAGTATGATGCTATGCATTGGGTCCGTTGGAGGATAGGCGTAGGGAGAGTGAGTCATGCATGTCTAGAGTGAAGCTTCTGAATAAGACACTGTAAAAAATTAATCATTTAAAGTGGAAGATAATTTAACCAAGCCCAGACCGGTCCATCGGCGAATAATAGTGGTTAGGGTATTTTTCCTTATGTGTGACCGATCCACCAGCATATAATAGTTGTTAGGGTGTTTTGCTCTATGTATGACCGATCCACCGGCGAATGATAGTGGTCAGGCACATTATGCTTGTATGTTTTCGGTCCACTGGCTATAATAGTGGGGGATTCCATGCTCAACAAACCAAACATAATTGTGCTAAGACATGGAGAAGATACTAAGTACGTATAGTGAAACACCATGAGAGTCGGAGCTAGACCAGTCCACCAACAATAATAGTGGTCAGGAGCTTTATGCCCTATATTTTTCCGGTCCACATGTAATAATAATGGTCAGAAGCTTTATGCCCTATTTGTATCTGGTCCACGGGCTATAATAGTGGGGTTCCCGTACTCGCATGGATTTGTTAAAGAGTATGGTGTGAAATGAGTATCGATAAGAGATTAATTAATTGATTAATCCGAACTATAAATGGCATTTATTTATTTATTAATTATTTGAATGATCGTATGTTGTTTTATTATTCTATTAGGATTATATGCTTTTCTGTGTCAACCTTAGTGTATAGTTACCTTACTCAGTATGTAGTATATTGATCACTATTTTCATGGGTGCTACTCATTCCCACGAGTAGAAGGCCCTTCTGACTTTGTGCAAGTTGGCGATGCATATTTTGATGCCTTCGATATTCATGAGGCATCAGGCGGGGCTGAGTGTTGAGCATCTGCTTGGCTCGATGATCGGGAGTGACATGGCTAGATTCTCTCTCCATGTTATTTTATTTCCTTTTGTTATTTCTTTTTGTGTTGGATTTCCCCTTTTATGACTTATTACTTTATATTGAGTGTTTGAGATAAAACTTTTATCGGTTGTAAACTTTATTTCTCTTTCTGGAATTTTTATAATGCACTCTGGTTTATGATTCTCTTTACGCATACTCTAATTTCTATGTTATGATCCTTTTAGTTCTTTTTATGAACTCTTGGTTTATGTATTGATTAAATTTAATAAATATCCTTTTTAGCCTTAGTACTTGGTACTAAAACGGTTGGAGTGAACCAGTTTGGAACTAAGTGTGGCGGTAACATTCCCAAAATTTACAGGTTCTGATTTAATTCATTTGCTTCCATTTTTTAAAAAAATAGTGAATTTTGGGGTGTTAACACCAGCGCAAGAGATAGAATTTTCAATAGATCTTCTACTAGGGATAGAGTATGTGTCGAAGGCACCCTATCACTTAGTGCCAACTGAGATGGAAAAGTTCTACAATCACTTGGGGGAGTTAATGTAATAGAGGTATATTCGACTAATGGTGCATGTTTGGTTCAGTAATGCTAGATAGGGTAATGAAATAAATACAACACAACACAATCGTGTGATTATACACAGTTGATCTAAGTAATAGAGTGATGAGTGAGTATTGTTCCTATGGGGAATCGAATGAAATATGCTTTTACTAAAGTCAAGTTTTTTTGGAATTAACTATGTGACATAATATTGGTAAGGAGACAATGAAGATGCAATAAAGTAAATGCCCACTTAGAAGTTCACTAGTATCAACATTAGATAGATGAAAAGAAAATCATAAGGCAAAGCCTTTAGAGAGACATTTCTTAACATCGAATGCATGCACCCTATAACAATTCATATCCTATAAAGCTCAAGATATAGTAATCCTTCTAGACTCCCTAGATTTCACTCAACAATGAAATAAACTCTAAGGTTATCTCCATAACGGTGTATGGGCCAAGGCAATGTCATACAGTGAGTTTTGGAAGATTAATGACAATGTCACCTCACCTTTAAATACTAACACTATCACCATTCATCATCATCAAGTCTATTCATTATCACAGTTGATACAGAAATCATATGAGTGCTTAATACAGCCAACATTCAACACATCAACAATTTAAGCTCAACGAAATGAAATATCATCTAACCAAACATGACTATAATGTCACTGACTAAAGCAAAGAGGGTTACTCAATATTTTCTCTCACCAAGGAGTTTAGGTAATGCTAAAAATCCTCCAAAAAAAATTAGTGAAGAGAAAGAAGGGAAGGGGCTGGGCAAATCCGGTAATCTAACCCCTATCTAACCTATTCTCTCATTATTCTTTTTCCTCCCTTAGTATAACCTATTGGTACTCTTCTTCTTCTACCATTTTCTTCTAATCTCTCATTAATATTTTCTCTCATTTTCTTTTTTATGTATTCTTCTTGATCCATTATAGAGTGAAAAATGTGTAGGTTGGTGTAGGTTTCATCTAGTGTTGCATCAAGTGGTTATACCCTATGTCAGGTAGGTGTACCTTGTAGTGGTCCCTTGGTAAATACTACCAAATTCATAGATTTGGTATTCTTATTTTTTTTGGGCATTTTAATACCTTCATGGTGACCTGGGTTGCAACTTCTGCAGTCTTGGCAAGGTGAGGATATTGTTTGACATACTGAGTTATAGTCATCCCTACACATACTTTGCAACTGGGTCAGTAAAGATAATAAGTATGTGAGTTGATATGAGAGTGTAATAACTATCAATTTATAGGATATTGATCCTCTTTTTAGATTAAATTCAAGTGATTCATGCAAGAGCTCAAAAGGTGGAAAATTGTTAAGAAACACACCCTATAACTTCCTCATGTGGAAAAAATCATATATATAATAATACTCGCAGGGTCATTTAATATGTACAAATCAATTCATATCACTTCGCCCAAACTTAAGCTATTGCTCATCCTGGGAAACAATATGACAACACAAATGGATACCCATAAGTAATAAAAAAAAGCAATTCTTAGCCTTCAATCATTTGACTTACAAACTTTTCAAACTAAAAATTACCTTCATATATATGAGGTATATCAAAAGGGTTAGCATTGTGTGTTTATGGAAAGAAATTTTTAGGGTTTCTCTTTATATCTCCCTACTAGACCTTAGAGGATCCTCAAGGAAATTATGTAACTAGACATCCTTCTCTATACTAGTTGGCTTGCTCTTCTTGTAATTTTTTTTAATTTTTTTATGAATGACAAAGAAATAAGGCTTCCTCGGATTATTAGGTTCTTTTGACGTGAGTATAAATCTAAGTCTCAAACAAGTACCCTCGATTACTCCATCCTAACACCTATTCCAAAAGTATTTGAGCAAGCTTGTAAACCTACTATATGGTTTAACGTAAGTGCCCATATGGTTCTCATGCTGGTATCCCTAGTTACTAGGTGTTTCAGGCATTAAACTCCCTTTTCTATTATCATTACTATGCTTGGATAGACTTTTTATCAAGGTCAATTCCCTCGAAATTATTTAATTACCACTTATGCAGGACAGTTATTGTAGGCTTCCTAATACTTTTTGTTAATAATGTCTTAGTTACCTAATCTCTCAACTTTGTGCGAGGTCTAATGGAAGCTTCATAAAGATAGTCCCATTTCCTTGTGCTTGATATATCTAAATGCTAATAGTTTTAACAAATTCAATATATGTAAGGCAATAAAAACAATTATATATAAAGACTATTTTACCTAGAAGGTCAACACATCTCATAAGGCCTCATCAAATAAGCTTGATCATTTCACAATCAAGGTATTGGGTTCACAACATGTCAGTAATATCACTTTTAATTATACAAACATGTAACATTGTGAGGATAATTAATCAATTTGAAACTTAATTTAATCAGGTGAGTAGTAGAGCTACATCATAGTAGTCATCTTAGAAATGTAAAAAAAAAAAGAGATATACAAAAAAACATTAGGAGAAAAGAACAACTACTTCATTAATGATAAAGTTACTGGATAACAAGGATAAATAAACAAATATATTACAATATACTAACTACGATATACCCTCCCTTGGACAAAATGTGATAGTGTCCTCACTATCGAGGAACATGGATTGGACAAACAAAAATAAAAGGGTTAGACAGCTAGGATCTTAAGGGAAAAAAAATCAATCATGAACAACTAGCTTTGCTACTACCATGACGAGAATCAAATAGAATTGGACGAGGATAGCTTAAGGGCTAATGTTGTGGTGGGAACAATAGTGGTGGTAAGGCATCCTATGGATCCTTCTTCTTTCTTAGAAACTTCTAATACCATGTATGTTGCTACGGTTTCAACCCGGGGATCAATCATTCCTTCCTTCTTAATACTGGGGACTAGTGTCACCCTATCAATTTGTTTGGTTTGTGCAAACTTACCCAAAGTCTTATCATCCACCTGCTCTTCTAAGCAACCCTTTCTTTCCTTCATTAAGGAATAATCAATAAAGCAATCCATGGTTTGACATTCATAGTTTCTGAATCCAAAAACCCAACATATTCTAGTGTTTTTATGAGCCTAGATACTATATTAACAACCTCCCCGTGCACTCTCATTATGATCTCTATGTCCTACTTCACTATGTGCATCAGTGACTCCAAACCTACAAGGTTTTGTTCTAGAATTGGAGGTGATGTCTTGGACTCAGGGGCTACCCCAGGTGAGTTGAAGAATTGGTTGATGACAACTTGGTTGATAGAGTGAGGACTAGTAACTTTTTCTTCATTTGGTGTCAAGGGGACCTTTGCCCTAGCACATAGGCCAGCAACTACTATAGGGTAGTAAATAGGACCCTAAGGCTTTTTTTCTACTAGCTCCAGCTAGTCTTGAATGATTCTACCAGCATCAATGTGTCTTTTAGTGATCACAAAATAAATTAGAACCATGTGGGAAAAAGAGATGGAATGGTTGTGACTAATGGGCAACAAATGACTTTTGAGGAAGTGGTACCAAACTATTGTGGTAAGAGTTGTGGACGATCACAATGGTGAGCACCATTTGTGGTGACTTGCCACTTTGTTCTAGGCTTTATAAGAGTGGAAAGTATGTCTACTGATAAGTTATTAGTAGGTTTGTTTATTAATTTAGATTACTCATTGATGTCGAAGGAGGGGAGGCCGTATAGGTTTTGATTGTGGTGGAGAGGCAGGATACTAAATTTCCACGGACAACATAGTTTTTGTTTTTCTCTGGTGTCTAAATTACTATAAAATTCTAGGATGACTAGAGGGGAAAACTCAGGGGTTTTGATAGGTGTCCCAATGATAATGCCTAATTAGGCTAACAAGATATTAGGGTAGATCTATGAGGGCCAAAACTCTTTCAAAGTAAAACTTTTAGTTGGCCAGAGAGTTGAAACAATCATGGGCATTGTCAGACTAGAAAATGGTGGCAGAGGTCGAGGTTCTCTTCAAGAATTTGGTGGTGCGAGAAAAGGAATAGGTTGCTTCATCATCTACAGTGGAAGAGAATTCATCAAATGATATTGAAGGGAATGGTTTTGAAGAAGTATGTTTCTTCTATCATTGAAGGCTTTTTGCTGCAACTTTGGTAGTAGAACGGGTAGTATGTCTCGACATAGTTGGATTAGAGGTGGATGGAAAGGAGGAAATGGGAATGGAAGTGCACAAAGGAGTGTTTTCTCTTTAGGTGGTGATAAGGATGGTGTCAGCGTGTTTAGGTGAAATGGGTTACATAAGGGGCTCTGCAAGGTAATCATCCAGAATGTGTTCTTCTTATAATAAGAGGCTACATAGGACCATTTTTGACATTGGAATAGGAGAGGATGGGAATGGAGTGGCAATTATGGAGCAGATAAGATGATACTAAAAAAAGGGGGAAGGTGACATTTTAAAAAGTAGTGTTGGACAGCCTACGGCGTACTAGAATAAGAGTGAGAGGGGTGTACCAGTGTTCAAAGTAGCCACCTGACAATAGATACAAACAAATATTCTTGTAGGATAGGGAACATCAGCATCTTCCTTCACAAGACATGTGATGCATGTGCTCTACCCACTTTTCACCTACACAGCTTCCTGGCAATAAAATCATTGTTAGGATATGGATGATACAGATGAATATTTCGATATATAAGCGAATTATTATAGGAATTGTAAAGAAAAAGAGTTAAAATGATAGAGGATAAAATTTTAGGTCACCTCCTATTGGTGTTTAGTTTAATGTCATGCAGCCTAATGAGTTTTGCAAGGAAAGTGTTTAAACCTCCCTATTGGAATTTTTAGCTCGATACTCGGTGGCCAATGACTTCAAAGGTCCCTTTAATCTTATAATCCTTGAAATCCACAACTCCATAGGGATACACCTTAATAATTTCATAGGGTCCAGACCATCTTGATTTCAATTTCTTAGGGAACAACTTTACCCATGAACTATAGAGCAACACCAACTGCCTAGGATATAGCACTTTTGGCTTGAGATGCTGAACATGAAACATTTTAGTCCTCTCCTTGTTCAACCAAGCATTATTATATGATTCATTTCATAGCTCTTTGAGCTCATTCATCTGTAACTTTCATGCCTCTCCTACAATAGCTAAATCAAAGTTGATCATTTTAAGTGCCCAATAGTATTTGTGCTTTAATTCAATAAGTAGGTGATAAGAATTTCCAAATACAATTTGGTAAGGTGAATTTCCTAAGGGAGTTGTAAAGTCTATCCTATAGGCCCAAAGTGTGTCATTTAACTTGGTTGAGCAGTACTTTCTAGTGAGGTTGACCACTTTCTCTAAAATACTTTAGCTTAACCATTTGACTACAAGTGATAGGTGGTGGCTACTCTTTGATAATTCCCATATTTTTGCATAAGTTGTTGGAATAGCTTATTATAAAAAAGTGTTTCATCATCACTAATGATTACCTTGGGAGTCTCGAATCTTGTGATAATATTCTATTGGAGGAAGCGGACCACCACCCTAGCATCATTTCTTGGCATTGCAATGACCACTATACATTTGGATATGTAATCCACTACTACCAAAATGTATTCATTTCCAAAGGAGGCTAGAAATGGGCCTATGAAATTAGTAGCCTGAGCATCAAATATTCCCACCTCTAATATGCTAGTTTGAGGCATTTCATTCTTCTATGAGATGTTTTCAGTTAGTTGACATTGTTCATAATTTTCACTTCTACCCTAGCAATCTTGAATAAGGTGGGCCAGTAAAATCCACTTTGGAGAACCTTTTCTCTAGTTCCTATACCTCTAAAATGACCTCTGTAGGGTGTATAATGACAGGCGACCAAAATTTCCTTGGCCTCCTCTTAACTTACACATCTTCTCATCGATCCATCTAAGCATTGGCGAAATAGGAACAATTCATCCCAATAATAACACTTGAGGTCATGGAAGAATTTCTTTAGCTATTTTCAAGATTTGTCAAGGGTCTCTATTTTACATGTCAGATAGTTATCAATATATGCATACTAGGGTGGTTGACCCTACCTAATTGTTAAGAGTTGTTCATCAGGAAAGTTCTCTTTATTCTAGACGTGTATATGCTCTACACTGTATCCTTCCAATCTGGAGAGATGGACTACAATTTGACTATCCTTAGCTTGATGATCCATGATTTTGACATCAAATTCTTTCAAAAATAGAATCCATCTTAGCAAAAGAGGTTTGGTATCTTTTTCAGCAAGAAAGAAGTGAATAGTAGCATGGTCAATACATACAATCACTGTTGTTCCTAAAAGATATGAGCAAAATTTATCAGATGCAAACACTGCGGCAAGTAATTCTTTCTCAGTAACTGTGTAGTTCAACTAAGCCTCATTGAGTGTCTTAGTAACATAGTAAATGCAATGGAAGGACTTGTTCTTTCATTTTCCCATAACCGCTCCTATAGCGTAATCACTTGCATCACACATCAGATCAAAGGGTAAGGTCTAATTAGATCCAATGATAATAGGGGCTTCAATGAGTGCTAACGTTATTTATTCAAAAGATACCTTACAAAACTTATCAAACTCAAATTTTCAATCCTATTCCAACAACTGACAAAGGGGTTTAGAAAATGTTGAGAAATCTTTGATAAATCTTTGGTAAAATCTAGAATGTCCTAAAAAACTTCTCACACCCTTAACAATGATTGTATGGGGTAATTTTTTAATAACCTCAATTTTTAGTCTATCAACCTTTAGTGCTTTGGGAGAGACCCTATGTCCTAAAACAACTCCTTATTGAACCATAAAATGATAATTGTTTTCAATTGAGGACTAAGTTGGTCTCCTCACACCTTATCAATACTCTCTCTATGTTTGTCATACAATCCTCAAAACTATCCCCAAAAAAATTATCCATAAATATTTCTAAAATTTCTTCTACTTATCTATGAATATAGCCATCATGCACCATTGAAAAGTTTCATGCGCATTACACAGGCAAAAGGGAATTCATTGAAAGATGAATATGCCAAAGTGGCATATGAATGTAGTTTTATGTTAGTCTTTAAGTGCAATAGCTATTTGGTTATAACCAGAGTATCCATCCAAGAGGTAATAAAAAGCTCTTCCTACAATTCTGTCAAGTATTTAATCAATAAAGGGGAGGGGAAAGAGATCTTTTTGGGTGGCTCTATTGAGTTTCCTGTAGTCTATGCAAATACGCCACCATGTGACTATTTGGGTTATGATTAGTTTATTCTTAGAGTTCTTAATTATAGTCACACCTCCTTTCCTAGGGACACATTGGACAGGACTTAAATAATTGTTATCGGCTATGGGGTAGATGATACCTGTGTCTATCCATTTGATGATTTATTTTTTCACTACCTCATTCATTATTGGGCTAAGCCATCTTTGCTTATCAATAGATGAACTTGAGGGGTCCTCTAGTAGAATCGTGTGCATGCAAAATTTTGGGTTGATTCCCTAGATATCGACCATTGTCCATCCTACTGCCTTCTTATCTTTCTAGAGCTAGTATACCAGCTATTCCTATTGAAATTTAGGTAGACGATATTATTATTGGTAAGGTGTCTTCCTTACCTAAATTTCCATATTTTAAGAGGGATAGTAATGGCTTAAGTTCCAGCTTGGGAGGCTCTTCAATTGATGGTTTGATTGGCTATATTTCTCCACCACTCAAATGAAGAGGTTCCCAAGGTGTTGAGTAATTGATCCAGCTTCACCCTATCACGTCTTTATCATCCTATTCACTAGAGTAATGGGTAAGTTAATTGCTAGCTAAATGATTTGTATCAAACAACCTAGATTCCTCATTAATTGTACCTACACCAAACTCATCAAAGACAGCCAAATGAGCAATGCCAATTCATGAACATTCATCAAGGTCCTCTTCCGGTAGTTTCATTGAGTTGAAAATGTTAAAAGTTACCTACTCCACATTTATCCTCATTGTTAGTTCTCCCTTTTGTGAATCTATTAGGGTCTTAACACTAGCCAATAAAGGCCTACATAAAATGATAGGAACCTCCTTATTTGCTTTATGGGCAAGGATTATGAAATCTACTGGAAAAATAATTGGATCTACCTTTTCTAGCACATCTTTAATCTTTCCTTCAGGATGAATATAAGATTAATTAGCTAACTATAGGATGATAGTGGTAGGCCTTCTTCCCCAGTACCTAGATTCTTGAAAATGGACATAGGCATAAGATTAATACTAGCACCAAATTCAAAGGGTATTACCATAGTACTTATCTCTGATGGAACATGGGATGGTTAAACTACTAGGATCTTGCAATTTTCTAGGTAATTTATGTTGAAAACTCAAACTACATCCCTAAGACATTACTACCATCTCGTATTCACATAGTTTTCTCTTTCTCGTCAAGATGTCCTTTAAAAACTTTGCATAATTAGATTCTTGAAAATGGACATAGGCATAAGATTAATACTAGCACCAAATTCAAAGGGTATTACCATAGTACTTATCTCCGATGGAACATGGGATGGTTAAACTACTAGTATCTTGCAATTTTCTAGGTAATTTATGTTGAAAACTCAAACTACATCCCTAAGACATTACTAACATCTCGTATTCACATAGTTTTCTCTTTCTCGTCAAGATGTCCTTTAAAAACTTTGCATAATTAGGCATCTGTTGGAGTGCTTCAACCAATAGGATGTAAATATGTAATTATCACATTATATCAAGGACCTTATCAAACTATTTTTCCTATTGTTGTTATTTAAGGAGCTGAAGGAAAGGTGGTGATAGGATAAAGTATTTTGGAATAATGGTCGATGATGGTTTACTACTCTTTTGTGGCTCATATGATGAAGTGGTGTCTACTTTTGGATTTTTGGTAGGGCTAGTCTATTATTGTGATGGTGCACAAATTGACCTTTCATCTATGGGTTCTATATTATTTACCTATTTATTAGTGTGGTGTTCTTCCTTAGTCTTGTTCTGTTGGAATGGAGGTGCAATTTCCTTACCCGATCTTAGGGTGATGGCTTTACACTACTCCTTA
Source organism: Tamarix austromongolica (assembly GCA_039764185.1). Taxonomy (NCBI): domain Eukaryota; kingdom Viridiplantae; phylum Streptophyta; class Magnoliopsida; order Caryophyllales; family Tamaricaceae; genus Tamarix; species Tamarix austromongolica. The sequence goes on from CM077809.1 coordinate 124,700,278, forward strand.
CCATCTCTTCATTGGGTTCTCGATGTCACTCGGTAAAGTTCCATGGGGTGTACAACTCAAGGATATAGCTAGCTACCCCATTTGAGCTTCTAGTATTTGTAGGGAGTTTATATTACTCTAGATTACGGAATTAATTTTTACCATGCATTCCTTGAGAAGCTTTTCTAAAGGGTTAGAGATACTGTGTTGAGACGGAGGTTGGTGAGATTGTGGTGGTTGAGGGTGTTGGGGTTGAGGTTGATAGTAGTGTTATTGGTTGTATTGATTGGTCAGATTTTGCACATTACTTTGGTTAAACCACAAAAAGTTAGGATGTTGTCTCCAGGTTGGGTTATAATGATTGCCATATGGATACTGTGATTTTCTAGTATGGTGTCCCATGTAATTTACAAATACTAGATTTTTTTGGATATTGCTCAAAAAGATAGTCTTCTCCATAATACATGTAGGATACTATAGCTGCTAAAGTAGTAGGATGTTCCTTTGTTATCTATACCTACGAGTTAGTGGGATAAATATTTTTCAATAAGTTAGACATAGATGATAATCTCAAAGTTGTGATAACATCTATTTCAAATGCTCCTGCTGCTCTTACCCTATGGACACTCCTTGCACTACCACACTATTGGTTGTTGCAATCTATGGTCTCAATGATCTCATAGGCTTGGTCATAGGTTTTGCATAGTAGGGTGACATTAGCTAAGGCATCTACTAAGTTTTGTGTCTGAGGGTTTATTTCATGGTAGAATGGTTATATTTGCAACCCACGAATTCCATGGTTTAGGCACTTCTTAATAATTTCTTAAACCTCTCCCATACATCATGAAGTGTTTCATCTTTTTCTTGCAAAGATGATGTAATGTTATGTCTAAGTTTAACATTTTTTATGGGAGGGAAATAACGCAGGAGGAATTTTTGAATTAAGTCATCCCATGAGGTAATTAAACCAGTAGGTAGTGAAGTCAACCACTCCCTAGCATGGTTTCTTAGGGAATAAGGGAGCAACTAAAGCCGTAGGGACATTTCTAGAACTCCCTAAAATTTGAAGGTGTTATTGACTTCCACAAAAGCTCTAAGATAAATGTGGGTATAATACTCCAAAACCTTAATTTAGAAATTAATATTTAAATAGGGATTAATGGGTAAAATCAATTAAATATAACATTTTTATTAAAATAATGTTATTATAATGGAAGTAATTAAGATAAAAAAAAAGAGGAAAATAATGTAGGAATTAAATTAGTAAAGGTTAGGGTAATATGCTAACCAAAATGGATTTTAGGAAAAATTAACCAAAATTTATAAATGAATATAAAAAGAAATTTTAATTATTTATTTTTACTAATTTTATTATTTTTTTAAAATTCAAAAAAAATCCCAAATACCCCAACCATCTCATTTTCCTTTTTCTTTTTTTCCTTTTTCCCTCTTATTCTTCCTTTTCTTTTTCTTTCTTCCTTTTTTTCGTTTTTCTTCGTTTTCTCTCCTTCCGCTAGTCTAGGTCTTGCCCAATGTGGCCCAACTCTCCCCCTCCCTCCTCTCCTTTTTTTCCCCTGCACAACCCAGCCCACCTTTTTTTTTCCCCCTCACACAACCTAGCATCCTGGCCATCCTCCCCTTTTTATCCTTGTCATTTTCCCATTTTTCCCCTTCTACCTTCGTCTACTACCTTGCCTCCCCCCAATCATTAGCACACATGGCTGCTTCGTAGCCATGGTTCTCCTTTCCCCCTCACATTCCCCTCAACCTAACCTATAGAGTGTGTAGCTAGCACTGCCACTAAATTCGTCCCTTCCCCTCTGCATCCCTGACACCCACACCTACCCTCCTTATAGCCCAGCCAAAATTGCCCCTGCAAACACATGTAGGCCTACACCGGCCTGCCACTACCGCCTCCCACTCCCTTGTCTTCCTCTCCTCCCCATGCCTATAAATACCCTAGCCCTCACCTTTCTTCCTCTTCTTTTTGCTCTGTAGATAAGTTCCCAAAGCTTGCCTCTACTGCCCCATCAGATGCAGTCCCAACCGTTGTCATGCACCATCGCAATCCAAACTTCTACCCAACCTCCTCCCTTTATTACCCTCCACCAAACAAGATTACTCCTCACCCCTAACTCCCCCTTCACAACCCACCGTACTCATGCAAAGTGCATAACTCAAGCCACCCTTAACACCCTATCACCGCCCCCATTCACTACCTTACACTACTTCCTCTGCCATAACCACCACCCCCACTAACTTCCTCTCAATCCAGCAAGCCTTCCCTTACCTCCCCATACCCTTCCTTTCCCCTTTATCCCCCTCCTTCCTCCTTTTTTCTTCTCCTCCAACTTCATCCACTGTATTTACCGCCACATGTGATGCCACGTTGACACTCCACCACCACCACTATAACCCTCCTAATCTAGGAAACCTACTACATCACAACCACCACCTCCCTTTCTATCTTCTAACCTAAAGCTTAGACCTTTCCAAATAACCACCACTCTCGTCATCGCTGCTGCCACCACCATCGCCAACCTAGTTGCCCCTTCCACCCCTGGTTGTACCCTAACACTTCCTTATACTTAAGTACAAATTATTTTATATAATTGTTATTCCTAGTCTTATCATCATCATCATCATATCATTATTATTATTATTATTATTATTATTATTATTATTATTATTATTATTATTATTATTATTATTATTATTGCCATTATTATTATTATTATTATTATTATTATCATCATCATCATCATCATCATCATCATCATCACGACTATTATTAATCTTATTATGGTTATTATTACTACTATTATTATTATTGTTAGTGTCATCAATAATACTAATCTTATTATTATTCAAACTATTATTATTATCATTACTATTATTAGTCTTTTAATAATAATTATTTAGGGGATAAAAAAAGAAATAAGGTGGAAGTTAACATTAGTGTTTCACTCTTATAGGTGAACCAAACCCTTTCCCTAAAGAGGCATAGGAGTCATGCACCAAGCCCGATGTCGGTCTAGGTAAGGATGAGGTTGAGGCCAAATTGTGTGTTATATGTTCATGCATGTTTGGTTATGTGCTTGTATCAGTTATGGATTATATGCTTATAGTGCAGCTTGCTAAGCGTAGAGCTAAGATAAGTTGTATATGTGTTATGACATGTGTAATATAGTGATATAACTTGTATTTTGTGTTATGCCTTATGTATTGTTATCAAATATGACATGCATTCTAGGAGTCCTTAGATAGTATGAAGAGGTTAGGGATAAAAGAAGTAAATAAAGTGGTGTGATTAGAGGGAATTGAGAAAGACCTAAGTACCTTATGACTTATGTACGGACAAATAAAAAGATAATATGGATAAAATGAAAGATTAGAATAAATCTTGCATGGGAAGTGTAAGGCTTTCATGAGGTGTTTAGTCTTTTCATGGGGGTAAAATTTACGTGGGAAAAGGTAATTTAAGGGTTAAGAAAGGTTAGGGAAGAGTACCTTGGGTGATTGGAATCCATGACTGGAAAATGGTACGTGGGTTAGCAGAAGTGTGCACAGGGGGACTTAACTAGGGTGTGTGAGAAAAACTAAGTGGGGGAAGTGTGTGGAAGGGAGATTTAATGGTAAGTGGTTAGAGTGTGGGTTGAGATTGGAAGGGTGTTATATGAAGGGGGCAAGAGTTAAGTGGAAAGGAGAATGGTGTGTGTGGGTGATAAGGGCATGGAATAAAAGAAAGGAGTGGCACTAGGGTTTAGGGTCACCAACTAAGGTTTTCATGATCACATGTAAAGGATAGGAAGTAAGGTTGTGATGTTGGGTGTGGATTGAGTAGAGTGATGGTGTTGGAAGCAAAGGGAGCAAGGGTAGTGTACGATAGGGAGAGGTTAGGCTAGATTAGGATTGTTGAGGAAAAATCCTTGAGGGCAATGATGAGTTAAAGTAGATATATTAGAAAGTGGGTATTCACCCACATGCATAGGAGTTTGGGTTCTTGATGGTAAGTAAAGGAAAGGTGGGAAAATTTTATAGGATTCCTAGGATGCATAGAAGTCCCAAGACATGGGACAAGGCTTTTCAAAGGAGCTAGAGTGAAAGGGTGAGAATAAGAAGTCTAGTGGGGTATGTATGTCTAGTATTAAAGTACCTATTGAATAAGACATGAATAAGATACTAACCATTTAAAGTGACATATTATTAAGCTAGGTTTGGCCAATCCACGGGCAATAATAGTGGCCAAGTGCATGTTGCCTTGGATGTTTTCGATCCGCCGGCTATAATAGTGGGGGATTCTTAGCTTGATAAGACAAACCTTAAATGATAATAAGCCATAAGAAAGGTACTAATTACTTATAGTGGAACACCATAAGAATTAGGGCTAGACTAATCCATCGGCATAATAGTAGCTAGGAGCACTTTGCCCTAGAGACCAATCCATTAGCAAATAATAGTAGCAAGAAGTGTTCTACCCTAGATGTTTTGGATTCACTTTACCCTGTATTCACATGGTTCTAAATTGAGAGTTGTGTGAAAATGGAAATAATGGCCTGAGATCTAATACTTATGTTTAATCACACTAATTGACTACATGTATTATCTTCCATCTATATTATATGGCCTTAGCTACATGGTTACCTTGCTTAGTACATAGCACACTAATCACCTATTTAATGGGTGCCTCTTAATTCCACAAGTAGTAGCCCCTTCTGAGTTGGTGTAGGTAGAAGATGTTACATATGATGATTTTGACGTCTTCAATTCATTGGGTGGGACTAGGTGATGGCTTGTTTCACTGGGCATGGGGCCCGAGAGAGTATTATCAGAACTCACTTATTTTTGTATTTATTATTGTTTTGTTGGTCATTTTTTTCCCCCATAGGGGCATTGACACTGTACTTGTTTTCTATTCCTGTATTGACTATCACATCAGGAACTCTATTTTAATTATGAATTAATAGAAAATTTTTAATTAATGTCTTTTAAATTTTCTAGCCTTATTGTTGGTATGAGATTAGCTAGAGGTTAGTCTTATAACAATCACGACTATAGAACCCCCTATTTTAGTGCATGGTTTCTGTGCAAACAAAAATTTTCAATTGTAAAATTTGGAGGTGTTACAAGTCAGTTCTAGTAATCATGTTTTATTTTCAAAGAATTTTTGATTAACGGGTTTTCCAGATTTTGAAATGTTTTATGCCCTATAAAGGTCTTTTTGTTCTAAAAACTCTGAGTTTGGAATTCCAGTGAGGAAACAAAAAGGTAAACTAGGAACTTTCCAAAAGGAAAATAATATGTGATAACTCCATCGAACCAATAGGTTCTCTCCTAAACATCTTTTCTCTTGCAGATGAGTTTCATGATGAACAGAAGGGTTGGACGACTAGAGGAGGCGTTTAAGGCCTTTATGGAGTTCGTTCAGCACCAGCCGTAGTGTCGACCCCGCACCCCATCACTCTAAGGGCTCTAGAGATGATTGGCTTTGGAGGGTCACTGGGTATCATACTCCTTTGTAAATTGACGAGGAGGACCCAGTGATTCTAGGAGGGTGGATCCAAGATATGGATCGCACCTTTGAGGTTGTGGAATGGCCTCTAGCTAGGCAGCTATGCATAACAGCATTCTTTTTAAGGGGCATAGCAGACGCCTGGTGGGTAGAGTACCATACCCAAGATGGTCCCCCAATGACCTAGGAGGCATTCAAGGCTGCCCTATACTCTTGGTTTTTTTTCAAAGAACTTGACGATGTACAAGCTTAAGGAGTTTATGTATCTCACCTAGGACAACATGACGGTTTGATAGTACTATGCTCACTTCATCAAGCTACTCTGGTTTTCGCCAAGGATCACTGCTAGTGAGCCCATGGTGGTGTTCAGTTTGAGCATAGGCTGAACTTTAGCATTCACCACATGATGGGAGTAGTGGCCTTCACTGACTTAGCTACCTTATATAAGCACGCTCTTATTACAGCCACTATGGTCCGAGAGTAGGCATCTATCTTAGGAAAGAGGAAATTAGGGGACCAGAGCTTTGGAAGTAGGACCTAGCTAGGAGCAAAAGGACCCTCAAGACACCAGCAGAGGGATAAGATCAGAAGATAGGGACCACTGAGGGGGTCCTCATGCAGATAATGTGGTCGAAGCCACCTAAGCAGAGATTGTAGAGGTAGACTTGTGACTTACCTGAACTATGGCAAGTTGGACCACCGAGCATTTGAGTGTCTAAGGCTATCGCATCTCTAGCAATTACAGAGTCAGCAGTACCAGCAAAGGAGACCCCTAATTCCCCAACAATAAGCCTACTAGCAGCACGTTCAGACCACATCCTCTCAATTCCAATAGCAAGCACCTATTCCAACTGGTGCACCAATCTAAGATGCCAAGAGAAGGCTTCAAGGATTGTGGCCTTTCCCTCAGAGAGGAGGTCAGTTAAGTGGGCACCTAAATGTGATCGACCAAGTAGAGGCTAATCACCAACTTGATGTCATCACTAGTATATTCACCACATTGTCCTTACCAGTGCATGTTCTCTTCTAATTAGGTGCATCTCTATCTTTCGTGTCCACTACATTTATTGCTAAGGCTGAGCTATCACCATCTACTAGCGTAGCATTGTTTGTGATGCTTCCTTTGAATGATACGATGGATTGCACTAAGTTATTTTCAATTGTGGCCTTAGTCATAGGCGGGGTAGATTTCTTAGTGGACCTAATTAGGATGGAGTTATGGGACTTTGACATGATTCTAGGGATGGATATACTAGGAAGGTATCGGATAGTGATATTGTGAGGCGTTAAGGGTACTAGGGTTTTGCATAGGAAGACCAAGCCCAAGCCCACTACCAAGGTATTGTCTACGGTTGCCCTGCACTCCTTGGTCTAGAAGGAGTACCCACTGTACTTATGCAATGTGTAAGAGCTAAACAATGACTTAGCAGCTCTAGAGGGAATTCGGGTGATCAAATAATTTCCAAATGTGTTCCTAGAGAGAATACCGGGTTTGCCTCCAGTTCAAGAGATTGACTTCATCATCGTGTTAATGCTAGGAGTTGAGCCTATGTCAAAGGTACCCTATCGAATGGCACCTATTGAGCTAAAGGAACTATAGACCTAGCTGGAAGAATTATTGGATTATGGCTACATTCGACCAAGTATGTCACCCTAGGGAACACCAGTCTTGTTCGTGAGAAAAAGGACAGAAGCCTCCATCTCTACATAGACTACATGGGGCTAAATCAGTTGACTGCAAAGAACCAGTACCCACTCCCAAGGATTAATGACCTCTTCTACCGGTTGAGGGGTGCCACGGTTTTCTCCAAGACTGATATAAGACCGGGATACCATTAGTTGCAGATAGCATATTCTAATATTATGAGGATTGCCATTTGGACTTGGTATGAATACTATGAGTTTATGATGATGCCTTTTGGTGAAATACCCCAAAAACCTTAATTTAGAAAATTACGTTAAAATAGGAATTTATTAAGGAAATTAATTAAATAAATTATTTTATTAAAGTAAAGGTAGTATTAAAGGAAAAAAAGAGGAAAATAATAAAAATTTTAATTAGGGAAAATTAGGGCATTTTGAAAATTAAAATAGAATTTAGAAAAAAATACCCAAAATATCCTAAATTAATATAAATAGGAATTTAATTCTTATTTTACTAATTTTTATTATTTTGACATATTTAAAAAAATACCAAAGTATTCTAAATATCCCCAACCAACCTATTTTCCCTTTTTCCTTTTTTCCTTTTTCCCTTTTTCCTTCCTTTTCCCTTTTTCTTTCCTCTTTTCCTCCTTTCTCATTATCTTTTTCCCCTTTCTTCCCTAGTTTGGGCCAGCCCCCCTCGCAGCCCAACTCCTCTCCTCCTTTTCTTTCTCCCCTGGTGCAACCCAACACACCATCCCTTCTCCTCTTCCCCTCACCCACCCAATTCCCCCTCCTTTTCTTTCTTTTCTTTTTTCCCCAGACCGGCCAGCCTGCCTATATCCTTTATCCTCCCTACCCTCCCATGCGTTGCAGGTCAAGCCTGTAACTCTGCATCGCCTGACCTTCCTAAACACCATACAGCTGGCTTGCCACCTTCCTTCTCTCCTCCATCCCTTTCCTTTCCAATTCCAACCCCGACCTACCAGCACCTACCCCCTTGCATGCCCCCTTCACTTTCCTTTTTCTCTTCCCTGACCAACTACCCTACAAAATTTCATACTTGTACCATCTTGCTACCGCTGGCTGGCAAGCTCTACCTCACCTGCCCCCTAGTCCTCTTCTCCCTTTATCTTATCCTCCCTCCAATGGCCTATAAACACCCCCCCCCCAAACTAATCCCCTTCGGCTCTCTTTCCTCTGCCTAGAAAATTCATCCCTCCTTGTGCCACCGTCACTTCAGATGTTGTCCCCACCGCCATTTCCAACTTCGTCACCCAAAACACCACCAAAAATCTTCCCTACATTACCCTACACCAAACCATAGCACTCACCACCCCTAGTTCCCCCTGCATGAGCCACCTTAACCATGCAAAGTTGGCAGCTAAACATGCCATTTTGCACACATCCCTGCCCCTCTCGCCACCGTGCGCAACCTTCTCCGCTGCAACCACCACCTCTCCTGCTACCCAATCCACTCAATAGAGCCTCCCCTACCTCCCCCTACCTTCCTTTCTCCCTGAATCCCTCTCCTTCATCCTCCTTCCTTCTCCACCTCCCTTGGCCACCACAATAACCACCACCTATGCCGCCACCCTTATTGTGCCACCAACACCACTCCAACCCTTTCAACCTAAAGAATCCACCACCACCACAACCACCATCTCACTCTCCCTCTTATAGCCTAAAAATTCACCTATCCAACCCCCACTTCCTCCACCACCGCCAACACCACCATGTGTCGCCGCCTAACTACCACCACCACTAGGTTGTACCTTAACCTTCCTAACCCTTAAGTATAATTAGTGTAATTGTTATTTTATTTTCTTAGTGTTATTATTACTATTATAATTGTTATAATTATTATTTTCATTATCATTCTTATTATTATTATTATTATTATTATTATTATTATTATTATTATTATTATTATTACTATTATTATTATTATTATCATCATCATCATTATCATTACTAGTTTTATTATTACTAATATTATTATTCAAATTATTATTATTATCACTATTATCATTACTATTATTATTAAAGTTATTATCTTTATTATTATTAATATTGTTAATAATACCTTACCATAGACCAATATAACTACCTAAACCTATTTTGACTAGTAATAGCATGATTAACCATTTTAAGAATAATACCCTTATTTTTACTAATAAAGCTACTTTGTTATTAATAACCCTAATACTAGGTTATGATAAAGGTAATTAGGAAATAAGGATAATGTTGGTAAGAGGGAAGTTAACCCTAGTATTTCCCTCTTATAGGTGAACCAAATCCAAACCTTAAGGACGCGAAGGAGCGTGCTCCAAGCCCGGTATCACTTTAGGTAAGGATGTAGTTGAGGCCTATTATGTGTGTTATGTGCTTTGTATGCCATATGTTATGATATATTTGTATACCTTATGTGATTATGACTACTTACTTGTAGTGCAGCACGGAGCTAAGGTAAGTTTATGTGCTCTCCTTATGGCATGTGTAAAATGATATATATGTTGTGCTTGTGGTGCTTACGTGATGTGGCCCTTTAGAACATGTATGCTAGGATACTTTACAGATATAGTGTTGGGTGAAAATATAAAAGGGGAAAAGGGAAATGAGTTTACTAGAGGGAAGTAAGAATGACCTATAGATCTCGTGACTTATGGGTGGACAAATAAAAGAATAATATGGACAAAATAAGAGTGTAAAGTGAATCTTGCATGGGAAATCTAGGGTTTTCATGGGATGGATGGTGTTTGTATAGGATGATCCTTACATGGAAAAAGTTTAATTGTGGTTTAAGTAAGGTGAGGAAAGATTTGTTGGGGTGATTGGATTCCATGGATGAAAAATAGTACGTAGGTTGGTATAAGGATGCATGGGGAACTTAGCTAGAGTTGGGAGGAAAACCCTAAGTGGAGAATATTGTGGAATGGAGAAGTAATGCAGAGGATTGGAATATGGGGTAAGAGTGGAAGGATATCATATGGAGGGTGAGCATGTGTCATGAGGAAGAGGGGATGGTAAGTGAGAGTAATGGGGGAATATCATATGAGAAAAGAGAGGTGCTAGGGTCTTAGGTAACCAACTAGGGTTTTAGGGTCACATGTGCATAATGGGAAGTAAAGTGTGATACTTAGGATTGAATCTAAATGGGGTGATGAGTTGAGGGTAAAGGAGCATGAGTTTTGTTAGATAGAGGAAGACTAGGCCATATAGACCAAATTAGGGTTTCTTGGGGAAACCCTGGAAAGCGACGGTAAGTTGACTCAGAGGTATGGAAAGTGGGCCTTGACCCATGCACTTAGCAGTTGGGTATTCGTGGTAAGTAAGGAAAAGAGGAAAAGGATTTATGGGCATATTAGGAGGCGCAAAAGGCCTAAGATATGGGACGGGACCTTTCAGGAGAATAGGAGTAAATGGAATGTGTGAGTGGGTAGTCCAAAGGATATGCATGTCTAAGGTGATAATATTTATCGAATAAGACATGAATAAGATACTAAACATTTAAAGAGAAAGATTGTTGAGCTGAACCAAGACTGGTCCACCGGTGAATAATAGTGGACAGGTGCTAAGGTACACTTAAGACTGATCCACCGACGAATAATAGTGGTCAGGAGCATTCTGCACTGTATGTTTTCACTCCACCAGCTATAATAGTGGGAAATTTTGAGCTCAACAAACAAAAAATAATGATAATAAATCATGGAAAGATACAATCTACTTATACTGAAACACCATAAGAGTCGGGGCTAAACCGATCCACCGGTGAATAATAGTGGTCAGGTGCCTTGTGGCATAGAGACCATTCCACTGGTGAATAATAGTGGCCAGGTGCATTTTGTCCTAGGTGTTTTTTTGGTCCACCATATATAATAGTAGGGTTCCTATACTTTCATGGATTGATAATAAGAATGGTGTGAAATGAGAATATTGAAGAGAGATATAATGATTAAGTTTAACCGAACTGTAACACAACCTAGTACTATCTGCGTTGCTAGTATGGTTTATCTGTATGATCCTGCTTATATTATATGCCTTTTGTGTATGGTCTTAGCTTCATGGTTACCTTAATCAGTACATTGCATATTGACGACCCATTTCATAGGTGCTTCTCATTCCCACGAGTAGAGCACCCTACTAAAAAATGTGCAGGTAGAAGATGTCATTTTCGATGCCTATGACACTTTTGAGGCGTCTGGCAGGGCTGAGAATTAACTTTCTTAGACTTGGCATAGGGGCCAAGAGCAATGTAGACAGGACTCTATTTACTTATGTTTCCATTTTATTGTATTGTATCTTTTATCCCCTTGGGGACTTTGACTTTGTACTATATTTGGGTTGTAATGACTTTTAATCACGCACTCTAATTTCTTCATTATGAATGTTTGTTTTTCTATGTTTCTCTCTTTTGATTGTGTCTAATATTCTTGTGGAATTTTTCCTTAGCTTTGTGGTTGGTGCGAGACTAGCCGGGGGCTAGGCTTATACTGAGCATGGAGGTAGCACCCCCGTGCTAGTATTTATTTTAAATAAAATGAAAAATTTTAATCATGATATTTGGAGGTATTACAAGTTGGTATCAGAGTATTGGTTCTTGTAACCACGCTTTAGTTTAAAGAAAGTTTTGATTAAAAAAGTCTTTCGGGATTTGAAGTATTTTCCGAACCCAAAAAGGTCTTTTCATTTTAATAATTTTAAGTCCAGGCCATAGTGATGAACGAAAGGGTAGACTTGGGATTTTCCATATAAGGGAAATAGTATGAAATAAATTTCATCGAACCAGTAAGTTTGCTTCTAATGCCCCTTTTCTTTTTTAGCTGCTTTCCATGATGAACAACCAATTCGGATGCTTATAGGAGGCTTTCGAAGCCTTTATAGAGTTTAAGGCCTTGAGGTACGCATGAGTGCCTTCATGATCAATCCCACAATTTTGAGGAGATCCGAGCCGGCCAAGCCAGAGATGCTGAGCTTGAAAGGATCCATTGGAAGTTGTAGAAAGGTTAGGCAGAAGGGTTTCGAGTTCACGAGGATGGTAGACTTTGTCACAAGGGCCACTGTTGCGTACTATAGGGATATCTAGAGATGAAGCATCGTATCATGGAAGGGGGACACCAGACCCCTTACTCAGTCTATCCAGAAGAGGAAAAGCTATACAAGGACCTCAAGAAAATGTATTGGTGTCCTCGTATGAAGCGGGAAGTGGATGAGTTTGTGTCCCAATGTCTGACCTGTTAGAAGGTTAATATTGAGCACTAAAGACCTACAAGGCTACTTAAGCCCTTGGAAGTGCCAAGGTGGAAGTAGGATTCGATCTCCATGGACTTTGTTAGTAGGTTGCCAAGGACTTGTAGTAGTCATGGCACTATTTAGGTCATCATAAACAACTTGACCAAGTCGACCGTGTTTATTTCGATGAATTCCACGTGGAGCATGGATTAGTTGACCAATGCCTACATGAAGTATGTGGTTAGTTGGCATGGGGTTCTAGAGGATACTATATCAAATAGGGATTCAAGGTTTCTCTATCATTTTTGGGGAAAGATATAGGAATTCCTAAGGATGAAATTGAAGATAAGAATATCCTTCCATCCCATCACAGATGGACCAACAGAGAGGACTATAAAAACCCTAGAGGATATGTTAAGGGCCTATGTACTAGATTTTTAGGGTTATTGGGAAGAGCGCCTACATCTGACAAAAGTTTTGTACAAAAATAGCTACCATGCTAGCATATGGATGGCTCCCTTTGAAGTATTATACAAATATAAGTGTAGGACTCCCCTATGCTAGAGTGAAATTAGCAAGACCATGGTGTTGGGACATGAGATGATCGGGGAGATGACCAGGCAGGTCCGCTAGATTTGGGATTGGATGAGAGTGGCTTAAAGCGGAAAAAATAGTTATGCGGATTAGAAGCATTAGAGTAGTGACTTTGAGCCTAGGGAAGAAGTGTTGTTAAGGGTTTCCCCCACCATGTGCGTGCAGGGATTTGGTAGAAAGGGCAAACTAAGCTTGAATTACATCAGACCCAATAAGATTCTAGAGTAGGTTGGAGAGGTTGTGTACCATTTGGCACTTCTACCAAAGTTAGCTTGAGTCCACAATGTGTTCCACATCTCATAGCTACAAAAATACATTGCTGAACCTTCCCATGTGATCCAGCCTGATGAGGTCAAACTTGATCATTCCCTGACTTACGAGGACCAACCTGTGCGGATCCTTGACACTAAGCTCTGGAAGACCCACACGAGCGTGGTTCCTCATGAGAAGATACTTTGGAGTTGCTATAGAACTAAAGAAGCTACATGGGAAGCTGAGAACGACATGCATAAGGCGTATCCGGAACTCTTCACCACAAGTACAATAGTCTTTAGTAAACCCCTTTTTCTTTAAGGAGGTAGTAGCATCGCGATTCGTACTTCTATTATCCCAATAAGCTTAGAAATATTTTTCCTCATTCCCTACTCCCATAAATTAAGCTAGTAACTTTGGGGACGAAGTATTTATTTAAAGGGGTAATGATGTAATACCCCAAAACCTTAATTTAGGAATTAATAATAAAATAAGGAGTAATAGGTGAGATCAATTAAATATAACATTTTTAATAAAATAAAGTTTATATCATGGAAGTAATTGAGGAGAAAAAAATGAAAAGAATATAAGAATTATATTAGTGGAGGTTAGACTAATTTGCTAACTAAAATGGATTTTAGGAAAATTTAACCAAAAGTTTTAAATTAATATAAAAAGAAATTTTAATTATTTATTTTTACTAATTTTATTATTTTAAAAAAAAATCCCAAATACCCCAACTACCTCATTTTCCTTTTTTCTTTTTCTTTTTCCTTTTTCCCTCTTTTTCTTCCTTTTCTTTTTCTTTCTTCCTTTTTCTCCTTTTTCTTCTTTTTCTCTCCTTCCACCGATCTGCCCACCAAGCACAACCCAACTCTCCCCCTCCCTCTTCTCCTTCTTTTCTCCCTATATAGCCCAGCCTACCTTTCTTTTCTCTTTCCCCCTCATATAACCTAGCACCCCACTTTGTCCTCCCTTTTTTATCATTATCATTTCCCCCCTTTTCCTCTTCTACCCTCGTCTCCTACCTTACCTCCCCCCCCCCTAATTGTTGGTGTGTATGGCTCTCCTTTCCCCCTCACATTCCCCTCGACCTAAGCTACAAAGCGTGCAACTAGCATTGCCCTGCACTAGTCCCCTCCCCTCTATAACCCTGACACCCTTACCTACCCTCCCTATAGCAGTGCTAAAATAGCCCCTACCCCCTATGAACCTACACACCTATAGGCCTACACCAGCCTACCACCGCAGCTATCGCAACCTACGCTGCCACTTTGACATACCGCCACCACCACTACAACCCTCCTAGTCTAGGAAACCTACTACCTCACAACCGCCACCTCCATTTCCCTCTTCTAACCCCAAAGCCTAGACCTTTTCAAATCACCATCACTCTCGCCGCCACTTCTGCCATCGTTGCCACCGCCCTAGTTGCCACCTCCACCCCTAATTGTACCCTAACCTTTGCTTCTACTTAAGTATAAATTATTTTGAATAATTATTATTTTTAGTCTTATCATCATCATCATCATCATCATCATCATTATTATTATTATTATTATTATTATTATTATTATTACTATTACTATTTCTACCATTATTATTATTATCAACATTACTACTATTAATCTTATTATGGTATTACTATTATTATTGTTAGTACCATTGATAATACTAACCTTATTATTATTGAGATTATTATTAGTCTTTTACTAATAATTAGTTAGGGGATAATAAAAGAAATAAGAGGGAATTTAACATTAGTATTCTTCTCTTATAGGTGAACCAAACCCTTCCCCTAAAGAGGTGTAAGTGTTGTGCTCCAAGCCCAGTGTCGATCTAGGTAAGGATGTGGTTAAGGCTAAATTATGTGTTATGTGTTCATGCATTTTTGGTTATATGCTTGTATCGGTTATGGAATATACGCTTGTAGCACAACTTTCTAAGCATGGAGATAATGTAAGTTGTGTATATGTTATGATATGTGTAATATGGTGATGTGACTTGTATTTTGTATTATACCTTACGTATTGTTGTCATATATAAAATGCATGATAAGAGTCCTTAGGTAGTATGATGAGGTTTTGGGGTGGATAAAAGAATTAAATAAAGTAGAGTGATTAGAGGGAAGTGAGAAAGACCTAAGTACCTTATGACTTATTGGTGGATAAATAAAATGATAACATGAATAAAATAAAAGGTTAGAATAAATCTTGCATGGGAAGTGTAAGGCTTGCATGGGGTGGTTAGTCTTTGTATAAGGGTAACATTTATGTGGAAAAAAGTGATTTAAGGGTTAAGAAAGGTAAGGGAAGAGTACCTTGGGTGATTAGAATCCATGAGTGAAAAATGGTACGTGGGTTGGCAGAAGTGTGCATGGGGGGACTTAACTAGGGTTTGTGAGAAAAACCCTAAGTGAGGGAAGTGTGTAGAAGGAAGAGTTAATGGTAAATGGTTGGAGTGTGGATAGATATAGGAAGGGTGTCATATGAAGGGGGAAATGAGTCAAGTGGAAATGAGAATGGTGTGTGTGGGTGAGGAGAGGATGGCATAAAAGAAAAGAGAGGTATTAGGGTTTGGGGTAGCCAACTAGGATTTTCATGATCATATGTGAAGGATGGGAATTAAGGTTGTGGATTGAGTGGAGTGATTATGTTAGAATCAAATGGAGCATGGACGGTGTATGAAAGGCAAAGGTTAGGGCACATAGGCCGTATTAGGATTTCTGAGGGAAAACCTTAGAGGGTAATGGTGAGTTGAAGCAGAGATATAGGAAAGTGGGCCTTGACCCACGTGTGTAGGAGTTTGGTTTCTTCATGGTGAGTAAGAGAAAGGTGGGGAAATGTATTGGAGTCCTAGGATACGTAGAAGTCCCAAGATATGGGACAGGGCTTTTCAAGAGAGATAGAGTGAAAGGGTGAGAATGTTAAGTCCAGTGGGGCATGCATGTCTAGTAAGAAAGTACTTGTTGAATAAGGCATGAATAAGACATTAATCATTTAAAGTGAAAGTTATTGAATTAGGCCCATACCGATCCACAAGTAATAATAGTGGCCACATGCAGGGTGCCTTAAAGATTGATACACCACCGAATAATAGTGGCTAGGTGTGTATTACCCTAGATGTTTTTCGATACATTGGCTATAATAGAGGGGAATCCCAGGCTCAATAAACCAAACCTTAAATGATAATAAGTCATGGGAAAGACACTAATTACTTACAGTAGAACGCCATGAGAGTCGGGGCTCGACTAATCCACTAGTATAATAGTGTCCAGAAGCACCTTGCCTTAGAGATCGATCCACCGATGAATAATAGCAGCTAGGATTTTTCTATTGTAGATGTTTTTGACCCACTGGCTATAATAGTGGGGTTTCTATACTTGCATGGTTCTAAATTAAGAATTGTGTGAAAATGAAAATAATGGCATAAGATCTATTACTTATGTTTAACTGGACTAATTCACTACATGTATTATCTGCCATTTATGTTGTATGACCTTAGCCGCATGGTTACCTTAGTCAGTATGTAGCGTACTAATCACCCATTTCATGGGTATTGCTCATTCCCATAAGTAGTGGTCCCTTCTTAGTTGGTACAGGTATGAGATGTTATATATGATATTTTAACGCCTTTGATGAGTTAGGCAGGAGTAAGTGATGGCCTGTTGGACTTGGCATGGGGCTTGAGAGAGTGATATTTAGACTCGCTTATTTTTGTTTTTATTATCATTTTGTTGCTTGTTTTATTTTCCCTATATAGGCATTGACACTATACTCTTTTTTTATTCTTATATTAATTCTTACATCGCCCACTCTATTTCAATTATGAATTATTAGAAGCATTGTGGTTTTATGTCCTACTCAAATTAATGTATTTTAAATTTTCTATCCTTGTGGTTGGTATGAGATTGGTCGAGGGTTAATATTGTATTTAGTGTATGGTTTCTATATAAACAAAAAATTTCAACTGTAAAATTTAGGGGTATTATAGTGGGGGTCTTCAGTTGGTTGGCCACTAAATTGTCCTATGTTCTATAGAATGTGGAACATGACAAGTTTGATTTCAAAATGAGAGGCTTTGATTTTTGGAAGGGCTATGGTAGGGTTAAGGTGGTCTTGGAGTGGTGTAGCATAGTCTGTGATGGCTCGGTTTTTTTCATGACTTATGGGTTGAGCTTGCATTCCCATAGGGTTTATGTTAATGTGAGGGGTAAGATCACTAGTAGTCCTTCCCTCGAATTTAGCTATGGGAAATGCATTCCATTGTTGCCATTTTCATGTTTTTATTGGCCTAAATGACTCATGTTGCTATAATTTTCTGAAGTTGATCCTTCTCCTTGATATTGTTGTTGATGCATGGCCGCCTTATTCCTCCTTAGACTGCACTCAATTTCTAGGTTGATTACTAATAGGGAACTCTGCGTGTTAGTCCATTTAATTAAAAGTACCTAAAAATTAAAAAACTCTAATGTTAGTTATGTACTTAGTATTCTATCCATAGTATTAAAAACTTTAGTGCATAGCATAGTTTAAAATTCTAATCCCCGACAATGACACTGAAAATTTGGTTTGTGCTTGGTTCAACAATGCTTGATAGGGTAATAAATAAATACAGCACCATAAATGTGCAGGTATACATGGTCAATCCAATTAATAGAGTGATGAGTGAGTATTATTCCCATAAGGAATCGAATGATATATGCTTTACTAAAGTTAAGTGTCCTACGGAATTAACTATGTGATGAAATATTGGTAGGGATATAATGAAAATATAATAAAGTAAATGCACACTTAGGAGTTCACCAGTATAAACACAAGATAGATAAAAAGTAAATCAGAAGGTAGAATCTTTAGAGAGAGATTGGTTAACACCGAATGCATACACCCTAAGACAATTCATAGCATGTCAATCTCAAGAGATATTGATCCTTCTAGACTCACTATATTTCACTCAACGGTGAAATATATTATATGATTGTCTCCATCACAATGCATGGCCCAAGGAAATGTCACGTAGTGAGTTTTATAGGATTAATGATAAGGTCACTTCACCTTTCAATGCTAACCCTTTGATCATTCATCATCGTAAATTAAGTTCACTATCATAGTTGATACATAAATCATATGAGTGACTAATGCAGCCAACATTCAACACATCTACAATTGAAGGTCAACAAAATGAAATATCATTTAACTAAACATTTATATAATATGACAAACTACAATAAAAAGGCTTACTGAATCTTTTCTCTCACCAAGGATCTTAGCCATGCTAAACCACCTCCAACTAAACAAGAAAGTAGTGAAGAGAAAGAAAGGAAGGAACTGGTCAGATCATGGTAATCCAACCCCTATCTTATAACCCATTAGTACTCTTCTTCTTCTACCTTTTTCTTCTAATATCTCATTGCTATTTTCTCGTATCTTCTTTTCTATGCATTATTCTTTATGTAGTGGGTATTTATAGAGTGAAAAATGTGTAGGTTGGGATAAGTGTTATCTGGTGTTGCATCAAGTGGTTTTACCTTACTTTAGGTGGTTGTACCCTACATTAGGTGGTTGTACTCTATAGTAGCCCCTGGTGAATACTACTAAATTCACTAATTTGGGTATTCTTCTTTTTATCAGTGTTATAGAACCTTGATGGTGACCTGGACAGCGAATGTTGTAGTTTTGGCAGGGTGAGGATGTTGTTTGACATACTGAGTTGCAGTCACCCCGACACGTACTTTACAATTGGGTAAGTAAAGGCAATAAGGTTGTGAGTTGACATGAGAGTGCAAGTACTATTAGTTTATAGGATATTAAATCTTTTTTCATATTAAATTCCAGCAAGTCATTGTAACACCCCAAAATTCACTACTTTTTTTTTAAAAGCGGAAGCAATTAAAATAGAAATACTTAAAACCCGTGAATTCTGGGGATGTTACCGCCACACTTAGTACAAGACCGGTTCTCTCCGACCGTTCTAGTACCAAGTGCTAAGGATAAAGAAAAGATTTACGTTAAATTCAAATTAACAATTCATAAAAGAATTCGAAAGATCATACAACAAAATCAGAGTACGAGAAATTAAGAGTTAATTACAATACCCTTGAAGTTTCAAATAACACTTGTAACTTCCAAATAGAAATACATTTAAACAAGATAAAACCCGATGGGTCAAATTCCGGATTGCCTACTCACTCAAGTCAGGCCTGCCACCCCAAAACAATCTCTGATCTTAAACCTGCACAAGAGGTCTGCTCCCCACCATCAGTGGATCATCACAGGACCCATCAACCAAGGTAGTATCAGTACGGGTCCAGTACTGAGTAAGGTGACTTGATCACTAAGGCCAACACACAAACACATAAATCACGCAGAACATAGAAGAACACAATCATAAATGCATATGATCAACTAGGTAAAAGTACGTACAAAGGCCCATGAATAATCTGAATTAATCACTTAATTAATATCTTATCAGAATCCGATTCACACCATACTTTTTATCAAATCCATGCGAGTACGGAAGCCCCCACTATTATAGCCGGTGGATCGGAGGCACATAGGGTATCATACCCTAACCACTATTATAGCCGGTGGATCGGAGACACATAGGACTACGTGTCCTAACCACTATTCCTAACCGGTGGATCGGTTGGCTCCGGCTCGCATGGTATTCCACTGTAAGTAGTTAGTATCTTTTAAGCATTCTGGTTTGTGACTGTTGAGCTCGGGAACCCCCACTATTATAACCGGTGGATCGGTCACACATAGGACATCATGTCCTAACCACTATTATAACCGGTGGATCGGTCGCACATAGGGTAAAAACCCTAACCACTATTCCGAACCGGTGGATCGGTTGGTCCCGCCTCAACGATCTTCCTCTTTAGATAATTAATGTTTTAAGTATCTTATTCAGAAGCTTTCACCACGCACATGCACGAATCATAAATCATAAAATTCCACCATCATAATTACACTTTATCACCACATACACATGATAACACAAAGACCCTAATCAAACACCACATACCCTAATTGACCCCCACAACCATAGTCAATCACTCCAAACCCTAATTCAGTCACCTCCATACCCTTATAATGTCTTACGTATTATTTTTCACCCAAAACATTCAAACACCCAAATAACTCTTCTACTTCCTCCCTTACATCCCAAATCAACTTTTCACACGTAAATTTCACTTCCATGCAAACACTAATCTTTCCATGCAAACCTTCGAACCTTTTTCATGTAAACCCTAAAATTCCACGTGAAGCCCTAAATTCAACCATGCAAACCCTAATACCACCATACAACCATCAATATCACCATGTAAATCCTAATACCACCATACAACTATAATTACCACCATACAAACCTTAATATCATCATACAAACCCTAATACCAACATACATCCATTAATACCACCAAGTAAACCCTAGGTTCCGTCATACAAAACCCTAAGTTCAAACCATATAAGACCCAAAGATTTGTCCATACCAACCCTAAATTCAAACCATAAAGATTCTTCCATGCCAAACCCTAAATTCAAACCATAAAGATTCTTCCAATCAAATCGTAAATTAAAATCTCCCAAGGAAAACCATAAATTGAATTCCCCCAAGCAAATCATAAATTAGATTCCCCCATATAATATCATAAATTACATTTTCCCAAATAACATCATGAATTAGATTCTCCCAAACAAATTATAAATTAACTCTCCCAAACAAATTATAAATTAACTCTCCCAATCAAATCATAACTTAAATTCTCCCATATAATATTATAAATTACATTCTCCCAAATAACATCATAAAATAAATTCTCCCAAATAAATTATAAATTAACTCTCCCAATCAAATCATAACTTAAATTCTCCCATATAATATTATAAATTACATTCTCCCAAATAACATCCTAAATTAGATTCTCCCAAACGAACCATAAATTCTGCTCTTTCACACATAAAATCATACATTAGATTATTCCTTATAAAATCATAAAATTAGGTTAACTCACTTCCCTTAATCAAATTCTTTCCCCGTCCTCCTTTTTCATCCTTCCTCTCACACAAACCACATCGACTTCCTCACATACACAACACATATCATCATACATAATTAATACACATACCATGCACAACATACTTCAACTCCAAGTCATACCACATATAAAATATTTAATTATAATAAACATTAGATATATAACATGCGAAACACATAATACACATAAGCACATAAGAGGCCTTAGCACTCCTTACCTAAAACGACACCGGTCTTGGAGCACGCTCCTACGCCTCCTTAGGGTTTTGACTGGTTTTACCTATTTTGAGAGAAAAGCTAAAATTAGACTCTCTCCTATCAAATTAATATTGAACACTAATTTAATATAAGAATATTTTTTTTAATAAAATAATAATAACAAAAATACCAAAATAATATCAACATTAATATTACTAAGAATAATAAAATAGTAGAAATAATAATAAAAAGGCATTACTCAAAAATAAAGTGAAATAAGGGATTCGGACCCTTTACCAAAATCATACTAAAAAGATTATTTGTAATTTAAATAACCCAATTCAGAAATAATAATAATAATAATAATAATAATAATAATAATGATAATGATTATGATAATAATAATGATAATAATAGTAATATTATTAACAACACTAATGTTAAAATATTTATATAAATAATAATAATGGAAATTCAAAATAGAAAATAATAATAATAATTATTATTATACTTATAACATTTTAATATTAATAATAGTAATTATAGAAATAATAAGAAGAATAATAATAAAATCGAATTAAAATATATTAGGCTTCAGCCCTCAACATAAATAATAATAAAATATTAATACTAATAATAATAATAATAATGCATATTAAAATATAAATATTAAGAATAATAATAATTGTATTTATATGTAAATAATTGAAATAAAATAATTTAAGGGTTATAAAAATAGGGAAAATAGCCGAGAGGGTCTAGGGTTCAACCAAATGTTGGTGGGGATAGGCGGCACCGGCGGCGGAGCACGGCGGTGGCGGCGGTGGCCGGAAAGAGGAAAGAAAGAGGGGAAAGTTGCATGCTAGGAATAAGATAGGAAGAATTAAAATGGAAGATGGGTTGTTTTGAGTTCCCCAGAAGGAGAGGGACAGAATAGAGGTGGTGGCGCAGCCAAAGGTGGCGGCGCACGGCGGCGGTGGTGGTGGCCGAATGGAGGAGATGGAGAAAGAGAGAGGAGGAGAGGGAGAAAAAGGAAAATAAAGATATGGGAAGGTAGGGCAGGGTCTGCAGCACAGTTTGGGAGGTGAAAGAAGCGGCCTTAGCGGTGGAGGAGGTAGCTAAGGGAGCGCGAAGGGTGGCGGGGCAGAAAACAGGGTTGCTCGGGAAGGGGACTTTGCACAGCTGGGGCGGCTTGTGCAGGAAGAATCGAAGGGTTAGGTAGATTTGGTTAACTAGAAGGAAGTGTAAGGAGGACACGGGTGGCCAGAACGGGCGGCAAAGTTGGCTGTAGGCGGAGAACGAGGCGTCTGAAGTGGCGACGGTGGCAAGATCGGGATTCTGGGTTGGGGGGATCAAGAGCTCGATACAGGTTACTATGGGGGATATTTATAGGCTTTAGAAGAGAGGGTAGGGTTCTGTGGGTCGGTGAGTAGATAATTCAGTAGGGTTCGGGCTTACCGGCGGCGAGGGTGGCCGGTGGGAGTGAGTTTCGGGTAGGGGGTTGCGCAGGAGAGAGAGAGAGGAAAATCGCGCGATAAGGGGAGATGGTTGGCTATATGTGGTCGCCGAATCAATGGGAAGAGAAAGGGAGGGTGAAAGTCGGTCAAAACGGCGAGGTCGCCGGCGAAAAACTCGGGGCGGCGGCGAGTTGCAGGTAGGTGGCGGCAGCGTCGGGGCTGGGGAAAAGAAGAAGAAGGTAGAGGGCGGGCGGCTCAGGGAAGAAAGAAAAGAAAAGGAAGGGGACCGGCCGGTTCGACGCGAGGGAGGGGGCATTAAATGAAACGACGGGTTTCGGTGGAAGTGGAATCAAAACGCGGCGTAGAGGGCGACGGGCGAAGGGCGACGGGCGCGGCTGGGCCGAAGGAAAGGAAAAGAGGAACTGGGCCGCTGGGCTGGCCCAGTTCGGAGATGAGAAAAAGAAAAAAGAAAAGAAGAAAGAAAGAAAAAGAAAGAAAAGAAAGAAAAAGGAAAAAGGGAAAAAGGAAAAAAAATAATGTTTTGGGATAATTAAATTAATTAGAATATTTGGGATATTTAAAAATAATAATATTTAAATAAAATAATATTTAAATCCCTTTTTAGGCTAAATTAGGATTTTTAAAAGATTTTCCATAAATTCCTTTTTAATTAGCAAAACACCCTAATTTTCTTCAATTAAATTATTTATAAAATTAATATTAATTTGAAACTATTTTATCCTTCTTATTTTAAATAAAATAATTTATTTAATTAATTACCAAATAAAATCCTTAATTAGTTAACATACCAAAATTCCTCCTAATTAAAATACTTATAAATCTCTTCTTGAATTTCCCTAGTTAAATATCCTTTTATTGTATTAAAAATAATTTATTTAAATAATTTTTCTAATAAAATCGCATTTAAATATAATTTATAAAATTAGAAATTTTCGGGGCATTTCAGTCATGCTAGAGCTCAAAGGGTGGAAAATTTGTTAAGAAATAAACCTATGACTTCCTCATGTGGCAAAAATCATACATATAATGGTTCTCATGGGGTCCTTTAATTCGCACAAATTAACTCATATCAATTGAGTGTATCACCATGGAGAACACCAATCCATTTTGTGTGTAAGAAGGATGGTAGGTTGAGCCTATGCATTATTAACAATGATTTAACCAAGTTATAGTGAAAAACCATTATCATTTACCTAAGATTGATGACCTTTTTTTATCAGCTATATGGGACTAAAGTGTTTTCACATATTGATCTTAAACTGGGGTATCATTAATTGAGGATTACCAAGAGGTGCATACCAAAGATAGCTTTCAGGATGAGGTATGGCCATTATGAGTTCACTATGATGTGCTTTGGACTCACGAATGTGCCAATAATGTTCATGGCTCTCTTCGACCACATCTTTTAACAACACCTAGATCAGTTCATTGTGGTCTTCATCAATGATATCTTGATTTAATCTAGAATATGAGGAGCATAAGGAACATCTAAGGTAGTTATTAGCACTATTTATGACACATATGTCGTACATCAAGCTCTCAAAGTTTGAGTTTGGTTAGATGAGGTAGCTTTCCTTGGACATGTCATCTTAAAGGATTGTGTGTTAGCAGAATCATTGAATGTCACGGATATATGCAATTTCATGGGTTTAGTAGGCTACTACAAACATTTCGTATAGGATTTATCTTAAATTAATTGCCCTATAAATACCTTGTTGAAGAAGAAGATGAGCTTTTCATTAGAATGATAAGTTCACCGAGGCTTTTGAGGAGCTAAAGAGGAGATTTACTTCAACTCCAATATTTACATTGTCGTTGGGTAAGGAGGGATTTGAGGTGTAACATGGTATAAGATATGTGTTGAGATAGCATGGAAGGGTAGTGGCTTATGCTTTGTTTTAGTTGAAAGATCATGAGAAGAACTATCCCACTCACGACCTTGAGCTAGCTGCAATGGTTTATGCCTTAAAGATTTAGAGACATTGCCTACATAGAGTGTAGTGTAATGTCTTTACAAACCATAAGAGCCTCATGAACATCTTCACTTAGCGTGAGCTGAACATGAGATAACAAAGGTGGCTAGAGTTAGTTGAGGACTATGATTTGGAGTTGACTTACCATGAAGTTAAGATTGTACTGGTACATTTTCCACCCTCTTATTGCTAGATCATGTGTTATTTGATTTGGAGGTATCTCTATCATTTGTATCTATTATATTTATTGCTAGAACTTTATTATCTCCATCTACTAATGTGTTTATTTATGTGATGCTACCTTCTAGGGATAGATTAGATTACACTAAGCTGTACTTGGACGTGGCCTTAGAGATAGGTAGGGTAGAATTCTTAGTGGATTTGGTTGAGTTAAACCTGCAAGACTTAGATGTTATCCTAGGGATGGATATGTTGGGGAGATACCGAGTGGTTATAAACTATGCACAAGAGCAAGTTGTGTTGTTGGGACCTTAGTTTGTTAGTATCTCCTATAGGAGATGCAAGCCTAGGCATATGATGAATGTTGTATCTACCCATACATTATTTTCTTTGGTTTAGAGGGGTTACCCCGTATATTTGTGCAAAGTTTAGGAGCTAAAAATGGATGTTTTGGTATATGAGATAGACTTCACCATTGAATTAGTACTGAGGTGAGCCAATGTCGAATGCACCTTACCAAATGGTAGTGGTAGAGTTGCAAGAGTTGAAGGCTCAGTAGGAGGATTTATTGGCTCAAGAGAACATTCGCCCAAGTGTGTCTCCATAGGGAACACTATTTTTATTTGTGAAGAAGAAGGATGGAAGTTTTCGTATGTGTATCAATTATCAAGGTCTAAACCAGTTGAAGATGAAGAATCATTATCCACTTGGGAGGATTAATGAGTTGTTTAATCAGCTTCAGGGAGCTTCAATCTTCTTGAAGATAGTTGAGGTCAGGATATCATTAGTTGCTCATTGCTAAGGCAGACATCATGAAGATGGCCTTTAGGACACTATATGGGCGGTTTGAGTTCACGATGATGCCATGTAGTGTTTGCCATATTTATGAATTTGATGGCTAGAATTTATGATATTTTCTCGATTAGTTTGTGGTGGTTTTTACAGATGATAGTTTGGTATACTTTCGGTGTAGAGAGGAGCATGAGCAGCATCTTTGCACTATACTATCACTCTTTAGAGAGCATAGATTTTAATGTCAAACTCTATGAGTGTGATTTTTTGGCTTTTGGAGGTTAAATTTTAGGGTCATATGGTGTTAGCAGGAGGAGTCATCATGGATTCCATGATGATTTTGGTAGTGATCGAGTGGAAGACACCCACTAGCGTCCTCGAGGTTCATAGTTACCTATGTTTGGTTAGGTACCACAGACACTTTGTCAAATAATTATCAAAGATAGTTCATCCCATAACAAACCTTCTAAAGAAGATGACTAGATGTTAGTAGGATGACACATGTGAGGAAGCATTTTAGGAATTTAAGCAGCATTTGACTACAATACCAGTTTTAACTCTACTATCGAGATTCAATGGGTTTGAGGTCTATAACGATATTTCATAACATGGACCGAGTTGTGTAATAATGTAGCATGATAAGGTAGTGAATTATTGTAACACCCCTAAAATTTATAGTTGAAAATTTTCATTCGTATGGAAAACCATACACTAAAAATGGGGGGTGCTATCACTGTAATTAGCACAAGATTGACCCCTAACCAATCTCATACTCACCACAAGGCTAGAGAAATTAAAATTATTAATACAAGTAATCAATAAAATCCATAATATTTTCAATATTTCATAAATAAAAAAGTGTGCAATTGTCAAGGGTAATACTAAAAATGGAAAGCAAATACAACAACACCCACTATGGGGGACATAAAATGATAAATAAAATAAGGAAATTTGATAAGGGTAAGTTTGGAGAACACCTTTGGGACCCCACAACAAGTACAATATGCCATCACTCAATCTCGCCCAAAGCATCGTAGGCATCAAAGTCATCATAATCATCGTCACCTACCTGCACAAACCCAGAAGGGGTCACTGCTCGTGGGAATGAGCAGTACCCATGAAAGGGGTGGTCAGTACACTATATATTGAGTAAAGGTAACCATATAGCTAAGACCATGCAAACATGAAAAAGGCAGATAATACATGCAGTAAGTCATTTCGTTTAATCATAATTATTAGAACTTAGGCCATAAATTTCATCTTCACACAACTCTCAATTTATGTCTATTCGAGTATGGGAACCCACTATT
The DNA here is from genome assembly GCA_039764185.1 of Tamarix austromongolica. Lineage (NCBI taxonomy): Eukaryota > Viridiplantae > Streptophyta > Magnoliopsida > Caryophyllales > Tamaricaceae > Tamarix > Tamarix austromongolica. The sequence goes on from CM077809.1 coordinate 124,727,462, forward strand.
ATAGCCAGTGGATCAAAAAAACCCAAGGCAAGATGCTCCTAGCCGCTATTATTTGCTTGTGGATTGATCTCCAAGACAAAGTTCTCCTGGCCACTATTCTTGTAGGTGGATCGATCTAGCCCCAGCTCCCATGGTGTTTCATTATAAGTATTTAGTATTTTTCCCATGACTTATTATCATTTAAGGTTTGGTTTACTAAGCTTAGGATCCCCTACTATTATAGCCAGTGGATTAGAAATACCTAAGGTAGAATGCACCTAGTCACTATTATTTGTTGGTGAATCGATCTCCAAGGTAAAATGCACCTAGCCACTATTCTCACCGGTGGATCAGTCTGAGCCCGACTCACTAGTCTTCCACTTTAAATAGTTAGTGTAATACCCCCATAATTCACTACTAAAAATTTTCATTTTATTAAAAGAAATAGAAGAAGCAAAGAAAACAAAACTATAAATTTTGGGGATATTACCGCCACACTTAGTACCAGACTAGTTTACTCCTATCATTCTAGTACCAAGTACTAAGGCTAAAGGAATAAAATACATTTTTCTAGAAACTCAAATCATATCTAAATTAGAGTAGCACAATTAACAGTTTATAAGGATAAAACCCACCATTGGTGGTTACAAGAATACAAAGTACATTTAAACTAAGTGTTAGAAAGAAAAAGAGGTGAAACCTTAAAAGTTCCAGATAATCCTTATACTCTTTTCCATTTCCCACTTCAATAGCACTTAAAACAAACCTACAAGGGACACTACTAATTGAATAAGCAGGGGGCCACAAATGGAACCCTTCAGTACTATAGTATTGAGTAACCCTTTAAACCACACTAAAAAGTAGGCCCACAATACATCACATAATGCAAAACAATATACACATATAATAGGAAATGCATACACGATAACCACATACTTAGTGAGTCTGTCACATATTAATAGATCATAACAAAATCAATACTTTTGGGCCTTGAGCCATTAATCAATCATTATTCAATCATCTCTTAAATTATATCCATGTGAGTGCGGGATCCTCACTATTATAGTCGATGGACCAGAAACATACAGGGTAGAATGCTCCCGACCATTATTATTCTCCAGTGGATCAGTCTCTAGGGCAGAAGGCTCCTAGCCACTATTATCGACGGTGGATCGGTTTGGCCCTGACTCACATGGTGTTCCACTATAAGTGATTAGTATTTTTCCACGATTTACTCACATCTAATATTTGGTTTATTGAGCTTGAGACCCCCACTATTATAACTAGTGGACCGAAATACATATATACATCTTCTAGGGCAAAATGCTCCCGGGCCACTATTATATCTAGTGGGCCGGTACTCATAAACATCTTCTAGGGAAAAACACTCCTGGGCCACTATTATATTCGGTGGACCGGTACTCAAAAACATCTTCCATGGATAAATGCTCCTGGGATACTATTATAACCGGTGAACCGGTGTTCATAATATAATCCATCTGGGCCTAGCTCATTCGTCTTTCATTTTCATGATTAGTGTTTTCCCTTTTTAATCAGCACAATAGTTCCATTTATTTGCCTCAGCGAGGAGATCAAGAACCTAGAGACGCAAAGGTATACCGGCCATACTAGTACGTACAAGCTACTTAGTACCCTTCAACCATCAACCTAAGGATACGAAGGTACCTTAGTCTTACTAGTACATACAAGCTACACAGTACCCTACCGACAAGGACACCTAATCCATAAGTATGCATACCCCCTAAATAGGTCCATAGAGCTAGATAGAGTATGATGTTGGGCCTAGATAGGGCATCAAGACACACCAATAAATACCAGAATAAACATGGGCTAAACCACGTTTTTAGGGTAGCGACCCCTAAAGAGCCACCATTCCCGATCTCGAGGTCTTCCATTTTAATTATTAGTATATTAATTAAGGTGATAACAAAAAGCACAATAATCAGATACTTATTCACTTTTAGTTGATTCTGATATCATTAGGTACTCCTTATTTATAAGATTATCCAAGATAACCTAGAGGAATCACTAAGGCCATTATTATCTTATCCAATTCCGATTTAGGATTCATTTCCATTTGGTCACATGCCATAAAGGTTATCATATCATAATTACATTACAACCTTAGATTATGGTTAGTTCACATCGAAGGATTATGGCACTCATAACCCTAACATGCCCTTAATTCACACCCAACACACAACACCATATGTGATCAATGGTTAAGACACTTCCTTCATGAATATAAAAATAACACCATACCACAACCTTAATTATCCATCTAGTCCCAGGTTAGGCCATGTGCTTGTAATACTTATCGATTGTCAAATACCCTTACCTTGCTATTCAGTGTTACTTGATTCTTATTATAAAACTTTGTTAACCCATTGGCATATTAGATGCGAGTTACTGATTTACCCCTTTCATATCTACAAAATTACTGAATTACCCCTTACTTGTATAATTACTAAATCATCCCTCTTTACTTGCCAAATTACCATACTACCCTCCATGTTGCATAATTACCTAGTTGCCATTTACTCATGTTAGGTTACCAGGTTATCTTCCGTACTTATTAAATCACCAATCACCCTTCATACTTGTTACACTTATCAGATTTCCTATTTGGTTGGTTATATTACCAAATTACCATTCTTCATTATCATAATTACCAAATTACCCTTCTCCATTATTATAATTACCAAATTAGCCTTCTCTATTATTATAATTACCAAATTACCCATCTCTATTATTATAATTACCAAATTACCCTTTTAATTGGTTAAATTATCAAATTACCCTTCTTCATTATTATAGTTACCAAATTACCCTTTTACCCTTCTACTTTATTAAATTACCATTTTACCCTTCTACTTCATTAAATTACCATTTTATCCCTTTACTTCCAAAATTACCATTTTACCTTTTTACTTCTAAAATTACCATTTTACCGTTCCACTTCATTAAATTACCACTTTACCCTTCTACTTCATTACATTACCGTTTTACTCTTCTTTTGTACCAAATTACCATTTTACCCCTCTACTTCATTAAATTACCATTTTACCCTTCATTTTTACCAAATTACCATTTTACCCTTCCTTTACACCAATTTACCATTTTACCCATTTACTTCCAAAATTACCATTTTGTCCCTTTACTTATAAAATTACCATTTTGTCCCTTCACTTACAGAATTACCATTTTTACTAAAACACCCTCACTACATAAAATATCAATATTAATGCTCCATACCCATCATGCAACTCTACCAACTATTATTATTTATCATAATACTCATTAACACCCACACTTATTTAGGCCACACTCTTACATAAGACATATTACTAAAATGCCCCCAGAGCTCATAATAATAATATTTATGCATCAATGGTCACATTAACATAACATATCATAGCTAAGCGGTTAACATTTTTATTAACAACAAAGCTCATTCCTTAAGCATTATTTCTACACATGACACATAAATTAGCATTCTTTCCTTATTATGAATCAATATAAGCAACTAAATACATTATACTAAATAATATATATCATGTATATAAACATATTAAAACCCTAATGTGCTAGCATATATTTATCCATATGTTTAAGTGAAGTTTAATGATTACCTTATTTTTGGTAAAAAATTGAACCTTACTGGTACTCCGGTTAAAGATTCAAGCTTTAATTAGCAAAAATAATACCTAAAAATAATATCAATAATTATCATATTAGAAATAGAAAACCCAAAAAGCATAAAAGTTTATCAAAACTTAATTAATGATATTCTTTATTTTAAGTATTAATATACCTCAAGCTATTAGCCAAAATCATGAAATAGGGCAGCAAACTCACACTGCTCATAAAGCATGAGCTGCATGCAAAATAGCATGGAAGGAGGGGGTCGAAGAGGGTGGAAAAAAGGGAGGGGTTATTTTTTGGGTAAGGGTTTTGGGGCTAGGAAAGAGGGAAGGTGGAGGAGAGTTAGGGTAAAGGATGGGTGTAGGGGTGGAGTGGGGGTGTAGGTGGTGTAGGTGGTGGTCGGGGATAGGTGATCGGCGGCCAAGGGTAGCGGAGGTGGCAGTAGCAGGGCTGTAAAAAGGGTTGTAGGAGTGGCAGAGGATGAGAAGGAAGGAAAAGGGAGGAGGAAAATGAGAGGCTACAGGGGTAGGTTTTGGCCAAATGAGGTAAAGGGTGGTAGGGGAGGTTGTAGGGAGTGAGTTAGTAGCTTGGGGGCAGTGGAAGCGACGGAAGGAGGAGTAGGGTGGTTGCTGAGAAGGGATAAAAAGAAGAGGAGAGAAAGAAGAGGCTATAGGGGCTCGAGGGGATGGCATGGTAGTGTAGGGTGGGAGTAGGAGGTGGTAGGAGGTGGTGCAGGCGATTGGTAGGGTGGTGGCAGCGGCGAAATGGGGGTGATAGTGAAAAATAGGGGAAGGGGATAAAGGAGAAGAAATAGGAGAAAAAGAGATCAAGAGAAGGAGAATGAAGGGTCGAATGGGGAAGAAATGAGGCTAGTGAGGAGAAGAAAAAGGAGAGGAAGAAAAGGGGAGTAGAGTGGTTGGTTGGGCAGGGTGTAGGAGGGGCAGGTGGTTGTCGGGGTTGTAGGGAGAAGGAAGGGGAAGAAGAGAAAGAAGAAGGCATGTGTAGCTAGGGGTGCAAGGTTAGTTTGGTCCCAAAAGGGGAAGAAAAGGATGCGGAGAGAGAGGGAGAGAGGGTGAGTTATAGGGATGCAAGTGGTGGCAAGCTACGGTACAATAGGAGTGGGCATGGCGCTCGGTGGTCAGGGATGGAGGAAGAAGAAGGGAAGAAGAAGAAGAAAAGAAAGAGTAGGCCAGCAGGGTGAGGGAGAAAAGAAGAATGGGTTGGGTCGGTCAAGGGGAGAAGGAAGGAAAAGAAAAGAAAGAACTAGATTAGCACAATTAGGGAGAGAAAAGGAAGAAGGGGAGTGGCATGGACGGTGGACGAGGTCCTATGGGAGAAGGAAGAGGAGAGGGAAGAAATGAGACAGTGGCCCAAAGCATAAGGGGGGAGTAGGCCATAGGCCTGGTGGCTCGAAGGAGAATAAAAAGGAAAAAGAAGGAAAGGAGAAAAAGGAGAAAGAAAAGGAAAAAAGGGTAGAGGAAAAGGGAAATGGGAAAAAATAAGATAAAATAAATTATGGAATAATAGAATGTAATATTTTTGATAAACAAATAAATTTAATAATTTAATATATTGGTTTAAAAGGGATAATTTTAGTAAAATATTGGTTTGGAAAATTATTTAAATAAAATAAGTATGATAAAATAACAAAATATTTATTTTAATTTATTAAATATTCATATCCAATTTTATATACTCAAAAATCTAAAAAATAATTAAATTAAATAAATTTAAAAGCTAATTCCTACCAAATAAAAGCTATTTAATAAATTATAGGTTTTTAAAATTTTAGAGTATTATAGTTAGTGTCTTATTTATGTCTTATTCAATAAGTATTTTCTTACTAAACATGTATGCCCGACTGAACTTCCTATTCTCACCTTTACACCCCACACCCCCTAAATAGCCTTATCCTATATCTTGGAACCTCTACACTCCTTATGACTCCAAGGCTTCTTCCTCACCTTTCCCCTACTCACTATGAAATCTAAACCTCCGCACACATGGGTCAAGGTCCACTTCCTTATATCTCTACTTTAGCTCACCATCACCTACTAAGGTTTTACCTTAGAAACCCTAATTTGGCCTATGTGGCCCTAACCTCTCTTTATCATACATGGCCCATGCTCCCCTTTGATTCCAACACCATCACTCCACTCAAACCCACATCCAAACATCACAACCTTACTTCATATCTTCTATATGTGATAAGAAAACCCTAGTTGGCCACCTCGAAACCTAGTACTCTTCTTCTCTTTTACACCATCCCTTCGCACACGCACACACTACCACCTTTTCCACTTGACCCATCCCCCTTCATAAGACACTCTCTTAGTCTCAACCCTAACTCCAACTACTCACCATCCTCTCATTCACTCCCCTACTTAGGGTTTTCCCCCACAAACCCTAGTTAAGCCCCCATGCACACTCCTACCAACCCGCGTATTATTTTTCACCCATAGACTCCAATCACCCAAAGTACTCTTCCCTCACCATGCTTAAAGCTTAAGCCACCTTTTTCCACATAAACTTTATCCCCATGTAAAGGCTAACCACCCCATGCAAGACTCACACTTTCCATACAATATTTACTCTAATCCTTTATTTTATTATTATTATCCCTTTGTTTTGTCACCCATGGATCATAAAGGTACTTATGGTTTCCTCACTTCTCCCTAATCACACCACCCTCTTTATTTCTTTTATCTCCCCCACAACCTCATCATAATAGCAACTATATATAAGATCATGTCATAAAATATAGGTCATATCAACCATATCACACGTATCATAACACATACACAACTTACCTTAGTTCCATGCAAAGCAAGCTGCACCACACACATTGTAGTCCATACTCACATATAGTACATAGCACATATCAAAACAACCATGAACACATAAAACATACAATTTAGCCTTAACCATATACTTACCCAATAGGACATAGGGCTTGGAGTACGAATCCTATGGCTCCTTATGGGGAGGGTTTCGTTCACCTTTAAAAATGGAACATTAATATTAACTTTCTTCTTACTCCTTTTCCTTTTATTATTTTCTAGCTAAATATTAGCATAGAGATTGATTATGATGATGATGATGATGATGATGATGATGATGATGATGATGATGATAATAATAATAGAAAATATTTAAAATAAGTTGTACTTAAATAAAAATAAGGGTTAGGGCACAACTAGAGAGGATGTGACAACTAGGGTAGCGGCGACAACACAAGAGTGGTGGAGGTGGTGGTGATAGGATTTTAGGGTTAGAAAGGGAAGGGAAGTGGTGTTTTGTTATGTGGTAGGGTTTTTAGGTTAGAGGGGGTTGTGGTGGTGGTGGCAGAGTGCCACGATGGAGGCACGGGCTGGGGTGGCAGGGGTAGCAGTGGTGGCTAAGAGTGGAAGAGAGGAAAGGAGGAGGAAGGAGGGAGAGAAAAAGGAAAGGGAGGGTATGGAAAGTTAGTGGAAGGATTTCTAGGTAAAGAGGAAAATAGTGTAGGTGGAGGTTGTGGCTATGGTAGAGGCGTAGATGGTGGAAGTGGTGGTGGCCAAACATGGAGGAAGGGAAAGGAGGAGGAAGGAAGGGGAGAAAAAGGAAAGGGAGAGTATAGGAAGGTAGAAGGAGGATTTCTTGAAAGAGAGGAAGGTAGTGGAGGTGGTGGTTGTAGTGGTGGAGTTGACGCAAGGCGGTGCAAAGGGTGGTGAAGGGTGTAAAAGGGCAGCTCGAACTACCTACCTTCCTACTTTACACAAGTGGGGAGAGTAGAGGAGGTAGATTTAGAGGTATAGGAGGTTCATGTTTGGTAGAGGGTGGTGCGCAGAAAAGAGTGGGTGACAATTTGGATGGCGGCACAATGTGGCAGTGACGGTGGCTTCGTCTGAAGGGGCAACGGGAAAAGAATGCAGGGATTTTCTAGTCAAAAAAAAAGAGAAGAAGAAAGGTTGAGGAGAGATTTTATAAGCATAGGGGAGGAGAAGAAGACAAGGGGTAATGAGGACAAGGAAGTGGGAGGGGCAAGTGGCTACCTCCCGGTAATAATAGGCCAATATAGGCTTATAATGGTACAGGTTCACAAGGGGCAAGGTTGGGACTTTCGCAGGGTTGTAGGGGGGTTAGGTGGGGATGTTGGGGCTATAGAGGGGATGGGACCAGTGCGGGAAAGTGCTACCTACATGCCTTGTAGATTAGGTTAAGGGGAAGGTAAGGAAGAGGGAGAACCATGGCTGTAAAGTAGCCATGCGTGTCAGCCAATCGGGGGGAGAAGGTAGAAGATGAGAGCAAAAAGGGAAGAAAGAGAAAAAGGAAGGGAGAAAAAAAAGGAAGAATAGGGTAAGGGAGAGCCAAGATACAAGAAGGGAAAAGGAAAAAAAAGGGTTGGGCTGGGCGGGAAGGAAGGAGAGGAGGGGAGGAAGTGGGTCATGTCGAGCGAGGCTTAGATCGGCAAGAAGGAAGAAAAAGAAAGAAAAGAAGAAAAAAAGGAAGAAAAAGAGAGAAAAAGAAAAAAGGAAATAAAAATAAAATGAGGTGGTTAGGATATTTGGGATTTTTTTTTTGAATTTTTGGGAATAATAAAATTAGTAAAAATAAATAATTAAATTTTTCTTATTAATTTAGAAATTATGGTTCTTAAAATCTATTTTAGTTTAGAAAATTATTCTAACATCCATTAATTTGATTCCTACATTATTTACCTCCTTTTTGCCTTTAATTATTATTATTGTAATACCATTATTTTATTAAAAATGGTATATTTAATTAATCTCACCTATTAATTCCTAAATTAAGATTTTAGAATATTATAATTATGCTTCTTATCAATTTAAGCATCATGAGCATAATTATCTTACACATGACTTGGAGTTGGCAAAATTCATCTTCACATTAATTTAGAGGCATTATTTATATAAGACTCGCTATAAATTCTTCACTAACAATAAGAAGCTCAAGTATATATTAACTAAAAAGGAATTAAATATGAGGCAAATGAGATGGTTGGATTTTGTGAAATAATATCAAGTTGACCTACCACGAGGGTAAGGCCAAAGTTGTTGCAGATGCCTTAAGTAGGAAGACATCACACTTCTTGATTTCTTTTGTGGTTAGCTGCTTGAGGAGCTTAGTGAGATGGGGTTGAGTTGATTTAGTAGGGTGATTTGGAAGTTCAATGAGTGCTTTGATGATTTCTCTGACAATTTTTTTATAAGATTCGAGATGGACAACCTGGAGATGTTAAGCTTGAGAGGATTCGGTAGAAGATTCAGGACAATCGAGCTGAAGGTTTCTGACTTCTTAAGGATGGCAGCATTTTTTACAAGAGTTATTGGTGTGTACCCTAAAGTTGCAGTAACCTAAAGAATCAGATATTAAAGGAAGGACATTGTACTCCTTATTCTACTCATCTAAGAGGGGATAAGTTATATAAGTACCTCAAGAGGATCTACAAGTGGCTTCCTATGAAGCGAGAGATAGTGTAGTTTGTGTCGATATATCTAACCTATCGAAAGGTTAAGATTGAGCACCAGAAGCTTGCATGTTTAATCCAACTCCTAAATGTTTTAAGGTGGAAGTGGGTCTCCATCTCGAGGAAATTTGTGAGTGGGATACCGATGACTCATAACAAGTGTGACACAATCTGGGTTATTGTGGACATGTTCACTAAACTATAGTGTTTGTGCTGACGAAGTTAACTTAGAGTATGGATTAGCTAGCCAATGCTTATATGAGGCTTGTGGTGAGTAAGCATGGTACACCTACCAACATAGTCTCCTATCAGAATTTGTGATTCTTGTAGAAATTCTGGGAGAATTTATAGGAGGTTATGGGCACGAGATTGAGGATGAGTACTTCCTTCTACCTAGCTACAAATGAGTAGACTAAGAGGATGATTCAGACACTCAAGGACATGGTATGGGCTTGTGTTATAGACTTTCTTGGGTGTTAGGAGGAACATCTACATTTGGTTGAGTTTTCATACAACAAAAGTAATTACACTGATATAAAGATGACACACTTTTAGGCACTATATGGACGCAAGTGTTAGATACCCTTGTGTTGGAGAAACATTAGCAAGACTATTGTACTTACACCAAAGATGATTAAGAAGATGACTTAGGAAGTTTTGGTGATCAAAGATAGGATGGTAATAACTTAGAGTCGCTAGAAGAGCTATGCAGATTAGAGGAGTTGGAGTGATGGGCTTGAGCTAAGGGATAGAGTTATGTTTAGGGTTTTACCCACAAAAGGGGTGTAGGGATTTGGTCAAAAGGTAAAGCTAATCTGAGATATAATGATCCTTATAATATTATTAATAAGGTTGGAGAGGTTGCATGCCGCCTAATACTTCCACCAAAGTTGGCTCGAGTTCATAACATCTCCCACATCTCTTAGTTGAGAAAGTATGTCATGGATCGTCCCATGTGATTAGGCTCAATGACATCAAGATCAATGATTCTATGACCTATGAGGAGGTGTCTTTGTGGGTTCTTGACACCAAGGTGTGCTGGACCTAGACAATTCAATTCCATTCGTGAAGATCTTTTAGAGCTCCTACAGAGCCGAAAAGGTAACCTAAGAGAAAGAGAATAATATGAGTGAGTCGCACCTCAAGCTTTTTAGGACAAAGTGTGTTATGCTTCGGGATTATCCCTCTTTTAAGGGGTTAGTTAGTACCCACTATTGTTGTTATCAACTCTTATAAGATTTGACCACCAATATCATTATCCTTACATTATTTTTCTCTTTTTTTTCAACCTTGACTTGTTGACTTCGAGGATGAAGTCTCTTTACCCCAATTTTTTTATTTAATAGTTATCCCAGTAATTAATATACTAACCTAATTATAATATTGAGAAATTGATATTTTTATTTTACCCTAATTTCTTAATCCAAAATCTTAAAATTGTCCTTATCTTTATTTCAAGTAAATTATAGTTTCAACCTAACCTTAAATCTTGAATGATTGATATCCTAGTCTTACCTAATTTATATAATCACAAAATTATTAGCACATTTATACTTTTCCTTTTTCTTTTTCTCCTTTTCCTTTTTCTTTGCACCCTTCCTGATCCTTCCTCTTCCTTTCTTCTCCTATTTCCTTGTGAAAAATCCACTAGACCATGCCTCTACCATGATATCGGCCTACCTTCCCTACCTTTATCATCATCATCAACTATCATCTCCCTCATCTCATAGGATGTGTCTCATTGATTTTTTTTTCCAAAACCCATTCCCCGATTGTGCACTCCCTCCCCACATTATTTCACTCATGTACTCTTTCTCCTCCTCTACCAATTCACCCATCCATGCACACACCATACACACACATATATATATATACCTCACTCTAAGCTTGCCTCATTTATTTCCAATCAACTCATTACCTCTCCCTCCATCTTCTATTGAGTAACCACAACTTGACCACCTTTATTATTCTCCTTCCTTTCTTACTCTATATTACAGTCAATCAACCATCACCACCTCACATGCCACCATCAATCACCACTATTTCATTGTGAAACTGACTACCAATACCACACCATCATTTTCCCTCATTGTCGTTCATCATTGTCGCCCCACACCACTTCTTTTTCCTTCTTACCCATCTTACTTTGTTCTTTTTCATTGAGGTGCATGATCGTGTGCACCTCGCACACCCTACTTGTGCCCTATCATAGAGTTTTTACACATAACCATGTTCTCGTGCACAGGCATGCATACCTCATTCCTACATGTGCACTTCATGCACGACCATGAAAATCTCACATAGCCTACCCGTGTATGTTCCTAGCTCTCAACCCGTTCATCCATTATATGCCACGGTTGTGCCTTTATTTTGGCACAATCATGCTCCCTTCTAGCACACCCATGATCCACTCAAACACCACCCTAAAACCACCATAGCACCACCATAACTTTCACCACACTTCCATGCAACACGAAATTTCCACTTATTTCCATTTCCACCCTCCTTTACCTTAACTTTTCCCTTCATTCATATTCTTAAGTTATAACTATGAATTATTCTTATTTTCATTGGCAGTTTTTCAATGATCTTAGAGGAGGCGATTTATAATTTTGTGATTAGATTTTGGTGTCTTTGTAGGTAATAATATATGTCATAGTAAGGCTTGTATATATAACATGTGTTTGTATGTATACCTTTGTTGGTAATTTTATGTCGATAATATTAATTGTGAGCATGCTATGATGTGATAACTTGAAAGGGATGAAAATGTGAAAGTATGAATTTGGGTATATTGTTGGATATGTGATATTTATGCATACATATCAAGAGTTATGTATCTTATATTAATATTGGAGATTGATATTGTAACATCCCAAAATTCACTATTTTTTTTTAAACGAAAGCACTTAAATTAAAACCTGTGAATTGTGGGGATGTTACCGCCACACTTAGTACCAAACCGATTCACTCCGATTATTCCAATACCAAGTGCTAAGGCTAAAAGGAATTTTTGTTAACCTTTAATCAATACTTAAACCAAGAGTTCATAAAAAGAACTAAAAAGATCATAACACAGAAATTAGAGTATGCATAAAAAGTTTACAATTCAAAGGAGTACAAACAATCATAAGATAGAAATCAGAGTGTGTAGTCAAAGTTCCTAAAAAGGAACTAAAATTTACAAGTGGTAAAAATTAAGTTTAGGATACTCAATACAAAATAGAAATTCAAAAAAGGAAAATCTGGCCATGCCAAGTTCATACTCAGCATTCAGTCCCACTCGATGCCTCATAAGCATCGAAGACACCAAAAATAGCCTCACCCACCTTCACAAAGTCAAAATGGCCTTCTACTCATGGGAATGAGCAACACCCATAAAAAGGGTGATCCGTACGCTACGTACTGAGTAAGGTAACCGTGCACTAAGGGTGACACATAAAAGTATATAATCCTAACATAATAATAAAACAACATACAATCACTTCAGATCAATAATAAATAAATAAAGGCCATTTAAAATTTGGATTAATTAATTAATTAATCTATTATCGATACTCATTTCACACCATGATCTTTATCAAGTCCATGTGAGTACGGGAACCCCACTATTATAGCTAGTGGACCGAAAACATACAGGGCATAAAACTCCTGACCACTAATATTACCTGTGGACTAGAAACATATAGGGCATAAAGCTCCTGACCACTATTATTACCGGTGGACCGGTCTAGCCCTGACTCTCATGGTGTTTTACTATAAGTACTTAGTGTCTTTCCTATATCTTAGCACAATTATGTTTGATTTGTTGAGCACGAAATCTCCCACTATTATAACCGATGGGCCGAAAACATACAGGTATAAAGCACCTGACCACTATTATTCGCCGGTGGATCGGTTATACATAGGGTAAAACACCCTAACCACTATTATATGCTGGTGGATCCGTCTGGGCCCCGCTCAACAATCTTCCACTTTACTTAATTAATGTCTTAAGTGTCTTATTCAAAAATTTCACCCTAGACATACATGACTAACTCTCTCTATGCCTATTCACCAACGGACCCGTCCCATATCATGAGACTCCTACACCTCCTAAATTGCCCCCAACATCCATTCCTCTATACCCTAACTCACATTAGAAGTCCAACTACAATGTATGTGGGTTAAGGCCCACTTCTGTACACCTCCAAGTCCACTCAATACCTTACTCTTGGGTTTTCTCCAAAAACCCTAATTTAGGCCTACATGGCCCATCCTACTCCAACTCACACAACCCAAATCATTTTAACACTCCACACATCACAACATTTAGATTCAACCCTCATCATTACACCTTACTCCTCAAGCACACATGTGGTCACAAAACCCTAGGTAGTCACATCAAACCCTAACTGGCCACACCAAACACTAGCTTCCTCATTTCCACATGCCACCCCTCCATTTTTCACCTTCCACTTCTTATTTTTCCATACTAATCATGCTCATCCCTCACATGACAATTTCCACCCTAATCTTGTACTCCACTCACCCTCTTCAAATTTTCTTTTTACCACCTTCTCATATTAGGGTCTTCTCCCAAACCCTAGCTCAGTCTCTTATGTTCCCTTATATTATCCTACGTACTATTTTTCTCCCAAAGCCTCCAAACACCCAAACAACTCTTTCATTACCTTTCTCAAACCCCAAGTCAACTTTTCATATGTAAATTACTCCCATGTAGACTCTAACCTTTCCATGCAAACCTTCGAACTTTCGCATGTAAAACCTTAAACTCCCATGTAAACCCTAGATTCTCCCATGCAAAACCCTAGATTCTCCCATATAAAATCATAGATTCTATTCTCCCATACACAACCATAGATTCTCCCATACAAAATCCTAGATTATTCCACTCTTTTATTTTATTTAAAGTCCCTATTTTATTCATCCACTCATGGACCATTAAAATATTTAGGTTAGCCCACATCCCTTGGTCAACTTACTTCCCCAATTTCCTTTTTCATCCTTCAATCCCACAATACCACATTAAACATCCTCACATGCATGTCTTAAAGGGGTCAAAATACATTACATCACATTCCACAACATATACATAGCAACTCATACGATATGAAAGTTGTAATACCCCAAAAATTTCGAAAACCTATATTTTAATAAATAACTTTATTTGAAATAAAATTTGCTTGTAAAATTATTTATTTTAATTATTTTATGGATTTTAGAGTATATAAATTTGGATAAGATTATTTAATAAATTAAAAATAAATATTTTTCTATTTATCATATTATTTTATTTAAATAATTTTCCAAAACTAATATTTTACCAACTTTATCCTTTTTAAACTTATATATTAGATTATAATAAATTAAATTATTAAATTAAATAATTTATCAAGAATATTATATTTTATGATTTTATAAATTAATTTAATTTATTTCCCCTATTTTCCCATTTTTCCTTTTTCTTTTCCTTCTCCTTTTCTCCTTTTCTTCTTTCTTCTCTTTTCCTTTTTCTCCCCTTTGGGCCGCCCACCTGGCCTGCTCTCCCCTCTCCCCCGCGCGTTGGGCCTTCGGCCCGCCTCACCCCTTCTCTCCCTCGCGCACCGTCCAGCCCGTCCCTCCAGCCCGCCTCTCCTTTTTCCCCCTGGACCGGCCGGCTGCCTATTTTCTTTTCCAGCGCCGGTCCGGCCACCCGTCCCTTTCTTCTTCTCCTTTCTTCCTCCTCCGACGCCCGACTCTTCTGCCATTGTCGAGCGTCGACTGCCACCTACAACCTGGTTACCACCTACCTCCCTCTCCCTCTCTCTCTTCCCCGCCATTTTCTTTCTTTTTTAGCCAAACCGGCCCTGGACTAGCCCCGCATGCCTCTCCCCCTTTCCTTCTCCTTCCCCTCCTTTCTCCCTGACAACCGACAGCCCTGCCACCACTACAGCACCGCCGGCCAGCCCTACCCCCTCTCTTCTCCCTCTTATTTTTCTTCATCTCCCCAGCCCTTCATTCCCTATAATTTTCGAGTCCTACTCTTTCCCCCGAGCTCTCCCTTCTCTCCTTCCTTCTTCCCCATTTTTTTCTGTTTTCTCTCTACACCGCCGCCCGCCGCCGCTCGAACCACCAAGCCCAGCCCTGCGCCGCCTTCTGCCACCGCCTACTACCACCCTGCACCACCACACAGCCCCTTCGAGCCCTGCACTTCCTCCCTTCTCCTCCCCTTCCTTTTTCTTCCCTGTTTTTCCCCTTACCGCCGTGCCACCTGCAACCACCTCTACCGCCGCCGTCCGGCCACCTCTGCCGCCACCCAACCCACCGTTCGACACCCTGCAACCCCCTCTACAACCGCCATGTCTTAGTTGGCCGAAACCAACTCTTGCACCCCTCCATTTTCCCCTCTCCTTTTCCTTCCTTCATAGCCCCTTTCCCTCGACCCATCTTGGCAGCCACCTTCGTCGCCTCTCCGCCGCCTTGAGCCGCTTCGAAACCACCCTTAACCTCCACCTACACCCCCTCTTCACTTCTGCACCATTCACTTGCCTTAGAACCTCCCCCAACCACCTTCTTTTCTAGCCTAAATACCCTAACCCGAAAATAATGTATTTTGCTCCCTTCACCCTCTTTGAGCCTTTTTCCCCCATGGGTTTTGCATGAAACTCACGCTGCCCATGCAGCGTGAGCTCCCCTTCATTTTAAAAATTATTTGGCTAATTTTTAAGGTATAATGGTATTTTATGTTAAGTGTTTTATTAATTAAAATGTATAAAGTTTTATACTTGGATTCTTATTTCTAACATAAATATGATGGATATTATTTTTAGGTGTTGAGTTGCTAATTATGCTTGGTAAGATTTGATATTTTGCGGGATTAAGGTAACCGTTAATCCTCCCTTAAATATATGGAAAAACGCATGCTAGCACATTTAGGGTTTAGTATGATTTTATGCATGTTTTGTATGTTTAGCATGATATGTATATGGTTTCTTATAATGTTTGATAAAAAAGAAAAAGCATGATAACTTTTGTGCCATATGTAGGTATGTTAAATAAAGAAGGAGTTTGAATATGGATAGAAATGTTAAATACTTGTTTATGATGTATCATGTTGCTAATGCATGAATGATGTTATTGTTTAAGTGTATTTTAGTAATTATGCTTATGAGGTATATAAATCAATGTGTGTAGTTGCTAATGAGTATTATGTTGAAAAATGACAAGTTGGTGGACTTAGATGATAAAAATGAAGTATTAATATCATTATTTTATGTAGTATTAGTAAATTCATAAAAATGGTGAATAAAGGGGTTGAATGGAAATTTTATAAGTGAAAAGGGTATTTCGGTAATTTTATAAGTAAAAGGGTATTTTGGTAATTTAAAAATAAAGGGGTTAGATGATAATTTATAAGTAAAGGATAAAATTGTAGGTTGTGAGAAAGAAGGGTAAAACGGTAATTTTGGAAGTAGGGGTAAAATAGTAATTTTGGATGAAGGAGGGCATTATGGTAATTTTGGAGGTAGAGGGGCAAAATCGTAATTTCATAAGTAAAGGGTAATATGGTAAATTTTATAAGTGAATGGTGAAGTGGTAATTTATAAGTAAAGGGGTAATATGGTAATTTGGAAAAGAAGGGCAAAATGGTAATTATGTAAGGAAAGATAAAGATGGTAATCTTGGATGTGAAGGGGTAAAATAGTAATTTGTAAAGTAAAAGATGTATGGTGGTAGTTTTCATAAATAAAAGGATATTATGGTAAAATTGGATGTAAGGGGTAAAATGGTAATTTTGTAAATAAAAGGATATTATGGTAAACTTGGGAGTAAGGGGTAACGTGGTAATTATGATAACGACCAAAGGTAATTTAGAAATTAAATTATGATTGTAGGAGGGCAATTGGATAAGTATGATGCTATAGAAGGGTAATTTGGTAAATTAACCAATTAAAGGGCATTATGGTAATTTTAAATATGGAGAAGGGTAAAATAGGTAATTATAATTATGAAGAGGGGTAAATTAATTATGAGGAAAGTTAATTTGGAATTTATGATAATTGAAAAGGGTAAATGGCAATTAAAAATAATTGAGAGAGGTAAAATGGTAATTATGATAAAGGAGAAGGACAATTTGGTAATTTGTTCAACTAAAGGGGCAATTTGGTAATTTAGCCGATAAAAGGGTAAAGTGATAATTGTTTAACCAACTAAAGGGGCAAAATAGTAATCATGATAATGAAGGAGGGTGATTTAGTAATTTATCCAACTCAAGGGCAATTTTGTAATTTTAATAAAGGAGAAGGGCGACTTGGTAATATATCCAACCAAATGGGAAATATGATAAGTGTAGTAATTATGAGGGGTGAATGGTGATCTAAAAAGTGTAGGGGATAATCTTGGTAATCTAAATTGGACAAGGGGTAATTTGGTAATTATGTAACCTAAAGGGTAATACGGTAATTTGGCGAGTAAGGAATAGATACTTAACAATTATATAAGAAAAGGGAAAATGAGTAGTTTGTACCTAACATGCCTTTGAGATTGTGGAATATTAATATGATTAAATAATGCAGATTAGCCAAGTAAGAGTATCTAATGATTAGTATGGCTTTGATGGTTTCTCTGTGACATACTGGATAATCCTCTGAATAAGAAACGATTAATGATATCGAAACGATTGAAAGTGAATAAGTATCGGATTATCGTGCTTTTCGTGATCACCTTAATTAAGACACTATTACTTAAAGTGAAAGACCTCGAGATCGGGAATGGTGACTCCTTAGGGGTCGCTACCCTAAGGACGTGGTTTAGTCCACGATTATTCTGGTATTTGCTGGTGTGCCTTTGTGCCCCTGCCAGGCCCTATATCTTACTCTTTCTAGCTCTACGGACCTAGTTAGGGGGTATGCATACTTATGGATTAGGTGTCCTTGTCGGTAGGGTACTGAGTTAGCTTTATGCACCAGTACGACCAGGGTACCTTTGCGTCCTTGGGTTCATGGTTAAAGGGTACTGAGTAGCTGATATGCACCGGTACGACCGGTGTACCTTTGTGTCCCGGGTTATCGATCTCCCATTCGAGGCAAATAAATATGATTGATGTGCTGATTAAAGAAAAGGAAAGGTACTATTATTGAAAGTGGAATATTAATGAGCCGGGCCCAGATGATTATGATATTGAGTACCGGTCCACCGATTATAATAGTGGTCTAGGAGCGTGTTGCCCTGGTATGTGATATTGAGTACCGGTCCACCGGATATAATAGTGGTCCAGGAGCGTGTTGCCCTGGTATGAGATATTGAGTACCGGTCCACCGGATATAATAGTGGTCCAGGAGCGTGTTGCCCTGGTATGTGATTATGAGTACCGATCCACCGGTTACAATAGTGGCCAGGAGCGTTGTGCCCTGGATGATGATTTTATATGTATTCCGGTCCACCGGCTAAAATAGTGGGGGTCCCGAGCTCAATAAAAATCAGTTCTGTATGTGAATAAGATTATGAAAAAATACTAATCACTTATAGTGGAACACCATCTGAGTCGAGGCCAGACCGGTCCACCGAAAAATAATAGTGGTCAGGTGCGTTCTGCCCTGTGCATTTACCTTCCGGTCCACCGGCAATAATAGTGGTCAGAGGCGTTCTGCCCTGTGTGTTGACTTTCGATCCAACGGCTATAATAGTGGGGTTCTCGCACTCACATGGATATAAAATATGATATTGATTGAATGATGATGGAATAATGGCTTAAGGCCCAAAGTATCGATCGTGACTTATAAAGTATTATGTTTGTTATTGTCATGTATGCATCTCTCATTATTTATATGTGTGTGGCTTGCATTGTGTGCCGTATGCAGGCCTGTCTTTAAGTGTGGTATTAAAGGGTTACTCAGTACCGTAGTACTGAAGGGATTCCCTTTATGGGGCCCCTGCCTATTCAATGGGCAGTGCCCTTGCAGGTATTTTCAGGTGCTACTCAAGTGGGCTACGGGAAAGAGAGTAAGGAGTTATCCGGTATCGTTAGGGTTTTCTCTTTCTCTTTAAATTCCTGGTTTTACTGTTATGTGTTACTGTAACCACCATTGGTGGATTTTATTCTTGTAAACAATTTAATGCGCTACTCTGATTTGTGTGTGTTGAATTTCTTTCAAGCTGTATTTCATTTTCTTAGCCTTAGCACTTGGTACTGGAACGGTATGAGTGGACCGGTCTGGTACTAAGTGTGGCGGTAATACTCCCAAAGTTCACGTTTTATTTATCTGCTTCCGCAATTATCTTTTAATAAAACGAAATTTTTCGGTAGTGAATTTTGGGGGTGTTACAAAAGTAGATAAGCATACCTCAACTCCAATAACTATAACAATAAGCATAAGATACATAACACATCATGATACATGGCATACAAGCATATAAGGCACATAAACACATATAAGGCCTTAGCTACACCCTTACCTAATACGACACCGGTCTTGGAGCATGCTCCTACTCCTCCTTAGGGTTTTGATTGGTCTCACCTATAAGAGAGAAAAACTAAAGATTAGATTCCCTCCTACCAAAAATGCTATTATTTTCTAATTTATTCTAAGATTAGGGTTTTGGATAAAATAATAATATAATAACAATAACACTAACTAATTACTAATTTTTCTAAGGATAAAAATAATAATAGTAATATTAGAAAAGATGATAATATGAGGTTTGAAGATTTAACCCTAATAATAATGATAATAATAATAATATAGTTCAAAATAAATGGTTGAATAAGGGCTTCGACCCTTCACCAAAATAAAATAATAATAATAATAATAATAATAATAATAATAATAATAATACGAATAATAATAATGATGATGATAATAATAATAATAATAATAACCATAATAATATTACGAAATTATAATAATCATAATGATAATAATAATGATGATATGAATCAAAAATAAAGTAAAGTAAGGTTTCGACCTTACATTGAATAAAGAATAATACTATTAATGATGATGATGATGATGATGATGATGATGATGATGATGATGATGATGATGATGATGATAATAATAATATAATTGAAATAAAAACAGAATAGGGCATCATGATGATGATGATGATGATGATGATGATGATGATGATGATGATGATAATAATAACAATAATATAATTGAAATAAAAACAGAATAGGGCTTCGGCCCTCAATAGTAATAATAATAATAATATTAGTAGTAGTAGTAGTAGTAATATTCAAAATAATGGAAATATAATAAAATTAAATAATTAAAGCTTGTATAAATAAGGTAAAAGGGTTGAGAGGGTTTAGGGTAACACCTTGGGTTGGTGGTGAAAAGCGGCACTGGCAATGGTGCACTACAAGGCAACAGTAGCCAGAAAAAGAGAAGAAAAAAGAGAAAATTGAGTGCTAGGAAAAGGAGAGGGAGAAAGATGGTGGGAGTTGGGGTGTTTATGGTTACCTAGATGGAGAGGAGTGGAATGAGGATGGCAGCGCAGCCAAAGGTGGCGGCGCATGGCAGCGGCGGTAATGGCCGAGAGTAGAGGAAAGAGAAAAAGAGAGGAGAGGGATGAAGAAGAAAAGAAGGGTAGGGGAGATAAAGGGAAGTCTATAGATATTTTTGGGAGGTGAAAGGGGCAGTGGTTGCAGCGGAAGTGGTGGTGGACGGTGGTGCGAAGGGTGGCGGATGTGGGAGGAAGGGTTGATCGAGAAGGAGACTTTGCATGGTTAGGGTGGCTTGTGTAGGGCAAATCAAGGGAGAAGGGTGGTGTAGTTAGTTAGAGGGCAATGCAGGAAGTGCTTAGGTGGAAGGTTTGGGTGGCGGTATTGGTCGACAACGATGGGGTTGGCGTCTGAAATGGCGACAGGGCATGAGAAAGGAATTCTAGGTTTCGAGAAAAAAAAAAGCTTGAGTCCAAGCTGGTTAGGGGTATTTATAGAGCTAAAGGGAGGGGATAAGGTCAAAGGGTTGACGGGAGAATAGGGAAGGTGGGTGATAGATGAGATTTATATGTTATTTTGCTAAGTAAAAATGTCATTTATTCCTCATTACTTTTATAACATGTAATCTTTTCTCGAGTTTTTCTCTTTTGGATAGATTTTGCAGGAAAAGATAAAAATGAAGAAATTCAAAGGAGAAATCGATGGAAAGAGAAAAGGCAACAACAAAGAACACATCAATAGATATGGAATCAATGGAAGAAAAGACTGGAAATGAAGAATATATATCAAAGGGAAGATTGTGTTGAAAATTCATGAAGAAATAATGAAGGAACAAGAAACACGGCCCCCCCGTGTTTCCTAAACACGGCCCGTGTTTTTCTATCAGCACACAAATTTCAGCACTTAAAATTCAGCATTTGGCCGAGGGTTCAAGGACAAACACGGGGGTCCCGTGTTTCCTAAACACGGACCGTGTTTTTCTCAAATTCTGTAACCGTTCGCGCAACGTTTCCCCGATATATTTCTAAAGTTTGAACATTCGAAAAGGTGGTTCGGGGGAGTTCGAGAATGGGATTTTCTCTTTCTCTCTATACTCTCTAGATACCACATGTAATTTGTAATTCCAATTCTTTTTCTCTCCATTGTATTCAATTGAACAATCAACAATCTGCAATTCAATTCGATAAGTTCTTCTCCATTCCTCTTTTAATTGCAAGTTTTGATTTTTGATTGAATGCAATTCAATTCTCTTTGCTGCATTATTATTTTTCTTGTGTTTAGTGTTTCATTGTTAATTTATTTATAAGCATTGATGTTAATTATAGATTATTGCATTTAATTGTGTGTTACTGCAATTATGTAGATAATATAAGGTAGGAGGATTTGATGATGGAATTAGGGTTTTGGATTTTGAAATCATGATTCTAGATGGAATTTAATTGAATTGATGGACGGAATTGAATGATCTCGCATCATAGATTAAGAATTTAAACTAATTAGACTGATCACCTATCTAGTTTAGATCTTAATCTACGCTAGGATAACGGAATTAACACGTAATTGTTAATTAACGTTTCCATAGTAGCAAAAGATTAATTATTAATCTTGTCCATTAATTCGTTCGATTGCATGATCCGAGCTTGTGTGATTATGGTCGTAGTTGACTGCTTTCCATTCGTAATGCTGCCATTAATTGAATCTAGTGTTCTTAACCTAGGTTATCAATTGGTTAGATGATAAATTGAGAGCTTATTCAATTTATTAGAATTAAGAGAAGGCAGAGAGATGAATTATTATGAGTTTCTACAGGTCAACGTTAAATCATTTAGAATCTTTCGTTTCTCCATGATTATTTGATATCCTAATTCCATAATCAATGCCTTCCTGTCCTTATTAGTTAATTAGTGAGTACAATGTTTTATTATTTATCCATAGTTTAGATATTGATGATAGAATTATATGTTATTGCATAACCGGGGTTTTAACATCGATTACAAAATTATTGATTATATTCCATTCCTTGTGGGTTCGACTCCTTCTTGCCATATACTACGTATTTGGAAATTAGGATTTATTTATTAAATTTGTTATGCATACGACAGTGCATCAGTGGGTTAGGGTTAACCGGTGGCGACGGCAAGTTGGAAAAATTCAAATCATGGCAGGGTGGTTGCGGAGGAAAAGAAGGGGTCGTGTGCCAAAAGGAAGGGAAGTGGTTTGGGTCAAAGTGGATGGCGAGTCAAAGGAGGAGAAAGGAGAGGAAACGGCCGGTCAATGGGACATGGCCGGCTACAAAAAACCAGGTAGTTGGGAGTTGCACGCTGTGGTGGGAGAAAAGAAGAAGGAGGAAGAAGAAAGTGGTGTGGACCGGCAATCCAGAAAGAAAATGAAAGAAAGAACCAATGGGGTGATGGAAGGTTAAAAACGGAGTCAAAACGTGGCATTTTGAGGCAGACTGCGCTAAAGGAGAAAAGGGTAGGGAAATTGGGTCACCGAAGGAGAAAGAAAGAAAAAGAATGATTGGGCCATGGATAGGCCAAGCTCGGGGAAAGGAGGAAGAAAAAAGAGAGGAAGAAGAAGGAAAAAAGAAAGAAAAAGGAAAGAAAAGAAAGAAAGAAAAAGGAAAAAGGGAAAAGGAAAAATAGGTGGGTTGGGATAATTAAAATAATTTGGATATTTTGGTAAAATAATATGTAATTCCCTTTTTAGGCTAAATTAGGACTTTTGAAATATTTTACATAAATTTCATTTTAATTAGCAAAATACCCAAATTTTTTTAATAAAAATATTTATTATTTTCTTCTTGATTTGCCCTAATTAATTCCCTTTTATTTTAATAAAAATAGTTTATTTAATTAATTTTCAAAATAAATCCTTAATTTGCTAAATTTCTAAAAATTATGGTTTTGGGGCATTTCATGACTACCCCCTTAAAAAAAGACTTCATCCCCGAAGTCTCCTACACTCCCTAAGTTAAGGCTAGAATGTCCTAAGTGGGCAGGAATACCACACTAACACCAATACCTATATCAACAACCCCCTTAAAAAGAAACTTAGTAAGGATGATCAAACCGAAGGAAATAAGTATCTATAGAGAAGATATGGTTAACGTACTTGGAAAGATGTCTAGATAGCGGTCAACCTCTGCTTGGCTTATCACATTCAAGCACCCACCTGACTGGCCTCCTTTCTGAGGGAAGGGTCTAGATCCCTAAGGTCTTCCCCCAACATCTCGATCTACAACCTCGGTTGGAATAAGCGCTTGTTGCTAGAACTGCTGGTCTAAAGATTGCTGAGAGTGAAAAGGTCCTCAACACTCAAAAGATATGTGGCCTCCCTGCCACAGTTTAGGCAGGTCACGAGTCTGCCTCCACAATCTCGGCCCGGGTGACTACGACCTCATCGTCTACATGGAAATTCCCTTAGAGGTCCTTGGCCTCTACAACGATCCCTCAACAGATGTCTAGTGTATCTTTCCATTTGCGGCTGGGTCCTGCTCCCAGAACTCTAGTCCTCGGGTTTCCTCTTCCCAAAGATGACGGCCTGCTCTTGGACCAAGGTGGCGGCGATGCATGCAAGCTCATATAAATAGGCTAGGTTCAAGAAGGGTTTTGCACCCATCATCCGGCGAATGCTGAAGTTTAGTGCCTGCTCGAACTAGAAAACCACTGTAGACTCATTAACAGTAATTTCTGGATCAAAATGGAGTAGCTCAGTGAAGCAAGCATGATATTGGCAGACTATTATCGATCCCTAACTAAGCTACATGAACTCCTAGAGCTTGTCCCTCTTTAGGCTCCTGGGATAAAATCTGGAGCGGAGGGTGGTCTTGAAAGCTTCCCATGTAGCTGGAGGTCCATCTCGGGCGTGATTCTCCACCCACCAAGCGTCTTCTATGCCCCTAAAAAAAGCTGTGATGCTGGGCTTTCAAGCCAGTGATCAATCCACCACTTTAAAGGTGCGATCCATGTCTCGAATCCACCCCTCGAGGACTATCTAGTCCTCCTCCCTAGAGTAAGTAGGAGGGTGATGTCTAGTGACCCTCCGAAGCCAGTCCTCACCAGTGCCCTTAGTAGGGTGAGGATTGCAGGGCAAGCACTAGGGGCTAGTGCTGGACGAACTCCATGAAAGTAGTGAAGGCCTCCTCCAATCGCCCTAGTCATCCTTTCAATTCCATTAGAAGCTGCAACAGAAAAATGAGGTTAGGAACAAACCCGCTGGTTCGAAGCAATCACATCACACATTTTCCTTTTTGGGAAATCCCTAATATATCCTTACATTCCTCAATGTGGCTAGCTCCAAAATTTCAAAAATATAAGGGTTTCATTAAAGTAGAAAACACTTTGAAATCTGACAAAAACTTTGTAAATCAAGTTCATTTTGAAAATGATAACAACTTGTAGCATCAGCTTAAAAAGTTTAAAAATCGGAAGAGCGGTCGAAACCTGCTCTGATACCAACTTATAACACCCCAAAATTCACTATTTTTTTAAAACTAAAGCACTTAAATTAAAACCTGTGAATTCTGGGAATGTTACCACTGCACTTAGTACCAGACTGGTTCACTCCGACCGTTCTAGTACCAAGTACTAAGGCTAAAAGGAATTTTTGTTAACCTTTAATCAATACTTAAACCAGGAGTTCATAAAAAGAACTAAAAGGATCATAACACAGAAATCAAAGTACGCATAAAAAGTTTACAATTCAAAGGAGTATAAACAATCATGAGATAGAAATCAAAGTGCGTAGTCAAAGTTCCTAAAAGGAGTTAAAATTTACAACAGGTAAAAATTAAGCTTAGGATAATCAATACAAAATAGAAATTCAAAACGGGAAAATCCGGCCATGCCACTCTCGATCCTTGTGCCAAGTTTATACTCAATACTCAATCCCATCTGATGTCTCACAAGCATCGAAGACACCAAAAACAGGCTCACCCACCTACACAAAGTCAGGAGGGCCTTCTCCTCGTGGGAATGAGCAGCACCCATAAAAGGGTGATTAGTATGCTACATACTAAGTAAGGTAATCGTGCACTAAGGCCGACACATAAAACTATATAATCCCAACAGAATAATAAAATAGCACACGATCACTTTAGATAAATAATAAATAAATAAAGGTCATTTAAAGTCCGGATTAATTAATTAATTAATCTCTTATCGATACTCATTTCACACCATGCTCTTTATTAAGTCTATGCGAGTACGGGAACCTCACTATTATAGCCAGTGGACCGGAAACATACAGGGCATAAAGCTCCTGACCGCTGTTATTGTCATTGGACCGGTCTGGCCCCGACTCTCGTGGTGTTTCACTATAACTACTTAGTATATTTCCCATGTATTAGCACAATTATGTTCGGTTTGTTGAGCAAGGAATCCCCCACTTTTATAGCCGATAGACCAGACACATACAAGTATAATGCGCTTGACCATTATTATTCGCCGATAGATCGGTCACACATAGAGAAAATGCCCTAACCACTATTATATGCCCATGGACCGGTCTGGGCCCCGCTCAAAAATCTTACACTTTATGTACTTAACGTCTTAAGTGTCTTATTCAAAAGTTTCACCCTAGATATGCATGACTAATTCCCTTTATGTCTATCCTCCAATGGACCCATCTCATATCATGAGACTCCTGCACCTCCTAACTTGCCCCTAACATCCTTTCCTCCATACCCTAACTCATACTAGAAGTCCAACTCCTATGTATGTGGGTTAAGGCCCACTTCTGTACACCTCCAAGTCCACTTAATACCTTACACTTGGGTTTTCTCCAGAAACCCTAATTTAGGCCTACATGGCCCATCCTACTCCAGCTCACACAACCCAAATCATTTTAATACTCCACACATCACAACCTTTAGATTCAACCCTCATCATTACGCCTTACTCCTCAAGCACACGTGTGGTCACAAAACCCTAGATAGTAACATCAAACCCTAACTGACCACACTAAACACTAGCTTCCTCATTTCCACATGTCACTGATAAGTTCATATTTTGACACATTTTATACCCTTATAATCTTAGTTTTTAGGATTTTATTTAACTAATATAGGTGAATAATTATGATTTTATGCTTAAGTGGTAATAATTGCATAAATGTTATTATTTAAGCTAAAATGATATAAATTAAGTAAATTTAGAATAAAATATTATTTATTAATATTTATTTAATTTTATCTTGCATATATTGTTTTCAAATAAAAGAAAAAATAAGGAATCTTTGGACCAGCAGCCCAAAGGCCGAAGGCCCAAAGGCCTGGGAAGGGCCAAATAGATCGGCAGTCTTGGAAAGAAAAAAAATAAAAAAAAAATAAGAGGAGGGCTGACCTAGAGAGAAGGAGCCACCGCACGAAACGAGAAAAACAAATAGGAGCAGACACAGATACGGGGATGGAAACAAAGTGAGGGCTGATGTGTAAAGGCAGTCGCATGAGAACGAGAATAAAAAGGACGCTAGGGAGCCGCACATCAAAGAGAAAAGGGGAGAGCCTTCACAGGCTTGGGCGAAAAGCACCTGTAGGGCGGTAGGGGAGCGTGAGAGGAACGAGCCTTTAGAAACTCGGACGACGAAGGACCAATAGGGCCCGACGCACGAAAAGAAGAACGGACAGCGCTGAAACCTAGGGTGAGCAGCAGCCTTTAGCGCCAGACACATCATTGACAATGGAAAGAAAAGAAAAAGAATTAGTGGCACAGAAATCGAAGGTAACGACAAGAGAGAATAAGAGAAAATTTGATACCGGTAGAATTTATTTCAGATAAAATTAATTTTTATCTGAATAAATTTTTTATCTTTTAATTAAAAATAATTAGTTTATTTCTTTCTCTTATTTTAATTTATATTTTAGATATATATTTTTGTGTAATTAATTATATAATTATAGCTGGCTGATTATTTATTATTAGGGAATAAATTGAAACCCTAGACTATGGTTTGAATTATAATTATATTTTCTTTTTTTCGTGAGATTGTTTCTTGACTCTATGTTAATTGTTATCGTTTATATGTATAATTCTGTCAAGTATAATTTATTTGGTACATGCCTTGTTCTGGTTTCCTCATAAGTGACAATATGTAGGATTATTTGCCTGCTAGGTGGCCATCTAAATATATTAGAATTTATATGTATAAATTGCAGCTAGGTTAGATAACAATTCACCAAATAGTTTTGTGATTCTAACTGAAGTAGTAAAATATTTCGATACGTATGGGTCAAGGAAAGGAAACACAACTAGACATGTGTTGTGTACTAGTTTGGGTACTTAAATTGACAACCTTCCAATTACACTTAATGCATTAAATCTTGTTAAATATAGGAGCCGCTTGTTGCTGCTATACTACCAGTATTTAATAGGGTTAATATTGGCACGTTGTCATATTAATTAATTAAGGGAAGTAATATAACGTGTATGGACTTGCGTTTGGTGTACAACTTGGTCGATCTCATTCTCACGATTAAATATTGACTTAGAAATTAATATTATATTTCGACCTAATATAGTGGTGGATTTTGATTTCCCTAGCATATTTATCATATCTATGGGTTTCTCATTATTTTTATTATTAGTTTATTGTATTTTATTTGTTCCTTTATTTATTTAATTATTATTATTTTTATAACCCCCATTATTATTTTTCTTATTTATTTATTTTGTGTTATTCAGGATTTTTATTTTTATTTATAGTTTTAGCTAGTTAAATAGAGGTGAGTTCTCTCAATCCCCGGCCTAGAATGATACCCTTATTTACCAGTGCTACAATTGACAACAAGAGGGTTTAAATTGCGTGCCGGCTACGACCGCACCAATTTTTGGCGCCATTGCCGGTGATTGGTAACTTCACCTTTATTTTGCTAGTTTTTTTAGTGTGTTTTATTTTTAGTGTTTGTGTTTTTTATTTTAGTTTCGTTTTAGGTTATTTAGGATTTTTGGTGTGTTGTGTTTTGTTATTAACCTTTTCCTTTGAAGTGTTAGTGTTTTCAGGTGGCTATGAGAGGATCCTTTGGTTATGGACAGCTTTGCATGAATCTTAATGTAAGAGTGAATGAGGTAAGTTCAAGTAATCTTGATGATAAACTTAACCAACTCACTGCTCTTGTTTTGTAGGTAGCTACAGCTACTAGAGTTATTAATGCAAGTGGAGTGTGTCATAAGCAAGGAAATCCATATGCTTACCATGAACAAGTTATGAGAGGAGGAGGATGGACACAACCTAATGCTCAATTCAATGGTTTCCAAGGACAAAATCCCTATACAAGCACATACTATTCGGGAATTAGGCATCAACCAAACTTTGGATCGGAGATGAATGATCATTATTCAGTTCCATATCAAGACCCTTACATACGCGAATATGAAGCTTCAAAATATTATCAATATCCTCAACAAGAATCTTCTCCAGTTTTAGAACCCTCAAGTTCAGAAAAAAATGGATAAGATTTTTGAAGCATTGACAAATGGAAAAAATCAACTGATGCAAAGTCAGATTATGCAAAATGAAAGGATGTCAGTGCTGGAGGAGCAAATGGGTTATATGGTTGACATGATCAATCAATTACAAGCACAAAAAGAGCTCTCTAGTACTTCAATTCCAAATTCAAGTGAAAGTTATGAGTATGATGATGCCATATCTGAATGTAAAGATGAGCTAGTTGAGGAGGTTCCCATGGAGAACATTGAAAAGAAAGATCAGGTGGAAGAAGAGCTTATAAAAGTAGAAGAAGAATCTCATCAAAATGAGGATCAAGTGAAGAAAGAGAAGTATATGGATGGCAAGACTATCACTTTCATCTACCATAGACCATCTTTGAACATTTATTCCCCAATTTTGCTTGGAGATAACCATGAGAGACAAGGTAAGCCTTTAAACCACTTTGATTTTATTTATGCTAACCACACTCCTTGTTTTTCCTCTTTTAGCAGGTTATATAGATCCAAGAGTGAAGAGAGTAATCAAATCACCTTGGATACATTTAATAAGAAGCGCAATGCTCTAAAGGAGAGGTTATGTTGGAAGGACGTGTTTAAAGATTTTGAGATGGAAAAATGTGTTCCTTTGATAGAGAAATCATGATATATGGACATGGGACAAAACATTCTCTCTTTACACACGAACTTAAATCCCATGCTAGGTAAGTTACGTTCCTGTTAGATCAAATCTTTCATTAAAACTAATATTTTGTCTTTTTCTTCCTTGCAAGATAAAGATGATAATCATGAGGAAGGATTTGGTGAAGTAGCTCTCAAGTGGACGTATCCACCTTGAACGAGTAAATTGAGATCATGTCAGGCTGAAGACATAAAAACAAGCGCTACTTGGGAGGCAATCCAATGTCATAAGGGAGTTTTCTATCCTCTAGTTATTTATTTATTTATTTAGTTTTTATCTCCATACTTTAAATTACATGTTTCCCTAGTTTTTTACACATTGAGGACAATGTGTGATTTAAGTGTGGGGGTGTGTGTGTTTTATGTGTTTTTCAAAAAAAATTGTTTAGATTTTTTAGAGTGTTTAGTGTTTTTAGAGCCGTAGGAACCCTTAATTAGTCAATGAGGAATATATCTTTGAAATCTAATGAAAAGATGATCATAGAATCGAGATAAAGTAAGTGGAGATTTTTTGTGTTAATTTTGATATAGGGAACACATATCTACGTGTCTATATTTGAATGGAGAAAGAATATGTATGATTGTCTAATCACCGACATGGCATGTTGAGATTCATCACATTCCTCAGTGAGCTTTTGAACCATATGTACCTTCTTTTTCTGAGCAAATTTACACAAAATCATCTACTTTTCTTAGCTTCAAAATTTCTTTGTAAACCTCATATATGTTTAATTGCTTTGATCAAATTATTTGTCATAGATCTTGTAATGGACTATAAAGATTACTTTAACTTAATCTTGTGCTAGTTGAAGCTTATAGTCGAAACATGCTTTGATTGAGAAAATGATAAAGACAGCTTAGGAATTTTCCATCACATGACCAAAGAGCTTAACCTGATTTGTGTATATATGATTTACATCCCATAGAAACCCTTTGAGCCTATACATGGATTATATATTTTTCTTCATTACCCACAATAACCTTTGGTCCTTAATTTCCTTACCTTTTCTTAAAGCTAGTGGAAGGAAATAAAATCGTTATGGATATAAAGAATGGTTGTGTATGTGTGTATATGAAAGAAATATATGTATTTATGCTAAGAAAGGGGATTGGTTATGATCGGTGGAGAAAAAAATACTAAAAAAAATGAATGAAAAAAAAAATGAAAAGTGTCAAAAAAAAGAAAAAAAAATTAGGATATAAGGAAGAGAGGGAGTTGTGGAGATAATGTTGAGAAAGTTCTATTCATGTTCTATTTTGGGGTGAAGGTGGAGAGATGTATCATTGATGTGGAGTTATGCTTATATTTCATCTAATTATTAGATTCTACTAGCTCTTGACCTTTTCAACACCACTCTCATAAAATACTCCATACCCTTCTTTACCTTAAACCTCGCCACACCCAATAAGTAAGTCTTATTTGATTCTCGAGATGAGTAGCCTTTGATTTGATGGAGATTATTCACAAGAGTTAAGCATATGGTTCGGTCCATTTGGAAAGTATTTGATATCTTTCATGAGGTTTTATCCACAAAAATATGAGCCCTCTTTGTTTATATATGTGAGTCGTTTGTTATCTTTGTCATCTTAGCTCACATACATAAGTGTTTCTCTACATTTGTAGCCATGAATCTAAGAGAGAGAGAAAAATAGAGGGTATCCATAGTAAGGATGAATCTTGATGTGACTAAGGCGTGGTAGATCTTCATCCATAATATTGATCTATTCATACCTGTCATGTTTATATGTGAACCATATATTGAAATTGATCATTTAATTCTCCCAATGCTGAATCTTGATTGATTGCTAATCGTGACATTTGAAAGTAAAAGATTCTGAGACAAATATGGTTAAGGATGTTAGGTATGGTTCTATTTTTATTTTTATTATGTGTGATTTTGTGGGTATATCATCTGTGAAACACTCACGAGACCTTACTCGTCCTCAATGGGTGACCTAGGGGTTTAAAGGGCTTGTTACACATGCTAAGTGCAATCGTGAGACCTACAAAAGTGACTAGTTAATTTAATTTATTTTTTTAGAGTAATAACTTGCTTGAGGACAAGCAATAAGCTAAGTGTGGGGGTGTGATAAGTTCATATTTTGACACATTTTATACCCTTATAATCTTAGTTTTTAGTATTTTATTTAACTAATATAGGTGAATAATTATGATTTTATGCTTAAGTGGTAATAATTGCATAAATGTTATTATTTAAGATAAAATGATATAAATTAAGTAAATTTAGAATAAAATATTATTTATTAATATTTATTTAATTTTACCTTGTAGGTATTGTTTTCAAATAAAAGAAAAAAAACGGATCTTTGGACTAATAGCCCAAAGGCTAAAGGCTCAAAGGCCTAGGAAGGGCCAAATGGATCGGCAATCTTGGAAAGAAAAAAAAATAAAAAATAAGAGGAGGGCTAACCTGGAGAGAAGGAGCCGCCGCACGAAATGAGAAAAACAAATAGGAGCAAACACAGATGCGAGGTAGGAAACAAAGTGAGGGCTGATGTGTAAAGGCAGCCGCATGAGAACGAGAATAGAAAGGACACTAGGGAGCTGCACGTTAAAGAGAAAAGGGGAGAGCCTTCACAGGCTCAGGCAAGAAGCACCAGTAGGACGACAGGGGACCGTGAGAGGAACGAGCCTTTAAAGGCTCAGACGATGAAGGACAAATAGGGTCTGACACACAAAAAGAAGAACGGACGGCGCTGAACCTAGGCTGAGCAGCAGCCTTCAGCGCCAGACACATCATCGACAACAGAAAGAAAAGGAAAATAATTAGTGGCACGGAAATCGAAGGCAACGACAAGAGAGAATAAGAGAAAATTTGATACCGGTAGAATTTATTTCAAATAATATTAATTTTTATCTGAATAAATTGTTTATCTTTTAATTAAAAATAATTACGGTTATTTCTTTCTCTTATTTTAATTTATATTTTAGATATATATTTTTGTGTAATTAATTATATAATTATAGCTGGCTGATTATTTATTATTAGGGAATAAATTGAAACCCTAGACTATGGTTTGAATTATAATTATATTTTCTTTTTTTCGTGAGATTGTTTCTTGACTCTATGTTAATTGCTATCGTTTATATGTATAATTCTGTCAAGTATAATTTATTTGGTGCATGCCTTGTTCTGGTTTCCTCATAAGTGACAGTATGTAGGATTATTTGCCTGCTAGGTGGCCATCTAAATATACTAGAATTTATATGTATAAATTGCAGCTAGGTTAGATAACAATTCACGAAATAGTTTTGTGATTCTAACCGAAGTAGTAAAACGTTTCAATACGTGTGGGTCAAGGAAAGGAAATATAGTTAAACATGCCTTGTGTACTAGTTTGGGTACTTAGATTGAAAACCTTCCAATTACACTTAATGCATTAAATCTAATTAAATATAGGAGTCGCTTGTTGCTGCTATACTACTAGTATTTAATAGAGTTAATATTGGTACGTTGTCGTATTAATTAATTAAGGGAAATAATATAAGGTGTATGGACCTGTGTTTGGTGTACAACTTGGTCAATCTCATTCTCACGATTAAATATTGACTTAGATATTAATATTATATTTTGACCTAATCTAGTGGTGGATTTTGATTTCCCTAGCATCTTTATCATATTTGCGGATTTCCCATTATTTTTACTATTTTTATTATTAGTTTATTGTATTTTATTTGTTCCTTTAATTATTTAATTATTTTTTTTATAACCCCCATTATTATTTTTCTTATTTATTTATTTTTTGTTATTCAAGATTTTTATTTTTATTTATAGTTTTAGCTAGTTAAATAGAGGTGAGCCCTCTCAATCCCTAGCATAGAACGATACCCTTATTTATCAGTGCTATAATTGACAACAAGATGGTTTAAATTGCGTGCCGGTTACGGCCACACCAATCACCCCTCCATTTCTCACCTTCCACTTCTTATTTTTCTATACTAATCATGCTCATCCCTCACATGACAATTTCCACCCTAATCTCATACTCCACTCACCCTCTTCAAATTCTCTTTTACCACCTTCTCAGATATGGGTTTTCTCCCAAACCCTAGCTCAGTCTCCTATGTTCCCTTATACTGTCCCACATACTATTTTTTCCCAAAGCCTCCAAACACCCAAACAACTCTTTCATTACCTTTCTCACACCCCAAGTCAACTTTTCATAAGTAAATTTTACTCCCATGCAAACTCTAACCTTCCCATGCAAACCTTCAAACTTTTTCATGCAAAACCTTAAACTCCCATGTAAACCCTAAATTCTCCCATACAAAACCCTAGATTCTCCCATACAAAACCATAGATTCGATTCTCACATGCACAACCATAGATTCTCCCATGCAAATCCCTAGATTCTTCCACTCTTTTATTTTATTTAAAATCCCCATTTTATTCATCAACTCATGGACCATTAAAATATTTAGGTCAACTCACATCCCTTAGTCAAATTTTCTTCAACTTACTTCCCCAATTTCCTTTTTCATCCTTTCAATCCCACAATACCACATTAAACATCCTCACATGCATGTCTTAAAATGGTCAAAACACATTACATGACATTCCACAATATATACATAGTAACTCAAACCATATGAAAGTAGATAAGGATACCTCAACTCCAAGCCACACTACACATGAAATAATTATAATAATAAGCATAAGATATATAACACATCATGATACATCGCATACATGCATATAAGGCACATAAACACACATAAGGCCTTAGCTACACCCTTACCTAATACGACACCAGTCTTGGTGCACACTTCTACGCCTCCTTAGGGTTTTGATTGGTCTCACTTATAAGAGGAAACAACTAAAGATTAGATTCTCTCCTACCAAAATGCTATTATTTTCTAATTTATTCTAAGATTAGGGTTTTGGATAAAATAATAATATAATAATAATAACACTAACTAATTACTAATTTTGATAAGGATAAAAATAATAATAGTAATATTGGAAGAGATGATAATATGAGGTTTGAAGATTTAACCCTAATAATAATGATGATGATGATAATAATAATAATAATCATAATAATGATAATGATGATGATGATGATGATGATGATGATGATGATAATAATAATAATAATAATAATAATAATAATAATAATAATAATAATAATAATAATAATAATAATAATAATAATAATATAGTTCAAAATAAATGGTGGAATAAGGGCTTCGACCCTTCATCAAAATAAATAATAATAATAATAATAATAATAATAATACAAATAATAATAATAATAATAATAATACCATAATAATATTATGAAATAATAATAATAATAATCACAATGATAATAATATAATAATAATATTATTATTATTATTATTATTAATCAAAAATAAAGTAAAGTAGGGTTTCGACCCTACATTGAATAAATAATAATAATAACAACGCATAATAATAATAATGATATTAATAATAATACTTGTAACACCCCCAAATTTATTACTGAAAAATTTCGTTTAATTAAAAGGGTTTAACTGAAGCAAAAAGATAAAACCATAAACTGAGGGGTATTACCGCCACACTTAGTACCAGATCGGTTCACTCCTACCGTTCTAGTGAAGTGCTAAGGCTAAATAAGGTTAACATTAAATACGAGTCATTAATAAAAACACAAGTCGTTAGTAAAGCACAAGTCATGCAGAAATTAGATTGCGGTTTAGGATTACAATCCAAAGGGTACGTAACTAGAGTTTTTCAAAACATAAAGCACCGTACGATATAACATAACTAAGATAATATAATACATGATCCAAAGAGAAAACAGAGCCTGACCGAATCACTCTTGATTCCCATATCAAGTCTAGGCTCCATGCTTAGCCCCACCCGATGCCTAGTAAGTGTCGTAAGCATCGAAGACGTCGTCCCCTACCTTCACAAACTCAGATGGGTCTTCTATTCATGGGAATGAGCAGCACCCATAAAACAAGTGATCAGTACGCTACGTACTGAGTAAGGTAACAGATGCGCTAAGGCCAGCATACAAAACACACAACACTGTATACATGGCATAATCACATGAACAACATGTAGTAAAAACAGATGATAAAGGCCAACTACGGTTCGGATAGACTTATTCTTTAGATCTCTGGTAAATATAGAGTCGATTCACATCATAGTCTTTATCAATCCAGGTGAGTGCGGGAACCCCACTATTATAGTTGATGGATCGGTCATGTAGGGCAAAATTCTCCTGGCCACTATTATTCACCGGTGGATCGGTCATGCAGGACAAAATGCACCTGGCCACTATTATTCGCCGATGAACCGCTCTAGCCCTAACTCACATGGTGTTTCACTATAATTACTTCGTGTCTTTCCTGTGTCTTATCACAATTATGTTTGGTTTGTTGAGCATGAAAACCCTGACTATTATAGCCAGTGGATCGGTCATGTAGGGCAAAATGCGCCTGGCCACTATTATTTGCCGGTGGACTGGTCATGCAAGGCACCTCGACTCCTAGCCGCTATTATTTGCCGGTGGACCAGCCTGGGCTCGAATAAACAATCTTTCTCTTTAAATGGATAGTATCTTATTCGTGTCTTATTCAATAAGCAATTCGCCCTTGAAATGCATGTCAGCAACATTCCGCCTTTATCCTCTCAAGGGGCCCATCCCATATCTTGAGACTCATGCACCCTTTATCACGCCCCGACATCCATTCCCCCTTAAACTCACACAAAATGAAAAACCCCAACTCCTAAGGGTATAGGACCTCAAAACATCAAACTCCACCTACTATTACCCTCTAGGGTTTTCCCTTGAAAACCCTAATTAGACCGATGTGGCCCAACCCTCTCTCTCACTTACACTACCATTACCTCGTTTATAGCCCCATACCTTATCTCATTAGATCCAATCCCAACTCATTTCATCTTACCCTTCGATTTCACAAGTGATCGAAAAAACCCTAGTTGACCACTTCAAACCCTAGTACCTTTCTTCTCCCACAAGTAACCTCTCTATTTCTCACTCAATATTTCTTTTCTCCCATGACACCCATACTCACCCCTTGTATAATAAAATTCCCACTCTTAACCCGTACTCCACTCTCCCTTAATCATTTTTACTTCCACATTTTCCAGGGTATGCCCTGTGTACTTGTACAATAATCATTTTTGATATATATATTTACCTCACTTACAAAAAACATTTTCTAGATTGCCGCTCCCCCCCCCCCGAAAACCCTAATCGGGGCCCTTATACACCCTTACACCAACCTACGTACTATTTTTCATCCCAAGTCTCCAATCACTCCACAACTCTCCCCTTAGCTTATTTACACCCTAATACAACTTTTCTCAAGTAAAGATCATCCACATGCGAACTCTCAAAGTCCCCATATAAATTTTAAGACTCTCATGCATGGTTCCCATCTCTCATTCATTTTGGGCCATTCCTTCCTCTTTAGTTTCCTCTCATGGATCCTGAGGTATGTTGGTCAACCTCATATCCCTTCTTAGTGAACTCACTTCCCTTTTTTTTCCTTTTTGTCCTTTCATTTCCATATCATATTATCAATGGTCCTATCATGCATGTCCTAGAGGGCCATAACATATCACATCATAATCACCATATATACATATAACACACATGTCATAAGAAAACATATACAAACATACCTCAACTTCAAGCTGCGCTACACATAAGACAATTTAATGACAATCATACAATACACGACATAGCATGATATATAGCATCCAAAGCATACAAGTCACACAACACACATGGACCTAAAATGACGTCAGGCTTGGAGCACGCTCCTACACCTCTATAGGGTTTTGGCTTGATTCACCTATAAGGGAAAAATACTAAGGATTAGTTTCTCTCCTACCAAAAGTACCATTACTCCTTATTTTAGTCTAAGATTAGGATTATTATTATTAAAGGGAGCATTATACGTGAAAACTAGGATTTTTACCTTCAAATTAGCCTACTAGATATTATTAGTCAAAATATGTTTATGTTAATATTTATTGATATACTTATATTATTAAACCCAATGGATTTATTCTTCAAATAATAGTACTAATACTAATTATAGCAAAATAGAGATAATAATAATAATAATAATAATAATAATAATAATAATAATAATAATAATAATAATAATAATAATAATAATAATAATAATAATAATAATAATAATAATAATAATAATAATGCTAATGCTTATGGTGATAGAAACCCTAGCATTTTTAAGGCTAAGGCTAATAATAGTGTTAGGGTTAAAATAATAATATAATAGTAGAAATACCGACAAAGTACTAATATTTCTAATGATAATAGTTATATTTGAATAATAATAATATAAGGGTTCAAATGTTTTTGTCACAATAATAGTAACAAAGTAATAACAATAATAATAGTAATAACTAATAGTAATAATATAGTAATAATGTTAGCAACAAAGGCATTAGGAATACTATTAGCAATATTCGAATATTAAATAGTAAAAATACCAAGGCTTAAGTATTCTTCTTCTTTGACAACAAAATGATAATATGCCAACTTCGGTTTAAATAACCATAATAGTAGTAGTAGTAGTAGTAGTAGTATTAGTAGTAGTAGTAGCCAAAATGGTAATAATAATATAAGGGTCCAAATATTTATGTTAATAATAAAAAGTGATAATGGATAAGGTTAGTATCAATAATATTGGCAAGAAGCAAGTTAGCAATAATATTATTTATAGTAGTAGTAGTATTAAATAATATTAGTATTAATAATGAAATTAATAATAATAATAATAATAATAATAATAATAATAATAATAATAATAATAATAATAATAATAGATATGGTGATAATATTAGCAATAGATTTCGTCTTAGGGTTAATACTAATGGTGGTCCTAGCAGTTGTCTTAGTGGTAGTCTTAGTGATAATGGTCAAGTTAGGTTTAGTAAGAAACAATAATAATAATAATAATAATAATAATAATAATAATAATAATAATAATAATAATAATAATGGTAATAGTATTAGTAGTGGTAATAGTAGTAGTAGTAGTAGTAGTAGTAGTAGTAGTAATAAGATAACTATATTAATACTAAAGTTGTTAATAATAATAATAATGATAATAGTATTAGTAGTAGTAATAGAAACAACAACAACAACAATAATAATAATAATAAGGATAAATATTTTAATGCTAAAGTTGTAGCCTTTTAAATAGTATACCATAGTTATAAATATTTCTGAAATAAGGTTAGGAAATAAGAGTGATACATATTAATAATATTAATAATGGTACTAGTAATATTAATAATAATACAACACTAATAATAATAATAATAATAATAATAGTAATAATAGTAATAGTAATATTAAGGATAATATTATTAATATTAATAAAAATTATTAACACTTATAGAAAATAGTTTTGGGGTTGGGGAAGTTGTAGTACCACCTAAGGTTCGTTGTGGAACCGGCGGCGGCGGTGGAGGAGGAAGAGAGGTGGAAGATGGATATATAGGCTAAAGGAGAGGAAGTGGAGGGGTGTTTGAGGTGGTGGAAGGTGGAGCAGGTGGAGAGGGGTGGAATGGAGGTGGTGTTGTAGCCAGGAGTGGTGGCGCAAGGCGGTTAGTGCGATGGCCGAAGGTGGTGGAAGATGGAGAAAGTAGAAGGAGAGGGATACAAGGGGAGATGAAGGTATGGGAAGGTAGGGGAAGGTTCCCTGGATGTTTTGGAGGGTGGAGGAGGTGCTGGTTATGGCAGGATTGGCAACGGAAGGAGGCATCAGGGGCGGCGAGAGGCTAGAGTGGGCTGGTCGGGTTGACAACTTTGCACAACCGAGACTGCTTGTGCAGGGAAAAATAGGGGATGATGGTGGCTTGGTTTTGTAGAGGGAGGTGCAGGAAAGGTTTTGGAGGGTGGCGTATGCGGTGGCAGTTGTCGATAGCGGTAGAGTAAGGGTTTGTTTGGGCATCGGCGAAAAGCTTAATTTCTACGCTTACGAAAAAGGGAGCTCGGTTATGGCTGCCCTTGGGGTGTATTTATAGGCTAATTGAGGGGGAAAATGACAATGGGAGAAGAAGACAACCAGGGGCAGGTGAGGCAGGTCTCTGACCGATGGTGGAGAGTTGCAAGTTAGGTCGGGGGAGAGAAAATGGAAAGGAAGGGGCACACGTGAGGGGGCGGTAGGGTTTGTTGGGGTCGAAAAAGGAAAGAAAATGATAGGGAGAGGGGTAGGGAAGGACGGTCGATCGTTAGCTGGTGGTTGCTGGCGGAATCGAGGCTATAGGCAGGTCGGGGCTAGGGAAGAAGGAGGGCAACAGGCTAGACCGGTCGGTCCAGGGGAAAAGGAAAAGAAAAAAAGAGGCCGGTCAGCTGGGGAACGGGCGAAGAGCGAAGGAAAAAAAGGGAGATGGGGTGGGCTTGGCCGCGTGAGACGAGGAGGAGGAGATGGGCCGCGGGCTGGCCCAAACCGGGAAGGGAAGGAGAAGAGAAAGGAGAAAGGAGAGGAAGAAGGAAAAAGGAAAAAAAAGGAAAGGAAAGAAGAAAAAAGGAAAAAGGAAAAGGAAAAAAAGGAGAAAGAAAATAGGTAGTTTGGGATATTTTGGGTATTTGGTATTATTTTTTTTTAAGATTTAAAATTAATAATATTTATTATAATAAAAATTATTAAATTCCTTTTTAGATTAATTTGAATATTTTGGATAAATTTTCCTTAACTTCCCTTTTAATTAGTAAAAGGTTCAAAATTTTCTAAATAATTTATTTATTATTTTCTCTTTATTTTTCTCGATTAATTTCCTCTTTATTTAATAAAATAATTTATTTTCTTTATTTCCCTAATAAATTATTATTTTTCCATAATTCCTAAATTGGAATTTTTTTTTGGGTATTTCAATAATAATAATAATAATATAATTGAGATAAAAATAGAATAGGGCTTCGGCCCTCAAAAGCAATAATAATAATAATAACATTAGTAGTAGTAGTAGTAGTAGTAGTAATAATAATAATAATAATAATAATAATAATATTCAAAATAATGGAAATATAATAAAATTAAATAATTAAAGCTTGTATAAATAAGGTAAAAGGGTTGAGAGGGTTTAGGGTACCACATTGGGTTAGTGGTGACAGGTGGCACCAATAGTGGTGCACAACGGCAGCGGTAGTGGCTGAAAAAAGAGAAGTAAAAAGAGAAAATTGAGTGGTGGAAAAAGGGGAGGGAGAAATAAAGTGGGAGTTGGGGTGTTTATGGCTACCTAGATGGAGAGGAGTGAAATGAGGGTGACGGCGCACAAGGGCGGCGGTGGTGACCGAGAGTGGAGGAAAGAGAAAAAGAGGGGAGGAGAGGGATAAAGAGGAAAAGAAGGGTGAGGGAGATAGAGGGAAGTCTATAGATGTTCTTAGGAGGTGAAAGGGGCAGCGGTTGTGCGCGGAAGTAGTGGTGGACGGTGGTGCGAAGGGTGGTGGATGTGGGAGGAAGGGTTAATCGAGAAGGAGACTTGGCACAGTCTGGGTGTCTCATGCAGGGCAAATCGAGGGAGAAGGGTTGTGTAGTTAGTTAGAGGGTAGTGCAGGGAGTGCTTAGGTGGAAGGCCTAGGCAGCGATGTTGGTCGACGACGATGGGGTTGGCGTCTAAAATGACGGTAGTGCACAAGAAAGGAATTCTGGGTTTCAGGAAAAAAAGCTCAAGTCTAAGCTAGTTAGGGGGTATTTATAGTGCTAAAGGGATGGGATATGATCAAAGGGGTGACGGGAGAATAGGGAAGGTGGGTTAGGGTTCACTAGCGGTGACGGCAAGTCGGCGAAATTTAAATTGTGGCAGGATGGTTATGTAGGAAAAGAAGGGGTTGTGCGCAAGAAGGAAGGGAAATGGGTTGGGTCAAAGTGGCTGGCGAGTCAGGGGATAAGAGAGGAGAGGTGTAATCCCTCGAAATTTTAAAAACCTATACATTAATAAATAACCTTTATTTGGAATAAATTAGCTTATAAGTTCATTTAATTTAATTATTTCATGGATTTTTGATTATATAAAATTGGATAGGGATATTTAATAAATTAAAATAAATATTTTATTATTTTATCATACTCATTTTATTTAAATAATTTTCCAAACAAATATTTTACTAAAATTATCCTTTTTAAACCCATATATTTAATTATATTAAATTAAATTATTAAATAAATTTATTACCTAAAAAATATTACACTCTATTAATTTATAAATTAAGTTATTATAATTTCCCCATTTTTTCTTTTCCCTTTTTCCTTTTTTCTTTTCTTTCTTCTTTTCCTCCTTTTTTTTCTCCTTTCCTTCTTTTCCCGTTTCATTCTCCCTTTGGGCCGCCTGCACCAGGCCTGCCTCCCCCTCCCCTGCGCGCTTGGGGCGCTGGCCCACTCCCCTTCCCTCCTCTCCTTCTCCTGCACGAGCAGCCCACCCCTCTTTTTCTTTTCCTCCTTCCCCAGTGCAGCAACCCAGCCTAGCTCCCCCTCTTTTCTTTCTTCCGTTTCTCCTCTGGACCGGGCCAACCCAACTCTTTTTTTTTCTTACGCCCGACCTGTTGCACCCCCCTTCTTTCTTTCTTCTTCTTCCTTCAGCGACGTCCACCTCGAGAACACCCAACCTGTCTTCGTTGACTAGGTCTACCACCTCGAGCACATTGGCCACCACCCTGCCACCACTGCAACCCTCCCTCTCTCTCTCTTCCCCTGTCCCTTTTTTCACCATTTTGGACCCAACGGGCCATGCAATCCCCAACCACGCATGGCCTTTCTTTCCCCTCTTCCCTTCCCTCTCACTGCCATCGTAC
Source organism: Tamarix austromongolica (assembly GCA_039764185.1). NCBI lineage: Eukaryota > Viridiplantae > Streptophyta > Magnoliopsida > Caryophyllales > Tamaricaceae > Tamarix > Tamarix austromongolica. The sequence goes on from CM077809.1 coordinate 124,769,943, forward strand.
CACCCTAAACGTTACCAGCAATCAGTTGTCCGCTTCCCTCTCCTTCCTCTCCTTTTCTCCTCCTCACCAGCCCTTTCCTACCCATTTTTTTAGCCCCATCCTTCCCCAATTCCTCCTCTCCATTTTCTTCTCCTTTTATCATCTTTCCACTATTTTTGCACTACTGTCGCTTACACCGCCGCACCAACCCCCTGCCACCCTCTACCTCAGCCCCGCACCATCACAACAACCCCCGAGCCACCCTGCAACCCCCTTCTTCCTCCCCTCTTATTTTCCCTTATTTTTCTCCCTTCTCGACAGCCGCCTTGCACCGCCTCCTTCTACCGCCTTTGCCGCCACCTGAGTTGCCAAACTACTCCCTACAACCTCCTCTACCACCCCCACACTTCCTTTGGCCGAAACTAACCCTTACAGCTCCTCATTTTCCCCTCTCTTTTCCTTCCTTCTCAGCCCCTCCACATCAGTAGCCACCTTTGCAGCCTCGTTGCCACCTCCACCGCCACCCTTGGCCGCCAACAAACCATCCCCGACAATTGCCTACACCCCCTCTTCATCACTGCACCCTTCCCTTGCCCTAAATCCTCCCCCATCTACCGTCTTTCCTAGCCCCAAGACCCCAACCCAAAAATAACCCATCGTTCCTTTTCTTTCACCCAACTTCAAGCCTTTCACCTCCTATTTTGCATGCAACTCATACTACATAAGCAGGATGAGCTACTACATGCCTTGGTTATTTTAATTCATAAAGTTTAAGGTATAATAATATTGAAAGTTAAGTATTTCATTGATTAAATTTTATAAAGTTTTTTGGTTCCTCATCTCTAATATGATAAGTTTTGATACTGCTTTTAGGTGTTGATTTTGTTATCTAAAGCTTGAATCTTCAACCGGGATACCAGTAAGGTTCGAGTTTCACAAGAATTAAGATAATTGTTAAACCCCACTTAAACGCATGAATAAATGTATGTTATCACATTAGGCTTTTTAATATGTTATTATGCTTGATATATGTTATTTAATATAATATATGTAGTTTCCTATGTTGATTGATAAAAAGGAAGCATGTTAGATTATATGCTATGTATGGAAATATTGCTTAAGGAAAGAGTTTGGTTATTAATGAAAATGTCAAGTACTTATCCATGTCGTATTATACTATCGTAACCATTAATGCATGAATAATATTATTGTGAGCCCTAGGCGCATTTTAGTAATATGTCTTGTGCATGAATGTGGCCTAACATGTGTGGGTGCTAATGAATATTATGTTGACATATAATGGTTGGTTGAGTGGGATGATGAGAATAGGGTATTAATATTAATATTTCATGTAGTGATGATAATTTAATATAAGTGGTGTAATAAGGGGCAAAATGGTAATTTGTAAGTAAAAGGGGTAAAATGGTAATTTTGGAGGCAAAGGGAAAAATGGTAATTTGCAAGTGAAAAGGGTAAAATGGTAAATTTGTAGGTAAAGAGGGCAATATGGTAATTTTTATAATTAGATGGAAAATGGTAATTTTAGAAGTAAAGGGCAATATGGTAATTTTATAAGTAAATGGCAAAATGGTAACTTTGGAAGTAAGGGGAAATGGTAATTTTATAAATAAAAGGATATTGTGGTAATTTTGGAGGTAAGGAGTAAAATGGTAATTTTGGAAGTAAGCGGTAAAATGGTAATTTTGGAGGTAAAGGGCAAAACGGTAATTTTGTATAAAAAGGGTAAAATGTTAATTTTGGAGTAAAAGGGTAAAATGGTAATTTTAGAAGTAAAGGGGCAATTTGGTAAATTAACCAACTAAAGGGTAATTTGTTAATTTTGATAATGGAGAAGGTTAGTTTGGTAATTATGATAATAGAGAAGGGTAATTTGGTAATTATGATAATAGAGAAGGGTAATTTGGTAATTATGATAATAGATAAGGGTAATTTGGTAAATATGATAATGGAGAAGGGTAATTGGATAATTATGATAATGGAGAAGGGTAATTAGGTAATTTAACCAACTAAAGGGTAGTTTGGTAATTATGATAATGGAGAAGGATAATTTTGATATTTATGGTAATGGAGACGGGTAAATTGGTAACTTTTATAATGAAGAAGGGAAATTTAGTAATTTGACTAACTAAAAGGTAATTTGGTAAATATAACAAAAGAGAAGAGCAATTTGTTAACTTAATCAACTAAATGGAAGATATGATAAGCGTAGCAATTATGAAGGGTGATTGGTGATCTAATAAGTGTAGGAGATAACTTGGTAACCTAAACTGAGTAAGGGGTAATTTGGTAATTATACAACAAGAGGGTAACATGGTAAATTGGTAAGTAAGGAAGGATGACTTAATAATTACATAAGTAAGGGGTAAATCAGTAATTTGTATCTAATATGTTGATGTGATAATGGAGTTTCGTGATAAGACTCAAGTAATTTTGAATAGTAAGATAATGGTATTTAGTGAGTATCACGAGGACGAATCCTAAGTCAGAATTGGAAGAAGTTATGATGGCCTTAATGACTTCTCTATGTTATCCTGGATAACTGTTTGAATAAGAAATATTTAATAATACCAGAACAATTGAAAGTGAGTGAATATTTGATTGTTGTACTTTTCATGATCACCTTAATTAAGACACTAATACTTAAAGCGAAAGACCTCGAGATCAGGAATGGTGGCTCTTTAGGGGTCGCTACCCTAAAGGCGTGGTTTAGCCCACGATTATTTTGGTATTTGCTAGTGTGTCTTTGTGCCCCAACCAGACCTTATATCTTACTCTATCTGGCTCTACAGACCTATTTAGGGGGTATGTATACTTATGGATTAGGTGTCCTTGTCGGTAAGGTACTACGTAGCTTTATGCACTAGTACGACCGGGGTACCTTTGCATCCCTAGGTTGATGGTTGAAGGGTACTGAGTAGCTTGTATACACCAGTACGACCAGTGTATTTTTGTGTCCTGGGATCTTGATCTCCCGTCCGAGGCAAATAAATGGAATTGTTGTACTGATTAAAAAAGGGAAAACACTAATAATGAAAGTGAAAGATTAATGAGCCGGGCCCAATTGAATTATATTATGAGTACCGATCTACCCGATATAATAGTGGCTAGGAGTGTGTTGCCCTGGAAGATGATTATGAGTACTGATCCACTAGATATAATAGTTGAAATACCCCGAAATTTTCTAATTTTAAAGATTATATTTAAATAAGATTTTATTTGAAAATTTAATTTAGTAAATTATTTTTACTAAAATAAAAGGAAATTTAGTAGGACAAATTAATGAGAAATTTTATAAATAGGTTAAGTAAAGGAAATTTTGGTATATTATCTAATTAAGGATTTTAATTTGGGAAATTATTTAAATAAATTATTTTATTCAAATTAATAAAGATAAAATAGTTTCAAATTAATTTTAGTTTTATAAATAATTAAATTAAATAAAATTTGAGAGATTTATTAATTTAAAAAGGAAATTTTGGAAAAATCCTTTAAAAAGCCTATTTTAGCCTAAGAAGGGATTTAAAAATTATTTTATTTAAATATTATTAATTTTAAATATCCTAAATATTCAGATCTATTTAATTGGCCCTAACCTAATTATTTCTCCTTTCCTTTTTCCCTTTTCCCTTTTCTTTCTTCCTTTTTCTTTCCTTTTCTTTCTTTTCCTTCTTCTTCTTTTCTTTTTCTTTTTCTTCCCTGAATTGGGCCTGTTGCACCTGCCCAATTTCTTTTTCCTTCCTTTTCCTTCAGCGCGGCCCAGCCCGCGCGTCATCGCCGCCGCCCCCTTCTCTCAACGCCGCGTTTTACCTCTTCTTTATCTTGAACGCCGTGTTTTGCTTCATCTTCTTATTACCGTTGCGCGGCAGAACGAAGCGCCGTCCTTCAAGCCTTATTTTCTCCAAAACGCGCCATTTCATTTAAATGTTTTTACCTTGCGCCGAACCGCCCGGTCTCCCTCCCTTTTTCCTCCTTTTCTTTCCCGCGAACCGGCCGGCCAACCCCCCATCTTCTTCTTCCTCCTTCCACCCGACGCCATAACCACCCACCTCCCTCCTTCCTCGAAAATGGCGCCGCCGGCCACACGTGGCATGATCGGCTCTTCTGCCGCTCGTTTTTTTCCTCTCGATCTGCACGTTCATTTGAAACCATCAACTGCCTCTCTCTCTCCCGCTCGTTTGTGCACTGTTGCCTCGCGAAGTCGGCAAAAATTCAAGTTTTTGCCGCCCGACCTTCGGCTTGAATTAAACCATTTCCCCCCTAATTTAAACACTTAGTAACCTCCCTAATTCAAATATAATCTCTCCAACTATAAAAACCCCCTCATTTGCATGATTTCGGGATTTTATTTTCCCCGAAACCCTAAGCTGTGCCTGTGCGCCACCGCCCCATCAGACGCCATTTTATACTCCTCCGACCAACTTCAACACCACCTCTTGCTACCAATCTCTTCCCTGCAATACTATCTAATTAACTAAACTAACCTCATCCCTCGATTCATCGTGTGCAAGTTTCTATAATCATCCAAAGTTGGCTAGTTGATTCGACAAGAATCTTGACCCCGAGACAGTGAACCACCGTCCACCACCACATCCACCACTTGTAACACCTATTAAACCAACTATTAACTTCTACTAATTATCCTCTACAGCCCCATATAATTATTTTAATTTTCTTCCTCTCCATCACCTATTTTCCTAATTTTTAACCCCCTTAGACCCATTTTTCGGCCACCTCCGGGAACCACTGCCGGTTCCACCTACATCCTCCAACTCAAGGTGATGCCATAGACATTTTAAATACTTAGTTTCGAATTATTAATAATTTTTCTAATTTTAGCCAAAATTTTAGTATTAATTCAACTTTATTATTATTATTATAATTATTATTATTAGTAATATTGACTGTATTCTAATTTCTAAATTTTTTTTACAGGTCTGGGAGTATTATTGAGTAAGATACAATAATTATCTCGGCCTTTGCCTATTTACTTATATTTTTACATAATTGATGTTATTCTTAATAATATTAATAATAATATTATTATTAGTATAATTATTTGGTTGATATTGTGATTATTACTGGAAGAACAGAGGCCTTAAATTTTAATTATGCCTCGCATTTATTAATTTTATTAACATTATTAACATTTTTCAACATTTTTTTAATTATATTATCATTATTACCTTTATTAAAATATAATATAAGTATATATACATTATTAATTTTATTATCACAATTCTGAATAGTATTATGTTCATCATTGTGGGATGGTTAGAAATCCAACTTTTAATTTTAATAATTTCGATATCATTAATATCTAATATTCTATTTATAAAAAGTATCATTAATATTATTATACTTTATTTTTATTACTATTATTGTTATTATTATCATCATCATTATTATACTATCATTTCTATTTTGGGTGAAGGATAGAAACCCTTAGGTCACCACCCTCTTCGAATGAAAATAATAAATTAATTTTAATAGTTTCTATAGTTAATTTTAAGTAGTAGTATTTTAATTAAAAACCAAATCTTGGAATAAGTTAGAGGATAATAAAATTATATAAGAGAGTCTAATTCTAATATGCTTTGATATAATAGGCGAACCCAATCAAATCCCTCAAGTGGAATAGGAGCGTGCACCAAGACCGGCGTCGTTTTAGGTAAGGGTCTACTAAGGCCATTTATGTGTTTGTATGCACTATGTGTTTGATATGCCATGTATTTTATGTTCGTTATTATTAATTATTTTACATGTGGCATGATTGTAGAGTTGAAGTATGTTGGTGTGAATAAACTGTGGCATGAGAACTATGCGTATGTTTATGTCATTGTTGTATGATATTACTTGAGACATGTTGTTAGGGTTCATGAAATGGCATGGAGTTAGGGTCTTGCATGAAATGGCATGGTGCTAGGGTTTGCATGGAATACCAAGGAGTTGAGGGGTTGCATGAAATGACATGATGTTAGGGTTTGCATGAAATGGCATGATGTTAGGGTCTGCATGAAATGACATGATGTTAGGGTCTGCATGAAATGACATGATGTTAGGGTTTGCATGGAATGGTATGATGTTAGGGTTTGCATAAAATGACCTGAGGTTAGGGCTTGCATGGAAGCATGTCTACATGGATTTAAGGTTTGCATATGAATTGGGATTGCATGAGAGTGTAGTATGTGGAGTTAGGGCTTACATGGAGCTAGGGTTTGTATGGGAGCTAGGGCATGTATGGGAAGATAACTTACGTAGAGTTCGGGGTTTCATGGTAATTAGGTTGATTATAGTATTGGGATACGTTACTGGATGTGCATGTCTTGAAACAAATATCTGAATAAGATACATAAATTATTAAATACGTAAAGTGGAAGATGTTGAGCCGGGCCAAGACCGATCCACCGGCATAATAGTGGCCAGGTACTGCGGTAGCCTGGAGACCGATCCACCGGCTTAATAGTGGTAGGGTATTTTACCCTAGTGACTGATCCACCAGCTATAATAGTGGGGGATCCCGAGCTCAACGAACCAAACCTTATATGTTGATAAGATATGAGAAGATATTAATTACTTACAGTGGAACACCATACAAGAAGGGGCTAGACCGATCCACCGGCATATAATAGTGGTAGGGTGTATACCCTAAGTGACCGATCCACCGACTATAATAGTGGCCAAGAGCCAAAGTGCCTTGGAGACCGATCCACTGACAAAAATAGTGGGGTTCCCGTACTCGTATGGACCTGATAAAGAACATGGTGTGTATCTACATTTGATAAAAGAAAGATTAAATAATTAATCCGGACCTTTTTGGGCCTTACATATGGACCTATTGATTATAAGTGATTTCACTTTATGATTCTATGTATCATATGTGTGGGTTGTAATCGTATGTGATCATTATCCTGCATAAATTAATGTGTTATGTGTCGGCCTTAGTATTCGGTTACCTTACTCAGTACGTAGCGTACTGATCACCCGTTTCATGGGTGCTGCTCATTCCCACGAGCAGAAGGCCCGTCTGATCTGTTGCAGGTAGGAGATATTTACTTTGATGCTATCGATGTCTACGGGACATCAGGAGGGGTAGAGTGATAGCTGGGCTGAATCAATCTTTAGAGTGACGTGGCCGTTGTCCTTTTTAAATTTATGATTCATGTTATCTTTTATTATGTTTGAATTGTCGAAACAATTTTACTAAGGTTGTTTAGTTATTATCTGGAAAAACAATAGCCGGTATTTCGAATTATATAAGACTTACGCGTACTCTGATTCCTGTTTTTATAAATTTGAATTTGAATGGTATTACTGATAATGTTTTCTTAGCCTTAGCACTTGGTACCAGAACGGTAGAAGTAAACTGGTCTGGTACTAAGTATGGCGGTAACATCCCCAGAATTTACGGTTTTAATTTATGAGTATTACTTTTTTTTTAAAAAAAATGTGTAAATTTTGGGGTGTTACAATAGTGGCCAAGAGCGTTTTGCCTTGAATGATGTCTATGAGTACCGGTCCATCGGATATAATAGTGGCCCTGGAGCGCGTTGCCCTACATGATGTATATATGTATTCCAATCCACAGGTTATAATAGTGGGGGTCCCAAGCTTAATAAAACCAATCATGAATTTGAATAAATTATGAAAAAATACTAATAACTTATAGTGGAACACCATTTGAAGTTGGGGCCAAACCGATCTACCGGCGAATAATAATGGCTAGTAGCGTTTTACCCTGGAGACCGATCCACCGGCAATAATAGTGGTCAGGAGAGTTCTGCCCCTATATGTATTTCGGTCCACCAGCTATAATAGTGGGGTTCCCGCACTCACATGGATATATATATAATCCGAGATGATTGAATAATGATGGACTAATGGCTTAAGGCCCTAAAGTATCGATTGTAAATTATGACCTATTAATATCTTATTGACTTGTTAAGTATGTGAATGTATGGATGTGAATATTATGTATACACCTGTCATTATGTATGAATATAGTGTTGTATCATGTGTTACATTACGGGCCTACTTTTAAGTGTATTTTTAAAGGATTACTCAGTACCATAGTACTGAAGGGTTCCATTCGTGGCCCCCTACCTATTTAATGGGTAGTATTCCTTATAGGTCTTTTTTCAGGTACCATTCAAGTGGGCAACAGGAAAGAGCGTAAGGATTGTCTGGAATTTTGATAGGGTTTTATTATTCCCTTTTTAACTCCTCGTTTTAATGTAACTTGTATTTTTGTAACCCCCATTGGTGGATTTCATCCTTGTAAATGGTTTATTACGCTACTCTGATTTTAATATGGTTTGAATTTGTAGCAATTGGTATTTTATTTTCTAGCCTTAACACTTGGTACTAGAATGGTATGAGTGAACCGATCTGGTACTAAATATGGCGGTAATATCCCCAGAATTCACAAGTCTTGTTATTTCGCTTCTGCTAAATCTTTTAATAAAATAAAATTTTTTAGTAGTGAATTTTGGGGGTGTTACAAGAGGAAAAGACCGGTCAATGGGGCGTGGATAGCAACGAAAAACCAAGGAGTTGAGCATTGCAAGCTGTGACGAGGGAGAAGAAGAAAGAGGAAGAAGAAGGTGGCGTGGACTAGTGGTCCAGAAATAAAAGAAAGGAAGAACCGGCTGGGCGATAGAAGGTTAAAAACGGAGTCAAAACACGACATTTTGAGGCGGGCCGCATTGAAGGAGAAAAGGGTAGGGAAATTAGGCCGCCGAAGGAGAAAGGAAGAAAAAGAAGGATTGGGTCGCGGACAGGCCTAGGTTGGGGAAAGGAGGAAGGAAAAAGAAAGAAAAAGGAAAGAAAAATGAAAAATGAAAAAGGGAAAAAGAAAAATAGGTGGGTTTGGATAATTAAAATAATTTAGATATTTGGGATATTTAAAAATAATAAAATTTAAATAAAATAATATTTAATTCCCTTTTTAAGCTAATTTAGGATTTTTGAAAGATTTTACCTAAATTCTATTTTAATTAGCAAAATACCCAAATTTTGTAATAAAAATATTTATTATTTTATTCTTGATATGCCCTAATTAATTCCATTTTATTTTAATAAAAATAATTTATTTAATTAATTTTTAAAATAAATCCTTAATTAGCCAAAATTATAAAAATTAGGATTCTAGGACATTTCAGATATGTATTGATATCGAGATTCGTGAGGCCTTTGGAAAATATGAGTATCATGAAGGCATCATGGTCATTTGATGATAATATGGGGAATAATCTTGACCTAGAAAATTTTGAGGGTGTTACCTGATATTCCATAAGTAATGTGATCAAATGATGGATGGAGTAAAGTATAAGTTATCTAATATGATATTCTAAGGTTTTGGTAAGAAAAGAGTATTTTGGTCAATCAGGGTTAAAAAAAAAGAACTTTAGTACTTTTGGGAGGGTTTATAATGTAAATGTGCTAATAATTACATTTAGAATATTTTGGAAATTATGGACCTATTTCCTTGAGGATGGTCTTGATAACGATCTACTAGTTTAAGAATAATGGTCAGGTATATTTTATCTTAAGAGGTGTTGAGTTTATTCCAACAAATGATAATGGTGACTCAAGTATACTTTTTTTTTCTTCTAAGAGTTGCTTCAAACAATTCCACTAGTTTAATAATAGTTGAGTCCATGAACTCAACATAAATTAAAGAGTAAAATGTGATATATCTATTGATGAAATTTGAAGTCGACATTTACCTTACATTATTTTATAATAACACACATACATGCTTATTTTCTTTATATCCCCTCATTTGACTGTATTGTTACCTTACTCATTACGTAGAGTACTAATCATCCTTTTCATAGGTACTACTTATTCTCATGAGCAAATAATATAGATGTCTATGTGCAAGTTGATGAGGACCTATTGGATGATTTTACTACATACGATGCTTTATGTGGGGTGGAATGACTTTCTATATTTGGGCTTTTGTGAGTAGAGTTATGTTATCCGAGTGATAGTTTTACCTAGATACCTTTCTAGACTCTTAAATTTATGGTATCCCTTTTTCTGTATTTTGGATATGTTCAGTAGAGTTTATCTCCCACTTGTATTCATATTTATGAAGTTTCTCTCATTTTCTAATCTTCAGGTTTTACATCCTAATTATTTTGCATTGTGATTGACATAATGATGGTTTATTAAGCAAGAGTTGTGTTGATTATGATAGTAATACCTAACTATTTTGGTATTATACTTCCATAGTAAACGAAATTTTTAATAACAAAATTAAAGGTTTTATAGTAAGTGAGCGAGTCACCTTATATTTTTATCTTTTTACTCGGTACCTATTTTCTTCTCTATCAGATTGTTGTTGGTAGGGGGTATGTGCATATTTTTGAGGTATAGGATTATACTATTGTAACACCCCCAAATTTACTACTGAAAAATTTCGTTTAAATCGAGAGGTTTAACAGAAGCGGAAGGTTTAAAACCGTAAACTTGGGGGTATTACTACCACACTTAGTATCGGACCGGTTCACTCCTACCATCCCGATACTAAGTGCTAAGGCTAAATCAAACCATCGTTAATAAGAACCATTAAAAACATAAGTTCATAGCCATCATAAAACATTCAAGAAACAAGAGTCGACCGCCGACAGAGTATTGTTTAAGATTACAACTTAAGAGTTCCACTCCAAAATACGAACATAATAAAAAATACAGCAAACTCAAGATAGACAGAAACTAGGGTAGTAAAAGAGTCCGGCGAACTCGCTCTCGGCCCCAACTGGGATAGGCTCAGCACTCGGCCCCATCCGGTGCCTCGTAGGTATCGTAGGCATCGAAAATGTGATCTCCTACCTGCACAAGGTCAGACGGGACTTCTGCTCGTGGGAATGAGCAGCACCCATGAAACGGGTGATCAGTACGCTACGTACTGAGTAAGGTAACAGACGAGCGAAGGCCGACACATACACCACAAGATACATGTTCGATACATCAACAACATACAAAGACGAGCAAGAGGAAGGCTAATTCCATACTTGTACTTTATCCGTTAATACTCATTATGATAATAGGTCTTTTTCACACGCTTTTCATTTATCCATGTAAGTGCGGGAACCCCACTATTATAGCCGGTGGACCGGAGATCAACACTCAGGGCAGAACACCTCTGACCACTATTATAGCCGGTGGACCGGAATCAACACCCAGGGCGAAACGCCTCTGGCCACTATTCTAACCGGTGGACTGGACTGGCCCCGACTTACATGGTGTTTCACTGTAAGTACTTAGTATCTTTCCTGTGGATTAACTCATTCGTTTGGGTCTGTCGAGCCCGAATCCCCCACTATTATAGCCGGTGGACCGGAATAAACACTCAGGGTAGAACGCCTCTGACCACTATTGTAGCCGGTGGACCGGAATTAAACACCCAGGGCAGAACGCCTCTGGCCACTATTCTAACCGGTGGACCGGACTGGGTCGGGCTCATCAGTCTTTCGCTTTACGTAAATAATGTCTTATCCGTGTCTTATTGAATCACATCACACCCTTGACATGCATGCAGTTGATACTCTACCTCTTCCCCTCCAGAGGGACCGTCCCATATTTTGAGACTCGTACCTCTTCTCACACCGACATCCATCCCCCGTAGACTTAGGCACAGTGGTATATAGTAAGGTACAATCTCCAAAGAAGACAGGCCATCCCAAAACATATGATATCGACTCCGTATGTCCTCATCCCTCTAGGGTCCCTCCTCGGATACCCAAATCGGACCTATGTGGCCCAACTCTTTCTTACTTACCCAAACGTTACTTTATTCTCTATCTCGCACCTCATGCTTTATTAGGAAATTCCCCAATGTATTTCTTTATCTCCCAAGCTCACATGCGACCCACAAAATCCTAGTTGGCCACTCAAACCCTAATCGACCATGCCAACCCTAGTTGGCTGCACCAAACCCTAACACTTTACTTCCTCAACAAGTAACCTCCCTCTTTCACCCCAAGATCTCTTCTTTCATCTAGAAACCCTCACTCATCCTTTATATAAGTGAGTTCTCACCCTCAACCCTATACTCCATCCCTCCTTGATCATTTTTACCCTTATACCCTTCAAATTGCTCATTTCCTCCCCAAAACCCTAATCGGAACCCTTAGACACCCTTACATCGACCCACGTGAAATTTTGCACCCAAGTCTCCAATGGACCCATAGCTTTGACATTATCTTATTTACTTCCTGAATAAACTTTCCTCACGTAAGATTCATCCCCATGCAGACTTTAAATACTCCATGCAGACTCCCCAACACACCCTTACTCGCAAAACCCTAATCAGGTCTCTTATGCACCAATTCACGTACTATTTTCATACCGAGCATCCAATCACTCTAAGACTCTCCAAAACTCTTACTTACAACCCAAATAAACCTTTTTCCCCGTAAGGATCACGCTCATGCAAGATCTAGTCCCCCCATACAAACTTCCCAAACGTCCACTTTCCCGTGTTCTTTTATTATCATTTCATGCTACTCAAAACCCTAGCATGCATGTCCTAGAGGGCCATAACAAGTCACATCATCAACATCCACATCAAACATGGAACATGTCATACACGTATAGTATAAGGCACACACAACATACCTCATGATCCATACTGCGCTACACAAAACAGGTTACTCATAACACATGCATAATACACATCATCATGGCATACTCATCATTCATCAACACGTTATATTACACATAGCACAAGGCCATAGCTTCGTCCTTACCTAGGTAGGCACCTGGCTCGGAGCACGCTCCTCTAGCTCCTTAGGGCTCGGATCGGGGTCACCTATGAAAAGGGGAAAAAGCTAAGTATTAGTTTCCCTTATAAAAACTATTAACCCTTATTCTAGTCTAAGGTTAGGGTTCTTATCCTTGGTAGGGGCGTTGTACAAAACTAGGGTTTTTGCTCTAGTTTATTATGCTAAGTATTACTCATTGATATATCTTTAGTTTCAAAGCTCATTGTTACACTTATATCATTAGACCCGTTAGTTCCATCTTATAACATTAGTGTTTGCTAGACGTAGTAAAATAGTGATAATAATGGTATTAGTAAACTACTAATAGTGATACTTATGGTGGTGTTAGCATTAAAATATTAATACAATGGTTGTAATATCAATAAGTTAACACTCCTAGAGGTAGTAATGATAAAAGTCATGTTTTGAATAAATAATGTAAGGGCTCCCATATTTTGTCTCCCTAATAGAATTAGCATATGGGTAATGTCAATAATAGAAATGACATTAATGTTAAAGGTATTAGATATGGTAAAACAATATTACATAGTTACAACACTTCACATAAGGTTGGGTTAAATAGTAAGAATACTAATAGTGGTAGTAATCTTAGCGATAGTATTAATAAAATAATAGCACCAACACTAAATGTTAAGTATGTTGAAAGTTAGGGTTTTGGGAGAGATTATGGCTTGTAAGAAAATAACACCTTTAGGATACAGAAATTAATAATGGTAATAATAATAAAAGTAATAATAGTAATAGTATTAGAAATGTTAATAATGAAGGTAATGGCACTAACCCTAAGTTAAGCATAATAGGGGTTAGGGTTAGAAGGGGTGATAGTATGATGACATTAAGGATAATAACAGAAATGGTATTAGTTAATAAGCTAATAATAATAATAATAATAATAGTAATAATAATAATAATAGTAATAATAATAATAATAATAATAATAATAATAATAATAAGTGTAATAATACTAATATTAGTTATAAACTACTATAGGGGCATAAGAAAAGGGTTTTAGGGTTCAGCTGAGTGGAAGACCACCTGAGGACGGTGGTGGTCCGGCGGCGGCGCGAGGCGGCGGCGGCGATGGAGGAGGAGAAGAGAGGAAAAATGGAGGAGGTGGTTAGATGGGAGGAGGAAAAAGGGAAGTTAAGTGTGGGGGAGGAGACAGCAGGGAGTGGGGAGTGGAATGAGGGTGGTGGCGTGAGCAGGGCGGCGGCGCGCGGTGGTGGACGCGGCGGCCGAAGGAGGAGGAAGGTGGTGGAAAATGGTGGAGGCCGGTGGAGAAGGAAGCAGGGGGTAAGGAGGGTATGGGCAGGTAGGGGAGGACCTGCAGGTTACTTTGGAAGGTGGAAGGAGGGCGGAACACGGCGGAGGTGGCGGCTACGGGCGGCGTAAGGGGCGGCGGCGACTGGAAGAGGGATTTTCCAGCAGGGAGCTTCGCACGTCTATGGCGGCACGTGCAAGGTAGGGTGGAGGGCGGCGATGGTTTGGTTTTGTCGAGGAAGGTGCAGGGGTGTTTTTGGTGGCCAGCGGTGGCGGAAGCTTCGTCTGATTTTCGAGCGACAGAGAGGCAGAGTTTCGGGGTAATTTTTGTAGCACAGGTTATGGCTGTCGAAGGGGGGTATTTATAGGCAATTGGGGGGAGAAAACGACGAAGGAGGAGAGGACACGCCAGGTCACGACAGTATGCCGTCCGGCGGCGATCGGCAGGCCTGCAGATTCTCTGTCAGCAGGTTCTGGCTCGGTTTGGACGAGAAAGGAAAGGGGGCAGGGCCTGGGCGGTGCAGGACGGTAGGCTGGGACAAATCGGGAAAGAAAGGGACGGGAATGGCAGAGGGAGGATGGCCAAACGGCAGGGCTGTCAGCGGCGGCAGGCTGCGAGTTGCAGGCCTGCGCGAGGAAGAAGACGATGGGCGTGGGCGAACCGGCGGTCCAGGGAGAGAAAAGAAAAAGGGGGAAAACCGGCCGGTCAGCAACGGTTATAAGGTTCATAACCTCGACGCGTCGTTTCATTAATTATATGATCGAAACGCGTCGTCGTGACGTGGGCTGGCAACGGTTATAAGGTTCGTTGATCGTGACGCGGCGCTTCGGCGGGTTGACAGGCAAAATGCCGCGTTACATGCAAGCCTCGCCCAGCGAACGACGCTGGGCCGCGGGGGAGGGAGAAAGGAAAGGAGAAAAGGGCTGGGCCGCGGGGAGAGGCCCAACCGACGGGGAAAAAGGAAAAAAAAAAGAAAAAGGAAGAAAAGAAAGGAAAATGAGGGAAAAGAAAAGAGAAAATGTTTTATTTAGGATTTTGGATTTTGCATAAATTATTTAGAATATTTTTGGGGCTGTCTAGAATATTAACTATTTATAACATATTAAATAAATTTCCTTTTTACTTAGTTAGACTATTTTAGACAAATTTCCTTAACCTCCATACTAATTAGGAAAATACCCAAATTTTCATCCAATTAAATTCTTTATTATTCCCTCTTAATTTTCCTTAATTTATCCCCTACATTTTAAGTAATTAAATTTATATGTTTAATTTCCTACTAATTCCTTATTTGACCAAAATTTCGAAATTTAGGATTTTGGGGTATTTCAACTATGGCCAGTTAACATGTCATTGGTGCCAAGTAGGGTCTATGTATTGTCTATTGCTTAGGCAGGTGTGGCATCCCCACATATGTAACCCTTATGGCAAAGGCATTAAAGGTGTGGTGGGAGAGGTATTCTAGTGCAAGCCTCCATTGACGTACATAGACCACATATGATAGATGTGGTATCCCAATATATGTTAATCCTCATGACATGTGCATTCGATATGTGGTGGGTGTGGTAAGAAAAGCCATTTGATATCTCTTGACCTTGTGCGGTGGGTGTGGTATCCCATTATGTGTATATGCTACCATGACTTTTATTTATGGTGGTGAATTGGGTATGGTCAAACAAATTATCTTAATAACTAAAGAGTATGTGGCTAATAAAAGAAGATTATAATATGGCTTCATTATGTAATTCTAATGTATGATCTATATTATTATTTTCCTATGATTTCTTTATAAGTATGCCTTGTTATATTGTCATCATGAGCCTGAGTGTTATATTATATTAGTATGCTTATCACCATGCTATTATGAAACTTTAATGTGCCACATGAGCCATTACCATATTTTAAATAGTTTGTTTTTATTAGTAATTCACTGTACTGATGCTATATTTGTGTGGTCTCTATGATGATCCGACTTCTGGTCTATTAAGTAGAGGATGATTTTGTAGGATTATGATTATTAGCTGAAGTATATTGAGGATGCTGTGGTGGGTCAGTAGTTGACCACTGCTTGGGTTTGAGAGTTACATTTCTATTTGGTTAAGAGTTAGGCTAACCGATTTAGATACATTTTGTCCAATGTGTTGGAATGCTCTTGGTTCTTTTCGGTTATTTGAACTATTGACTTTAATTCTTGTAATTAGATTTTGTGAACCATCTCTTCTATTTATATATATATATTTTTATCATTGCTGTCATTATTATTATTGTATTATTAATAGAGCATGCATTTTTCGTTTGTTGTTCTGTATTGCCCTACATCAAGCATGGATGGGTATTGATTAGGTGATGATCACACCTCTCTTATAATTGATGTAGCGGTAATATTATTCTATTATGCTTTTATAACACTTTCGCATGATCTATATAACAAAAATTTCTGATATAAAATTTGAAGGTGTTACATAGTAGTTGAAACTTCACGCTAAATAATATTACAAACAATAAAATAACTCAAAAGCTAATGTTTGAACATGAGAAAGGAAAATATAATATAAAAAATGGTTAATCTTGGACACTTATCAGGATTTACATTTTTATTTAAAATGATACAACTACTTTATTAATTATAAAAATATGGTAAACCTTCATATGACATTAGATCCGAGATTTCTTTCTATTTCTAGAAAAACACTAATATGTGATCATTAATAGGGTTGTTAATGAGTTAAATTAAGCGGAGTTGGGGTGGACTCGACTCGTTTAATAAATAAGTCTAAAATAAATTTCAAATGTGACTTGTTTATAAATTAGTTGAACTTTTAATGAGTCTATCCGAGTTGACTCACAGATATGTGCGGTAAACGAGCTAAATTTAAAAGCTTTTACATTATAAATTAGTTCAAACCCAAATTATTTAAACTCAAGTTCGGTTTATTAAATGAATCAATCTTAAACCTTATTTTTAGACTTATTTAATTAAATAAATAACCTAAACAGAGTCTAAAAAATTTACAAACTAACTTGATTAATTAATAGCCCTAATCATAGATAACCAGCAAATCGGCGTAATCATTTGTCGTCGGAATCAATACGTAAGTAAATTAGGAGTATCAGTTTACTAAAACAATACCGCTAGTGAAACCGAGGCCAAATTCGCCACCAATTGCACTGTAGCGGACGGACCCCAATTGAACTACTCAACTATTTTTCATAACACTCGGTAAATTCCGCCACACACTCCCTGGGAAAGAACTACTGCCTGATTTAATTTAACCTCCCGGAAAGAGAAAACAGCGCCACAATTGTTACAATTGTTACGTCTCTCTATGCTTCTTCACCCCAGAATCGAAACAAACCCTAGATTCCCCACATCTCTCCTCGATTCTTTTCTCTTCCAGTTCTTCCCGACCCTTTACCTTCTGCCATTCTCTATCGTTCTCGGAAAATTTAGAACTTTAATTAAACATCCTTTTCTCTCTTTCTTTGATATTCTCTCTGATTGGGAAGGTGGGAGACCTTTTTGATCAGGGAATAAAGGTAGGATTTTGTTCTGGTTCCTGGGTTATTTAGGGTTCGATGGTGGGAATCTGACTGAACAAATCTGTGTCATTGAAGGTTTATTCTGATAGAGCTAAGGCAGAAACAATGACAATATCACCAGCGGAGAAAGCGCTCGAAGATCAGCTGGCGGAAGCTGGGAATCGGCTTCTCTTTCCTCCTTCGTCCGTCGATGAGCTGCTACCTTTGCTTGATGTAAGTTCTAGTTTCCTGATCTACTTGTTCTTGCTTCTGTCTGTTTGGGAATTCTAGGGTTTTTTCGACATTTAGATTGCTGATTCTTTTAGTCTTCTCCCCCCCCCCCTTCTTGTTTCGTGTCACGTTGAGTTCTCATTATGGTGCTCTGTGGTGTTATTGGTATCAACGTTTGTTTCTTGTTTCAACGTTATTAGTATCAAAGCTTCTTTCTTGTTTCGCCTTCTTCGTTTATCTTGCTATCTTGCTTGCATAGGGGACGACCCCTTATCTTCGAGTTCTACGTGATGCTTTTTATGTTGTATTTTATTCTCTATGTCATAGGAAATGGTAGTGCAAAGATAGTTGACGCAGGCCACGAGTCTTTTGTACGAATGTTTATTGGTTTGCCACTGCCTCAGATACGGGCTGAATTGGATAATGTCTCTGTCTCCCTTTTGTGGTTTAGACAAGCATTTTTTTTTTTTAACTTGATGACTGATATTAGCTTCGAGCATACCCACATTGATGTGCACTTACGGAAACAGAGGATGAAGGATCAGTGACAAGTTGATATCTTTGAGTTTCCATCATGGCGTTATTAGTACCAAAGTTTCTTTCTTGTTCCTCCTCCTCCGTCTGTCTTGCTATCTTGCATGCATTGGTGGCCACCCTCTCTCTTTGAGTGCCGCATGATGCAGCTTCGTGTTTCTTCTATGCTGTATTTTATTCTGTATGCCATAGGAAATGATAGTGCAAAGTTCGCTGACATAGTCCACTAGTCTTTTGCACGAATATTTATTGGTTTGCTTCTGCGCCAGACATGGTTTTGGTTGGATAATGTTTCTAGCCCTTGGTTTTATCTCGTCCAGACTGTTCTTTTAGCTGAAGACTGATTTTAGTTTTGAGCATATCCTCGTTGATGTGCACTTATGAGAATCAGAGGAAGAAGGATCCTTGCGCAAGTTGGTACCTGGTAGTTAATTATTTTTTTGTGTTCATCCCCCCCCTAATGATTACTGGACCTTTGTTAGAATAAATCCTACATCTGCGCTTGAACTTGGGACTTCTAATACACTTTGTGGTATTCTCCTCCTTACCTATTGGCCCTAGGAGTTCTGAATTTTTAATGCCCTACCTCTGTCTTGTGGATGGGCAGAAAAATTAGATTCCCTGCTAATGCAAGAGAAAACATCATGGAGTTCTTATTGGTGAATCCTGTTATCCTTTGCAAGTATTTTTAGTTGATGAAGAAAATATTAATGTAATGAAGTTACTCTAGGGAAGGTCCTGCTTTTTAACTGGTCCATTTTTTCCCACTTCTTGGTGATTATATTTCTTGTTCCTTGTAGAAGGTGGAATTTTGCCTTGCGAGGGTGGAACAGTCACCGTCAAAGTCTATGCAAAATGCTCTCACCTCATCAATGCAGGCATTAGTTATGAAGGAGCTTTTGAGGCATGCTGACCTAGATGTAAAGGTTGGCGTTGCTGCTTGCATCAGTGAGATAACAAGGATTACAGCTCCAGATGCCCCATATGATGATGATCAGATGAAGGTATTCTTGCTTGTTTAATTGTTTTAGGCTTTTCATTGTTTGCTACAATAAAGCTTTCTGTTTTTACCTTGCACTATAAATAGTATGCATGCAATCTATTGTATTCACTCCCTTTTCTTATCTTTGGCCTTATAGGAAATATTCCAGTTGATAGTATCGTCATTTGAGAAGCTGGATGACAAATCAAGCAGGTCATACAACAAAAGGACCTCAATTCTTGAAACAGTTGCGAAGGTCCGCTCTTGTGTTGTGATGTTAGATCTGGAGTGTGATGCTCTTATTCTTGAAATGTTCAAGAACTTCCTCCAGTCAGTAAGGTACCATATTATCATATTTCTGGTTCACTTCTCTGGTGGTCCTTATCACAATGTCTGATATTTCCACCTCATGTACTTTTGAATTTTTTAAGGGGCACCAATTGACAGTGATATGCTTTTCAGTGGTACACCATACCTGATGTTTTGAACTGACTAGATAAACATGTTTGTTTTGCAAATTAATTGTGTAGTTAGACTAGTATGCATTGCATGAATTGATGTGGGAAGTGTTTGTTCCCTTGTCCTCAGTTGATTCTCTCTAAGTAGAGCATTTTTAGGTTGCTCTCGGGTTTAAATAAAGCAGCACATTTCCTTGGTGATTCAAATTTCGTGTTGTGACAAATGAAAATTTTCTGGAATTGGGAGGTTGTTTTTCTAGGATCAGTCAGGAAAACCTAGATTGGATTAATCAATTAAGCTTTTCTGTTTAGCAAATTGAGTTGAAATTGTATGGTAAGCCCCTCCAGACATGTGTTATCTGGCTACAATGCCTTGCAGTGCCTTGATTACAGTCACTTCTTCAGATCCCCTAGCCTGCTGACATGTAGCTGTTTTCTCATATTTCCAGGGAGGATCATCCTGAAAATATCTTCTCATGCATGGAGACAATTATGACCCTTGTGTTAGAAGAAAGTGAAGACATACCTATAGAGCTTCTTTTTCCCATTTTAGAATGCCTGAAGAAAGACAACAAGGTCTGTATTTTTTACCTCCTGATGTGCCAAAAGCTTATATAAGTGAAACTTTTTACTTATCTCTTATCTGTCCAGGAATTTCTACCCATTGCTCAAAAGCTCGGCGAGAGAGTGCTTGGAAAGTGCTCCAGTAAGCTCAAGCCTTACCTTGTGCAAGCTGTAAAGTCGATGGGTATTTCTATTTTTGATTACAACCAAGTTGTTGCTGATGTATGTGGAGAAACATTTGAGGCTGCTCATCCTAGTCAGGTGAATGATGCTGATGAAAATTCTGTATGCTCTATCCTTTTCTCTTCTACCTTGCTTGCAATATTAACTTCCTTTGTGTCTCTCTGTGCATCAGCAATGTGGCTAATGGTCTTTCCCCCCATTTTTTGCCTCTCCTATTTCACTGCTTTAGTTGAATGTTGATATTTACATGGCTTGACCTTTATATATTTACAAACCATTTAGATCCATTGTTGTGGCCACAAGCCATGAAATAATTTCATTCTGCATCGGCCATTATGCATTGTGGGAACAAAATAGAGAGAAATGCTGAATAAATTTGATGTACATTCATAGGAACACAAATGTAGTGTTTTGATACTGTAATAGCTGCAGTGTTCTGTTCTGTTAAAGGTCCTAATTCCTGACCAGTGGCTAATGGGAGGGAGATGCTGGCTGGGTTTCCATAAATATATATATTTTTATATACACACAACTATACTTTTCTTACATGGGATTTTGGTTGACTATTGACTCATTTTTTTTATTTATACATTAAATCTATCGCCCTCCATGAAGACATTTTTATTTATAAACACAGTGACATGCTGATTCATTTATTTAGTAACTCAAAACAGTGCCATAAGGGTCAATTTTTGTTGGATTTTTACTTTAATATTTCATACTGGGCTGCAAGCTTGTGCTTTTGTATATATAACATTTTCCTAAATATCCATGGCAAATAAATGTTTTCAGGTTGAAGAGAGCAAAATGCCCCAGGCCAAGTCAGAAGGGGCAGTTGAGGTATGGGATTTTTGTTACTTGCATTTTATGTTCTTTTGATTCAAGCATATGATTCTATTCTTTAGTCATAGCATAAAAGACTCATGTATCAAACATTTTTTATCAGGTTTTTAAGGAAGCTTCAGCTGGAGATGCCTTTGCTATAGACAAAGTCGCACCTGCACCTGCACCTGCACCAGCTAGTGTTGGATCTCTGAAGACTGTTATGAGCAATGGTGCTCTGCAGAAGGAAAATGATGAGCCTATGGCTGGCGAGGACTCTTCAAAGGAGCCAGAAACAGATGAATGCACTGAATCTAAGGCTGCTGTGGTATCTAGCAAAACAGCAACAGACCATGTAGAGTTTGGATCTTTAGCTAAGTCACAGTCTAAGATGGGAAAAGCAAATAAACGCAAAGGAAGAAAAGTAGGTTCTGTGAAGAATTCATCAGAACCCTCACACTCTGCTCCTGTGGAAGTTGATAAAGAGGCTGAAAAAAATTCAGATCATCAGGAAGCTGAAAGCAAGGATGAGGTGAATCTGCCCTGTGATGATAATGCTGCAAAGGCCCCTTCTGAAAAAGAACAGGGAAAAAAGACTGTTGATGTTTTGCATCCAAAAAATTCTGAAGATGGGGCTGTTGATGGTGAAAATGGATCCAAGAATATTCTTGAGGAGGATAACTTGATTGAGGAAGCTACAACATCAGTTGACTCTGATTCCAAGAAGTTTCCTGAAGCAAATGTTGTATCTGAAGCCAAGTCGCATAAACGTACTAGTAAAAAGGCTCCTGTAAGTACTGGTAATGAGGAAAGGACCCCATCAACTGAAATGGTTACCCAGAAAACACCGGAAGCTGCATTGGGGTCCAAATCACATAAACGTAGGGTTAGGAAGGCAGGTTCAAATGCTGACAATGAAGAAAGCATTCCATCGGTTGATGTAGATTCCAAAAAAGAACTTGGGGCTACTACTGTAGAATCCAAATCAAGTAAGCGGACTGCTAGAAAATCTTTCCTGGTTGCTCATAAGGAGGAAAGTTCTCGAGGTTCTGAGGATGCATCCAAGAAGGATGATGTGGCCACAAGTGATAATGATACAAGGCTGAAGCAGTCTGCAAAGAAAATGGATGCTAGTGGTAAAAAAAATAAAGGACAGGGAAAGGCAACTGGGGGGAAAAATGGCGGTAAAACTCCATTGAAAGATGTGGGCAAGGTATCTACTCTGATCCTTGTGGTAGTCTGATTATTATTGTTTTATTACTATTATATTAAATATTCTGAATACTCACATTGTGCTATCTTATAGGAATCTGTTTCCCATCTGAAGTCTAGATCTAAAACATCAAAAGATTATGCTGACAAGAAAACCCCAAATGAAAATGCCCCTGAGAAAAACGCAAAAATTGATTCCAAAAGAAAACGTCCACCTTTGGAGGAAAATGTATGTATGCTTGATCCCTTTGCTTATAGACTTAGATTCTTAATGTGCATTATGCCATTATTGCATCTATTTTTTCTTGTCTGCAGTCTCTTCTATTCCTGGCATGTTAGAGGGGGGGGGGTTGGTTTTGGTTTTTGGCGTTTCGTTTGGAGGTTGGGGGGCTGTTGAATGTTTAAGTGGTAAATTTTGGAGGAGAAACATAATTTGGTGTAAAAAGGATATCTCATTTATTCTCTTCTGCCCTTCCTTTCTGGTGATTGCTTTTGCTTCCATACTTATCAAAGTCGGGCCTTCAGTTTCACTATATGGGATCAAATTTCTCTTGGTTTGGACCAGAATATGACTGCTAGTATGCCAAAAATAGGTACATAGTTGGGTCAAGTTCAGCCTTTTCTTTGTGATTGATGGAAAGTGTATGCTGATATAACTCTCAGATGCTGTGATTGCCTAGCTTGTGGTTTATTCTCTATGCTTTATTCCTAAAAAGTGTTGCACTGTGGCTGATATACCTCCTATGTGTGGACAATTTCCTCTTTCCTTATGAGATATTTTTTTTGGGGCTTTGGGATGGGGTGGTTTTTTAGGCATAATGGTTAATATAGGTCATCTATGTAGCATTAGCACAGATGATTTTCTGATTTTTATGTGATCTTGATTATCCTCAGGTCTTGCTTATAGTTACTAGTGAAATATTGTTTCTTACTATGTTTCCTTTTTTCTTTGTTCTACATATATTTTACTGTTCTGTCAAATGAGATTAATCATGACAGTTCCTTAACCCAGGCATCAGAGAGTGAGGATGGTGAGGCTTTGGTTGGCTGCAGGATTAAAGTTTACTGGCCTGATGATGACCAGTATGTGCTTATCCTCTTAATGTCTTATTGTCTATTGCTTCTTGGCCTGCTCATTTATGTATCTATGTCATTCCAGGCTTCCTTTAGGCACGTTGTTACCTGTCTTTACAATGTGCATGATCTTGTATCACAATAAGTTTTATTCCATGTGTTCTTTGCTTTATTTTTGCTAAATGTAGTGTTAAGTCTTGTTTATTTACTTTGTATTATGTCTGATATGTTTAGCATTGCCCAGTCACAACTTCTATCCACAGAGATGTTGCATCATGTTCCTTTAATCCATTTTTGGAGGTTGTGTATATTAGTGAAAGATAGTTCTTGGATTTTATATCTTCTCTGATGTAGATTTGCAGTAACAAACTATTCTACAGAAACATCATTTTATTGAATACTTGATAGTTGAATTCTTGTGAGCATGTGCTTTTGGATAAAAAAGGAGTTTAGCTCTTCTGTACATTTGATGGAAAGTAAGTTTGAGTTGGAGTATTATTCGTGCTTTAAAAAATTGAAAACTGTGCTTTATCCAACTTGTGCCTTGCATTGTTTAATGTATCTGAATTTGGTTAAAGTCAACAAAAAGGATATTTAGTTTGTTCTATCTGTAAATGTCATTTTTTTTGTATGTGTTGAAGGTTTATTTTTGGTCACAGGTTTTATGAAGGGATTATTGATTCTTTTGATCGTCTGGAAAAGCAGCACAAGGTGGTTATATTCCTCAAGATGCATTCTTTTTCGTGCCTTTCTTTCTATTGGCTTAGTCTTCCTGCTGTTTTTCAGGTTTCATATGATGACGGTGATGTGGAAGTTTTAAACCTAGATAATGAAAGGTGGGAGTTTCTGAAAGGTGTCTCTGCTTCGGACAGGGTTAGTAGCCCAGACTGTGTCTTGCTATTCTTATTCTTTTCTTCAGTTTATATTCTGACACTTCATTGTTGACAGGGAGATGTAAGTGATGATGAGATTCCGGATGCATCCTCTGAAATGTATGTATTGGCTATCATTTCATGTTTAACTTGTATGGTGTCCTGATGTGTTTTTTCCAACTGTTTACAGTTGCCTGGAATTTGAAAAGCTCTAGTTCAAAGTCATGATCCTATCGTGTACATGCATTGATATTCTGCGGTGCCAGCTTTAAGATTAGCATTGGGTTCACTTGTTTAGTTTTTTGTTGAAATAACTTAGATGAGCCTTGAATAAAACAAGCTCATTGAGGGTTGGAGTAGCTAAGCTCTCTTGATGAACTTAGGTGGATGACATACAGGGTTTATGGCCTTTGTACTGTCCATTGTATTACTACCGAGTTCTCAAGATGAAGTGAGTTTGTAGTGGTGGTTTTGCTGCATCCCATGAATAATAATTGGGTAGTCTAAAAAAACAATGCACCCTATGGATGGATAAGTAGTCTGGTCAGCAGTAGAGGCCAGCAACAGGATTGTTTACATGTGCGACAAATATTTCTGAATTTTATTATTTACTTGGTGCCACCTGTTCCAACACACATTTTATTGTTTAGGCATGTGAAGAAAAAAGCCAAAACAGGTCTGGCGTCATCCAAGAAGCAAGGGAAAGCTAATGCCTTATCTAAAAAGTGAGTATCTTTGGCCCCTTGTTCGTTGTCTAGTTATTTTTCTTGTTGCAGGCGTTTAATGGTGTGAGCATCTTAACTCTGATTTCTTTCTCTCAGAGGCAGAGGAGCTTCATCCAGTAAACCTAAAACTGTGCGATCGAAGTCTGGTTCTTCTAGAGCCAAGAATGATGCTTCCAAGAGTGCTGGTAAGGATGAGAAAGGTGGCAAGGCTAAGGATGCCACGCTAAAAGCAGGCCTAAAGTTGAACGAGGATGATGATGACATGAAAACACCAAAAGCTGGCAACAAATCGAAGCAAGATACACCTAAGAATGTAACAAAGTCCAAGGGCAAAGCTTTAAGAAGGGAAGCCAAATCTGAGACGAATGGTGCAGGCAACAAGTTGAAATCTGGGTCATCCTCTGCCAGCGCAAAGGATGCGAGGAAGGCTCCCGAGTCAGGAAAGGGATCAGAAAGTGTGGAAGACAAATCTCCTGTTGCATCCAAGTCCCTGAAGAGTGGGTCTAAGACTAGCAAGAAACGGTCAAGGCGGAGTTGAACCCTGTATATTGTGATTTTTGAGCTGCATGGATGCGCTTCAACTTCTTGGATCCCTGGTCCTTTTTGGTTTTCCTCTGCAGCTTTGTTCATAATAGTGGAGCTGTGCTTGTGGCGTGTGGTTAGATTTTTGGAGAAAAAGGAGAGGGGGTTCGGTAGGTCATCTGATTGGTGGGTATATCCCCCTACAGCTCTAGTTTATAGCCTCTGTAGGGCAGGCTAGGCCATATTGTGTACAATTTCATTTTCGGGAAGGCCATCTTAGAAACTTTTGGTTTGGCGGGGAGGAGATAGGGTTTATTTTGTTAGATTCGTAGCCCATAAACTGTATCTGTTGGTTAGTAATGTTATTAATCAATCTACCTTCGAAAGCTTGGCTCACTGGTTGTGCACCGGCTCCATTGTACACCCTCACTCTATTGGATTGTAATAAATAGAGCTTAGCCGTGGTACAGTTGTGCGAGTGGTGGGGGTACCCATTGGCTACTATCACAAATTTGTGGGCGTGGTTAGTTTCTGTTTTCTCCTCTGCTCGGTTATACGTGCTAAATATTACTCCGGAGCGTTTAATTTAATTTTTGTCCTGTTGAGAAGAATATTAAGCGTGTTTGGGTAAGCTTATTCATTAATTTTAGGTGTGACGTGACTTCTTAAGTTTTGCAATTTTAAAAATATCTTTATGTTTTTTACACAATATAATAAAATTATTTTAAATAAATTAATTAATATTAAACTATATATTTAACTTTTTTTAATATTTATCATTTCAAATCATAATAGATATTAATTTATCAAACATTGTCCGAATGAATTATAACATTTTATTTTGTGTTGTACCTTTGTATTTTCTATGATAAAGTAGAAATATTTATATGTAAAAATAAAAGATTTAAGGATAAAGATACAAATTAATATCTGATTTTGTGATAATTTTTTATATATAAAAAGCTGTGTAAAGTTTCTTATATTTAAAGAGAGATTTAGTTTTACACCTTGTCTTATGAATCGTAAGTAAAATATTACATGAAAACTAATTATTATATATTTGTATTGTTAATAATATTATGGTAAAGAAGTTTACGTATAAATAAAAATAATTACTAGAGAATCGTAAAATAGTTATTTATGTATGAATAAAATATACTATTTTTATACTGTTATTTTAAACTAAAATAACAAGATAAAAATGGTGTATTTTTAATTTTAAATCACAAACTATTTTAAAAAAAAAATACAATATAGATAATAAGAAAACCTAGACAAACATAAAGCATAATATCATATTATCTAACTTAATTCTCAATATTAAATAAATAATTAAAAAACTTGAAAAACTATAAAATGTAATATTACAATATGAGGACCTAGATAATGTTTTTTCATTTTGAATTTGTAAACTAAAAGGGGTTTGGGCAAAAAATATGTTGTCATAATTATAATTTTGAATTTAAATTTTACAAATTTCGATTTAGATTGGAATAAACCAAAATTAGTGGTCATTGAAGGAAATAAGCATTATTCTAGGTTCAAGTAGAAATTTTGTTGGGGTAAAATATTGTTTAATAAACATGGCAAAAAATGCCTATAAAATTACAAATTATGACAATAATTTTTTCCATGAATAATCATGTAATATGTTGTGCTTATAAACCACATAAAAAACCACTTATAAATTTGAATTCTTGATATCAATCAAAAAATAATATATCTTTCATTTTTAATTCTTTCTAACTAATAAAATTGAATACTTGTTATCAATTCTGGACCAAACAATCCCACACACCTTTAATTAAGATCAAACTCATTTTTCTAAACCAAGATTCATCAACCAAAACAGTATGAATATGACTCCATCAACACATTCATCTTAATAAGGTAAAACACATAAACCAAAAAGGGTTAATTAGGGTACTAAATACGAATACTAAGACTAAGGCAGTTATAAACTCTCAATTCACAAAGCTAAATTAGGAAAACATTTAAGAACACAAGTTTTGGAAACCAGAAGAGAAGATTTGAAAACAAAAAACTCTCTTACCAACTTGTAATACTATCAAATTTATTACTTAAAAGTTTTATTTCGTAGAATTATTAATTACAAAATTTTTGACCTTAAAGATCAAACAATGTCATTATTCTTATTTTAATGATAACAAACAGATCTTGATAAAAAATGCGTTTACTTAAGGGTACATGTATAATAATTGACTTACAATAAAAAAAAATATAAAATGCATGTACTCAAAGCATTCTCCAAATGTGCAAATATAAAAGAGCAATCAAGCTTTCAAGTACAAGAAAACAACACACAGATGATAACAAAGAATTGAAGGTTAAGTATAATATTACCTAAGTTTTAGGTTTCATCTAACGAGTTAAGTTGAGCAAGGTTCACATTTTAATTAAAATTCTATAAAAAATTTCTTAAAAAACACTTTACTTGAATTCATTTCATAAGCTCTTCAAAAGTATTTTTAAAACTAAATTTTTGGTTTTAGTTAGAACCAACCGACTGGTCTTAGGACCAATCAACTGATTCAGTTTAATCAAAGGCATGAACACAGATAAAATAAGACAGATTGATTGGTGCAGCAAACCAATTGACTAATTATTCCAAACTGATTGACTGATTTGGAAATTGATCGATTTGTTTGGCCTACCATTTTATGTGTTTCATTCCTACAGAAACAAATTCTTCTTTGTTTAAATTCATCGATTAGGTTCAAAAACTAAATACACTAGTTTAACCAGCCAACTCACGTATTTTATTCCTATAGAAACCCTTTCATCTATGTTTAAATACATTGATTGGTTTTGCCAAACCAGTTGATTGGTTTGATGAAACCGATCGATTGGTTTGACCAACTAGTTAGTGTTTTTTTTTCTTGTAGAAACTTGTTTATCTTTGTTTAAACATATTGACTGGTTTCGCCAAACCGATTAGCTAGTTTGATCAACTAGTCCATGGGTTTTATTCTTACAGAAATTCATCTGCCTTTGTTTACACACATCAAATGATTTTACCAAATCTATTCCCCAATTTGAACAAACTAATCGACTGGTAAAATGAACACACTGACTGGTCTTATCATACCATGTTAATATTCACATATGTTCATAAGACTAATTGTGCACTATGCATATAATCGATCTACTGGTTTGAATAAACTAAATGACTGGTTTGGACAATAATAAATTTCCACTTCTTATCTGAACATAAACAATTAACTGGTTTGAACCACTGATCAATTGATTATACAATCGATCAATTGGCTCGTCCACATCGATCTACTGGTGAGCATTAAATGCTGATTTTCTTCTCGTTGGACAATACATCCTTTTGTAATTTTATTTTTCATGACTACGATGAAAGAAACCCTTATAAATAACGCCCCTCTATATTCATTACAACTAATTTTCTATAACATTGATTGCACGATTAATCTCTTACTCTCAAATCATTCAATTGCTTACTCAAAATTTCAAAACTTTCATATTATGAGATTTTACTGAAGTGTAATTTTCTTAATTCTCTTAGTTAGAGATGTTCCCAAATTTTAATATCTCTTATTACATCTAGCTAGATTACATCTCATCCAAATTTCTACACTTTCATATCTCATATTCTTGGTGTGAATTATCTGTAATCACAACTTCTTCACATAATTCATTTAAAGGGATTAGTGATTGTTTTCCTATCATTTTTGAGAGATTCTTATGGAGAGTCTAGAGAAGATAAATAGGTGAAGTTATAAATTATCTCTTAGAGGGTCATTAAGATTGTAAGGCTCATAAACCAAAAGAAGAATGATCATCAATAAGAACATATTACTATTTAAAAATCCAAAAGGGGAAACATTTTGTTAGTAGATGTAATGAGTAATTCACTCTGGAAGCACTATACAATATGTGTAAAATTTTATTCTATCAATTTCATTCCATAAAACCCTATTCACCTCCTCTAGGATATTTTTAATTGGTATCAAATCAAGGAAACCTCTCAAAATATTCAACAATCCGAGGTGAAAAATACCCACAAGTGGAATAGATTCCATTGGTCTAAGTGAAGGTATTTCCATTACTAAATCACCATTATTCAATAGTGAGAAGTTCACTTATTAGAAGAATAAAATGATATTATTCATCAAATCACAAGACTACAACATATAGTCAATAGTCACTAAAGGGCCAATCAAAATCACTAAGGAGGTTAGGGGTGAATTAGTGGAAAAGACAAGAGATGAGTCCATGGATGCATAAAAGAGGAGGCTAACTCTCAATGATAAAGCCATCATGATTCTTATAGAATCATGTGGGTTTGGTGAAAAGAATTACCACTGGATCCAATCATGCTCAACTGCAAAAGAAATATGGGATAAGCTCATCCTCACCCATGAAGGGAAAAATTAGGTGAACGATCAAAGAATCACTCTTCACACTAAAGAGTATAAACTCTTTAACTCGAAGCAAGGTGAAAGAATCAAAAACCTTAGTAACTGCTTCACCTCCATTGTTATCAATATCAAGGCCCTAGGGAAAGAAATCACAGAATAAGAGCAAGTAAAAATTATTTTGCAAGTAATTACAAAAAAAAAATGGAGCCCCAAAGTGACTGTGATTAAAGAAGCAATAGATTAAGCAAAATGAAAATTGAGGAGCTATTTGGTAATCTCATGGTTCATCATTCAAAAATGGAAGATGGATAGGATGAAAGAAAGAATAAGCCCCTATCATTAAAAGCCTCCACTTCTTCTAGACAATAAGAAGTGGATGAAGGTATGGGTGAAAAGGAAGGTGATAAAAGAGAAGAAGAACTACCCATGATTGATGGAGAAATGTCCTTCATAATCATTAAATTAAAAAATTTCTTCCAATCAAGAGGAAAGAGAAGACCTTCCTCAAGTAGCACAAGGAAGCCTAGAGAAGTCAATGTGGACGACAATATTAAATTCCACAACTGTAGAAAAGCTGGGCATGTCATCCATGAATACTATGAGTTTAGAAATAAAATTGCTAAAAAAATGGAAAGGAATAAAGGGAATACAAGTAACAATAAATAAAGTCAAGGATTGAGAAGATCCATGGCTGCTTTTGGCGAAAATGAAGGTAAACCCTCCTATAAAGAGGAAGAAGTCACTAACTTTTTTTCATGAATCTAGGAGAGGAATTATGAATCTCCACTTTACTTACCAGCTTTAATGATAAATATGACATTGATGAGGTACAATATTTCTAATTTACTATAATGATATGATTACTTGTTATGTGTTTCACATGATTCATTATGTGATAATGATAGACTAACTAAGAAAAAAGAAAATGGGAAGAAGTTGCTTAATCACTTAAATAAACAACCAACTCTTGCATCAAATGAAAATGTTCATGAATCTTACATACTTGTCAAAATTAAGCTAGCAAATAAAATAACTGAAGTTAATGACTTCAAAGAGTATGTTTGTTGTGATCTCAAGGTCATGATAGATCAATTCTAATCCAAAATAGTTGATCTATAAGCCATATGAGATAAAATTTGTAAATATTTCATATACCTTCATAAAGGATGAAGAAGGCTTAAATGTGTAGTTAGGTGCTCAATGGTACTATAAGGACTGTGAGGGCTTAGGCTATGGAAACAAAAATGTGATTAAATTTGAAACACTATAGAATTTATTTTTAAGAGCCTCAAAATCTCATCAAGTGAATGCTTCTCTTGCATCGAACAACTATGATGTATGCAAAAAAGTGGACAGTCATCTGCAAAATGTAGGCATATAAAAAGTTTAAAATTCACCTGTACTCATAAGAAAAGGATTTTGTGCAATAGTCATGTTGCTTCATCATATAATTTTATAAAAAAAAACACCAAAGTGATTCCAAAATTCAAGCAAGTGTGGGTACTTAAGGGAGCCATGTTGCATGAATTGAACACTAACTCGGTAAGAACCCATTGAAAGGGTATCTAAACTAGAACATTTGTGCTTGTAGGTATGCTTCAAAGTCAATGTAAGAAGCCACAAATGGTTCCTAGATAGTGGATGATCAAGATACATGCCAGGGTGATCAAATCATGTTCTCTAAGCTAACTCTATATGATGGTGGAAGCGTGACCTTTGGAAAAAACTCAAAAGGAAATATCAATGGTTTTGCAGCATTAGTATTGGTAACTCTAAACCATTCATAAGTGATGTGTATTTGGTTGATGGACTTAAGCATAATTTGATCAGAATAGTCTAACTATGTGATAAAGGATTTCTAGTAAATTTTTTAAATTCACACCGCATGATTTCAAATGGAATAGATAAATATATACGTTTTGTATTCCCACGTATCAACAATGTGTACATGCTTGATGATAAATCAATGAAATTACACAATACACATCTGAGTGCAATTGATAACAATTCATGATTATGGAATAAATGCATTGCACATGGTACCATGAACTTATTAAGAAGATTTGCTAGAAAAGAACTAGTATGTGATATTCTAAAGTTGAAATTTGCAAAAAAATGATTATGTGATCCATTTCAATAATGAAAAAAACATAGAATTACCTTCAAACTAAAAAATGTTGTTATCATGTCTCAAGCACTTTAATTGTTGCACATGGCTTAATAGGACCTATAACATGGGTAGTTGTAGGTATGAATTAGTCATTGTAGATGATTACTCATGTTATACTTGGAAATTATTTATTTTTACAAAAGATGATGCTTTTAATTCTTTTATTGTTCTTGCTAAGACAATTCAAGTAGAAAAAGGAACTATGATCCATGCTATAAGGAGGGATCACGAAAATGAGTTTGAGAATGCCTCATTCATGGAATTTTATGATCAAAATGGTATTACTCATAAATTTTTGGCACCAAGAGCACCACAATGAAATGGTGTGGTGGAAAGAAAAAAACCCTTAGAGGAGGTTGCAAGAACCATTTTGTGTTACTCCAAGATTCCAAAATAATTTTGGGCTAAAGCCATTGCCACCACAAACTATGTAATGAATAGAGTACTCATATGAGCCATCTTGAAAAAGACACCATATGAGCTCTACAAAGGTAAGAAACCAAATATAATTTGTTTGCACACATTTGGTTGCAAACATTTTGTCCTTAAAAATGGAAAAAAGCAATACGGGTAAGCTTAACTCCAAAGTGGATGAATTTGTCTTCATTGGCTAGTCTTTACACAGTAAAGCTTACCATATCTTCAACAAAGTTGAAGAATCTGTACATGTTACTTTACATTATATCAAATGGATGTCAAAATTTATTTCCTTAATGGTTTTATTGAATAATACATATATGTTAAGAAACTACCTTATTTTTAAAATGAATCAAAACTTAATTATATTTACAAACTAAACATGTCACTTTACAGTTTAAAACAAGCTCCTAAATCCTAGTATGAAAGGTTGAGTAAATTTCCATTGAAAAAAGTTTTTGAAAGAGGTAAAATTATAGATCTATTTTTCTAAAGAAAACCAAAAAGGAATTATTTCGTATACAAATATATGTTGAAGACATAATATTTGGTACTACTAAAGAGTCCATGTGAAAGGAATTTTCTACCTTACTGTGTAGTGAGTTTGAAATGAGCATGATGGGTGAGTTGAAATAATTCCTTTAAGTCCAAACCAAGGAATCATATAAATGAATATGTTTCAACCAATAAAAGTACACAGAAGAAATTTTAAGAAATTTGAAATGAACGAGAGTAAACCTTGTAGTACATCTATGGCTACTACAACAAAGCTTAACATGGATGAAAAAGATAATCTAATCAATCAAAAGAGATATCAAGGTGTGGTTGGATCACTTCTCTATCTTATAACATCTAGATCTAATATCATGTTTAGTATATGCTTATGTGCTAGGTTTTAGTTTAATCCTCATATGATCACGGTCAAGAGAATCCTTAGGTATCTTATTGGCAATCTTAATCTAGGATTATTTTACCCTAGTGATACTTTTCTAGAATTAGTAGGATATTCTAACACTAACTTTGTAGAATCTAAAGCTAATAGAAACATTACTTTAAGTACCTACCAATTTCTTAGAGAAGTTCTATTTAGTTGGCATAACAAAAAACAATTTAGTGTGGCACTTTCTACAGATAAAGTAGAATATATAGCACTTGGTGCTTATTGTGAACAATTAATCTAGATGAAATATCAACTAAGTGATTATGGGATTAAACTTGAAAAAATTTCAATTAGATGTGACAAAACAAGTACTATATTTATCACAAAAAAAACCCATTCAACACACACGGTATAAACATATAGAATTAAGACATCACTTCATAAGATACCATATTGAAAAAGGAGATGTAAGTGTAGAATTTGTAGATATATTACATCAATGGGGGGACATATTTACTAAGCTATTATATGAAGAAATATTCCTAAAAATTAGAAAAGAACTTGGAATGACATTTCTATTAGTAAAATTATATCTCTCCTAAGATTGTGAAAATTCTAAAAAAGTAAAGATTAATCATGACCATAATCAAAATGACAATAAATTTACCTAAAAATTGCATAAATTTAATTTAAAACATGACCTATGTGACCATTGATTAATGTGATATGTTTAATAAAAAAATTGGATAATGGCTCTTAATTAAAGGGATTTGAAAAATTGAAAACATGACTTGACTTGGCAAACTATTTGGTGGGTTATAGGGTCCAGTCATCTAGTTAGTATAAATTGGAGGGGTAAAATAATTATTGGTCTATGTCTAAGCTAAGCAAAACTAGTTGACTGGATGCCCAATACTAGTTGACTAGTATCATGAATAGTTGGTTGATATACTTAACCAATCAACTATTTTGTCGAGCATATAAATACCATCCTCACCTATTCAACCAAACCCTCGACCTCATTTTTCCAAAAACCATTGACTCCCCTCAATTCCCACTATATCTTTCAAATCAATCAAATCTTCATCAAAGTACAAAAAATTATTCTTCTCAAGTTCAAATTGACGATACAAAATCATTTCTCAACTGCAATCTCCGTCGATTTAACTTTCACTTGCCTAAATCAAGGTAATTTTCTAAATACCTGACTTTTCCATTTGTCCAATTTTTCTTCAATAAACTCACCTAAAGGCTAAATTAGGGCTATGTTTGTACTCCCTCAAATAATTTTGCTCAAGAGATGCATTGTTTTTTTCCCTTTATTTCTCATCATTTTTGAAAATCCTCACTCTTACATAGCCTTGTTTCTCACTTGTTCCCTATCAATTTCAAATTCCTCTCCCTTAGATAATTTTGAACAACCTTATTTCTCACTTTTGCCCTATCATTTTTAATTCTTCTTGTCAATTTTTTTATTGAGGTGAAATAATAAAGAAGAAATCAAGTGCCTCCACCAACATTCGTGGGGGCGCTACTGCTTCTCCCACTAAATGGGCTTGTACCTAATTAAGTTGTTCGACTCGGATGACAATTCGAATTGAAGAACCCACTGCTTCACCTCACCAATCTCCATCTTGAGCATCCTCATATTCTTCTTATCCTTCAGAAGAAGCTTATCACCCATTTGCGCCTTATTCCAAGTCCACTTCTCGTTTCGCTCCATCCTTATCCACCAGGGCACTTATTCTCTCTACATCTTACTTAGCTAGGACCACTGAGGCATATCCTCATGCTCTCTACTTCTTCCAGAATAAGGAGAATCAATAACACTGGATTAAATCCATTCACAAAAACAAATTACTCCCAAAGAAAAGCATTAATCTAATATCATGCAGTAATTAATTCAAAATTCCCTTTATAGAGTTCCTTTATAACCTTCACCTTCTCCCTCTTTCTATCTTAATGATCCATTCTACCCTGACTTGGTTTGAAATTTCTACATAAATCTCACAATTCATGTTATAAGAAACACCATCACCTCTCATATATTAGGCTCTCCCATCGTATTGGATGAGCCTAGACTGGCTTGAATTCTGGGTATTAAGCACGAAATTGAGTCTGCCATGATTTATAATATTGACTGGATGCAAATCGGGATTCTTGATGAGATTTTATTAGACATGCATTTTTTTCATTTTGTCTATGGAGGTACTCCCAACTCTTATTGCCTACCGCTCTTCAAGCGGGTGTGTCACTACATGGTATCCTTCATTCTCTTTCCTAAAGTATGGCCAGGGATAGACATAACCCATAAAACTAGTATAGGGTAGATCACATTATTTCCTCTACCTCCATATGCTTCAAAGATGACATCTTCTAACACATGTCTCATATGGCTGGGTACGGTCAGGAAAACCTTGGGTATGAATCTCTTATTTTGCGAATTATTCATGAATTCAAAGTTAATTTTAGAGTATTTTTGGCTACCCCACTTTGTTTACACAATGGAATTGACATCCTAGATGCAATTACCTATCGCATAATGGGCTATTAGATGAGTATGGATGGCCAGAAACTTAAGCTTGCACCTAAGGCTCTTACCTCACTACATTGTAGCTATTATCTCTCTACATCATTTAGACCATAGTTTTCAAAGCATATAAAAAATGATTTGCCACCTTCATCAGATCAACCCGTGGCTCTTGCTAGCATATCGTTCTCATCCACTAAAGGAGCCTTCACATCCACCACCTCCCCTTTCACCGCCTATGCCTTCTTCATCTGGTTGTGTGATGCTTTCTGATGTCCATGATATTCTTCTATGTGTCATTGGGATGGTGACCTCTATAGAGAAGAGATAGAGTGTCATGGAGATATATTTGCATGTGCTATGCTCTCAGATATAGCTCAACTTTATGCCGCATCATTAGGATCACATGGACACTCGTCCTAGTACTGCGTTTGTCCATGAGGTCAATCAAACTATACCTACCCCTGCTAATTAGAACACTACTCCTTTTGATTCAGTCTTCGATGAGTCCCTTGTTGAGGCAACTAGGATTGGACATGTTGTAGTTAAGAAAAATGACTTAGAGGACATTGCAAGTGAAGAATTCGACATCTAGTCCATGCCTATTATCATTTCTCTTACACCTTCAGACTCATCCACCTCCAGTCTTCCTTGACCAAGACTTGTACATTTATCTCAGGTTTATCTTTACCATAATCTGCTTCTTCAACATGTATTACTTGTATTTCATCTATCTCATGTATTACTAAATGCTAATTATTAATGAGATATTGGCCTTTTTGCTCTATCTCATATCTATCATTTCTGGTTACACATTATAGTGATTACTCAGTCATTTTTTTTAAGGAAAAAAATCACCTACAAGTTGTCACCTATGTCTCACTCAGGGGGAGTATTCTTTGTCATTCCAACACGTATACTTATGCCTAATCCTTTCTATACACATTTTAAGGGGGATTTTCCACTTTCCATAGGAAGATTGTTTTGTCTCTTTTTTTCCTAAGATGCCCTATCCTATTACCTTTTGCTAATGTCCAAAGGGGGAGAGAATCCAAGAGTTTGGATTAAAAGTTGCGTAATTGGTAAATGTCTTACCTATCATATACGCATTACCCTACCACATTTACAATTCTGTAATTTTTGTTTGTCATCATCAGAAAGGGGGAGATTATGGACCTTAAATGGTTAAAAAATGTCATTATCCTTATTTTAATGATAAAAAATGGATTTAGATAACTAATGTGTTTGCTTAAGTGTGCATGTATAATAATTGGCTTACAAAGAAATCTAAAATTCATCCACTCAAAGCATTCTCCAAATGTGAAAAGTTAAAAGAGCAATCAAGTTTCTAAACACAAGAAAGCAACACATGGATGATAACCAAGAATTGAAGGTTAAGGAAATATTCATTAAGTCTTAGGTTTCATATGAAGAATTAAGTTGAGAAAAGTCCATATTTTTATTAAAATTCTTTAATATATTTTGAAAAAAATTTGACTTGAATTCATTTTATAAACTCTTCAAAAGTGTTTTTAAAACTAAATGGTTGGTTGTAGTTAGAGCTAGTTGACTAGTCTTAAGATCGATTGACTAGTTTAGTTTAATCAAAGGCATGAAAAGAGTTAAACTTAGATGGATTCACTAGTGAAATAGATCAATCAACCAGTTTAACCAACCATTCCGTGGGTTTCATTCTTGCAAAAATCCATTCATCTCTATTTAAAATCATCAATTGGTTTTGAGAAATTGATCAACTAGTTTAAGGAAGCCGATAAACTATTTTAACCAAATAGTCCATGGGTTTGATTCCTGTAGAAACCCGTTCATCTCTATTTAAATACATCTACTGGTTTTACCAAATTGATCAACTGGTTTGACCAACCAATAAATAATTTTAACCAACTAGTCCATGGGTTATATTTCTGTAGAAACCCATTTGTCTCTGTTTAAATGCATCTAATGGTTTTGTCAAACCAATTAATTAGTTTTGTGAAATCAATCGACTTGTTTGACCAACCAGTCCATGGGTCTTGTAACTATAGAAACCCATTCATATTTTTTTAAACACATCAACTAGTTTTGCCACTCCATATCCAAAAACTAACACCTCAATATAACACACCAAATTGTCCTAACTCTTAGACC
Source organism: Tamarix austromongolica (assembly GCA_039764185.1). Classification (NCBI taxonomy): domain Eukaryota; kingdom Viridiplantae; phylum Streptophyta; class Magnoliopsida; order Caryophyllales; family Tamaricaceae; genus Tamarix; species Tamarix austromongolica. The sequence goes on from CM077809.1 coordinate 124,808,244, forward strand.
TAAAAGCATCTCTTCCTAAGAACCCAACTAATCCTTGCCTCTCTTATATATTATGCCACTCCATAGCCTTCACATAGGCATCTAAAAATGTAGTATTAGTATGATTTTCTTGTACTTAATAAATCGCAATAAATTAAAAGAGGTAGCATACTCACCTTGCATATAATCACACAATACTTCGCAAATATGATCAAAGCACAAAACACATGCAATAACTCTTTCCTCTAGAATCTTGCACCTTGAGTTTACTCTTACCTAGAATAAAAATATGCTCCTAGACCAAAGTGGTGGTGGCACACGTCCACTCATATAATATAGCTAAGTCATGAAAGATAGCTTCACCTATCATCTATCAGATATTGAAGTGAAATCCTTGCTCAAAATAGAAGACGACTATAACATCACTAGTGGCCATGCTTGGAGCAAACATTAGCAACTTGGTAAACCTGACATGTTACTCCCACACTGTTAGTCTTTTTGGTGTTAACTGCATGAATTCCTTGGTCTTGTCCTTTTTAAGGCTCTCAGTGTAGAAACGCATATGAAGTGCTATCTTGAAGTCTTAATAGGACATGGAAAATCCTCCTTTGTAACACCCGAGCCAATATAACCATGCGGGGGCCACTTGGTATTCATATGGTAGAACCCTGATCTAATAAGGGATGCAGGCCTAACCTGGAGCCCTTTAGATTGATCAGGTGGACCCACAAATCAAATGAGTCTTTTTAATGTGATTTTTCATCACTCACATACTTCTTGATAAATTTTTAATTTTTTTTGAAACTTTCTAGGAGGGTTACCAATGTTAAAAGTTGCTCCATGAAAAAAAGGCTTAACTCTAGAGTTCTTAGGGTGAAATCACCAAAAAGATGATATACCTTGTTGATATAATTATCCATATCAATCCTTATAATACTCCACTTAGTTTGGGGTTATTATATTCACCTTTAATCAAAGAATGCAACATCCTCATTGCTACTCGACTAGTAACTATCTCAATATAGTTTTTTCTCAAGAATCACCCTACTAAGAGGCTAATTATCTTATATAAGTTCAACTCATGGTCATGATTTTGCTTTGATATCATTTGTAACACTTTGAGTTCATACAACCTTGTTGGAGCCACTTGGTAGCCACTTGATAGCACCTTGATGCCACAAGGGATGTGAGGTTACCGTGGAGCACTTTTGGATTGACCGGCTAGCCTCACAGATCAATGTAAGACTTTTCAGCACCATTTGTCCTCATTGATGAGCTTCTTGAGACAATTTTAAAATTTTCAAGAAGGTCACCTATCCTAAAAATTACCCTACGGTAAGAACACTTAACTATGGATTTCTTAGAACATAATCACTAAAAGGATAGCATACCATATTGATATAAGTAGCTATATTTATCCTTATAATACTCTACTCAATTTGGGGGTCTATGGGTCCTTAAAGAAAATAAAATGCTATGCTCACCTTTAGCGTTTCTAGGAAATTAACTATCTCTAACATCTTATCAAAATTCCATATCCAAATTCTAGGACAACATGGTCTTCTTCCCTAATGTAGGCTGGTGGATAATTACCCAAAACTCTCTACAGCTAATCATCTTTGATACCCCTTGTGGGTAATAAGGAGGTAGTAGAGGCTGAGGCTGAGACAGATTCAGACGCTAAACAAACTCCATGAAAGCTTCGAATGCTCTTTCCAGATGACCAACACATCCATTCAAGCCACATTAAACTAGCTGCAAAACATAATACAAGTTAATGATAAGTCTTATTTTATTAGCACATAACACATAAGAAAGAATCAAGGGCTGATTAACCTACCCATGCTTGAGTTCTCACATGACTAATTTGGGTTTTAAAAACATTGAGACAAAGAAAATGCATTTTCTAGTTAAAACATTTATGATAGTGAAAATAAAATCTTTGACCTAAACATGATTATAAAAAACTAAAAGCTTTGATACCAACTTGTAACACCCCAACTTTTAGGACTTAAAAATATCATTTAAAGATTAAATAGAAAAATCTAAAAAAAGGTGTTATTTCCACACTTGTTACAAGTTTAGTTACCTCTATCATTCTCATACCAAGTACTAAGGCTAAAATCATTACCCCCTTAAATTAATAACATGATTATAAGAAACATATTAGAGAGGACATAAAAAAAAAGTATCATGCTAAATAAAAGCAACATCAACGGTCACAAAACTCAACGATAGAAAGTATAGGAGGACATAAGGGTTAAATACAACCAGAATCAAGAAAACACAAAAGCACATTGCATAGTCCTAAGATTTAAACCCAAAATACTAGATTGTAACTGAATGTGCAAGCTAACTTGCAAATATCACTGCCCATTGAATAGTCAGAGACCCATGAAAGAAACCCTTCAACACAACAATACTAAATAACACATTATACCAAACTAATGTGAAAAACTAGCATGAAACACATAAAGGCATTGCAACAATACATTTTATAAAACATTGAAGTATACTTGTGTTAATTGAAATACGATAATCATTCATATAACCAGATACTACCAATGCCATATACTTCTCATACTTGTTATGAGGAGCTACAATTTGAGATCTTAAGGTCTTTTATTTTATGTATTAGCAATTTATTAAGGTGACAACAAAATCACAATTAATCACATATATTTGATTTTTCATACTTAGCCATTTTACTCATTTTCCATTTATCTAAGATATCCATAAAAATTATCATTACCAAGGTCAATAGTAAAAATTTACTAACACCATCCTAGGTTTAATTATTCACATTTGGATGCATTAAGATGAAATGAATAAAATGACCCTAAAATTAAAATTACCACATTATTCTATTTTTAAATACTAATTCCATTATATTTATAAATTTGTGATGGAAAGGTTAACATAATATATTTAAATTATTTTATCATATAAATAAATTTTAGATATGCCATTTAATCATTTTACCTTATTCATGATATGACACATTAAACCCTAGCATGTGTATATGATACATGCAGAATCATGTATTCTTATGTTCAATGATATATAATAAAAATTTGGCATGGTTGTCAGAATAAATATCACAATGCACATATTATATTTAAATTTAAGCATGCTTAAACTATTTTCTCTCTCTCTCTCTCTCTCTCTCTCACACACACACACACACATGTATGTATGTGTATATTATTCCCTTCTTCTAAAACATTTAACATACTTTCATGCACATGGAATTTATGTAAGATAATGTACTCCTTTTTCCTAATTTTCATGCTAATAATAACAAGCACATAATTATAATGTAACATATCATGCTTAACATATTTTATACACAAAGTCTCTGAAGTGCTATTATATGATATTTACCATTATAGTAGAGTATAAAAGTTACATTTTTTCTAGTAAAACAAAAATGATCAGTATATTACTAAAATTATAAGGCCCACTAATCAAACTTTGTTACCTAAATATAATAACATAATTACTGTATTAATATTTAACGAATAAGATAATAATTATAATATTAAAATATTTATTATATAACATTACTAAAATTCACTTAATTATTAAAATGGGTACTAAAAATTATTTTAAAAATAAATTCCCTCATGCTATATATGCATCAGTAGTAGCGCACTAAAGAGGGGGTTGTTGAGATGGCTGGCTATAGGGGAAGCGTGAGGTCGGGGTGGTGTTGGTTGGTGCTTGTTTGGAGGGTGAAGGTTCAAATGGTAAGGTACATCTTAACTCGAGGTGGAGGATATGGCCGTAGGTGGTGTGGTGGTAGTGTTAAGGTCAAGGAAAGTGGATGGGAACTGATGAGGTTGGTTATTTGGCTAGGATGGCACTTTAAGGAAGGTGGCACAATAGACTGGAGATATGGTGGAAAGGGTATAAGCAAATGGGAGAGCAACGACAGTTTTTACTATTGCTTAAAGTAGTGTAATTGAGGGAGTAGTTGAAGCATAATGGGAGGAAACTATGGAAGATTGGTGTTAGGATTGAGTATGTAGTGATGAGAGGCAATGGATGCTAGGAGGAGAGAAAGGATGAGGCTGTGTTGGTGTTCGGTTGTCATGGTGGAGGCTAGGATGGTAAGTTGGGATGTAATGAATGGAAGTGATGCATTTGCATGATGGCTGGGCACAGATGGAGAGTTGAGTTTGGGTGTAGAGGGAATTGAGGGCTAGCGATGGTTGAGGAAGGTTGGGTTTGCTCAACAAAACAAAGATAAAGAAGGGAACAAGGGGATGATCGGGGTTAGTTGAATGAAAATAGAAGGGAATAGGAGAATGGGTTGTGAGGGATGTTTAGTTGAGGAGATGCAGAGGGCTAGGTTTCAAACAAATAAAAGAGAGAGGGAAGGAGGGCTAGAAGGTTATGGCTGGTGGAGGGCTCACATGAAAATGGAGGGGAGTAGGGGTTGCGATATTACTTTTGGTTGAGCCAAAAAGGAAAGGTGCATGCACATATGTATGCACATGTAGATGGTTGGGAAAAATTGTTTCGTAGGTGAGGGGTATGGTGATGGTGAACGTTGTAGCATGATAAGGGGATGTCACGGTAAAGGGGTTGCATGAGGAATAGGTATTATATTATAGGCTTAGGGTAGTAATTTATTTATTTAAGCTTTAGGTTTAGGTTGGATAGGTTTAGGTTTTGGGTAGGAAAAAAATCGGAAAAAAAAATCTAGTGTAGGATAGATTTAACAAGAAGAAAAAAGGTAAAATAATTAGGTAAAATATTTGGGTTATAATTCAAAAGTCAATAATAAAATAATTAGGCTAAGGTTTATGGGTTAGTTTTGAATACAAGGTTAAACACCTAAAAGTGAAGGTTATGAAACTTAAGGGCGTTATATCACTACCCCCTTAAAAAAAGGCTTCATCCTCGAAGTCCTCAACACACTACATGAAAAGCGCATAAGGATACACAAGGAACTCGGGGGAGTGACTAACCCCTTGAAAAGGGAAACCCAATTGACAAGGGAACACCACAACTACACGCAAATGGGAAACCCTCAAGGATTTCAAGCTTGAAACTTAATGCCATAAAGAGTGTGATTTACTTTTGTTGCAAGGTACCAAAACAAGTAGACCCTCACTATGATAACTGATTTCAAATTACATAGGGCCACATACTGGTTTGTTATTTGGTGTTGCCACTAAGTGATAAAATATTAAAGAACCAAGAATGACAAACATTACTTAAGAGTATTACATCAGGATTGAAGCTCTAAAATAATTGATTCTTAAAGTACTCTAGATGGTTGAAACTTATAAATTCTATGTTATTTGGAATCTAAGATTATTGGATTCAATAATATTTTCTACCCAAACACGTTATTCATGACATGTACTTCTTATGTTAATCTTTTTTTTTGTTCAAGTTCACACTCTATTAAAAGGAAATCTTATGTTTCATGGTAACATGTGTGTAAGTGTAACGCCCCCAAAATTCCCTATTGAAAAATTTCATTTTATTAGAACGTTCAACAGAAGCAATTAAATGAAAACTTGTGAATTTCAGAGATATTACGACCGTGATCAGTACAAGCCTGGCCAGGTGATCAGTACAAGCCTAGCCCTCGACCGGTCTCGTACACATCATAAGGCTAAAGAAGAATTAACAACCATCATAATTCAAACTTAAAACAAGGCTTCATAAAAGCATTGAAACATTCATAAGACAGAAATCAGAGTACGTAGAAAAGAGTTTACAATCCATGGTATATAATTACAATTCCTCAAAAGGGATAAAGGATACAAGTCTGAGTAAACCAATACAAAAATAAAGGAACATAAAAAGTAAATCTGGCCATGTCGCTCTCAATCCCAAATCAAGTCCATACTCAAATCTTAGCCTTACTCAATGCCTCGTAAGCATCAAGGCATCAAAAATAGTATCACCAGCCTGCACAAACTCAGAGGGGCCTTTTGCTTGTGGGAATGAGCAGCACTCATGAAACAGGTGGTTAGTGCGTTATGAAATAGGCAAGGTAACCATGAATCTAAGGCCAACAAACAACTCATATAACACAAGCAAGATCACATAATAACCATAGAATCATTGCAGATAAATAAGGGCCAAGCTATAGTATGGATAAACTAATTATTTATTCTCTAATCAATACTCGTTTTACACCATGCTCTTATTAATCCATATGAGTATGGAAACCCCACTATTATAGCTAGTAGATCAGAGACGTACAGGGAAGAATAAACCTAACCATTATCATATGCCGATGGATTGATCTCTAGGGCAAGATGCTCCTGACCACTATTATGTCGGTGGATCGGTCTGACCCCGAATCTCATGGTGATCCACCGTAAGTACTTACTGTCTTTTATGTATCTTATCAAAATTATGGTTTGGTTTATTGAGCTTAGGATCCTCCACTATTATAGTCGGTGGATTGGTCACGTACAGAGTAGAACGCATTTGATCACTATTATATGCCAGTGGATCGGTCTCTAGGGTACCCCAACACTTGGCCACTATTATGAAGGTAGATCAGTTTGGGTCAGCTAAATAAGCTTCCAATTTAAATGATTAGTATCTTATTGTTTCTCATTCAATAAGTTTCACCCTAGACATGCATAGAGATGGCAATGGGTCGGGTCTGGACCGGGTCCAGCCATACCCAGACCCGGACCCGTTTATATTACCTAGACCTAGACCCGACCCAGACCCGTCGGGTCTTAAAAGTTCAGACCCAGATCCAGATCCATCGGGTCTAGCGGGTAAACGGGTCCTAAATGGGTCCGGTTATTTTTTAAAAAAATAATTAATAATCTATGCTAATACAAATACATTTATATTTTATATAACTTAATATGTATTTTTTTGTTAAAAAAATAATCTAAATGAAAAAATAAATATATTAAAATAGTTATATTAACTTTTCAAATGGTGTTTTAATGCATTTAGTAGAGATGTAAATGGGTCGGGTTCGGGGCGGGTATACCCATATCCGTATCGATAATAAAATCCGTATCCAAATCCGTACCCGTACCCGAATCCATATCCGCTAACATATCCATATCCGTATCCATTTGATATCCGTTAGTCAACGGATTATTCGTTTACCCGTTAATGGATATTATTCGATGGATAAATCTATCACCCAACAGATAAACCCATTTGGAGTTAAGCTAAATGATAATTCTAACTTTAATTTATACTATAATTATTTTAAAATTAAGGGTAAAAAGATAATTATATATCGGGTAAACGGGTATGAATATGGATACGGGTATGGTTACGGGTACGGGTATGGATATCCCATACCCGTATCCGTACTCGAACCTGATGGATATTTTTTTTAATCATCCATATCCGTTTATTCATATCCGTTGGGCAAAATCCGTCGGGTTTCGGGTAAAATCCGCCCCATTTATATCCCTAACTTTTAGAATACAATGTTATACATATTGTTTATAAAGTAAGTGTACAAAAATAAAATTAAAAAAAATGAATAAGGAGCTTATATAAGATTAAAACAATAATGACAAACATAATATTAGTATGTATTTATATATGTATACATACATACATATATATATATATACACACACACACATATGTATATTAAACGGGTCTGGCGGGTCGGGTCTGGATCTAGAACTGGACCCAGACCCAGACCCTTTAAGGTATATGTGGACCCAGACCCGATCCAGACCCGTCGGGTCCAAAAATCATGGACCCAAACCCGCTAAAAATGAGGCGGGTCTAGCGGGTCTGGGTCGGGTCCGAGACCCATTGCCATCCCTAGACATGCATGTTAAATTCCATCTACACTTATCCTCCCAAGAGGGCCCATTCTATATCTTAAGACTTTTACACCTCCTAACACGCCCCAACATCTTTTCCTTATTCCACTAACTCACACTGGAGGCCCAAATCCTAAGTATGTGGGGGCAAGGCCCACTACTTTACACCTCCAAGTCCACTCAATACCTTACCTTAGGGTTTTCTCCATAAACCCTAAATTGGGCCTATGTGGCCCATCCTTCTCCACTTCACACAATTGAGGATGTTTAACACCCCACACCTCACATCCCTTAGATTCAACCCTCATCATTTCACTTTACTCCTCCAAATACACACGTGACCACAAAACCCTAGGTCACCACACCAAACCATAACATCCTTCTTTTCCACATGTCACCCCTCCATTTCTCACCTTCCACTCTTGCTTTCCTACGATACCCATACTCACCCTACACATGACATTCCTCCATCCTCATCTCATACTCCACTCACCCTTAATTATTTTACTTTCACAATCATCTCATATTAGGGTTTTCCTTCCAAACCCTATCCAACTCCCCTTTGCACCCTTATACTAACCCACATACTATTTTTCATCCCAAGCCTCCAATTACCCAAGCAAATCTTCCCTTACCTTACTTACATGCCAAGAAAAGTTTTCACATGCAAAGTTCATCCCCATGCAGACTCTATCCACTCGATGCTAACCCTCGAAGTATCTATGCAAAACCCTAGAATTCCCATAAAAACCCTAGAATCTCCCATGCAAACCCTATAATTCCCATGCGAAGTTCACCCACTCTTTTATTTTATTCATATTCCCCTCTTATTTTCCCTTTCATGGATCATGAGATATTTAGGTCAATGCCATATCCCTTAGCCAACTCACTTCCCCTTGGTTAAATCACTTCCCCATTTCCTTCTTTATCCTCTCACCCCATATCATTACATTAAATATCCTAGCATGCATATCCAAAAGGGGCCACACCACATCATATCATAATCACAACATACACATATTATACACATGCCATAAGAAACACATGAGCATACTTCAACTCCAAGCTGCGCTATACATAAAACGGTTATAATGATAATCATAAGATACACAATATATCATGGTACATAGCATATAAGGCATACAAGGTATATAACACACATAGGGCCTTAGCTACATCCTTTCCTAACACGACACCAGTCTTGGAGCATGCTCCAACGCCTGCTTAGGATTTTGACTGGGTTCACCTATAAGAGTAAAAAACTAAGGATTTATTTTCCTACTACCAAAAATACTATTATTTCCTACTTTGTTCTAATATTAGGGTTACTATTATTAAAAGAAATTTTATAAGAAAAAAAAAAGGATTTTTATTCTCAAGTTAGCCTACTACATTATTACTAGTCAAAATAGGTTCATGATAAGTATTTATAGCCCTATTAAAGCTAATAGCTTTATTTCTTCTAATAATAGTAATAATACTAGTTGGAGCAAAAATAGTGGTTTTAATAATAATAATAGTAATAGTAATAATAATACTAATACTAATACTTATAGTAATAGAAGCCCTAGTATTATCAAGGTTAAGGCTAATAATAGGGTTAGTAGTAAAATAATGATATAATAATAGTAATATTAACAAAAGTACTTATATTGCTAAGGATAATACTAATAATAATAATATTCAAAATAATGATATTTATATGGGTAAGGTTTCAAATTTTTACAAAAGTAATAATATTAATGTAATAAGGCTAGCACTAATAATAATAATAATAATAATAAAAATAAATAATAGTAATGGTATTAATAAATTAAGGATAATTATAATAATAGTTAAAATAGGGGTTTGACCCCTTATTAATAATGAGATAAATATCCCAATGCTAGATTAATAATAATAAAAATAATATAACACCACCACCACCACCACCACCAACAACAACAACAATAATGAAGATAATAACATAATATAAGTGAAAAGGGATAAGGACATCATAAGTAAGGTTTGAAGGGTTAGTGTTCCACCTAGGGTTGGTGATGACTGGCAGCACCAATGGCGGTGGCGGGGAAATAAGGAAAAGGGTGGAAAGTGGGGTGTTTAAGGTAGGATAGGGGGAATGAGAGGGGGATTTGAGGTGGTGGAGGATGCCTAGGTTGAAAGTGCTAAAGTGGTGGTGGTGGCGCAGCTAAAGGAGGCGGCATAGGCAACGACAGTGTGGTAGCTGTGAGTGGTGGAGAGGGAAGAAAGGAGGAAGGGAGGAAGGTAGGGAAAAAGGAAGGTAGGGGAGGTTATGCTGGTGATTTTGGAGGGTAGAGGGAGTGGTGGTTGCTGCGGGAGTGGTGGCGGACGACGGCGTAGAGGGTGGCGGTGGATGGATTAAGGTTGGTCGAATGACCAACTTTGCACAACCAAGGTGGCTTGTGTAGGGAGAATTGAGAGTGGTGAGGGGTGTAGCTCGATGGAGGGTGGTGCAGGGAGTAATTTGGGTGGTGGTTTAGGCAGCGACAGCGCAATAGGCGGCTGACGGCGGCACACAAGAGCTGTAGATTTTTGGGTTGAGAGAAAAAAGAGTTGAATGGGGGCGGTAAAAGGGTATTTATAGGCCATGGATGAGGAAAAATAACAGAGGGGGTGGAGGGAAGGTCGGCGGCAAGCGTGTAGGTCACCGACTAATAGCACACGACCGGTGTAGGCTTGTAATTTTTGCAGGGTCTGACAGTTTGGGAAGAGGAAAAGGAAGGGGGAGAGAGGCATGTGTGAGGTGAGAGAGATGGCTTGATTGGGTGGAGGAGATAGAGGGAATGATGGGGAAGAAGGTAGGGGTGGTAGGCCAGCGTGCAGTAGCACATAGGTCGCATGCCTGGACTAAGAAATGGAGGGGTTGAGTATTGGGGAGAGGGAGGGTCAGGGGAGAAGGAGAAAGGAAGAAGAAGTGGCAGCTGGTTAGTCTAGGGAGAAAAGAATGAAAAAGAAAGAAAGTCGGATAGGGTCGGTTGGCTGGCAAGGGAGAAAGGAGGGGTGCGGAGGGCTTGGGCCTCATGGGAGGAAAGGGGAAGTCTAGGCCACGAGGTGGGCTAGCCCAGACTGGGGAAAGAAAGGGGGAGAAAGAAAAATAGAAAGGAGAGGAAGGAAAGAAAAGAAAAGAAATGAGAGGAAAAAATGGAAAAAGGAAAAGAAAAAGAAAAATAGGTGGGTTGGGGTATTTAAAATATTTTTTATTTTGGGATATTTAAAAATAATAATATTTTAATAAAATAATAATTAATTTCCCTTTTTAGGTTAATTTAGGATTTTTGAAAGATTTTTCCTAAATTATATTTTAATTAGCAAAACACCCTAATTTTTCCCAATTAAATTATTTATTAATTTTCTCTTGATTTTACCTTAATTACTTCCTCTTATTTTAATTAAATAATTTGTTTAATTAATTTCCCTAATAAATATTTAATTTGCCAAAATTCTCTAAATCAGGGTTTTGGTGTATTTCAGTAAGCCTAAGCGTTAGGGTGGTCGTGGAGTTTTGGACGTGAAGCTTGGAATACTCAACTTTGGCTTGTCTCTTCTAGAACTTGTGACATAAAAATGATATTCTATAGTTTTGGTGGGCACACACATATTTTATAAAGTCGAGGAACTTATGGGAGATTGAGGAGTGATGGTCAGTTTCTTGGTGCTTATGGAAGGCTCTTAAACTTTGATCAAAGTTTGTAGAGATTCTCACTAGTAATACAAATGATTCATTATATAATATTGACAAAGCTTATGATATTTTTAGCTAAGAGGCGTGATGTGGTTTTTATCAAAGTAATGGAAGGTTGGATCAAAATTTGTATTAGAAGCTTTCGCCCATGATCTAATGCAAAAGAAACGAAGTAAATTGATGGATTATAGGTGAAGAACTTGATGATACAAGTTGAAGTGTTTTGACAGATTTGTATGGCCTTCAAATATGTCGTGGTTGAAGATAGGTTGAGGAAGGATAAATCCCAGATTTTCCTTGCTCAATGTCGACCCAAAAGGGAGGATTAGACTTTAGCTAACTTTGCTCAAAGTTTGATAAAAAAAATTCTCATTCAAATATATTCAAATCTGCATACAAAGCTGTGCACAACAAGGTTTATATAGGGGAAGGAAGAGTCAGTGGTGAGCTAGCCTAACCAGCCGATTATTCCCTCTTAATCCAACCCATTAATCATGGTTGAATTAATCCCATATTAACCTTAATCCAGAGCATAATATTATTGGTTAAATGATACTAAGGATTAATATTACAAAGCTATAAAATTGACTAAGATACATACATGAAATCATAGCAATACCCTAACCTACATAAAATACACTTAGGGTTAGGGTTTACAACAAGTTAATACAAATAATGAACATCAGCACTTTATCTTCTTGTTGTAATGTATCATCATCCCATGTATGTCATAGTCTTGAATGCTTTGAATACTTATACACTTCAAAGTGTATGGACATCATCTTCTTGCAAATAGGTGACATACCTACGAGAATAACTTGAATGTTTTTTAGTGTCAAGCATATAAGAATTATCAAGAATATTTAACATGATAGAATCCAACATTAAGAAAGCTAAATCATCTTCCTTACCTTGAGGATTAGTATGAACATGAAAATCATTACGTTCATTGGATGCTCCTACATCAAGATGAGGGCATGAGTTAGTGGAGGTTATATGGAACCATGTCTTTATACCACAACAATAATTACATTTATGTCTAGTGGTCCAAAATAGGCTTTTCATAACGGATAGAATGGGGAAAATGGGACTTGATCATGATCATACTTGTGTGTTATGCAAAGAGAAATAAGATACTATGTCGCATTTACATTTTAAGTGCTCTTATGATTATACAATTTGGTGCAACCTACTTAAGGGAATTGGTTGTACTCATTGTCCATTATAATTTCATCAAGTGATGAATTGGATGCGTCAAGGAAGGTAAGGATCTTAGTGTAAAACTGGGTTTCTCTTATGTACCTCTATGTACCTAGGTTATAGATTAAGGATATTGTGTTGTCTTCATATATCAATGTGAAAGGGTGCACTAAGTGTCCTAGGTTGATTGTATCCTCCTTGAGTAAGTAAAAAAAATGGAAGTAACTATTATGTAAGAATATAAAAGGATTTGATTTGGATTTGTTAGCTTGGTAGCATCCTTAGTTCCCTACCTTTAGTGCTTAGACTTATTTTGAATGTGGGTTTGGTAGTTTTCTCAATGCCCTACCTTCATATTTGAGATTGATTTGATTGGTCATATATTTCTAATGTGTACATCGTGATGATGTGAAGTGAATTTTTATGTTTAACTATTGTGCATGTGACTATAATGTTGTATGCATTATTCTATGATCATAATCTATTGTTATGCCTTGTGCTTTTGACTTGATCATGATTTTTATATTAATGTGTGATTATGTGCAATGTGGATATGCTACCTCATGTGAGGAATTATGATTTACTTGGTATGAGGAAATCATAGTAATACTATTTTTGCATATTACTATGTGAAAGGAATAGAGTGGTTTGAGGAATATAATATATGTAAGGATAAGTGGAACCCTTAGGAAGAGGTTCCATTCACGGAATGGGCTTTTGGGTCTAAATGTTAGGGTAAATTAGTATTATACCTTTGGGTACCTTTTTTAATGTAATCGGATTTTCTTTAGACTCTTATGTCCCTTGATGTATTTTGATTTTAGTTATTGTACAGAATATATTATTCATAATTCATATTTATGCATCATCTCTCATTTTTTCTATTTTATTCTATTTGTGCTTTGATTTGAGCTTTAGCACTTGACAAAATAAAGGTGAGGGATCTAAAGTTATGCCAAGTGTAACACCCCAAATTTGCGATATAAAAAAAATTTATTTTGAAGACAATGTGGAAGCATTTGAAAAGCAAAACCAAGGAATGTTACTACCACATCAACCATGAGAGATGTGTGATCATCACTAAGCCCATGCCTAATGTGAGGTAAAAATAAAAAATGAACGAAAATATGCATGCTTGTAATATTGATGCAATAGTACGAAATGATAAGATTGAGAACAATAATATAGATAGAAGGAGTAAAAGAGTTTACAAATCTAAATACAGGGAATTAAAGCTAAGAGTTTAAATCATTGGAAGAACAAAAATTTTCTGACGTAGTGGGAAAAACACCTTTATCATAAACATAAATCTCCAACCCCAAGAAATAGCGTGCTACTAACCCACGTCATCACCCTCAGCATACTCTAATTGAGAGTCGTACCTGTACAAATCATCCTCTACTCCTCGAACTAGAATCTAGGTCATCACAGTGACCACACAAGTGAAGTATGAGTACGGTGAAATACTGGTAAAACATACTACCTAAAATATGTCAAGGCTCATGCAATACATTGAAGTTATATAGTAGTATGGTGATAAGCAAGCCAATTTAAATTAACACTTAGGATCATGATAGTAATACAACAAGGCATGTGTAACACCCCCAAATTTACTACTGAAAAATTTCGTTCAAATCGAAAGGTTTAGCGGAAGCAAAGGATAAAATCGTAAACTCGGGGGCATTACCGCCACACTTAGTACCAGACCGGTTCACTCCTACCGTTCCAGTACTAAGTGCTAAGGCTAAATCCGATCAACATTTAGTACGAAGTATCATAAAACGTAAGACGACATTTAACATAAATCCTTAATAAGAGGTAAGTCAAACAGAAGTTAGAATACGATTTAGGATTACAACCTCAGAATATGTTTCTCAAAACAAGAATGTAATACAAAATACAGCTAAATAAAAATAAATCCTGAATGATCAATATCCGGATTGCCTACTCACTCAGGTCAAGCCTTCCACCCCAACACAGTATCAACCTGCACAAGAGGTCTGCTCCCCACCATCAGTGGATCATCACAGGACCCATTCAACCAAGGTAGTATCAGTACGGGTCCAATACTGAGTAAGTCCCGCTACCCTATCTTATAGGAGAGATATCATCAAGTGCATATTAAATCCGGGTACAACACGTTGATACAATATCATACATATTCACAACCTACAACATGAATCTTACCATACACCTAGAGTAACATATAAAACATATGTAACATTCTATTTAAACATATAAGCGTGGTATAACCGAAATATAAAGTGTCTCATACGCCTCAGGTAGGAATAATCCATATTATTAAAACCCAATACGTGGCATACTCACGTAAGCAGCATGTAGCAATACGGATAATAAAGCCAGCCATGGTCCAATTAGACTTATTCTTTATTCTCATTAATAATATGTTCATTCCACACATATTCTTTAATAATCCATGTAAGTGCGGGAGCCCCACTATTATAGCCGGTGGACCGGAAATCAACACTCAGGGCAGAACGCCTCTGACCACTATTATAGCCGGTGGACCGGAAATAAACACACAGGGCAGAACGCCTCTGACCACTATTCTTACCGGTGGACCGGACTGGCCCCGACTTACATGGTGTTTCACTGTAAGTACTTAGTATTTTCCCATGGATTACTTCATTCGTATTCATTCAAAGCATTCTTCATTAGTCCATGTGAGTGCGGGAGCCCCACTATTATAGCCGGTGGACCGGAAATAAACACACTAGGCAGAACGCCTCTGACCACTATTATAGCCGGTGGACCGGAATCAACACCCAGGGCGGAACGCCTCTGGCCACTATTCTAACTGGTGGACCGGACTGGCCCTGACTCGCATGGTGTTTCACTGTAAGTACTTAGTATTTTCCCAGTGGATTAACTTATTTGTTTGGGTCTGTCAAGCCGAGATCCCCCACTATTATAACCGGTGGACCGGATGTAAACACACAGGGCAAAACGCATCTGACCACTATTATAGCCGGTGGATCGGAACAAAACGCACAGGGCAGACGCCTCTGACCGCTATTATAGCCGGTGGACCGGAACGAAACGTACAGGGCAGAACGCCTCTGACCACTATTATAGCCGGTGGACCGGAACGAAACGCACAGGGCAGAACGCCTCTGACCACTATTGTAGCCGGTGGCCGGAACGAAACGCACAGGGCAGAACGCCTCTGACCACTATTATAGCCGGTGGCCGGAACGAAACGCACAGGGCAGAACGCCTCTGACCACTATTATAGCCGGTGGATCGAAACGAAACGCATAGGGCAGAACGCCTCTGACCACTATTCTAACCGGTGGACCGGACTGAGCTCGACTCAACAATCTTTCGCTTTATGTAATTAGTGTCTTATCCGTGTCTTATTGAATCACACAACACCCTTGACATGCATGCGGTTAATACCCTACTACTTTCCCCTCCAAAGGGACCGCCCCATATTTTGAGACCCATACCTCTTCTCACACTCGACGTCCCGCTAGGGTTCCTCCTCGGAGACCCTAATCGGACCTATGTGGCCCAACTCTTTCTTAGTTACCCAAACATCACTTCGTCCTCTATCTCGCACCTCATTTTTATTAGTAAATTCCCCAAATGTATTACTTTATCTCCCAAGTTCACATGTGAACGATAAACCCTAGTTGACCACCCAAAACCCCAGTTGACCACGCCAACCCTGGTTGGCCGCGCCAAACCCTAGCACTTTACATCCTCAACAACTAACCTCCCTCTTTCACCCCAAAATCTCTTCTCTCATTTAAAAACCCATACTCATCCTTTATATAAGTGATTCCTCACTCTCAACCCCATACTCCATCCCTCCTTGATCATTTTTACCCTTGTACCCTTCAAATTACTCATTTCCTCCCAAAAACCCTAATTGGGTCCCTTAGACACCCTTACATCGACCCACGTGAAATTTTGCACCCAAGTCTCCAATGGACCCATAACTTTGACATTATCTTATTTACTTCTTAAATCAACTTTCCTCACGTAAGATTCATTCCCATGCATAATTTAAACACTCCATGCAGACTCTCCAACACCCACTTACACACAAAACCCTAATAAGGTCTCTTATGCACCAACTTACGTACTATTTTTCATACTAAGTCTCCAATCATTCCAAGACTCTCCCAAGCTCTTACTTACAACCCAAATCAACTTTTCACACGTAAGGATCATGCCCATGAAAGGTCTAGTCCCCCCCCCCCCATGCAAACTTCCCAAACGTCCACTTCCCCGTTGTTCTTTTATTATCATTTCATGCTACCCAAAACCCTAGCATGCATGTCCTAGAGGGTCATAACAAGTCACATCATCAACCTCAACATCAAACATGGAACATGTCTTACACGTATAATATAGGGCACACACAACATACCTCATGATCCACGCTGCGCTACACAAAACAAGTTATTCATAACACATGCATAATACACATCAACATGGCATACTCATCATTCACCCACACATTACATCACACATAGCACAAGGCCATAGCTTCGTCCTTACAAAACACCCATAAGTGGAGGTAAGTAGAGACTTACCTGGATCCGAAGCTAGCTAAGCGAGATAAGAGGGAGAGAGATCCCTAGCTCGTGGATCCATGAGAAAGCTTTCCTAGATCCGATAGAAATCAAAAAACTAAATTAGAAACTATCTTATCAATCAATAATTCACATACTCTAATTAGATAAACACAAATAACCCAAATGATCTTTCTTAGAAAATGTGACCAAAAATTAGAACTTAAAAGCATATCTTTATTAAGATTTAAGGTTAAAACTAAATCAAAACGGATTAATACAAATATCACTTGGGACATTTCAACTTAATTTGGAAAGCCCGAGAAAGAATAATCGATCATAAGTTAATTTATCAAAAATAACTTATTTATTAGGTTTTACAACTAAATAGGTAACCTAACCATTTACATAGAACCAAATCCAAACCGATTAGGTTAAAACAGAATTTAAATGATTTAAAACCCAAAGATAGAATTCGATTAGATAAAATACACATAGCAAAATCAATTTTATAAAATCATCCCCAAAAATTAGGGTTTTAAAGCCCACGACACAAACTCAAGTAATTCAATTTAATTAATTCAATTTAAAGGTATTAGAAAGCAATTAATACCATTTCAACTATTTCTATACATTCAATTTTAGAAAACAACAATACAAGTAATCGATTTCATAATTTCACTTGAAATTTAGGGTTTTAGGCCCGAAAATACAATTCGTTAAAATTCTATAAATTTAATCAAATTGAATGTTTGAAAATGCAATTAAACACATTTTATAACATATCAAATAATCAATTGCTCAAAACCAATAAAAGAAATACACAATTTAGCACAATTAGGGTTTTTGAGCCCAAAACGCAAATCCGATCAATCCTTGCCAAAACATATCAATTGACGGTTTGAAAATGTAATTAAACATATTATAATGTAATTTATATAGTCAATTGAATAAAATAACCCGATTACCCAAACCAATTTAAACCCGCGGGAGTTTTGACCTAAAAATCCAATTCCGATCAATTACGCACAATTTTCCCAAATCAACACTTCCAATATAAAATTAAATACATTTTAAACAATATTATAAAATCAATTGAGCGAAACAACTCAATTATACGACCCAATTTCATTACACCCAAAATTTGACCTAGGAATCAAATTCCGATAAAACCTGCATAAATTTCTCAAATTGACGGTTCCAAACTGAAATTGGATACATTTTAAAACATATTGTATAATCAATTTGTCCAAAATCGCCAAATCGGATGAATATAAAAAATTTGGGCATAACCCGGCCAAAAATCCAAATTTTCCAAAATTCCAACATAACCATACAGTTAACCTATCCAAACCATTCTCGCAGCACATATATACAAAATCAAACAATCAATTTAGCTTTTTATAGGCTAATTCATACCCAATTAATCAAAATAAGGGTTAGGGTTTTTCGAAAATTATACCACACAAAAACCGACAAATCAGGGCAAAGGAAGGCCGGGGGAGGTTTGTCGGGGAACAGGGACAGCTCGCCAGTGGTCAGCAGGCGTCGACGGTGACCGGCGGCGGCGGCACGACCTACGCGTTGCTGTTGCTGTGCTGTCGCTAATGCTGCTGGTTCGGCTGCCGCCGCTGCTGCTACTTCGATGGGCTGCCGCGGCTGCTGCGCGGTGTCGCCAGCGGTGGTTGGTCGTGGCCAGCGAAGGAGGAGGGAGGAGATGGGGAGAAGAAGAGAGGTGGCTAGGGCTTCTGCGCAGAGGGAAGGTCGGGAGCAGGGGTAGAGAAAGAGAAGAGAAAAAGAAAAGAAGAGGGGGGGTCCGGTCGGGGCACCGATTGGGGTTTTTTTACAAATACACATAAAATAAAATACTAAAAATACAAAAATATTATTGGAAGATTTTATATAAAATTAATTTAACGGAAATTTATTTCGAACGGATCCAAAGGCTTAAAATTAATAAAAAGCTATATAAAGAATTTCAGAAATATTTTTGGAAGAATTTACCGACGAACGTAAAAATTTATATTATTTACAGAAATACATTATAAGACCCCGAAATAATATTTAAAAACATATAATAAAATATTTAAGTCAAATTCCAATAAACCGAGATTAATTCAAATAATTTCTGAAACCAATTTTCCGCAAACTAAAAAGCGTAGAACGGAAGAAAATTAATTTCAAAAAGAAATTCTTAAATAAGTTCCGAAAACATTTTTAATTTAAACTTTCCAAAAATGTTACATTCAATTAATTAAAACATCGATAAAATATTACTTCCCGAAAATGATTAATTACATTCAATTATGAATTCGAAATCGTCGATAAATCCATAAAACGAATCGAAATTAAAATAATTAATTGTTTACATCAAATTACGCTAATAAAATCATTAAACTTAATAAATCTGGGTTTTAAAAATACGGGGTATTACAGCATGCTTGTTTAGAAATCATGGAAGAATAATTATATGTGAAGCGAAACATAATCTACACAGCATAAACCATAATATACTTCTTCTTTTAATGATCACATATTTTGTAGTTATTAAGATAGTTCATTCGACTAAACCTCGTATAGAAATCGTGGAAGAATAATTAATATGGGAAGTGAAACATAATCAACACAACATGAACAACATTATACTTCTTCCTTTAATCATCACATATTTTGTAGTTATTAAGTTAATTCATTCGACTGCACCTAGTTTTCCACCATGAACAAAAATCATGGTAGCAAATAAACACAATGGGATACCACACCCACTACACGAGGTCAGGATACATCAAATGAGGTTTTATCTGAGGATACCACACCCACCACATATGGTGGAAGTACATTATGGAGGCTTGTACCAAGATACCTCACCCCCACACCTTGAATGCCTCTACCATGGGGTCTAAAAGTTGGGATACCACACCCACCTAAGTAACGGACAATACGAAGTGCCAAGGATCATGTACATAGAATACCACACCTACCCGTACTAGACACTAATGCCATGGTGTCCTGCCATAGTATAATCCTATTCCACAAAGATATGCGTATACCCCTACCAACTGCAACCCAATAAAGAAGGAAATAGGTACCAAGTTAAAGATATATAGCATATTGAAATGCCCCGAAAATTTCGTATTTTATAAACTACATTTAAAGGATATTTATTCTAATAATTATTTAAATAAATTATTTTTAAATTGAATTAATTAGGGTAAATCAAGAAGAAATTTATAAGTATTTTTATTAGAAGAGAATTTAGGTATTTTAGCTAATTAAGCATTTTATGATGAAAATAAATAAATTGATTTATTTTATTTAAAATAAGAAGGAGAAAATAGTTTCAAATTAATATTAATTTTATAAATAATTTAATTGGAGAAAATTAAAGTGTTTTGCTAATTAAAAAGGAATTTGTGGAAAATCTTTTAAAAAATCCTAATTTAGCCTAAAAAGGGATTTTAAATATTATTTTATTTAAATATTAATATTTTTAAATATTCCAAATATTCTAATCAATTTAATTATCCCAAACCATTATTTTTCCTTTTTCCTTCTTTTCTTCTTTTTTCTTCTTCTTCTTTTCTTTTTCTTTTTTCTCCTCTCCGAACTGGGCCAGCCCAGCGGCCCAGTTCCTCTTTTCCTTTCCTTTCCTTCGGCCTAGCCCGCGCCCGCGCGCTTCCTTCTCCCGCCTTCAGCGCGCTGCGTTTTGTCCATTTTGTTGCCAAAACTCGTCGTGTTGTTTAATGAACCAGCCCGCGCGGCGTCCTCCTTCCGCCCGTGCCACACCGCGTTTTTACCCATTTTTATCGGAAACTCTGCGTTACATTTAAACGCACCTCCCCCACGCCCGAACCGCCGGTCTTCCCCCTTTTTCTTTCTTTTCTTTTCTCGCGAACCGCCCGGCCCAGCCATTCTTCTTCTTCCTCCTTCGCGCCTGCCAGCCTTCCCCGACGTTGCATCTGCAACGTTTTCGCCGCCGTCCAGCCGAGATTTTCGGCGCCGATTCCGCTCATTTGACTGGCATTTTCCTTCCTTCCTCTTCAAATTTGTTTCGGAAACCCTATGACCTGACCAAATCTCCCTCCTCTCGCGCCATTCTCTCTCTCTCTCTCTCTCTCCTGCGCAACCCCCTACCCGAAACTCACTCCCACCGACAACCCTCGCCGCCGGTAAGCCCGAACCCTACTGAATTATCTACTCACCGACCCACAGAACCCTACCCTCTCTTCTAAAGCATATAAATATCCCCCATAGTAACCTGTGTCGAGCTCTTGATCCCCCAACCCAGAATCCCGACCTTGCCACCGTCGCCACTTCAGACGCCTCGTTCTCCTTCCCCCGCCAACTTCATCACCTCCTCTTGCTATCAATCTCTTCCCTGCAACTCCATCTATCTAACTAAATCATTTTCAAACTTCGATTCTTCTTGCACGGGCGTCCATAACCGTGCAAAGTTTGCTTCTCATCTCGCCCAAAATCTTGACCCCGAGACCTTAAACCACCGCCCGCCGCCACATGCGCCGCTTCTAACACCTTCCAAACAAACCATTAAATCCTACTAATTATTCTCTACATCCCCATATAATTATTTTAATTTTTCTTCCTCTCCATTATCCATTTTCCTAATTTTTGGCCCTCTTAGATCACTTTTCCGGCCACCTCCGGGAACCACCGCCGGTTCCACCTTCATCCTCCAACTCAAGGTGAAACCCTAGAACTTTTAAATACTTACTTTCGATTTATTGATAATTATTATGCTTTTATTCTAATTTTTAATGCTAATTCGAGTTTAATTATTATTATTATAATTATTATTATTGTTGTTATCAACTGTATTTTAATTTCTAAATTTGGTTGACAGGTCTGGTAGTATTATTGAGTAAGATAAATTATTATTCTCGAATTTTGCCTATTTAATGTAATTATTACATGTTTAATATTTTTATTAATAATTTAATTAATATTATTATTATTAGTGTAATTATTTAGTTAATATTGTAATTATTTCAGGAGGATTATAAACCTAAAATTTTAACTAAGTCTCGCACATTGGATTTTTACAACTATTATTAACATTTTTAACATTTTTTCTAATTATATTATTATTATTATCTTTATTAACTTTATATAATAATTATATGTATAATATTAATATCTTTTTACATTTCAAATAGTATTATCATTAAATGGGGAGGTTTCGAAATCCACTTTGTAAATTTAAGGCTTAGATTATTATTATTATTAAGTTTTCTATTAAAATTACTACTATTAGTAATAATTTGTTATTATTAAAATTATTATTATAATAAATATTATTATTATTATTTCCTTTACTAACTTTATTTTGGTAAAGGGTAGAAACCCTTATATTACCCTTTTTACTTTAAATTATAATAGTATGTATTAATGTTTTAGTGGTTTTGGGCATAATTAATTAAGAATCAAGACTTAAGATAAATTAGAAACTAATAGTAGTATAGGAAGGAAGCTAATCCTAGTATTTCTTTCCCATAATAGGTGAGCCCAATCAAATCCCTCAAGTGGAATAGGAGTGTGCACCAAGACCGGTGACGTTTTCGGTAAGGAATGCTAAGGCCTCTTATGTGCTTATGTTTATTATGTGTCTCGCATGTTATGTATCTAGTGTTTATTATTATTAAATATTTTATATGTGGTATGACTTGGATTTGAAGTATGTTTTGTATGGCATTTGTATTATTTATGTATGATAATTTGTGTTGTGTCCCTATAAGACATGCATGAAAGGATGTCAATGTGGTTGTGTGAGAGAAAGGATGAAAAAGGAGGATGGGGAAAGAATTTAATTAAGGGAAGTAAGTTAACCTAATTTTATGGTTTTATAAAGAATAATCTAATGTATGATTTTATGTGTGGAAGAGCAGAATTTATGGTTTGTTTGGGAGAATCTAAATTAGGATGTTGATTGAGAGAAGGTAATTTATGAGGTTATATGGAATAATCGAATTTATGGGTGTTTGGGAGAATTTAGTTTATGATGTTATTTGGAAGAATGTATTTTATAATATCATATGGGAGAATTTAAGTTATGATTTGATTGGTAGAGTTAATTTATAATTTGTTTGGGAGAATCTAATTCATGATGTATTTGGGAGAATGTAATTTATGATATTATAGGGGAGAATCTAATTTATGATTTGATTGGGAGAATCTAATTTATGATTTGTTGGGGGAATCCAATTTATGGTTTTGCTTGGGAGACTCTAATTTATGATTATATGTGGAAGAATCTAACTTATGGTCTTGTATGGGAGAAGCTAATTTATGGTTATGAAAGGGGAGAATCTAATCAATTGTATTATGAGGACAAATCTTTGGGTTTTATATGATACGAATGTAAGGTTGGTATGGATGAATCTTTATGGTTTGAATTTATGGTTTGGCATGGAATAATCTTTATGTTTTGAATTTAGGGTTTGGTATGGGTGAATCTTTGGTTTTGGTTGGATTGTATTTATGGTTTTGTATGACGGAATCTAGGGTTTACCTGGTGGTATTAACGGATGTATGTTGGTATTAGGGTTTGTATGAAGATATTAAGGTTTGTATGGTGGTAATTATAGTTGTATGGTGGTATTAGGATTTACACGGTGATATTGATGGTTGTATGGTGATATTAGGGTTTTGCATGGTTGAATTTAGGGCTTCACGTGGAATTTTAGGGTTTGCATGAAAAAGGTTCGAAGGTTTGCATGAGGGGATTAATGTCTGCATGGGTATGAAATTTACGTGTGGAAAGTTAATTTTGGATGTATGGAAGGTAATGTAAGTGTTGTTTGGGTGTTTGAGCACTTGGGATGGAAAATAGCATGTGGAGCAAATTAAGGGTATGGAGGACACTGAATTAGGATTTGGAGTGGTTAACTATGGATTTTGGGGCTGCTTAGAGTTTTGGGTTATCACGTGTATTTGGTAATTAAAGTGTAATTATGGAATTTTATGATTTGTGATGAGTGGTGATTTATGCATGTTTGGTGAAACCCTTTGAATAAGATACTTAAAACATTAATCACGTAAAGAGGAAGATGTTGAGCCGGACCCAGACCGATCCACCGGCATAATAGTGGCCAGGTACTGCGGTAACCTGGAGATCGATCCACCGGCTTAATAGTGGCAGGGAATATTTCCCTCGCGACCGATCCACCGGCAATAATAGTGGGGGATCCCGAGCTCAACGAACCAAACTATACATGTTGATAATAAGTGGGAAGACATTATCTACTTACAGTGGAACACCGTGCGAGAAGGGGCCAGACCGATCCACCGGCTATAATAGTGGCAGGGTATGTTACCCTCGCGACCGATCCACCGGCTAAAATAGTGGCAGGGTATGTTACCCTTGCGACCGATCCACCGGCTAAAATAGTGGGGTTCCCGTACTCGTATGGACTTGATAAAAAGTATGGTGTGAAATGAATTCTAATAATAGATTAATGAAACGATTAATCCAGTCTACAATCGGGCCTTGTACTCTTACTTGGATGGTTGTATGTATTTATGTGATCATATTGGTCTTATGCATTTATAATCATTCCCTTCTATGTTCTGCATGATTTATGTGTCGGTGTGTTGGCCTTAGTGATCAAGTCTCCTTACTCAGTACTGGACCCGTACTGATACTACATTGATTGATGGGTCCTGTGATGATCCACCGATGGTGGGGAGCAGACCTCTTGTGCAGGTTTAAGATCAGAGACTGTTTGGGGTGGCAGGCCTGACTTGAGTGAGTAGGCAATCCGGAATTTGACTCATCGGGTTTTATATTGTTTAAATGTATTTCTATTTGGAAGTTAAAAGTGTTAATAAACATTTATGCGTACTCTGATTTTGTTGTATGATCTTTCGAATTCATTTATGAATGGTTAATTTGAATTTAACGTAAATCTTTTCTTTAGCCTTAGCACTTGGTACTGAAACGGTCGGAGAGAACCGGTTTGGTACTAAGTGTGGCGGTAACATTCCCAGAATTCACAGGTTTTAAGTGTTTCTATCTTAATTGCTTCCGCTTTAAAAAAAAAAAGTAGTGAATTTTGGGGTGTTACACATATGGTGGCACATCCAATAGCTCTTGGTTAGCTACCCTGAGAGTCAAAGAAAAAGGCTCAAACAACATCTTATTCTATTATTATACATTTTCAAGCGATACCACAAATCACAAATACAATCCACAAAAATCCAATTGGGTGTTTCCAAGTGATAACACTAAACACATCAAAAGGTATAAAAACCATCAATTGGGTGTTTCTAAGTGATAATAGCAAACACAATTAAATTATATTATTAATCAAATAAAGTGTTTCTAAGTGATAACCCCAAATACATCAAAAGGCATTAAAGTAGCTAATTGTGTGTTTCCAAGTGATAACACCAAACATAATTAAATTTAATTATTAACCGTGATAACATAAAACATATCATAAGATATAAAAGCCACTAATTGGGTGTTTCCAAGTGATAAAACCAAACAAAATTAAATTCCATGATTATCTAAATTGGGTGTTTCCAAGTGATAACACCAAACACGTTATAAGGCATAAAAGCCACTAATTAGGTTTTTCCAAGTGATAATACCAAACATAATTAAATCCCATTAATAACCAAATAGAGTGTTTCCAATTGATAACGCCAAACACATCACAAGGCATGAAAGCCACCAATTGGGTTTTTTCAAGTGATAATACCAAACATAATTAAATCCCATTATTAACCAAATAAGTGTTTCCAATTGATAACACCAAACACATCACAAGGCATAAAAGCCACCAATTAGATTTTTAGAGATGGCACACAATTTAACCAATTCAATCCCAATTATGATCATTAAAAATCTTATTAATTCTAGGGTAATCATGGTTGAAATCCTAATTTAAATGTTGTAGACATATAGGGGTATTAACTTAAGTGGAATACGACCGGACTATTCCATTGGTCCCTAAGACTTGTCAATAGGTTTATTCATACCATACCTGAACAAAAATAACACTTACAGACTAGCCAACTTGTTGGTGTCACTGGTAAAATTATTATAGGAAACAACTTGATGGATTTAACCCAACTAGTTGATGGGTCTAAATAAATACCATACCACTTTGGTTACATGGTCACTAGTCGATGGGTTTGGTGAACCAATTGACTGTTTATAGAAACCGGTTGATTGGTTCATCGAATTGATTGACTGATCTCATAACTAATCGATATAAAATTTTAAAATGTGCGATTGCTGGCACAACTAGTTAATGGGTTCAACAAATTGATTGACCGGTTTGGGTAAAACATCATCCAACCTTGCGATGCACATGCCCAAAATTACCAAACTTAAATATATTCCTAAAATTTTTCTATGTCATAAAACACAAAAAAATATATGCTACACACATAGAATCACATGGATACATGTTAGTGTAAGTTTTTAAATGAATCATGCTCAAACTGCCAATTCATGCATAGAATAAGAGAAACTTAAGAATGCATAACTTTATTAAGAAATTCTACCACATTATCAAATTGTAGAATATAATTAGACCATTATCACACAAAAAATACCAAGAAATGTAACCTTAATAAGTAATCAAACCTCATTCTTATTAAAGAAAAGAATACCTTACCTTGGAGAAATTATTCTAGTACAAAACTCCTACTTGATGGCTATCTAGCAAGACCTCAATTCCTAAGAGAATCAAAGTCAAAATCATTAAAATTCCCTTTCAAAACTCTGTTAAATCATAGAAGAAAAACTAGAACAAATCACAAACCAACCTTGTAAGTTTTGACTGATTATTTAAGTACAACATAACAATGTATTGATTCGTGTAAGTGTTGGAGAACTTTTGTGTAGTATAGTGTTTTATATGAGAAAAATGGTGGTATTGTGTTAATAAACATGGACCGTGTTTCTAAGATAAAATTTTGATGTGGTTTGAAAATTTTGGAAGTAAAAAATAAACATGAGGGCCCATGTTTCCTAAATATGGACCTTATTGTTTCCTTATCTATGAAACACACTATTTTTTTCCATCGATTTTTTTCTTTTGTAAAAGGAGACATGTTGAAACGGTAGCCATCAAGATTTGTGTTCCAACTTCTGCCTCTTCTTCTTCTTCATAGAATTATCCATTTAAAGAGAATTTTAAATTTGTATAACTGATTGACTGATTGGTTTAATCATGTTGTCATTACATAAGAGCACGAATAAAGATCTATATTTTTTTTTAAATTTTTTCTATTTTGTGTTTGAATTCTCAATTGTGCATAATATTTTTAATATTAATTTGGTGTCGATATTTCTAAATCTACATTAATTCTGCCACAACTTGGCATCAAAGTCGTGTTATTGAAGTGATCCAGTTATTGAGATGGGTATAAGATTTGATATTGAGAAGTTTAATCGATCTGTTCATTTTGATTTATAGAAATTGAAGATGTGGGAAATTCTAATTTATAATGTATTAGAAAAAGCTTTATCTAATTATTCAAAGAAGCTAGAATCAATGATGGATGAGAGATTCAAAGAATTAGATCTGAAGGCCCTCTCCCCCATAAAATTATATTTATTGAATATGGTATTAGGAAAAGTGGAAAAATGATCAATGATTACTACCTTGTGGTTGAAGCTATAGTCATTATACATGTCATAATTAGTAGCAAATTAGCTAATGTTGAAGAATCAACTTCATAACTTAAAACTAGGTGAGGGCCAATAGTTAAAAAGTCATTTTAATAAATTTGACTCCATATTTATGGATGTACATAATATAGATGTTAAATTAGATGATAAAGATTTGGCTATCATATTGTTATGTTCTTTACCCTTAAGTTTAAATTTTTTTTCCAAGACAGTTTTGTATAGGAATGGTGAGTTAGGCTTTGAGGATGTGAAATCTATCTTGATATAATGGGGTTTGATTGATAGGTTGTTGATTGGTAGCAATAGTTTTAGAAACTCACATAGTGAGAGATTGGTAGATATGGGGAGGCCATAGTAGTAGGGGTTTGCTGATTGAAAGAACTCTAGATCTAAGTTAAAGAGTGGAAAGAAGCATGTGATATGTTATGAGTATCACAAGAAGGGACAGGTTAGGAAGTTTTGTCCTAACAGGAAGTCTAGTGCTACATCTAGTGAGTCTTCCAGTATATAGGATGATGCTGTAGTTGCCTATGGTGATAGTGACGGAGATGTGTTATCGGCCACTTAAAGAAAAAACAAGATCACTGATAGATGGATCTTAGATTTAGGTTCTCTTACAATATATGTCCCAACTGGAGTTGGTTT
Organism: Tamarix austromongolica; assembly: GCA_039764185.1. Lineage (NCBI taxonomy): Eukaryota > Viridiplantae > Streptophyta > Magnoliopsida > Caryophyllales > Tamaricaceae > Tamarix > Tamarix austromongolica. The sequence continues at coordinate 124,836,768 of CM077809.1, forward strand.
GAGATGTTTGAGATTACTCAGGGTAGATTTATCTTAATGGGAAATGATGTTACTTGCAAAGTTATCATGATTGGGATGGTGAAGGTGATGATGCATGACGGTGTGGTCAGGACATTATCCAGTATGAGAAATGTCTTGGAGATGATCAAGAACCTCATCTCTTTGAGTTTCTTGGATTGTAATGGATATTGATGTGTTATTGAGGATGGTACCCTAAGAGTTACAGAAGATGCTTTGGTAGCAATGAAAAGGAAATGGGTTAGGACACTTTATGAGTTGGTGGGTTTCACTGTAGTGGGGAAAGATAGTATGACATCGTTGAGGTTGTTAGACTTAGATGTTACAAGAATTTTCACATGATATTGGGTTACATAAGTATCAAGGGCTTGATTGAGCTCTTTACAAGGGTGCTACTAGATGGATAAAGTACATGTACTATAGAATTTTATGAGCATTATGTATTTGGTAAGCAGAATAGGGTTAGCCTTTCTATATCTAAGCATAGTATAAGAGGGTCTCTTGAGTATATCCATTAAGTTTTATGGGGAGGAATGAGAGTGGTTTCCAAAAGTGGTGCATGGTACTTGCTCCTATATATTGATGACTTCTCTAGAAAGGTATGGATTTATTTCTTAAAGCATAAGAATAATGTGTTTAGGGTTTTCAATTTCTGGATGACCTTGATAGAGAAACATGCCTAAAAGTAGGTTAAGTGTATTAGAATAGATAATGGTCTTGAGTTTGTTGAGAATTGTTTCATTAATTTTTACTAACATCATGGGATACAGAGATACCACACCTGTGTTGGAAGGCCACAATAGAATAGGGTTGTTGAGTTGATAAATAGAACCTTATTAAAGAAGGCTCAATGCATGTTAGATAGGTAGAGACTTTGAGTTGAGCTAGTTCATATGACAATATACTTGGTGAATCTATCACCAAATTAGTTCATTGATTTGAAGACACCAGAGGGATTTTGATTTGGTAAGCTGGGTAATTACTCTGATTTACATGTATTTGGTTACCCTAATTATGCTTAGGTGAATGATGGTAAACTTGAGCCTAGATTTGTAAAGGTTTATCTTTCTTGGTTTTACATCTAGAGTGAAGTGGAACAAGTTATGGGACCTAGTTACATCAAAGATCTTGATAACTAGGGATGTTACCTTCAATAATTCCATGTTAAACTAGAAGACAAAGTCTTGTGATGGCATTACTAGGAAGGTGGAGCAGAATAGTGCTTAGAGTAGGTGGAGGTTAAGGTTGATTTGGATGACAAGGACCCTTCTAATAGACCCACTATTCCTGAAGTGGGTGGATCTAAGTAGCAGGTAGAGCAAAAAGGTGTTACTCCAAGTAGAGAATGAAGGATTGTCAATCCTTCAGTTATGTATAGTTATGAAGAATTGCTGGCTATGATTTATCTGGTGTAGAGATAGTTGTTGATGTGCATGATCTTACATAATTCTCAGATGCTATTGAGAGCAATAATTCTACTGAGTGGTGTGATGTTATGGATTAAGAGATGGAGTTCATATTAAAGAATTAGACACAGGAACTTGTGAAGGTACTATTAAAGAAAAAAGATTATTTATTGGAAGTGGGTATACAAGTTCTAATAGGGTGCTCCATCAATCTAGAAACGGAGGTGTAATGCTTATTTAGTTTCATGTGGATTTATGAAGATTCCATATATAAAATATAACGAGGCATCTTATCCTGTTATTAGACATGCTTCTATTCGTACCTTACTTGCGCTTGTGGCTATACATGATTTTGAGCTAGAGTAGTTAGATGTTAAAACTCCATCTTTTCATGGTGAGCTCTTGGAGGATATTTGCATACAACAGTTCAATGGGTTTGTGGTTAAGAGAATGTGTGATCATGTGTACCTATTGAAGATGCCACTGTATGGTTTGAAGTAGTCTCCAAGACAATGGTATAAATGATTTGATCAGTTTATACTTGAGCATGGTTTATCTAGGCGTGAGTATGATGGATGCGTGTACTTAAATGAGATATATAGTGTCTCTTTTGTGTATCTTTTTCTATATGTAGATGACATGCTTATGGTGGCAAAAGATATATTTAATGTTGATAAGGTGAAGGAAATGCTAAAGAGTGAGTTTGAGATGAAGGATATTGTAGCTGTAAAGACGATCCTTAGCATAGAGATCATTAGAAACCATGAAGCTTTTATACTTGTTATAAGAGTCCTATGTTAATTAGGTGCTAGAGTGATTTCAAATGATGGATGCCAAGATGGTGACCACTCTATTGGCTACTCACTTCATATTGCTTGCTTTGAATTGTCTCAAATCAAAAGTGGAAGAGGATTTCATGGTAATTGTTCCATATTCGAATTCTATTGGTCATATAATGTATGCTAGGGTGCATACTAGGCTTAATATTTCTTAAATTGTTAGCGTTATGAGTTGATATATGGAAAATTCGGGAAAGGCTCATTGGAAAGTAGTGAAGTGGATCTTTAGGTACTGAAAAGAAGTGACATCAACTTATATTGAGTATGGGAGATCAACTGATTCACTTGTTGCATTTGTAGACTCAGATTATGGTAGAGACCTTAATAAAAGGATATCCATGAGTGGATATGTTTTATATCCTGGTGGTTCAACTATTAGTTGTAGGTCTTCCTTTTAGGAAGTGAAAACCTTATCCGCTATAGAGTCATGGTATATGGCTATGATAGAGGCTTTTTAGAAAGCCTTGTGGCTTGGTTGTTTAGGACAGGAGTTGAGGTTTTATCATTGTGCACTAATTGTTTATGATGATAGCTAGAGTTCTATTTGTTTAGCAAAGAATCAAAATTATTTCCATTGTCTAATGAAGTACATTGACATCAAGTATCACTTTATTCGAGGTACTATTGCTACATGCAAAGTTGTGTTGAAGAAAGTGTGTACTTCAGATAATCTAGGTGATATGCTAATGATGCCACTAACTATCAGTAAGTTTGAGCGTTTCTCAAACTTGATTGGTATTCATAAGCCATGAGATCCTTTGATGGGCTAGGGGTTTTTATAGAGGTCTTTATATGTCATGAATCACAAATATTACATTAAGGTGAAGAATTGTGAGTTTTGACTGGGTATTTGAGCACAACATAATATTGTTTTGATTCATGTAGGTATTGTAGAAGTTTAGCATGGTATTGTATTTTATGTGAGATACATTGAGGTATTGTGTTAATAAAAACTATCCATGTCTTTCAGATAAAATTTTGATGTGTTTTAGGAAAATTCAAAGTAAAAAAATAAACATAAGGTTCTTGTGTTTTCTAAACACAAACTGTGTTTTTTCCTTATTTCTGAAACACATTGTTATTCTTTATAGGATTATTCTTCTATAAAAGGATATACGTTGAAACCGTAACCGTTGAGAGTCATGTGTCCTAACTTCTTCTTTCTTCTTCTTCTTCTACTCCTCCTTCTTCTTCTTCTTCTCCTCCTCCTCCTCCTTCTTCTTCTTCTTCTTCTCCTTCTTCTTCTTCTCCTTCTTCTTCTCCTTCTTCTTCTTCTCCTTCTTCTTCTCCTTCTTCTTCTTCTTCTTCTTCTTCTTCTTCTTCTTCTTCTTCTTCTTCTTCTTCTTCTTCTTCTTCTTCTTCTTCTTCTTCTTCTTCTTCTTCTTCTTCTTCTTCTTCTTCTTCTTCTTCTTCTTCTTCTTCTTCTTCTTCTTCTTCTTCTTCTTCTTCTTCTTCTTCTTCTTCTTCTTCTTCTTCTTCTTCTTCTTCTTCTTCTTCTTCTTCTTCTTCTTCTTCTTCTTCTTCTTCTTCTTCTTCTTCTTCTTCTTCTTCTTCTTCTTCTTTCTCTTCTACCCTTCTCAATAGACCCTCCTCCTTTCCTTTTTCCTTCTTCATTTTGGCCTTGTTTTATTTTTTTGTGCATTGCATGACTATGCACCACCCACATACAGTCGTGTGAGCCATCCCAAACTCATGCTTGTTTCTTGCATGACCGGTATGGTTAAGTGCGGGCAACAAGGTGCAAGAGAAGATAAGATGGTGTGAGGCCATTTGAATGTAGTGAGGGAGGGAATAATTACATAGGGTTGGCAAGTCAGGAATGATCTGAAAGAAGTTAAACACATACCCAAGCTGTTAGAAGATATAGAGAAAAGTGAGGGAGAAGAAAGAAGGTGAAGTATGGCTCAAAGTGTGCTTTTGGGGAAATTTAACTAAAAAAGGTTAGATAATGATCTAAATAATGAAAAAATAATCCCAAAGTACAAAAATATGCTCATTAGTAGAAATGCATTCTAGTTAGAAGCTTTTATAAACATTAGAAAGAAATTCAATTCAAAATAAGAAAAGAATCTAAAATCGTAGGATAACGAGTCGATCGATTTGAGCAAACCAGTCAATTGGTTCATTGAGAATAAAATTATAAATCTCTAAGCATACCATTCTATCAGTTAGGAAAAAAAAGTTATTGTTACGCTGAAATTCACATCTTTATTAAAATTTCATGCCATTTTCAAAATAAAAACAAAGTTATCTTATATTAACATTATTTTAAGCACATTTTGAAGGATTTTAGGATGGAGTATTACATTTTTATTTGGTAGAAGCATTAATTACCAAATTAGTGGGTGTTACCTCCACTTTTAGTATAATACCCCATCCTAAGATCCATTAAAATGTGATTAAAATGATGTTGATATAAATAAATTAGTTTTGGTATTAGAATGGGCTTATAATTTTAATAAAAATGTAAATTTTAGGCTTACCCAAACTAATCAAAAGATTTACCCAAACTAATTAATTGGTTATCCTACGATTATATATCCATTTCTTATTTTGATTGAAAGACCTTTCTAATGTTCTTAGAAACTTCTAATTACTGTCTATTTGTGCTAATAAGCATATTTTGGTAGTTTAGGATTACTTTCACAATAATTCTATGATTATTTTTAGTTAAGTTTTTCTAAAAAGTACATTTGAGACATGCCTCACCTTCTCTCCTCTCCCTTAGATGTCCCCTCTTCTGGTATCTAGCTTGCATGGTTAACTTTGTACACCCATTCCCTGACTCACCAACCCACTACCATGTCCCTTTTGGACTACACTCGACCTCCATTACTCCATCATGTCTATCCTTATCTCTTGGTTTCCCACACTTAACCATAAGAGTTTTATCTCTCTCTCTATTATGAATGTTGATAACCCTCACCTCTATGCCCTCCATTCTTGATTGATTTTCATTTCTCACCTATTGTTCTTGCTTTCTTCTCCCTTTTCTTAGTGGAAAAATTTTGATGTGTTGAGCATTCCTTCATTCCATCCCTTTCTCTTTTCTGCAAAATAAAAATAGATAGTCAATTGGGTTTTCTTCCTTCATTGATAGAGAAGAAGAAGAAGGAGAAGGAGAAGGAGGAGAAGGAGAAGGAGTAGAAGAAGAAACAGGAGGAGGAGGAGGAGGAGGAGGAGGAGGAGAAGAAGAAGAAGAAGAAGAAGAAGAAGAAGAAGAAGAAGAAGAAGAAGAAGAAGAAAGGAAGCAGGCCAGCCAGGCAGGGGAGAAAGAAAGAAGACGTGTAGGCCCTACGTGGGAGGGAGATGGGAAAAAGGAGGGTTGGGTTGGCCCAACCGAGAGGAGAAAGGAAAGAAAAAAAGAAGAAGAAGAGAGGTAGGCTGGGGCAATGACCCTGGGTGAGGAGAAGAGAAGAGAATGAAGAGACAACAGCCTAGTAGGGAGAGGAAGAGAAAAAGCAGGCTAGGCATCCCGAAGGAAGGAGAAAAGAAGAAAAGGAAAAGGAGGAAAAAGAAAAGGGAGGAAAAAAGAGGAAGAGAAAAAACAAAGAAAAATGAAAATGAAAAAGGAGAAAATAAAAATAAAATAATTTTTAGAATAAGGGTATTTAATTATTTAGATGGATAAATTAATTTAATAAATTAATTTATTCAAAATTTAAGATATTAATTTAAGAGAATTTTTTTAGTAAAATATGGGTTTGAAAAATAATTTAAATAAAATGAGTATATAAAATAAAAAATATTTATTTTAATTTATTAAATAATCATATCCATTTTTATACACCCAAATATCTAAAAAATAATTAAATTAATTAATTTAAAATTTAAATTATTCCAAATGATGATTAATTAATAAATTGTAGGTTTTAAAATTTTAGGATATTGCGTCCAAATTAGTCTATGGTCTTTGTTCTGAGTGGCCATATGAGGGTGATGTTGTGATTTTTGTTATTCATCTTCATCTTATTATTCTTCCTATTCTTATTTTCTTTGATTTTAATAAAGTTTCAGGGATTTTTAATATGTTTGACTCTTGATTCTCTTAGGAATTAATGTCTTAGTAAACAACCGTCAAGTATTATTTTTGTGTTAGAAGAATTTGCTTCAAGGTAAGACATTTTTATCTTTAAGATGAATAGAGTTTTTGTTGATTATTGTGGTTCCATGTTCATTGTGTGTTGTTGTATTGATCATGAGCCAATTGTATTCTATAATTTAAACATGTGGTAGATTTTCCTTCTAAAATTTAAGCATCATTAGTTTCTCTAATTTTATGTATGATTTAGTAGTTTAAGTATGATTTTGTTTAAATTCCTACATTACTATGTATCGATTTGATTCTATGTGTGTAGCATGTCTCTTTATATGTCTTATGACATGGATACATGCTAGGATTAATATGGTAAAGTTTTGGACAATTTTGATGTGTGTATCGCAAGTTTGGTTGCTATTTAAAGTAAACCAATTGATTGGTTAATTAAATCCATCGATTGGTAACCTGTGACCAAATTGGTATGGTCTCTTAGACCCATCGACCTGCTGGACCAAACCCATCAACCAATTTTCTATGAACAATCAATCGGTGAGATTAATCAGTCGGCTGGTCCATTGCTGTTAATTTTGGTTTACGTTTGGTATGAGCAGACCAACCCACTAGTGCCAGGAACCGATTGATTACCCTAATTAAATTACACCTAGTTTTTTCTAAATTGTTCTTTTTTTAGGCCTTTTATGTTAATACTCCATGTAATTATAAAATTTAAATTATGATTACAAACATGTTTACTTTGGAATTAATAAGAATTATGATGATGATATTTGAGACTTGAATTGGTTAAGCTTGGTGTCATCTCAAAGAACCCAATTATTGGATTTTACACCTTGTTATGTGTTTGGTGTTAGTACATAGAAACACCCAATTAGAATAATAATAGAATTTATTTATATTTGAAACCCAATTTAAAAAAGAGTGGAATTTATTTTTCTTAGTGTTATCACTTGGAAACACCTAAGTGGCTATTTATGGAATTTATTTGTGATTTGTTATGTCACTTGGTAATTAGTAATAATGAAATAATATTTCATTTGAGCCTTTATCTCCAACTCTTGGGGGTAGCTGACCAGGAGTTAGTGGGTGGGTCTCCTTGTGGTTTATACTTTCACTTAGTACCTATTTTGTTCTATATTAGGTTACATTTGGTAGGGGGTTATGCACATATCTTTAAGGTATAAGATATGGTAGGCCGTCATGGAATTGATATCTAGCTAGGGTGGGTGAGGTATCTTAGTACAATGACCCTACCACTTTATATTATCCATTGCTTAGGTGGGTGTGATATTTCAACTTTTTAGCCCTTGCGGTAGAGGTATTCAAGGTGTTGTGGGTAAGGTATCCAAATAGAGACCCCCTTGATATAATTTGATCAGGTGTGGTAGGTGTAGTATCCTAATATGTGTTATCCCTCTCAATAGGCACAATCGATGTGTATTGGGTGTGGCCTCACCCCTTTGATGTATCTTGACCTTGTGCTGTGGGTGTGGTATCACATTGTGTTTTGACGTTGCCATGACTTGTGATCATGGTGGAGAATTGGGTGTGTTCGAACAAATTATCTTAATAACTGGAAATTATGTGCTTACTAAAGGAATATTTATGATATGGCTTACCTTATGTGGTTGTGATGCATTTACCTTATTACTATTCTTCCATGATTTCTATATAAGCATGCCTTATTGTATTACTACCATGAGTCTGAGTATTGATTTATATTGGTATGCTTATCACCATGCTATAATGTGATTTTAATATGCTGCATGAGCCTTACCTTGTTTCAGGTAGTTTATTTTACCGGTAATTCACCATACTAATGCTACACTTGTGCGGTCACTTTGATTATTTGACTTATGGTCTATGGAGTAGAGGATGAGTAGCAAGGGTATGATTCTCAGCAAGAGTATGTTGAGGATGATGGCGTGGGCTAGAAGCTAGACATTGCTTGCAGTTGGAGAGTTATATTTTGTGCTTAAGAGTTTGGCTAACTGGTTGGATGTGTTTTTCTAATTGTATTGAGAAGTTTTGTTCTTTTGGTAATTTAAACTCTTAGCTTTGATTCTTATATTTTGATTTTGCATTCTCTCATGCTCCTTTCTATCTATATTATTGTTCTCATATATGTTATCATTAGCACTATTATAATATTATCATGAGCATTCATATTTTTGTTTGTTATTTTATTTTTTCTTGCATCAGGCATGGGTTAAGTGATGATCACACCTCTCTCATTTTTTATGCGGTGGTAACATTCATCAGTTTTTCTTTTCAAACGCTTTTACACTATCTTCGAAATAATTTTTCTTGGTTAAAAAATTAGGGGTGTTGCAAGTTGGTATTAGAGCCTATGGTTTTAAATCCTGATGTTGCTTTGAAAAAAAATAATTTCTTCAATTTCATCCAAACTTATAGAATTCAGTTTGTTATGTGAGTGAGCATTGGTTTGGGCTGTTGGGTTGACCTCAAATTTATAAGATAGGGTTAACTTTTATCATTATGTACAATATACTACCTTCACATTTACTAATTGCGTAGTTACAAGTTGGCTCTGTCTAACTTGATTTAGTATTTTAGGACTTTGATGGTAGTGAACCAGTGTCTTGAGTGTTTCATGGAGGTAATTAGGACTTTTGTGGAGTGGAAGATTCATAGCAAGGAAAATTTGTAGCCTCTGCCACCACCTCATTTTCTAGTGCTTCCACCAGAGGATTGGCATCGTAGAGTTGATCTTCATTACCCATCATGCTTTGAGGGTCAGAAGGACCCAGATGTGTTGGGCTTTGAGCTGAGGGACATTGAAAAGATCTTTATGGCTAGTGGTTACCCAGAGGGTTGGCAAATGGATGTTGGAATGTTCCACTTTTGAGGTTGTGCCAAAAAATGGTGGAGAGGTCAGTATTTGAGAGGAGCCACTCCAGATCAGTGGGAGACATTCAATAAGATGCTAAGGGCATGGTTCTACCCTATTCGCCTAGGGATGGTGAAGTATGATGATTTCATGGTGTTGCGTCTCTATACTTCTGTAGTGGAGTAGTACTATAGTCGGTATTTGGACCTGGTTCTCTTTGCACTAGAGGTTGACGCTGATGAGAGGATGAAGGTTAACTGATTTCAGTTAGGGATGAGTTTGAGACTTTAGGAGATGTTAGTAAGGACTCATGTGCAGGACTTTCAAGCCATATATGACTATGCCTCAGAGGTATCAGCTATTACAGTAGCCTGTACTAAATATTTAGAGTCCAAATAAAATTTAGAAGGCTGTCAATGCTAGAGGGGAGAGAAGAGGTTCCAACTACAAACAATCATCAGTCAGGGATGATACTCCACTATGGAGAGCAGTTAAGTCAGCTGGTTAAAAGGTGCTTCATATGTTAGCTATGTGATAAGAACTATCCAAGGAAGGATTGGGATATACACCTAGTTTAGTTTCATGGCTTTGGTTGAATGGTGCATCAGCAGTTTGAGTGTCTTACCATTAGTGGTAGTGTTCTACAATGGTATGCATGTTTGTAGGGTATAGTGGTGTAGGAACTTCTAGTTAAGAGAGCTTAGCGAATAGACATTAGAGCTAATAGGACTGCTCTACATTTGAGTTATTATGAGTTGACTTAGGTAGATTAAAGGATCTTATGAGTGCACTCTTAGGTATGATTCTTACTGCATTTGGAAGTCATAGGGTGTGTTCCTAATAAATTTTCCACTCTTTGAACTTTCATATAATTCGCATGAATTTAATCTAAAAAAAGGCTTGAATATCCTATGAAATGAATGTTTTTACTCATATTCTTATGTTACCTCACTAATGTGGCTGACTTTACTCAACTTAGATGCAAGCATGTACAGGTGTAGAATACAAAGAAGCTAAGGATCATTAGAGTCGAGAAATCACACCCTAACACGACTACTGAAGTACTCCTAAAAAAGTCCATTATCCACATCATAGTCAGCCTCGCTACTTAGTGGCCAAAGAGAATACCCAAATCTATAGATTTTTTGGTATTCATTAGGGGACCACTATATTTTACAACCACTAAGAGCTTCATTGATTGACACTTGTCCTGACTTACATGTGCAGTAGCCTATAAAGACCCTATGGTTTAAAGTAACAAGTAGGTAGAGCAAGGAGGAGAACATCAAGTATTAGAAATTGAGAGTTGAAGAGAAGAAATCATAAGAGAGTTGAGTGCCATCGAGCGAATTGAGTGTGGCAGAAGAAGAAGAAGGAGGAGTTAGATAGGTGTTGGATTACCATGATATCCATCCTTTTCCCTTCTTCATTTTTTTGCCATCACTGTTGATTTGGTATGAGAAATTAGCATGGGCTAAATCTCTTTGTTGGGGGTAGATTAATTGTTCCTTTTGTTGTAATCTATGACATTGTAGTTACATTTGATTTATTTTATATTTCATTTTATTGAGTATTAATGTGTTGCAATGTTGAATGTTGGTTGCATTTAGCATTCACTTGAATTCTGCATTAACCATTTGAGTAGGCAGAAGTAACAGTGGAAAATGGTGAAAAAGTTAGAACAAAAAGTTGATGTCATCATTCTATTAATCCCTTGAAGCTTATTACATGACATTGACATGGCCCATGCACCATGATGGAGATGACCTGAGAGTATACTTCACCTCTGAGTGAAGTCTAGTGATTTTAAAGGATTAGTATCATCTGAGCTTGATAGGCTATGAATTATCATAGTTTACTTGTCATACGTTATTTGCAGTTGGTGATAAGTGATTTCCCTGATACAACTCTATCTCTTGAATTCTCTTCTCATCTATATTGTGTTGGTACTGATGATCTCCTAATGCCCATTTACCTTCATTACATTTTAATTATTATTTTCATGGCCCTACCAATATTTTATAGTATAGTTTAATTCTTCAGTAGACCAGTTTCTATTAATATGAATTTCACTAGATCCTAGAGGAAATGATACTCACGCATCATTTTTATTACTTTGATTGACCGTGTATACTTGCTCCATTTTGTTTGTGTTGCATTCATTTGATTACCATATCAATCATTGTTAACCCAAGAGAAAACTATGTTTTTGGCACTGTTGCCACGGGTTGAGTTTTAAAAGTGCTACATAATAGAGGATAGACTACTATATAATTCTTAGTACAGAACTAACATTAGAGCTTTGTAATTTTTAGCTTATTTTGTATGATTTACCCCCATATGACCAAAACTGACCAGAATGCCTTATTGCTAGTTGAACCAAAAATTGAGCACACCCTAAGGATAAATTTTGTGGCCTTGCAAAATATTAGCAACACCATCAAAGTGAGGAATCAACATCAGAAAATTCTAGCAACATGAGTCAATTAGGCCAGCAACATCACGATTATGGTAGCAATGGACTGCTAGGGCCACAACAAAATTAGAGAGAAGGACTACCAATGATTTTACCACCTTAACCTAACATAAACCCTATGGGAATGCAAGCCTTTCCTATAGGTAATGATCAAAATTGAGCTATTTGAGATTATGCTATGCCAATCTAAGATCATCTTAACCTTACCATAGCCCATCAAGAAATACAAGCCTCTCATTTTGAACTTAAACATGTTATGTTCCACATATTACAGACTATAAGGCAATCTAGTGGTCAACCAACTGAAGACCCTCATCTTCACCTCAGAGCTTTTATGGAAGTTAGTGATACTTTCAAAATAAAAGGATTACAAGAAACCTCCCGAGTACTTAAGTTATTCCCTTATTCCATGAGAGATCATGCTTGGGAGTGGTTGTCTTCACTACCAACTGGTTTAATCACCTCATGGTATGACTTAGTATAAAAATTCATCATGCTTTATTTTATTCCCAACAAAAATTCCAAACATAGACATAGGATTACATCATTTTTTCTAGAAGATGATAAAACACTCCATGATGATTAGAAGAGGTTTAAGAAATTATTGAGGAAATACCCAAACCATGGAATCCCTGACTGGTTGCAAATATAGACCTTCTATCATGGAATGGACCCTCAAATATGAAATTTAGTCGATTCCTCAGCTAATGATGCCTCACCAAGAAAAAACATATGATCAAGCCTATGAGAACATTGAAACCATATCTTATAACAACCAATAGTGGGGTAGAGCTAGAAGCATCCACAAGGTGAAATTAGTAGGAGCATTTGAAGTAGATACCATCACACCCCTGAGAGAAAAGGTATCATCTATGGCCAGCTTATTTAAAAATATTGCTCTCACTATCTCATAGGTAAAAAGAGTCAAAGAACAACCAACCACTTTAGTAGCCTTAGTGTCCTGTGCGTATTGTAGAGAAGGCCGTATGTTGGAGCAATGCCCATCAAATCTAGTGTCACTAAATTATGTTGGAAAATAGGCCAGAAGCTCACAGTAACCATATGGAAATCAGCAAAACCCATCATGGAGACAAAATCCTAACTTTTCATGGTCTAATAAAAATAATGTTCAAAACCTGACCAACAAATACAACCCACAACGTTACTACCAACCTTAACCTCACCATTTGGAGTACTCAAAATTTAACCAACCTCCTTCTCAACACAATAACTCCAACTCATTAGAAAATATATTCAAGGAGTATATGGTAAAAATCAATGCAGAAATTCATGGCAATACAACAACCTTAGGTACATTAGAAACCCAAATGGGACAGCTAGCTACAACCCTAAGGCACTTTGCTCAGTGACAATAAGAACCCAAGAAGAGATGTTAAGGAGCAGTGTAAAGCTATCACTTTAAGATCAAGCAAAGAAATCTAACCCTCCAAATAATAGGTTGAGGTGAAGGAGGAACACCACCCTAATAAATAGGCTTAAAACATGGAATCCACAGATGAGAAATTAATCTATGCACCATCACAGCAATATATCAGCCCTATCAAAAATTCAGAAGGAGAAACTGTTCCATATCTTGAGCCAAAAAAGAACACTATGCCATCATTGACCATCATTCCAAAAACCCTTTACACTAGCACCACAATTCCCTCAATGCCTTAAGTAATAGGAACAAGACGAATCATTTGACAAATTCTTGGAGGTTATACAACAATCACATACCAACATTCCATTAGTAGAAGCACTCCAACAAACTCTAAAAGATGCAAAATTGTTAAAGGAAATCTTTATATGAAAGAGAAGATTGTGTGAATTCAAGATCATTTTAATGACCTAGGGATGTAGTTTGATTTTTCAACGGAAATTACCTAGAAAATTGAAAGACCCTAGCAGTCTCGCCATCCCCTATTCCATTGGAGATAAGTATTATGGTAAGGCTCTTTATGACCTTGTTACTAGTATTAATCTTATGCCTACGTCCATCTTCATAAAGCTAGGCATTGGTGAAGTAAGGCCTACCATTGTCACCTTGCAATTAGCTAATTGATCTTATGTTGACCCTAAAGGAAATATTGAATATGTGTTAGTAAAGGTAGATAGATTCATTTTCCTAGTAGTTTTTATTGTCCTTGAGTATGAAATAGACAAAGAGATTCCTATAATTTTAGGTTGGCCTTTTTTAGCTATTGGTAAGACCCTAATAGATGTGCAGAAAGTAGAACTAACTATGAGGGTTAATGACAGTCAGCTAAACATTAGTGTTTTTAGCTCAATGAAACTATCAAAAGATGACCTAGATGATTGTTCATGAATTAATAGTGTTGATTTAGCTATCTTTGATGAGTTTGATGCAAGTGACCCTGAGGAAGAATCCATGTTGTTTGAGAAAAATCATCTAAGTAGAAGTTACCCTACCTATTATTCCATTGAATAGGATGACAAGTAAGTGGCAGGGTGAAGCTGGGTCAACTATTCAACACCTATGGAACCTTTTTACATGAGTAATAGAGAAGTGCATATAGACATGTCATTAATAGAAGAACCTCACAACATGGAACTCTAACCCCTACCAACTCACTTAAAATACACATATCTAAGTAAGGAAGATGATATGTCAGTTATTATCTCATCTACATTATTTGATTCTTAATAGGAACAATTGGTCAACTTGCTCATAAAGTATGAAAAAGTATTAGGATGGACCATAGTAGATATATAAGGAATTAACCCAACAATGTGGATGCATAAGATTCTACTATAGGACCCCTCAAGTTCATCTATTTAGTAATGAAGTAGGTATTTAAGAAATAAATCATCAAATGGCTAGTTATAGGAATCATTTATCCCATATCTGATAGAAATTGGGTAAGCCCTATCCAATGTGTCCCAAAGAAAGGAATTAATACTATCATTCAAAACTATAAAAATAATTTAATCCTAATAAGGATAGTCATAGGGTGTATTTGCATGGACTATAGGAAACTCAATAAATCCACTCAAAAAGACCATTTCCCCCTCCCCTTTACTGATCAAATGCGTAATAGAATAGTAGGGAACACTTTTTATTATTTCTTAGATGGATACTTAGGTTACAACCAAACAACCATTACACCAAAAGACCAAAATAAAATCACATTCACCTACCCTTATGACATATTTTATTTCTGTCGATGCCCTTTGGCCTGTGTAATGCCCCTGCAATATTTTTGCCACGCATGATGGACATGTTCATAGATATCGTAGTGGAGGTTATTGAAATATTTATGGATGACTTATCTATTCTTGTATATAGCCTTGATGAATTCTAAAAAAATTTAGAAAAAGTGTTGATAAGGTGTGAAGAGACAAATTTAGTCCTCAATTAGGAAAAATATCATTTAATATTTGAAGAGGACATTATTTTAGGACATAGGTTCTTGGATTGGAGATCAACAAAGCTAAAATTGAGGTTATTAAAAAAATTATCCCCTCCTACAACTATCAAAGGTGTGTGAAGTTTCTTAAGACATGTAGGATTTTACCTAATGATTTATTAAGGACTTCTCAAAATTGCTAAACCCCTTTGTCAACTATTAGAATAGGATTTAAAATTTTAGTTTGATGAATGCTATAGGAAAGCATTTGAGTGAATCAAGTTAGCACTTACTAAAGACGTTATTATCATAGGACCTGACTAGAACTTACCCTTTGAGCTTATGCGTGATGAAAGTGACTATCCTATAGGAGCAGTTCTAGAAAATGAAAAGAACAAGGTTTTTCATAACATTTACTATTCTAGTAAAACAACCAATGAGGTCCAATTGAACTACATTGTTATTGGGAAAGAGATACTAATATTAGTAGTTGCATTTGATAAATTTCAATCATATTATTATTAGGATAAACCATTATTATTTTGATAGTGCTCAAATGAGTTGGTGAGAAGATGCGTAAGTAGAGAAGAGGCAATGGACATTTTGGCTGTCTATCATCATGCACCCTATGGAGGTTATTTTAGATGTACATGCACAACAACAAAAGTTCTTTTGAATGGATTATATTAGCCTATTATATTCAAAGTTGCCATAGATGAGGCTTAAAACGGTGAGCAATTCTAACACACTAAAAACATATCACCAAAAAAAGAAAAAGAGAAAAAGAAATGCCTTAAATTGATATATTAGAAGTAGAATTGTTTGATGTTTGGGGTATTTACTTTATGGGCTTATTCCTACCCTCCTTTGGCAACAAATACATTTTGGTAATAGTGGATTACGTGTCCAAATGGATAGAAGCTACTACATTGCCAAGAAATGATGCTAGGGTAATAACCCATTTCCTCTAAAAGAACATTTTCACACGATTTAAGACTCCTAGAGAAATCATTACCAATGGTGGCATTCATGCCTATAATAATTTGTTCAACCAGCTATTGCACATATATGAGATTCATCACAAAGTAGCCATGGCCTATCACATAAATTCTAATGGCCAAGATGAATGTTTTAATAGGGTAATTAAAAAAATTCTGAAGAAAGTAGACAACCCTATTAGAGAAGTTTATTTACTAAGCCATACCACACACTATGGGTATATAGGATAACCTTTAAGACACCATTAGGCATGCCACCTTATAGGATTATGTTTGGAAGGACTTATCATCTACCCATGAAGTTAGAACATAAATCTTATTGGATAATTAAGGCGGTAAATTTTGATCCTTCTATTACAGGAGAGGCACGTAAGCTATAATTGAATGAATTAGAGGAGCTGAGGAATGTATCGTATGAGAGTGCATGGTAATACAAAGAGAAACCAAAATATTTCATGATCAATACATCAAGCATAAAGAACTCTATACTAGAGAGTTGGTGTTTCTCTACAACTCGTGATTCAAATTATTCCCTAGAAAAATATGATCAAGATGGTCCAAACCCCATAAAGTTGTTAAGGCTTACCTATATGGAATCATAGAGCTGAAAGATTAGAAAATTGATGGGATTTTCAAAGTCTATGGCTATAGAGTGAAACCTTAGCAAGAAAAAATTTTCATAGGGAAGTTCAAAAACTTTCCCTATGAAACTCATAGGGTTACTATAGGTTTTTAGGCTGAAGACATTAAAATAAGTTCTCTTAGGAGGAAGCTTAAGTTTTACCCAATTTCTTTTAAAATTTTATTCTTTGTATTTTTAGAATGATTTTTTTTCTGTATGATCCATTTTTTCTATACCCACCTAACCCAAGCAACATAATTCTTCTCTTGCCAAGACACCAAATAGATGACAAAGAGGGGCAGGAAGCATATTACATGTGGCAAACACAGGAGTAGGCAAATAGTCATATCTTTCATCAAATGGCTGCTATTATGAGGTATGTACTTGACACTGTACCTTGCAATACGTTGTTACCCATGCATAGCATTTAAAAATCTATCCTCCCTTTATTTTTGTCCCATCCATTCAACCATTCCTATTCCACCATTTATGCAAGTGCTTATAAATTCTCATTCACTCCCCTCCATCCTTTTAACTATCTTAAGGAATGTCCTATGCAACCTATCTTTACAAGAATTAAAAACTTACTCACCAATTCCTATGAACTACCTAATTCATCCCCCTCTACTAAACCCACTAAAATCACTATTCTTACAAAATTATACAATCCTTTTGGAGAATTCATTCTGATTTCCTCATCTCTAAACCTTTCTACCCCCACAATAAATAGAAGAATCACCATATTAGTGGCTAAAGCCATCGTAAAAAACCCTGAACCCCAAAATAAACCTATATCTTCAAAAAAACTACCATCAATTTCTTCCTTGCTTGATGAATTTTCATCCATTAAGGAAGAGGAGGAAACCCATTCCTCCATTCCTCTGACCAAAAGCCCAAAAAGATCCATCAACTCTTTAACTATTTTTCATTCTAACTAGCCTCAAGAACTCTTCAACTCTCTTTCTACCAGAGAGTTATACTTTGAGCGAGGATTCACACTTCTAAAAATTCCCCCTATTTGGTGAACACAATCAACCAATGCCATTAGGCCAATTTTGTCAGCACCCACCAATATTTTCCCCATTGGTAGTACTCAAAATTTTCTACAACCAATGCCATTAGGCCAATTTTGTCAGCACCCACCAATATTTTCCCCATTGGTAGTACTCAAAATTTTCTACATTCTAGATACAAAATGAAAAACCAAGATGGTTTTTGTGTGAAGGAAGTTGGTATCCTACCTCACTAACACCATAAAAAACCTCTATGGCCTTCCCTATTATAATATCAAAAAATATTCTGAGCTACTGGATAACCTTGCCAATGAGATGGCAACAAATATCCTCTCTGTACTCACTAAGCCAAGAAAAATGTGGAGAGTGACCACGGATGGTACTCATCACTGCTATGAATATACGCTGTGGCATTACGAGGAAGACAATATACACTGGTTGCATCATTTAAGGCCAATTAGAGCTAGTAGCCACCAAGCCGCAAGGCCCTAGTTTCTACCCTTTCTTAGTTGCCTGACTATGTGGTAGGGTAGGGGTTCCCCTCGCACCTAATGATGAGAAAGTTAATAGCCCCTATTTGATCAACAAGGTTATTATCAATTAGTTCTTTTAGTTATAAGAAGCCAAAATGTGACCTCTATCCCTAGAGAGTAACTTTGAGGGTTTGGAGCAACTGCTGTGGGCAGTTACGAAGGACATGGACTTGCTGATGAGAGGGTAATAAAAGGTAATCACTATGGTCACAAAAATTATGAAAACATTGGATTTTATATGATTGTTAGATTCATAGATCAGGGATGTTAAATCGGGGCTATCTTTATTAGTTATACCTTTGGTGGAGGACAAATAGGGTTTCTCGAAAGGGTACGTGGAGGAAGAATTTTTGGGTAAGTTTGCACAATGATAGGATCACTCATGTCCCAAATGTCAAGAAGGAAGGTATGACTCCTTAGTTTATGACCCCATAGATGATGATGTGTTGGAAGTTTTGGAGAAAGGAGAAAGCATGTTGAAAGTTTCTATGTTAGAAGAAGCCAATCCTACATCCAAACCTATGATTGACCCTAAAACACTCCTAGGGTATGTTGTAGTAATAGGATATGTTCTGTTCAGGACTCTTGTTGGTCACCCATCTAGCTATAGTGTTCCTACAATAGGGATAGTCTCAAAGCCTTCCCTATCTAAACCTGTTTGAAGTTGTCGCCATGATGGTATAACCTGTATGTGAAGGCTATTACTCTTTTTTTTCATGGTGGAAGTTATCACTAATCTTTACCACTTTTCCTTTTTCTTTTCTTTATACCAACCCTCCCACTTCAAGAGTGTAGGCACTATTAAGACTTTGTTTGGGGGATGGTATATCTTTACTTGCTTTTATTATGTAATTTCATCTTTAATATAGTAGTAATGTTTTGGCTATTATGCTTCTTCTTCTATCTTGTATTCTTATCTTCATTTTCAAGATAACTACTATGACTAGTTAAGCAAAAAAGGTAGCTCCATTAATCACGTTGCTTATCTAAGTGTTGAAATAACAAATTTTCCCTCACCCTAAAATCTTACACCTATTGTCAAGACCCTTGAATTTGATCATATTGAACATGTGGTGAATCTAATGCCTTGATTGGGAAATAATCATGCTAATTCAATAAGGAATTATGAAATATACTGGTATTTTTGTCAAAAATATTTTTTTGCATAGCATATATTGAAAATTGTTCAAATTTTTAGTGTTTAAGCATCCTATGGAAGGAAGTAAAGATTATCTCCGTAGGGCCTGAAGTTTAGGCAAGTAAAGAATTCTTAGTAGATTGTGTTATCAAGCCTACTAGTAACTATTTTGCATTAATAATAAATAATTTTTGGGGAAACAACCTAAAAAATGAAAGTTTTAGTAACAAGAGTAGAAATGGGAGCTTCAATGACCACAACACTTAATAACCAGGGGTAACTACATGAGAACCATGTGTGCACTTGTGTCAAACTATGTAGCAGGGTGAAAAGTTTGCTCAAACACTTCTAGAATAGGTGTAAGGATAGAGTAACTAGGGGTACTTGTTTGATAACTAGATGTACACTCACATTAAAAGATCCTAATAGCTTGAGGAAGCCCTATTTCTATAAGTGAGTATTTTTTTTAAAATTTTGCTAGCCTCAACCCCTTACTCTATTCTATAAAATAGAAATTCCAACTAATATAGTCTATAATATAATGTTTAGATACACAATTGAATTAAGGAACCTTTAAAGTCTGGTAGGATGAGATAAAGAGAAATCTTAAATTCCCTTACACAAATGCACAATACTGACCCTTTAAGCATATTTCGTATATATGACAAGAATTTCCAATTTTGAGGCCCAAGGATCAATTTTTTATTTCCACATCAAAAATACCTATAGCTATCTCATTATTCCTGTCACAAAGTTTCTCGGAGTGAGCAATAACCTAAGTTTGGGAGAGTTGATATGAGTTGACTTGGCAGACTAAAGGCTCATATGAGGGCACTTTCAGGCATTATTCTTGCTGTATTTGGAAGTCATAGGGTGTGTTCATAAAAAAATTTCCACTCTTTGAACTTTCATATGACTCTCATGAATTTAATTAGAAAAAGGCCTAACTACCCTTTGAAATTAATTTTTTTCTTATACTCTCATGTCAACTTACTAATGTGGATGCCTTTACTTAACTCAGATGCATGCATGTTCAGGTGTAGAATATAGAGAAACCAAGGCATAGTAGAGTAAACCAATAATTACAATCTAGTAGGGCTGCTGAAATACTCCTAAAAGAGTCTATTAGCGACATCACAATTAGCTGCACTATTTAGCCACAAACAATAATGCCCAAATATGTAGATTTGGCTTTATTCATCATAGGACCACTAGAGGTTGCAACCACTAGGAGATTCATCGGTTAACTCATGTCCCAAATTTCATTTCCAATAGCCTCTAAAGACTCGATGGTTTAAAGTAGCAAGCAGGTAGACTGAAGGAGAAAATTGCTTATCAAGAAACGAGAGTAGAAGAGAAAAAATCCTAAGAGAGTAGGGTGCCATCGAGCGATATTGAGTGATAGAGAAGAAGGAGAGTTTAGGATGGATAGGGGTTGGATTACCATGATCCACGCATCCTCTTCACTTCTTCCTTTTCACTATTCACTATTCACTATTGACTTGGCTTGAGAAATTAGAATAAGCTAAATCTCTCTTTTTGGGGTGGATTAATTTTTTATTTTGCCATAGTTTATGACATTATAGTTATGTATGATTTATTTTACATTTTATTTTGTTAAGCAATACTGTGTTGTAGTGTTTTCATTTGGCTTTGACTTGAATTCTGCACTAACCATCTTAGTATTTAGAACTAATAATGGTAAATGGTGATAGGGTTAGACCTAAAAGGTGATGTGACCTTACCATTAATCCCTTAAGCTTGTTGCGTGACATTGCCATGGCCCATGCACCATGATGAAGACTGTGTAAGCGCATAATTCACCTCTTATTGAAGTCTAATGAGTTCAGAAGGATGAAAATCATATGATTTTGATAGGCTATGAATTCTCATAGGTTACTTGTAATGAGTGATAAGTGATTTCCCTCATACAACTCTATCTCTTGAATTCTATTGTCATCTACCTCGTGTTGGTATTGATGAGCTCCTAATTCCCATTTACCTTCATTACATTTTCATTATTATTTTTATAACCCTACCGATATTTTGTAGTATAGTTTAATTCTTCCATATACTAGATTCTATTAATGTGCACTTCACCAGATCATTGAGGGAATGATACTTATTATTGACTTTATTACTTGGATCCACCATGTATAATTACTTGATTGTGTTGTGTTGCATTCATTTCATTACCTTATCAAGCATTATTAACCCAACATGCACTATAAGAATTCAAAGGCCCTGTGCTTTATACCAATGGCAAGGCTGAATAAATGCTATAAGGCCACCTTGACGTAGTTACCTAAATGTGATAAGATAATTAGATGCTAACAAGTAGGCACATGTCATCATGGGTATGTTCATGATTCTTCCCTTCTCATTAACGTGTTATTATACTCGGGTGATTCTCACTCCTTTGTGTAAATTGCGTTCATATCTAGAATAGCTATGATTCCTTTTAATAGGATAGATACTTTAGTTTTACTCCCTTCTATGGATAAATTTCCATATACTAGGCTTTATAGAGATGTGACCTTAGTTATTAAAGAAATTGAGCTTCATGTAGTCCTCATAGTCTTGAACTTTGTGAATATAACATTACCTATAATATGGATATGCTTGAGAGATCAAGCTATGATCAGTTGCACATAACAACATGTGGTTCTTAAGGGACCAAAGGGTGCTTGGGTCTCTTACTATTGATGTAAGATTAGGCCCTCGATAAGGATGGTGTCTACAGTCAGGATTAATACGTTGGTACAGAAAGGGTTCCCACTTTATTTATGAAAAATTCAGGATCTAGGTAATGAGGAGCCATTAATCGATGGCATCCTAGTGAGTGAGATAGGCTTCAAGATAAACCTTCTATTAGGCACAAAGCTTATGTAAAAGATGCCCTATCACTTGACACCTACTGAGATGGCTAAGTTGAGGACTCAGTTAAATTAGTTATTAGAGATGGGGTACATTTGACTGAGTGTATCTTCTTCAGGAGCACTAGTCCTTGTTTTGAGAAATAAGGATGGTGGGTTAGGACTCTACATCGATTACTAAGGATTAAACTAGGTTACAGTAAAAACCGTTATCCTTTACCTCAGTTTGATGACTTTTTTTATTAGCTACAAGGGAATATAGTTTTTTCAAATATGGATCCCAGATCAGGGAGTCATTAGTTGAGGATTTCTAAGAGGGAAATACCAAAGACAACTTTTAGGATGAGGTATGTCCATTATGAGCTCACCGTGATGTCCCTTGGGCTCACAAATGTGCCAGTGGTGTTCATGACTCCCCTAAACTACATATTCTAGCAACACCTTGCTAAGTTTGTTGTGGTATTTGTCAATGATATCTTGATTTACTCCATGATTTGTGAGGAACAAGAGAAAAATCTTAGCTAGACTTTGGTGTTGTTGAGGACAAATCAATTGTACACCAATATATTGTAGTGTGAGTTTTAGCCAGAAAAGGTAGTTTTCCTTGGTCATGTTATCTCAAAGGAGGGTGTGTTGGTGGACTCTTTAAAGATCCGAGCCATATTAGTGTTGTCAGCATATACAAATGTTATGGAGATACATAGTTTTTAGAGATTAGCAGGCTGTTACAGACATTTCATCTAGAAGTTTTTTTAAAATCGCTTGTCTGTTGACGACCTTGATGAAGAAGAAGCCACACTTTCTTTAGAATGAGAAGTGAAATGAGGCTTTAGAGGAGATCAAGAGGAGGTTGAATTTAGCTTCAATTTTTATAGTGCCATCTGGTACAGAGAGATTTGAGGTGTATAGTGAAGCCTCCAAGCTTAGGTAAGGATGTGTGTTAATGCATCATGGGAGGGTAGTGACATATGTTTCTCGTTAATTGATGGAGCATGAGCAAAAATATCTTTGAAACATACCAAAAATTTATAGTTGAAATTTTTTATTTGTGTAGAAAACCATAAATTAAACCCAGGGGATGATATTATCATGATCAGCATAAGATTGACCCCTAGACAATCTTATACTAGCCACAAGGCTAGAGAAATTAAAAGTATTAATGCGAGTAATCAATAAAAATAGTAATAGTTTCAAAATTTTAAAAATAAAACAAAGTGTGCTATCGTTAAAGTTAATAAATAAAATGGAAAGCAAGTACAACAATGCCCACTATGGAGGAAATAAAAAAATAAAAAAATAAATAAAATAACAAGGAAATATATTAAGGATAAGTCTAGATAACATCCTCTCTAACCCCACAAAGTACAACATGCCATCACTCAACCCTACCCAAGGCATCATAGGCATCAAATTCATCATTGGCATCATCTTCTACCTGTACAAACCTAAGAGGGGTCACTACTCATGGAAATGAGTAACACCTATGAAAGGGGTGATCAGTACGTTGCGTACTAAGTAAGGTAACAATATGGCTATGATAGTGCAAATATGAAAAAGGCAGATAATGCATGTAGTAAGTCATTTTAGTTAATCATAATTATTAGCACTTAGTCCATTCATTTCATCTTCACACAACTCTCAATTTATGTCCATGTGAGTACGGGAACCCTACTATTATAGCCGATGGATTAGAAACACCCAGGGTAAGATGATCTTTGTCATTATTATTTGTCGGGGATCCATCTCTAAGACAAAGTGCTCCTAGCCACTATTCTCATGGTGTTCCACTATAAGTGTTTAGTATTTTTCCTATGACTAATTATCATTTAAGGTTTGATTTACTGAGCTCAAGATAATCCACCATTATAACTGATGGATCAGAAACACCAAAGGTAGAATGCACCTAGCCACTAATATTCGTTGGTTGATTGGTCTCCAAGGTAAAATGCACTTAGCCACTATTCTAGCAGGTGGATTGGTTTGGGCCCATCTCATTAGTCTTCCACTTTAAATGATTAGTGTCTTATTTAACAAGTTCTTTCTTATTAGACATGTATGCCCCACTGGACTTCCCATTCTCATCCTTACATCCCAGACTCCCTGAATATCCCTATCTCATATCTTGAGACCTCTATACTCCTTATAAATCCAACACTTCTTTCACCTTCCTTTCCACTTGACTCATCCTCCTTTATAAGAAACCCTCCTAGTCTAAATCCTAACTCCAACCACTCACCGTCAACCCTTTCATATACTCCTCTACTTACAGTTTTCCCACAAACCCAAGTTAAGCCCCCATGCACACTCCTACCAACCCACATGCTATTATTCACCCATGGATTCCAATCACCCAAAGTATTCTTCCCTCACGATGCTTAAACCTTAAACCACCTTTTCCCACGTAAACTTTAGCCCTATGCAAAGGCTAACCACCTCATGCAAGCCTCACACTTTCCATGCAAGATTTACTCCAACCCTTAATTTTTTATTTATTATTATCCCTTTATTTTGTCACCCATGGATCATAAGGTACTTAGGCTTTTCCTCAATTCT
Organism: Tamarix austromongolica; assembly: GCA_039764185.1. NCBI lineage: Eukaryota > Viridiplantae > Streptophyta > Magnoliopsida > Caryophyllales > Tamaricaceae > Tamarix > Tamarix austromongolica. The sequence continues at coordinate 124,861,516 of CM077809.1, forward strand.
CCCTAATCACTCCACCCTTTTTATTTTTTTAGCTCCCCGCAACCTCATTATACCACCTAAGGCCTCTTAGCATGCATGTCATATTATAACAACTATTTATAAGAGCATGTCGTAAAATATAGTTTATATCACCCATATCACACATATCATACACACATACACAAATTATCTTAGCTCCATGCAAATCAAGATGCACTACACACATTTTAGTCCATACTCACATATAGTACATATCACGTATCAAAACACCCATGAACACATAAAACATATAACTTAGCCTTAACCATATCATTACCTATTAAGACACAGGGCTTGGAGCATGAATACTAGGCCTCCTTATGGGAAGGGTTTGGTTCATCTATAAAAATGGAACACTAATATTAACTTTTCTCTTAACCCTTTTCCTTTTTCTTTTATTATTTTCTAGCTGAATATTAGTAAAGAGATTAATGATGATGATGATGATGATGATGATGATAAGGTTAATAATAGAAAATAATTAAAATAAATTATACTTAAATAAAAGCAAGGTTAGTTTACAACCAGAGAGGATGTGACAATCAAGGCGACGACAGCGACATATGGTAGTAGTAGTGGCACAAGGATGTTGGAGGTGGTGGTGATAGAAAATATAGGATTTTGGGATTAAAAAGGGAAGGAAAGTGGTGTTTTGTTGGGTGGTAGGGTTCTTAGGTTAGAGAGGGTTGTGGTGGTGTGCCACGATAGTGGCGTTGGTAGAGGCCAAGACTGGAGAATAGGAAAGGAGGAAAGAGGGATAGAAAAAAGAAAGGGAGGGTATGGGGTGGTATAGAAATAATTTCTAGGCAAAGAGGGAAGTAATATAGGTGGTGGTTGTGGTTGTGGCGGCGGCGCAAGTAGAGGCGGTGATGGTGGCTGAAAGTGGAGAAAGGGAAAGAAGGAGGAATGAGGGAGTGAAAAGGAAAAATAGAGTATGGGAAGGTAGAAGGAGGATTTCTAGGTATAGAGGGAGGTAGTGGAGGTGGTGGTTGTGGCGATGGAGGTAACACAGGGCGGTACAAGGGGTGGTGAAGGGTGCAAAGGCCTACTTGAGCTGCCCACTTAGCACAAGTGGGGAGAGTAGAGGATGGAGAGTTAGAGGTGGGGGAGGGTCATGTTTAGCAGAGGGTGGCGCAAGGAAGAGAGTGGGTGGTAGTTTGGACGGCGGTGGCTGCATCTGAAGGGATGATAGGTGAAGAAGGCAGGGAGTTTCTAAGTAGAAGAAAGAGATAAAAGAAGATGGGTGGGGGAGAGATTTTATAGTCACAAGGGAGGAGAAAAGACAAAGGGTAATAAGGATAAGGGAGTGGGAGGGGAAGGCGGCTGTTGGCCGGCGGTGGCAGGCCAGTGTAGGTTCCCAAGGGGTAGGGTGAGGACTTTGGTAGGATTATAAGGGGTTAGGTGGGGATGCTGGGGTTGTAGGGAGGAGGGGACAAGTGCAAAGTAGTGCTTACTACACACCCTATAGGTTAGGTTGAGGGGAAGGTAAGAGGAGAGGGAGACCCATGGCTATGAAGCATCCATACACGTCATCCAATTGGGGGGGATAAGGTAGAAGATGAGGGCAAAAAGGGAAGAAAAGGAAAAATGAAGGGAGAGAAAAGGAAGAATAGTGAAGGGGAGATCTGGGCTATGTGAGTGGAAAAGAAAAAAAAGGAAGGGGGTTGGGCCACACAAGAAGGAAGGAGAGGAGGAGGGAGGTAGTGCACTGTACCAGACATAACTTAGACTAGTGAGAAGGAAGAAAAAGAAAGAAAAGAAGAAAAAGGAAGAAATAAAAAGAAACGAAAGAAAAAGAAAGAAAAAAGGAAAAGAGAAAAAAGAAAAAGAAAAATGAGGTGGTTAGGGTGTTTGAGATTTTTTTTTGAATTTTTTGGAATGATAAATTAGTAAAAATAAATAATTAATTTTTTCTTATTAATTTAGAAAATATGGTTAAAATTTTCTTAAAATCTATTTTAGTTTAGCTATTTATTCTAACCTCCACTAATTTGATTCCTACATTATTTCCCTCCTTTTTAGCTTTAATTATTGTTATTATAATAAAAATATTTTATTTAAAATGGTATATTTAATTAATCTCACCTATTAATTCCAAAGTTATTATTAATTCCTAAATTAAGGTTTTGGGGTATTACAATCATACTCATGACCTTGAGTTAGCTATGGTGGTTTTCACCTTAAAGATCTAGATAAATTACTTGTATGGAGTGCAGTGTAAGCTCTAAATGGATCATAAGAGCCTCAAGTACGTCTTCACTTAATATGAGCTGAACATGAGATAGAGAAGATAGTTAAAGTTGGTTAAGGACTATGATTTGGAGTTGAGTGACCATGAGGGTAATACCAAGATCGTATCAGATTCTTTTAGTAGGAAAACTTTAAGCTCCTTGGGTTTGTTAATTGTGTCTGACCGGATATAGTAAGATCTTTAGGTGCTAAACATTGAGATCCTTGGGTTTGAGGATCCTATGAGAAGTAGAAGTGCTATCTCGATCACACCAACCATCTTCGAAAAGATTTGAGCTACTCAATAAAGTGATGTCATGTTTGAGTGGATCAAGTAGGCGATCTCAAAGGGCAGAACAGTAGGGTTTCATGCTTTTTAGGATGAAAATACCCATTTTTGAGGAAGGTGGTGCATTACATGGAGTTGTGGGGAGCTTGAGAGGAAGATTCTAAAGAATCGTGATTTATTACCTTATTCAATTCATCCAAGAAAGGATAAATTTTATATGAACTTGAGTTGGATCTATTTGTGGCCTCATATGAAATGAGGGCTAAAAACTTTATAGCAAGGTGCTCTTGATTTATGAGATTAGTTAAGGCTTTGGAGGTCCTTGAGTGGAAATGAGATAGTGTGTTGATGGACTTTGTGGTTTGATTATTTAAGATCTATAGTGGTTTATATATAAGCTAGATGGTAGGTGACCCATTGACTAAGTTAGCGGTATATATACTAATGAAGTCAACTTGGAGTATAGAGCAGATGTTTAGTTGTAATACTCCAAAATTTACAACTAAAAAATTTCATTTAATGAAAATGTTTAGCCGAAAAGAAATAAAAAAATGTAAATTATGAGGATATTATTGGCACACTTAGTACCAAACCGATTCACTTCTACCATTCCAGTATCAAGTACTAAGGCTGATTGGGATAGACATCAAACACGAGTCGATAATTAAATGAGCATTCACAAAATAAATGAGTTGTTAACCATACGAAAAATCAGAGTGCAGTACCCAAAAGAGGTACAACTCAAAAGTACGGTTTTAAATTTCCAAATGACAGAAAACATCATACAATAGAATAAAACTAAATGTAGTGATACAAGAAAGAAAAAAGGAAGATAGACTCCAGCCATGTCACTCTCAACCCCCAGGCTAGGTCCAAGCTCAACTCTCAATCCCGCTTGATGCCTCGTAAGTGTCATAGGCTTCAAAAATAAAGTTGCCGACCTGCAACAAGTCATAAGGGCCTTCTTGAAATGCCCCGAAAATTTCTAATTGTATAAACTACATTTAAAGGATATTTATTCTAAGAATTATTTAAACCAATTATTTTTAAATTGAATTAATTAGGGAAAATCAAGAAGAAATTTATAAGTATTTTTATTAGAAAAAAATTTGGGTATTTTAGCTAATTAAGCATTTTATCTTAAAAATATATTAAATAAATTATTTTATTTAAAATAAGAAGTAGAAAATAGTTTCAAATTAATATTAATTTTATAAATGATTTAATTAGAGAAAATTAGGATGTTTTGCTAATTAAAAAGGAATTTATGGAAAATCTTTTAAAAATCCTAATTTAGCTTAAAAAGGGATTTAAAGATTATTTTATTTAAATATTATTATTTTTAAATATCCTAAATATTCTAATTAATTTAATTGAGCCAACCCACTATTTTTATTTTTCCTTTTTCCCTTTTTTTCCCTTTTCTTTTTCTTTTTCTTTTCCTTCTTCTCCCCGAACTGGGCCAGCCCGGCGGCCCAGTCTTCTTCTTCTTCTTTCTTCTTCGGCCCAACCGCGCCAGGCACCTGTCGCCCCTCTCGAAACGCCGCGTTTCTTCTTTTCTCCAATCAACACGCCTCGTTTTGTTTAATAAATCTTCCTCGTCGCGCCCGGTTCGCCCGTCTTCCTTTCTTTTCTCTTCTTTCTTCTGGACCGCCGGTCCATCCCTTTTCTTCTTCCCCAGCTTCGCACCCCCAGCCCCGATACCGTCAACCGCAGCCTGTAACTCCCAGCCGAAAATGGCGGCGCCGGCTACGAGAACTCTGACCGGCCGAGTCACCTCTCTTTTTCTTCCTCCCGGCTCGCACATTAGCTTGGAATAATCAATTACCCTTAACTCTCGCTCATTCTCTCTCTCTGGCTTCGCGAAAGTTCGACCCCGACCCAAACTAATGCCGGCCGATTTCTGTCACCGGCCACCAAAACCCTAGCAATAAATATCATCCACGCAACCCCCAAAACCCTAATAACCCATCTAAAATCTATATATAGCCTGGTTGTGAATGTTTTTGAAGCTTCTTCCTTCCCGAAACCCTAAGTGAGAATCACCCACCACCGTGACTTCAGACGCATTTTCTGACGCCGATAGCCAACCTCAACGCCACCACAACATTTCAAATTCTTCGTTGCAATTCCCTCTAGCTAACTAAACTATTTTCAACCTTCGATTCTTCTTGCACGGGCCTCCATAACCGTGCAAAGTTTGCTTCTCATCTCGCCAAAATCTTTACTCCGAAACCTTAAACCACCTTCCACCACCACATGCGTCGCTTCTAACACCTTCCAAACCAACCATTAACTCCTACTAATTATCCTCTACAGCCCATATAATTATTTTAATTTTCTTCCTCTCCATCACCCATTTTCCTAATTTTTGGCCCCCTTAGACCCATTTTCCGGCCACCTCCGGGAACCATCGCCGGTGCCACCTTCATCCTCCAACTCAAGGTTTGGGAGTATTCTTGAGTTAGAAAAACTATTATTCTCGAATTTTAGTTATTTAATATAATTAGTACATGTTTGCTATTATTATTAATAATATAATTAATATTATTATTATTAGTGTAATTAATTATTTAATAGTGTAATTATTTCAGGAGGCGTAGAAATCTAAATTTTTAATTAAGCCTCGCAGCTTTTTCCTTTTATTACTATTATTAGAATTTTAACATTATTACTAATATATTATCATTTTTAGCCCTATTTCGTTTTATATTATAAGTATATATATATATATATATATATATATTGTTATTACTACTACTAATACTACTAAATTTGTTATTATTATTACTACTACTACTTATTTATTTTATTATTAGTATTATCTTGGAAAAGGGGCCGAAGCATTTATTTCACCTTATTTTTGAATAATGTCCTTTTTATTGTTATTATTATTAGTACTATTATTATTCTTATTTATATTCTCATTGATATTATTTTAGTATCATTATTATTATTAGGGTAAAGTATTTAACTTTATATTATCAACCTTTATAATATTTCTGTTATTTCTATATCTTTAGCAAAGTTAGAATTTTATTAATGTTATTTGTATTAGTAAGTCGTTATTTGGTCAAAACCTTAAGGAGGCGTGGGAGCGTGCACCAAGACCGGTGTCATTTTAGGTAAGGGGTGCTAAGGCCTTTTATGTGCTTATGTGCACTATGTGCTTCATATGCTATACATTCCATGTTTATGATTATTAATTATGTCATATGTGGTATGACGTGGAGTGAAGTATGTTTTGTATGGAATTTGTATTATTTATGTATGATAATTTGTGTTGTGTCCCTATAAGACATGCATGAGAGGATGTCGATGTGGTTGTGTGAGAGAAAGGATGAAAAAGGAGGATGGGGAAAGAATTTGATTAAACGAAGTGAGTTGACCTAATTTTATGGTTTTATAAGTAATAATCTAATTTATGGTTTTATGTGGAGGAGTATAATTTATGATTTTATGCGGAGAATGTAATTTATGATGTTAATTGGGAGAATTTAATTTATGATTGATTGGGAGAATTAAATTATGGTTTGTTTGGGAGAATTTAGTTTATGATCTTATTTGGGAGAATGTAATTTATAATATTATATGGGAGAATTTAAGTTATGATTTGATTGGGAGAGTTAATTTATAATTTGTTTGGGAGAATTTAGTTTATGATGTTATTTGGGAGAATGTAATTTATAATATTATATGGGAGAATTTAAGTTATGATTTGATTGGGAGAGTTAATTTATAATTTTTTTGGGAGAATCTAATTCATGATGTTATTTGGGAAAATGTAATTTATGATATTATATGGGGGAATCTAATTTATGATTTGCTTGGGGGAATTCAATTTATAGTTTTCCTTGGGAGATTCTAATTTATGATTTTATGTGGAAGAATCTTTATGGTTTGAATTTAGGGTTTGGTATGGAAGAATCTTTATGGTTTGAATTTAGGGTTTGGTATGGGTGAATCTTTAGTTTTGGTTGGATTGAATTTATGGTTTTGTATGACGGAATCTAGGGTTTACCTGGTGGTATTAATGGATGTATGTTGGTATTAGGGTTTGTATGATGATATTAAGGTTTATATGGTGGTAATTATAGTTTTATGGTGGTATTAGGATTTACATGGTGATATTGATGGTTGTATGGTGGTATTAGGGTTTGCATGGTTGAATTTAGGGCTTCACGTGGAATTTTAGGGTTTACATGAAAAAGGTTCGAAGGTTTTCATGGAAAGATTAGTGTTTGCATGGAAGTGAAATTTACGTGTGAAAAGTTGATTTGGGATGTAAGGGAGGAAGTAGAAGAGTTATTTGGGTGTTTGAATGTTTTGGGTGAAAAATAATACGTAAGACATTATAAGGGTATGGAGGTGACTGAATTAGGGTTTGGAGTGATTGACTATGGTTGTGGGGGTCAATTAGGGTATGTGGTGTTTGATTAGGGTCTTTGTGTTATCATGTGTATGTGGTGATAAAGTGTAATTATGATGGTGAAAGCCTTTGAATAAAATATTTAAGACACTAATTACTTAAAGTGGAAGATATTGAGACGGGACCAGCCGATCCACCAGTCAGTAATAGTGGTTAGGGTTTTACCCTATGTGCGACCGATCCACCGGTTAAAATAGTGGTTAGGGTTTTACCCTATTGTGACCGATCCACCGGTAATAATAGTGGTTAGGACATGATGTCCTATTGTGACCGGCCCACCGGTTATAATAGTGGGGGATCCCGATCTCAATAAAAATGAACCAGAGTTTTGCTAAGGGAAATAAAAGATACTAATTACTTACAGTGGAACACCATGCGAGGAGGAACCGAACCGATCCACCGGTTAGGAATAGTAGTTAGGGTTTCTACCCTATTGTGACCGATCCACCGGTAATAATAGTGGTTAGGGCATGATGCTCTATTGTGACCGGCCCACCGGTTATAATAGTGAGGTGTTCCTATGCTCGCATGGATTGATAAAAGGCATGGTGTGAATTGGACTTTGATAAGAGATTAATGAAACGATTAATCCAGTCTACAATCGGGCCTTGTACTCTTACTTGGATGGTCGTAAGCACCTTATGTCATTGTGTTGGTAATTATGCACTTTTATGTTCTGCATGATGTATGTATTTGTGTGTTGGCCTTAGTGATCAAGTCACCTTACTCAGTACTGGACCCGTACTGATACTACCTTGGTTGATGGGTCCTGTGATGATCCACTGATGGTGGGGAGCAGACCTCTTGTGCAGGTTTAAGATCAGAGACTGTTTTGGGGTGGCAGGCATGACTTGAGTGAGTAGGCAATCCGGAATTTGATCCATCGGGTTTTATCTTGTTTAAATGTATTTCTATTTGGAAGTTACAAGTGTTATTTGAAACTTCAAGGGTATTGTAATTAACTCTTAATTTCTCGTACTCTGATTTTGTTGTATGATCTTTTGAATCCTTTTATGAATTGTTAATTTGAATTTAACGTAAATCTTTTCTTTAGCCTTAGCGCTTGGTACTGGAACGGTTTGAGAGAACCGGTCTGGTACTAAGTGTGGCGGTAACATTCCCAGAATTCACAGGTTTTAGGTATTTCTATTTTAATTGCTTCCGCTTTTCAAAAAAAAAAGTAGTGAATTTTGGGGTGTTACACTTATGCTCATGGGAATGAGAAGCACCCATGAAACGGGTGGTCAGTACGCTACATATTGAGTAAGGTAACCGTGCACTAAGGCCAACACATAAGAGCCCATAATACAATCACAACAATATGATAGAATACAATATCTCAAGTAAATAAATGCCAACAACGGTCCGAATAAACTGATTATTTATTCTCTGATTAGTACTCATTCACACATACTTTTTATCGATCCATGCGAGTACAAAAACCCCACCATTATAGCTGGTGGATCGATCACTTATAGCGTAAAATGCACCTGACCACTATTATATGCCTATGGATAGTTCTCCTGGGTAAACACTCCTGGCCACTATTATGCCGGTAGATTGGTCTGGCCCTGACTCTCATGGTGTTCCACTGTAAGTACTTAGTGTCTTTTACGTGTCTTATAAAATTTAGGGTTTAATTTATTTAGCTCGGGATCCCCCATTATTATAGCCACTACATCGGTCACTTATAGGGCAGAACACACCTAACGACTATTATATGCCGATGGATCGGTCTCTAAGGCATTCTAGCACCTAGCTACTATTATGCCAGTGGATCGGTCTTGGCCCGACTCAATAATCTTCAACTTACATGATTAGTATTTTACCGTATCTTATTCGACACATTTTTTTCCCTAGACATGCATTGCTAACTCCAGCTACACTTATCCTCCTAAGAGGGCTTATCCCATATCTTGAGACTTTTGAACCTCTTAACTCGCCTCAACATCCTTCCCGTAATCTACTTACTCACATCGGGAGCCCAACTCCTAAGTGTGTGGGTAGAGGCCCACACCTTATACCCCAAAGTCCAACCACCACCTTACCCTAGGGTTTTCTCCAGAAACTTTAATTTGGGCCTATGTGTCCCATTCTCTCTACCTCACACAACCCAAACTATTTTAACACCCCACACGTCATGACCCTTAGATTCAACTCTTCCTTCATACCTCACTCATCCTCATTTATTCTTATTATTTTCCTATTCTTTTTCCACCTTCCTAAATTAGGGTTTCTTCCCAAACCCTAGCTCGGTCTCCTATGCACCCTTATACTATCCCACGTACTATTTTTCACCCGAAGCTTCTAGTCACCCAAACAACACTTCTATTACCTCCCTCATGCCGCAAGGCATTTTTCCATAGGTAAAGTTTTCCCCCATGCGAACTCTAACCATCCCATGCAAAACCCTCGATAATTTTCATGCAAAACCCTAAAATTCCCATGAAAACCCTAGTTCCTTCCATACAAACCCTAGATTCTCCCACTCTTCTATTTCATTTAAGTCCCCCCTTTATTCACCACTTATGGATCATGGATTATTTAGGTCATTCTTACCTACGTTAGCCAACTTACTTCCCATTGGTTATCTTTCTTTCCCATTTTTCTTTTTCACATCCCCATCCTATATCACCTCATTAAATATCCTAGCATTCATGTCCTAAAGGGCAACATCACATCACGTCACAACTTGCAGCATATCCATGTTATCATACACCAGAAGAAAGCACATGAACATACCTCCTTTCAAGCTGCGCTACACATAAAACAGTTAAGATAATAGCATAAGGTACATGACATATAATTATACGGGATATCTAAGGCATGTAAGACACATAGCACACATGAGGCCTTAGCTAAACCCATACCTAAAACGACGCTGGGCTTGGAGCATGCTCCTATGCCTCCTTAGGTTTTTGACTTGATTCACCTATAAGAAGGAAATACTATTGGGTTAATTGCCCTCTTATCAAAATTACCAACACTTCCTATCTTACCCCTATTATGGCCAACTATTAGGGCTGATAATGATAATAGTACTTTTATAATTAAAAGTAGGGTTATTATTCTCAAAATAATTAATTATGCCACTACTAACCAAAGTAAGTCTTAGTGATATTCATAGTATTAAAAGTAATAGTTTCAATATTACTAATAATAATAATATTATTAGTTTTAGTAGTGATACTAATATCAACGCCAAACTCTAGTAATAATAATAATAGTGATGTAAATAATAAAAAAGCAGTGACCTTAATGATACTTATTTTAATAATGCTACTAGTAGTAATAGTGATACTAATACTAATGATAATAATAATAATAATAATAATAATAATAATAATAATAATAATAATAATAATAATAATAATAATAATAATAATAATGATAATGATGATAATGGTAATGATAATGATAATAATAATAATAATAATAATAATAATAATAATAATGCTAAATTTGTAGCCTTTTAAATAATAATACCAATAGTTAGAAACATTTTTGAAATAAGAGTTATAACATAATAATAATAATAATAATAACACTAATAATAATAAATAATAATAATATTAAGAGTAATACTATTAATATTAAAAATCATTAACACTTATATAAAAAGGTTTAAGAGTTAGGGAAATTAGAATACCACCTAGGCTTGGTGGTGGAGCCAATGGCGGCGCGGCGGCGGAGGAAGAGAGGTGGAAAGATGGGGTATAGGTTAGGGGAGAGGGAAGCAGGGTGATATGGAGGTATAGGGAGGTAGAGTAAGGTCCCCTAGTTGTTTTGGGAGGGGGGTAGAGGTGGGGTTATTAGCGGCGGAATTGGTGGTGGACGGTGGCACGAAAGGCAATGGAAGGTCGAAGTGGCTATTTGGGAAGGTGACTTTGCATGGCTGGGGTGGCTCGTGCAGGGCAAGTCAAGGGAGGAGGGACACTTAGTTTTATGGAGGGTGGTGCAGGGAAGGTTTTGTTGGCTGGCATGGGCGATGGTGATGGCTAACACTGGAGAAATAGTAGTCTGTTTGGGCGGTGGCGCGAGGTTAGGTTTTTTGGGCTACAAAATTGAAACCCGATTATGGCTACCTCTAGGGGTATATATAGGTCGATTGGAAGGGAAAACAAAAGAGGGGAGCGGTAAAATAGGGGGCAAGGGGCATGGGTGCACCGACCGGCGAGGGTAGGTTGGCGTAGGTCTACCTTTATAGGCCATTTTCGACGGGAATAGGGGATGAAACATGCAGGAGAGAGAATGGCTGGCTAGGTTGAAATGACATGAAAGATGGCGGGGAAGATAGGGGAGGAATGGCAGGTCAAACGGTGTGATTGGCGGCAGAAATTTCGGCGCTGATCGGGGAAGTTGCAAGTGGCGTGAGGAAGAAGAAGAAGAAGAAGAAGGGGGCTAAACCAGTAGTCAAGGAGAAAAGAAGAAAGAATGGAAAAAAAAGAAGCCAGACCGGCCGGGAAAAAAGAAGGGGTGACGCGGGCTTGGGCCGCGCAAGAGGAAGGGGAAAAACTAGGCCGAATGTGGGTTGGCCTAGGTTGGGGGAACAGAGGAAAAGAAAGGAAGAAGGAAGAGAATAAAAAGGAAAGAAAAGGAGGAAGAGAGGGAAAAAATAAAAAAAAAGAAAAAGGAAAAAGAAAGGAAAAAGGTGGGTCACGGTTAATTAACATATTTTGGGTATTTTGGGATATTTAAAAATATTAATATTAAAATAATAATTAAATTCTCTTTTTAGGTTAATGTAGGAATTTTGAAAGATTTTTCCTAAATTCTATTTTAATTAGCAAAATACTCAAGTTTTTCCTAATTAAATTATTTATTAAATTCTCCTAGATTTGCCTTAATTAATTCCCTCTTATTTTAATAAAAATAATTTATTTAATTAGTTTCCCTAATAAATTCTTATTTTCCCATACTTTTCTAAATTAGGGTTGTGTTGTATTTCATCACTACCTCCTTAAAGAAAGACTTCGTCCCCGAAGTTATTTGCAATTTCCTAGGGTTAAGGCTAAAGCATCATAATCGGATAAGGACACCACTCTTACACTAATAATTACCTCAACTACCCCCTTAAAGAGAAAGTTACTAAGAGTGGTCGTATCTACAACAAAGAGTTCCAGGTACACTTCACACATGTCCTCACAGTTTCCCAGGTAGCTTCTTCGATTCAATGCCGACTCCATAAGATCTTAATGAGGGGAACTGCACTTGAGTGGGTCTTTTGCAGCTTGGTATTGAGGATCCGCACTGGTCTCTCTTCATAAGCTAATGAGTTGTCCAGTTCTATCTCATCTGGCCGGATTACGTGGGAAGGATCAGCAACGTACTTCTACAGCTGTGAAATGTGGAATACATTGTGAACTCGAGCCAACTTTGGAGGAAGAGCCTAATGATAAGCAACCTCTCCTATATACTCCAGGATCTCAAAGGGGCCGATGTACCTCGGGCTTATCTTACCCTTTTTGCCAAACCTCTGAATGCCCTTTGTGGGGGAGACCCTCAACAATACCTTTTCTCCAGGCTCAAAGTCACTATCCCCGCGCCTCCGATCAGCATAACTCTTTTGCCTGATCTTGATTACTCTCATCTGGTCCTAAATTTGTGGGACCTGCTTGGTGATTTCATCGATCATCTCAGGCCCCAATACCACTTTCTCGCTGATACCATTCTAGCACAAGGGAGTTTGACATTTCTGCCTGTACAAAGCTTCAAAGGGAGCCATCCCAATACTAGCGTGGTAGCTGTTGTTATATGAGAACTCTATCAAATGAAGGTGCTCCTCCCAAAATCCCTGAAAATCCAACTCTTAGCATATCCTTTAGGGTCTGTATAGCCCGCTCTATCTGCCTATTTGTGGCGGGTGGAAATCTGTGCTTATCTTCAACTTTGTTCCCAAGGCCTCCTACAACTTTCCTCAACAGTGAGAGAGGAACCTTGAATCCCTATATGATATGATGTCCCTTGGAACCCCATGATGACTGATCATATAATTTATATAAGCACCCACGAACTGACCCATACTCTAGGTGGACGTCATCGGAATAAACATGGCCAACTTTGTCAATCTGTCCACAATAACCCAAATGGTGTCACAGCTGCTCCGAGTTCTTGGTAAACCGCTGACGAAATCCATGGCGATCAAGTCCCATTTACACCTTGGAACTTCCAAAGGATAAAGTACCATTGCTGGTCTTTTGTGCTCAATCTTGACCTTTTGACACACTAGACACTAGGACACAAACTCTACCACTTCCCACTTCATGCGAGGCCACTAATATATCCTTTTGAGGTCTTTGTATAACTTAGACCCTCCCGGGTGGACTAAGTAAGGAGTTTGATGTCCTTCTTCCATAATACAACACTTTAATTCTGGATAACTCCGCGGTACACACCAGTGACCCTTGAACCGAAGGCTTCCATCCTCATGAATTCTGAACCCTTCTGCTCGGCCTTCCTACATCTTCCGTTAGATCCTCTCAAGCTTGACATCTCCGATCTGATTGGCTTGGATCTCCTTGAATATGGTGGGAGTGAGTGTTAGGGAGCTCATGCGGGCCTCAAGGTCCCCTTGATGAATCATCTAAATCTCCAAGCCCGACAACTCCCTTACCATTCGGTTAGTGACCGCATGACATAGTATAGAATGTGAGGTCTTCCTACTCAAGGCGTCTACAATTACGTTAGCCTTACCCTCATGGTAGGTTAACTCTATATCATAGTCCTTGACAAGATCCAACCACCTCCTTTGCCTCATGTTGAGTTCCTTTTGAGTGAAGATGTACTTGAGGCTCTTGTGGTCTGTAAAGAATCTGCATTTTGCTCCATACAGGTAGTGCCTCCAAATATTCAAAGCAAATACCATAGCAACCAACTCTAGGTTGTGGGTAGTATAATTCTGTTCATGCCGCTTCAACTATCAGGATGCATATGCAACCACTCTATCTTTCTGCATCACCACACATCCCATCCCGTGCTTGGATGCATCACTATAAACTTCAAACCCATCAGTACCCTCTGGTAAGGTCAACACAGGTGCAGTGGTCAACCGTCTTTTTAGCTCTTGGAATGCTTTTTTGCAAGTCTCATCCCAGTGGAACTTTGTAGTCTTCTTGAGGTTGGTTAATGGTCGAGCAATCCGAGAGAAGTTCTGCACGAACCTTTTGTAATACCCGGCTAATACCAGAAAACTCCAAACCTCTATTATCTTTGTAGGAGGCTTCCACTTTATGATGACCATGATCTTAGAGAACACTGTGGCACCCTTAAACTGGTCAAAAATGTTATCTATCCTCAGAGTGGGTACCGGTTCTTCACTGTGAGCTGGTTCAATCCTCGGTAGTCGATGCAAAGGCAGAGACTACCATCCTTCTTTTTAACGAACAAGACCAGTGCTCCCCAAGGTGACACACTCTGTCAAATGTACCCTTGCTCCAACAACTCTTCTAGCTGGGCCTTTAACTCCTTCAATTCAATTGGTGCCATCAGATAGGGTGCCTTTGTGACGAGCTCAACTCCTGGCACCAACTCGAGCTTAAAATCAATTTCTCGAACTGGGTGCATGCCGGGTATCTTCTCTAAAAACACATCTGGGAGCTCCTTGACTACCAGGATGCTATCTAGATTAACCAGGTCCTTTTTTAGCTCCTGTACACTGCATAAGTATAGGGGATACCCTTTATAGATAAAGGAGTACACATAGTTACTGCCGATACCACCTTGGTAGCGGGCTTAGGCTGGGTCTTCCTATACAAAACCCTAGTTCCCTTTGGGCCTCGCAAGATCACGTGCTCCTAAGTGTAGTAAATGATAGTCTTATATTTCCCCAGCATTTCCATACCCATAATCATGTTGAAATCCTTTTATTCCATCCCGACCAGCTCCACTAGGAAATCTAACCCACTTATGACTAAGGCCACATCAGAAAACAACTGACTACACTCAACCTTATCACCAAAGGGAAGCATCACATATAGTTCTATTATAGCAGCAGGTGACAGTCTAGCCTTAGCAATAGAAGCAGATGAAATAAAGGATAAGGTAGCTCCCAAATAAAACAGAACATGCACCGGTAGAGAGCGGATGGTGAACATACCAATGATGATGTCTAGTTGGCGGTTAGCCTCCACCTGACTAATCACATTCAGGTGCCCACCTAACTGGACTCCCTTCTAAGAAAAAGGTCTGGGTCCTTGAGGCCTTCCCTAGACCTCTCTAACTATGGCACTGGCTGGGGCGGGTGCTCGCTGGTAGTGCTGCGGGGGTATGGTCTGGAGGTACTACTGATAAGTCTACTGCTAGGGCACTAAGGCTCCCCACTATGGTGCCTAACAAGGCTGATATTGTTCAACACACAACCGCCTCCAATACTCGATCTCTCTATGGCCCAAATTTCCATAATTCACGCAAGTCACCAACCTACCTCCACAATTCATTCTTGGGTGGTTCCGACCACACTGTCTGCATGAGTTTCTTCTCAAGGGTCTCAGGCCTCTATTGTGATATCTCAGTGAGGGTCTCATTGGTCCTCCTGACCCTGGCTGGGTCCTACCCCCAGAACTCTGGCCCTCAGATTTCCTCTTCCCGAGGATGGTGGCCTGCTCTTGGACTAGGGTGGAGGCGAGGTAAGCGTGCTCGTATAGTGTAGAGAGATTAGTAAATGACACTACACCCATCATCCTATGGATGCTGAAGTTCAACCCCTGCTCAAAATGATACACCACTGTGGACATGTTGGTAGCGATCCCAGGGGAAAAACGTAGTAGCTCGGTGAAGCGGGCATAATACTATCGTACTGTCATTAACCCTTGGGAGAGCTGCATAAAATCCCGGAGCTTGTCCCTCTTTAGGCTCTTGAGGTAGAATCTAGAACAAAGAGCAATCTTGAATACCTCCCAATTAACTAAGGGACCGACCTGAGCACGGTGCTCTACTCACCAGGCGTTTGCCATGCCTCTGAAGAAAAAGGCAGCTATACTAGGTTTCCAAGCCGGGGGGCAGTCCACCGCCTCAAAAGTGCGATCTATATCTCGGATCCACCCTTTGAGGATCATGGGGTCCTCCTCATCTGAGTACATCGGAGGGTGGTGCCCAGTAACCCTCTAAAGCCAATCTTCATTAGCGCCCTCTGAGTGGTGGAGGTGAGAGGTCGGCACTAAGGGCTAGCGCTAAACAAATTCCATGAAAGGCTCGAAGGCCTCCTCCAAATTCCCTATTCGACCATTCATTTCCATTGGAAGCTGCAACCGAAAAGATGAGGTTAGAAGCGAACCCATTGGTTTGTAGTAATCATATCACACTGTTCCCCCCTTTTGGGAAAACCCCTAATCTACCCTTATGTTCCTCACCGTGGCCCAGACTCAGAATCGTTAAAAATAGAAGGGTTTCATTAAGGTATGAAAACACTTCAAATCAGGTAAAACTTTGTAAATTAAATTCTTCTTTGAAAAGAAACTGGCGTGGTTTTGAGGACCAACGCTTTGATACCAACTTGTAATACCCCAAAATTTACAACTAAAAAATTTCGTTTAATGGAAAGGTTTAGCTGAAGAAAAATAATAAAATGTAAATTATGAGGATATTACCGCCACACTTAGTACCAGACTGGTTCACTTCTATCATTCCAGTACGAAGTGCTAAGGCTGATTGGGATAGACATCAAACAAGAGTCGATAATTAAAATGATCATTCACAAAAGAAATGAGTTGATAACCATACAGAAAATTAGAGTGCGGTAACCAAAAGAGGTACAACCCAAAAGTACAGTTTTAAAGTTCCAAATGATAGAAAACATAATACAACAAAATAAAATTAAATGTAACGATACAGGAAAGACAAAACAGAAGATAAAATCCAACCATGTCACCCTCAAACCCCAGGCTAGGTCCAGGCTCAACTCTCAGTCGTGCCAGATGCCTCGTAAGGGTCATAGGCATCGAAAATAGAATCACCGGCCTGCAACAAGTCAGAAGGGCCTTTTGCTCGTGGGAATGAGCAACACCCATGAAGTGGGTGGTTAGTACGCTACGTACTAGGTAAGGTAACTATGCACTAAGGCCAACACATAGGAGCACATAATACAATCACAAAAATATGATAGCATACAACATCTTAGGTAAATAAAGGCCAACAATGGTCCGGATAAATTGATTATTTATTCTCTGAATAGTACTCATTTCACACCATACTTTTTATCGATCCATGGGAGTATGGGAACCCCACTATTATAGCCTGTGGATTGGTCACTTACAGGGAAAAACACACCTAACCACTATTATATGCCGGTGGATTGGTCTCCAGGGCAAACACTCCTGGCCACTATTATGCCGGTGGATCGGTGTGGCCTCGACTCTCATGGTGTTCCACTCTAAGTACTTTGTATCTTTTACGTATTTTATAAAACTTAGGGTTTGGTTTATTGAGCTCGGGATCCCCCATTATTATAGCTGGTGGATCGGTCACTTATAGGGCATAACGCACCTTTCGACTATTATATGCCAATGGATCGGTCTCCAGGGCACCTCAACACCTGGTCACTATTATGCTGGTGGATCGGTCTGAGCTCGGCTCAATAATCTTCCACTTTACCTGATTAGTGTTTTATCGTATCTTATTTGAAAGATTTCGCCCTAGACATGCATGGCTAACTCTAGCTACACTTATCCTCCTAAGAGGGCCCGTCCCATATCTTGAGAATTCTACACCTCCTAACTCGCCCCGACATCCTTCCCGTAATCCACTTACTCACATCAGGAGCCCAACTCCTAAGTGTGTGGGTCAAGTCCCACACCTTATACCATAAAGTCCACTCACCGCCTTACCCTAGGGTTTTCTCTAGAAACCCTAATTTGGGCCTGTGTGGCCCATCCTCTCTACCTCACACAACCCAAAATATTTTAACACCCCACACGTCACGCCCCTAAGATTCAACTCTCCCTTCATACCTCACTCATCCTCATTTATTCTTATTATTTTCCTATTCTTTTTCCACCTTCTCAAATTAGGGTTTCTTCCCAACCCCTAGCTTGGTCTCCTATACACCCATATTGTAGTACCCCAATTTGAGCGGAGTGTTATAAGGATTGATTCGGATACTTATATCAACATGGTATACCATCCTATTGGTGATTCCATCCTAAGAACTCTACAGTTAAGCGTGCTGGCCGTGGAGCAATTTTAGGATGTGTGACCCTCCTGGTAGTTTTAAAATTTTCTAAAAATTTGTCTCGGAAAGTGCGTGAGTGAGGACAAAGCGCACTGAAAGGACTTATGTTGATCTATGGGGCCAGCCGAGCAATCTGAAAGCACTTCAAGGTAGCCCCCGCGTGGTCGTATCAACTCGGGGTGTTACAAATGGTATCAGAGAGAAACTGCGACCGTGAGCTAAACTTGGATGAGCTAGTTAGCCACCTAGCGGGATGATTCTTGGGATGAACTGTATTGAGACAGTCATTGGTTGAGGTGCAACGAGGACGTTGCGTTCTTTGAGTGGGGGTGAATGTAAAACCCCAATTTGAGCGGAGTGTTATAAGGATTGATTCGGATACTTATATCAACATGGTATACCATCCTTTTGGTGATTCCATCCTAAGAACTCCACAATTAAGCGTGCTGGCCGTGGTGTAATTTTAGGATGGGTGACCTTCTGGGAAGTTCTAAAAATTTCTTGGAAAGTGCGTGAGTGAGGACAAAGCGCACTGAAAGGACTCGTGTTGATATATGGGGCCAGCCGATCAATCCGAAAGCACTTCAAGGTAGCCCCCACGTTGTCGTATCAACTCAGGGTGTTACACATATACTATCCCACGTACTATTTTTCACCCAAAGCCTCCAGTCACCCAAAAAACACTTTTATTGCCTCTCTCATGCCCCAAGGAAAATTTCCATAGGTAATGTTTGCCCCCATGCAGACTCTAACTTGCCCATGCAAAACCCTCGATACTTTTCATGCAAAACCCTAAAATTCCCATGCAAACCCTAGTTCCTCCCATACAACCCGTAGATTCTCCCACTATTTTATTTCATTTAAGTCCCCCCTTTATTTACCACACATGGATCATGGATTATTTAGGTCATTCTTACCTACATTAGCTAACTTACTTCCCATTAGTTATCTTTCTTTCCCTTTTTTCTTTTTCATGCCCCCATCCCATATCACCTCATTAAATATCCTAGCATGCATGTCCTAAAGGGCCACATCACATCACGTCACAACTTGCGGCATATCCATGTTAGCATACACCAGAAGAAAGCACATGAACATACCTCCGTTTCAAGCTGCGCTACACATAAAACAGTTAAGACAATAGCACAAGGTAAATGCCATATAATTATATGGGATATCCAAGGCATGTAAGACACATAGCACACATGAGGCCTTAGCTACACCCTTGCCTAAAACGATGCTGGGCTTGGAGCATGCTCCTATGCCTCCTTAGGTTTTTGACTTGATTCACCTATAAGAAGGAAATACTATTGGGCTAATCTCCCTCTTCCAAAATTACCAACCCTTCCTCTCTTACCCCTATTATGGCCTACTATTAGGGCTAATAATGATAATAGTACTTTTATAATTAAAAGTAGGGTTATTATTCTCAAAATATTTAGTTATGCCACTACTAACCAAAGTAAGTCTTAGTGATATTCATAGTATTAAAAGTAATAGTTTTAATATTACTAATAATAATATTATTATTAGTTTTAGTAGTAATACTAATATAGACCCCAAACTCTAGTAATAATAATAATAGTGATGTAAATAATAAAAAAGTAGTGACCATAATGATACTTATATTAATAATTCTAGTAGTAGTAATAATGATACTAATGATATTAATAATAATAATATTAGTAGTAGTAATAATAATAATAGTTTCAATCTTGAGAATAATGCTAATAAGGTTCTAGAAATTATAATATTTGTAGCCTTGGTGATAATATGGTCAAGTATAATAATAATAATAATAATATAATAATAATAATAATAATAATAATAATAATAATAATAATAATAATAATAATAATAATAATAATAATAATAATAATAAAGTTGTATCCTTTTAAATACTAATACCATTAGTTAGAAACATTTTTGAAGATGGGGTATAGGCTAGGGGAGAAGGAAGTAGGGGAGATGGAGGTATGGGGAGGTAGAGTAAGGTCCCCTAGTTGTTTTTCGAGGGGGAGGGCGTAGAGGTGGGGTTATTAGTAGCAAAATTGGAGGCGGATGGTGGCACGAAGGGTGGTGGAAGGTTGAAGCGGTTGTTTGGGAGGTGAATTTGCACGGCCGAGGTGGCTCGTGCAGGGCAAGTCATGGGAGGAGGGAGACTCAGTTCTGTGGAGGGTGGTGTAGGGAAGATTTTGGTGGCCGGCGTGGGTGATGGTGATGGCTGACGCTGGAGAAATGGCAGTCTGTTTGGGCGGTAGCACAAGGTCAGGTTTTTGGGCTACAAAATTGAAACTTGATTATGGCTGCTTTCAGGGGTGTATATAGGTCGATTGGAAGGGAAAATAGGAGGCAAGGGGTATGGGTGCACCGGCCGACGAGGGTAGGCTGGTGTAAGTCTACACTTGTAGGCCATTTTTGATGGGAAGAGGGGATGGCACACGCAGGAGAGGGAATGGCCGGCTAGGTTGAAATGAAAGGAAAGACAATAAAGAAGAGAGGGGAGGAATGGATGGTCAAATGGCATGATTGGTCACGTAAATTTCGGTGCCAATCGGGGAAGTTGCAGGCGGCATGAGGAAGAAGAAGAAGAACAAGGGGGCTGGACTAGCGGTTGAGGAGAAAAGAAGAAAGAAAGGACAAAAAAAGATGCCAGATTGGATGGGAAGAAAGAAGGGGCGATGCAGGTCTGGGTCATGCAGGAGGAAGGGGAAAAACTAGGCCGAAGGTGGGCTGGCCCAGGTTGGGGGGAAAAGGAGGAAAAGAGAGGAAGAAGGAAGAGAAGAAAAAGGAAAGAAAAGGAAGAAGAGAGGGAAAAAAGAAAAAAAGAAAAAGGAAAAAGAAAGGAAAAAGGTGGGTTGGGGTTCATTAACATATTTTGGGTATTTTGGGATATTTAAAAATATTAATATTAAAATAATAATTAAATTCTCTTTTTAGGTTAATTTAGGGATTTTGAAAGATTTTTCCTAAATTTTATTTTAATTAACAAAATACTCAAAATTTTCATAATAAAATTATTTATTAATTTCTCTAAGATTTGCCTTAATTAATTCTCTCTTATTTTAATAAAAATAATTTAATTAATTAATTTCCTTAATAAATCTTTATTTTGCCATTATTTCTTAAATTAGGGTGTTGGGGTGTTTCACTAGTGCTTGTAGGAAGCATGTGGTGCGGTACCATAGGGTACCCAAAGACATTATGTTGGATTGAGATTCCAGTTCTTATCGCATTTCTAGGAAAAGTTACAAGTAGCTTTCAGGATATAGCTAAAGATGAGAATTCCTTTGCATCTGGCTACTGATGGCTAGTCTAAGCCCACTATTCATACGTTGCAAGATACGCTTCAGGCATGTGTAATCTAGTTTCAAGGTAGTAGGGACAATTATTTGGACTTGATCAAATTCTCCTACAACAATAGTCATTATGTGAGCATAGTGATATTACTATTTGAGGCACTCTATGGATAGAATTTTTGTAATCCTTTGTTGTGGAACAACTCAAGTGAGATAGTTAGGTTAGAACTAGAGATGGTAAAGAACTTGCAAATGTAGGTGATAGGGAGTGAATTAAATAAGAAATGGGGTGTATAGGAGGAAAGTTGAAATTCCCAACTAGGGGAGAAGAAAGTCTGAATTATATTGAGTGTGAGCAACCCAAAGTATAAAAGATCACAAGTTGAGGTAAGGGAGGTAAGGTGTGACAAGAAAAAGACATGTCAAAGCTTTGGTTGGTCTTAGGAGTGGTGTAGAAAGTCAAATATGTAGCCATGGTTGGCAGAAGAGAGTGGGAAGAGAAGGTGAGTTATGCTTGAAAAATTACTTTTAGAGAAATTTAGCTATCTAAAAATCATAGAGTGATCTAAACAATGTAAAAATAATCTCAAAGAACCAAATTATGCTTATTATCACAAAAAATTATAGTTATAATTTTTCATAAACATTATATACTGATTTAAATTAAAATAAGAAAGATATAAAATTTCCTTAGCTCCATTGCATGAAAACAAGATCTTCACAAGTGGGATAAACTTTGACCACGTCTCATGAGTCTTAGTGTTAAGGATCTTCAAAGGTTGCTCCTCATAAGATAATGTATCATTGAGATCAAGTACACATGCTTGAAGCATATCCTCCAAAGTCTAAATAGTGCTCTTAGTCTGACCATTTGTACCTAGATAAGAAATGCTCATCTTCAGCTGTATCTCAAAATCTTCCTGCAGCTTTTAATAGAAGTGCGATAGGAATCTAGAATCTCTCTCTAACATGAAGTAATTGGGTACCCCATAGTATTATACCACATGCTTTCTATATGCATCGATCATTTGCTCCATACTCTAGGTCAACTTCATTAGTATGAATACTACCGATTTGGTCAACCAATCAGTTATAACCCAAATATAATCCAAAAAAATTATAGGTCCTTGGTAATCCAACCACGAAGTCCATTGACCTATATCCCACTTCCACTTGAGAACCCATAACACCCCCAAAATTCATAGTTAAAAATTTTCGTTGATGCCAAAAACCATATGCTAAATTAGGGGGTGCTACTGTTGTGATCGGCACGAGACTAACCCGTGACTAATCTTATAGCAACCACAAGGCTAGAAAATTTAAAGGCATGAATTCAAGTCGTAAGTAAAACCATAATAGTTCCAATATTTTATAGATGAAACAAAGCGCATAAATGTAGTAGATGATACAAAAATAAAAGAGAGTACAATACCACCCCTATGGGGGAAATAAAATAATAAATGTAGCGATATAAAAATAGGTGAAGACAAGTCCACACAAAACCCTCTTGGTCCCCAAGACAAGTACAAAAAGCCATCACTCAGCCCCACCCATAGCATCATATGCGTCAAAGTTATCACAGGCCTCATATCAAACCTACACAAACTCATGACAAGCTGTTGCTTGTGGAAATGAGTAGCACCCATGAAAGGGATGATCAGTATTCTATGTACTGAGTAAGGTAGCCATATGACTAAGACCATGCAAGTGCAAATAGGCAAATGATGCATACAGTACTTCATTAAGGTCCACATCATTATTAAGACATAGACCATTATTTTGGTCTTTACACATTTTTCGAATTATATCCATGTGAGTACGAGAGCCCCACTATTATGGATAGTGGACATAAAATGATACTCCATGGCAAAACATGCACTAAAAAGTACTCCAGAACAAAGCACACCTGACCACTATTATAGCCGATAGACCTAATATTATCCCAACCTAGCCCTAACTTATGCGGTGTTGCACTTCTTCTTAGGTTTTAGGATGATTAGTAGTTTCCAAACCAATTTTCTTAACCATTGCCTCACTATCCACGTTAGTACATGAACCACTATCAATTATAAGTCTACAAACCATATCACCTATTTTACACTTAGTTTTAAAAATCTTTTTTCTTTGAGTAGGTGTAATACTAGGTTGTATTTGCAACTCTTTGAATTAAAAAGCAGGGGTCTCCTTCTTCTTCTTCTTCTTCCATAGTTAATGTTTCATTAGGAGATTCAACTTCTAATTCATCATCATCACTACATGGTTCCATGTTTTCTATTTCATGTAAGGTTAAGGCTCTTTGGTTAGGACAATCTCTAGCAAAATTTCCATATCCTTTACATTTACAAAATTGTTCATTAGCCATTTCAACCACCTTATTTTTACCTTTATCATCTTTTTCATTCTTTTTATCATATGAAAATGTTGATTTAGGTGCAAAGGTGTTAGAATAGGGTTTAGTCAAAGTAGAAGCATTAGACTTTACATAGGCTTTTGTTGTCTTGGTTTGTATCTCAATTTTCATAGCCAATTTTATCAAGTCATCAAGAGTGTCATAATAGTACATATCAACCTTGTCTCTTATTAAGTTATTCAAGCCACCTAAGTATCTAGCACATTTTTGTTCTTTTCTTTCATGAACATCGCAAATAAGGGCTAGTCTTTCAAACTCTCTAGTGTACTCTTCTACACTAAATAAGCCTTGCCTTAGAGTAGTCATTTTAACATACATATCTTGTTCATACTCTCTAGGCACAAATTTCTTTTTTAAGTGCTTTTTAATTTTCTCCCAAGATTTGATTTTAGACTTCTCTTCTCTTTCTCTAGTTCGCTTTAAGTTATCATACCAAATTCGAGCAAACTTTTTAGAATTTAGAGTAGCTAATTTGCACTTTCTCTCATCATCATATTCTCTAAATTCAAAAATAAACTCAATCTCATGCAACTAATCAAAAAATGAATCCACATTCAAATCACCATAAAATTCAGGAAGGTCAAGTTTAATACCTTGATCTTCATGGTGTAGATTTCTTACATGGAATGTAGGTGCTCTTCTTTGGTTGCTTGAGCCAAAAGAATTTGCCTCCTCTTCCCCATCTTCAAGATGAGAAATATTGAAATTTCCACGTCCATTCTTGGCATGGTAAATCGGCTTCATTCTCCCCTCTACACTATCATGTGTGGTTTTCATTCGAGGTTGCCATGATTTACACTTGTCTTGATCGGCCAACTTTGCTTCTACACTTTGGAGTTGATGTTGTAGTGTTTTTTGAGTCTGTAGTTGGGCATCCATGTGTGTGGTGAGGCTTTTGATGGACTCAACCAGGGCACGCACCTCTTCACTAGCCATGGTGAAGGTTGACACACAACCTTTCTTGATGCACACAATATATCTTCCACAAATGTAGGTGCTTGATTTGTTTTGCCTATAACCAAACAAAGCACAAACCAATTTATAATTCTAAAGAAAATATCAAAAACTACCGGCAGTCTTTACCTAGGCACAAAGGAGATCTTTTAGCCCCAAGAATAGGTACTGCACGCAGGTACACACAAACAATGAAAGATTAGTAATAATAGGTGTGAAAATGATTCACATAAAATCATAGAACATGTTTCTGTGTTGTCAATAAAATTTTGTCTTCTAGTGGGATTTTCGTGTTGAAGTCCGCATAGAAAATGTAGAGGAGATCCAGAAGTAGGTTATGGACTAATTTCTTGAGAGAAATTGATGAAAAATGAATCAAATATTGGGCCTGCAAGTTCCAAGTCAATCTCGGGCTTCACATAAAATCATAGAACATGTTTATGTATTTTCAACAAACACTTGTCTTCCAGTGGGAGATTCATGTTGAAGTCTTCATAGTAAATGTAGAGGAGATCTAGAGTTAGATGATATACTAATTTATTGAGAGAAATTGATGAGAAATTAATCGAATACATGGCCTACCAGTTTCAGGTCTGTTTCGGGCGATTGATAACTGTCCAGGAATGTCGAACACTTTGAGGCTTCTTTGCTTGCTTGCACGAAGAGAACTTGAAGGGGGTTGTTGCAAAATTTATCACACACTAATATAGAGTAGAATAAAATAGAAATAAAGTGCTGGAGAGACACACACGGTCTTTGCAAACAGACGAACCAAACAGGTGTTGCTAAAATTTGAACTCTGTTGGTATTTTATGTGGAAAGTTGAGCGAAAATGCAACAAGATCCTTGCAAGATTGCACAAAATTCGAGAAATAAATTTAAGAACAATTAAAGAATTTAATCAAGAATCAAGAATAAAAATAAATGGTGGAGTAGCCGTGGAGTTCTTGGTGAAAGAACACAACACGATTTCAAGTCGGCAGAAATCACTGGTTGTATAAGCTTCAAACAAATGAAGCTTTGATACCAAAAATGATGTGGATTTTATCAAATTAAGGGAATGTTGGATAGAAATTTGTAGTAGAAGTTGTTTCCCATGATCTAATGCAAAAAGAATGAAGTGATTTGGTGGATTATAGAGGAAGAACTTAATGTTACAAGATTAAGGTGTTTCAGCAGATTTGAAGGTGTTCAAATGTGTCAACTTAAAGATAGTATTGAGGAAGGATTATCCCAGATCTTCCTTGCTCAATGTAGACCCAAAAGGGAGGATTAGACTTTAGCTCTCTTGCTCAAAGTTTTATCAAAATTCTTATTATTCATTCTGCATACAATGTGGCGCACAAAAGGGTATATATAGGAAAGAATAAGCTCGGTGGTGAGCTTCCTTAACCAGCCGAGTTTACCCGCCTAATCCAGCCCATTAATCATGGTTGAATTAAGCCCATATTAACCTTAATCTACAGTATAATATCATTTGTTAAATGATATTAAGGATTAATATTACAAAGCTATACAATAGACTAAGATACATACATGAAATTATAGCCATACCCTAACTTACATAAAATATACTTAGGGTTAGGGTTTTTAAAACAAGTTTATACAAATAATGAATATCATCACTTTATCTCTTGTTGTAAGGTATCATCCCATGTATTTCATAGCCTTGTATTCCTTAGAATATTTTTACACATCAATGTGTATGAGAATCATCTTCTTGCAAATATGTAACATACCTACAAGAATAACTTGAATGTTTTTCAATGTCAAGCATATAAGAATTATCAAGAATATTTAACATGATAGGCTCCAACATGAAGAAAGTTAAATCATCTTCCTTACCTCGAGGATTAGAATGAATATGATAATCATTATGTTCAGTGGATGCTCATGCATCAAGGCCATTCTTATGCTTAACTTGCCATCAAATTGGTTACTTCGCACCTCATTACCCCTCAGATTATAAGCTGACTAATTTTAAACTTCCTAATTCCAATCAAGAAAAGATTTATAGGGTGGTGAATGATCGAGATAGGGACATAATTTAGAAACAGATGCAAGATAGATTTTTACTCAAGATATCTAAGCACAACCAATGCATAAATATATATACAAGTATCCCCTAGCATGATTAATCCCATTACACATAATCCCTCAACACCTAATCAAATTAGTCAACTAAATATGGCTTAGCATGAAAACTTGTAGGGAGAACTTAAATACCCAAGGTTTATAGTGGTTCAAGGGAAAAATGTTATGGAGGAATCATATATCTTTGCATTTGACATCCACCTCAAATGAATTTGGGTTGCTAGAATGTTAGGGGCATGAATGACCCTCCCAAAAAAAAAGACATTCAATATTGGATCATGACTAAAATGTTATCTTTAGTAAGGTTAGTTGAAACAATCAAAAAAATAAAGTCACTGATGTGTTCAATAAGTTTCCCCTTAAATGGAATTGGAAACATAACTATACATCTCATCACTATGGAAAAGTATGGCTAGGATGGAGCTCAACACAATAAAGAATTGATAGTTTCAATCAATGTACCTAGGGTATTGCAGGTGTGGTTACAAATATGCATAAGGACATTACCTTCAAGATTAGCATTGTTTATGAAATGAATACAAGGATAGGAAGGAAAGAACTTTGGGATTGGATGCTTCAAAACAATCAAAATAATTTTCCTTGGGTGGTGGTGGGAGATTTTAACACATTCCAAAACTAAAATAAGAAGCCACAAGGCAAACAAATAAATTCTCAAGATTTTGAAGACTTTAGACAGTGTGTAAATAACTTATAGCTTTCTAATATCAAATATACACGTGCTTTCTATACTTGGTGCAATAAAAAAGAAGGACTTGATAGAATTTATTACAAACTCAAAAGAGTCATTAGCAATCTTTTATGGCTGGATATTTTTCCTCACTCAAGTGTCTTCTTTTAGTTATCCATTATTTATGATCATGCTTCCATGGTGCTAAGCATCCCTTATACCATAAATACAAAACAAAAACCTTTTTGTTTCTTCAATATCTACATCTTAATCTAGACTTCACACCTCCATTACAAAAGCATTGGATAAACCAGTATCATGGGGACCCTATTTCTTTTACTATGGCTAAACTAAAGGCCTTGAAACAACCATTGAAGCTATTGAATAGAAGAAATTATGATTATATCTATGAAAAGGTGAGTTAATCTATAACTCAACTTTCAATCATCTAGAAAAACTTAAACACATTTCCTCTTGATACTGATTTGATAGAACAAGAAAAGAAGAAGTGAGACCACTTTACTCATCTATCAAAGTGTGAAGAAAGTTTCCTAAGGCAAAATGCGTAGGTCTCATTGTTAAACTTAGGGGACAAAAATACTAGATACTTCCATAATATCCTCAAAAGTAGAAAACATATTAATCATATTGGGGCTAATAGAGATGAGATAGGAACTTTACAATTTGAGCCTATTAAGGTTCAATCTATTCGCATATAATTATTTCAAGATTTATTAGGAAATAAGGAGGAGATCTGATGTGTGTGTGGATATGAATTAGAATTGTGGTGATGTTAGGACTCGAATTGGGCTTGGATATTAAAATTACGACTCAATGATGATGAATTAAGGTGGTAATGATTCAAATATAGTGGAATAATGATCATTATGGTGATGATGATGATGATTCAACAATTAAGGTTTAAAGCTAGAAGGTTTTTTGGGTTAGGGAAGGGTTAGGGTTTGCGTTGTAGATTAGGGTTAGGGTTAGGGTTAGGTTTGTTTTATAAAATAGGGTTTAGGCTTTTGAAAATAGGGTTTTAATTTGTGATGAATTTGGATGATGATTATGGAAAGAATGGCATGGATTATGGAGTTTATAAAGATAGTACTTAATATCTAATTCACATAGATGAAGAGATTAAGGGTTACAAGATTAATCATTTACACAGATTCAATTAAAATTGAGATGAACTTACACATAATTCAATAAGAAATACTTGCAATTTCATTCAAATTCAATTCCATCAATCTATATCCTCTTCAACGTGGGTTCTATGGCTTATATAGACAAGGTCACCGATTACAAGATATTGTCATCCACTAGCTAAAAGTTATAATTCTTCAAAAGATACCTTGTTAAAGACATAAGAAGGTATACTTATTCAAAAGATAGATTTATGGTACTTTATTCTCTATCTAATCTCTAACTCAACTAACTAATTAATTAAACCAACTAATATTCATGTCCAAGCTACATTTTATTCCCGCTATGCACATAGTGATTCTCTCCATGCATGCCATGCACACGCCATATACACCTAGTAGCTTGTATGATACGTTTCATCTATAACTAGCAATGTAATCATCTATTTATCTTTAATTTTATAGGAGATCCTTTCTAAATAAAGAAGAGTTGGTTCCATAATGAATAACACCAAATCTTGAGTGTTTGATCCTACATCAAGATCACTGGTCAAATCCTTCTAGAAGTTATAAATAAAGGGCCTAAACTAGTAGTGAATCACTAACATGATTTTCTTACGCTTGTTACCAAAGAATTTCATCAAGTATTGTTTTCCATGCACTCTGAAAAGTCACTAGGTCCAAATTTATATAATCCCTACTTCTTCAAATATTCTTTAGAGGTAATTGGAGAAGGTAGTTGAAAAATTATATATGACTTCCTCTTATTAGAAACTTTACTACATAGCCTCAACATTACTTCTCTTGATTTCATTCCAAAAGTCCCAAATGCTAATAAACTAGAATACTATATACCCATTACCTTTCCTAATGTACTTTAAGAAATCATTGCAAAATTCCTCATTGCTAGACTCCAATCTATAATGACATCAATTGTAGGAAGCATTGAATCAAGCTTTATCAAGGGAAAAGGGATTGGTGAAAATATTCTCCTTGCAATTGAGTTGGTGAAAGGATATATTCAATGTAATCTCTCCCCAAGATGTATGATAAGAATAGATATGAATAAATATTATGACATAGTGATCTAGAACTTCTTAGAGAAAATATTACTTGCATTAAACTTTCATCTCAACATTATTAAGCTTGTAATGACTTGTGTGTCTTTGGTTAGTTACTCATTAAAGCTAAATGAAGCCTTACTTCCCCTTTTAAAGGCCAAAAGAGGTGTGAGGCAAGGTGACCCACTTTTCCTATATTTTTTTATTATATGTATGGAGTATCTCAATAGAGCCTTGCTAGGATTTTTGGAAACTTCTGAATATATAGCTCATTTATAGTATAATAAAGTGAAGTTGATTAACCTAATGTTTACTGGTTGTCTGCTGTTGTTTAGCCGAGGAGATATCAACTTAGTAAGGGCCCTAATGAACACTTTCAACTATTTCTAAACCCTCTTTAGAATAAAAATTAATGTGCTAAAAAGCACTACTTTTTATAGAGGCAAAGTAGAAACTAACCTAGCTCTCTAATCAAAACTTTATCTCCAAACATGAGATCTCCTAGTAAAGTATCTAGGGGTACCATTGCTTGGATCTACCCTGAGAAAGCAGCACTAGAAACCTTTGATGGTGAAGATTACTCAAAATGTTAATCAATGAAAAACAAAAGGCTTAGCTATATAGGAAGACTTTTACTTATAAATTCTATTCTTATATTGATGCAAGCCTATTGGATTCTCCTTATAATGCTCAATAAGCATGTTCTACATGATATCAATGCTATTTGTAGATCTTTCATTTGCAAAGGATTAAAAACTTCCTGCAAAAGTCATGTTGCATGGGAAGTAGTATATATTACACATGAGGAAGGGATCTTGATATCTTGAATATATAATGGTAGGACTTTGTAGCTATTACCAAAAAACTTTGGTTAATTGTACAGGAGAAAGAAGTGTTATGGGTTAGATGGATCCATGAATTTTAAATCAAAGGCTGAGACTTATGGAGTATCATTTCACTAACAAGTGCATTATGGGTCTTTAAGAAGATCATGAACACAAGACTATTTTTCAACCTCTCTTTCATCCATGTCCCGTATAAAAAATCTACTTAAAGATAGGAGAGTATAACATTTCAAAAGCCTATCACCTATTACACCTAAGGAAAAAAACTTTCCATGGTATAGCATGATATGGAATAAATTTTCACTTTCTATACAACAATTCCTTCTTTAGCTAGCCATTCAGGCCAGGTTGTTCATAAGTGACAGAATGTAACACATGGGATTTAGCACAACATACACATGTGAATTATGCCAACAACAAGAAAAGACACTTGCACATATTTTGTTTGAGTGTGTATTCTCAAGATCAATATGGCTTTCTCTCATAAAAAAAAAGAAAGAAGCACAAAACATCTAGCTAATTGGGATAAAGTGACTCAATGGCTCATAAAAGGAGTAAGGGGACTAATAATCTTTAAAAAGTTCTCTTGAGCATTAATAGCGGGGGTAGTATATCATATGTGAAAAGAAAGATATATAAGAATTTTCCAAAGAAATACTTAGTCTCCAAATCATATTACAAAATCTATAGTGCGAGAAATGGCAACGAGGGTGGAATTCTTTCACCAATGTAAATCTCTTAGGGATCTTGTTGGAATAGTAGATGATCTAGCTTAAAGTTTTTATATTATTTTGTAATAATTTTATATTTTGTAATCTCCATTTCAAAGTAATATACCATTGAATTTACTTTAAAAAAAATAAAATTACACAATGTATGTTTAAGTGTAATTAATAATGATGCATGATCATGGCATAAACGCATTGAACAAGTTAGTATGGATTTATTAAATAAACTTGCTAGAAAGGAATTAATACGTGGTCTTCCAAAGTTGAACTTTAAAAAATATAGATTATGTGATGCATGCCAACAAGGGAAACAACATAGGGTTACCTTCAAACCTAAAAATGCTATGACTACCTCTCAACCACTTAATTGTTGCATATGGATCTATTCAAGCCTACTAGGACCATTTGAATGGGTGGATGAAAATATGCACTAGTCACTATAGCTGAGTACTCATGCTATACATGGACATTATTCCTTTTTACTAAAGAGGATGCTTTTAACGAATTTCTTATGCTTTCTAAGAAAATCTAAGGGTAAAAATGAACAATGATTCATGCTATATGGAGTGGTCATGGAAAAGTGTTTGAGAATGCCACATTTATAGATTTTTGTGACCAAAATGGCATCATTCACAACTTCTTAGAACCAAGAGCACATCAAGAAAATGGTGTGGTGGAGTAGAAGAACATAACCATGGAGGAGGTTACACTAGCCATGCTATTTGATTCCAAGCTTCCAAAATATTTATGGGCCAAACACATTGCCAATGTAGCCTATGTAATGAACAGAGTACTGATATGACCATATCAAAAATGACACTCTATTAGCTCCACAAAGGTAAGAAACCAAATGTGAGTTATTTACGCATATTTGGTTGCCGATTCTTTATCCTCAACAATGGAAAAATCAATCTTGGTAAGTTTGATTCCAAAGGTAATGAAGGTATCTTCATTGGGTACTCTTTATATAGTAAAGCTTATCAGATATTCAACAAACAAACAATGTTAGATGAAGAATCTGTACACATTATCTTTGATGAATCTTTCCCTAGTGTGTAGAAAACTCTAGAGGTAGAAGTAGGTCCTTTCATAGAAGTTGAAAGATTGCTAGAAAATGTTGACAAAGAAGAAGAGAAAGAAGAAGAAGAAACACAAACCACTAAGAAATAATATAAAGTGAGAGAGGATCTCCTTAGAGAATGAGATATGCCTTTGGGTAGCTTGAAGAACTCATCATGGGGGATTCAGTAAAAGATGTTGCAACAAGATTATTACTAGGTAACATTTACAATAATTTAGCATTTTTTATCTCAAATGGAACCTATGTCTCACTTAGAAGCCATAAATGATGATAATTAGATTATGGTAATAAAATATGAGCTTAACTAATTTGACATAAATCATGTTTGGGAATTAACCTCGTTGCCTCCAAATAGACCCATCATTGGGAATAAATGGGTCTTTAGAAATAAGCTAGATTTAGGGGGATTTGTGGTTAGAAAAAATCCTGATAGGTTGCTAAAGGATATAACCAATAGGAAGGCATTGATTTCGAGGAAACCTTTACCCTTGTATCAAGACTCAAGGAAATATGTGTGCTTCTTGTATTTGCATCATCCATGTGCTTTATATTATATCAAATGGATGTCAAAAGTGGTTTTCCCAATGGTTTTATAGAAGAAGAGGTATATGTTAAGAAACCACCTTGCTTTGACGACAACTCAAAAACTAACCTTGTTTACAAGCTCAATAAGGTTCTTTACAATTTAAAACAAGCTCATAGGGATTGGTATGAAAGGTTGAGTAAATTTATATTAGACAGAGGTTTTGGAAGAGGAAACATTGATAGAACTCTTTTTCTAAAGAAAACCAAAACGAACTTATTGCTTGCACAAATATATGTTGATGACATAATATTCAGTGCAACTAATTAATCCATGTGCAAGGATATCTCTACTCTAATGTGTAGTGAGTTTGACATGAGGATGATGGGGAATTGACCTATTGAAATACCCTAAAAATCCCAATTTAGGAATTATGGAAAAATAATGATTTATTAGGGAAATTAAGAAAATAAATTACTTTATTAAATAAAGAGGAAATTAATTGAGGAAAGTAAAGAGAAAATAATAAATAAATTATTTAGAAAATTTTGGACATTTTACTAATTAAAATGGAAGTTAAGGAAAACTTATCCAAAATAGCCCAATTAATCTAAAAATTAATTTAATTATTATACTTAAAAAATAATTATTATTAAAATTAAATTATATAACTTAAATATATAAATAAATAAAGACCAAATACCCCAACCCAACTATTTTATCCTTTTTCCTTTTTCCTTTTTTCCTTTTTCTCCTTTCTTTTCCTTTTTATTTCTTCCTCCTTTACTTATTTTTCCTTCTCCCCTGGTTTGGCCTAGCCTGCCGCCTAAACTCTCCTCCCTGACCCGTCTTGCGCAGCCCAAGTCACGTTACCCTCCTCCTTCGCCCTGCCAACCATTTTGTTTCCTTCCCCTGGACCACCGGTCCACCCTTCCTCTTCTTCTTCCCCAGCCCCGACCTGCAACGCCGACCGGCAACCCCGATTTTTGCCAACAGCCACCAACCCAATGCCCGACTGTCCTCCCCTTCTCTCCCCATTGTTGTCTTCCCTTTTTTGACCCTGACCAACCCCATCTCTCCCCTCCTCGTGTGCCCATCTCCTTTCCTTTTTTCTCTCCCCCTCCCTAACCTAACTTGCCATGGTACGACTGCGCCGCTGCCACCGCCGGCCAATGGTCCTGCCACACCTACCCCGCTTGTCCTCTTCCCCTTCACCATTTCCCCACTCAATTGGCCTATAAATACCCCCATTAGTAGCTTGGATCGAGCTCCCTTTTTCGCAAGCCCAGAAACACATCTTTTTACCGCCGCCCAAACAGATCCTTACCCCACCGCCGTCGATGAGTTCCGCCGAAAACTCCACCCACCAAAACCTTCTTCACATCTCCCTCTACAAAACCAAGCCACCATCATCCCCTATTTTGCCCTACACGAGCCACCCTGGCTGTGAAAAGTTGTCAACCCGATCATCCCATTCCAGCCTCTTGCTGCCCCTCGTGCCGCCTTCTGTCACCAATCCAGCTGCAACTAGCACCTCCTCCACCCTCCAAAACACCCAGGGAACCTTCCCCTACCTCCCCATACCTCCATCTCTTTCTGCCTCCCTCTCCTTCTACTTTCTCCATCTTCCACCACCTTCCAACACCTTTGGCCACCACACTAACCGCTGTGCGCCGCCATTCCCAACTGCACCACCACCTCCATTCCACCCCTCTCCACCTGCTGCACCTTCCACTACCTCAAACACCCCTCCACTTCCTCTCCTTTATCCTACATATCCATCTTCCACCTCTCTTCCTCCTCCACTGCCGCCGCCGATTCCGCCACCAACCTTAGGTGGTGCTTCAACTTCCCCAACCCCTAGACTATTTTCTATAAGTGTTAATAATTTTATTTAATAGTAATAATATTATCCTTAATATTACTATTGTTATTATTATTATTATTATTATTATTATTATTATTATAATATTTATTAGTGTTGTATTATTATTACTTTACTATTAC
The DNA here is from genome assembly GCA_039764185.1 of Tamarix austromongolica. Classification (NCBI taxonomy): domain Eukaryota; kingdom Viridiplantae; phylum Streptophyta; class Magnoliopsida; order Caryophyllales; family Tamaricaceae; genus Tamarix; species Tamarix austromongolica. The sequence goes on from CM077809.1 coordinate 124,896,480, forward strand.
CATTATTAATATTATTAGTATGTATCACCTTTATTACCTAACTTAATTGCATAAATATTTATAACTATGACATGTCATTTAAAAGGGTTACAACCTCAATACTAATAAAGTGATCTTCATTATTATTAATATTACTACTACTACTACTACTACTACTACTACTAATAATAATAATAATATTATTATTATTATTATTATTATTATTATTATTTTCTTACTAAATCTAACGTGGCCATTATCACCTTTATTATTAGTGTAAATGTTGGGATTCTTATATTACTATTATCCTTTTCGATGGTTATCCTCTATTATGCTTACTACTACTACTACTACTACTACTTAACCTAACCTTATGATTTTCCTAAACAATGATAATATTATCATTAATAATGACCTACAACTTTAGTGTTATTATGATTAGGACTTTTCCTCATTTACAATTATTATTATTATTATTATTACTAACCTCACTATTATTCCTACTATTATTAATAATGCTAGCTATGGCTTATTATCATTATCTTTACTATTATGGTAGACATTTAAACCCTTATATTGCTATTACCATTTTTACTGTCATTGCTATTAGTATTATTCTTAATTATTATTGTTATTATTATTATTATTATTATTAATGCCATTACTATTATTATTATTACTACTTAACCCGACTTTATTTTTATTATTATTGTTATTATTTATATTATTATTACCATTATCATTATCATTATTTCCTTGCTAATATTGTTAATACTAACTTTGTCCATTATCACTTTTATTTATTAATATAAATATTTGGACCCTTATATTATTATTATTATCATTTCGGTTACTATTAACATTGTTATTGTTATTATTATTATGCTTAACATTTTTTTTGTAAGTAATGTATGGATTTTATATATGATACCAAAAGGTAGAAATTGAGTACATCAAAAGTTCTCAAGACATCAATAGAATGACATGTGATCAACCAAGGCTAACATATGATGGTATGATTTACATTCACTAAAACCAACAGCCCGAGTGGCCAAATCCTTCAGGATGAGCTTCTTGATGTGAGTCTAGGGGAGGTTGGTATGCTAGAAAATTCTTCTATTGCGTATGGACAAGTAACGAATAAATGTTCAAGAGTTTCAACTTCTTTATTGCAGAAGACACAATCTGTGTTTATATGAGGATCGAACCGGATTTTACAATTTTTGGTAAATAATCTATCCTGAATCGCCAACCAAAGAATAAATTGATGTCTTGGGATGGAGCATTTGTTTCAGACCATGTTATGCCAGGATACCTTACTATGACGGGGGTACTATAAGGTGATACACATAAGATACACAATATTTGTTGTGATATGTGCATTGTGCCCTCCCCTGCTCAGTAGTAAAGAGATTGAAAAATAAGATCTGAGAGATAAAATCTTCTTAAAGATCCAAGAGGCTATGGTAGGTGCTTGCATAGACCAAAAGTTTTGGTCTTTAATATAATAAGAGTGAATCCATCGAATCTAAAAGACTTCTTTGCTTAACATTTTTATCATTATTATTATTATTACTATTTTTATTATTATTAATGTTATTTAAACCAAAGTTGGCGTATTACCATTTTGTTGTTAAAGAAGAAGAATACTTAAGCCTTAGTATTTTACTATTTAATATAAGAATATTGCTAATATTATTCCTAATGCCCTTGTCACTAACATTATCACTATGGTATTTTTATTAGTTATTACTATTATTATTGTTGTTATTATTTTGTTACTATTATTATGACAAAAGCATTTGAACCCTTATATTATTATTATTCAAAATATAACTATTATCATTATTATTTTTAGGAATATTAGTACTTTGTCGGTATTGCTACCATTATATTATTATTTTAACCCTAACACTATTATTAGCCTTGGCCTGAAAAATACTAAGGTTTCTATCACTATAAACATTAGCATTATTATTATTATTATTATTATTATTATTATTATTATTATTATTATTATTATTATTATTATTATTATTATTATTATTATCACTATTTTTCTACAATTAGTATTAGTACTATTATTATAAGAATAAAGCTATTAGGTTTAATAATATAAGTATAGCATTAAATATTTAAAATAAACATATTTTGGCTAGTAATATCTAGTAGGCTAACTTGAAGATAAAAACCCTAGTTTTCACGTATAATACTCCCTTTAATAAAAATAATAATCCTAATCTTAGACTAAAATAAGGAGTAATGGTACTTTTGGTAGGAGGGACACTAATCCTTAATATTTTCCCTCTTATAGGTGAATCGAGCCAAAACCGTAAGGAGTTGTAGGAGTGTGCTCCAAGCCTGGCGTCGTTTTAGGTAAGGATGTAGCTAAGGCCCATCTGTGTTGTGTGACTTGTATGCCTTGGATGCTATATATATCATGCTACGTCGTGTATTGTATGGATGTCATTAATTTGTCTTATGTGTAGCGCAACTTGGAGTTGAGGTATGTTTGTATGTTTTTTCTTATGACATGTGTATGATATGTATATATGGTGATTATGATGTGGTATGATATGACCCTCTAAGACATGAATGCTAGGACAATTGATAATATGATATGGGAATGAAAGGACAAAATGAAAGAAATGGGAAGTGAGTTCATTAAGGGGGATATGAGGTTGACTAAAATACCTTATGATCCATGAGAGGAAATTAAAGAGGAAGAAATGACCCAAATGATCGAGAGATGGGAACCATACATGGGAATCCTAAAATTTTCATGGGGACTTTGGGTGTTTGCATGGGATGGATAAAACTTGTGTAGGGATGATCTTTACATGAGAACATTTTTCTTAGGGTGTAAGTAAGCTAAGGGGAGAGTTGTGGAGTGATTAGAGACTTGGGATAAAAAATAGTACGTAGGTTGGTGTAAGGGTGTATAAGGGATCTGATTAGGGTTTTGGGGGGAAGTAGTAATCTAGAAAATGTGGGAGTAAAAATGATTAAGGAAGAGTGGAGTATGGGTTCACAGTGAGGTTTTATTATATAAGGGGTGATTATGGGTGTCGTGGGAGAGAAAAGATATCAAGTGAAAAATAGAGAGGTTAGTGTTGGGAGAAGAAAGGTACTAGGGTTTGAAGTGGCCAACTAGGGTTTTTCCGGTCATATGTGAAATCGAAAGGTAAGATAATATGAGTTGGGATTGGATCTAATGAGTTAAGGTATGGGGCGATAAACGAGGTAATGGTAGTGTAAGTGAGAGAGTGGGTTGGGCCACATCGGTCCAATTAGGGTTTTCAAGGGAAAACCCTAGAGGGTGATAGTAGATGGAGTTGATGTCATGAGGTGTTGGGCCTAACCCGCACCCTTAGGAGTTGAGTTTTCATTATGTGTAAGTGTAAGGGGAAATGGATGTTGGGGCATGATAAGGGGTGCAGAAGTCTCAAGATATGGGACGGGCCCCCTTGAGAGGATAGAGGTAGAATGTTGGAGCCATGCATGTCAAGGGTGAACTACTTATCGAATAAGACATGAATAAGATATTATCCATTTAAAGAGGAAGATTGTTGAGTTGAGCCCAGACCGGTCCACCGACGAATAATAGTGGCCAGGAGTCGGGGTGCCCTGCATGACTGGTCCACCGGCAAATAATAGTGGCCAGTGCATTTTGCCTTGCATGGCTGATCCACCAGCTATAATAGTGGGGGTTTTGTGCTCAAAAAACCAAACATAATTATGATAAGACATGGGAAAGACATGAAGTAATTACAGTGAAACACCATGTGAGTCGGGACCAGACCGGTCCACTAGCGAATAATAGTGGCCAGGAGCATTTTACCCCGCATGATCGGTCTACCAACAAATAATAGTGGCCAGGAGCATTTTGCCCTACATGACTGGTCCACCGGCTATAATAGTAGGTTTCCCACACTCACCTAGATTGATAAAGACTATGATGTGAATCGACTCTATATTTACCAGAGATCTAAAGAATAAGTATATCCGGACCGTAGTTGGCCTTTATCATCTATTTTACTACATGTTGCTCATAAGATTATGCCATGTATACTGTGTTGTGTGTTTTGTATGCTGGCCTTAGTGCATCTGTTACCTTACTCAGTATATAGCATACTGATCACCCGTTTCATGGGTTCTGATCATTCCCACGAGCAGAAGACCCGTTTGAGTTTGTGCAGGTAGGGGACGATGTCTTCGATGCCTACGACACTTACAAGGCACCGGCTAGGGCTGAGCGTGGAGCCTAAACTTGATTTGGGAATCGAGAGTGACCCATCCGGGCTCTATTTTCTTTTTGGGTCATGTATTATTTTATTTTAGTTATGTTATATCGTACAATGCTTTATGTTTTAAAAAACTCTAGTCACGTACTCTTTGGATTGTAATCCTAAACCGCACTCTAATTTTTGTATGACTTGTGCCTTACTAACGACTTGTGTTTTTATTAATATCTCATGTTTAATGATAACATTGTTTAGCATTAGCACTTAGTACTGGAATGGTGGGAGTGAACCGATTTGGTACGAAGTGTGGCGGTAATGCCCCCGAGTTTACAATTTTATCTTTTCGCTTTCGTTAAACCCTTTTAATTAAACAAAAATTTTTAATAGTAAATTTGGGGGTGTTACACCTATTTTCTTGGACTTCACTTCAATCAATCAAAAGAAAACATATTTTTCAACAAAAAAGAAAATACACAAAAGAACTGCTCAAGAAGTTCGGAATGTATGAAATGAAATCATGTAGTACACCTATACCACAAAGCTTGATATGGATGACAAAAGTAAGATAGTTTGTCAAAAGCGATATTGAGGTATGATCATCTCACTTCTATATCTTACAACATCTAGACCTGATATCATGTTTAGTGTATGCCTTTGTGCTAGATTTCAGTGTAACCCAAAAGAATCTCATATGACTACTGTCAAGGGAATCCTTATATATCTTATAGGAACTTATAATCCAGGATTGTTTTATCCTTATGATGCTCTTCTAGATTTAATAGGATATTTTAATGTTGATTCTATAGGATATGAAGTTGATAGAAAAAGTACCTCGGGTACCTACCAATTTTTACGAGAAGCTCTAGTTAGTTGGCATAAGATATAATCTAGTGGCACACTTTCTATGACTAAAGCAGAATATATAGCTATTAGTATTCATTGTGCACAATTAATCTCGATGAAACATCAACTACATGACTCTAGTATTAAACTTGAAATTTTTTTGATTAAATGTGACAACACTAGTGCTATATGTCACAAAAAAAATCCTATTCAACACTTAAAAATCTAAACATATAGAAATAAGGTATCACTTCACGAGAAACTATGTTGAAAAAGGTGTAGTATTTGTAGAATTTGTAGATACATTACATCAATAGGGGGACATCTTCACTAAGCCCTTAAATGAAGAACAATTCACCACAATTAGGATAGAACTTGAGATGACAATTATTTAATTAAATTAAATCTCTCCTAACATTATGAAAATTTTAAAAATAAGGGATAAATCATGGCATTAATTAAAAAATAAATCACCTTGGCGTAAATTATAACCCAAACTTACCCTTTGTGATCCTTGATCGATGTGATATGTGTCATAAAATAAATCTTTTTTCTATTGGTTCATGGAACAAAATTAGTAAAAATTAAACTTGCTGAAACTGGACCTGACTTGGTGACTAGTTAATTGATTAACAAAACTAGTTGATCGATTATCATACCAGTCAACTAGAGGTTTGAAATCGGGGTAATCATGCTCTTATTGGTGTATGTCTCAACATGCAAAACTAGTTGACTGCTTATTTGATCATCTAAATACCCCCTTCCCTATTCTTTAAACCCTATACCTCAGTTTTTTGAAACCCTTCGACTCTTTCTTGGATCCCTCACCTTCTCTCCTTTGAAATTGCTCAAATTTAACTATCAAACTCCATAAAATTACTCTTATTTTCCTCGATTCGACACTAAGAGCATAATCCTCCCCTCTAATCCTCGTTGATTTCCCTCTGTATCACCAGATTTGAGGTAATTATATTTTTCAACCCTAATTTTAATCTATTTTAATTAGTCTCCCTCGATTCCTACTATAGTTTAATCAACCTCCATTGGTGATATTTTATCCTTTCTCACATCATTGTGTGTTTCTTGCACTCCATTTAGTTTTCCCTAAAAAAATTTCTCCTTCTTCCTCCATTATTCTTGTCTAACACCTATTGATGTATAACGCTGAAGCAAAAATCCATAGCTTCACACAATCTTTGTGGGGGTGTTGGTGCTCCTGATCCTAAACGGGCTTATTCACAACGAAACCGTATGTCTTGGACCACCATTTGTTCCCCCCAAGCTCCATCTTTGATATCCTCCTCCTCTTCCTCATCTTGAGAAGATACCAACCATCCATCTCTGCCTCATTCTAGCCATCATATTCATCCTCCTTTATCCAAAATGGGAGATTCCCTTTTATCTACTTCCTGACTTGCTCGGACTACTGAGGCCCCTCCTTACTCCACCCATTTCTTTTAGCATATGAATGATAAAAAAAATATGGCTCAAATTTCCATAAGAAGCAAGTACTACTCAGTAAATGCATTAATGCTAATTCATGAACCCATAAACTCAAAGTTCTTTCATGCAATCTCTTATCGACCTTCATCTTTTCCCACTCTCTACATTCAGAGAACTAGTATATAGTGACTTAGTTTAACTTTTCTTTGTAAGCACTATCACCACACATGTTTTGGGTGTTCCCATTGTTCTTGATGAAGCTAGACTAGCTCACTTACTTAAGATTGATCAAAACATTGGGAGTGTCATTACCTATGTCGAGTATATTCGCACTCGCATTCGGGATGAGATCCTAACTGATAAGCACTACTGCTACTTTGGCTACAGAGGAACTGCCAGTTCCTATTGTCTCTCACCCTTCAAATGGGTGTGTTATCACATGGTATCCTCTATTATTTTCCCTTTAGATGGATTTAGGGTAGATATGACTCTAAAGAGTTACTATGGGGTCAATCTCATCCTCTCTTCCACTCCCATCTACTTTGAGGCTAGCATATTTCAGCATATGTCACATATAGTGGGGTACAACCAGTCATCCTTGGCATACAGATCTCTCACCATGTGCATTCTTCTTAATTTTTTCATCTATCTCATAGGCTTTCTAAATACACCACTATGCCTACGTAACGACTTAGATATCCTTGATGAGGTCACATTTTGATGTATGGGCTATCAAATAGCTTGGATGGACAAATGCTCAAGCTTACCCCTAAAGCTCTTACCTCTCTACACCGTAGTGGTTTCCTATACACCATCGCCTTCATAATATATTATTGATGATCTTCCACCATTGATAGATGACCCTCTAACCCCAATGAATATTCCATCCTCATTAACAAGAGGTCCTTCGGCATCCACCTTTGCCCCTTCTACCTCTTATACACCCCATGTGCCTCTATCTAACTGACATGTGACTCTTGTTGGTGTCCATGATCTCCTTCTTTAGGTTTTTGCCATGCTTAATTCCATGGAACAATGGAAGAGAGCCAGAAGTTTGGAGTTTCATGTGCTTCGCTCTCAATTAACTTTTCACTGCACCATCAAGATTTCATGGACACTCCCCTCAGCGATACCTTTATCCACCTTAACCTTTCTCCATCTAATGCTCATGCCTATGCTACACTCTTTGTTGATCCTACGCTTGATGTATCCCTTGCAACGACCTCACTGATTAGATGTTTTGTAGTTCAATCTACTAACTTTGAGGTCACTAAAAGTGACAGCATCAAAGTTCAGTCTGGGCCTACGGTGGCTAGTTTAGCTACATCAGCATTAGATACTTCCTATCCTTTGTGATCATTTCTTTTCCATTTGTATTTATTGGTGTATCATAGGATTAGCCTACTCTATTTTTAGTTTTAACTATGTACTTGGCAATATCATGTATATACTCTATCTTGTGTATTACCAAATTTTAAATTGTTAATGAAAACTTAACCCTTCTTTGCTCTATCATATCTCTATCATATATGTCTTGCTGAGGGGAGTCTTATGTAAATTTCCCACATGGTTTCCTATGTTTCTGTAATACCCCAAAAATTTCGAAATCCTATATTTTAATAAATTAATTTTATTTGGAATAAAATTGCTTTAAGATTATTTATTTTAATTATTGTATGGATTTTAGAGTATGTAAATTTGGATAAGAGTATTTAATAAATTAAAAATAAATATTTTTCTATTTATCATATTATTTTATTTAAATAATTCCCAAACAAATATTTTACCAACTTTATCCTTTTTAAACTAAAATATTAGATTAAAATAAATTAAATTATTAAATTAAATAATTTACCAAGAATATTATATTTCATGATTTTATAAATTAAATTAAATTATTTTTCCTATTTTTCCATTCCCCTTTTTACCCTTTTCCCTTTTCCCTTTTTCCTCTTTCTTCTTTTCTTTTTTCTTTTTTTTTTCTTCCTTCTTCCCTCAAGCTGCCTCGCTAGGCCAGTCCTCTCCCCGTACGATTGGGCCAGACCCGTTCCCTTCCCCTCCTCGCGCCCCGTCCAGCACACCCGCACGCCGTCCTCCTTTCTTTTGTGCCTGGACTGGCCGGCTTGCCTTATTTCTTTCCTGCGCCAGTCCGCCCGCCAGCCTTCTTCTTCTCCCCTTCTTCTTCTTCCACGCCCGACCAGCATTTCTGCCATGGTCGAGCACGCCGCTGCCTGCAACTCGGCCAGCACCTCCCTGCCCTCTCTCTTCCTCTCTCCCTCGTCGTTTTCTTTCCTCATTCAAACCCAACCAGCCCTGCATCCCCAGCCTGCACGCCCTATTTCTTTCCTTCTTCTCCCTTTCCTTCTCCCTGCCAACCGACAACCTTGCCCCCACTGCAGCACCGATCGGCCAGCTCTGCCCCCTCTCTTCTCCCTCTTCTTTTTCTTCATCTCCCAAGTCTTCATTTCCCCATTTTTTTTCGAGCCCTACTCCCTTTCTCGAGCTCCCTCCTCTCTCCTTCCTCCTTCCCCATTTTCTCCCCTAGTTTTTTATCACCGCCGCCCGCCACCGCTCAAACCACAAATCCCAACCCTGCGCCGCCTCCTGCCACTACCTACTACCACCCTGCACCACCACGCCGCCCCTCGAGCCCTACACTTCCTCCCTTCTCCACCCCTTTTCTTTTTCTCCCCAGTTTTCCCCCTTACCACCGAGCCACCTGCAATCGCCATTTCCGCCGCCGTCCGGCCACCTTTGCCGCCACCCAAACCACCATTCGACACCCTGCAACCCCCTCTACAACCGCCATGCATTATTTGGCCGAAAACAGCCCTTGAACCCCTCCATTTTTCCCTCTCATTTTCCTTCCTTCACAACCCCTTCCCCTCGACCCTTCTCGGCAGCCAACTTCGCCGCCTTGCCGTCGCCGTCTTCGCCGCCCTATGCCACCGTGAAACCACCCTTAGCCTCCACCTACACCCCCTCTTCACTTCTGCACCATTCCCCTGCCTTAGAACCTCCCCCATCCACCTTCTTTTCTAGCCTAAAGACCCTAACCCGAAAATAACAAAATTTGCTCCCTTCACCCTCTTTGAGCCCTTTTTTCTCCCTATGACTTTGCATGAGACTCACGCTGCTCATGCAGCGTGAGCTCCCCCTTGTTTTGGATTTAATTTGGAAAATTTTTGAGGTATATTAATAATTAATTAAAGTGTTTTATTGTTAAATAAATTTTTATAAAGTTTTTTTAATTTCTTATTTCTAACATAATATGATGGATATTATTTTTTGGTGTTGAGTTGCTAATTATGCTTGGTAAGATTTGATATTTTGCGGGATTAAGGTAACCGTTAATCCTCTCTTAAATATATGGAAAAACGTATTCTAGCACATTAAGGGTTTAGTATGATTTTATGCATGTTTGGTGTGCTTAACATGATATGTATATGGTTTCTTATATTGTTTGATAAAAAGGAAAAGCATGATAACTTTAGTGCCATATGTAGGTATGTTAATTAAGGGAGGAATTTGATTATTGATGGAAATGTTAAATGCTTGTTTATGATGTATTATGTTGCTAATGCATGAGTAATATTATTGTCTAAGGGTATTTTAATAATTTTGCTTATGAAGTAGGTGACCCAATGTAGGTAGTTGCTAATGAGTATTATGTTGAATAATGACATGTTGGTGGACTTAGATGATAAGAATGAAGCACTAATATCATTATTTTATGTAGTGTTAGTAAATTCATAAAAATGGTGAATAAAGGGGTTGAGTGGAAATTTCATAAGTGAAAAAGGGCATTTTGGTAATTTTGTAAACAAAAGGGTAATTTGGTAATTTCAAAGGGAAGGGGGTGAGATGATAATTTTTTTTAGTAAAGGATAAAATTGTAAGTTGTGAGAAAGAAGGGTATTATGGTAATTTTTGAGATAAAAGAATAATATGGTAAGTTTATGATTAAATGGCAAAATGGTAATTTATAAGTAAGGGGTAATATGGTAATTTTGGAAAGAAGGGAAAAATGGTAATTTTGTAAGGAAAGGTAAGAATGGTAATTTTGGAAGTAGGGGTAAAATAGTAAATTTGGATGAAGGAGGGCATTATGGTAATTTAATAATGGAGAAGGGTAATATAGTAATTATAAATATGGAGAAGGGTAAAATTGGTAATTATAATTATGAAGAAGGGTAAATTAATTATGAGGAAGGTTAATTTTGGAATTTATGATAATTGAAAAGGGTAAATGGCAATTAAAATAATTGAGAGAGGTAAAATGGTAATTATGATAAAGGAGAAGGGCAATTTGGTAATTTATCCAACTGAAGGGGCAATTTGGTAATTTAGCCGATTAAAGGGTAAAGTGATAATTATTTAACCAACTAAAGGGGCAAAATAGTAACCATGATAAGGAAGGAGGGTAATTTAGTAATTTATCCAACTCAAGGGCAATTTTGTAATTATAACAAAGGAGAAGGGCAATTTGGTAATATAACCAACCAAATGGGAAATATGTTAAGTGTAGCAATTATGAGGGGTGAATGGTAATCTAAAAAGTGTAGGAGACAACTTGGTAACCTAAATTGGATAAGGGGTAATTTGTTAATTATGCAACCTAAAGGGTAATATGGTAATCTATCAAGTAAGGAAGGAATGGATACTTAACAATTATATAAGTAAAGGGAAAATGAGTAATATGTACCTAACATGTCTTTGAGATTGTGGAACATTATAATATGATTCAAATAATGTTGATTAGCCAAGCAAGAGTACTTGATAATTAGTATGGCCTTAATGGTTTTCTCTGTGATATTCTGGATAATCATCTGAATAAGAAACGATTAACGATATCAGAACGATTGAAAGTGAATAAGTATCGGATTATCGTGCTTTTTGTGATCACCTTAATTAAGACACTATTACTTAAAGTGAAAGACCTCGAGATCGGGAATGGTGACTCCTTAGGGGTCGCTACCCTAAGGACGTGGTTTAGTCCACGATTATTCTGGTATGTGCTGGTGTGCCTTTGTGCCCCAGCCAGGCCCTATATCTTACTCTTTCTAGCTCTACGGACCTAGTTAGGGGGTATGCATACTTATGGATTAGGTGTCCTTGTCAGTAGGGTACTGAGTTAGCTGTATGCACTAGTACGACCAGGGTACCTTTGCGTCCTTGGGTTCGTGGTTGAAGGGTACTGAGTAGCTGGTATGCACCGGTACAACCGGTGTACCTATGTGTCATGGGTTATCGATCTCCCATTCGAGGCAAATAAATATGGTTGGTGTTCTGGTTAAAGAAAGGAAATATACTATTATTGAAAGTGGAATATTAATGAACTGGGCCCAGATGATTATGATATTGAGTACCGGTCCACCAGTTATAATAGTGGATAGGAGCGTTGTGCCCTGGATGATGATTCTTATATATCTCGGTCCACCGGTTAAAATAGTGGCCAGGAGCGTTGTGCCCTGGATGATGATTCTTCATATATCCCAGTCCACCGGTTATAATAGTGGCGAGGAGCGTTGTGCCCTGGATGATGAGTTTATATGTATTCCGGTCCACCGGAAATAATAGTGGGGGTATCGAGCTCAATAAAATCAGTTATGTATGTGAATAAGATTATGGAAAAATACTTATCACTTATAGTGGAACACCATGTGAGTTGGGGCCAGACCAGTCCACCGGCAAATAATAGTGGTCAGGTGCGTTCTGCCTTGTGTGTTTATTTTCCGGTCCACCGGCAATAATAGTGGTCAGAGGCGTTCTGCCCTGAGTGTATACTTTCCGGTCCACTGGCTATAATAGTGGAGTTCTCGCACTCACATGGATATAAAATATGATACTAATTGAATGGTGACGGAATAATGGCTTAAGGCCCGAATGTATTGATCTTACACTATGACATGGCTTAAGGCCCAAAGTATCGATCGTGATTTATGAATTATTATGCATGTTATTGTTATGTGTGCACCTCTAATTATTTATGTGTGTAGCTTGCATTATGTGTCGTATGCGGGCCTGTCTTTAAGTGTGGTATTAAAGGGTTACTCAGTACCGTAGTACTAAAGGGATTCCCTTTATGGGGCCCCTGCCTATTCAATGGGCAGTGCCCTTGCAGGTATTTTCAGGTGCTACTTAAGTGGGCTACGGGAAAGAGAGTAAGGAGTTATCCGGTATCGTTAGGGTTTTCTCTTTCTCATTTAAATTCTTGGTTTTAAATGTATATGTTATTACTGTAACCACCATTGATGGATTTTATTCTAGTAAACGATTTGATGCGCTACTCTGATTTCAGTATGTTGAATTTCTTGCACATTGTATTTCATTTTCCTTTAGCCTTAGCACTTAGTACTGGAACGGTATGAGTGAACCGGTCTGGTACTAAGTGTGGCGGTAATACTCCCAAAGTTCACAATTTATTTATTTGCTTCCGCTAATTTCCGTTTTATTAACAAAATTTTTCAGTAGTGGATTTTGGGGGTGTTACAGTTTCACCTATTTTGCGCTTGTTAGGGGGGAGTGTAACACCCCAAAATTTACACAATTTTTTTTTAAAAAGCAATACTCATAAATTAAAACCGTAAATTCTGCGGATGTTACCGCCACACTTAGTACCAGACCAGTTTACTTCTACCGTTCCGGTACCAAGTGCTAAGGCTAAGAAAACATTATCAGTAATACCATACAAATTCAAATTTATGAAAACAGAAATCAGAGTACGCGTAAGTCTTATATAATTCAAAATATAATCCCCCAAAAATTTCGAAAACCTATATTTTAACAAATAACTTTATTTGAAATAAAATTAGCTTGTAAAATTATTTATTTTAATTATTTTATAGATTTTAGAGTATGTAAATTTGGATAAAAGTATTTAATAAATTAAAAATAAATATTTTGCTATTTATCATATTATTTTATTTAAATAATTTTCCAAAACTAATATTTTACCAACTTTATCCTTTTTAAACTAAAATATTAGATTATAATAAATTAAATTATTAAATTAAATAATTTATCAAGAATATTACATTTTATGATTTATAAATTAATTTAATTTATTTTTCCTATTTTTCCATTTCCTTCTTTTACCCTTTTTTTCCTTTTCTTCTCTTTTTTTCCTTCTTCCCCCTTCCTTGGGCCGTCCGCCCGGCCTGCACCGCCCCTCTCCCCCACTTGGGCCACGGGCCCGTTCGCCCTACACACTCCAGCCCTCCTTTCCTCCCCCACGCCTGATGCACGCCCAGCCTGACCTCCTTCTTTTAATTTTCCCCCTGGACCGGCCGGCTCCCTTCTTTTTCTAGGCCGGTCCAGCCGCCCCAGTCTCCTTCTTCCCTTCTTCGACCTCCCACGCCCGACCACCTGTACATTCAACGCCATGCCTGCTGCCACTGACTGCCACCCTGTAGCTCCCGTGCCTTCCTCCATCTCCCTCTCTCTCTTCCCCCGTCGTTTTCTTTCTTTTTTGAGCCAAATCGGCCTTGGACCACAGCCCCGCATGCCTCTCCCCTTTCCTTCTTCTTCCCCTCCTTTCTCCCTGCCAACCGACAGCCCTGCCACCACTGCAGCACCGTCGGCCAGCCCTGCCCCCTCTCTTCTCCCTCTTCTTTTCTTCAGCTCCCAAGCCCTTCATTCCCACATTTTTCGAGCCTAATATCCCTCCCCCGAGCTCTCCCTTCTCTCCTTCCTTCTTCCCCATCCTTTTCTATTTTTTTTCTTCTCACCGCCGCCCGCCGCCGCTCGAACCACCAAGCCCAGCCCTGTGCCGCCTTCTGCCACCGTCTACTACCACCCTGCACCACCACGCCGCCCCTCGAGCCCTACACTCCCTCCCTTCTCGACCCTTTCTCTTTTCCTCCCCAGTTTTTCCCCTTACCACCGAGCCACCTGCAACCACCATTTCCGCCGCCGTCCGGCCATCTCTGCCGCCACCTAACCCGCCGTTCGACACCCTGCAACCTCCTCTACAATCGCCACCCATTAGTTAGCTAAAAAGAGCCCCTGAACCCCTCCATTTTCCCCTCTCCTTTTCCTTCCTTCACAGCCCCTTCCCCTCGACCCTTCTCGGCAGCCAACTTCACCGCCTTTCCGCCGCCGTCTCCGCCACCCTACGCCGCCGTGAAACCACCCTTTGCCTCCACCTACACCCCCTCTTCACTTTTGTACCATTCCCTTGCCTTAGAACCTCCCATAACCACCTTCTTTTCTAGCCTAAAGACCCTAACCCGAAAATAATAGATTTTGCTTCCTTCACCCCCCTTTGAACCCTTCCACCCCTTATTTTTGCATGAAACTCACGCTGCCCATGCAGCGTGAGCTCCCCTTCATTTTAAAAAAATTATTTGGCTAATTTTTAAGGTAAAATGGTATTTTATGTTAAGTGTTTTATTAATTAAAATTTATAAAGTTTTATGCTTTGGTTCTTATTTCTAACATAAATATGATGGATATTATTTTTAGGTGTTGAGTTGCTAAATATGCTTGGTAAGATTTGATATTTTGCGGGATTAAGGTAACCGTTAATCCTCCCTTAAATATATGGAAAAACGCATGCTAGCACATTTAGGGTTTAGTATGATTTTATGCATGTTTTGTATGCTTAGCATGATATTTTTATGGTTTCTTATATTTTTTGTTAAAAAGAAAAAAAGGCATGATAACTTTTGTGCCATATGTAGGTATGTTAAATAAAGAAGGAGTTGGAATATGGATAGAAATGTTAAATACTTGTTTATGATGTACCATGTTGTTAATGCATGAATGATGTTATTGTTTAAGGGTATTTTAGTAATTATGCTTATGATGTATATAAATCAATGTGTGTAGTTGCTAATGAGTATTATGTTGAAAAATGACAAGTTGGTGGACTTAGATAATAAAAATGAAGTATTAATATCATTATTTTATGTAGTGTTAGAAAATTCATAAAAATGGTGAATAAAGGGGTTGAGTGGAAATTTCATAAGTGGAAAAGGGTATTTCGGTAATTTTTGAGATAAAAGAATAATATGGTAATTTTATAATTAAATGGCCAAATGATAATTTACAAGTAAAGGATAAAATTGTAAGTTGTGAGAAAGAAGGGTAAAATGGTAATTTTGGAAGTAATGGTAAAATAGTAATGTTGGATGAAGGAAGGCATTGCGGTAATTTTGGAGGTAGAGGGGCAAAATCGTAATTTCATAAGTAAAGGGTAATATGGTAAATTTTATAAGTGAATGGCGAAGTGGAAGTTTATAAGTAAAGGGGTAATATGGTAATTTGGGAAAGAAGGGCAAAATGGTAATTATGTATGGAAAGATAAAGATGGTAATCTTGGATGTGAAAGGGTAAAATAGTAATTTGTAAAGTAAAAGATGTATGGTGGTAGTTTTCATAAATAAAAGGATATTATGGTAAAATTGGACGTAAGGGGGTAAAATGGTAATTTTGTAAATAAAAGGATATTATGGTAAACTTGGGAGTAAGGGGTAACGTGGTAATTATGATAACGACAAAAGATAATTTAGAAATTAAAATTATGATTGTAGAAGGGCAATTAGATAAGTATGATGCTATAGAAGGGTAATTTGGTAAATTAACCAATTAAAGGGCATTATGGTAATTTTAATAATGGAGAAGGGTAATATAGTAATCTTGATTATGAAAAAGGGTAAATTAATATTTGTAATTATGAAGAAGGGTAATTTGGGATTTATAATGATTAAAAAGGGTAAATGGCAATTAAAATAATTGAGAGGGGTAAAATGGTAATTATGATAAAGGAGAAGGGTAATTTGGTAATTTATTCAACTAAAGGGGCAATTTGGTAATTTAGCCAATTATGGAATAAAGTGATAATTATTTAACCAACTAAAGGGGAAAAATAGTAATCATGATAATGAAGGGGGGTGATTTAGTAATTTATCCAACTCAAGGGCAATTTCGTAATTTTAAGGGCGACTTGGTAAAATAACCAACCAAATGGGAAATATGATAAGTGTAGTAATTATGAGGGGTGAATGGTGATATAAAAAGTGTAGGAGACAATTTGGTAATCTAAAGTGGACAAGAGGTAATTTGGTAATTATGCAACCTTAAGGGTAATGTGGTAATTTATCAAGTAAGGAACGGATACTTAACAATTATATAAGTAAAGGGCAAATGAGTAATTTGTACCTAATATGTCCTTGAGATTGTGGAACACTAATATGATTAAATAATGCTGATTAGCCAAGTAAGAGTATTTGATAATTAGGATGGCCTTAATGGTTTCTCTGTGATATTCTGGATAATCATCTGAATAAGAAACGATTAATGATATCAGAATGATTGAAAGTGAATAAGTATCGGATTATCGTGCTTTTCGTGATCACCTTAATTAAGATACTATTACTTAAAGTGAAAGACCTTGAGATCGGGAATGGTGACTCCTTAGGGGTCGCTACCCTAAGGACGTGGTTTAGTCCACGATTATTTTGGTATTTGCTGGTGTGCCTTTGTGCCCCAGCCAGGCCCTATATCTTACTCTTCCTAGCTCTACGGACCTAGTTAGGGGTATGCATACTTATGGATTAGGTGTCCTTGTCGGTAGGGTACTGAGTTAGCTTTATGCACCAGTACGACCAGGGTACCTTTGCGTCCTTGGGTTCATGGTTAAAGGGTACTGAGTAGCTGATATGCACCGGTACGACCGGTGTACCTTTGTGTCCTGGGTTATCGATCTCCCAATCGAGGCAAATAAATATGATTGATGTGCTGATTAAAGAAAGGAAAGATACTATTATTGAAAGTGAAATATTAATGAGCCGGGCCCAGATGATTATGATATTGAGTACCGGTCCACCGGTTATAATAGTGGTCCAAGAGCGTGTTGCCCTTGGTCCACCGGTTATAATAGTGGTCCAGGAGCGTGTTGCCCTGTTATGTGATATTGAGTACCGGTCCACCGGATATAATAGTGGTCCAGGAGCGTGTTGCCCTGGTATGTGATTATGAGTACCGGTCCACCGGTTATAATAGTGGCCAGGAGCGTTGTGCCCTGGATGATGATTACATATATATTCCGGTCCACCGGCAATAATAGTGGGGGTCTCGAGCTCAATAAAATCGGTTATGTATGTGAATAAGATTATGGAAAAACACTAATCACTTATAGTGGAACACCATGTGAGTTGGGGCTAGACCGGTCCACCGGCAAATAATAGTGGTCAGGTGCGTTCTGCCCTGTGTGTTTATCTTCCGGTCCACCGGCAATAATAGTGGTCAGAGGCGTTCTGCCCTGAACGTATACCTTCCGGTCCACCGGCTATAATAGTGGGGTTCTCGTACTCACATGGATATAAAATATGATATTGATGGATTAATGACGGAATAATGGCTTAAGGCCCAAAGTATCGATCGTGAATTATAACTTGTGTTACGTGTTATTATTATGTATGCATCTCTCATTATTTATGTGCGTGACTTGCATTTTGTGCCGTATGCGGGCCTATCTTTAAGTGTGGTATTAAAGGGTTACTCAGTACCGTAGTACTGAAGGGATTCCCTTTATGGGGCCCCTGCCTATTCAATGGGCAGTGCCCTTGCAGGTATTTTCAGGTGCTACTCAAGTGGGCTACGGGAAAAGAGAGTAAGGAATTATCCGGTACCGTTAGGGTTTTCCCTCCTGCTTCGTTTAATTTCCTGGTTTTAACGTTATGTTGTTGTCTTAACCACCATCGGTGGATTTTATTCCTGAAAACGATTTGATGCGCTACTCTGATTTAAGTATGTTGAAGTTCTTGCAATTTACTTTGATTTATGCATGTTGAATGTCTTTCGATTGTATTTCATTTTCTTAGCCTTAGCACTTGGTACTGGAACGGTATGAGTGAACCGGTCTGGTACTAAGTGTGACGGTAATACTCCCAAAGTTCACATTTTATTTATCTGCTTCCGCTATTATCTTTTAATAAAACGAAATTTTTCAGTAGTGAATTTTGGGGGTGTTACAATACCGACTATTGTTTTTCCAGATAATAACTAAACAACCTTAGTAAAATTGTTTCGACAATTCAAACATAATAAAAGATAACATGAATCATAAATTTAAAAAGGACAACGGCCATGTCACTCTAAAGATTGATCCAGCCCAGCTATCACTCTGCCCCTCCTGATGTCCCGTAGATATCGATAGCATCAAAGTAAATATCTCCTACCTGCAACAGGTCAGACGGGCCTTCTGCTCGTGGGAATGAGCAGCACCCATGAAACGGGTGATCAGTACGCTTCGTACTGAGTAAGGTAACCGAATACTAAGGCCGACATATAACACTTTAATTCATGCAGGATATAACACATTACAACCCACACATATGATACATAGAAGCATAAAGTGAAATCATTTATAATCAATAGGTCCATACGTAAGGCCCAAAAAGGTCCGGATTAATCATTTAATCTTTCTTTTATCAAATGTAGATACACACCATGTCTTTATCAATCCATGCGAGTACAGGAACACCCCACTATTGTAACCGGTGGGCCAGTTAGACATAGGGCAAAACCCTAACCACTATTCCTAACCGGTGGATCGGCTTGGTTCCTGTCCGCATCAGATCCATGCGAAAACAGGAACACCCCACTATTATAACCGGTGGGCCGGACACACATAGGGTAGAACCCTAACCACTATTCCTAACCGGTGGATCGGCTTGGCTCCTGCTCGCATGGTGTTTCACTGTAAGTAATTAGTATATTTTAATAGCATTGATGATCTGGTTTGTCTTTATTGAGCTCGGGATCCCCAACTATTATAACCAGTGGGCCGGATACACATAGGACCTCATGTCCTAACCAATATTATTACCGGTGGATCGGTCACACATAGGGTAAAACCCTACCCACTATTCCTAACCGGTGGATTGGCTGGTCCCGTCTCAATATCTTCTACTTTAATATATTAGTGTCTTAAATATTTTATTCAAAAACATTTGACATTCACAAACATTTGCCCAGACATGCATGACTAAATCCATGAAAACCCTAACTCCCATGCAACCCTACTCCATGCAAACCCTATCTCCATGTAAACCACATTTCCATGCAAATCTTAGGTCCCATGCAAACCTTAACTACACATGACCCACGCTTCCATGCAAACCCAATCTCCACGTACTACATTCCATGCAAACCCTAACTCCACGTACCACACATGTGAAAACCCTAACTTCACATATACCACCCTTCCATGCAAACCCTAATTCATATGCAAACCCTAGCTCCACGTAGACATGCTTCCATGCAACCCTAACACCACAGTTCATGCAAAACCCTAGCATCATGTCATTTCATGCAAACCCTAACTCCATGCCATTCCATGCAAACCCTAGCACCATGCCATTTCGTGCAAACCCTAACACCACATTGTTACACTCCCCATCATTATTTTACAACCCTAATATGCATGTCTTAAGGCATATTATACAATAATAATAACATAAACATACACATAATTCTCATGCCACAGTTTATTCACACCAATATACTTCAACTCTATAATCATGCCATATGCGAAATAATTAATAATAACAAACATAAAATACATGGCATATCAAACACATAGTGCATACAAACACATAAATGGCCTTAGTAGACCCTTACCTAAAACGACACCGGTCTTGGTGCACGCTCCTATTCCACTTGAGGGATTTGATTGGGTTCACCTACTACATCAAAGCATACTAGAATTAGATTCTCTTATATAATTCTAAATTATTTCGAGTTTTGGTTTTAGGATGACATTTTAATATTCAATAATTAACTATAGGAACTAATATAATTAATTCACTTATTTTCTTTTGAAAATGTGATAAACTAAGGGTTTCTACCTTTCTCCCAAAATATATTTAATAACATCATAACTATGATGATGATAATAAGAACAATAATAAGAATAATAGTAATAAAAATAATTAGTAATATAAATAAAGTATAATAATATTAATGATACTTTTTATAAATAGAATATGAGATATTAATGATATCAAAATTCTTAAAATTAAAAGTTGGATTTCTAACCATCCCACAATGATAAATATAATACTATTCAGAATTGTGATAATAAAATTAATAATGTATATTTACTTACATTATATTTTAATAAAGGTAATAATGATAATATAATTAAAATAATGTTGAAAAATGTTAATAATGTTAATAAAATTAATAAATGAGAGGATTAATTAAAATTTAAGGCCTCTGTTCTTCCAGTAATAATCACAGTATCAACCAAATAATTATACTAATAATAATATTATTATTAATATTATTAATAATAACATCAATTATGTAAAAATCTAAGTAAATAGGTAAAGGCCGAGATAATTACTGTATCTTAGTCAATAATACTCCCAGACCTGTAAACAAAATTTAGAAATTAGAATACAGTCAATATTACTAATAATAATAATTATAATAATAATAATTAAAGTTGAATTAATACTAAAATTTTGGCTAAAATTAGAATAATTATAAATAATTCGAAACTAAGTATTTAAAATGTCTATGGAATCACCTTGAGTTGGAGGATGTAGGTGGAACCGGCGGTGGTTCCCGGAGGTGGCCGGAAAATGGATCTAAGAGGGTTAAAAATGAAGAAAAAGAGGTGAGGGGGAAGGAGGAAAATAAAATAAATCTATGGGGCTGTGGAGGAGATTTATCAGGAGTTAATGGTTGGTTTGGAAGGTGTTAGAAGCGGTGCATGTGGTGGTGGAAGGTGGTTCAACGTCTCGGGGTGAAATTTTCTGTCGAAGCAACTAACCAACTTTGTGCGATTATGGAGGCTTGTACACGATGAATCGAAGGTTTTGGTTAGTTTAGTTAATTAGAGGGTATTGCAGGGAAGAGATTGGGATCAAGAGGAGGAGTTGAAGTTGGCCGGAGATGGATTAATAGTCGTCTAACGGAGCGGTGGCGCACGTTCTGAACTTAGGGTTTTGGGGGAAATAAAAAATCCCAAACCTAGAATATGAGGAGGGTTTTTATAGCTGTGGAAGTTAAGGTTGAATTGGGGAGGTTACCAGGAGTTGAAATTGGGAGGGAAATTGGTTTATTCGAGCTGAAGGTCGGCGGCAATGTTTTTGAATTTTTACCGACCTTTCCGAGAGAAATGGGGCAAAACGTGGGGAATAGAGGGGGAGTGGAATAGTTCAAATTAATGGGAAGGTCGAGAGGAAGAAAACAAGCGGGAGAAGAGGCGGTCACGCCACGTGTGGCCGGCGGCGCCATTTTCGGGGAGAAAGGGAGTTGGCAGTTATGGCGTCGGGCGGGAGGAGGAAGAAGAAGATGGGGGAGGCTGGACCGGGCGGTTCGCGGGAGAGAAAAGAAAGAAAAAGGGAGGGAGACCGGGCGGTTCGGCACGAAGGGAAAAACAATTAAATGAAACGACGAGTTTTGACGTAAAAAGGCCTGAAGGACGGCGTTCTAGGGTTGACGTGCAACGGTAATATGAATGAAGTGAAACGCGGAGTTTGGTTGGGAGAAGGACATAAAACACAGCGCAGAGGGGGAGAGGGGGCGGCGACGCGCGGGCTGGGCCGCGCCGAAGGAAAAGGAAAGAAGAAAAGGAATTGGGCCGCGCAACAGGCGCAATTCGGCGAAGAAGAAGAAAAAGAAAGAAAAGGAAAGAAAAAGGAAAAGAAAGGAAAAGAAAAGGAAAAAGGGAAAAAGGAAAAGAGAAATAATTAGGTTGGATCAAATTAAATAAATCTGAATATTTAGGATATTTGAAATTAATAATATTTAAATAAAATAAATTTTAAATCCCTTTTTAGGCTAAAATAGACTTTTTAAAGGATTTTTCCAAAATTTTCATTTTAAATTAATAAATCGCTCAAATTTTATTTAATTTAATTATTTATAAAATTAAAATTAATTTGAAACTATTCTATCTTTCTTAATTTAAATAAAATAATTTATTTAAATAAATTTCCAAACTAAATTATTTAATTAGATAATATGCCCAAATTTCCTTTACCTAACATATTTATAAAATTTCTTATTAATTTTCCCTAATAAATTTTCTTTTATTTTAATAAAATAATTTATTAACTTAAATTTTCAAATGCAACCTTATTTAAATATAATATTTAAAATTAGAAAATTTCGGGGCATTTCAGGGAGTTCTTCCTCCCTAATGGGGTAGTGTTTTATTCTCTAATTACTTTTAGGATCCTTCTACCTCTCACCTTTTGTAGATGTCCAAAAGGGGTAGAGAATCCAAGAGTTTTAGAGTTAAAGTGTACAATTGGTAAATGTTTGACTACCATTTTATTCATTACTCTTTCAAATTTACAATTATGAAATTTTTTTTATCATCATAAAAGGGGGAGATTATTAACCTCAAAGGTAAGGAAATGTCAATATATTTGTTTTGATGATAACAAATGGATCTTGGTAAGTATGCATGTCTAAGAAAACAACATATACATAAGAAACTAAGACTTGAGAACATAGGATAATATGGTGTGACTCCTAGGTATATGGTAAAGATTTAGGTTGATTAAAGTTCATATTTCAAACAAAACTCTTTTAAATATTTTTTTTGAAAAATACTTGATCTGATTTCAATTCATAAATTCTTTAAAAGTATTTTCAAAATAAATTGATTGGTTTTGGTTGGAACAAGTCGACTAGTCCTCAGACCGATTGAATGGTTTAGTTTGAACAAAGCCACTAGTTATATTAAAACTTATATGGATTAACTGGTGGAAGAAATCGATTCATTGGTTTCCCCAAACTGATCGAATGGTTTAACCAACCGGCCCATAGGTTTCACTCTTACATAAACCCAATTCACCTTTGTTTGACCACATCGAATATTTTAGGCAAACTAATCAATTAGTTGAGAAATCAATTAACTTATTTGACCAACTAGTCTATGGGTTTCACTATTTTAGAAACCTAATTTGTCACTATTTAAACACATTGTTTGGTTTAGGTAAACGATCAACTGGTTGAGAAACTAATCAAATGGTTTGGCTAATCAGTCAATGGGTTTCAATATTACAAAAACCTAATTTATCTCTATTTAATCACATCAAATTGTTGAGGTAAACCGACCAACTGGTTTAACCAACTAGTCCTTGGGTTTCACTATTGTAGAAACACGATTTGTCTCTATTTAAGCACATCGATTGGTTCAAGTAAACTAACTTACTGTATGAGAATCTGATCGATTGATTTGACAACCAATCCATAAGAATCATTTTTGTAGAAACAAAACTCCTCTCTACTTAAACACATTTACCATTTTTACTTAATTAAATGGCTAGTTGACGAAACCAATGGGCTAATTTGACAAACCAATAGACTTGTAAAATGAACACATCGGTTGATTTAACCATACAAGGTCACTATTTATATGTGTTTTAAGATCAACTATACATAGTGCCAAACGATCAACTAGTTTGAATAAACAAACCTACTGGTTCACACAATGGTAACTTTCTAATTTGGTCAAAACAATACATAGTTAACTGGTTGGAACATACTGATTGATAGGCTATACAACCAATTGACTTAGTCCTCTAGATGATTGACTCGTGAGTATTAAATGCTAATTTTCTGCACGTTGGGAAAAATAGATTTCTTGTAAATTTGTATCTAATGAATATAAATAAGAGAAACCCTTATAAATAAAGTCCCTCTACATTTATTGCATCTAACTTCTTAGATCATTAATTGTACAACTAATCTCTTACACTAAAATCATTCAATTGTTCACTCAAATTTCTAAACTTTCATATTTCAAATTCTTTACTAAAAAGTATTATTTGCTAACTTCTCTTAGCTTGAAATGTTCTCAAATTATAATATCCCACATTATATCTAGCCACATTACATCTCATCTAAAGATCTTAACTTTTGTATCTTATATTTTGGTGATAAATATTTGTAATCGCAACCTCATCTTGAAAATCCCTTGAAGGGGTTAGTTCGATTGTTCCTATCATTCTTGAGAGATTCATGTGGTGAGTCTAGATAAGATAGATAGTTGAAGTTGTAAATCATCTGTTAGAGGGTCAATAAGACTGTAAGGATGATCAATTGAGAGAAGAGTGATAATCAATAAAACACATCCTTATTTTAAAAATCTAAAAGGGATAAAATTTTCGTAGTGGATGTCAAGAGTAATTTACTCTTTAACCACTCTACATTGTGTGTTAATTTTTATCTAGTCATTTCCATTCTAAAACTCCCTAGTCAACCCTCTCTATGGTGTTTTCAAAATATAACCTAATGATCAATCTACACAAAGTGATATAATTTTTAAAACTAAGTTTAGAATTGGTGATAAGGTTTATAGGGTCATCATATATTGTGGTTCTTGTACAAATGTCGCTAATGAGAAAATTTTTAAACGACTAGGACTACTAACTATAATTCATCCTAAACCATATCCTTTATAATGGCTTAATAAGGACAAAGGGACTAAAGTGACTAAACAAACACTAATATTTTTTTTTTCATTAGTGATTATCATGATGAGGTGATTTGTGATATTTTTTTCAATGGAAGCTTGTGGTATTTTACTTGGTAGACCATGTCAATATGATCGTAATGGAACTCAATATGGTGTAGCTAAAAATATGTGGTATTAAAGGATAAAAAGAAATATAAGTTGAAACCATCCCAATGAGAATATGTATCATTATCCAAGGTTAAAAAGAGTATTTTTATGTGAAAGGGAAATGTTTAATTGCATTGAGGAAGAGGGTGTTTATCATGGCTTGGTAGCTAAGTCATCTTAGTTTGGGGAAAAAAATTCTGACAATTCACATCTTACTAGTTTGGTTTATGAATATGGAGATGTATTTCCAAATGATATACCCCCTGGACTACCACCTATCGGGGGTATAGAGCATGCTATCAGTTTAGTTTTGGGGATGCCTTTACCTAATAGAATGCTTTATAGATGTAATCTAGAGGAGGCTAAGGAATTACAAAGGAAAAATTAAGATCTAGAAAATAAAGGTGTCATGAGAGAGAGCATGAGTTCTTCTTGTATACATGCCTTACTAGTTCCTAAAAAGGATGGTACTTTGTGTATGTGTATAGATTCAGGAGTAGTGAATAATATAACTATCAAATATCATTTTCTTGGGGCTAGATTAGAAGATATGCTTGAAGAGTTATGTAGTGCAATAATATTCTTTGAAATAGACATTTGAGTTAGGGAAGGAGATGAATGGAAAATAACATTTAAAAATAAATATAGTCTCTATGAATGGGTCGTTATGCCTTTTGAGTTATGTAATACACCTCATTCTCTTATGAGACTAATGAATGAAATTCTTCGTCCTTTCCTAGGTGAATTAATTGTTTTTTACTTAGATGATACACTTGTATATAGAAAAAGTGAACATCATCATTTTCTACATTTGAGGAACTTATTTGATAAACTTGGAGAAACTAAAATATATAGAAAATTAGAAAATTGTGATTTTATGCTTTCGAGGATAGTTTTCCTTGGTTATATTATTCTTTATGAAAGCTGATTTGGTGGAAAAAAAACTATTCAAGAGTGGCCAATTCCTAAAGACATACATTAAGTAAGAAGTTTTCATGAGTTTTCTAGTTTTCATAGGAGATTTATTAAAGATTTTTATACTACAGTTGCACCTATTACTCAACTCATAAAAAAGGAGATTGTTTTTTGGGTAAAGAAGCCACTAAAGCTTTCAATATTCTCGAGGATAAATTGTTTGATGCTTATGTATTATCTATTCTTAATTTTCACCTACTTTTTGAGGTAACTTGTGATGTGAGTGGGATAGATATTAGAAGATTTCTTTCTCAAAAAATGAAACCTATAACATATTTTAGTGAAAAACTAAAGGTAAAAGATTAATGTATTCTACTTATGATAAATAATTCTTTACTATTACACAAATTCTAGGGCCATAGAGTAATTAACTGAGGCCTAAACCCATTGTGCTACATTCTAATCATGAATTTTTAAAATATTTGCATTGTCCAAAGAAAGTAAGTCCTAGACATGCAAAACGGGTAAGCTTCTTAAAATCCTTTGTGTTTTATGTCAAACACTTGGATGGTAAAGAAAATAGAGTAGTTGATGCTTTTTATAGGATATTTATCTTAATTTTCATGTCAGATGATAAATTATTAGGATGTGAAATGTTAAAAAAGATATATCTTAATGATGAAAACTTTCTTCAAGAATGTCAATTGTGTATAGAAAATGGATGCCATGTTAATTATGCTATACAAGATGGTTTTTATTTAAATTTAATCAAATTTATGTATCAAGATCAAGTATAATAAATTTACTTATCAAGGAGGTACATGAAGGACCTATTGCAAGCCATTTTGGTGCTAAAAAATTTAGAAGTATTAAAGAAAATTTTTATTGGCCACATAGGATGAAAGATTCATCCTTACCAAACCCTAAATTCAAACCATATAAAACCAAAGATTCATCCATACAAAATCCTAAAATTAGATTCTCCCTTACAAAACCATAAATTAGATTCTCCCATACGACATCATACATTAGATTCTCCCATACAAAACCATAAATTAGATTCTTCCACACAAAATCCTAAATTAGAGTCTTCCACATGAAACCCTAAATTCCCAATGTTATTCCTCTACTCATAGATCATTAAAATACTTAGGTCAACTCAATTCTCCTTTAGTCAACTTACTTCCCATTTTCCATTTTCAACCTTTTCCCACACAATACCACTTTTATACATCCTCACATGTATGTCTTATAGGGTCACAACACATAACATCACATACCATAATATTTCATCACATATAGTACACATGTCATGTAAATACACAAAGATGTACTTCAACTCCACGTCATACCACATACAAAATGATTAATAATGATAAACATATAATACATAGCATCTGAAACACATAATGCACATAAACACACAAAATAAAAATTGAAGAGCTCTTTGGATATATCATGGTTGATCAATTAAAAATGGAAGATGGATGTGATGTGAAACACCCCAAAAATTCTAACTTTAAAAATTATAGTTAAATAAGATTTTATTAGGAAAATTATTTAAATAAATTATTGTTATTAAAATAAAAGGAAATTAATTAGGGAAAATCAATAAGAAATTTATAAGTATTTTAATTAGGAGAAATTAGGTATTTTAACTAATTAAGGATATTATTTTGGAAATTAATTAAATAAATTATTTTATTTGAAATAAGAAGGAAAAAATAGTTTCAAATTAATAGAAATTTTATAAATAATTTAATTGGAGAAATTTAGGATGTTTTGCTAATTAAAATGGAATTTATGAAAAATCTTTCAAAAATCCTAATTTAACCCAAAAAGGGATTTAAATATTATTTTATTTAAATATTATTATGTTTAAATATCTCAAATATCATAATTAATTTAATTAAGCCAACCCACTATTTTTCTTTCTTCCTTTTTTCCTTTTTCCTTTTTCTTTTTTCCTTTTCTTTCCTTTTTCTTTCTTCTTCTTTCTTTTTTTTTTCTTCTCCTTCTCAATTGGGCTTCCCGCAGCCCAATCCCTTCCTCCCTTATTCCTTCTCCCATAGCCCAGTCCTTTTCCTCCTTCCTTCTTCTTTCGGCATCCCGCGGCCCAGCCTTTCCCCCTCTTTCCTTTCCTTCGGCGTGGCCCAGCCTGCACGATTGTTGCCTCCTTCCTTTCTCCTCTATGCTGCGTTTTCCCTATTTTCCCCTTGGAATTCTGCGTGTCATCCTATCTCATTAAATGTCATCACCGGTTCGATCCTCCTCCTTTTCTTTCTTTTCTTTTTTCCCCAGACCGTCGGTCCGCCCCAGACCTTTTTCTTCCCTCAGCCTTCGCAACTGTTGCCGATGTCAACTTACACCGCTGCCCCTATGCCCTAGTTTTTCACCGCCATTAACCGTCTATTTTGCTCCTCTCTCTCCCCTGCTGACTCGTTGACCATTTTGCCTAATTAACTCTCCCCTCTCCTCGCACGTTATCTCTTCTCCCAGCCAACAACTGCCTACCACGTCTTTCGCCGGTAACCGTCTCCGCCGGCTAGTCCAATTGACCTGTCGATCCTCCCATTCTTCCCTTTGACCTAAGCCACCCTTTTACTTCTATAAATACCCCCTACCCAATCTGCAATCGAGCTTTCCCCTGAAACTCAGCTTTTTCTGACCTTGCCACCACTGCCCCTTCAGACACTATTTTTTTCGCCTCCAACCAACTTCACCGCCCTCTCTTCCTGCCAAACTCATCATTGAATTGCCCTCTAACTAACCAAACCACCCATGCCCCTCGATTTTTCCTGCACAAGCCACCCCGGTGGTGCAATGTTTGCTCCTCAATGAACCTATTCTTCCGCCTCTACCGCCCTTAGCCACCACTTATGCCACTACCGCCGCTCCTTTCACCTCCCAAATTATGCTACAGACCCTCCTCTACCTTTCTTTTCCTCTCCCTTCCTCTCATCCTCTCTTTCTCTCCTTCTTTTCCATTCGGCCACCGCCGCCGCTATGCGCCGCCACCTTTGGCTATGCCACCACCCTTATTATGTTCCTCTAATTCCAGGAAACCATAATCACCCTTATTTCCACCATCATTCTCCCTATTTTGATCCCAGCATCCAACTTTTCCCCTTTTTCTTCCCTTTTCCGACCGCCGCCACTGCCGCCGCCACCGTGCACCACCGTCGGCGCCGCTTGTCACCACCAGCCTAAAGTTGAACCCTAAACCCCCTAAACCATTTTTCACTATTTATACAAGCTTTAATTTATTTTATTTCACTTATTTGAATATATATAAATATATATATATACTACTATTATTATTAATATTATTATTAATTTTACTATTATTAATGTTTTTTATTATTATTCTATTGAGGGCCAAAGCCCTATTATATTTTTATTTCAATTTTATTATTATTATTATTATTGTTATTATCTTTATTATTAATATTAATATGTTATTATTATTATAATAATAATTATTATTATTACTATTTTGAAATTATTATTATTATTATTCCATTATTATTATTATAACTATTTTACTATTATTATTATTATTATTGTTATGCAATTAGTATTAATATTATCATCATCATCATCATCATCATCATCATCATCATTATTATTATTATTATTATTATTATTATTATTTTCAATGTTAATATTATTATTCTATATAGGGTTGAAACCCTATTGTGACTATTTTAAATTGTAGTAGTGTTGTTATAGATATCAAGTATTATTATTATTATTATTATTATTATTATTATTATTATTATTATTATTATTATTATTATTATTATTTTATCATTATTATTATTTATTATTATTATTAGTGTTATTATTATTATTATTATTGAATAATTTTATTATTATTCAATGTAGGGTTAAACCCTACTTCATTTTATCTTCGATTGTTATCATTACTATTATTACCATTATGATTATTATTATTATTGCAACATTATTATGGTTTTTTTTATCATTATTACTATTACTATTTTGTTATTATTATTACTACTAAATTTTGGTTATTAATTTTACTAATTTTATTATTAATATTATTTTGATAAAGGGGCCAAAGCCCTTATTTCACTTTGTTTTTGAGTAATGCCCTTTTTATTATTATTATTATTATTATTATTATTATTATTATTATTATTATTATTATTATTATTATTATTAGTATTATTATTATTATCAGTATCTTTGCTATTATTATTTTAGTATCATTATTATTATTATTAGGGTAAAGTCTTCAATCTTATATTATCAACTTTTATAATATTACTATTATTTCTATATCTTTAGCAAAGTTAGTAATTAGTTAATGTTATTTTATTAATATG
This sequence comes from Tamarix austromongolica, assembly GCA_039764185.1. NCBI lineage: Eukaryota > Viridiplantae > Streptophyta > Magnoliopsida > Caryophyllales > Tamaricaceae > Tamarix > Tamarix austromongolica. Next base: position 124,926,854 of record CM077809.1, read on the forward strand.
TTATTATTTTATTAAAAGCCTGGTCTTAGAATAAGTTAGTAAATAATAGTATTTTTGGTAGGACGAAATCTAATTTTAGTTTTCCCCTAATATAGGTGAGACCAGTCAAAGCCCTAAGGAGGCGTAGGAGCGTACTCCAAGACCGGTGTCGTTTTAGGTAAGGGTGTTACTAAGGCCTATTTTGTATTGATGTGCATTATATGCTTTGTATGTTATGCATCCTATGTTTATCATTATATTGATTTCATGTGTGGTATGACGTGGAGTTGAAGTATGTTTCTTTGTTATTATATGGCATGTGTATTATTTGTATGTTATGAAATATTGTGGTATGTGATGATATGTGTTGTGACCCTGTAAGACATGCATGTGAGGATGATTATATGGTTTGTGTGGGGGAAAGGATGAAAAAGGAGAATGGGGAAATAAGTTGACCAAGGGATGTGAGTTGACCTAAGTATTTTAATGATCCATGAGTGGAGGAATAAAATGGGAAATTTAGGGTTTCGTGTGGGAAAATCTAATTTATGGTTTTATATGGGAGAATCTAACTGATGTTTTATGTAGAAGAATCTAATCTATCGTTTTGTATGGTAGTATCTAATTTATGGTTTTTCATGGTTTTGTGTGACAGAATTTAATCTATGGTTTTGTATGGGAGAAGCTAACGGGAGAAAGTTTCGTAGTCCCTTATGTTGGAATGATATCAGTAAAGCAATTATTTTGGGACTAAAAATGATTGAGGAGAAAATGAGGCAAATTTGACTAATTTAGGATCAGATTAAGGATCCTAGATTTATATAAAAGAGCTATGTAGACTTGAGAAGACAAACCGAGGGTTACTAGGTGGGTGATAGAGTCTTATTGAGGGTCTCTCCCGCCAAGGGAATCATGAGGTTTGGCATGAAGGGTAAGCTTAGCCCTAGGTAAAATTAACAGTATATGATTATCGATTATGTTAGTAAGGTCTCTTACTATCTATCCTTACTTATGGAATTTTCACATATACATGATGTATCCCACATATCCTATTTGACAAATTGTGTAGCGGATTCTTCACATGTCATTCAGGTAGAGTTGTTAGAGCTTGATGAGTCTTTAACTTACAAAGAACAACCAGCAAGCATCCTAGATAAGAAGATTTGTGTAACACCCCCAAAATTCACTACTGAAAATTTTCGTTTTAAATGAAAGAAGTAATGGAAGCGAAATAAGAAAACTATGAATTATAGGGATATTACCGCCACACTCAGTACCAGACCGGTTCACTCCTACCGTTCCAGTACCGAGTGCTAAGGCTAAATGGATTACCATCAAACAAAAGCTAATACTTAAAACAAGGATTCATAAGGAAGTTAAATAGCTCACGATATAAAATTCAGAGTACGCATAAAAAGGTTTACAAGCCAAAGGGGTACATAGACAAGGTTCTCAAGGAACATAAAGTATCATACGACAGAACAGAACTACAATAAAATGATATAGGGTAAAACAAGATGAAAAGGAGAGTCCAGCCATATCGCTCTCGGTCCCCAGGCGAAGTCTAGGCTCAACTCTCAGCCCCGCCCGATGCCTCATAAGAGTCGTAGGCATCGAATATATCATCTCCTACCTGCATAAGCTCAGGTGGGTCCTCTGCTCATGGGAATGAGCAGCACCCATGAAACGGGTGGTCAGTACGCTACGTACTGAGTAAGGTAACAGATGCGCTAAGGCCATCATACAAATCATACCACAAAGTACACATGGCATAATCACGTGAGCAACATGTAGTAAAAAAGATGATAAAGGCTAGCTACTGTCCGGATAGTCTTATTCTTTAGATCTCCGATAAATATAAAGTCGATTCACAGCATAGTTTTTATCAATTCATGTGAGTACGGGAACCCCACTATTATAGCCAATGGACCGGTCATGCAGGGCAAAACGCACCTGGCCACTATTATAGCCGGTGGACCGGTCATGCAGGGCAAAATGCTCCTAGCCACTATTATTCGCCGGTGGACCGGTCTGGCCCCGACTCATATGATGTTTCACTGTAATTACTTTGTGTCTTTCCCATGTCTTATCATTAATACGTTCGATTTTTTGAGCATGGAATCCCCCAATATTATAGCCGGTGGACCGGTCATGTAGGGCACCCCGGCCCTAGCCGGTGGACCGATCATATAAGGCACCCCAGCCCTAACCACTATTATTCGCCGGTGGACCGGTCTGGGTCCAGCTCAACATCTTCCTCTTTAAGTGATTAGTGTCTTAACATATCTTATTTGAAAGTATTTACCCTTGACATGCACGGCTAACTATATCCACACTTATCCTCCCAAGAGGGCCCGTCCCATATCTTGGGACACTTGCACCCCCTATCACACCTCGATATCTATTCCCCTTTACACTTACACATACTGAAAACCAACTCTTAAGAGTGTGGGCTAAGACCCAACGCCTCATGACATCCACTCCACATGCTATCTCCCTCTAGGGTTTTCCCTTGGAAACCCTAATTGGGCCTATGTGGCCCAACTTTCTCTCACTTACACTACCATTACTCCATTTATCGTCCCACTCCTCATCTCATTTAGATCCAATCCCAAATCATATCGCTTTACCCCTCGATTCCACATATGGCCAAAAAACCCTAGTTGGTCACTTCAACCCTAGCGCCTTTCTTCTCCCACAAGTAACCCCTCTCTTTTTCACCCAATATCTCTTCTCCCCCATGACACCCATAATCACCCGTTATACAAAAATTTCCACTCTTAACCCATACTCCACTCTCCCTTAATCATTTTTACTTCCACATTTTCCAGATTACCGCTTTCTCCCAAAACCCTAATCGGGTCCCTTATAAACCCTTCCACCAACCTACGTATTATTTTTCAGCCCAAGTCTCCAAACACTCCACAACTCTCCCTTTAACTTATTTACACCTTAATACAACTTTTCTCACATAATGATCATCCCCATGCAAGTTTTATTCAACCCATGCAAACTCTCGAAGTTCCCATACAAACCCTAGAATTCCCATGCATAGTTCTCATCTCTTATTCATTTTCGTCAACCTCATACCCCCCTTTAGCAACTCACTTCCCATTTATTTCTTTTTGTCCTTTCATCTCCATGTCATAATAATAAGCACCCTAACATGCATGTCCTAGAGGGTTACATCATGTCACAGCGCATCATAATCACCACATATGGATATCACATTCATGTCATAAGAAAAACACATACCACGTACCTTAACTCCAAGTTGCGCTACGCATAAAACACGTTAAGGACAATCATGTGATACACAACAGGACATGATATATATACAAAGCATCCAAGGCATACAAGTCACATAACACGTAGGGACCTCAGCCACATCCTTACCTAATACGGCACCGGTCTTGGAGCACGTTCCTATGCCTCCTCCGAGTTTTGACTTGATTTGCCTATAAGAGGGAAAAACTATGGATTAACTTCCCTCTAACCAAATTGACTATTCTTCCTACCTTACCCTTATCACAACTTACCATTAGGGCTAAAAATAATAATATTACTTTTATAAGTAAAAGTAGGGTTATTATTCCTAAGGTAGCTAATCATGCTACTACTAATAAAAAGTAGGTCTTAATAGCTACAATAATTTAAAGTAATTTTAAGAATATTTATATTTAACGGTAATAGTTCAATGTTACTAATAATGATGATAGTAGTAGTGATATATGAAATATTACTAATAGTGACAAGGAACTAAAATAATAATAATAACCATAATAATAATGATAATAATAATAATAACAATAATGATGTTAAAATAATAATACTAAAGTTATAGGTCATTGATAATAGTAATAATAATAGTTATAAATATTTCAAGGTTAGGTTAAATAATAATAATAATAATAATAATAATAATAACAATCATTAAGAATAATGCTAATAATACTACTAAAAATAACTAGCATTTGTATAACAAGGGTTTAGGGGTTAGGGAGTTTAGAGGACCACCTAGGGGTGCTGGTGGCACAGGTGGCGGTGCACGGTGCACGCGGCGGCGGCGGCGGAGAGGCTGGCAGGGGAAAAAGAAGATATGGGGAGGTATAGGAAGCTCCCCTGGTGGTTTTAGAAGGCAGAGGGGGTGCTGGAATTGGCGGCACCGGCGGTGGGCGGTGGTGAGAAGGGTGGCAGGGCTTGAAGCAAGGCTGATCTGGAAGAGCCCTTTGCATGGCCGGGGTGGCTCGTGCAGAGCAAATCAAGGGGTGAGGGAAGCCTAAGTTGGTGGAGGGTGATGCAAGGAAGAGTTTTTTGGGTGGATCTGGCGGCGCCGACAGGGTGGCTGTCTGAAACGAGGATGGCGCAAGGTGGTTTTTGGGCTGGGGTTTCGAAAGAGCCTGATGCTGGACTTGTGGGGGTATTTATAAGCTCAAAAATGGGGGAGGATCGAGAGAGGGGGCGGAGGAAGGTACGATCAGGCGGGAATTTGGCACGCCGGCCGTCGGTGGTAGGCCGACGCGGGTCTGCCATGGCAGACCTGTGGTTTGGTCGGGAAAAAGGAAGGGAGCGAGAGCAGGCCTGTGTGAGGTGTGGGGATGGTCGGTCAGTCAAGGAGGGATAGACGGGCGGTGCAGAAGAGAGGGAGAAGGTGTGCAGGCGGCGTAGGAGGCCTGTCGGCGCAGAAGAGGAGGGCGTTGATTTGCAGCGGGGTGCGGGGAAAAAGAAAAGGGGAAAGGGGCTAGACCGGTCAGTCTAGGGGAGAAAAGAAAAAGAAAGGGGCGATCGGCCGAGCGGTTCGGACAAAGGAGGGAGCTGGGCGGCCTAGCGTGCGAGACGGGGGTAGAAAAAACTGATCTGGGCCGATGGGCTGGCCCAGTCGTGGGAAATAGGGGAGAGAAGGGAGAAAGGAGGGGGAGAGAAAATGAGAAAAGGAAAATAAGGGAGAAAAAAGGGATTAAGGAAAATAATTAGGGAAGAAAATAATTAAAATGACTTATGGGGTGAGTTATAGTATTTTTGGTAGATAATTAAAATTTTAGTAATTTATCTTAATATATCTTATTATATTAGTTTAAAAAGGTAGCTTTTAGAAAAATATTGGTTTGAACCTTATTTAAATAAAATGAGTATGATAAAATAGAAATTTATTTATTTTAATTTATTAAACACTCACATCTAATTTGGTATACTTAAAACCCACAAAATAATTAAGTTAAATAAATTTAAAAGGAAAAATCCTCAACATAATTAAATTAAATGAGTTTAAGAGTTAAATTATCCCTAATAAAAGTAATTTAATAAATTATAGGCTTTTAAAATTTTTGGGGGATTAAAATTTGAGTGACACACACAAAGAGTCTTCTATTAGTAAAGATCTTTTGGTCATATCACGTCACCAAGGAGGTTAGTTAGGAGGCCAAGGAGGAGATTCAAGTGAAATACCCAGATTTGTTCTCCTAGTGTAATGTCTATGGTGTAGTATGTATTTTAAGATGGTAGTTTCCTTTTACCATGTTGAATGTACTATGTAAGTTATTGTGTGTACATACTATGCTAAGACCTTGGTTAGTAGGCTTTAAGGATGTAACCTCTTTAAGAGGTAGTGCTGTAACATCTCATATTTTTAAGAAGTTTGTTAAATGAGAAATCATAAAATTTCTTAAGATTGGTTGAAATTTGAGTTTCATTGGAACTATAATTGAATTTGAGAATGGATTTGATTAAGCTTTTGAAATTGAATAAAATGAGTTTTTAGGTAGACTTATGGATTGGTTGTTCTTTAAAGATTCATAGCCTTTCTTATGATGTATTTGGTCTAAGCTTCTACCTTGAACTAATTTGATGGTTCAATTTGGATAATTTAAGGGGAGGGTGATGTCAGCTTTGTTTTCTTCTATCTCTCTCCTCTTGACACTTCTATAGTCATTGCTTTAATTTCTAGACCTACCTCTACTTAGCTACAAGATTCCTTCCATGATGATCATTCATTTCCTCTCTACTGTTTGGAGTTTCTGAGCTAAGTTGACCTAAATCTCTCCAGAAATATTAGCTCTCCAGAAATAACTTTTATCGGCCTATCTTTTACAAAATGTACCTGTTTAGTTCAAATTATAATACTAGGAATTAGTTTTTTTTTATCAGTGCTTGAACATACTAGTGATTTATAACCTTGTGTTCTTTCTATTAAATTTAAGTTTAATATTGGTTTCCTTCCACTCTTCTCATCTCTCTCTGGCTTCTTCTTGTTTATCTTTAAGTAAGGGAGGGTCCGATTTCGAAGGATGTTGAGTCCTTTTTTTCTATAGAAATTCTCTCTATTTTTTTCTTAGGATTTGGATGTTACAAATCTTCTGGGTTGATTTTTTCTTAATAATGGGAAACATATAACTATTATGAGCTATAAATATTAATATGATGTTAGTACATGTTTTAGTTGGGTGTGGTAGGGATTTCAAGAATGAATTGCATGGAAAATACCTATTTTATGCTATTTTGGTGAAACCGATTAAGTGGTTAGGTTAAATCAATTAAATAGCCCTTAGAACACTTGATTGGTCAACCAAACCTATCATTTGGTAGGTCTGTGATGACCTTGGTCTTGCTATATTCTTAAACCCATCAATTGGTCACTAAATAGTTGATTAGGTTGGCTAAATTGATCAATTAGTTTGAGGGAACCCTTGATTTAGCTGAGCCAAACCTATCAACTAGTTGGCCAAAACATATTGACTAGTTAGCCTAAGCAATTTATTGGTTAGGAGAAGCAATCAATTAGTTAGGTCAAACTAATCGACTTGTTTAGCTAGATTGTGTGATTTTGATTACTTATCTTGATTATGCTTTGAGATTATGCCTAATACTTTTGATATTAATGTTTAATGAGTGAATTTTCTTTATAACATAGATAAATAACCTAATGGGTGGATTAAATGGATCATAACTCATGACATATTCAATGTTTGTTGTAAAGGCCTTGATAGGTAATCCCTATTAAGTATTTAATGGCATTGAAAAAGGTAATGGATTTTTAACATTATTCTACATGGAATAATATGATGGATTTGATTAATACCGAGTAAGCATTTATGGGAATCTCACACATGGTTGGGAATGATCAGTGTCAATATGGAGTAGGTGTGTGAATATCTAGTTTGCATATTGGATGGGCCCTCTGCGATCATGTAACCTCGAGAATAATGTACTAATAACTTAAAGTGAAAGATAATTGAGCTATATATTGGTCTAGATTATGTGATCCTCGATTAGCTATAGAGGGTTAGTCTACTTTTAGGCGTTATTGGTGCCTTTGGGTGGGATCCTAGTAGATCTTGGTGCCTTACCAATTATAGACATTGATGATGTACTAGGGAGTATCAATACTAAATGGTTTGGCTACATAGGTGGTTTTGGATTTGGCTTGGACTTATAACCATTAGTGTATACTTAGCTTCAGCATGGACTTATCTTCATTAGTGGTTACTTAGCTTTTTTCTAGACTTTATTTCCTTTAGTTTGGATAGACATCCATGGTATGTAAGACCAAGGGATGGTATATAGTCCATCGCTCGATGATAATGATGATAATAGGAATGAGTATTTGTATAATAACTGGAATGAGTATTGGATAATAATTTCAACCAATATTTCAAATGAGAATTTGGAAATCATAAATGTGGTTCAAGAGGGAAGTTGAGTAAAAGAAAAATAATGGTAATTGGGATAACACTTTATAAATATAAGTGACTTAATAAAGTTAGGTATGTGCATGATAACCCATAGATAAATTGTGTGCCTAGATGAATGTAGCCTTACTATTAGCTAGAAAAATTGTTCTTGAAGTTTGCATAGCATCATCCTTGATGTAGTACTATGGTATTTTTCAGGGAGCGTCAGTAGTTGGCTAACCTCGTGTGGCCTAGCGCGAACATCAAAAGACTTTGAGTGGTTCTAAACTAACAAGTTTTTAGAGTTTCATTATACTTTAGTTTAATTTTTCCTTACATAATTGAATTTTAATGACCATTAAGGTCATAAACTTGGAAGATTTCCTTTTTTAAGAGGAAAATATTATATCATTAAGGAAATGTACATCCAAGGCTATAGAATGGATCTACTTGACCTAAAAACCCCTAAACTTAGCACTCTTTGTAGAGGTATTACATATAGATGACATAACTAATGAAATTTGGGTAGCTATTCTTTTCATATCTCACCTTACATTTGTGAAAATACATGCATTTCTATCTTTCCACACCTCATATATACTAGTAGCATAGAAAGAAGCCCTGAAATGTGCCTTAGCAACACCTCTATTTTGAGAATAAGATATGCCTCTCAGTAAAGACTACCATGACCCATATCTTCTTCTTTCTCTGAATGTCTTCCTGATGGCAACCCAAAGCTGATCTAAACCTTGGTAGTGAAACAGAATATGGTTCATACTTTCCTATTGAGAGCAGAAACAACATTGCATGCTAATAGAGGGAAAAATTTAGCTAACAGGTCCTTTGTGGGAAGCCTAGAATGAGTAACCAACTAGGAGATAAATTTATGTTTTGGAGCAGTTGGGCTGGACCAAACTACCTTCCACCAGCCCACTTTAGAAGCTTTACTTCGTATCATATCATAAACATCTGAAATTCTATAATTTCCACTTGCTTGCAGCAGCTGGAAGACAGGGAGTAGCTTAGGCCTTAAAGCAAGAATGTTCTACAGTCTCCAAGAGGTTGTACAAGGAAGCCTGAATTCCATCATATTCTGTTCTTTAATGAAATAAGTATGGATCCATTTTATCCATAATGAATCTTTATCCTGACAAATTTTCCACAGATTCTTCCCAATTGCAGCTATATTCCAAAACAAACAGATCAATAATACCCAGCCCTCCTTCAATTTTAGGCAAGCATACCATCTTATAGGCCATAAGAGCTCTTTTAATTGTGGTACCCTTTCCTATCTAGAGAAAAAGTCTACACAAACTAATCATCTTTAGTAATAACTTTTGGGGAAGTAAGAACAATTGACTCTAGTACATGGTGATACCAAAAATCACTTATTTCATTAATTAAAGCCTACCAGCATATGAGAGTAATCTGTTTGCCCAATGCTAGAGCCTAGTAGTTATCTTTTGCACCAAGGATTGCATATCAGCTGATTTTAACTTAGATGCATCCAAAGGAACCCCCAAATACCTGAAAGGAAACCTCCCTTCATGAAATTGTAACTAAGATAAAACGCTCAACTTTACATCCTGAGAAACTCCACCAAAATAAATAGAGCTTTTCTTTGGACTAATATATAACCCTGAAGCAGCAGCAAAAACTTGAAACATGGTTGTGATAGCACTCACAGATGATAAATCATCCCTACAAAAAAGAAGGATATCATCTGCAAAAGCTAGATTAATAATCTTCAACCTCTTGCATTTGGGATGACCATGGAAGCCTTTAATCAACCAAAGAGTTTGTAACATCCTACTGAAGTATTCCATAACAATCACAAAAAGATAGGGGGATAAAGGATATCCCTATCTTAAACCTTTTTTTCCCTGAAAAGGAGGCAACAATTGTAACACCCCCAAAATTCACTACTGAAAAATTTCGTTTAATTAGAAGAAAGTTAGCGGAAGCAATTTAATAAACCGTGAACTTTGGGAGTATTACCGCCACACTTAGTACCAGACCGGTTCACTCATACCGTTCCAATACTAAGTGCTAAGGCTAAAGGAGTAAAATACAATTTTACGAGAACTTAAGCATTTGAAGATCAGAGTAGCACAGTAAATACTTTACAAGAGAAACATTCAACCACGGTGATTACAAAATAACAAATACGTTGAATTTAAAGGAGACAAATTAAAACCCTAAAAATTTCCGGACAGTACCTTACGCTCTCCCCAAGGGCCCACTTGAATAGCACCTGAATACAACCTGCAAGGGGTACTGCCCATTGAATAGGCAGGGGCCCCAGGAAGGGAACCCTTCAGTACTACGGTACTGAGTAACCCTTTAAAAACGCACTTAAAATATAGGCACGCCATATTACACATGATACTACTACATTCGGATATAATCATAGGTGTAAACATGGTATTCGGATCCAATTATTTGTACATCCAATAATTCAATCATACATTAATAGCGTATACGTAAAATTCACTTTCATATATTCATTAACCAATCAACCAATATCAATAGGCCATGATGAGTAATCGAGATATTTTTCGGGCCTTGAGGTCATTAATCAATCGTCTCAATGACTAGTATTTTTCCATAACTCATTCACATCCAAAATAAATTTTATTGAGCTCGGGACCTCCACTATTCTGGCCTGTGGGTCGGAATACGTGTATATATATCATCCAGGGTAGAAACATCCTGGGCCACCATTATATCTGGTGGATCAATACTCATGAACATCAACCAGGGCAAAACATCCTGGGCCACTATTATTTCCGGTGGATCGGTACTCATCATATAAATCAACTGGTCCCGGCTCGTTAATCCTTCACTTTAACGATTAGTATTTTTCCCTTTTTATTCAGCACAACAATTCCATTTTATTTTCCCCGATAGGGAGATCAAGAACCCAGGACAAAAAGGTACACCGGTAGCACTGGTGCATAAAAGCAACTCAGTACCCTTCAACTAGTAACCCAGGGACGCAAAGGTACCCTGGTCGTACTGGTGCATAAAGCTAACTCAGTACCCTACCGACAAGAACACCTAATCCTTTAGTATGCATACCCCCTAACTAGGTCCGTAGAGCTAGATAGAGTAGATATAGGGCCTGGCTGGGGCACAAAGGCACACCAGCAAAATACCAAATAATCGTGGACTAAACCACGTCCTTAGGGTAGCGACCCCTAAGGAGTCACCATTCCCGATCTCGAGGTCTTTCACTTTAAGTATTAGTGTCTTAATTAAGGGCGATCACAAAGGCACGACAATCAGATATTTATCCTCTTTTAATCGTTCAGATATCATCAGAAATTTCTTATTCAGATGGTCATCCAGAGTAACATAAGAGAAACATTAAGGCCATCCTAAACTCATCTAATTCCGAATTAAAACTCATTCTCGTGATACTTACTAATCATCAAATATTTTTACCTCGTTAATCAACACTATTGGAGCCATGTTACGAATTCCACGATCATAATGATAGACTAGATACAAACTACTTATTTTACCCCTTTACTTATAAAATCACTACGTCACCCCTTCCTTATTTGATAAATTACCATATTACCCTCCTCGTTACGAAATCACCAAGTTATCCCTTATTCGATTTAGGTTACTAAATTATTTATCATACTTATTAGGACATTAATTCCCCCTTAATAATTATTACACTTAATATACTTTCCATTTAATTGGTTAGATTACCACTTTGCCCCTTTCTCCTTTATTATAATTAATAAATTATCCTTGAGTTGGTCAAATTACCAAATTACCCTTCCTCCTTATCCTAATTACCAAATTAACCTTTTATTTAGTTAATTACCAATTTACCGTCCTTTATTATCAATTACCAAACTACCCTTCCTCATTGTCAAAATTACCAATTTGCCCTTTGGTTGGTTAAATTACCAAATTACCCTTGCATATGATCATAGTTACAATTTTGCCCTTCTCCGTTATTAAATTTACCAAATTACCCTTTAGTTATTTAAGTCACCGAATTGCCCTTCTTAATTGTCATAATTACCAAACTACCCTACTCCATTATCCAAAATTACGAAAATACCCTCCAGTCGGTTAAATTACCAACTTACCCCTCAACTTTATCATATTTACCGTTTTACCCTTCCCTACTATTAAATTATCAAATTACCCTTTAGTTATTTAACTTATTATTTTACCCTTCTCAATAATTATTATTTCCAATTTACTCCTTTCCAATGTTCACTTTTACCCCTTTGATTTACACAATTACTATTTTACCCCTTTACCTTCAAATTTACCATTTTACCCCCTTAACTCCCAAAATTACCATATCGCCCATTTACTTATAACTTTTCCATTTATCCTCAATTATAAAATTACTATCTTACCTCCTTTAGTTTCCAAATTACCATTCTGCCCTTAGATTGTAAAATTATCATTTCGTCCTTTAATCATAAAATTACTATTTTGCCCTTTAATTATAAAATTACAATTTTACCCTTTTATTATAACATTACCAAATTGTCCTTTTATTACAATTTACCAAATTGCCATTCTTTTTAACAAGATTACCAAATTGCCCCTTTTTATTACAAAAATTACTCTTTCATCCTTTATTCACAAAATTACAATTTTACCCCCCCTACTTCCAAAATTACCATTTTCTCCTTTTATTAAAAAATTTACCATTTTACTCTTTATACACCCTTATTATTAAATTATTATTAATGCTATATGAAGTATTAACTTTAAAGTCTCACCCATGACTCTTATAATTAATGTAATGCTTATTAGCACATGTATATATATATTAGGCCATACTCTTGTACAATATATATTAATAAAATCTCCTAATGCTAACAAAGTATTAAACATGTATTAAATACCACCATAGCATATAACCACATGGATAATAATTAACATTTTCTCTAACCACCAAATTATTACCTTAAATATTATCCCCATACATATCATCAATCTATCATGCTTCCTTTCAACAATAAACACAATAACCACATATGATATGCTAAGCAACATATATCAAGCATAATACACATTAATAATGCCTAATGTGATAACATGCGTTAATCCATGCATTTAAGCGGGATTTAACGGTTACCTTAATATCGCAAAATTATCAAACCTTACCAAGCACAATTAGCAATTCAACACCTAAAATAACATCCATCACTATTGTGTTAGAAATAAGAAATAAAAAGGATAAGACTTTATAAAAGAAATTTATTTAAATAAAACACTTTAAATAATTATCATTATACCTCAAAAAATTTTCCAAACAATTTCCAACACAAGGGAAAAAGCTCACGCTGCATGAGCAGCGTGAGTGTCATGCATAAATAAGAGGGGAAAGAGGCTCGAAGAGAGGTGGAGGAAGAAAATGAGCCATGTTCGGGTTGAGGTCTTTGGGCTAGAAAAGAGGGTGGTTGGGGGAGGTTTGGAGGCAAGGTAAGGATGCAGGAGTGAAGAGGGGGTGTTGGTGGTGGCCAGGGATGGTTTCGCGGCGGCGGATACGGCGGCGGCAAGGCAGCGGAGATGGCTGGTGATAAGGGGAAAATGGGGAGAAAAGAAAGAAGGGGTGGAGAAGGGAGGAAGTGTAGGGATCAAGGGGGCGGTGTGGGGATGCAGGGAAGTAGGGGGTGGTGGCAGGAGTCGGCGCAGGGATTGGGTGCGGCGGTCGGAGTGGCGGACGGCGGCGGCGCAGGGAGAAAACAGAAAAAACAAAGGAAAGAAGGGAGGAGAGAGGAGGGAGCTCGGGGGAAAGAAGATGGCTCGAAAATGGGACAATAAATTGGCTGAATGGGAGAAGAAAAGAAGAGGAACGGCAAGGGGGCAGATGGCAGGGCATAGGGCGGCAGGGAGGCGGTAGGGTGGCAGGGAGAGGGTGGCGACGGGAAGGAGGGAGTTGCAGAAATGGATAGGGTGCAGGGGTAGCTCGGCTCAAAAGAGGGGAGAAGAGGACAGGGTAGAGGGAGGGAGTAGCAGGGGCAGGCGCGGCGGCAGGCGGCGGCAGGCGCAGGTGGTCGGGCGGCAGCTGCAGAGGGTCGGGCTGTTGTCGCCTGAGAAGAAGGAGAAAGAAGGAAGGGTTGTGGCGGCCGGTCGGGGGAAAGGAAAACAGGCGGCCGACCGGTCCAGGGAGGGGGAAGAAAGAAAAAAAAACGAGTGGGGGTCGGCCGAGTCAGTGCGCGAGAGGGAGAGAGGGTTGAGGGGGAGAGGGATGAGGCGGGCCGAAGGCCCAACGCACGGGGAAGGCTGGCCTGGCGAGGCAGCCCAAGGGAAAAGGAAGAAGAAAAAGAAAAAGGAAAGGAAGAAAGGGGGGGAAAAGAAAAATGAGAATGGAAAAAAAAATAGGAAAATTAGTTTAATTAAATTTATAAAATCATAAAATATAATATCCCTGGTAATTTATTTAATTTAACAATTTAATTTATTATAACCTAATATTTTAGTTTATAAAGGGTAAAGTTGGTAAACTATTAGTTTGGGAAAATTATTTAAATGGAACAATATGATAATTAGCAAAATATTTATTTTTAACTTATTAAATACTCTTATCCAAATATACATACTCTAAAATCCATAAAATAATTAAAATAATAATTTTACAAGCTAATTTTTATTTCAAATAAAGTTATTTATTAAAATATGGGTTTTCAAAATTTTTGGGGGATTACAACATATTATTGTTAATGCATAAAAAATAAGCTACAGTAGAGACACTACCCAAAATAGTAGTTTTAATAACGGTTATTTTACAGTTTCAATAACGGTTTTCAACCGTTATTAAAACGCCTGTTATTAAATCTTTAATAACGGCTCATAACCGTTATCAAAAATATAAAAAAACCTGCCAATATGAGCATAAAATGCATGTTTAATAACGGTTTTCATCAGAACCGTTATTAAAAATCCAGTTTTTTTTTAGCTTTTGCATTTTTGTTCCTACCCACATACATAGTTGTATGTTCAAATAATTACCAAATCTGCATTGTAAAACAACATCAATTGATAACAAATCTGCAATCACACCATAATTTCAATCAATCCCTAGTTAATATGCATGTCTTAATACACCGAACATATATACTCAAGAATCAAAATTGGTAGGCATACCATAACTTGGTAGCTCTACACCCCAAAATAAAATGTTCATAAATCTAGCTTAGAAGACTCAAAGACATAGACAAAATACAAACCTGAACATGCATGTAGAATATATAGATCTCTACCTAATACCGAATGAATGAGTGCACATGCTTGGCCCATTGCTCTCTCACTTCATCAATTTCTTCGACACTGTATTGCTGGCCTTGTGCATAATCATCGGTGAAAAACTACAAATCCCAAGTTTTGATTAATATACAGTTAGCACTTACGTCAAGTACCAAACATATATATATATATTTCATGATTCATTAATGGAAAAATATCGAAAAGAAAACATACATGGCTTGGATCTATATTGACCGATCCATTTTGGACTATTAGATCCATTGCTCTACATACATAGTATCCACAATATTTGTCGTTTTGCTGTTGTGGACACTGTCAAATGAATTCAGTTAGCTCTCTAACTATTAGATATTAATTTTAATTAAAATAGAATACGAAATAGTAGCATTCCTACTTACTATGACAGGCTCGTATTGAACATTCTTTGGGTCTGGGACACCATTCCCACCTCTCCTTTGATACGCTATCCGTAGTGCCCTAATAAATAGATTTGGATACACAATATTGTAAGTACGCATATATACCTCAAATAATGAAAGCTAGGCGAATATATGTATAAATAAGCTAATGAAGTAAGAAGTGAAAAGTATACTAACATGTCGATAAATTCCTTCCCACCACGACGAGTAACTTCAAAAGGCGCGTCATAGGTTCGAAGGGAATCAAACACATAGACTTCATTAAGATCAGGTCAGATGGCGTACAAAACCCAATGTTCAGTTGTGAGGTGAGGAATGAAATAGAGCTTGTTGTGTCCCTCAATCAAAATGCGATCCGCTAAATAGTTTATGTGCCTACCCTCTCTTATTGTACTACTGTCAGCTATGTAGTATGGGCACACAAACACAATAGAGGACAGCATTCCCTCCATCGCAGCTCGAGTAGCTACCAACCTATGGACGACAAAAACAATGCATATTTGTTAATAACTAATAACTCATATAAGAGGTCATAAAAATTCCAATTGTATAAGTTAAGAGTACTAAAATCTCAAAATGAAATAATACTTATGTGACATAGACGGTGACACTTATGGTTGACATCCATTCTTGATTATAAATGTCGCTTATGTCAGCCGTCGATACCATGTTAGTAGCATCGTCCCTCCCAACATACTCAGGATGACAATCAATGAAAATATAATTGTCCCTGAGGTAGTTTTGGGCATAAAAATATAATATAGCTAATGCTGGTGGAGGTTAGCTTTGCTGATCTGAAGAAGGAATCTTTTGTGGGGCAACTGATTTTTCAAATTTAGCTCTCTTTCCTTTAGCAGCGCCCTGTTTTGTGTTGCTCGTTCTGCTAGTACCTCTCTTGGTTTTACTAGCGGAAGCAGTCTTCTTTTTTTATTCCTTTTTTTATTCCTTAATTTATAATATTAAACAAAATATATATTGAGCATATAAATATATATATGAAAAAGGTATATATAGTGTAACTACTAAACAAGGTCTAATGAAGATGTCAAATGACAATACCTCTTCAGTAGTGAGACGTATTTGATCCGCAGGCCAAGCCACGAAGCTTCCATGAGCTTCTAGTACCGTGGTTGCCTCATCGCCCTCTTTATAATAAGGTAAGTGTGCACTGCCAATGATTGGAGTGTCAATACTCACCGGCCTTGTATTTAGGGCTAAATTGTACCTGTGGATTGTCTGTGTTTCGGTATTGTGACTGATGTGGACCCTTCCTTTCGCCAAAATTGTTGAAAGGTCATTCACCAATAAGTCACATTTATGAAAATCCTAAACAAAAATATTACACATTATTAATAATATATTACACCGAATACATTAAATAACAATTCATAGTTTGTAATGCTTACCTCGGGAAGAGTAGAAAGAAATGCATCAGCTTCACAACTATTTCTGACACTATTTACATTAGGTATGTGAAGCTGATCATGGTCTACTGAATTGGATGGCTTATACCCTTGAGATTTAATAAATGACAACTCTTGCTCCATTGTTGCCATCTGTTCAAATGCCACGTTCAATTTTTGGGTGAGGATGGCGACTTGCTCATTAGTGCTACGAGAACCACGAGATCGACCACATATGCTCATTCTCGTAACTCCCAATCCAAGGCCCCTGTGTCTTCCAAGGTGTTCTACAATTCCTGTAGCCTGAGCCACAATGCTATATTGGTCCACCTCCTCACCTTCTGACGTTTCAAGTTCATCCTGTAAATTTAACTTATAGGAATAAGCATAATATAATAGTTTTCTAAAAGAAAACTAAGTAGGGTTCTATATATCTACAAACTTACAATTTTTTTAGCTGCAACATCAATATATTCATTAATATATCCATCTCTTGTTGCCCTAGCCTTCTTCCATAATGTACCAATATTGATGGACGAGGTACATGGGTCCAAGTCTTGGGCTAGGAGATACAAATCAAAAAATATTCTTAATTAAGAATATTATTATAAAATTCAACATTCACATGTAAAAAGATAATCACAAAATGCATACCAACTCCTCTTCAAGGCTCGCATAGCCTTTGCGAGCCATATTATGCCGATATTTATTTTGCTTGGCAATCTCTTTATTTTGGGTACTTTTTTCCTATGTGACAAGCCAAAACATAATGACATGGTTATTTCAATATTAAGCATAATACTGGGATTGATACAAAAAGTTTAATTGTTATCTAACAAGTACCTTAAAATCCACCGTAAGACGATAAGCAATGAATTGGTTCCAACTTTCTTGATCGATGAAACCGTATCGTTTGGGTGGGTTCTGTCATACAGAACCATCCTTCTTTCTATACATTTTTCTACGAGCTAAATATGACCTAAAGGTTCTTAGACGCTCCCCACAATGTCTAAGAAGCCATTTCTTCCTACTCTCTGGGACATTGAACACTCTCTGCAAAATAAGACATGTAGATGTATACCGATGTTAATGTAATAAAATTAATAACATTTGACATACAAAAATGATTACATAAAATAGCATATTTGCCGTGATTTCCTGCCAAATATGCTCCTTATGACCCTGTGGAACCTACTTCCAATTATTATAGGAGATAGGAACACGGTTACGGGTCACAAGTGAAATGTAGGTCAAGAACATAGCTGCGTAAGGGCCGATGGGAAGATTGTAAGTATTCCATCCCAACTCGACTACTTCTCCTCTATTCCTCATGTCTATGATAATTCTCATAATCGTAGGTCCTCTCTTCCCTTCTTCATCACTGTTATTCCTATCAATGTTTTTGTTGGTCATATCTCTACAAAAAATAAATAAATAAATTATGTTAGAATGTTATGTATTGAGCATAATAATGTACGTACCATTATATTATCGATACGAATCATGGTTAGAAAGAATTAATCGATCTCAAATGAATCATGCTATTCTATATATATATATATATATATATATATATATATACGAATCATGCTAACATGTTTCCAAAAATATATTAATACTAACCCTAACCCTAACCCTAACCCTAACCCTAATTAACCATAATTAACCATAATAAACGATAAACCCTAACCCTAGCTAATTAACCATAATTTATTATAATAAAACCTAACCCTAAACAACAAAAAAAAACCCTAATCCCTAAACCTAGCTAAATGTAATTAAAGCATAATATATAAATCATGTTATTAATTATTATTATTATTATTATTATTATTATTATTATTATTATTATTATTATTATTATTATTATTATTATTATTATTATTATTATTATTATTATTATTATCATCATACACAATTATTTTTCTCTATTTAATTATTCACTTTTATATATTCCTTATTCTCTATATCTATTTAATCCTCATCAAATAGCAATCATTAACATATGCATATGTAAAATATATTTGCATTTCATTATATGACATTTCCTATATCTTATTGCTAGTCTCCTATACTTATTAATGAAAATGTGTGTGTGTGTGTGTGTATATATATATATATATATAGTTTTTATGAGTGAAAATGTATATAATTCTACACTCACTTTCATATTATATATATATATATGTAAAGGTCTCGGCCAACACATGCATTTGTTAATATATAACAATAACGCAACAAATTCAACAACAAAACATGCAGAGCCGACAATGGCAGAGGCGTGGTGGAGAGTTGGCGGTGCGAGGGTTTCCTTTACTTGAGAGGAGCCGGTGTGGTGGTGCGAGGTTTTGCAAGGAGAAGGAGAGCAAGAGAACGAAGGTGCAGAAAGTCTGAAAACTTTGGCATGAAACAGAACTGAGCGTAATAAAAGTTTGATTTTGGGGTTTTAATAACGATTCTTGATAGAACCGTTATTAAAACATCTTTTAATAACGGTTCTTCCAGGAACCGTTATTAAAATCTTCTGACTTTTGACAATGGTTCTAATATGAACCGTTATTAAATCCTCTTTTAATAACGGTTTACAAAAAACCGTTATTAAAACATTCGTCCAAATTTTAACGTTACCCTTTTCATAACGGTTTTTAACTAGAACCGTTATCAAAACTCTCCCGCCCATTACTTTTCACGCGTTTGAGCTCCTTCAACTTTAGGAATAAGCACCAACTTTGTTTGACCAAGGGAAAAAGGAACAGAGCCAGAATGGAAGATACTATTAATCAAAACCCAAAGGTCTTCCCCCAGCACACCCCAAGCAACTTTAAAGAAACCTATAGTGAAACCATATGGACCAGGGGCTTTATACCGACCAATAGACCAAAGAGCCTCCTTAACTTCTTGTAAAGAAATAGGTTTTAACAAACCTTTCTATTGTTCCATAGATACCAAGAGTCCCTGCAAGAAAATAGCTTCAGATACTTCCCTAGAGGTTGCACTCTCTAAGCCTAGCGATCCTTATAAAAGGAGAAGAATGCTTGATTGGTCCCCTCTAAATCAGATACCTAGTGGCCATCCTTGTCTGTAATCCTTCTCACCACACTTTTCATCTATCTAACATTCATAACTAAAAAAATGATAATTTGAGTCTCCCAAATTCAACCACTTGATTCATGACTTCTGCTTGAGAAAACTTTCCTCATATAGCACATAATGCTCATACATCTGTAAACATTTTTTTCTCCTCCTCCTGTAGAGACAAATTGTGAGGATACAAATCAATATTTTCCTGAATCTTTCTAAGCTTTAACTTGGTCTCATGAACCCCTTTGGAAATTCCCCCAAAATTTTCCTTATTAAAACTGATAAGGCAAGCCCTGACTTCCTTTCGCTTTCTCATGAAAACTAACTGCATAGAACCATAGAAAGGTAACTCCCAAACAGATGACACCAGGGGAAGAAAACCAGAATCCAAAGTCCACATATGAAATAATTTGAACTATCTCTTGGAACAATGGGTCCCCTCTATTAAAGAAACCAAAGCGGAGCTATGATCAGAGAAGAGAGTGTCCAAAAATTGAGCTGAAGAGTTTGGAAACTTAACAGTCCAGAACATATTGACCATGACCCTATCCAATTTAGCCATAATTCTATCATCTCCCAAACTTCTATTCGACAGGGTAAACTTCATTCCTGAAAAGCTCAAATCATGAATCAATAGGGAATTAAAACATTCCCTAACATCATCAACGTCATTAAAATTTACATCATTACCTTGGAATTTCTCATTAGGTTTCAAAACCATATTGAAATCCCCTAATAGAATCCAAGGATCTTTTTCCACCTTGTGAACCTGTAGCCAACTCCAGAGACTTTTCCAACTAACTCCATCATTAAAAGCATAAACAAATGTAGCATAAAAACACACACTAGCTTGAACCCCTGACACAAACAGATGCATGGCCTGTTCACAACTAGCTAAATGCTGGACTTGCCAAATTTCTTTATCCCAAATACACAATATCCTTCCATTATAATGAAACTCATAATTACTATATCTCACCCATTTATGGCCTAATATTTCACAGGTTTTATTATCTTTATCTCTTTTAACCCGTGTTTCTATCAATCCCATCAAGGATACCTTATGCACTGATAACCAATGCTTTAATTCTTTCTATTTATAGGTTTTATTCAAACCTCGAACATTCAAAGCCCCTATCATGAACCTCCTCCAATAAAGAGTGCAATAAATGAGGTCCCTCGGACTGACATATCCTACCATTTGTCCCAAAGTAGGCTGATAACCAATAACATAACCCACAACTGCCCACTTCCAATCAGCACAATTAAGTTCCACCCTCTCCCTCTATAGATTCACACAAATTTTATCCCCAACAAATGAAGGAGGAACATAGTTTAGTTTTGATCCTCTATCCGGCAGCTGATTACCGACCAACTTATCCTTCCATGACACAACCCCTATTTCCTTTTGATATTTATATAACATGTATTTTTCATACTCTTATTAGTTTTGGTTAGTTTTGGTTTTTTAGCATTGTATCTAGAATAGGACGGTCAGCTGACGCCTTTACTATGTTAGGCACAGTGATGACACCCCATTTTTCTAATGTGTTTATTAGCTTTCCACTTTTATAAGGTTTTCAAAATGATTTTTTTAAGTAGTAAAAAATTAGGGAGTTACAAATAGTTCATTACTCTCCTTTTTCTTATTGTGAATTTACTCACTCTTGCACAACCTTGTTTCTCACCTAATGACTATACTTTCAAATTATTCTTTTTGTGTTGCAATAACTAATAGAAAATAAACTACCTTTACAACCATTCCTGGGGGTGTTTTTACTCTTCCCACTAAATGAGATCATACCTAATCAAGTTGTTTGTCTTATACGATAATTCACTTTTAAAAACCAACTACTTCACCTCACCATTCTCCATCTTGGGCATCCTCCTCATCTTCTTCTTCTTCTTTCTAATTAGCTAGTTACCCATATCCACCTCCTTCTAGGCCTACTACTCCTACCACTCCTTCACAATCTACTAGGCACCTATTCTCTCTACATCTTGCTTACCAAGGACAACTAAGGCATCCCCTCACTACAGTTTTTTTTTTGCATGATGGATGATCGGCAATGTTGGATCAATTCATTTCACAAAATAAAATTTTATCCCAGGGAAGTGGATTGATGTGATATCATGAACTGACCAATTCAAACTTCTTGTTATGTAAACCCTCTCAGACATCCACCTTCTCCCTCTTCTCACTTTAAATGATCCCATTGACAATTACTTGGTTCAAACTACCTACGTAAATCGCATAGTTCATTTTATGGGAACCACCATCACTACTCATGTTTTTGGTGTTCCCATTATACTAGATGAGGTTAGGCTAGCTTGAGCTCAAGGAATTAAGGACATCATTGAGACTGGCATGATTTGTATAGAGTGGATGAGAACTAAGCTTCCTCATGATATTCTATTATATATGCATCATGACCATTTTTCCTATAAAGAAAATGCCAGTTATTACCGCCTACCACCTTTCAAGCAGGTATTTTGCTACATGGTATCCTCTATACTCTTTCCTAGAGTAGCTTTAAGGGTATATATGACCTTCAATGATTGGTATAGGATAGACGACATTCTCTCTTCTACTCCCATATGTTTTGTGACTGACATCTTCAAGTAGCCCTTAGGTATGGCTCCCTTGTTACATTAATTCTTCGTGACTTTAGAGTTAAATTTGGAGAGTTTCTAGCCACCCCACTTTGATTATAAAATGGGATCGATATCTTAGATGCAATTACCTTTTGAATGATGGGATACCATATGAGTATGAATTGCCAGACTCTTAAGCTTGCACCTTAGGCTTTGGCCTCACTTTAACGTAGTGGTCGCCTTTATAAATCATCCAGACCATAAACTTCATTAATAATACAAGATGACTTGACACCACCATCGAATGACCCCTTGGCTCCAATTGATAATCCTTTCTCATCCACTGGAAGGGTCATTGCATCCACCACTTCCTCTTCCACCTCATATGCCTCCTCCATCTAGTCGAGTAATAGTAGCTAGTGTCCATAAGGTCCTTATTCAGTTTATTGGGATACTAAAATCCATGGAAAAATGAGAGAGAATCATGGAGATATAGGTATGTGCACTACACTCATAGATACATACCAACTTTACATCGCATCATCAGGATCATATGTATACTCATCCAAGCGTTGTGTTTGTCCATGAAGCTCATGACCCTCTTCCTACCCCTGCTACTCTAGATACTACTTCTTCTCCTTTTTTTGATCCTGTCATTGATGAATCACTTGCTAAGGCCACAAGGATTTGTCATGTTGCATTTGAGAACGTTAGACCTGAGGAAACTAAGAGTGAGGACTTAGATGTCAAGTCCTCGCATGCCATCACTACTCTAGCTACACCTTCCTACCTTCCCATTTCCTGTCTGCCTTGATCACAACATGTACATTTATCTTTTGTTTACCATGGTCATATCTTACATATTTAACTTGTATAGTTTGTATTCAATCTATCTCATGTATTACTAAATGCTTATCCTTAATGAGATATTAACTTTTTTCTATCCCCCATATATATCACTTATGGTTGCACAATATCCTTATTGTTTATTGATTTTTTTCAAATGCAATCACTTACATGTTGTCACTTATTCATCACCTCAAGGAGATTATTCTCCGTCTTTCCCATATGTATACTTATGTTTAATCATTTATACACATATGCTAAGGGGGAGTTTTCCATTCCCATCTTCCAAATGTTTATCACCTTTGCTTGCAGGTTACCCTCTCTTATCAGCTTTTTTAGATTTCAAAAGGGGGAGAGAATCATAAAGTGGATTAAAAGATTCATAATTAGTAAATATAAAATCATTTAATAAAAATATTGACTATACATATCCATTACTCTTTCACATTTACAATCATGCACTTTTTGTTTGTCATCATAAAAAATAGGGAGATTGTTGACCTCATAGGTCAAATAATCTCATTGTCCTTGTTTGGTTTATAACAAATAGATTTTGATAACTATTATGTTTTCTTAAGTGTGTATGTACTATAATTGACTTACAAAAAAATCTCAACACATCCATTCAAAGCATTTTTGAAATGTGAAAATCTAATAGGGCAATTAAGTTTCCAAGCATAAGAGAACAATGCTTGAAAGATAACTAAGATCTGAAAGTAAAGGATGATATTTCTTAATTCATATGCACTTTATAAATATTTATGTTGAGTAAGTTCCCATTTTGATAGAAATATCTTTACTTTATTTAAACGCTTGATTTAAATTCATTTCATAAGAAATCACGGTTGATTTTCATTTCTAAACTCTTCAAAACTATTTAAAAACTAAATAGTTGGTTTTGGTTAAAATTAATAGATAGGTTAAAAGACCGATTGATTTTTTTAAATAAAAGGTATGGATTGACTAATGCCATAAATTGATTGATTACTTATACCAAACTGATTGACTAGTTTCACCAACTAGTGTATGGGTTTTACTCCTACAGAAACCCACACATATCTATTTAAACTCACTGACTCCTTGTGCAAAACCAATTAGCTAGTTTGACAAAATATTCCATGGGTTTCACTCTTTTAGAAACCTTTCTGCTTCTATTTAAAATCATTGATTGATTTCACTAAATTGATCGACTTGTTTGAGAGAACTATTTGAATTTTTTAAACTAACTAGTCTATGGGTTTTATTCTCATATAAACCCATTCATTTCTTTTTAAACTCATAGATTGGTTTTACAAAATCAATCAACTGATTTGTGGAAACAAATTAACTAGTTTAACCAACAAGTCCATGGGTTTCATTCCTATAGAAACCTATTTGTCTCTATTTAAAATCATCAATTAGTTTACAACCAATCAACTAATTTGAACAAAATATTTAACTGGTGATGACATGAACACATTTACTACCCTCACCATACCATGTCACTATTTATATATATTCATAAGACAAACTATGCACTATAGATAACTAATAGGTTGGTTTGAATAAACAATTCAGTTGGTTTTCACAATGGTAACTATCCAATTATGGTCTAAACATAAATATTTGATTGGTTTGAATGACCAATTATGGTCTGAATATAAATATTTGATTGGTTTGAATGACTAATCTATTAGCTGTACAGTCAAGCAACTGGTTCGGTCGAACCAATTGACTGGGGAGCATTAAAAGTTGATTTTTTACCTGTTGTATTATACAACTTTTTTGATATTTTGTATCTAATGACTATATGAGTAGAAAACCCTTATAAATAAGGTCCCTTTACATTTATCATAGGAACTTTTTAACTTCATTGAATGTTCAATTACTCTCTCACTCTTAAATCATTCCATTCCTCATTCAAACTTTCTAAACTTTCATATTCTGAGTTTTATTGAAAAATATTATTTGCTCACTTCTCTTAGTTTGAGTTGGTCCTAAATTGTAATATCTCTTATTACATATAACTAAATTACATATCATCTAAATTTATACACTTTTATATCTTATATTCTTGGTGAGAATCATTTGTAATCAAATGACCTTATAAAATTCATTTCAAGGGGTTAGAGAGTATTTGTCTATCATTATTGAGTGATTCTTGTTGAAAGTATGGAGAACACAAATAGGTTAATTTTTTAATCATCTCTTATAGGGGCATTGATATTGTAAGGCTCATAAACCAAGAAAAGAGTGGTCATTAATAAAAACATACTATTATTTCAAAATCCAAAAGGGAGAACCTTTTGTTAGCGTATGTAAAGAGTAACTTACTCTTGAACCACTCTACATTGTGTGTATTTTTTTTTATTCTATCATCTCTATTGCATAAAATCCTATTAACTCCCTTTAGGATATTTTCAAGCCATTTCATGATAAATTATGATAATAAAAATGTTTGGCGTAAAATTTAGATAATAATGATGAAATAAGGGCTTTTGGGGGTATTTTGGTTATTTTTTGATCAAATTCACCTATTATGAATAATTGTATATAGGATGACCTTAAACTTTTATAGGTTGATTATAGCATTGACTTTGGCTATGACATATACCGATTACCCTTATATTTACCTTAATAATTTGAAAAAAAAAAGGAAAATAATTAAATATTAAAATAAGAATTGTTATGTAGTATGTGATATCTATGATCACTTTAAAAAATACTAATACTTTAAATGCAAAATATCAAGTTTGGGAATGGTTTATCTCTAGAATTAGATACCCTAGTGACCAAGACTAGCCCTCATTGAGTTTAGTCTCTAGTGTGTTGCTCTACCCTAGTAAGGCTAAATTCTGCTATGTAGGTGACCTAAGAGCACTATAGGGAGCATCTATACTTAATAATTAGGTGACCAAGGTTGAAGGATATCTTTTTACTTATATGTGCCCTTATAACTAGGTATATCATAATGTCCTTGAGTTCTAGAGTATGGGTATTATATTACGTTTGTTTATAAGTATAGTTGGGTGTCTCAAGGTTGATTGTATCCCCTCAAGTAGGATAAATAATAAAGAATTATTTGTTTGATGGCCTTGGTATGTATTATACTAATGGTTCACTAGTTGCCTCAGTGCCCTAACTTGATTGTTTTGGGATTACTTTGATGAGTTGGTTTTGGTTATGGACTTTATATGGTTATTTTGTACCTTGAGATAATGTGAATTGGTTTAGAATGATTAACTATCAAGTATGAGACTTTGATGATATATATATTAACCCATGATTTTTATACATTATTATCACATGTGTTTTATACCTTGAGCATGCTTTCATTTGTTGTGTGATTAAGTTTATTGTGAACATGCTACCTCTTGTGAGGTATTGTGATTTACTCATTATGAGGAATTCGTACTGATACTATATTTGTAGATGACTATGTGAAGGACATGGAGTTGTTCAAGGCATATAATAGTGGCAAGGAGAAGGGTAACCCTTAGGAAGAGGTTCCATTCTCATATTGAACTTATTTGTTTAAGAGTTAGGGAAAAATAGCGTTGTGCCTTTGGGCATTAGTTTTTGTTGTAAATGATTTTTCTTAAGAATCTTATGTCCCTTGTATTTTGATTACCATTTTTCTATGAAGAGTATTATCCAAAACTCTTAATTATGTATTATCTCTTATTTATTTCACTCTTTTTTAGGATCTAACTTAATTGAGCCTTAGCACTTAGCATAAGAAAAGTGAGGAAATTATACTTGTGCTAATTGTTGAAGTAACACCCATTATATTGGTAATTAGTGGCTCCGTAAAATAATGTTTTTACTAAAATAGGGGTGTTAGAAGTTGGTATCAAAGTTGTTGATTTTAAAGTCCTCTCTTTTTTTAACAGCTTATCTTCTTAAATGTTTTGAACACGATTAATCCTTGTAAGAATTATGAGTTGGGAGTTATTATTTCATTATTCTTTAGATTTGGTGCCTTAGTTCACCCTATATGGTTTTTGTATCTTACCTTATTTAGTTTGATGTGTAAATGGTGTTACATTCCTAGCAATCTGGTTGATGAACTATGTGAAAAAGAAACAAGTTGATCTTGATTGAAGGTTTGAGGGATTATTTGGTCACAATTTGGATCAATTTATGATTAATTAGTTGAGTTATTATAACTTTGTCAGACTCCTTAGGATTCCTATTAGAGCAACTATACTACCTATATTGTGCTATAAGATGTCATCTAATGGAGATATCAAAATCAATGCAAGATGGCTTGCTGGTGAGTTGAATCATTTGGTAGATGTTGACTATTACATTTATGCCTTATATGTTTCACTCCAACAACCTACTGAGGACCCTTCCATAAGTAGAGTCGTAGATTATGGTAAGGGAGGTGTATAGAGATTTGTTTATGAAAATTGTCCCACACCCAAAATTTGTGGAGGGTGGGCATTTGCTAGTTACATTATGATCAGTTGGAGAAATATTTGCTCATGGTTAGCAATGCATGGAGGGATAGGCTTGGACTACCATTGAGTATTATCCTGAATGATCCCAGTAATACGGTGGGTCTCTTTTTGACCTAGAGTGAGAGAAGATAATTCCATATGACTAATGGTTCCAACGGGTGATTCACGATAGTTGGGTGTTTGATGCTACTATGTATTTTTCCCTTGAAGGTTTATATGGTGGTTATTGATTTACATAGGTTTCTATGTTTTTCTAAACATCCCTTTTTAAAGGTTAATGTTTATTGGACGCATGGTATGGTAGTTATTTGTCCTTGCGGTATGTGTAACCAAAGAGGAATAGGGTTTTTCGTTTGTTTGTTAGGTCTCTTGTGGATATTATTGCAATGTGTGTAATCATGAGTGTTATAGGACCAGCAATTATGATATGAATGTAATTACTTCCTTTTCAACTTGCTTGTGTGATGCTTGTGCAACCATTGTGATAAATGTTAGTGTTTTGTTGTTGGCGTATAAATGATGTGATGCATTTAGCCTTCTTATAGGTTGCCTTTGATTGTGTTTTCTAGGGTTGTAACCCTATTTCTCTCTTTTCATTAGTACTGTGGTGTGAAAAATTAATCTTCCACATATGGAGGAGTTGCTTATCATAGTTTCTAAGAGAATGGTAGAGCATTAGGCTTAAGCGCAACCTCGGCCACCTCCAACACCTTATCAAGTTGATAATTGAGTCATAGAAGTTGTGTTCCATCACTTATTTGTGTTTGAGGGAGTTGAGGATTTGATAGTGATGGAAATTTGGATTAGATATCTAGAGATGATCCTTAGGGATTATGATTGACTAGATAGGAAGAATGTGGACATTAGTACATTCTATTTGTGAGGAAAGGCAAATGAGTGGTGGAGAGGTTACCAACTTTGAGCTCTTGAGCTGGTAAACACTTAGGAATATTTTTTGGCAACTTTGAGAGAGCGCTACTACTCTTTATATGTGAATCATTCAATGCATTTCAATTTTAAGACCCTTAAGTTGTGCAGCATATCAATCGAGGACTACTTCATCAATTTCTCTGAGCTTTTTACTTTTTCACTGGAGATAGCTGGTAGTTAGGAGATGGTTGCTTGTTTCTTTGAGTAAGGTTTAGATCTACGAACTCGAAAGCTATTTGGAGAAGATATCATGATTGATGTATCAATGGTGTATGAAAGGGCTTGTGCCCTAGGACTAATTAAGGAGGTGAAGAAGGCCCTTAGTGGAACTAAAAGGCCACTAGATATTATTCAATATTATAAAAGTTATAATAGGGTTTAACCAAGTGTTCAAAAAAGCTAACCCACTTGTTGTTAGTTTTCACAATTTTCTAGTGTGTGCTTTGGGAATAACCAACCTATAGGGCAATATCATTATAGGATTTTTAGAGGGAACCACCCTAGCAAGGACTGTTAGGGTAGAATAGTAAAGTGTTGGAACTATGGTAAGAAGGTTATAGAGGCTTTGAGTGTTTATCTTCTAGAGTTAGAGTTCAACCCCATTTGGTATATTTTGGTGGTGAGATCACCAATCAATAACAATATTCCCCACTAACTTAGATGCCAGCTACTAATTTCTAGAGTTTAGGCACTAAAGGAAAGGTACATACTCCTCAACCCTACCCTTAGAGTAGTGTAGTTCAAACTTCTAGTTCTAGAGGTACCCTAGAAGGTCCACTGGTAAGAAGCCTAAACGTGATGAGGGAGGAATATGCTCATGTTTATGTAGGGATTCATAGGCTCCTCACCTCTTTGTGCCCATGATTATTGATGTTTTTTATTTTTTTTTACATATATGTGTTTGATTGTTTGACGATTGTGCACTGTATGTTTATGTGCTAGTAGTGTGCCTTGATTAGGGTTTAGTTCTTTCAAGGGGATAGTGCCTTTAGCTCATAGGACCCATTGTTTGTGGGAAACCTAAGGTCTTAATGAGATACTTTTATTTTGTTTAACTTTGGGGATGAAGTCAATTAAGGGGGTGGTAATGTAATAATCTGTTTATAAAAACCCTATTTATAAACCTGTAATTATATGTAATTAATTTTAATAATTAATATAGGATGTTTTGGATTAAATATGTTATTAATATGTGTATTATTATAACATATTAGATATAAAATTAATTAGGTTGAAATTTGATAGACTTATGGTTATTAAATTTAATCCTAGTTTAGACCCTAACATGTATCTATTTAACAAGGACCCCTAATTTTACCAACCAAATGTTTTACCCAATTAAGTTTAACTACCTAGGATTCTTACCCTACCCTTTTGTGATCCTTATTTTTCTCCATGATCCCCCATCCTCCTCCCCCAACACATTTTTCTTTTCATGCCATACTTCCTTGTGCACTCTATACGCCCTCCTTTGCTCCCATGTTTTAGTTATCTTATCTTGTCCATCAAAACCTGACCCTTATATGCTCCCATGCATCCACTATGCTATTATTTTACTCCATCACAAGAAAAAACCCAAATTCATGGTCTGCTTACTTTCTCCTTTTTCCTAGGCAAGAAAATCCCCATGGTTTCTCGATGTCATTCCACCTTCATCTTGATCAATTTTTGATAGCATGGTCTACCACCCCCATTCCATTTCCCCTAGCAACTCCCATAACCACCATTCTTCCCCATGCTTCAGCCATCCCCAATTAAGCAAACCCCTAACCAATGACCATCACCACCAAACTCCCTCCATTTATTCCAAAACTCCCCTTTACTACACCTAAAACCACAAAATACTCCTCCTTAACTTTGGCTAAAATCATGGAAGTTCCCCTTTAACAACAGTAATAAGTGTCATTGGTCACCCGCCCACAATAGCAACAAGTATCCTTTCCCTCCTCCTTCCTTGAGTGACTTTTACCATTGTTCTAGTTTCCTTTGCTCCATTATTTTCTAACCTTTTTATCAAGTGTCTTTTAAATAAAGTTTGGGTTATTGTTGTGTTATATTAAATGCTAATATATGTGTAGTTGGATGTTAATCTTTTAGGTGATCTTTGAGATGTCATGAAGAAGACGGTGTCTTGGGGTTTTTGTGTAGCTAAGATATAGGTAAATCCAATTACTCATAAGATGGTATGGGTGAGCATGTTAGAATTTTTTAGATTTATAATCATGCTAGGGTTTTATATTATACATGTATTATGAAATACATGATACGATGATGATATGCAAAATAGATAGTATGTATGAATGGTTGCTAGGATAAGCTATATGTATGTGTAATATGTTCGAGTTAATGTATGGATGAATAGGGTGTTGATAGGATTTTTTTTATCTTGTCAGGATGGTTTAATTTTCATGATAAGTGTTTCATTATTATCATCGCATGTGTGATTAGGGTTCACATAAATAGCATGAAAGTAAGAACACATGATTAGGGTTAAAGCATGATAATTGCTATATGCATCATCTAAGGTTATAAATATTTTCCTAGATGCACCATGATGTTAATTTCCTTATCAAATGTCATATCATGCTATAAAATATATGTAACACCTCCAAAAATCATAGTTGAAAATTTTCTTTTAAATAAAACCATACACCAAGATGGGGGTACTACTACCGTGATCACCACAAGCCTAGCCCCCCAGCTAGTTTCACACCAACCACACGGCTAGGAATTTCACGAGTTATAAAATTGATTCATAGTTGAAAGGGAAATTAGAGTACACAATGAACAAGTTATTACAAAAAAGAAAACTAATACAACATTAGAGCTCCCGATGGGAAAGAACAATACAAACAGGGATATAGGATAAAAACTGGAAAAGATGAGTCCAAAATACAATCACTCTTGGGGCCCATGCCAAGTCCAAAAGATCAACACTCATCCGTGCCCGACACCTCAAATGCGCCATAGGCATCGAACACAACATCTCCTACCTGCACCAACTTAGAAGGGACCTCTACTCAGGGAAATGAGAAACACCCATAAAATGGGTGATTAGTACGCTACATAGTGAGTAAGGTAACTATGCAGCTAAGGCAATACATGAAAGATAGATAACACAAGTAAGTAACCATGCAGATAAAGCCATACATGAAAGATAGATAGTAAAAGTAGTGATTCAGTCTAGTTAGACATAATCATTAGATCTCTGGTCAATATACCCATTTCACACAATTATCATTATATGTCCATGTAAGTACAGAAGCCCTACTATTATAGCTTATGGATCAAAAAAAATTCAGGGAAGAATACTTCTGGCCACTATTAGTTGCAGGTAGATCGGTCTCCAAGGTAAAGTGCTCTTGGCCACTATTATGCTCATGGCTTATCATATAATAAGGTTTGGTTTGTTGATCTCGGAATACCCCACTATTATAGCTGGTGGATTGGAAACATCTAAGGCAACATGCACTCGGCCATTATTATGTCGATGGATCGTTCTAAGCCTAGCTCAATAATATTCCACTTTAAATGGTTAGTATCTTATCCCCATCTTATTCAATAGATACTTTCACCCTAGACATGCATGCCCCTTGGACTATCCATTCACATAACCCATCTACTTTTATTCTCCTGAAAGACCCATCCTATATCTTGGGACTTCTACTCCTCCTAGTACATTTAGAAATCCTTTCTCCCTTTTCCTTACTTACCATTAATACCTAATTCTTATGTGCATGGGTCAAGGCCCATTTTTTCATATATGTGGGTTAACTCACTATCACCCCCTAGGGTTTTCTAAGGGAAACCCTAATCTAGCCTATAAGGTCCAACCTCCCTCTCTCACACACAACCTATGCTTTCTTTGCCCCCAACTCATCACTTCACTCAATTCGTCCCCAAACATCCCATTTTACTTCTCATTTGGCACGTATGGCCACGAAACCCTATTTGGCCACCCCAAACCCTAACACCTCTAATTTCTCATATGTTGTCCCTGCATCACTCTCACTTACCATCCCCTCTTCCACATGACACCCATTCACCCTCTATGTGACATCCTTCCACTCTCACCACATACTCCAATCCTTACCATTATTCCTCTCTTCCATAATTTCCTCCACTTAGGGTTTTCCTCCCAAACTCTAGCCAAGTCTCCCATGCACCCTTATACCAACCCATGTACTATTTTTCACCTATGGACTCCAATCACCCCAACAACTCTTCCCTCACCTTACTTCACCCTCCGGTCTAGTTTTCCCATGTAAAGATCATCCCCATGCAAAGACTATCCAACCTATGAAAGCCCTATACTCCCTATGCAAGATTTATCCCATCCTCTTAATTTGTTCATATTGTCCCTTAGGTGTCCACTCATAGGTCATGCGATACTTAGGTCATTCTTACTTCCCTCTAGTCAACTTACTTCCTTTATCCGCCTTCATCTTCTTACCACCACATCATATCATTTAAACCCTCCTAGCTTGCATGTCATAAAGGGTCATACTACATAAGCACCACAATGTATAAGACACATTATCATATTACACATGTAATAAAGAGAACACATATAGCTTACCTTAGCTCCATGCTTAGCAAGCTGCGCTACAAGTACATAGTTCATAACAACATAAGGTACATAAATATATCATCACACATAACATATAAAACACATAATACACATATTTGGGCTTAACCACATCCCTACCTAAAATGACACCGGGCTTGGAGCACGCTCCTATGCCTCCTTAGGGGTCACACTTGGCTCACCTATAAGAGGGAAACCCTAGAGTTAACTTCCTTCTTTATCTCCTACTTGACCTCCATTATGAACTAGTATTGGTGATAATAGTAATAATAATAGATTTTGTAGTAATAATAAGGGTATTATCCTTAAAGTGGCTAATAAATACATTAGGATAATATTAGCTAAAATAAGGTTAGGTTTTTATATTAGTCATGGTAGGAAAAATATCAGTACTAATAATGATAATAAAATTAATAATAATAATAATAATAAGGATAATATTAAAGTTAGAATAATAATTATACCAAATAATTTATACTTATGGGCTAGAAAGGGTTAGGGCACAACCTAAGTGAAGGTGGTTGTAGTGACGGCAATGGTGAAAGTGGTGGTTTTGGGGAAGGTGGGTCTTTTTTAGGTGGAAGAGAGAGATATGGTGGTTGTGGGGTGGTAGACTCTCTAAATCTTAGAAGGTTGCAGTGGTGGTGGTGGCGTAGCAGGATGGTAACGCCGGTGGTGGTGGAAGTGGTGGCTGAGGGTGGTGGAGAAGGAGGGAGGAGGAAGGAGAGGGAGAAAGGGAGAAATAAAGGTAGGGGAAGGTAGAGGAGGGTCTGCTGGATTGAATGGGTGGCAGGGGAGGTGGTGATTGTGGTGGAAGGGGTGGCACACGGTGGTAGAAAGGGTGATGATGATATGTAAAGGGCAACTTGAGTTGCCAACTTTGCACAATAAGGGTGGTTTGTGTATAGGGATTCAAGGGTGGCAAGTGGATTAGTTTGGTTGAGGGTAATGTAGGGAAGGGAGTGGGTGGTGTTTTGGGCGTTGGTGTTGCATGGTGGTGACTGGGGCGGTGTTTGAAGTGGCGGCGGCAAAATGGCTGGATTTTTTGGGCTAAGCAAAGGAGGGGAAATGGGGGTCAATATGGGGTATTTATAAGCCAAGGAAGGGAGAAGAAGACAAAGGGAGCATGCGAGGGAGGAAAGTGAGGGAGGTTTGGCTCGAATTTGAAAGGAACGGGATTGGGGAGAAAGAGGGGGAGCTAGTGGGGCAGTATGGAGGTAGGGCAGATCAGTGGGTGGCAGATTTGTAGGCCTGGCCTACAACATGAGGGAGGGAGAATGAGGAAGAAGAAGAAGAAGAAGGGGCTATGCCAGTTGGTTGGGGAAAAGAAAATAAGAAGATCAGGTAGGCGAGGGGGAGACAGGAAAAGAAGAGAGGAGGGCTGGGCCATATGTGAAATACCCCAAAACTCCTAATTTAGGAATTATGGTAAAATAATAATTTATTACAAAAATTAAGAAAATAAATTATTTTATTAAATAAAGAGGAAATTAATTGAGGAAAATAAAGAGAAAATAATAAATAAATTATTTAGAAAATTTTGGACATTTTACTAATTAAAATGGAAGTTAAGGAAAATTTAACCAAAATAGCCCAATTAATCTAAAAATGAATTTAATTATTATACTTAAAATAATTATTATTAAAATTAAATATCTAACTTAAATATATAAATAAATAAAGACCAAGTACCCCAACCCAACATTTTATCCTTTTTCCTTTTTCCTTTTTTCTCCTTTTCTTTTCCTTTTTCTTTCTCCCTCCTTTACATATTCTTTCTTTCCCATTTTCCCCTGACTGGGCTAGCCCACCGGCCCAGATCACCTCCCCTTCCCTATCTTGCGCGGCCCAAGCCGTGTTACCCTTTCTCCTTCGCCCAACCACCCAACCAGCCGGTTCTTCATTTTTTTTCCTTCCCCTGGACCTCCGATCCACCCTTCCTCTTCTTCTTCCCCCAGCCCCGACCTGCAACGCGACCTGCAACGCGACCTGCAACCCCAATTTTTGCTGGCAACAACCAGCCCAGTACCCGACCGTCCTCCCCTACTCTCCCCATCATTTTCTTCCCTTTTCGACCAATCCCATCTCTCCCCTCCCCGCGTGCCCATCTCCTTCCCTTTTTTTTTCTCCTAGCCCGACCTTACCTGCCATGGCAGGACTGTGGCTCCTACCACTGCCAGCTGGTGGTCCTGCCACACCTACCCCGGTTGTTTTCTTCTTACCTTATCGTTTTCCCACTCAATTAGCCTATAAATACACCTCAAGGGCAGCCATAACCGAACTCCCTTTTTCGCAAGCCTAGAAATTCAACCTTTTGTTGCCGTCCAAACAGACCCTTACTCTACCGTCGTTGACAACCTTCGCCGCAAATGCTACCCACCAAGATCTTCCCTGCACCTCCCTCTATGGAACCAAGCCACCATCATCCCCTAATTTGCTCTACATGAGCCGCCCTAGCCGTGCAAAGTTGCTAACCCAACTAGCCCATTCCAACCCCTTGCCGCCCCTCGCGCCACCTTCCGCTGCCACCCCCGCCGCAACCAACACCTCCTCCACCCTCCAAAACACCCAGGGAACCTTCCCCTACCTTCCCATACCTTCATCTCCCCCCGTCTCCCTCTCTTTCTACTTTCTCCATCTTCCACCACCTCCGGCCACCGCACCAACCACTGTGCGCTGCCACTCCTGGCTGTGCCACCACCTCTATTCCACCCCTCTCCACCTGCTACACCTTCCACCACATCAAACACCCTATCCTTCCCTCTCCTCTAGCCTACAACCCCATTTTTCCACCTCTTTCCTCCTCCACCGCTGCCACTGTCGCCGCCACGTGCCGCCGCCGGTTCCACCACCAACCTTAGGTGGTACTCCAAGTTCCCCAGCCCCTAAACTATTTTCTATAAGTGTTAATAATTTTTTAGTAATATTAATAGTATTATCTTTAATATTACGATTATTATTATTCTTATTATTATTAGTGTTGTATTATCATTGTTATTGTTTATATTATTACCATTATTAATATTATTAGAATGTATCACTCTTATTACCTAACCTAATTTCAGAAATATTTATAACTATGGTATACTGTTTAAAAGGCTACAACTTTAGCATTAAAATAGTTATCCTTATTATTACTATTTGTATTATTATTATTATTGTTGTTGTTGTTGTTGTTGTTGTTGTTGTTGTTGTTGTTGTTGTTGCTATCTCTATTACTACTACTAATACTATTATCATTTATTATTAACAGCCTTAGTATTAATATAGTTATCTTTATTATTATCATTATTATTATTATTATCATTACTACTACTATTACCACTACTAATATTAATAATAATAATAATAATAATAATAATATTATTATTATTATTATTATTATTATTATTATTATTATTATTATTATTTTCTTACTAAATCTAGCTTGGCCATTATCACTTTTATTATTACTATAAATGTTGGGATTCTTATACTACTATTATCCTTTTTTATTGTTATCCTCTATTATGCTTAACATTACTACTACTACTACTACTACTAACCAATAATAATATTATCATTAATAATGGCCTACAACTTTAGTGTTATTATGATTAGGACTTTTCATCGTTTACTATTATTATTATTACTAACCTCACTATTATTCCTACTATTATTACTAATGCTAGCTATGGCTTATTATCATTATCTTAACTATTATGGTAAACATTTGAACCCTTATATTAATATTACCATTTTTACTATCATTTTTATTAGTATTATTCTTTATTATTATTACCATTATTATTATTATTATTATTATTATTATTATTATTATTATTATTATTATTATTATTATTAATGCCATTACCATTATTATTATTACTACTTAACCCAAATTTATTTATATTATTATTGTTATTATTACTGTTATTATTATCATTATCATTATCATTATTTCCTTGCTAATATTGTTAATACTAACTTTGTCCATTATCACTTTTATTTATTAATATAAATATTTAGATCCTTATATTATTATTATCATTTCGGTTACGATTATTATTGTTATTGTTATTATTATTATACTTAACATTATTATCATTATTATTATCATTATCATTATTATTATCATTATCATTATTATTATTATTATTATTATTATTATTATTATTTTTGTTGTTGTTGTTGTTGTTGTTGTTGTTGTTGTTGTTGTTGTTGTTGTTATTGTTATTTAAACCGAAGTTGGCATATTATCATTTTGTTGTTAAAGAAGAAGAATACTTAAGCCTTAGTATTTTTACTATTTAATATTCAAATATTGCTAATATTATTCCTAATGCCTTTGTCACTAACATTATTACTATGGTATCGTTATTAGTTATTACTATTATTATTGTTATTATTTTATTACTATTATTGTGACAAAAACATTTGAACCCTTATATTATTATTATTCAAAATATAACTTTTATCATTATTATCTTGAGGAATATTTGTACTTTGTTGGTATTGCAATTATTATATTATTATTTTAACCCCAACACTATTATTAGACTTAGCCTAAAAAATGTTAGGGTTCCTATCACTATAAGCATTAGCATTACTACTATTATTATTATTATTATTATTATTATTATTATTATTATAACTATTTTGCTACAATTAGTATTATTACTATTATTATGAGAATAAAGCTATTAGGTTTAATAATATAAGTATAGCATTAAATATTTAAAATAAGCATATTTTGGCTAGTAATATCTAGTAGGCTAACTCGAAGATAAAAACCATAGTTTTTACGTATAATACTCCCTTTAATAATAATAATCCTAATCTTAGACTAAAATAAGGAGTGATGGTACTTTTGGTAGGACGGAAACTAATCCTTAGTATTTTCCTCTTATAGGTGAATCGAGCCAAAACCCTAAGGAGTTGTAGGAGCTTGCTCCAAGCCAAGAGTCTTTTTAGGTAAGGATGTAGCTAAGGCCCATATGTGTTGCGTGATTTATATGCGTTGGATGATTTATATCATGCTATGTCGTGTATTACATGATTGTCATTAACTTGTCTTATGTGTAGCGCAGCTTGGAGTTGAGGTATGTTTTGTATGTGTTCTTATGACATGTGTATGATATGTATATATGGTGATTATGATGTCATATGATATGGCCCTTTAGGACATGCATGCTAGGACAATTGATAATATGATATGGGAATGAAAGGAAAAAGATAAAGAAATGGGGAGTGAGTTCATTAAGGGGGATATGAGGTTGACCAAAATACCTTATGATCCATGAGAGGAAATTAAAGAGGAAGAAATGACCAAAATGAATGAGAGATGGGAACCATACATGGAAATCTTAAAATTTGTATGGGGACTTTGGGTGTTTGCATGGGATGGATAAAAATTGCATGGGGTTGATCTTTACATGATAAAAGTTGTTTTAGGGTGTAAATAAGCTAACGGAAGATTTGTGGAGTGATTGGAGACTTGTGATGAAATATAGTACGTTGGTTGGTGTAAGGGTTTGTAAGGGACTCGATTAAGGTTTTGGGAGGAAGTAGTAATCTGGAAAATGTGGAGGTAAAAATGATTAAGGGAGAGTGGAGTACGTGTTAAGAGTGGGAATTTATTATGTAAGGGGTGAGTATGGGTGCCATGGGAGAGAAGAAATATTAAGTGAGAAATAGAGAGGTTACTTGTGGGAGAAGAAAGGTACTAGGGTTTGAAGTGGCCAACTAGGGTTTTTTCAGTCACATGCGAAGTCGAGAGGTAAAGTGATATGTTTTGGGATTAGATCTAATTGAGATGAGATGCGGGGCGATGAAGGGAGTAATGGTAGTGTAAGTGAGAGGAAGTTAGGCCATATAAGTTCAATTCGGGTTTTCAAGGGAAAACCCTAGAGGGTGATAGTAAGTGGGGTAGATGTCATGAGGTGTTGGGCCTTAATTCACACCCTTAGGAGTTGGGGTTTTTCATTATGTGTAAGCGTAAGGGGGAATGGATGTTAGGGCATGATAAGGGGCGCAGGAGTCTCAAGATATGGGACGGGGCCCCTTGAGAGGATAGAAGTAGAGCGCTGATGACATGCATGTTAAGGGTGTAATGTTTATCAAATAAGATACGAATAAGATACTATCCACTTAAAGTAAAAGATTGTTGAGCCGGGCCCAGACCGATCCACCGGCGAATAATAGTGGCCAAGAGCGTTTTACCCTGCATGATTTCCGGTCCACCGGCTATAATAGTGGGGGATTCCATGCTCAACAAACCAAAGTAATGAAGCTAAGCCATGAAAAATACACTAAACACTTACAGCAAAACACCATGTGAGTCGGGGCCAGACCGGTCCACCGGCGAATAATAGTGGCCAGAAGCGTTCTGCCCTAGGGACCGGTCCACCGGCGAATAATAGTGGTTAGGAGCGTTCTTCCATGTATGTATTCCAATCCACCGGCTATAATAGTGGGGTTCCCACACTCACATGGATTATGAAAGATTATGTCTGAACTGAACATATTGTTAAAGGGACTAAAGAATAAGTTACCTAAAAATTAACCCAACCTTATTACATGTATTATTTTATGTTGCCTATATGATCATTCTTATGTTATATGCTCTATGTGATGGCCTTAGCGCATCTGTTACCATACTCAGTACGTAGCATATTGATCACCCGTTTCATGGGTGCTGCTCATTCCCACGAGCAGAAGACCCATCTGAGCGTGTGCAGGTAGGGGATGATGTCTTCGATGCCTACAACACCTATGAGGCATTGGGTGGGGCTGAGCGTTGAGCCTAGCCCTGAATTGGGGATCGAGAGAGACTTGGTCGGACTCTATTTTCTTTTTGGATCATGTCTTATTATATTTTAGTTATGTTATATCGTACGGCACTTTATATTTTGGAAAAACTCTAGTCACGTACTCTTTGAATTGTAATCCTAAACCGCACTCTGATTCTGTATGACTTGTGTTTTACTAATGAATGGTATTTTATTAATGACTCACATTTGATGTTAACCTTGTTTAGCCTTAGTACTTAGTACCGGAATGGTAGGAGTGAACCAATCTTGTACTAAGTGTGGCAGTAATGCCCCCAAATTTACGGTTTTATCTTTTCGCTTCCATTAAACCCTTTTAATTAAACAAAAATTTTCAATAGTAAATTTCGGGGTGTTCAATATTGGGGAGAGAAGAGAAGAGGGGGAAGTTGGGCCGCATGGGCAAGACCCAAACTAGGGAAGAAGATGAGAAAAATGAAAGGAGAAAGGAGAAAAAGAAAGAAGAAAAAGGAAAAAGGAAGGAAAATAGGAAAAGGGAAAAAATAGAAGGACAAATCAAGTAGTTGGGGTGCTTAGGATATTTTAGTATTTTTAAATATTTAAAAATAATTAAAATTAGTAAAATAATAATTAAATTACTATTTATATTAATTTATAAATTCAGGGTAAATCTTCCTAAATTATATTTTAGTTAGCAAATTACCCTAATCTTCCCTAATTAAATTCTTTATTATTTCTATCCTTTTTTGTATTAATTACTCCCATTATTTTATTAAAATATTATATTTAATTAATATCACAAATAAATTCCTAGTTTATTATAATTTTCTAAATTAGGATTTTTAGGGTATCATAATATACGTTTATGTGGCATGAAATATATGACATGATAGTAATGCATGATTAGGGTTTGTATGTGTAACTTACTAAAGACATGGAAAGTGGACTATATAGTTAATCGTTAAATTGTAAAGATTATCAGATATGCCATGAACGTGTCATGAAAAGACTAAAATACAATAATTCAAATATTTAACATGTAAATAAATTACCAAATACACTAAATGACCGTTTTGCCTTTATAAATAATTTTGCACGTAAAAATTAAACATGTCTTTCTAGTACATCAAACTATATTTTCTCAAGCTCAACAATACATAATACATATTAGACATGCTTATGGAGAAATTATCATGATACGCTTAAAATGACCAAAATAACCCTATGAATAATAAAAATAAAATAATAATAATAATAATAATAATAATAATAATAATAATAATAATAATAATAATAATAATAATCATGCTTATACATGAATTGCTAAAACACCAAATCATATACCTCTATACTTAACAATAATTAAGACATGTTAGACATTCTTATCGGAATAAATATTATGATATACTTTAATGATTATATTACCCCTAGGGCATAAAATAGTAATATTTATGCTAAAAATACACTTCGACATGTTCAACCTATCATATTTGACATACATGACGTATATAGTTTATTTCTGACACTTCAAAAATTTCCATATACCTTCATACATATAATAGTTTATACAAATCATTATGCTCTATTTCACCAAAATTTATGTTAACACCTTTAGGAAATTAATTACAATTTAACTAACATGCTTAATAAAATTTATTCATAAAAAACCTAAAGTGATATCATATAATATATGAACATTTTAGTCGAGCATAAGGATTACCTGATTTTTTTTTTTTGCAAAAGTACAAATTTTAGGCAACCTATTAAATTTTATCAGGTTGCGCTAATCAAACTTTTGTACCTAAAAATAATACCAAATTAGCCATGTTAACATTTAACCAATAATAAACATTTAAAATTAAAATTACTAAAATGCTCCTAACATTGTAAAAGGTTAAAAATTAAGCAATCCTCATGCTATAGGTGCAACATGAGTCTGAGGCATGTGGTAAGGCTTTGATTGGTGTTAGCCTACAATTTAAAAACCATACTAAGAAGTGAGGAATAACCCATATAAAAAACACTAAACTAGAAAAGGAAAATGAAAGGTTGATGTAGGATACTTTGCACTAAAAATGGAGAGGAGAAAATAGGGGTGCAGAGGCATAATGGGTAGCATAACAAGTTTATAGAACAAAATGAGAATGAATGTAAGAAAGAAAGAAAAAGTGGAGGTTTAACACATGTAATTTACTATAGTGAAGGGGTGGTTGTGTGAGGAGAGGGAGTTTGTTTATATTAAATGTTGGAAAATAAAAATAGGGAGAAATGAGCTTCAAGGTCACTATTTCCCCACTACAACACACCCACAAAAATTAGAAAATAAAAAGGGGAAGAAAATGGAGTCCAACGTATAGTAAAAGGGTGTATGAATGAGAGGATGAATGTGAGGTGTTGCATGTGCTTAAGGTAGATTGTGTGTGGTGTTAAAAATCTATGAAGGAGAGGGATGATTTGCTACTATATGGCATAAAACAACAACAACAAAGAGAGACATGAAGAAAAGAGAGAAGGTTAGTTTTTTTATTTTTTTAAGAAGAGCACCAGCCTAAGGTTAGTTTGGTAGGTATGAGATCTAATTTTTCTTCCACACCTCCCTTACCAACTCAAGTGAATCTGGTGAGGGGATTATGGGGGTAAACATTCCAAAGGGTGTATACATGTTGTAAAGGGAAGGGGTTTTAGAGGTGTGGCTAGTTTTGTGTTGGGTATTTGGTGGTGGCAGAGTGTTGGAAGGGAAAACTAGAAAGGTGGGCATGTGTGAGGGAAGGTTGTTTGGTTTGAAGGGAAAATGGCTAGTTGATGGAGATGGGAAGGTGAAGGAATAAAGAAAAAAAAAAGAAAACGGAAAAAGGAAAAAGAGGAGAGAGAAAGAGAAAAAAAAAGGGCAAAAAAGGAAAAAAGAAAGAAAAATGAAAAATTATAAAAATATTGGTTTTGAATTATAATTGAAATTTGATTTATATTTAGTATTAGGGTAAAAGTAATTTATCCAAAGTTAGAATATTCGATTAGAAAAAATAAACTGGATAAAATTATCAGTTTAGGGGTGATTTAAATAAAAATAAAAAAAAAGATAAAATCATTTGAATATTTATTTAAAAATTTATGTTCATTTATTATCAAGGGTTAACAAAAATTATGTAGTTAATATTTAATGGTTAGGTTTCAGATAAAAGGCTAAACATTCAAAAATAAGGATACAAAATTTCAGGGTATTACATTAATCTACTTGCATTACAATTTCATGCTTAATTTAACAAGTTCAAGCTTTAGGAAAAAATATCTAAAATATGCTCACATACTCAACATCTAAGAAGAATTAATGAGAACTAGGAAAACATTTAGATCAAGCTCATATGATCACACCCAACATCAACCATATACATATATCCAAGATTTATCAAAAAGGTCATAATCACCACATGCTACTCAACTCGATTGAATATGCGATAAATCAATGAAAAGTTAAGATCATGAAATTATCTAAACATATTAAGCATGTTTTATACATAGAACCTTCCTAAACATATCCTTAAGTCCACTTACATATATATGTGATCCACACTTATGGCCAAAAACCTATATGATGCCATAATTCATGCTTACAACAATCTATATTCATAACATATATCTTGACCAATTATATAATAACTCATAATTTACATAGAAATGTGCTTAAAATCAAATATATCAACTAACACAAACATGAACACCAAGCCTTATCATAGTATAGAGATTTTTTTATCCTCAAAGTAAATCTTCTACTAAAGATAAAATACTCCTAACTTGATGGCACACTACAAGATCCTCAATCCAAAAATTAGTAAAAAAAAACACTTGAAACTGATTTAAATAAGGAAAATAGAAGAAGGATAGAAGTATAAATTCTCAACCTCAACCCAAAAGATGGATAACTAAGATTAGTAAAGAGCAATAAATCTTCAACTCTCTTAAAATTTTAATCCTCCTTTATTCATAGAAAACAAAGAGGAACTAAATTAAAGATTAAGAAGAATAAAAGATAAGAGAAAGCAAGTGTTTAATTAGTGATAAGAATCAGAAAGTGAGGCTAAAAAACATAAGAAGAAAGGGAATAAAATGCCCAACCCTTAGAAAATTTTATAAGTAATGGAGAGCAAGCAAAAAG
Source organism: Tamarix austromongolica (assembly GCA_039764185.1). Lineage (NCBI taxonomy): Eukaryota > Viridiplantae > Streptophyta > Magnoliopsida > Caryophyllales > Tamaricaceae > Tamarix > Tamarix austromongolica. The sequence continues at coordinate 124,970,981 of CM077809.1, forward strand.
GGATTCTTGATTGTAATGAAAGGAGAAAGGAATTAGATGAGGAGGCTTGAGGAGTGTACTAGTCAACCATAAGGAAGGAAGAGAGAAGATAAATAGTTAAATTGCATGTTAGCATGGATTATGGTGTATAAATATGTAAGAAAAATAAATGATGAAGCTTGGGGGTCATATAGGTGAAGCCAAGAAAGATTAGGCCAATAAGGAGTAGTAGTAGGGGCAGAGAGTTTTGCATGAGATAGATAATAGAGAGAAAAAATAAGAAGAGAGAGGAAAGGTACTAAATGAGAAAAAAAATACCCACAAAGTGCTTTTGGGAGTTTTTTGTGATAACCCCAAATTGAGAGGAGTCAAGATTAATATAACTACTTATATCAACATGGTATACCATCCTTGTGGTGATTTCATCCAAAGAACTCCATAGTTAAGTATGCTTTTGGTAGAAAAACTTTTAAGATAGGTGACCACTTTGAAAGTTTTGAACGCTTTTAAAAAATTTATCAAGAAGCATATGAGTGAGGATAAAGTGCACTAAAAGGACTAGTATTGATCAATGAAGACAATCGATAAAACCAAAAGCGCTTTAGGGTATCCTCCACATGTTTATATTGAATAATAATATTATAAATGATATTAGAGTTGAGCCATGGCAGCGAGCTGATCTTGAATGAGCTAGTTAGCATCCTAGCAAGATGATTCTTAGTACAAAATATACGTGATAGTTAGTGGTTGAGGCACAAAAAGGATATTGGGTTCTTTAGAGGGAGGGGTGAATGTGATGCCCCTAAATTGAGAGGAGTGTTATAAGGGTTGATATAGCTACTTATATCAAGATGTTGTGCTATTCTTTTTTTGATTATGTTGTAATAATTCCATAGTTAAGTGTGCTTATTATGGAATAATTTTTAAGATAGGTGACCCTCCTGAAAAGTTTTAAAAGTTTTTTAAAAATTTCTTGAAAAGTGTGTGAGTGAGGATAAAGAGCATTGAAAGGGTTCGCATTGATCTATAAGGCTAATTGATCAATCTAAATGTGCTCTAGTGTAGCCAAAGAAACTCAGGGTATTACAGTTTTGGCTAAATCAAATCATAGAATGATCTAAATAATGTGTAAATAATCCCAAAGCACCAAGATATGTTATTTGACACAAAGGGACTAATTAGAAGTATTAATAAATATTGAAATGAGAATCAAATCAAAATATAAAAAAAAGATGTTGGAATCACGTCATAAACTATTAATTAGTTTGGGAAACTACTTAACTAGTTCCATTAAGAATGAAAATGTTAATTGTTGGATGTACTAGTTTATTGGTTCGAGTAACTAATTGAATGGTAAGACTGAAATTGCACATTTTCATCCAATTCCAAGTCCTTTACAAAACAAAAATCATTTTATTTTATATTTAAATATTTTTAAAAACATTTTGAAGAATTTTAATATGGGACAATACATTAGGGCCTTGTTTGCACACAATGGACACCAGCAATCAATACAAACTTAGGGATACACCTTGTTTGTGACAACCTCATTTTTCACTACAAAAAAAAATCATTTTTGAAACAATTGCAGAAGTGGAAATATGAAAATAATCCTAAGAAAAAATAGGGTTTTGCCGCTGCACCTAACATCTTCCAACCTATATTAGATACAAGGCTTAGTGTCTAACCAAACAAAAAATAATGAATGTAGAACATGAAAATAAATAAGATAAATGTGATAAGAGTTAGGGTTTAAAAAACATTACCACATCATATCCAAAATGAATTGAAATACATAAAGGATAATACAAAAATTACGGTGAAACTATAAAACTTGTGTCTCTAAAGGACTAACAAAAAAACTAAGCACTGAAAGTCCATTCTTGGTTGCCCCATGGTCAAATATATACTAATTTATTATTTGCAAACGTCTGATACTTGCACAAGTTCCTTTGCTTGTGTGATTGAGTAGGTGAACAAACAAATGGGCAAGTCAATATGCTACATACTGAGTAAGCCAATTTAAATTCTCATGGTGGTTAATGATATAAGCAAGGTTATGGGGGATATATATGTCATACTAATACACATTCTCATGTTCATGTAGTGAAATACCAACTTATGTACTCCATTAGAATGGATTTCTCACTGTAGTAAATGTATCATGATGATATAAGAAGATAGTCCCATATTTAACAATAAACATAGGTTTCACAAAGCATCATGCTTTAAACAACCTATAGGATATCCATAGCTCATTATGCTTATTACAATATTTATGAGTAATGGATAGGAACATATGACCATGAAAAATAACAAATCAATAGTGTGAGCTATGAGACAACCCGAATTTCCATTCTACTCATCCATTTATGAGATTTAAATCACAAAATTATATAGTAGTAAACTCACATACTTATACATCTCTTACATTTTCATTCATTGACCAGATTATCACCTGTGGTCTAATAATTAGAGCCAGAAAAAATTTTAGACCTGACCCGACAATGATCCAATAACAATAGACTCGACCCAGACCCAACCCGACCCAATCCTAACCTATGAATTGTCATAGACCCAACCCAATAACAATCCAACTCGGCAATGTCCAGACCTGACCTGACATATACTCGACCCAACGTTGACCTGACATAATATTAACTCGACCAAACATTAAAATCTATTATAATAATAAAAAACTACACATATTTTATTTTTCATTTAAAGCTTTCAAAAATATAGTGTCTTATAAATTGTACTTATTTTTCATACTTTTTTTCTAGACATCCTTATTTATTAATGATATCTTAATGAATTTTTCCACATAAAAATACAACATTAAGAATTCCTAATAATAATTTCATAAAAAAGTAACAATTAATAACATATTTTTAATTACATGCTTATATGAAATCAAACTTAATACATACTTACAAGGTTAATAAATTGGAGTAATTTTGGTGGTGAAGGTGTATATTAGATACACATGTAAATCTTTTATCTTCTTTACCTAACTACTTTTATAATTTCACAACTGGTAAACATACACATGTCCTATAATATCAAATGAACTTATACACATAATCATTAATATTACTCAACTAGTAAATTAGTAAATTATTAATTTATTATATTATATATTATTACTTATGGTGTAAAATAACATTTTTTTCTCTGATTCTATCATCCATGACATGTATAAAAAGTTAACAACTAACATGTATCAATATGTACTCGAATCATTTTGATCACTACTCCATGTTTTTACATACAAAAATAAAATAAAATATTTTATGTATAAAAAAATCATTTAACTTGAAAAATGAAAATACCTTCTAAAATTTTCCAACATCTTCCTTAATAAATAAGATATATTATTGAAAAATTAAAAACCAAAATAAGATATGATTGTCGCTAATATTTACAATGCAATAAATTATAATTATACATTCTATAGTCATATTATGTTTACCTTGATTTTATAAAATTATATTTTCTAAGTAATCAAATAAATGATAAATATCTTTGTTAGATTGAATCATATAATATATTTTTTGTAATTAATAATGAATTATCATTAAAATCAAAACAGAATCAGTACATTCAAAGTAGCTAGAACATACAACTTAAGGGAATCCATCCCAGTTAAGCATGATACTCCTACATCCTTCCCTTTTGTTACACACAAGCAGTCTAATGTAAAATCTCTTAATAATGTCCTTCACCGTGTATGTTGGGTGGTGGGAGAGACCCTTGAACACAATAGAACTCCTCCAATGCCAAATACCATAAATCACAACTCTAAAAATCACCTTTATACTCTCATCCCTACCATCATTTACCTTTGTGGTATGTATCATGTGTTGGACCCAGGTATCCTAGCTTATATCCTGAAATTCCATTCCCATCTAAGTAGAGATCATCTTCAAAATCCTTGTGACAAATTCACAATGCACACACAGGTGGTCCATTGTTTTAGCAGCCCTTGCACAAATGCCACACTCAGTAGGGATCTATGGAACCATATGCTCAATCTGTCTCTAGTTGGAATACTCTTTTCGTAAGCAAGCTAAGTAATGAAAGAACAATGAGGCATACCAAAGTCATTCCAGACAAGGGAAGACCAATCCTTCTTATCCTTATTGTATCTCAACACATCATAGGCTTTGTGAATCATATATTTATCATAACAACAATAGCCATTAATTATGTGATGTAACAAAGCAGGTTTAATTTTCATGATACTTTTAAAGAGCCAAGAATGATATGGGTGAATGATAATAGTGGAGATGTCATTGTTCTTGATATAGACTCCATGGACCCATCTAATCCAAAGGCTCTCTTTGTTTTGCATAATATGCCAAATCCATTTTCCTAAGGCTATCTGGTTCTAGATCTTAAGATCTATCAAGTCGAGACAACCCTCATTCTTAGGAAGGCATACTATCTTCCATGCCACCAGTGTTTTATGACCTTTAGCAGACCCAAACCAAAGAAATTTCCTGCATATCTACTTTATATGAGAGAGGACTCCAGCAAGGAGAGGAAGAATCTGAGCCTAGAACCTAGTAATCCCTTGAAGGACAGAAGAAATCAGTTGAACTCTTCCTACATAGCTAGGGTATATGCATGTCCAATTCCTTACCTTAGTAGATTATCTATGATAGCTTGATAGTGATGGATCCCTATAAGAGGTGTGTCCAAGGAAAGCCCTAAATATTTGAAGGGTAAGGACCCTTCAGGGCAGCCCAGAATACCAAGGATATCCTCCTTCACCCTATCATAAATCCCAGCACAGAACAAAGAGCTCTTATTATGGTTGACAGACAAACCAGAATATTTGGAGAAGTGAGTAAAAGCCCCTTTGAGCTACTTTATAGATCCCACGTCACCCTTACAAAAAGGAAGTCATTAGCAAAGCTCAAATCAATAAGCTTCAACTTTTTACAACCTGGGTATCCATGGAATTTAGGATGATTCCACAATCTTCTCAATTTCCTGTGTAAATATTCCATGTAGATAACAAAGAGATAGGGAGAAATAGGATCACCTTATCTTAGCCCTCTTCTACTCAAAAAAGGCTTGGTAAGAACACCATTAACATTTATAGAAATATTGACAGTAGAAAGGCATTGAATAATCATGTCAATGACATTCCAGGGAAAATGCATTGTTTTTAATTCTTGCTTGATGAAGCTCCACTCCACAGAATCATAAGCCTTTTGCAAATCCACTTGAAGAATGATCCTGGGACTGATATTTTTCCTTGTATAATGCTTGACAATCTTAGATACCATAAGTACATGTTCATAGTACATACGACTCTTTATAAATGTAGCCAAGGAAGGATAAATAATGGTAGCCAACACCCTTTGCAGCCTATTAGCTAGTACTTTAGAAAAGATTCTATAAATGATATTGCAGCAGGCTATATGCCTAAAGTCCTTCACCTTGTTTGCACTAGGGATCTTAGGAATGAGGGTAATAGCAGTGTTATTAATATATTTCAAAAGGTGTCTAGTCTGCCAAAATTCTTGGACAGCAGCCACAATATCCCCTCTAATGACATCCCATGTTTTCTTATAGAAATAAGCATTCCATCAGGACTTGGAGACTTAAAATCCCCCATTGAATAAACAGCCTTCTGAATTTCATCCTAGAAGGAGCAATAATAAGGGTTACAGGAGACTTAGGAGACTCAAGAGGAAGTAGAGGGCCTTCATTACACACTTCATCATCAATCTCCTATAGGGAAGTCGCAGTAGTCCCCAGGAGATTCCTATAAAACATCACAATCTACTCTTGAATTTCACTGTCACTGGTCAGAGCCTGGTTAGAATCATTAAGCTATTTATGTATTTTATTTTTGTTGTTCCTCATTTAAACATTAGCATAAAATTATTTATTATTCTAGTCACCTAGCCAAACATGTTGAATGTGATATTTATATCTGAAAAAATGTTCCTCTTCTGAAGCTCTTTTATGCCCTTCCTTACCAGCTTCCTTTTCTTTACTAATGAGCTCATGATTCAATGGGTCAAGCATCAGGCGACCCTTGCATTCCTTCCAAAAAAAGCCAAGCATGGGGTGCTTTAGTAGACACATGTCCATTAAGCTTATTAAAATGTTTGAGCCTCTACTTAAGTAGCTTAAGCTTGGACACAACCTTATAAGTGTAGTTACCATGAAACTGGGTGCTCTAACATTCTCTATCAATGTGCATGAAATCCTCTCTATCAGCCCAGAAATTAATAAACTTGAAAGGTTTTGCCTTAACTAGTTGTTTAGTACAAAGATTCAAGAGGAGAGGCTTATGATCTGAGGAGGGGTTATGAATATTGTCAACATATCCCTCAAGGTAAGTTTCCAGCCATAGATCATTCCCAAAATTCTATCTAATTTACACTATATTCTCTAATCAGGGTTTTCTTGGTTACACCATGTGAAGAGGTTACCATTAAAGTGAATGCCATCAACCCACATCCATGGAATAATTTAACACAATCCTCAATATCCCCCATATCCACCTTTCCCCCTTGTTTCTCTTCAGACCTACAGGCCACATTGAAATCACCAAGCACAAGCGATGGTGATTTAATCTGGTGACCAATATTCCCCAACCAATCACAGAGATGTTGTCTCTACCTACCAATGTTATGATCATAGACCACAGTCATGTAAAATTTAGTTTTAAGGGATTTGTTAATTACAAAACAGTGAATACATTGATCCATGGCCTGAACTAGGGTAATGTGATAAACATGGTCATCCCAAAGAATCCATACACAACCATTACTGTGATAAGAGTAATTATGTAATTGATTCCATTGTAAACCAATTTTACTTCGAATGGTCTCATATTTATCTTGCTTAACCTAGGTTTCCACAAGACCTAATATGCCAATATTATGGCTAGACACAAGGTTTTTCACTGCCTTATGTTTGAGGGTTTTATTTAACCCTCTAACTAAATTGACTGGTTATGAAGTTCAATTCTTCATCATTCATGGAAGGTTCTTGTTCTCCTTCATCACCTTCCTTTTCACCCATATCTTCAGCTATTGTCTAGAAGATGTTGAGGCTTTTAGTGCTACAAGCTTCTTCTTTCTTTGTAACACCTCCAAAAATTACAGTTGAAAATTTTTATTCAATTAAAATAATCATGAACACGAGGGTGCAACCTCCGTAATCAGCACAAGCCTAGCCCCTGGCCAATTTCGTATCAACCATAAGACTAAAAAATAATCTTCACAAAACATTACATTAATTAAGACATGGAACAATAAAAATCTGAAATATTCATAATAAAGAGAATTCATAGTGCAAAATTAAAGCGTTACTGTGGCATTGTCATGTAATGAATCATGTAAAATACATAATAAGTCATCACATGAGTATAGTAAAAATCAATAAAATTAATCATGGAATATTAGAGGTGAAGGAGAACAATGTAGTATTGGGTTTTGGGATGAAAAGGATAAAAATGAGGGGGAGAAACAAGGTAATAATAATTTTTAGCTAAGGTTAAATATTGAGAGATATTAAAGGACTTAGATTATTATTATAATGTAAAATATGTAACATAAATATAAAGGGGGATGGTTCTGATTTTTGAAATTTTAATGGTAGAATAGGTGTTCCAACATCATTTTAGATATTTTTGGAAGGTAGAAATAAGTTTCAAATAGTTATGATAGGTTTTGAGTAAAGAACGTTGAGTTTTGGGGGTTAATTATGCCTAAAATTGGTTAAATTTATCTAAAAATTCTAAAAATAATTTTGGACCATTTTTATTCCATTTTTAGTTCTAGTGAGTCAAAATATAAGTATCCTAAAAGATTGTTAAACGTGTGTCGGGTAAAACAATTGTTTGTAGGCTTAAAACATGAATATAGATAAAAGGGGAGGGGAGTAGTGTTTTTTGTCATAGAAATATTCCTTTAAATTTTTTTAAATTCCTAGGTATAATACCCCCAAATTATTGGTGGATAGTGGAAATTTAAAATGATTAATAAAACTACATATATCAACAATGTATATCTTCATTTAAGGAAACATATCCTTAAAGAACTTCACAGATAACCATACTTAACTTGGAGCTAAATATGGGAAACCTCCTAAAAACTTTCTTGAGATGCATCTGAGTTGACAAAAGGCATTCTCAAAAATAGTTGTGTTGTTTTGTGGGGCCAGTCATCAATTGTAAAAGAGTTCCAAGTAACTACATGCAGTCAATATGTCGGGGTGTTACAAATGGTATAAGAGTAAAGTCACGATCACGAGCTAAACTTGGATGAGCCAATTATGTGCTTAGAGGGGGAAATGATTATGATAGACTATAATGAGATAGTAGGCACTAAAAAGCATGATGAAGATGTTACGTTCTTGAGTGGAGGTGTATGTAATACCCACAAATTAGTGGTGGATATTAAAGGCTTAAAATTATTACCTATATCAACCAGTTATACCTTTTTTGAAAAACATATCCATAAAGAACTTCATAATTACCTATGCTTCACTTGAAAAAATTTAAGGATGGGTGATAAACGGGAAATTTTTCCAAGATGTGAGTTTACAAAAGCATGCTCATAAAGACTCTTGTTAATCTGTATAGTCAATTATTGATCCCAAAAAGCTCCAAGTAACTACCACCGGTCAGTGTGTTGGGGTGTTACACTTGGAGACTAAGAAAAGACAATGAATTCAAATAAGATCACATTATGCTTATTCAAAAGAAGTGTGATGACTAAAAATAGCTCAAAAGTCTCACGAGACTCAAAACCATAAGAAGGGTTAGAAGTTTGAAACAAAATATTTTTAAAACATAACTAGGGTTTCAAACCTTCAAAATTATGTAATAAATCCAAATTTAAACTATTTGTATTATATTTATAAGAAAAAACACATGTTAGAAAAGTGGAGTAATAATCTTCTTATGATGTGTTATGTCCCCCATTAGATTTGCATTCGACCTTAGAGTTACGAAAATCTCTAGAACCATCCTTACGTCATTTTGAAGAATCTCTATGGCTCGGTCCCTCCGTAGGCTTTGAGTTTCATCAAAGCTCAAACCTTTTGGTAAATTATTATTCATAGAATTTTTAAAGTTAATGAAAACAAAACAAAAATGGTGTAGGGGTAGGAGTGCATGGTTTATGGTAGGCTAGAAGGGATTTTCTTTTTCATGTTTAGCATAAACAATGTTTAGATTAAATAGAAGAATAAAAATTAATTTAATTAACCAAACCTCTAGTACCATTTTGATACATATGTAAAAACAAATTAGGTTTAATACAAGGATATTGTAGTTTTGGCAAAGTCTCATAAGGAAAAAAAGTAAGAGAAGAAGGGGTTGAAGTGAGTATGAACAAGATCTTAAGCATATTATGATCATACACATACAATATCCACCGAAAGTTTCAACTCTTAAAATAAAGATTGACATATTTAAAGGTAAACAACTCAAACTCTTCGCATCAACAAGAGAAAAGGCTCACAATTTAGGGGAGAAATATATGGCTTCAAGGTTAGTTACCTTCATTCAATGCTCTACATTACACTTATAAGAGTGTTGAATGTTATTTAGTTACAAAACAACCATACTAGTTACAAAAGGGTTGAATACTTAGCATCTAAAAAATAGTTACCTAGAAAGCATACACGGTTCCTCAAAATGAGCTATAAAATAGCCCTTAAGCATCCTATGTAGAACCAAGGTATTTTTGTGAGTTCTCAAAGCATCCTAATCTAGGTGTGAATGATTTACAAGTAAATAAAATCAACCCCAAGTCATTCTACTATTAAATACTCCATCTGCATAAAAAAAGTTAAGGTCACTTTAAAAATTTATACATTTTTTTAGGAACTAATAAATATGATCTTAAATGTCTGTCGATACACTTCATTAAGATATAGCAAAATATTTAATACATTAATAATGAAAAAAATGTCATGATAAAAGTAAAAAGTATATTTTAAATTTTATGAAATAATTTTTTATACAAAAAATGAATAATAGGATAACTTATTTTTTAATATAGATCAAGTACATCAATAGTAAACTAAACGAAAAACCTAGATAGCTAGCTTGAGCAATGTGAAGTCAAAAGAGGAATAAATCATATTCTTGTGCTTGTAGAGCTAGTAAAAGTTAACCTGACCCGTCCGATATGAGATGCACTAAGCCTGACCCGATATAATTTATTAAATTTATCAACCCAACCCAACTCCAACATGTAACCCGATATCAATCTAATTCACTACCAACCTGGCTCATTGTCAACTCGATCCAACCCAAATCGACAAAACCAAATTCGATATTAATCAGTTGTGATAAGAAAAAAAAAACACATGTCTTATTATTTATTTAAAACATTAAAATATATTATTATTTAATTTTTTTTTATTTTTTTATTTTTTATTGTGAACTTACTTATTCACCAATGATATTCTAATTTTAATATTTTTTTGTGTAAAAACACAACATTATAAATCCTTAATAATAAACAAATAACAATTAATAACACATTTTTAATCATATGCTTATATAAAGTTAAAATTAATACTTGTTTGTGAGGTTAATGATTTTGATTAATTTTGGTGGTCAATATTCAATTTGATCTAAATCAAAAGATATTTGATTTCAGGATCAGTTTTGCCTGAACCAACCCGACCCATCAAAACCTAAAAATATCTTATTCATCAAGTTAATCCAAACCTGGTCCATGAAATTAACTCGAACACGAAATTAGCTGAACACAAGTTTGCTTGGTTCAATCCTGACCTGATAAAAATGTAAACGGGATGGGCTCAAGACGAGTACGCCCATACTCACATCTATACTCGTACCCAAATTCGTACCTATAATCGAACGAGTATCCACTTCCACATCTATATCCGTATCCGTTGGATATTCGTTACCCAATTAATAGTCCATTTATCTGTTAACGGATATTACCCAAAGGATAAATTAATTAACTTATTTAAAGTTAAGCCAATTGATAATTTTAATCTTAATTTATACTATATTTATTTTAAAATTAAGGATAAAAGGGTAATTATATATCGAGTAAACGAATATGGATATGGATACGAGTATGGGTATGGATACTAATATGGATATAGATATCCCATACTCGTATCCAACGGGTATTTTTTCCATCATTCATATTTGTTTAAATATCCAATGAATAAAACTCAACACATTTCAAATAAATTTCACCTTATTTACATCCATAGGCCCGATCTAACCCGATAAGCTAACCCAAAATAATCCAAAACAGACCCAACATAAACCCGATCCGACCCGATAAATTAACTCGATATAACTCAAATCTATAACAATCAAAACCCACCCCGACCATACCCAAACAATTAGGCAACCTAAAATGACTTGAATCCAAACTAAACCAACCTGATTCACAACCGACCTATAAAAAAAAATAACCCTCAACCCGATAACTATCCGACCTGCTATCACCCAACTCAAATCCAACCCAATTGCCACCTATACATGCTTGATCGACACCCGCTTGTCAAGACCGTGTGGGGGTTGTTCGTGCCCTAGTTAAATGCTGGAGTAAAGACCTTGGAACTGCCAAATTACAGCTGCATTAAATCAGTCCACGAGATCCTCCAATCTGTGCCAAACCAGGCTAAAATTTGGATATTGTTGCTGACGCTGATAATGAGCTATATATATATGGCATCTTGTGAGCCATTTTTGAGCCAAAGTCAAGCCACTTATGGTAGGAAAATTAATAGCTTCATTATGACTTTCATGGCATCAATTTTAAGCTATTTTTGTCTCGTGAGAAAAGTTGTGTCAAACACCTTCAAATAGTCGATAGATAAACTGAGGTCGGAGTTGGATGAAAATTCCGTAAATTTTCCCCACATTCCCCTTCTCACGAAAGAGCAAGATAATTAATACTACATATCAATTTTCCTATCAAATGATTTAGACCCAATGACATCAATCCTGTATCTATATCCCACAACCAAGAGGAAAAAAAAGGGCGATGCCTCTTCGCTCGTGTTTTATTTCATGCATTATTTCATACAAGCTGTACAACAGCAGCAACCCGCAAGCAACCGTTCAGAAGCAGATCTGGTAGCACATCAAATAATATTGCACTTCGCCAGCCCCAACCTTTCGGAGCTTTCGGTAAAAGATTCCCCTCTTGCTCAAAGTTCCCAAAAACCATTACTTCTCGCTTCGATGGACAAATTAACTGAAATGATGATGCAAACAAGTGACAAAGGCTAGATATGATAGTTCATGTAAAACGACCATAGAACAAAGAAAGTACTATGTATTTGTACAGCTCTACCTGATAGCGGGCCGACACCTTTTCACGAGAGTCCACGAACATGTGTACCTGTATCCCGTAAGGGAAAAAAATGGCAAACAGAAAGGATAAAAAGGTAAGGTCCACAAGCTATTGAAGCTGAAATTGCAAATTATTCCAAAGTAGCTGAGGCAAAATACGAGCACACGGAAATTAAAACTGGATCTCTAGCCAGTCATCTTCTCCTTGACTTGGTGCAAAATGCTCATAGTATAATAAAGGAGGACGAGGAGAACACTACCATTTAATTTACGAATAAAATAAAAACACCATTCCGCCTCAAAGAGGTTTTCAGTTTGAATAGGTTTTTCCTCTGATATCAACACTAGTATAATTTGAAATGAGGTGATAAGAGTAAGAACTTTGATCTACAATAACATTGCTGCAAATTTTGCAAAATAGAAAAAATAGATAAATAAATAAATAACAGCTGCATTTTAGGAAAAAAATCCTCCACGAGCATCCTCCATATTAAAGGTCCAGATTTAACTTACATCCACCAACCAACGAGATACATCTAGCAGTTCATTAGAAAGATTAAGGAAACTGAAACCTCCGAGAAAGTCCATGAAATCCCATCACTACTAATATCATAAAGATCTTGACAGATGAATCTCAAGGTGAAATATGAAAATTGTAGCATAATTATTGTTATACTAATTCAACCAAAGGAAGCATCCCTAAAGTCACCACATCCCCTAAAGGGAAAACCCCCAAAAAATTAAGAGAGAAGAAGAGAAGATAAAGAATGTGCACATAATGCTGACCTTTTTTAAGAGATCACTTGTTTCTGCCTTCCGACGATGAATAAATAAACCTGAAGCACATCACTAATAAGAATGGACCATTTTTCATGTCTGCAACTGACATGTCACCATAGCATATCAATTCCACTAATCAGGTGTTACCAAGAGTTCGACGTCCTTGAGGGTCTTCATCATTAAAGGCTTGCACGCTTATCTGTTTAGGTATAACACAGCATATGACAAACAAGGGAAGTCTAAAATTTTCTTGTTTGAGAAAAGTTTACATATTACAAAAGGCAATGATGTGACAGGGAATTGCTCTCTCACCTTCCATAAAGATCCAGCATAAAATGCTTCTCGGGAATGCATGACCTGACCATCACTGAGCCTGTAAACTTCCTCAAATTCTACCCTGTCAAACCAGCATTGAATTCCAGGCTTATGCTTAATGTACAGAAAAGAAAGCATGCATGTCAGAGCTAAATGATTGGAGGAAATAAAAGTGCAAACACAGGAGAAAAAAAAGAGAGATTGAATCGATAAAGAAACAGAAAAAGAAAGGATTAACACAAAGAATTAGTCTTATCCACCAACAGACACATTGGTCATGATGACAGTCCATCAAGCTAACTTGGCGTAACACAAAGAAGCTACAGTTTATTGGCACTGATGCAGGGGCCATGATAACAGCCTGTTGAAAAGAACACATAGTTCAACCAGGCAATAACAGAAATAATTAGGAAGCTTGAGCAGATATTTATTGCCAGAAAAGTGAAGATATTAGCTATAATTGCTGAAATTTGTTAAACTTGTCAATTGTCCAGGCGACAGAATTGTGAATGATTAAAACATTTGACTACAAATCATTTTTCTTGTGTTGCATGAGAAAACTTCTCATACATTTCTAAGGGGATATTGTTCAAAAATCTATCCCAATGAGCTGTCTATCAAAATGTTTCCCCACCACCTGTAATCCACATAAGGTGAAATCCATTCTACATGCACTGCAACAAAAAGGCTTAATGAATACAGCAGAGCAACTAACCCAAATCGAAAGGGTGGAAAGTGACTTAAAGGAGTTTTCAAGTTCAAGGAGATAGAAGCAGTGTTTGTATTCTTCAATGTGATGTCGGGGTCCTGCTCTGTGGATTCAGCCATCTGAACCCCATTTCCACTCAGATCAGCACTAGAGATCCCAACTAAGCTGTTTTGGACATCCATCTCGTATGCCCTTTCTGCTAGTCTCCCATGAGAATTGACAGAATCCCTTGCACCCTCACTCAAGCCAACCAAAGCCGTCAACCCATCTCCAGAGAAGTCTCCATTCTGATCAGCTCTACCATCTGAATCATCATTTGCAAGAGACTGCTGGCCATTTCTATTTCCTAAGCCAACTGGAACACGAGAAAAAACAGATGCCTGCACAAATGTGGCTCCACGTCCAATCCCAACAAGTCCATCATTAGACCCCCTGACATGCACCCTCACTGGCCTGAAAACACCATTTCCATCCCCTTGAGCAGTGTCGCCAACGTATAAATTCCCAATATTTCCCAGGGCATATTGTTCATCAGGGGCCTGCATATAGTAGCCAGAGGTTGCAACCCCATGCGAAAATGCAAATTGCTGTTTACACTGACAAACAAGATGCCAGCAAGTTTTGCAGGTGTTAGCAGCAATTTCTTGCACACGCTGACAAAGAAGCATCTGCAAGAAAAAAAAGGGGGGGAATAAAAATTTTGAACACATTATTCTTACCAATTTTCATATCCATGGCAGACAGACATAAGAAAAAGACAGCTGTTACATGACTTGGGATGTTAAAAAAGCCTCTCTTTTTAAGACCATCTCCGAAACTGATATCTATTAGACTCATCAGCGAAGTACACGAGATATTCATCCCTACAATTTTGGAAGCCTTTAACTGGCAGTAGGTTAGACAGTTAACATAAAATCAAATAGATACTTTCAGGTATGTTCTAACCATGCTGAATTGAGCCATAATAGTTCAAGCCGTTTTTCCAATTCCCTCGGCATAAATACAAGAACACATACAGAGAAGCCATACCTGCAACCAAAGACCATCATTCACAGCTTTGCAAGGAAACCCCAGTTCTTCAAGCTGCTTCCGCACATGCAAAAGTGCCTGAAAGGACATATTACAGTATAAAAGTGAACCCCCTTCAAATATGTCTATGAATGTATAATAATCTTCTGCTCCAACCGCACAATTTGCTTTAGCATAGTCCTTTATCTTTCTGCAAAGAATTCTGCCACCCAAGGAAACAGGCATGTTACGCCCATCCCATTCGTTTTGCAGAATATCGTCACAGGTCGAGCTCTTTGACGTGCAGTGCCTTGAGTCACCTTCAGAAATCCAGCAATGGTTATTGAATTGGTAGCATAAGGTTTTTCAGATGGACCTTCAGTAGAAGCTCCATCTTTTCATTGCCTGCTGCTGTTGAAAACTGGCATACCAACATAAGAACAAAAGGATGCAGTCCTATCCATACCAGAGAACGAGTTGACCACAGGAGAGGGTGGTTCCATGCTACTGGATCCAGTTCCTAAATTTAGTTGAGGGAAAGAAACTTGAGGCGCCTGTTGTTTGGAGTAAAACACCAGCATGTGAAGGTCAACACCACATTCCGCAAAACCTATGACCAGTACTATGGAAATTAAGATATTCGAGTAAACTTACATGCCCAAAATCAGTTTCCGGACTTCTACTAGAGCTGCTACTACTCAAACTCCTTTTCTCCTTGGTTGAGTCACATTGAATAACTATTTCTCTCTCTGCTCTGGAACTCTCTTGGTCAGGGGGTTCAGCATTTGCAAAAGCCCGTCTTGTAAGGAGAGTGTATAATGCAAGTTCAAACCTTTATATTGGGAAAGGAAAATAATTCCATTCAACTTCACAAGCATCAAGTCTCAATGATAAACCATTATAGAATAGAAGCTCATTACCGTTTCTCTTCACTAGATGCCCATAGTTCATTTGAGGTAAGCAATGCAT
Organism: Tamarix austromongolica; assembly: GCA_039764185.1. NCBI lineage: Eukaryota > Viridiplantae > Streptophyta > Magnoliopsida > Caryophyllales > Tamaricaceae > Tamarix > Tamarix austromongolica. The sequence continues at coordinate 124,987,072 of CM077809.1, forward strand.
TCAGGGTCTGAGATGAAAGTTTCGGTAGCACCTATCCATCAGAGCACAAGTAAATACCTTCCAAGTTAGAGGGTACCTATAACGCCTCACATTTTTGTTTCAATATTATATTGTATTAATTCTATATTATTCATTTTAATATTCATTTATAATGAGAAACTCCCCTTTCAGTTTTGGAGACATTGAGAAAAACTGCTATTATTGCACCCAAAAAAAAAACTTGGCAACATGAAGGCTACTATTCCAACCAAAAAAAAAAAACCTTTCGCCTGACAACATGCTTAAAGTATGTTAAAAATTATTCTATAAATGGTTGTGCTCTTTTTCTGGAATTTAAAAGCTATTTTAAAACCCCTATTTTGCATAAAGTAGCAAAGGTCAAAATGGAAATTTCACAAAAATTACATCAGCATCAAAATATTTAAAATAATTGGCCGGCAATTTTATGACCTGACCATGTATTTATTTTATATAAAAATAAGCTATTTTTGAAGTTATTTTATTATTTTAAAAGTTTTCATATTTGAAAGAGCCATATATTCTCCACATCTTTCTGTAGCATATATTAAAAATATTCCACGCTTTGCTAATATATGTGTCTATGTGTGTGTGTGTGTGTGATGATTTTCCTACATGTTTCCAACATATTTAGCCATTACATTTTCAAATTCACACACACACAAAAAAATAAATAAATAAAATAAAAACTGATCAACAGTAAGTATTTTTACTGCATCTTTTTCATACGACATCAAAATTGAGCGATTCCTTTTACGTTGGAAAGCCAATTTCAAGATACACAAAAGTGTCATGATTTCTATTCTCCATCTTCCATCAATGTTCTTCAGATCTTCAACAAACTTATTAACGCCTTCAACCACTCTTCAAAGTTTTATTCAACAAGATTCAATCTTCTTCTTTTCTTCTACTTTCAAGATCAAGAAAGTGTGTTTATTCAAGACCATCAAGACCATATATATGATTCGATAAAAAGGATTTTTACATACAGTAACCTTATTTTTGAATCATATATATATTTCTGTGGCATATGATGTTTAGAAAATTTGGATTTTCATATATTATATAAGCTTATACCTTTTTGACACTTTTATTATTTAATGTGAAATATGTGATGTGGTTCATAAATTATATCTTATTTTATAAAAATAGCATGTTAGTCCTTTTATGGTGACAATTTTTTTTTTAATAAAATTCACGAGAAAATATGAATGCATGGGCATGCATGGTTCTCATAATAATCTAATTTGAAAGATGACGTCTAGTATGTTTGTGTCTCTTTCTATAAGCTAGAATGTTGAGATAGTACAATTTCGTAAGAACAAAATTTTTGAGTAGGTGAATTAATTGAATTTAATGAGAACTACTAGGCATCTAAGCATAAGTAAACACAATAGAGGTCAATGGTAATTTTGGTGGCGGTCCAAATTTGTCTGTTTGTGTCATTATTGTATAAATTGGCTATAGTTAAGATTGATATATGTGTAAATTTTTTCCACTATCTTGTTTTGCTGAGATAGTGTATTAGGACCCTCAATATCCGAGACGTCTCAGTTAATATGCAACATCTCAGCTGATATTTTTTCATATGCTTGATACTTGATTTTGAGTTTTGTATGTCTTATGTGCCCAAATATTGTATAGAATTCCCTAGGCTATCCTTGTTAAGGGGTATTGCCCCATTGTTTACCTGTATAACTTGCATGGTTGTGTGGGCGACTATTGTGTGACAAACTTTTGGTAGTGATCTCATGTTGTTAATCTTGTGTTATGATGATGCATGACAATTTTGTTTTGGCATATATGTATTTGGACTCGACTATGCATAATAATTTTGTTCTTTGGAGTCGAGTAGGAGTAATAATTTTGTTTAGTCTCATGTCTTTAAATGAGTTTTAGCAATGTTTTACATAGCCTAAGATGCTTACTTTGTATAATTAAGAATTTTTTTGTAGAGGTTTTTGATACTCTACATTATAGAAGGTCTATTTGGATTTCTACCCATTTATACAACTTGTTTCATGTTAAAGGGTTTTATCAATACTTTTATCTTATCCTTGAGTATTTCATTAAAATCATATTGTGTATTAAAGGTGATTTGGATTCACTGCATTTACTATATGCCGAGGGATTTTTTTAACACTTATTATAAGTGTTTCTAAAAACTTACAAGAACTCCTTGTGTTTCTTCAATTATAGTTATTCCCCCAGTGTATTATTTTTCTTAATTGCTAAAATTATTGGTCATTTTAGTTCCTTATGAACTCCTTGTGTTTCCTCAATTGCATTTTGTTGTGTGAGTTTTGTGAACCGAAATGTTATTAGGGGTTAAGGTAGGGTCAACACAAGCTGAGTGCTAAGAGGAAAATGGTGAGAGAGGTGAGAGTAAAAATAAAAACAAAGTGTATAATGATTTCTCATGTCCAAAATGATAGCAAGACCCCTTATTTATAGAGGTGAAACAAGAACAAGGGTAGAGGTAACGAAAAGAGGAATACAGTGCAGTGAAGCGTAGGAAAGTTGTCCTCAGTGTCGTGAGGCCCTCAAGCCTAGGAGTAGTGTTTTTCATGGGCTTAACAACTTGAGGTTGGTCCAAGGACAAAGGGGACAAGTTGAAGCATGTGTCAGACAAGCTTAAGGTCCTTTTGGGACTAATCTTATCTTCTTGGGCTGGTGTCTGAGGATCCAGCAATGTGGTCAGAAAAGTACTCATATCATATTCATCGCTCTCTTCAAAATTCAATCCACCGCCTCAATTGCTTCCTAGGATAAATAAGTTGTACAGCAACTTGTGCTTTAGTATCTACTATTGGAGGGTGGCTGACGCCGAGTAAAAAATATACATGGGGGACATTGGCCCAAGAATTGCATATTTCAAGGGTGATGACTAAAACTACACTCGAAGGCGATGGCCACAATTATACATTTGGAGCAACGACCAAAACTATACATTAAGGACAACAGCTAACATTATATATTTGAGGTGACCACCAAAATTATACATTAGGGGTGAATGGGTGACGGCCAAAACTTACACAAACAAAGTTCTAGAGATATTATGCTAGGACTAGTAGAGGACCGGTAGGATGAAATGTGCAAGAAACATGGAATGCATCGGACTAGCAATTCGAAAATCTACATAAGTGAGCCAATAAATAGGTTGCTTCGGTCAATCAATCTTGCAAGAAGAGAACCAAGCTAACTCAAAACGGTAAGTTGTGGCAATTAAGAAAATTTTGAATTTGAATAAAACTAAAACAATAAAAGAGGTGGCTTGATGAATAAGTTTTATCTCCCCTATTCCCACGTGTCAGTAGGGAACATATTCTGAGGCTATGGAGATCGCACACTCCTTGATGCTATAATATTATATAAAAAGGAACACATTTCTAGTAAATGGAAGCCACACGTTCCTTGCCGCCATGATACTATATAAAAAAGAGTATGATTAAGGCTATGATTTGACATTCCATCTTCTTAAGAGAATACACCAGTCGACTAACTATTTAAAAATCTCAAGAACACGCCCTTCAGTAATGGTTACACCCATTCAAAAAAAACTCATTGTCTTCCGAATCAAAATCTAGGTATTTCTAACTCACTTCTACCACTATTTATACACATGCAATTGTCCTCTCCCTATTTCTGAGTTTCTTCATTTTTAAGTTTTTCCACTCACGTGCTTTCTTTTCTTACGGAAATTTCAATTTTCCAATGGAAAATCAATTCTTCCTTTCTTTTTAACTAAGTCTCTCTTTGGTTATTCTTCCTAGTTAGGGCATCATCTACATTGCTTTTGTCATCACTTGTTGATATCCGTGAAACCCCACCATATGTCGCTATGAGTGGAGGAGTACAAAGGAGAAAGCTTCCTGACAGGAGTCAAACTTGTGGATTTCATGTCACAGCTATACCAAACACCACTTCCCTTGAGAAACCAGGAAATCCCCACCCTACTTAAGAGTTCTCTATCTTGAGCACCTTGCTCGTTTCCCTTAGTCCTTCAATTCTTATTCTTTGAACACCTCGACAATACTTTCAGCTTTGAAGTTTTTATCCTTCCCACAAAAATGTCAGCCACTCCATCCTCTTTCAAATCTTCAGTTTCGCTCATGTATTAAAACCACAAGTCGTAATGTCAAGGTATCGGAGTGTCACGAATAATAGTTTATATGTTCCAGTTGTCGTCGCATAATTTTCTATTTTTTTCACAATAAATATCAATAAATATCGGCTAATAACCAATATATCACCAATTAATACGTATATATAAAATTCCAAAACCGTCGCGTATTGCCCATTTTGTGTACCAGCTAGTCCAAAATCTAATAAATATCGTTCGATATTGCATATCAGGACCCATATTTAATTGGATGGTTTCACTTCACATGTTGACTTCTAATCCAAATACACGAACACTCTTCCTCAGAGCAACATTATCAATTCCCAACTTGATCAATCCCACACTTAATACCACTTCCCTTCCAACACTAGACTGATCAAACCCTGTCTATCGTACAAAGCTAATTTCCCCCAAAGAGGTGCATAACCTTATATGCTAAGGCCATATATACCAGGGCATGTCTATAACTGCACCACTTCATTAGGGAACTTCTTAATGCATTCCATCTAAGTCCCACCCAATTTGTCCCCAATGCTTGGAGGATGGTGGTTGGGCTTTCGTACAAGTGTTTTTTGGTGGATGTCCAACAGATTGTAAAGTTACTTAAATACTTTTTTAAATTCTTAAGTTATCCTTCTCCACCAAGCTTTTATTCAATCCAAACAAGGGGTGATAATAAGTTTATAAAAGAACCCCAGTCTGGAAGCCTGGGTACTTCTTTGTCTAAGGGGATGCAAAATGGGATTTTCCCAAATGTGACTAACTTCATTATAACATCCAGGAAGCACCACCCTTCTTGTTGGATATGAAAGCTAACATTTACAATGTGATGGGTAAGTAATTTCTAATGTCGGTAAGTAATTTCGCTAGCCCCATCACTATTGTTAATTTGCTAACTTTATACATAGTTTTTTTTTTTCTTTAAAATGTGATGGGTGGAAGGCACAACACAAAGTTGTTTCCCCTCACCTATCCACGGGCATCAAAAGACCCACAATCCATTACTCCAAATAGTGAGTCATCTACCACAAACTAAGTGCTCAAACACAGAGTATGTTCTTCCATCTATCTTTCAATGTACCCTGACTATAGTGCCCCATCTATAAACATAGCCTAAGTGAACTCCATAACATTATTTGTTTAGGAAGTAGAAAGTGTTGCCAAGGCCGGTCCTAAGAAAAAGAAAGAAAAACCAAGTAAAATTAGTGGCACCTATCTGACGTTTTGCCCATTCACCCTATTGTTGCTCAGCTTTTATCTATCACCCCAACCAAGCCGAGGGCAAACTTACAATAGCTCTCCCATGCCTACTTGACTGTATGGGCCTGCATGTGTATTATGAAGAATTTTCAACTTTTGAGGTGCCCACTTAGGTTTCACGGTCCGTGCCAGCCGAAACCCAAAATATAGCCAGAAATTCCAACTTTAACCCCTTTGTGATACACAATTCCCCTTGCCTTCACATACTCTCTGGAGCGTCATCCACCTTTTTAGGAGCAAAATCAATTTAAGGCTATCACCAAGGTTCCAACAAAGGCTGTGCCAAAATCTCCCATCCAAAAGAACCTATGCCAAGAGGACAACGAACTCCAAAAAGAAAGACGACTCGTTTGGCTCACTAGTAAAGGAAGTTTAGAGCAAAAAGAAAGGTGTGTCTGATCCTCAAGCCTCATCACTAGTCAATAAAACTGTAGCGATTTTGGAGGAAATTGAGGGAAAAGGTGATGCAATGACTTATGAGGTCAGGGCTATTCCATCACCCAACGTGCAGGAGCAGGCCAATACTAGTGTTGGCGGCTCAATGCAAGAGCCTATGGCATAGAAGGTCCCAATGCTAGAGTAGCTGAGCTAAAGGCCTTTCGTCATAGAAGTGTGTCCTGCAAAAGTTTACATTGAAGATGAGGGAGCCACCTTGACAATGCCCAATAGTTATGCATTTTTTTGTATTGACACCTGAACTACAATGTCGGTCTTGAGCTGGCCAAGGTAATAATGCTTAGTAGAGATAAAGAGGTAGTCAACGCCCAGAAGATAGCCACTCTGTTGAGGGCCAACCTAAATTTCTGCTTCAAGGTAGGTCATAACGTATATGTGTTATATATTGTCGTAAATACTAACAACTGTGTTGATGATAATTGTAGCAACTATCGATACGGAAAAAGAACTTTGATAGATTTCAACAAAGTACAAATTGATTCTACCGGCTAGAGAAGGAACACCAAGATCTTCAAGCAAGCAACTTAGCACTAAAGGTTGAGAAGGAATCCTTAGAGGCTAAAGTGGCTAACCTGAAGGCATCTTGAAATCCACTTCGACTAAGACCAACTTCCTTAAGGCCCAAGTTTCTATCCTGGAGGATGGCCTCCAAAAAGAAAAGAAGTCACCGTGGCTTGAAATAAAGTTGCTAAAAACTAAGGTCACTAGCCAAGAAGATAGTTTGTCAAAAGGAGAAGTGGACTCAGAATGAAGTCAAAGCCCTCAGCAAACTGAACGAAGGCGTCAATAATAAAATACTAGGGTATAACACTAATAAAAACAGCCCATTCAGCCCCTTAGTTTTCACACCGGACCGTGGGGTTTTATAATCTAATTTCTACTATCCTAAACTAGATAAGAGACATAAGAGACTAGTTTAAAAATAAAATAAAAAAATAGCTTCCAATATCTGTTGGGTCTGCAAGGAAGGGGGGGGGAAGAGTTTTGATAGTGACTTCTCCATGGCTTGAAAAGGACTTGAAGATGGCTGCTATTCTCCCCATTGACCGGAGCACAAACAGACCCAAAATGACCGCTGTCCATTCTTGTTGTTATGCCTTGTTTTTAAATTGAAATACTAGATTTGCTGAAAAGAAGCTCTAATCAGCCCTCCAAAACTCTCTAACTACCTTGGTAACAATCCTTGACTAGACCCTCAGCTAACGTAACAAACTTAAACCAAGTTTTATGAAGACTTTAACTACCTTTGACTAACATAACCTAAGGTAGTTAGGATACAAAATTAGTTGCAAAACAAACCAACTTGCATAAAAATTGAAGATCAAACAGTGCACTAGTTTCTAGGGAATTGTCATGCACTCCTTTGGCACAAACAAGCTTGCACAAAACCGGGGACCGGGAAACAGGAACAACGCAAATGGGTAAATGGCAATTAAAATTGAGGGAACATTAGGAAACAGTATATATATATATATATAAGCCAGTAAAATGAGTTCAGTTTGTATCTTTAAAAATAATAAATAAATAAATCAAGAAGGATCACAGGCTTGACTTCTATCACTTTTCTCCTTTGTTTCCCACCAGCTCCCGCACGCCTTGCAAGATGCGACCAAGGGCAGCGAAGCAGCATACACCACCAGCTCCCCTTCCCTTCTCTTCCACCCTCAAGCGACCTTCCTCCTCCACTCCCTTCCTTACCTCGTTGCAAATACAGTGGTAGCGAGCAACGAAGCAACGCAGCAGCAGCAGTAGAGGAGCAGCCAGCAGGTCACAGACTCCATCACCACCCCATCAACCTTCTTCCTCCTCCACGGACCAAAGCTCCCAGACAGGAAAACCACATAGTGCAGCAACATGAAACCACTGGGCAAGGTTTTTTTTTTTCCTTTTTCCCTCTCCATTCTTTCAGTTTTTTGGGCCAAAATTCTCATTTCTAGGCAAGGATACCAGAGGGAATGCAAGAACCAGTTTCCTCCACCATACTACCATTTCCATGCATCATAGGACACAATAACTAAGACCAATGTGAGCTTATAACAACCTAATTGCATTTGTTGACACTCCTAACCACTCGTGGAGAATTTATTCTTCGCTTTGCTTGAGTCAAGCAACCTCCTTAATGAGTAATCTTCACCTTTCTTGTCATCTTTCCAGAATTTGAAGATAATTAGGCTCCATTTGGTTCTAAGAAAATTACACAGAAAGGGGGACAAATCAAACAAGAAACTGTTTCCTTGCGTTTGGTTGCTAGAAAAACCATAAGGAAAGAAAATGATAAGGTAGTAAGGAAAGGTCATGATAAGAAGCCGGAACAGTGTTTAATAAGTAAAATTGTAATTTAACAGATTTATCGGTTATTGATAAACTTGAGTAATTCCTATCTTTCATTTACATTCCACCCTCAATTTCTTGTTAGTTTCTGTGATACCTCCAACTTAGGCCTTGTTTGGCTTCTTTGTTCGTGTTACTGATCTTTCTGTGAATTGCGTAGGAAATATTGAAGCTGAGCATGGATTCTTTGCTTAAGGAGCACATGAAAGGAGGCAACATGGCCTACCAGCATCCAGCAACATGAGGGTATAGAAGCATAGAAGAATCAACAGAAAAATGAAGAAATAGAGCCTAATACAACTTGGCCGTGTCGATTGGTACGGCACAATTTCAAAGTGCTCTAGGCGGTTATTGGTACTTCTTTTCAGAGAGACCTTTTTAGGACATTTTGAGACTCATTTTTCAGACCTCTCCCATTCTATTATCCCTGTCTTCACTTGCACTCTCTTTCCTTTTTATGCAAAAACATATATTAGATTTCTAGTTTCAAGCTGCAATCATCTTGGGGAATTGAAGCATCGTGCTTGAATCTCAACACTCGGTTCCATCTTTTAATCTATATCTTTTCTCTTTTCTATTATGATCATGTCTCTTTGTTTGATTACTATATACTTCAGATTTATTATGTGTGAGTAATCATTAACTCTAGGATTGAATCAAGTTCACTTTCAGTTTTGATTTGATGAATTGATTTATTTGTAATCAGTAATTGTTTGAATTTTTTTTTCCCTAGTATACAATTTGGTTAGGGTTAACAAATTGATCATTGTTTTAATCCAATTAAGTCATCAATTATAATTAAAAATTTGTAACTAACAATTGAACAGAAATCAACGAGTGGCAAAAGTAGATTAGAGGTTCTTGGGAATGGATAGGATTAGCAAGTTCTTAATGTACTTTCAGTCTATTGCATGAAAATAGGTCATTAGATTTAATTAAGCATGACCATTAGTCCTAGAAAGAGGCTAAAGGTTAAATTAGGCTAATTATACCAAACATATTGAGCAATTTAACACATGACTAATTGGTTTATCTTTTCATACTGGAATTGTAACTTGGGTTCGATACTAAGTTTGCCATTACTAGCTTGAATTTGTCATTAGTATTTTTTAGAGTGTTAATCAGTTTTCCTTATTTGCGCAATATTCTTATAATCAATTTGTCTAGATAGTCGAGTACAATGGAAAATCAGTAGTTAACAGCAAAGTACCCGCTACAACAATATCTATATGCTTGTGGATCGAGGCGAATAATCATTTGCACATTGAAACTCTAAGATGAAACCCAATTCACGGTAGTACAACAATATGTATACAGCACAATGTAATGGAAACTTGGAAACCATCATTATCTCACCTTTATCTTCACTAATTCCTATTTTCCATTTGTTTCTACATTTTATCTTAAATATCCTCCTTGCCTTTCACTAATTAGTAATTCCCCTTTACCATTTATTTCTAATTTTCCTCTTGCTTTATCTAGCTCTATTAGCTTTAGCTTTAAGTTTTTCTTTCCTTTTTATTTATATATTTCATCATTTCTTTTCCTGCTTATTTTGTGTAGAAAACATTTCCCATAATGATATGATACTTGAACTATATATTTTTTTCTAGACATATTATAAAATACTTTTAAAGGAAACTTTTAATTTAGGTTGTTCCATTAACCTTATATCAATTTAGATTCATAATACATTATTTTGTAGGTCAGACATGAAAACTTAGTTATTTACATAATATGCCATTAGTATTAAAAATGTGCATCAATGTATATATGCCTGATACATATGTTGATAAATATACTAATACATGTAGATAAAGATGATATTATAATTATCTAATTATACTAATATAGACAACAATGTGCTAATAAAATATACCAGTATAAACACATGTAAGAGTATATATATTTATCAAATAAGATATGTATTTTTGATAAGTTACAGTAATATCATTATTTATATCTGTAGTATATTAGCTTCCCTGGATAATATCATTATATAACATTGAAATCCAGAAACAAAAGCCTGTTATTTTTGTTAAAAAAATGTCTTTTAAATATTACAATAGGTTATTGTATAAGGGTTGGGTGTGAAGGTGGGGGCGGGAGTGATGGCGATGGTGGTAGAGTAACTTGTGTTTGTGTTTTTTCCCACAACTAATTATTTATAATCTATCTATAATTTTCCTTGACATTTTCTTTCTACCAAACCAAACACAAGTAACTATTTTCTAAGAAAATAGTTTTCACGAAATATTTAGAACCAAACAAACGAAGAAAAAAATCAATTCCTCATCTTAATTTCCTTTCCTTTTTCTTTCATTTTTCTTTTCCTTTTCTCGATACTTTTCTTAAACCAAACAGAGCCTATTATGGTATAGCTTACAAAAATAAGATGTGAAAAAAGATTCATATGCTCCCTCATTATGATGTCATTTGGATTATTCAATGCTCCAAACTCTTTTATGATATTGATAAATGAGGTGGTACATTGTAATACCCTAAAATTTATCTAATATTAATCTTGAGTAATTAATAGTTTAACCTAATCTTTATATCGGAAAATTGATATTTTTACCTTAATCCTAAATCTAAACCTAATCCTAATCTTTATTCCGATTCATTAATATTTTTAACCTAAGCCTAACCCCAAATGATTACTATTTTAATCTTACCCAAATTTCCTAATCTAAATTTGTTAACCTAATTCTAATCTTAACTCTAAATTTCTTTTTCTTTTTCCTTTTTCTTTCCTTTTTTCTTTTTCCTCCTCTCCTCCTTGCCTCCTTCCTGCGTGTTTTCCTCCCCCCCCCAAAAAAAAAACCATTTTCCTTGGGTAAAGCTTCCTACCCTACAACCTACTTATAGTAAAATCATATCACCACCAGCATCTCCCCAAATCTCTAGTATAGGATGTTGAAACATTTGCCCCAAAATCCCCCCATCCTCTCCCCTGTACCCACTTCCCTTGTTTTACCTTCTCTGCCATCCCTTACCATTTGCACCACCTATTCTCTATATATACCCCTCCACTCTCGCTCCTCATCTCATTTAATGCTTCACCAAACTCTTCCCAGACTCCCTCTCCCTTCTCTCAGCTTCCCCTTGCATTTAACGCTTCATCTCATTTAATGCTTCCTAAAAACCATCATTTGGGTCCCAATGAAGCTTTGCTTTTTCCCACCTCACGCTGCGAAGTAACCACGGCACAAGCATCTCACGTTGCTTACCATTACTTGTGTGACAAGCTCACGTTGCTTGCCCCCCCTACATCACCACAAACTCACGCTACACCACCCTAAATTTCACCACCATCCCATGCTGCACCTAACCAAAAACCACCACCATCCCATGCTGCTACCACCCCACCAACATAAACTCTTTATGCTGCCCTTGCCCTCCCAACGCGAGTAGCTCACATTGCAACATCCTAACTGTGTGAGTTCCTCACACAACATCCCCATTATTGCACCGCTTCCTCCTGCAGCAACTCCATTTGTGCCACACCTTGTCCCGCACTTTGTTGCCTCGGTTTTTATCCTTTTTTCACCTTATTTTACCTCACATTTTCTTTCGTTATATTCATAAGTTCTAATTGTATATTATTATTGTTTTTAGGTGATTTTCCGATGGTATCGTAGGAGGCAAGTTAGGCTTAGAGGTGCTTAAAGACCAGTGTCCTTTTGGTAATGATAAATGCCGTAGTTAGGAACTTTTGGTATGTTATGTGTACTTTGTGTGATATTACATGTTTTATTTTATGATATTGTTAATGTCGTTATGTGATAATGTGATATCATATGATAGAAATTGAGTAAGAAGAGAAAGTATATGCTTATACAATATTGTTGTTGTAATTCCTATATTGTAAACCCTAAGTGAATTAATAAGATATATAGTATTGTAATGTGGGTTTGTTAAATTATAGTAAGTGGAAAATGAGTACAATTAAGATTTATGATGATGTAATAAATTGAGGATTGGAAAATAATAATATCGGACATATAGGTTTTTGGTGAATTTTGGGTATTTTGGCATCCTTAAGGGTATCTTGATCAATATGGATCACATATGAAAATTTTAGTATTTAGTATTTTAATGTGTTAAATGTTTTAAAATATACTAAGAATATCATATAAAATGTTTGGAGTGATTATAAATTGCCTAAGTCCAAATAAAATGAGAAAATAGCTTAAATTGGGAATAGTAATCCTAGAGGCGTAAGATATTAGAGTTAGACCTTGATTTTAGGATACATTGTTAATTATATGATCTTTATAGAAAAAGTGATGCCCAATTTGTCAACTTAGGATTTCATAGGAGTTGTGAATAGTCACTCTAGAGATAGGTCATTTATTGCATGTGTAAGACATTGAAATTAGACTATGATTTTTTGATATATTGATAATAATAATAATAATATTTGAGGAATGTGTGCTAAAAATTGGCGGATAAATGAGTAGTATGGAAAGGGTTATGCTTAAAATATGAAACTAGGGTTTCTTAGGATAATTATGACCTTTTCCCTTGGGGAATACCCCCATAACTATGTGATTGTGCCTTACGTATTTTCAATTATGTGTTATGCATATCTACATGTGTTGTGTTATGATCTTGATAAAAACAATTCAAGAATAAGACATTAATTACTTAAAGTAAAAAACTATGAGTTGGGCCAAGGTACTGTGTGTCTATTCCACCAAACTATAAAGTAGCTCAAGAGCATTCTTTCCTAAAAGGTGCATCAATTTGTTTCACCAAATTAAAAATTGTGGGGCCCTGAACTCAATGTCAATAAGAATATAATTCTAAGATAAGTAACTAATGAATAAGATATTTATCACTTAAAGTGAAAGATAACATAAGTTGGGTATGTAATGAAACCACGATTGCGGTGTCAGAGTATTGTGAATAATCTTTTATATGTTGCGGTTGTTGTAGCATTTTTTTTTCCACAATAAATATTAGTAAATATGAATAAATATCAGTCGATAACTAATATTTTGCCAAGAAATACGTGAAATTCTAAAACCATCGCATATTGCTAATTTTGCATATCAACTGACCGAAAATCCGATAAATAACAACCGATATTACATATCGGGACCATTATTTAATTGTATGGAGTCAAGACAAAGGTGTTATGTCCATTCCACCGAACAATAATAGTGGCTCAAGTGTGTTTTGCCTTGAAAGATGTTTTAGACCGTTCCACAAGTTTAAGAATAATGGTCAAGAGTGTAGTGCCCTGGTATATGTTGGATTTGTTCCTCCGCATGATAATAATGGATTAGGTATATTTTTTCCTTAGAGGTGTTTCAATCCATTTCACCAAATTAAGAATAGTGGGATTGCTCAACTCAACATAAATAAGAAAATGATATATGATTATATCTAATAATGAGGTCTAGAATTAGTATTTACCTTACAATACTTTATGTTAACACACATGTATGCTTATTCTCTAATGTGAACTTATGTAATCCTATGTAACCTTGCTTCGACTATATGAATACCTTACACGATACGTAGTGTACGATCATCCTTTTTATAGATGATGTTCGTTCCCACGAACAAAAGGCTGAATGTTTTTGTGCGGGTCGATGATGACCAATTAGATGATTTTGCTACTTATGATACTTTATATGTGGAGGAGTGACTTTTGTATTAGGGTTGGACATAGAATCATGCTATCAAGTTACTCGCTTTTGGTCCGAATACTTTTTGGGACTCTTAGTTTTCAATGTATCCCTTTTTATGCATTTTGATATTGTACTCGAAATTAAGATCCAAACTCGTATTTAAGTTTATGAAGGTTCTCGTCTTCTATTTATCATGTTTTATGTTCTGATTATTGTTCCTTGTAATTGATGTAAAGATGATATGGTGAGCCAGACTTACGCCAATTACGGCAATAGCATCCAACTATTTTGATATTACGCTTCTAAAACGAAATTTGTCAGTAGTAAAATTTGGGGTGTTACATACATCATTTCCTTAGAAATCTTACTACGGTATATTAGGACAATATTCTTTTACATAGTAAGACCGATGAGCATGGAGTAGCATCTTCTTTTGCCACACATGTTGTTTGTTTATATTTCAAGTAGTGTGCTTAGACAGAGTTCCAAAAGTCTAGTTGTAGAGAGTGATGTGAAGTCCCTAAACTATTTCTAGAAGGCATTATGTCATATGTTGGTTACTAAGTCGCTATTTAATATTTCTCATCTTCCACACAAATAGATGGGCGGACTAAGGTGACTAACAAAACCACAGAAATGTTATTAAGAGGCCTTGTTAGCAAGAGTAAACAAGATTAAGATGTAAATCTAGCTCATATCGAGTTCACTTATAATAGCACCCCCACGTCTACTATAGTTTCTTGTCCATTTGAGGTTCTGTATGGAATCAATTTTATCCACATATTGATTAATTAATATTCATAAAAAGGATCAAAAGAATTTCAAGGCTAAGGAGAGGATACAGATGTCTCATAAACTACATAACTAGTTCAAGGCCCAAACTCTAAAAGTCTAACGGACATGTCCAATAAAAACCGCAAGCAGCTGGAGCTCAAGCTTGAAGATCTTGTAGAAGGAGCACTTCCTAAGTAAATGCAAGAATAATCTCTTGCCAAGAGGGATGGCCCATTTGAAGTTCTTGAGAAGTATGGAGAGAGCGCATAGGTGTTAGTACTACGTTTCATTTAGGAGATCTTTCATCTTACATTTGAGACGAAGATTTGAGGATAATGCTTTTCAAGAAAGGGATAATCATGTAGGAGCATTTGGATCAAATTAATTACCAAAACCTATTATTTTGAATCCAGAATTGATGCATCTAATAGAGGACTTAAAACTCTACAATATGATCAAATGGAATGAAGATGGGCTTCATTCAACAAAAGGAACACACATTGGGGCATAGGGGTGGACTATTCGTATTTTATTCAATTAGTAATTTGTTATTTATTTTTTTACAAGACTCCTAGAATATTTTATTCAATCGAAGATTCTATTGAGACTTGAGGTGTTGATTTACCTATGACTAGTAGAAGATATATTTAGTTGTTAGTGTCTTTCAATTATTTAGTTTAGAAAAAGTATCTTTTATTTATTTTCAGACATCAGCTGCCAAATTTTGATATGGTATCTCCAAGTTACCTTATCTTATAATTTCTTTTTCTTAAGCAGGGAATAGGGTCTAGAGGCTCATCAAGCCTAAGAATACCGGGGGTGGCATCTAGGGGTCACTATATCAAGATTTGAATTTTCAATTAAACCCCTCTCTTGGTGAGTTGTCTCTTACTTGAACAATTGAAGTATGAATCCCAATTTTTCCCAGTGATTAGAAGAATCAAATCCCTTCGATTTAGTTATTGACTCAAGAACCACATACATACATAAATACATATATAAACATTGCCCTTACATTCTGTCTGTTTAACTTTCATCCAAAAATCGTTAACATCAAAGCCCATCAGGACCATTCCAAATCCAATTTCATCAACAGTCAGCCATAACATCGTCAAATATAATTCTAGCCAACCAAGAACGCATCAAATTCATATTTGAGCCGATCAAAATGCATCAAGAGTTAGGTCATGAATTCTAAGAGGACCTAGGAGGATTAGATTTCTTGTTTCTTATGTGGGTTTTGCACTTGAACATGATTGATTAAACTAGGGATATGAGAGCATAGGTGCATAGAAGTGAGAGAGAGAGAGAGACCAGCGTCTCTAGGGAAGGTCAACCATCAGGACTCAAGTAGGAAGGGGAGGAGAGAGAGTAGCAGGCAGCAGGCTGCCTGTCATTGGTACTCAATATTAGCTAACTATTCCATACAGGCTGGAAGGAACATTTAGCAGACTAAATACATCTTAACAATGTTTAAGAATATGCTCTGCTAATTTAGGATATAACTCCATAATATATAAATCAAATCTAGCTAAATAATATCTGACTAGATAATTCCCCGACATATGTAATAACTGACTAGATAGTACTTTTAGCCAAATATGACTTGAACTCACTCCTTATACCCTCGTAATTGGGTAGGTCAGATAATAGACACTGGACCTACTTACCTCTTTCAACTCACTTGCTCCACTTTGACAAAGGTAACCCCAGCAAGTGCTTCTAACCCTCTCTCCGTGTATACCATAGTCTTGGTTCTCCGCAAATACCTGAAACAAAAGACAATTGAGCTAGAAAGTACTTTTGTGATAAACGTGCGTTAAAGCCACATCAAATCATCATTCAAACCTGGTACACCAAGAAGTTTGAAGTCCATAGCACAGAGATTATAAAGTCTGTACAAATTGCACATAAATCCTGCAAGTGACAACCTCAGCATCACCAAGGCAGAAGATGAATTCCGAATCTTAGTACTTTTAATGATAAGAGAAAAATCTTATTTGTGGATATCAGTGAAAAAAATAAGAGCTTCATCTGATGAAAATGCATACACAAAGGAAAACTCAGGGACAGATGTCCATATAAAACACCATAAAACCCCTGCTGCAAGAAAAAGTACCTGAAGATCAAGGAAAGAAGCAGCAGCAAGAACTCGAAATGCATTATTATCATTAAGCTTTGGGTGGTGCCCATACATATATGCCAACGCAGTAGCGATTGCCTCTGAATTCACATTATTATCATCTATCTGCAAGGTTACTACTGGGGCAGTGGCCTCTTTCCAAGGACCATGAAGCATGTTCCTAAGCAACCATTATAGAAAAATGATTACTAGTTATTGCACAGTAAATTTACTTTTCACTCAATGCAACAATCTAAACACCAAATATACAAGAATAGCAAAGTAGAGATGGTCAGGATGCCCTAGAATATGGTAATCTGTATTTGAACATTAGTATCAAGAGAACAGCTCCCACCCCTAACACCCCCCCCCAAAAAAAAATATATATATATATATATATAAATATATGTGTTATAATTCCTTACTTATTTTGTCTCCTGAAATGAGGAAAGGGAGACAGAAGTAGCCTTCCAAGGAGAGGCATCCTAACAATTCTAAATTTATAGAAAAAAGTTAGAAATCTAATAGAAATGCTGAATCATTGTTTAATATATAAGGAGGCCAATATTCCATGCACTTCATAAAATTTGGTGTGAAGGATAGTATAATCACATCAAAGTTCTCCAATAAACAATCTCATTGAGTGCAGTGAGCAAACATGGTACAATGGATATCAGAAATGCAAGGGCTTGGTCTCCAATAATTTGTGGCAGCTGACCTAGAACACAATTGAGATGACAACCAGAAGGAAAGGGAAGAAGGATGAGGCCTTAAGTCGTCAACCATAGGTCTTTAAGACAGTGAAAAATTACCTGAATGCTGCATAAATCTTGAAAAGAAATGCATAGTACTAAACTGGAAATATTAACTAATATCATAATTCATACGTGTGACGCTTCCAAGGTTTTCTGTATGCAAAATCAAAGTTTCACGGTTCAAAGGATCCAGTAGAGAAGTGATGCATAAACAAAAACATTCATGAAAGGATGGAAAAGGAAGAAAGAAACTATTGGTCCAAAATCACAAGTATATACAGATAGGAACCCCTCTAACAAACTCTGCTGCAGTTGTAATATTCTGAGAAAAATGTGAGAGAATTAAAGAGTATTTGAATAGATTGAATTTGAACAAGAGGAATCACAGACTACAGCAGCCCCAGGATTTTTGAGGACCTGAACACTTCCAAAGCCAATTTCCCTTTAACTAAATGGCTGTCTTCTGATAAACTCGACTAATTTTAATATTTTAATATTTTTTACCCTCATTTGCTTGTTGTTCAATGTGATTTCCTCATGTTTTAGCCTATTTTAGATCTTTGGCTCATGTTACTGCTTTTTTCATGCGTTCTGTAGGGAATGTTGGAGCTAAGCAATGAATTGGAGCAAAGCAAAAATCAAGAGAAGCATGGGAAGAAGCAACACGACCTCCCAGCATCCAACATCATGGAAGTGTTAAAGTGCAACAGAAATCGTAGTGCAAAAAAAAGTTTTGGACCCAACATGGCCGTGTAAGACTACAATGTGAATATTTGGCTTCTGACGTGTTGAGCTACACGGCCTTGTTCAGTGTTAGTTTTTGATTTTTCAGTATTTGGCGTATTGATGGTTACATTCGGGGCCAATCTTTTCTAGACCTAACTTAGCATGACCCACAGCATTATTGGGGGGTTCACTTAGATCTGTTTGCTCTCTTTCTCTTTATATTCTTCTCTTTTATGCCAAACAATTTAGATAAAATCTTGGCTTTCAATTTGTAAATATCAACTCTAGAGAATTAAAGCACCGCATTGAACTTCGACTCTACGATTTTATTTATTGAATACCACTCTTTCTCTTCTACTATTATGTATTTTATTTCATCATTGTTCTTTTTAATTTCAATTATGGATGAGTAATCATATGTTCTAGGATATGTTCTAGAATCAAATTAAGTTTGATTCCATTGTTGATTTGATGAATTAATTGAATTGTGTTGAACTTGTTTGAATTACGTTATTTAATTGCTAGCATTTAATTAATTAAGGTTAGAACAATTGAGCACTGTTTTAATCTAATTAGGTTGTTAATTAGAATTAAAAGATTGTAATAACATCGGAACTTGACAATTAAACGAGAATTAATAACTCACAAAAGTATATTAGTGATTCTCGAGAATTAATTGAAATTAGCTAGTTCTTCAGGGGTTTAATTAAGTTTATAGCCATGAAAATAGATTGTTAGATTTAATTGACCATACTTTTAATCGTTGAAAGAGATTAATGGTTAAATTTGGCTAATTGTTCCTAAACTTATTGAGAAATCTGATACAAGATAGATTGATTCAGTAAATTACATTGGAATTGTAACTAAAATTTGATCCTATGCTTGTTGCTAATTAATTGAATACATAATCAATAGTCCCCATCATTATCATTCATCCCTTTTTAATTAACGCATTTAGATAGCCACAAATAATAGTAATCAGTAATCAACACTGAAGTCCTAAGGATACGACTTTATTTTCCTACTACGACATCCGTACACTTGCAGATTTAAGCAAACACCCTCCCTTCATTCCCTTAACTCTATATAACGACTCCGTGACCTACATGACTCACTAAATCTTACTAACACAATTATTCCCTGCTAGCTCGGCTGGTGACTCATAAGTCATAACATCCCTAATAGACTCAATCCTACAATATATGTAATGAATAGAGGCTCATATACCCCACAGCTTTGACACATATACCTAGCATCAATGATTCCCCAATGAGAACCTCCTAACATTACAAGCAGCCCAAAGAATCATCTTGTCCTCAAAATGAAAATTGAAGAAGAACAAGGAAGTCAATCCATTGCAAAATCTGCCACCCTAGGTTAAATACAAACCAGTCCCATACATCTGCTTGCACAACCACCACATTCATCCACCTGTTCCTCTCTATTACATGAGTTAAAAGTTCGGCCACCTCCGAATATGACCCCCTCCCGGCTTCCATTAATTGCCACTTAATAACCCTTAAGAAGCTATGCGAATATATGATATGACACTGACCCATTGCAAACATCTCTTGTAAGAATATTTCACATCCAGCATATAGTTCTAGATAACCTACCAACAAAAAAATAAGGCTGCCCACACTAAGGTCCAAAGCAAATTGACCTGTTGGAGCAAAATAATTTTGTATGCCCATGATCCCCAAATGGAAGCACCAATAAAATGATAAACAACCCTCAAGCTCATCATGGATAACCTTGAAGTCGATGAACAAATACAAGCAATAAGAGATGGATTACCATGTACACCTACTCCTATATCTGTGGTCATAGTTTGCTCCATAGGATCTTTTAAATTGGCATTTCCAATCATTGAAACAACTATTCCACCCAACTGCTCTGACAGTGAACCCAAAACACGTATAATAACCCGGCATCCAGCAAAGATCAACAAGTATACAGTAACCTTGGAGTATCAAGAACAGTACAGTCCATAACCTTCTTCAACATTTTAGCAGAAAACTTGATTTCTAGAATCTCTGAGTCCGCTAAATAATTCACCAAATACACCATGACACTTATACTGTCCCTGAATAACCTCCCAACAACATTTATTAAGTCTGCATCTTTTCCAAATATTTCATTGAAAACATGGCGTGCATCCAGCAAAAGGCAGCCATTAACATATACATTCACCCTGTTTCGCTTCTAAATTCACCAGAAAAATTGCAAAGTATTT
Organism: Tamarix austromongolica; assembly: GCA_039764185.1. NCBI lineage: Eukaryota > Viridiplantae > Streptophyta > Magnoliopsida > Caryophyllales > Tamaricaceae > Tamarix > Tamarix austromongolica. The sequence goes on from CM077809.1 coordinate 125,007,515, forward strand.
TGATAGGAAGTGAAAGATTACTTGCACCTCAACTGCCATGCCATTAGTCAGGAGATTCCAACTTCAAGCACAACTAAAATATAAAATAATGGGGCTCAAATTCGATTACATATTTGGGATTCTTCACAAGGTGCAGCCGGACAAAATCTCTTTGGTTGTCAACTTCCCTCCAATACTCAAGAACCTTTCATTTTGACAGCCTCTTGTTGTTCTCTGCGGTTCGGCACCAGTTTATGACCAGTATCCTAGTGTTCAGCACATTGGTAGAGGTTTGTGTGCCCTTGGCAGTGGTCTTCGCAATCCTAGCTGGTTGGGGTGAGATAGGTACCTGTACCCACTCCAGTCTTCTAGCATATCAGAAATTAGGGAACCAGAAAAGAGAACGATTATAGGGTGGTAAAGAGAGAGTAGTGTATAAGTATATTTGATTTAAGAGATAGAATGGGTGAAACAATACTGGTACCTCCCTCCACAATATCCAACTTCTCCCCCCTCTCACATTGATCCCTAACATATATATATATATATACACCAGCAGACTTAGTAATGGTATTTTCTCGTCAATAACTGAAAAAGGCGTCAGCTAACACAATATCTTTGGCCCCCCATAAAACCAGAAGGAAAAAAGACAGAAACACCAATAATATTGAAAGGCAATAGAGTGCAAAAAATACCTATAAGTAATATAATCATATCTGCTGTAGTAGATCACACAAGTGACTTATCCAAAACTCACTAGCCTCCCTTGTTCTCCAAACACAATTGTCCTCAACCATGTGTTTAACATATGTCTATCGAATCATAGTCTTAACAATACCGGTCCCTTAGACTTTCACCTTGTCCTCAAGGTGAAAATCAGAAAAAATCTTGTTAATACAACTCACAGTTGTATAGGCAAATTTGAGACCCTAATACTGAACCATCATTAAAACTAAATTCACTCATTGAATTCTACCATTATATGATCATGAAAATAGGAAATGATTTCTACACATATCAAGAGATTTAGAGATGACCAGTAACACTACTAAGCCACCAACATAAGAGAAGCACGATAGCACTCCAACAAACTTTGACTAGGCTTGAGAATTAAGAGTCGGTCAATGATAGTATGAGAGACTAAAACAGCTGCAAATATCAAGGTCATAGCCATCACTTCCTTCTATGTTTGTAGCAACTTTTGTATAGGAAAAATTAATGTATAAGCTATCAACAGGAGCAATCTCCGCATAAAAAAATTTCCATAAAACCCCAGGAGGGAAATCTGAAATTCAAGAAGTTGTATCTCGTAAACCCCACAATATAAGATGTTCAATGAAGAAATAAACGATGAGAATCCAAAGATTAGCAGCCTTATGCATTTCCAGCCATCATTCTTGGAATAAACCTCAATTTCTGTATACCCAATTGTATAAATAACCTTATGCCTTCCTCAAGGCATAAATATTCAGCATACTCACTTTTTAAGGCTATACATAAATCCAGAACTCCCTTAAGCACTTCATAAAACACATTATGAGCATAATCCATACTCTTGAGACACCCTCCAACAAAGTATTGTGCAAACCCAACACATGATTCCTCCCAACAAAATCAGACAAAACCTTTACTCCATTTGTAACTGCTGGAAATTCCTTTAAACACTCGAAGACAAAAGGCATAGATATGTAACTCATATTTTCATCCTTAGCTCATTGGTAATACATAGATGAATAAATCATATTTTCCTCATCGCCCATTAGAGTCACAGCACTAATTGCACTTGGCCCTTTTTGGCCAATTCGCCAAACCATTTGCATTTAATTCCCAGGAAGTAGCTGCCTGTCGTCCATACCACCCATCACCAACTCAATCAAGTCTTTTCCTTCCTCTGTTGACTCTTCTAGCACCACTGGTTGTGCCTCAATAGCTTTGCAGGCTTGTCTTTCATTGCCCAGGAGAGCAAGTATCCTCGCTTGCTTCCTCTACTGACAATGGTCGAAGGGATAATGATGTATCATGGCCCATGGCTTCATCGCCTGCTCCCTGAGGTTGAGGATGAAGATTGAAGTATCAAGAGTCTATCTGATCATTCGCAGTATGGACTTCAACAAACACAACAGAACTAAATGCACATACGAATATAGGGCTGGAGAAATTTGGGTCCAAATTTCCACAATCCCCTATTTGGGCCATTTCTTTTTTTTTTTCCTTTTTTTCTTCCCCCCCCCCCCCAAACAGGCTGCATCTTAATTCCTTCTACATGGAGAGTAAACATAAGAGCAATAATAGTTGGTCTCAATGAACCCATTGACCCTTCATCAGCCAAACTTAGCGTCGCCAATAATACAAACATTATCTAGTGCTCATCCATAGTTCCTCAACACCTATGATAGCTATGGCTATAACATTGTCAACATCACTTTCTCCAGATTTGCTTGTAGTACAGTTCCCATTGAAAGACAACTCCACCACCTCATCTACCACCGCCAAGCCTTCCTCTGAGTTTTCTTCCTCACTTTCTTCTTCCTATTCCGGCAAATCTAACGCAACCCACTAATAAGTTCCTGCTCTTATTTTTTTCCTTTCAAGTTGCCTCATAATCCATTAGGCCTCATGGCCCTCATCATCCTCACATCCACCACAGTTGTCGGGTTCGGTCCACTCAGAAATGAGCCTTCAAGCACCTCAATCTCCTTTTAATAGTGAATTCCAAGAGTGGAACAATTCTAGATAGTCACCTAGGGTTGCTTCATCTATGAATTTATCAAATCCATCAACGACTCACCCAATCCAAAACCCAATACAAACCCAAAAATTTAAACCCAATCTCAATCTAAAAGCCCAAATCAATCCGAAATTAGCTAAAATAATGATGAACTATATCCTAAATGACCCAAACAGAAATAACCCAATCCAAAGAGAATCCAACCCAAGCAATAAAATCGCGGTCGCGGTTGCGATTGCGGTTGCAGTCGCGGTGTCGCGATATCGGAGCGTGGCGAACGATATTTTATATGCCGCGGTTGTCGCAGCGTGATTTTTTATATTTTTTCACAATAAATATTAGCAAATACCAGTAAATATCAGTAAAATATCGGCAAATATCGGTTGATAATTGATATATCGCCGATAAATATGTGAAATTCTAAATCCGTCGCGTATTGCCAATTTTGCGTATCGGCTGACCTAAAATCCGATAAATATCGGCCGATATTGCGTATCGGGACCGATATTTAATTGTATGATCCAACCTATACCCAAACAGAAACCCAATAACGACCCAACCTAAAATAACCTAACTCAAACCCAACCCATACCCAAACATAATCCCAAACTTGATCCAAATTAAAGTCAAATTCAACCCATATAAACTATACATAACCACCAAGAAACTATCTTATTAATAAAATTTTATGACAAATAATAATATGCAACTCATATAACAATAAATGAAATAAAACTATTAAGACTCTATTCTTCTCAATTTATTTTATTATCATATTAGCATCAATTAGCTTAGATCATAGGAATTTCTAATATTATTTTAATTATAAGCATAAAAATTATAATTTAAATACTCCCTCTAGATTAAAAAGGAAGTCATTCTCTCACCAAATTTTGGTATCAAAAAGAAAGTCATTTTAGAAAAGTCAAAACCTACTTTCCATTAACTTTTTTCTCCATTATCTATGCATTAAATATTTTGTTATGTTTAAATGAAGGTTGTAAGTGTAATTTTAAAACAATTTTTATTAATTTCTTATAAAGTGTGCAGATTGATTGAATGACTTTCTTTTTTATATAGAGGAAGTATAATAATTATAATATAAATACTCCATCTGGATTAAAAAAATTCGTCATTACTTCACTAAGTTTTCGTATCAAAAAGAAAGTCATTTTAGAAAAATCAAAACCTACTTTTCATTTTACCCTCACTTTTTTCTCCATTATATATGCATTAAATGTTTTGTTATTTTTAAACGAAGGATGTAAGTGTAATTTTAAAACTATTTTTTATTAATTCCTTAAAAAGTGTGCTAATTGATAGAATGACTTTCTTTTCTATATGGAGGGAGTATAATAATTATAATATATATTATTATATTTATAATAGTAAAATTTATATTTATATATATAATAATAATAATGATTATTATATTTTTAAATATGATAATAATAACAATAACAGTAGTAATAATAATTAATCATAAGAATCATGATAATTATCAAAATTATCATGATAATAATAATCATTATAACAATAATTATATTTAAGTATATAATAATATCTATAATTGTATTTATAATAATAATATTAATAATGATAATAATTTTTTATTATTATTACGTATTTTATGATAACAATTTGTTATATTATTACATATACTTTGATTAAAATTACTATGATAAGCATAATAATAATAATAATAAATCATAAATTTAATTTATTAATTATATTCAATTAAAAGCAATCAATGTCAACACAAATTCTAAACTGAATTAACTTGGCCCAAACCCGATACAACCCGAAGTTTGTAGACCCGGATCCACCCTGCCCAAACCCAATCAGATGAGTCCGTAGACACAAATTGAACCCAAACCTAAAGAAACTCGATGGGTTAGACCCGGATCCGACCCGATATTCTCCTAACCTAAAATGATCCGACCCAATACAAAAACTCAACCCGAATCATTGTGACCTAATTTGGACCCAAACTCGAAGGATAAACAACCCTAACCCAATTACGTAGCAAACCTGATTTCAACCCAACCCGTACAACCTGTTTGTCACCTCTACTTGTAGCCACCCTGGTCTTCTAGCAAATCAAAAATTAGGAAACCAAAAATGAGAATGAGTATAGGATGGTAAAGAGAATAGCGTATTTGATTTAAGATATAGAATGGGTGAAAAATTCAGGAATTCAAGGTTCTAGCAACTCCCTCCACAATATTCAACTTCTCCTCTCCCCTCTCACATTAAGTCCCTAACATATATATATATATATATATACCAGCAAACTTAGCTGTGGTATTTACACGTCAATAATAGAATATCTTTGACTCCCACAAAACCAGAAGGAAAAAAATAGAAACACCAACAATATTGAAAGGAAATAGAGTGCAAAAAATACCTATAAGTAATAGAGTCATATCTGCTGTAGTAGATCATGCAGGTAGATTATCCAAAACTCGTTAGTCTCCCTTGTTCCTCCAAACATGTTTGTACTTCACCAGGTGCTCAATATATGCCTATCTAATCATAGGCTTAACAGGATGCTGGCATCGGCTTGGTGGTGGTAGTTGAAGAACTCCACTCAGTGTGGGACGAAATAAGTTTGTATCGCAAATTGATGGTACCCGAATTTCTCAGTACTGCTGTCTATTCCAGCAGATCTAACCTGACCCATTAATAAGGCCTGCTTCTTAATTTCGGCCCTTTGGGCTGCCTCTGTTATCTCAAATAATCCATGGGGTCTCATCATTCTCACCTCCACAATAATTTCCGGCTTGAGCCCACTCAGAAATATGCTTGCGATCACCTCACTGGACAATCTTCCTTGTAATGTTGACGCCAGTGTTTGGAACAGCACCAGATATTCATCAACTGTAGATTCCTAGCACACAGTGAGCAAATTCTCATGCAGGTAATCTTAGTCCTCCATGGCCGCTGCAACAACCTTCAATTTCTCTACCTCCATTACCCAATTTAGGCTAAAACACCTCTGTTTCCCAGCAATGAGTGAAGATGAGTTAGGTTCAAGCTTGTGCATGATATCGCCCATGGGCTTCTCCATTGTCCCCAACCTGTTTTCCAGTTGAGGTAACCTCTGGGTATCCCCTTTCTCAGCATCCATCTCCCACTGCCATTCTACCTGAACTAACCCCAATTTCTTTTCTAACAGATCAACCATTCCCTATACCATATTTCTCAGTATCGAACTGCTCCGATACCAAATTAATAGGAACCATGGTAAATTTTCCTTTATTTGAATGTTTGCCATCCCTTCATTCCCTCAACTCTATATAATGACTCCGTGACCTGCACGACTCACTAAATCTTACTAACACAATTATTCCCTGCCAGCTCAGCTGGTGACTCATAACATCCTTAATAGACTCGATCCTACAACATATCTAATGAATAGAGACTCATATCCCCCACAGCTTTGACACAACTTCCTCGCGGCAAAGATTCCCCGATGAGACCCTCCTAACATATACAAATTGAAGCAAAATCTTTTATCACAACCATACAAAAGCTATACACAAACATATAGTCACCATCATGGATGACTAAGCTGCTATAAGAGCCGAACCGCTAGAAAGTTGAACAAATAAGAATACAACTTGCTGCACCAAAAATATAAATAAATAAATAAATGATAAAAAGAAAGAACATGAATCGCAACGAAAGCAATAAGGAAATAACCTATGCAGCCAAAATAAGAAACTCTGCCACCTAAAGACCTCACTCTTAAATGGTCAATCCCTTCACCGATCAACTACACAATAGCCAAATTCATAAAATCCACTCGCCCCAGCTTAAATTCAAACCCCCAAACTACCAGGAAGAGTGTAAATACAATAATTCCTAAAAATTAAACTATTATAAATGAAATACCAAACACGAAAAGGGGGCTGAAATAATTTCGATAACAGAAACAGACCTGAAGTAAGAGCTACGAGAGAGAATTAATCGATGAAGCCGATAGGTGGATCCCATAGCATGAACAATAATATCAAAAAATGACCCGTTATTGAAACCCTCTAGTTGGAGATGATCGCAAAGAGAGGTAAGATTACAGTCCAAAGCAAGCAATTCTCCGCTGCTTCGATCGTTATCGGAATGTGCTGCAATCGACATTTTCATTGTAGCGTTATAGAGACGCTGCTGCGGCTTCTTATTTGGATTAAGCTGCTTTTGCTGCTGTTCTCGGGGTTGCTGGCGATGATGTTGTGGTTGTTGTTGCGGTGGGTGTTGGTGCAGCTCCATCGGTTAATGTCTTAAAAACGTGCAAATCAGTGCCGCCATTGAGGCCAGGTAAGGGAGAGGGGATAGAGTGTGCCGACCGTCGGGACTCGGATGGGTATTGCAGATTGTATGGTAGTCTGTGTTGCACGGAAACGGGGACGGGGACGGGACGAAACGCGGAAACGCCATTTTTTAAAAATATAGAAAACGGAGACGGCAGGAAACGTTAAAAAAATTATATATATATATATTTAAAAATAGATTAAATTTATTAAAATTAAGAGAAAAAATAAAAAAAATTATAAAATTAATTCATATATTAGTTAAATTTAATTATTAATAATTATATTTTAATAAAAAATTGATTAAATAATATTTTTTAATAAAAATATTAATTAAATAATTTTAATATAAATTTTTATATATAAAAGTTTTCGGAACACAAATATATATATATATATATATATATATATATATCCTCAAAAAAATTGCCTTGTGAATTAGATTAGGCTCCTTATCTTGATTTTTTTTTAATCAACAATTTGTCGAAGCAGCATATTTATGATTAAAAATAATCATGCACCCGATTTCAACCGTTTGTATTGATTTGCTTACATGAAGTAAGTAAAAAGCTGGTTGCATGCATGGGTATTCGTACCATAGATTATCTATGGCTATGTCTAGCGTACAGTAAAAAGCTGCTGCAACTTATCAGTGAGGAGCAGTGGGCTGGGGCCGAGGGACGTCGTGCGAGAGGATGGCGCGACCCGGCGAAGAGCGTCAGATAATAAAAATCCTCCAAAACGACATCGTTTTGGAGGGTTTTTTTTTTATATCAACGTCCCGCCTTGCGTTTCGTCCCCGGAAACGTCCCGGGGACGCGAAACGGGCGCACTTCAGCGTCCCCGTGCTTCACTGATGGTAGTGTCAATTTTGTATCAGAAATTGCAGCGTTTTGGAGGATATTGAATTGAAATGTTGTGTTTCTGGGATTTTGGAAATTGAGATTGCGAAAAACGTATTATTAGCTTGTCTGGCAACTGCCCTTTTCCGAAGACGGGCTGTATTTTCCAGAGAGCTGTTGGGGGACCGTCGGGTGGGAAAATGGAAGATTTTGAGATAGGTTTGATAGGTTTGATAGGTTTACCGTTTTCAATCATTTTGAGAATAAAATTTTACTATTAAAATTTTAAAATATACTATTAAAAATAATTTTATTTTATATTATTAAGTGTTATACTAATTTTTAAAAATAAATGGTTTGGATAGTTTAAAATGTGTCTCTTATGCACACCAAGCTTGCTATATCCCATAAATTTAGAACTCTGATTATATATATTAATGATTATAGAAGGAAAAAATATGATTGAAAAATCATACTAGAGACTTGAGAGGAGTTAGCTAAAATGTTAAAAGTCCTAACTATTATATGAGATATGTATGCATTTTGTAGAAGTAATTTGAGAATATATCTTAAGAATATTATGGAAAATTCACAAATATAATTTTATTGAGTTGATATGATTAGGATTGAAATAATATAAATGTTTTACTAAGGATTAAATCCCTTATTTTGAAGTTAGGAAGTTGTTTTGATAATAAGTGTGCTTGGTGGTTAAGTATATGACCTTTTTTAAGCCTACTCGTAATTATGGTTGATTCAACCACTTAACCTATGTTTAGATTAAATAAGCATCTTCAAAAGCTTGATTATTTTGGTTTAAAACAATTAGATTTATACTACTTTTGACCAAAGGGTGTCGTAGACCTAACATGTATAATTTATATTTGTCATGCTTCACTCTACGCTTGTATTGGACCGATTGGGCAACAACCTACACTAGCAACTTGGAGTGTACAAACTAGCTAGATTTCCTCTTTGTTAAGTCTTGTTTATCATATCTATCATATCAAAAAAACACAAATTTCTAAAGAAGCGAACACCTCTATGTATCTCCAACCTCTTCGATCTGCTTTAGTTTGAAATAAACTAGCACCTCTCAATATTTTTAGACAAATAACTTCAAAACATCTAATAGAAGCCCACCAAAATGCATTAAATTTTTTTAGGCAGATTTGGGGTGGTTTTGAAAGTAATCAAAATCGAGTACTAATATTTGGGGAAAATAGTGAATATGAGCAAAACATGGATTTTTTTTCTAATATTATTAATATGGTCTTTAAGAGGTAGAGTGTGGTTTGACCTTCCATAATTTGGATATTTGAGCATGTATTGAATAGGTTTAATTGAAGCATGTCCAAAAACCATGTTTACCAAGATTTCTAATTGTGTATGTATGATTTTTAATAAAATCATAAGAGGTGATAAATTTATGGATTTTTGATATGTTGGTCGTTAATATGTCTGGAAAATTATAAGTATATATTTGTAGCATGATATATATAGAAAGCATGTGTTTATATGCAAAGCAACATACTAGGTCCAAAAATGACTAGTTTTGGAAGATTCATGTAAATGATGCATGTAATATGCCTTTAATTTGATCCTAACGCCTGAGCTGGATGCTTAACATGTTAAAGAATGAGTGTGAGAATTTTAGTAGCATAGTAACATGATTTGATATATTAAAAAGCGAAATAGAAGGTAGGTTAGAATAAACTATGTGCTAAAATGTTTGAAAATATGTTTCTATGTTACATAGGTCTGTAGAACCCATTGAATGGTAGTAGAGTAGTCAACTAGTGGATATGAATCTTCAGTTAGCTCTTTAATTTTTCCAAAATTATACATTTGAGGTAAAAACTTCAACTGGTTTAGGTCTAAACATATTGACTGATTTAAGTCTGAAATTATTATCCTTATTTTGATTAGAGTTCTTGTTAGTTGTTTTCATATAATAATTATATTGATTTGTTTGTAATAGTCTCTATTAATTCATGTATTATATAGGATATATTTACGTTACTACTATTAATTAATATGCTAGTTAGTCATGTCTGTATCATTTGGCTCTCTTAGTGTACTAGTCAACAATGTATGGCTTCCTATATATGCATGTTGTCAATCCTTGCAATATATGGTTGAATCATTTGAAATATAATACAAATATTGAACCTGCTTATTTCTCTCTTTTGTGAGTAAATAATCCTAACTAAGAATAAATGGAATAATCTTAGATAGAGTGCTTTACATATCTTCTAGGAGAAACATTCAAAGTTTAAAATTTCTTTTGAATATCCTCTAGCTCCTTCTTTAATGGCAGCTACTGAACCTCCATAATCTTCCACCCATTCGAATGTCCAATTCCATAAGAAGATTCACACCGGTTACTTTCTTCATTACAACTTATCTGCTTTTTCTTCTTCATCATTGTTATCCATTTCTCTACAAAATATTAAAAGAATTAGTACAAAATATGTATTGATAATAAATAATTAGTACAATTTCTTAATAAATAAATTAGTAAGTACAAATTATAATTACCTTTATTATTTTCCTTTTATTCTTTTTTCTTCCTTCTTTTTGAACTTGTTTCATGATCAGAAACATTATCACTTCGCAATGATCATCCCGTACATAAATTTCATCCTCATCAATGGCATTGTTATCCCCTACAAATGGTTGAGTTTCTTGTATAATTGTGTAATACCCTCAAAATTTTATCATTAAAATTTTTTGTTTTATTTAAAAATAAGCGGAAGCAAAAACCATAAATTTAGTGGACTCTACCGCCACACTTAGTACCAGATCAGTTTCCTCCTACCGTTATCATATCAAGTACTAAGGTTAAAAAATCAAAATACGATTTACTCAAACTCAGACTTTATTTAAATCAGAATAGTGTACTAAACTCTTTACAAGAATAAAACCCACTATTAGTGGTTGCAATAATATAAACCATTTTAACAAGGAAATAAAAAGATAAAAGAGTAATCTTAAAATCATTCCCAGACAATCCTTACACTTTTACCCGATATTAGCTCAAATAACATCTACACTAGACCTGCAAGGGACACTACCTATTGAATAGGTAGGGGGCTACAAATGGAACCCTTCAGTACTATGTGTAACACTCCCATTTTTACTACTAAAAATTTTTATTTTGCAAAAGTATTAATTAAAAATATAATGGGTGTTACCGCTATACTCAGTATAAGGCTAGCATCCTCTACCGTTCTTATACTATGTGCTAATGTTAAATCATTACTTTACTTAATATAACATTTATAACAAAGGCAGGATAGAAATTTCATTACAAATTACACTATTCTGATAAATACAAAAGATTGGGAAAATAGTTGCAATATAACAAAGGGGAATAGTAGGGGACTTAAGAGTCCACAAAATATCCGGATTAAAAGAAGTCGGGGCGAACAACGGGTTGTCCTAATTCTCAACTCTCTATTTGAAGTCATCAGACCTTACCCTCAAAGTGATCCTGCAAAGTAAAGACTGCCAGTTGAATAGGCAGGTGCCCATGAAATGGAACCCATCAATACTATAGTAGTGGATAACCCTTTATACCAAACTAATATGAGAAACTAGTATGGAACATATGCAAGGCATATGACTAATATGTGCAAGACATTTAAGTATTCATATGAGGATTGATATACAGTAATAATTTAGATAGTCAAATTCTATTCAAGGTCACATACTACTCATTTTTATTTGTCTAAAACAACTGAAAGCTTATCAAACGAACATATCATAGATGCTCTCAAAAGTAATAATTAGAACCCAAACTCCAGCATAACATTCATAGCATGACTCCTATCTCAGCATTAATCCCAACCAAAATCATAAAATCATCGGTATGTTCACAGGTATAGTAAAATAAAATATATAACATCACCGATATACGTATACGTATAGTATAATAAAATACATAACATCACATATATGCTTACAGGTAGAATATAATAAAATACATAACGTAACAGGTATACTTACAGGTACGGTATAATAAAATATATAACATTATAGGTACGCTCACAGATATAACACTAACACAGGTAGGCACGAAGGCTACTACCAGAACCACATGCAGGTGTAAAGACTACTACCGAAATCATAGGTTGGCATAAAGGCTACTACTGATACCACAGGTAGACAAAAGGCTACTACTAAAACCAATCCAATATCCAATAATAATCATTCCAAACTAATCATATCATTTCCATTTTTATTTACTCGAAGGGGATACAATAGAAACCCCGAGACATAAAAGTACACCTATCATACTAGCGCACAAGCATCACAGTATCCTCCCAACCATCCAACTCAGAGGCATAACAATACTTTGGTCATACTGATGCACAAGGCACACAGTACCCTCCTCACCTCAGACATCTATTTCTTAAGTATTGGCACCCCCTATAGGGCTCATAGGTCACCTATATAGTAGACTAGGGCCTTATTGGGGTACAACCAGCACACCAAAAAATCAAACAAATCAAGGACTCCTACCTTATCTCTAGGGTAGCTACCCCTATAGTGAAACCATTCCTAAACTCGAGGTTTTCCACTTTACGTATTACTATTTTTATAAGGTGATCACAAATAATACACATTGCACATTTATTCTCATTTCCATACTTATTTATTTTTCCTTTATTTCTAATTATCCAAGTCAACCCTAAGGTTAACAGTCCAAAATGAGGTCAAAATTAACACTAAGGTCAACCTATTAAAAGTCTAAGGCCATCCTATGTCTAATTATTCACGTTTAGGCACACTAGGCCAAAACTGACCAAAATGCCCTAAGGCCAATAATTATTAGGTTATCATCTATTTAAATACTAAATCCATTTTATTTATTTATTTGTCATGAAAAGGCTAAAATAAAATAATTTAATTATTTATTATGCAATTTAAAATTGTCAGCTATGTCAAAAGAATATTTCGCCCTTACCTATGTTTCAGTATACAAAACCCTATCATATAGTTTTGAAACATACCAAAACACATGATTGCATAATCCATAATAGATAATACATGTTAGACATGATTTTTAGGTTAAAGATCATAATACACAAGAAATAAATAAATTGCCCCCAACCTAAGCATTTTAATCATTATTGCATAATTATTGCACAATTATATCTAAGCATGGTCAACCTATTATTTTACACATAATTATCATACAAAATATTTTTCCTTTATTAGAATCATTTTAATTATACTTTCGTACCTGAAATATTTTGCATCAAATAAAATGTTCGTTTTACTATTTTTTATGATAATAATAATTAACACATAATTATATCACAATAAATCATGTTTAACATATTTCATACACCAAAAATCCTAATTTTCTAGTAGAGTATAACGGTTATCTAAATTTCAGTAAAAATATAAAATTAGCAGTATCCACTAAAAAATATTAGGTTCTACTAATCAACTTTTATACCTAAAGATAATACCATAATTATCAAATTAATATCTTTCAGATAAAATAATACTTATAATATAAAATATTTATTTTTCAAAAATTACCAAAATACCTTTACCTTTAATATGGGTACCAAAAATTAGTAACACAACATACACAACTTATGCTCCACAGTAGCGTGAGCCATGCATGCATAGAAGGCTCAGGCTGCTGGGTGAGAGGGTTGGTCGTGTGAGGTAGGGGAAGGAGAGGGCAGTAGTGGGTAGTGGTCGGCGGAGTTGGTGGTGATGGTTGGGCTGGGTAATGGTGGTGGTTGGTCGTGACAAGGTGGAGGCTGCTTGGTAGGATGATGGGATGGTGGTCAGCTTGTTAGATCAGGAAGTGTAGTGAAATGCCCCGAAAATTTCTAATTTTATAAATTATATTTAAATGAGATTTTATTAGAAAAATTATTTAAATAAATTATTTTTAATAAAATAAAAGGATATTTAATTAGGAAAAATCAAGAAGAGATTTATAAGTATTTTAATTAGGAGGAATTTGGGTATTTTAACTAATTAAGGATTTTATTTGGAAATTAATTAAATAAATTATTTTATTTAAAATAAGAAGGAGAAAATAGTTTCAAATTAATAATAATTTAATTGGATAAAATTAGGGTGTTTTGCTAATTAAAATGGAATTTATGGGAAATCTTTTAAAAATCCTAATTTAGCTTAAAAAGGGATTTAAATATTATAATTTTTAAATATCCCAAATATTTTAATAAATTTAAATACCCAAAATAATTATTTTTCTCTTTTCCTTTTTCCTTTTCTTTCTTCCTTTTTCTTCTTTTTCTTTCTTTTCTTCTTTTTTTCCCTTCATCCCCGTTTGGGCTGCCCTCTCCCGCGGCCCAATCCTTTTCCCCTTCTTCCTTTCCTTCGGCCCAGCCCGCGCCCGTCGCCCTTCGCCCGTCCCCCTCTACGCCGCGTTTTGATTCGGTTGACACAGAAACCCGTCGTTTCATTTAAACCTTTCCCCCCTCGTCAATCCCAATTCGCCAATCTCCCTTTCCTTCTTTCTTTTCTTTCCCTGGCCGACCAGTCCACCTCCTCTTCTTCTTCCTTCTTCCTCCTTTCTCCTCCGTCGACGCGGCTGCAGCTCCGACCTCATCAATGGCGCCTCCGCCTACAGAGACTTTGATCGGCCGTTTCTTGTCTCATTGTATGCCCCTTGACTCGAGGAATAAATTGGCATAACTCTCGTCTATTATCTCTCCCCCGTTTCCTCTCCCCAGCCTCTCGAAGCTTCGACCCGACCAAAATGATCGACGGCCGATTTCTGCCACCGGCCGCCCAAACCCTAGCATCAAATAATATCCTACCGACCTCCAAAACCCTATTAAACCATCTAAGCTCTATAAATAGCTTAGTTGTGGACATTTTTGGAGCTTCTTCTTCCTCGAAACCCTAAGTGAGAACCGCCCGCCACCACAACTCCAGACACGCTTTTCTCTACCATTAGCCAATCTCGACGCGCTTCTACACCTCAAAATATTCCCTGAAACTCCATCTAATTAACTAAATTATTTCCAACCTTCGATTCTTCTTACACGGGCCTCCATAACCGTGTAAAGTTTGCTGCTCATCTCGCTAGAATTTTCACCCCGCAACCTTTAAGCTGTCGTCCGCCGCCGTTTCCGCCACTTCTACGGCCCTTTGAACCACCCAAAAACTCCCTCTAATCCTCCTCCACCGAACCATAGCCTTATTTTAATTTTTCCCCTGCTCCTCCTCTCTTTTTCTTCATCTTTTTCCCTCTTAGATTATTTTTCCGGCCACCGCCGTGAACCACTGCTGGTGCCGCCCATTTCCGCCGACTTAAGGTAAAACCCTAGACCTTCTTAGTCATTATTTACTATTTATTGTAAATTATTCTATTTTTATTTTATTTATTAGTAATTATTTGAATATAATAATTATTTCCTTGCTATTAATATTATTATTATTTGATATAAAATTTATGCTGAATTTTACTTGTAGGGTAGAGATTAGTAATAAAATAATTTTATTGTTAGTTTCGAATTTTAAGTTATTAATTGAATTATTATATGATTATTATCATTCTTCTTATTATTATTAATATTATAATTATTAGAATAATTATTATTATCATTTTATTAATTATTCTAGAAAATCTTAGGCCCTAATTTTGTATTAACATTCGCACTTATGTATTTTAGTATTTTTATTTCTATTTTTATAACCATTAATAAGAATATTAGTATCATCTCTATTATTTTAATATTATTATATATGATATTAATTTTATTATTTATTTATGTTAATGAATAGTAGGTAATTAATTAGAGGCAGGGTTGAAATCCCACCTTAAAATATAAGGCTTATATATTATCATTATTATTATTATTCTTAATATTATCTTTATTTATAATATTTAGTTGTTATTAAAGTTATATTATTATTATTTTCATCCTTACTAATATTAATTTGAGTGAAGGGTAGAGACCCTTGTATCACCCTTTTGTTTTGAATTTCATTGGTGTTATTATTAGTTTTTCTACTAGTATTTTGTGTAGTTAATTTTAGTATAATAATATTTTAATAAAAAATAAGCTCTTGGGATAAGTTAGAAATAATAGCATTCTTAAAAGGAAACCTAATCCTAGTATTTTCCCATAGTAGGTGAGCCCAATCAAAGCTCTTAAGTAATATAGGAGCGTGCTCCAAGACCAGTGACATTTTAGGTAAGGGTTTACTAAGGCCATTGTGTGCTTATATGCATTATGTGCTTCATATGCTATGCATTCTATGTTTATGATTATTAATGTAACACCCCCAAATTTACTACTGAAAAATTTCGTTTAAATCAAAAGGTTTAGCGGAAGCGAGAGAATTAAAACCGAAAACTTGGGGGTATTACCGCCACACTCAGTACCAGACCGGTTCATTCCTACTGTTCTGATACTAAGTGCTAAGGCTAAACTAAACAATCATTAAGCAAGAGTCATTAAAACATAGGTCCATAATTAACATAGACCATTCACGGAAACCACGAGTCAACAACAGTTAAAATATCGTTTAGGAATACAACTTAGAGTACGGTTTCAAAATAAGAAGCGTAGTACGAAATATAGCCAAATAACACAGATCCCAAGGGACCAATATCCGGATCGCCTACTCACTTAAGCCAAACCTTCCACCCCACAATAGTAACCGATCAAACCTGCATAGGAGGTCTGCTCCCCACCATTGATGGATCATCACAGGACCCATTCAATCAAGGTAGTATCAGTACGGGTCCAATACTGAGTAAGGGCGCTGGTGCGCTAAGGCCAAGCATACAATCATACCACATAGCACACATTGCACGATCATATAGACAACAAGCGATAACACACAAGATAAGGCTTGAGTACTTTCCGGTGACTCATTCTTATTTCTCATTAATAATAATACGTTCATTCCACACATATTCTTTAATAGTCTGTGTGAGTGCGGGAACCCCACTATTATAGCCGATGGAACGGTCACAAGGGCCATGCCCTGCCACTATTATAGCCGGTGGACCGGTCACGAGGGTAACATACCCTACCACTATTATTTGCCGGTGGACCGGTCTGGCCCCGACTCACAAGGTGTTCCACTGTAAATATTCGTATCTTTCCCAGGTCTTATCATCATTCTGATTAGTTTGTTGAGCACGGAATCCCCCACTATTATAGCCGGTGGAACGGTCACGAGGGCCATGCCCTACCACTATTATAGCCGGTGGACCGGTCACGAGGGTAACATACCCTGCCACTATTATTTGCCGGTGGACCGGTCTAGGTCCGGCTCAACATCTTTCTCTGTAAGTAGTTAATGTCTTAACATATCTTATTCAAAAGGTTTTCACCAAGGATACGCATAAATCATTCTCTTTGTGCTTTACACATCATAACCAATAAAATTCCGCGTTCATAACCACCCCTTAATCGATAATACACATGATAACGCCAAACAACTCTAAGCAGTCATAACCAACCCTAATTGTCCACACCAACCCGTGGTTAACCACTCTCATCCCTACTTTACCATAACCACCGTACTCAGCCATCCCAAACCTTAATTATCCTCAACAGTCATAATTGGTTACTCCATCCCTCCTTAATCACAACGCCCCAGAGTTAATCACTCCAAACCCTGATTCCATACGATCATTAACTCCCATGCAAAACCTTAATACCGCCATACCAACATTAATACCACCATACAACCCATAACACCACCATGTAAAACCTAATACCACCATAAGTCATTAATACCACTATACAATCGTTAATACCGCTATACGAATATTAATACCACCATACAAACCCTAATACCACCATGCAAACCCTAATACCACCATACAAACCCTAATACCACCATACAACATCATTACCTCCATAACATCACAATTACCACCATACAACATTAATACCTCCATAAAATCACAAATACCACCATACAACATTAATACCTCCATAAAATCACAATACCACCATACGAACCCGAATACCACCATAAGCCATTAATACCACTATGAAATCATTAGTACCACCATGCGAACATTTATGCCACCATACAAACCCTAATACCACCATGCAAACCCTAATACCACCATACAACCCTAATACCACCATACAACATTAATACCTCCATAAATCACAAATACCACCATACAACAGTAATACCTCCATAAAAACACAAATACCACCATACAACATTAATGCCTCCATAAAATCACAATACCACAATACGAACCCGAATACCACCATAAGCCATTAATACCACTATGAAATCATTAGTACCACCATACGAACATTTATGCCACCATACAAACCCTAATCCCACCATACAAACTTCAAGACTCCCATGATGGTTCCCAACTCATATTGCCATTTATCCTAACATGCATGTCCTAGTGGGCCATAACATAATACATTATAAACATCATACATATAAATGTCATGCTCATGTCACGGAAGCACATACAACATACCTCAATCTCCAAGCTGCGCTACACATAAGACAAGTTATCCACAAATCAGATAATACATGGCATAGCATGGTATACACAACATTCAACACATCCATGTCACACATAGCACAAGGCCATTAGCTTCGTCTTTACCTAAGGCGACGCCGGGCTTGGAGCACGCTCCTCTAACTCCTTAGGGCTTTGGTCGGGGTTACCTATAAAAGGGGAAAATGCTAAGTATTAGTTTCCCTTATAATTACTATCAATCTTCATTCTAGTTTAAGGTTAGGGTTTTTATTACTAAAAAGGGTTTTATACAAAAACTAGGGTTTTTACCTTAGAATTAGTATACTAAATATTAGTAGTCAAAATATAGTTATTTATGATACTTATTGTTACACTTATTTTATTAAGCCCATTAGTTCCATTCTTATAATACTAGTGTTCACTAGTCATAGTAAAATAGTGATAATAATAATAATAATAATAACAAGACTACTAATAGTGATACTTATGTTTCAAGTAATTGAACTCTAGCGTTTTTAAGATGAAGTCTAACAATGGTGTTAGGTTTGAAATAATAATATTATAAGGTCACAATATTACAAGTAAACTATTCTTAAGGGTGATAATGATAATAGTAATAATACTAATAATAACGATAATAATAATAATACTCCTAGAAGTAATGGTTATAACAATAATACAACCAAGTAAGGTTAAGTAGTAATAATAATAACCATAGTAAGGATAATAGAGATAATAATAATAAAAATGTTAATACTAATAATTATAAGAATAGGACCAAAGTTAAGTATAATACAAGTTAGGGTTTAAAAGGGATGTTAGTATTAGTAAGAAAATAAGACATTAATAATAGAGACAATAATAATGGTAATAATGACAATAATAATAATAATCATAATAATAATAATAGTAATAATAAAAGTAATAACAATAATGATAATAATAATTATTATAATAATAAGTATATTAGTATCAATATTAGTAGAAAATGGTAGCAGTTATATAAAAGGGGTATTAGGGTTTGGATGAGTGGAGAACCACCTAGGGTCGGTGGCGGTCCGGCGGCGGCGCGTGGCGGCGACGGCGGCGGCGGTGGAGGAGGAGAAGAGGGGGAAAGATGGAGGTGGTGGTTAGATGGGAGGGGAAAAGGAGGAGTTTGAGGTGGGGAAAGAAAGAGCAGGTGAAGGGGAGTGGAGTGAGGGTGGTGGCATGGCAAGGGGTGGCGGCGCGCGGCGGCGACGGCGGCGACCGAGGGTGGTGGAGAGAGGTGGAAGATGAGGGAGGAAGGAGGAGAGGGAGGCAGGGAAAGTTGAAGGCAGGGAGAGGTAGAGGGAGGTCTGCTAGGCATTTTGGAGGGTGGAAGAGGCTCTGGTGGCGGCTGGGCTGGCGGTGGGAGGCGGCGCAAGGGCGACGAAGGCTGGAAGAGGTGGTTTCGGGCAGTGGACTTTGCACGGCTAGGGCGGCACGTGCAGGGCAAGGAGGAGGGTGGTGGTGGCTTGGTTTTGTCGAGGGAGGTGCAAGGATGATAACGGTGGGAAGCGGTGGTTTCGGCGGTGGCTGGAGGCGGCAGGAATGGCGTCTGTTCTGGCGGCGACGGAACAGAGTTTCAGCAAGGTCCAAAGGGAGGGACTTGTTGTGGCCGTTCGGGAGGGGGTATTTATAGGCCAAGGGGGAAGGAAAACGACGAAGGGAGAAGGAGGCGTGCGAGGCAGGTGTGCAGGTGGCCGGCCGGTGGCAGGCGGTGCAGGTCCTGCCATGGCAGGTTGGGTCGGGGAAGGGGAGAGGAAAAAGGGAAGGAGATGGCACGCGGAAAAGGGAGAGAGGGACTTGGTCGGGGTCGAAAAGAGAAAGAAAACGACGGGAGAGAGGCAGGGAAGGGTAGGGGAGGATGGTCGGCGTGCAGAGGTGGCCGGCGATATTCGGGGGTTGCAGGGTCGAGTTGCAGGTCGGGGAGGAAGAAGGAAGGGGAAAGGAGGAGGACCGACGGTCCAGGGGAGGAAAAGAAAAGGAAGGGAACCGGCCGGTTCGGCGGCGTTATAAAGTTTTAAAACAAAACGCGGCGTTTTGAGGATTGTTTGGAAAAAACGCTGCGTCCTCGTCGGTCTGGCAACGGTTAGTTTTTTTCTTATTGTGACGCGGCGTTTCGGCGACTATAGCATCGAAACGCAGCGTTTAGTTTCACGGGCGGCTGGCTCGCTGGGCCGCGGGCGAGAAGAAGGAAGGAGAGGCGGGGAGGGGGTCTGGGCTGCGCAGGCCGGCCCAGTCCGGGGGGGGGAAAGAAAGAAAAAGAAAAAAAAGTTAAGGAGGAGGAAGGAAAAAAAAGAGAAAAGAAAGAAGAAAAGGAAAAAGGAAAAATGGAGAAATGACAAAATGGTTGGGTTGGAGGTATTTGGGTATTTATTTATTTATATAATTAATTTATATATTTAATTTTAATAATAATTATTTTAATTATAATAATTAAATCCATTTTTAGATTAGTTAGGCTATTTTGAATAAATTGTCCTTAACTTCCATTTTAATTAGTAAAATGTCCAAAATTTTCTAAATAACTTATTTATTATTTTCTCCTTATTTTTCCTCAATAAATTTCCTCTTTATTTAATAAATTCACCTATTTTCTTAATTTTCTCTAATAAATCATTATTTTGCCATAATTCCTAAATTAGGATTTTTGGGATGTAAGGAAGGTAATGTAAGTGTTATTTGGGTGTTGAACTATTTTGGACGGAAAATAGTACGTGGAGCATTATGAGGGTACATAAGAGGCTGAATTAGGGTTTGGAGTAATGAACTCTGGGTTGTTGTGATTAACTAAGGTTGGAGTGGATAATTGTGGTTTGTTATGATTAACTAAGGCGTGGAGTGGCTAATTATGGTTGGTATGGTTAAATAGAGTTGGAGTGGTTAACTATGGTTTGTTGTGGTTAATTGAGGTATGTGGTGGCTAATTACGGTTTTTGTGTTATCATGTGTATGTGGTGATTTCAGTGTAATTATGATGGTGAAATTTTATGATTCGTGATGTGTGATGACTTATGCATGTCCAAGGTGAAAGCCTTTGAATAAGATACTTAATACATTAAACACGGAAAGTGGAAGATGTTGAGACGGGCCCAGACCGATCCACCGGCATAATAGTGGCAGGGAATGTTTTCCCTCGCGACCAATCCACCAGCTAAAATAGTGGCAGGGCATGCACCCTCACGACCGATCCACCGACTAAAATAGTGGGGGATCCCGATCTCAACAAACCAAACAATATATGTTGATAAGATGTGGGAAGATACTAATGATTTACAGTGGAACACCGTACGAGAAGGGGCCAGACCGATCCACCGGCATATAATAGTGGCAGGGTATGTTACGCTCATGACCGATCCACCGGCTAAAATAGTGGCAGGGTATGTTACCCTTGCGACCAATCCACCGGCTAAAATTGAAATACCCCGAAAATTTCTAACTTCATAAATTATATTTAAATGAGGTTTTATTAGAAAAATTATTTAAATAAATTATTTTTAATAAAATAAAAGGATATTTAACTAGAGAAATTCAAGAAGAAATTTATAAGTATTTTTATTAGAAGGGAATTTGGGTATTTTAGCTAATTAAGCATTTTATTTTAAAAATTTATTAAATAAATTATTTTATTTAAAATAAGAATGAGAAAATAGTTTTAAATTAATAATAATTTTATAAATAAATTAATTGGAGAAATTTAGAGTGTTTTGCTAATTAAAAAGGAACTTATGGAAAATATTTTAAAAATCCTAATTTAGCCAAAAAAAATGATTTAAATATTATTTTATTAAAATATTATTATTTTTAAACATCCCAAATATTTTAATTAATTTAAATACCCAATATCATTATTTTTCCTTTTCCCCCTTTTCCTTTTTCCTTCTTTTTCTTTCTTCTTCTTTTCTTTTTATTTTCCTTCTTCTCCCCGAACTGGGCCAGCCCGGCGGCCCACTTCCCTCCCTTTCTTCCTTCGGCCCAGCCGCGCGACGGGCGTCCTTCCTCCCCTCCTCTTCCACGCTGCGTTTTAGCGTGATCTTCCATCGAAGCGCGTCACTCCATTTAATTCACCTTCGACCCGCGCCGATCGGCCCGGTCTGCCCCCTTTTTCTTCTTTTCTTTCCTCGCGAACCGCCCGGCCCAGCCCTTTCTTCTTCCCCTTCGCGCCTGCCAGCCCCGACGCCGCCCTGCACCTGCAACTCCCAGCCCGATAATGGCGGCGACGGCTACGCGGAGCTTGACCGACCGATGCACCCTTCTTTTCCTTCCTCTTGACTCGCACATTGACTTGGAACGATCAATTATCCTCAACTCTCGCTCGTTCCTTCTCTTTTGGCTCGCAAAATTTCGGCCCCGACCCAAATGTTCGACGGTCGATTCCTGCCACCGGCCACCAAAACCCTATCACCCAAACCCATCCTGCCGACCTCCAAAACCTAATAACCCATCTAAAATCTATATATAGCCTGGTTGTGAGTGTGGTCGAGACTTCTTCCTTCCGAAACCCTAAGTCAGAATCGCCCACCACCGTGACTTCAGACGCATATTCTGACGCCGATAGCCAACCTCAACGCCACCACCACATCTCAAATTCTTCTTTGCAATTCCCTCTAGCTAACCATACCATTTTCAAACTTCGATTCTTCTTGCACGGGCGTCCATAACCGTGCAAAGTTTGCTTCTCATCTCGCCCAAAATCTTGACCCCGAGACCTTAAACCACCGCCCGCCGCCACATACGCCGCTTCTGCCACCCTATAAACCACTCAAAATCTTCTACTAAGTATCCTCCACCGAACTATAAGCTTAGTTTATTTTTCTCCTTACCCCTTCCCTCTTTTTCTTCATTTTTACCTCTCTTAGACCCATTTTCCGGCCACCTCCGGGAACCACCGCCGGTGCCACCAATACCCTCCAACTCAAGGTGAAACCCTAGAACTTTTAAATACTTAATTTCGATTTATTGATAATTATTATGCTTTTATTCTAATTTTTAATGCTAATTCGAGTTTAATTATTATAATTATAATTATTATTATTGTTGTTATCAACTATATTTTAATTCCTAAATTTGGTTGACAGGTCTGGGAGTATTATTGAGTAAGATAAATTATTATTCTCAAATTTTGCCTATTTAATGTAATTATTACATGTTTAATATTATTATTAATAATATAATTAATATTATTATTGTTAGTATAATTAGTTATTTGATACTGCAATTATTTCAGGAGAATTAGAAACCTAAAATTTTAATTAAGTCTCGTAGCTTTGCCTTTTATTATTATTTTAGCATTTTTAACATTATTACTAATTATCTTATTATTATTAACCATATTAACTTTATATAATAAGTATATGTATAGTATTAATATCTTTTTACATTTCAAATAGTATTATCATTAAATGGGGAGGTTTCGAAATCCACTTTGTAATTTTAAGGCTGAGATTATTATTCTTATTAAGTTTTCTATTAATATTACTACTATTAGTAATAATTTGTTATTATTAAAATTATTATTATAATAAATATTATTATTATTATTACCTTTAATAACTTTATTTCGGTAAAGGGTAGAAACCCTTATATCACCTTTTTACTTTAAATTATAATAGTATGTATTAATGTTTTAGTGGTTTTGGGCATAATTAATTAAGAATCAAGACTTAAGATAAATTAGAAACTAATAGTAGTATAGGAAGGAAGCTAATCCTAGTATTTCTTCCCCATAATAGGTAAAACCAGTCAAAACCCTAAGGAGGTGTAGGAGCGTGCTCCAAGACCGGTGACGTTTTAGGTAAGGGGTGCTAAGGCCTTTTATGTGCTTATGGGCATTATGTGCTTCACATGCTATGTATCCTTTGTATTATTATAATCATTCTGTATGTGATATAATGTGGAGTTGAAGAATGTTTTGCATGGCATGTGTATTATTTATGTATAATGATATGTGTTGTGATACTGTAAGACATGCATGTGAGGATGTTGGTATGGTTGTACGGGGAAATGATGAAAAGTAAGGATGATGGAGAAAGAATTTGATTAAGGGAAGTGAGTTAACCTAATTTTATGGTTTTATAAGGAATAATCTAATGTATGATTTTATGTATGGAAGAATATAATTCATGGTTTTATGCGGAGAATATAATATATGGTTTTATTTGGGAGAATGTAATTTATGATGTTATATGGGAGAATTGAATTTATGGTTTGTTTGGGATAATCTAATTTATGATGTTATTTGGGAAAATGTAATTTATGATATTATATGGGGGAATCTAATTTATGATTTGCTTGGGGGAATTCAATTTATAGTTATCCTTGGGAGATTATAATTTATGATTTTAAGTGGAAGAATCTTTATGGCTTGAATTTAGGGTTTGGTATGGAAGAATCTTTATGGTTTGAACTTAGGGTTTGGTATGGGTGAATCTTTAGTTTTGGTTGGATTGAATTTATGGTTTGTTTGGGATAATCTAATTTATGATGTTATTTGGGAAAATGTAATTTATGATATTATATGGGGGAATCTAATTTATGATTTGCTTGGGGGAATTCAATTTATAGTTATCCTTGGGAGATTATAATTTATGATTTTATGTGGAAGAATCTTTATGGCTTGAATTTAGGGTTTGGTATGGAAGAATCTTTATGGTTTGAACTTAGGGTTTGGTATGGGTGAATCTTTAGTTTTGGTTGGATTGAATTTATGGTTTTGTATGATGGAATCTAGGGTTTACCTGGTGGTATTAATGGATGTATGTTGGTATTAAGGTTTGTATGATGATATTAAGGTTTGTATGGTGGTAATTATAGTTGTATGGTGGTATTAGGATTTACATGGTGATATTGATGGTTGTATGGTGGTATTAGGGTTTGCATGGAAAGATTAGTGTTTGCATGGAAGTGAAATTACGTGTGAAAAGTTGATTTGGGATGTAAGGGAGGAAATAGAAGAGTTATTTGGGTGTTTGAATGTTTTGGGTGAAAAATAATACGTAAGACATTATAAGGGTATGGAGGTGACTGAATTAGGGTTTGGAGTGATTGACTATGGTTGTGGGGGTCAAGTAGGGTATATGGTGCATGTCTAGGGTTTGGTGGTAGCACATGTGTAAATGGTGAATAAAGTATGATGTTGAATATGGAATTTATGATTTATGATTCGTGCATGTATATGGTGAAAGCTTCTGAATAAGATACTTAAAACATTAATTACCTGAAGAGGAAGATCGTTGAGACGGCACCAACCGATCCACCGGTTCGGAATAGTGGTTAGGATTTTTACCCTATGTGCGACCGATCCACCGGTTATAATAGTGGTTAGGACATGATGTCCTATGTGTGACCGATCCACCGGTTATAATAGTGGGGGTTCCCGAGCTCAACAGTCCCAAACCATAATGCTTAAAAGATACTAATTACTTACAGTGGAATACCATGCGAGCCGGAGCCAACCGATCCACCGGTTAGGAATAGTGGTTAGGACGCGTAGTCCTATGTGTCTCCGATCCACCGGCTATAATAGTGGTTAGGGTATGATACCCTATGTGCCTCCGATCCACCGGCTATAATAGTGGGGGCTTCCGTACTCGCATGGATTTGATAAAAAGGCAGGGTGTGAATTGAACTCTGATAAGAGATTAATGAAACGATTAATCTGGACTACAATTGGGCCTTTGTACTTTTACCCGGTTGATCATATGCATTTATGAATATGCTCTTTTACGTCCTGCATGGCTTATGTGTTTATGTGTTGGCCTTAGTGATCAAGTCACCTTACTCAGTACTGGACCCGTACTGATACTACCTTGGTTGATGGGTCCTGTGATGATCCACCGATGGTGGGGAGCAGACCTCTTGTGCAGGTTTAAGATCAGAGACTGTTTTGGGGTGGCAGACCTGACTTGAGTGAGTAGGCAATCCGGAATTTGACCCATCGGATTTTATCTTGTTTAAATGTATTTCTATTTGGAAGTTACAAGTGTTAATAAACGTTTATGCGTACTCTGATTTTGTTGTATGATCTTTCGAATTCTTTTATGAATTGTTAATTTGAGTTTAACGTAAATCTTTTCTTTAGCCTTAGCACTTGGTACTGGAACGGTCGGAGAGAACCGGTCTGGTACTAAGTGTGGCGGTAACATTCCCAGAATTCACAGGTTTTAAGTGTTTCTATCTTAATTGCTTCCGTTTTAAAAAAAAAAATTAGTGAATTTTTGGGTGTTACAAAAATAGTGGGGTTCCCGTAATCGTATGGACTTGATAAAAAGTATGGTGTGAAAATAATTCTATAAAGGATTAATAAAGCAATTAATCTAAACTATATTGGATCTTGGGTTTTTCACCTGATCATTCATTGCCTTTATGTTATTGTAATGGTAATTATGCCCTATTATTATTCTGCATGGATTATGTGCTTATGTGTTGGCCTTAGTGTTCGGTTATCTTACTCAGTACGTAGCGTACTGATCACCCTTCTTATGGGTGTTGCTCATTCCCACGAGTAGCATGCCCTTCTGACTTGTGCAAGTGGGTGAGACATCAGTCGGGGCTAAGTGTCGAGCATGTTTGGCTCAAAGTTCGAGAGTGTTGTGGTCGTATTCATTCTTTACACGATTTCATTCCTTTTGTTATTTCTTTGGTATAGTATTTACCATTTTCTGATTCATTACTCGATTGAGTATTTTAATAAACCTTTTATCGATTGTAAGTTTCATTCTCTTTTGGAAATGAATTACATTTCTTGATGTGTACTCTGATTTTGTTTTACAACCATTTAATGATTATTTGAAGTTTAGGTTGTATTAATTTTGTAATTGATTGTTAATCTTTTCTTTAGCCTTAGCACTTGGTACTGGAACGGTCAGAGAGAACTGGTCTGGTGTGTGGTGTGGCGGTAACATCTCCAGAATTCATGGGTTTTAAGTATTACTATTTTAATTACTTCCGCTTTAAAAAAAAGTAGTGAATTTTGGGGTGTTACATGTAGGGGCTACAAAGTGGTGGAGGGATGGAGCTACGGCTGCTAGGTGACGGGTTGCAACGAGCTAGTGATGTCAAGATGGTGTGGCTGTGATCGGGAGTGCTGCTTGGCTGTGGGAAAAATGGAGGAGGAGAATGATGGGCTAGGTTTTGTGGCTGTAAAGTGGTGGAGATGGTTGGCTTCTAGGGTGGTGTAACTAATGCTAGGGGGTCGGGAAGGTGGGTCAACTGCGGTGGTTTGTGGGCTGCATGAAAATGGTCAGGGAGCTAGGAAGGCAAACAAAAAAGAGGGAGGGAGTTGGTAGTGGGAGTTGTATGCATGTGTGTGGTGTGGCTACAATGGGGAGGGGGCTGGATGATAGAAATAAATGGGGTAGAGAGAGGGGAGTGTAGAAGAGGAAGGTGGCAATGCAGAGGACTGAAGCAGGGGGTTGTATGAGGTTGGGGGCTGTGAGATGCAGGGTGGTTACATAGGGGCTGCTTGGTTGAAAAAAACTAAACAAAAAAAAAGAGAGAGGGGAATGGGATAGGAAATGGAGGGTTGGTTGGAGTGGAGTGTATGCGTGCATAAGGTTGGTGAGCTGCGTGGGGGGTTTAGCCAAAGGGAATAGGGGTGGCTGTTGGGGGGACGGTGAGGGAGCTAGGAAATTAGGTTGGTGTGTGTGTAGTGTGTATATTTAGGTATAAATGTAGAGGGTGGAGGTGATAGGGAGATTAGATGGTAGAGTAGAAATATAGTTTTAATTTTTATTTTAGGTTTATTTTGGGTAGACTAGGGTACCAAATTGAAGATAATTTGGAAAAAATAATCGGGACTGGGATAGGTTTAATAGAACGGAATAATATAAAATAATTGGAAATAAAATTTTGAGATTTATTCAGCTTACGGGTCAAGAATATTAATAAAATAATTAGGCTAAAATTTACGGGTATAAACTAAGATTAACGTTAATAGTTCGATTTCTATCGGACTTTTTAACCTGATTTTTTTATCTAAACTGTAATAATAATAATAATAATACATTTAATACTAAACCTAATAAAATAATAATTATAATTAATCATAAGCAATTATTATTTTTAATTAGAGTTCCTAAAAATAGGGTATTACACTATGGCATTGAGTAACTCTTTATACCAAACCGAAAAGCAAAGCCCGCATACAACACATAATATATAACATTGTAAACATAATAACATGCACAAGCATAGAGATAACTGTAAGCCATTAAGGAGCTAATACACAGTGCAAAACCTCATACAATAGGAAATGTATATTAAATACCCATTCACTTAGCAATGCTAACATACCATAAGAGAGACAGGTATTAAGGCTGAACTTATATTATAACAATAGATCATGAGGATGAAAGTAACTCTTTTGGTCTTAAGCTATTAAATGAATATCATTCAATATCATCTCTCAAATTATATCAGTGTGAGTGTGGAAACCCCACTATTATAGCCGATAGACCGAAAATACACTTTAGGGTATAACGCACCTAACCACTATTATTTGCCTATGGATCGGTACACATGATATAATCCATCTAGGTTCAGTTTAATAATCTTTCACTTTACATGATTAGTGTTTTCCATTTAACTATAAGAGCAATCCATTTATTTAACTTGAGGGGGAGATCAAGGACTCAAAGATGTAAAGGTACACTAGTTATATTAGCGCATACAAGTAACACAATACCCTTCAACCATTAACCTGAAATGCAAAGGTACCCTAGTCGCACTAGTGCACAAGGACACACAGTAACCTATCGACAAGGAAACTTAATCTATAAGTATGCATACCACCTAAATAGGTTCGTAGAACTAGATAGAGTAAGATGTAGGGCATGGCTGGGGCACTAAGGCGCACAAGCAAATACTAGAATAATTGTGGGCTAAACAACATCTTTGGCTTAGAAACCCCTAAGGAGCCACCATTCTTGATCTCAAAGTCTTCCACTTTAATTATTAGTGTCTTAATTAAGGTGATCACGAGAAACAAAACAACCACATACTTATTCATTTCCATTTGTTTATATTATTATAAGGTAATCCATATTCATATGGTCATCTATGTTAACTTGAATAAACCTTCAAGGCCATTATTATATCATCCATTTCCAATTTAGGATTTGTTTCTATTTATTCACATGCCATAAAGGGTTATCACATCATAATCATAATATGGTCTTAGAGCTTAGTTATTCCACATCAAAGGATCATGGAACACTTAACCCTAACATACCCTTATATCACATCCAATACACATTACCATGCATGATTGATGATTAAGACACCTCTTTCCTCAATATGATATAAACACCATATCACACCCTTGGTTATCCATCCAACCCTAGGTTATGCCATGTTATTGTGATACTCCCTGATTTATCAAATTCTCTTATATTATTATTCAATGTTACTTAGGTCTGATTATGGAGACTTATTTAATCCATTGACAGGTTATATGTAAGTTATTGATTTACCCCCACCATCCTTACAAAATTACTAAAGTACCTAAAAATAATATCAAAATGTATCATATTAGAAGTAGAAAAATCAAATGAATAAATTTTATCAATAGCTTAATTAAATGCATACTAATATTGACTATGGTTATACCTCAAAATTAAACAAAATTTGGCTAAAAGGGGGTGTAGGACTCACCCTACATGAGTAGCGTGAGCTGCATGCAAGTATGAAAGGGAGAAGGGGTCAAAGAGGGAGAAGTGGGGAGAAAGGAAGGGCTGGTCTGGGTAGGGGTTTTAAGAGTGGGGTAGAGGGCTTGTGGAGGGGTGTTATGGTGGTGGTTGTGTGAAGGGATGGAGTAGAGGTGTAGGTGGTGGTTGGGGGTCAATGATCGATGGCTCAAGGTGGAAGAGACCATGGATGTAGGGCTGTAAAAATGGGGCAAAGGTTGGGAGGAGGATGAGAAGAGAAGGGAAAAGAAGAAGAGAAGGGAGGAGTTGTAGGGAAAATTTCGGCCAAGGGGAGGAAGTAGGGTGGTAGAGGAGATGTTAGGGAGTGGATTGGTGGCCTTTGAGGTAGCGGAAGAGGAAGGAGGGTGGTAAATGGTGGTGGTGTAGGGTGGAGGCTGAGAAGGAGGGATAGACAAGAGAGGAAGGGAATGAGGATGTAAGGGTGACTGAGGGTGATGGGGTGGTGTAGGGAGGTAGCTTTGGTGGTCAGTTAGGCGGTAGAGGCTATGGTTGAGGGTGGTGGAGCGAAAATAGGTGAGGAGAGAAGAGGGAAGAAGGGGGAGAAAGAAGGCTAGGCAGGCAGGGAAGGATGGAGTTTGAGGGAAGAAAATGGTGGGGGGAGAAGAAGAAAAAGAAGAGGGAGAGGATAGGAGGCATGGCAGGGTTAGGTGGTTGTAGTTTGCAGGTGGTAGGGTGGCGGGTTGTAGGAAGAAGGAAGGAAGGGGCATGTGAGGGGCTATAGTGCAGGGGTGTGTATGGCCCAAAAATGGAAGAAAAGGGATGCGGGGAGAAAGAGGGAGAGAGAGCATGGCTACAAGGGTAGCAAGTGGTAGGGAGGAGTTGCAGGCAGCGTGCATTGATGGTCGAAGAAGAAGAAGAATAAGAAGAAGAGAAAGAGGAGGCATGCCGACAGGGTGGGGGAAAAAAGAAGGGGAAGCGAGTCAGGCTGCACGGGTGAGGGAGAGGAAGGAGAAAGGGATTGGGTTGGTGGCCCAGCACGAGGGAGGAATGAGGAATGCAGGCATGGCGACTCGAAGAGGAAAAGAAGAAAAGGAAAAGGAGGAAAGAAAAAGAAGAAAAATAAAGATAAAAATGGAGGAGAGAAAAAGAAGAAAAAAAAAGAAAAAAAGGAAAAAAGGAAAAAGGGAAAAAATAAAATAAAATAATTTTGGAATAATGATATTTAATATTTTTGATAGATAAACTAATTTAATGATTTAATTTGTTAGAATTTAATATATATTAGTTTGAAAAAGGGTAATTTTACCAAAATATTGTTTTGGAAAAGTATTTAAATAAAATGAGTATGATAAAATAACAAAATATTTATTTTAATTTATTAAATATTCATATCCTTTTTGTATACACTCAAAAATCCACAAATTAATTAAATTAAATAAATTTAAAATATCCCAAATGAGGGCTATTTATTAAATTATAAGTTTTAAATATTTAGGGTATTACAAATTGTGATGCACTTTATTTTCCTATTTTCATTATATTTATTATCAAATTCAATGGCATTCCTTTATTGAAATGCCCCGAAAATTTCTAATTTTATAAATTATATTTAAATGAGGTTTTATTAGAAAAATTATTTAAATAAATTATTTTTAATAAAATAAAAGGATATTTAACAAGGGAAATTCAAGAAGAAATTTATAGTATTTTTATTAGAAGAGAATTTGGGTATTTTAGCTAATTAAGCATTTTATTTTAAAAACTAATTAAATAAATTATTTTATTTAAAATAAGAATGAGAAAATAGTTTTAAATTAATAATAATTTTATAAATAAATTAATTGGAGAAATTTAGTGTGTTTTACTAATTAAAATGGAAAATCTTTTAAAAGTCCTAATTTAGCCTAAAAAGGGATTAAAATAATATTTTATTTAAATATTATTATTATTAAATATCCCAAATATTCTAATTAATTTAATTAAGCCAACCCACTGTAATTATTTTTCCCCTTTCCTTTTTCCCTTTTTCTTTTTCTTTCTTCCTTTTTCCTTACCTTTTTCTTTCTTTTTCTTCTTTTTCTTTTTCCTCTTCTTTTCCCCGACTGGGCCTGGCACGGCCTAGTTCTTCTTTTCTTTTCTTCTTCCTCTTCGGCCCAGCTCGCGCGACGCTGCCTTCTTCCTCCGCCCGTGGAACGCTGCGTTTCATTCATTTTATTCACTAAACGCGTCGTCCTATTTAATGACACCCTTCCTCGCGAACCGGCCGGTCCCCTTCCTTTTTTTTCTTTCTTTTCTTTCCTCGCGAACCGCCCGGCCCAGCCCTTTCTTCTTCCCCTTCCCGCCTGCCAGCCCTGACGCCGCCCTGCACCTTTAACTTCCAGCCCGATAATGGCGGCGACGGCTACGCGGAGCTTGACCGACCGATGCACCCTTCTTTTCCTTCCTCTTGACTCGCACATTGACTTGGAACGATCAATTATCCTCAACTCTCGCTCGTTCCTTCTCTTTTGGCTCACAAAATTTCGGCCCCGACCCAAATGTTCGACGGTCGATTCCTGCCACCGGCCACCAAAACCCTATCACCCAAACCCATCCTGGCGACCTCCAAAACCTAATAACCCATCTAAAATCTATATATAGCCTGGTTGTGAGTGTGGTCGAGACTTCTTCCTTCCGAAACCCTAAGTCAGAATCGCCCAGCCACCGCCCCATCAGACGCCATTATCTCCTTCCCCGGCCAACTTCAACACCTCCTCTTGCTACCAATCTCTTCCCTGTAATTCCCTTTAGCTAACTAAGCCCTTCAAATCCTTCGATTCTTCTTGAATGAGCTGCCATAACCATGTAAAGTTTGCTGCTCATCTCGCTAGAATTTTTACCCCGAAACCTTAAACCACCGTCCTCCGCCACATACGCCACTTCTTCCACCCTATAAACCACCCAATATCCCCTTCTAAGTCTCCTCCACCGAAGCTTATTTTATTTTTCTCCTTTCCCCTTCCCTCTTTTTCTTCATTTTCACCCCTCTTAGACCACTTTTCCGGCCACCTCCGGGAACCACCGCCGGTACCACCAATACCCTCCAACTCAAGGTGAAACCCTAGAACTTTTAAATACTTACTTTCGATTTATTGATAATTATTATGCTTTTATTCTAATTTTTAATGCTAATTCGAGTTTAATTATTATTATTATAATTATTATTATTGTTGTTATCAACTGTATTTTAATTCCTAAATATGGTTGACAGGTCTGGGAGTATTATTGAGTAAGATAAATTATTATTCTCGAATTTTGCCTATTTAATGTAATTATTACATGTTTAATAATATTATTAATAATATAATTAATATTATTATTGTTAGTATAATTAGTTATTTGATACTGAAATTATTTAAGGAGAATTAGAAACCTAAAATTTTAATTAAGTCTCGTAGCTTTGCCTTTTATTATTATTTTTAGCATTTTTAACATTATTACTAATTATCTTATTATTATTAACCATATTAACTTTATATAATAAGTATATGTATAATATTAATATCTTTTTACATTTCAAATAGTATTATCATTAAATGGGGAGGTTTCGAAATCCACTTTGTAAATTTAAGGCTTAGATTATTATTATTATTAAGTTTTCTATTAATATTACTACTATTAGTAATAATTTGTTATTATTAAAATTATTATTATAATAAATATTATTATTATTATTATTACCTTTACTAACTTTATTTCGGTAAAGGGTAGAAACCCTTATATCACCTTTTTACTTTAAATTATAATAGTATGTATTAATGTTTTAGTGGTTTTGGGCATAATTAATTAAGAATCAAGACTTAAGATAAATTAGAAACTAATAGTAGTATAGGAAGGAAGCTAATCCTAGTATTTCTTCCCCATAATAGGTAAAACCAGTCAAAA
Source organism: Tamarix austromongolica (assembly GCA_039764185.1). Lineage (NCBI taxonomy): Eukaryota > Viridiplantae > Streptophyta > Magnoliopsida > Caryophyllales > Tamaricaceae > Tamarix > Tamarix austromongolica. The sequence goes on from CM077809.1 coordinate 125,041,453, forward strand.
CCCTAAGGAAGCGTAGGAGCGTGCATCAAGACCGGTGACGTTTTAGGTAAGGAGTGTAAGGCCTTTTATGTGCTTATGTGTATTATGTGTTTCGCATGTTATGTATCTAGTGTTTATTATTATTGAATATTTTATATGTGGTATGACTTGGAGTTGAAGTATGTTGTGCATGGTATGTGTATTAATTATGTATGATGATATGTGTTGTGTATGTGAGGAAGTCGATGTGGTTTGTGTGAGAGGAAGGATGAAAAAGGAGGATGGGGAAAGAATTTGATTAAGGGAAGTGAGTTAACCTAATTTTATGGTTTTATAAGGAATAATCTAGTTTATGATGCTATTTGGGAGAATTTAATTTATGATCGACTGGGAGAATTAAATTATGGTTTGTTTGGGAGAATTTAGTTTATGATGTTATTTGGGAGAATGTAATTTATAATATTATATGGGAGAATTTAAGTTATGATTTGATTGGGAGAGTTAACTTATAATTTGTTTGGGAGAATCTAATTCATGATGTTATTTGGGAAAAGGTAATTTATGATATTATATGGGGGAATCTAATTTATGATTTGCTTGGGGGAATTCAATTTATAGTTTTCCTTGGGAGATTCTAATTTATGATTTTATGTGGAAGAATCTTTATGGCTTGAATTTAGGGTTTGGTATGGAAGAATCTTTATGGTTTGAATTTAGGGTTTGATATGGGTGAATCTTTGGTTTTGGTTGGATTGAATTTATGGTTTTGTATGACAGAATCTAGGGTTTACCTGGTGGTATTAATGGATGTATGTTGGTATTAGGGTTTGTATGATGATATTAAGGTTTGTATGGTGGTAATTATAGTTGTATGGTGGTATTAGGATTTATATGGTGACATTGATGGTTGTATGGTGGTATTAAGGTTTGCATGATTGAATTTAGGGTTTCACGTAGAATTTTAGGGTTTGCATGAAAAAGGTTCGAAGGTTTGCATGGGGAGATTAATGTCTGCATGGGTATTAAATTTACGTGTGAAAAGTTGATTTGGGATGTAAGGGAGGAAGTAGAAGAGTTATTTGGGTGTTTGAATGTTTTGGGTGAAAAATAATACGTAAGACATTATAAGGGTATGGAGGTGACTGAATTAGGGTTTGGAGTGATTGACTATGGTTGTGGGGGTCAATTAGGGTATGTGGTGTTTGATTAGGGTCTTTGTGTTATCATGTGTATATGGTGATTAAAGTGTAATTATGATGTGTGAAGATTCATGCATGTCTATGGTGAAAGCCTTTGAATAAGATACTTAAGACACTAATCATTTAAAGTGGAAGATTATTGAGCCGGGTCCAGTCGATCCACCGGTTAGGAATAGTGGTTAGGGTTTAACCCTATGTGTGACCGATCCACCGGTAATAATAGTGGTGAGGACTTTGTCCCGCAAGTGTCCGGCCCACCGGAAATAATAGTTGGGTGACTCGAGCTCAATAAACACAAACCAGAGTTTGCTAAAGATACTTAAAAGGTACTAGTTACTTACAGTGGAACACCATGTGAGCAGGAACCAGCCGATCCACCGGTAAGGAATAGTGGTGAGGACTTTGTCCCGCAAGTGACCGATCCACCGGCGAATAATAGTGGTGTGGACTTTGTCCCGCAAGTGACCGGCCCACCGGCAATAATAGTGGGGTGTTCCTGTGCTCACATGGATTTGATAAAAAGTATGGTGTGGATCGGATTCTGATAAGAGATTAATTAAGTGATTAATTCAGATTATTCATGGGCCTTTGTTCGTACTTTTACCTGGTTGATTATATGCATTTATGATTGTGTTCTTCTATTTTTCTGCATGGCTTATGTGTTTATGTGTTGGCCTTAGTGATCAAGTCACCTTACTCAGTACTGGACCCGTACTGATACTACCTTCGTTGATGGGTCCTGTGATGATCCACCGATGGTGGAGAGCAGACCTCTTGTGCAGGTTTAAGATCAGAGAATGTTTTGGGGTGGCAGGCCTGACTTGAGTGAGTAGGCAATCCGAAATTTGACCCATCGGGTTTTATATTGTTTAAATGTATTTATATTTGGAAGTTACAAGTGTTAATAAACGTTTATGCGTACTCTGATTTTGTTGTATGATCTTTTGAATTCTTTTATGAATTGTTAATTTGAATTTAACGTAAATCTTTTCTTTAGCCTTAGCACTTGGTACTGGAACGGTCGGAGAGAACCGATCTGGTACTAAGTGTGGCGGTAACATTCCCAGAATTCACAGGTTTTAAGTGTTTCTACCTTAATTGCTTTCGTTTTTTTTTAAAAAAAATTTAGTGAATTTTGGGGTGTTACATTTATACTGCCACATACTGATAAATTGGTAAGATGACTAATATTAGGATGATTTTCCTTCTTTATATATGCCTATTTCAATAGATTCTTTATACATATTGTTGGATTTTATATTATATTCATGGATATTGTATCCTTTGGCATTTTATTTTATAGGTGTGCTCAATGGATGTAAATAAGGCTAATATGAGCCAATATAAAGGCATTGATTGAAAAGTGAAGATTTTTTCCTTTAATTTGGAAAAGTGCAAAGAAAAAAAAAGTTATAGATATTTTTTTCAACTTTCCAACACATCTAAGATCACCTCATTTCAACTCCAGAAGAAGAAGTTATAAGCCAAGATGGTTTGCTATATTGTTGAACATGGTCGTGCAAGTTTTCAGTGTGACTACTCAATCTCTAAACCCAACATGGTCTTGTTTAGTGTTAGATTTTATTTTCCCATTGTGATTTTAAAGGATTGAATGGTTACATTCGATGGCAAATTTTGGTAGACCTAATTTAGGACGACTAAAAGGAGATTTTAGAGACTGCATTTCTTTCTCTTTGCTCTCTATTTTTTTTCCTCTCTTTAGTATTCGTCTCTTTTTGATGTAGAACCCTATTAGATTGAATTTTGAAGCTTTGTTATCATTTCGATTTGTGTGATCGACTCTTCATATCTTCAACACCTTGGGTTTTATCTTTTAATCTATTGCCCTTTTTATTTCATCAATGTTTAATTTCTCTATTGTATCTATTGATCTAGCTATGAATGAGTAGATTCCTTTTCTAGGATTGGATTTAGTATTAATTGTTGATTAATGATAAATTAGTTTAATTTTCATTTCAATTACTTGAATTATTATTTTTTAATTGTTAATTTATTCACTTATGGTTGAATTACTTGATCACTAATTTGACTAAATGTAGGTTTAAATCTAAGAACTGAAAGGTTAAGATTAATAATCGGAGATCTAACAATTGAACGAGAGAATCAAACTACAAAAATAGGCTAGTCTCTTGGTGATTTAGCTGATACAGCATAGAATGTAATGAGTTTAATTAAATTCAATACCATAAAAATATGTTATTAATTTGGATAAAGTATGTCTTTTAGTCCTTAAAGGAGGCTACTAGTTAATTTATGTTATTTCACCCTCTTAGATTTAGGTAATTGTTTGGAAATTATATTAATTATTCATTAACTATTGATTTATGAAGATAATCCAATACTAAGCTTTTACTTAGATTTTTACTACCATTGGCATTACTATTTGATTTTATTTTGCTAGCATTTTCTACTTTCCAAATTTAATTTTTCTAGATAGTCATAAATGGTGGAGATTCATTTATTAACAACAAAGACCCTGTGAGATACGACACTGATGTGCTACAACAAGTTCATGGGCTTATAGATTTGGCCCATCAAGTTTTTAGCCTTGTTGCCGAGGACTTTAGCATTGTTAACATCGACTCTTTTTATTGGTTGACTAATCTAGACATTTTATTTTATTTTTCATTTTACGTTTGACTTTTTCCTTGGTTTTCTTGTGTAGGCACCATTACATTGCTCGATCCCAACATCTTAGAGAATCGGTAGATTATAATCTTGAGATCTAAAGGACCTTGTGGGGTATCAAGAAGTGGTATGAGAAACATAGGAAAATTTGAATAGTAATACCACCATGGCAAACTAAGAAAATCTAGGCTACCAAGATTGATCTTTGAAGGAATTTGATTCGCTAACATCTCGTGGAATGCAATTGAGCATCACCACGCTTAATATAGCTACCACAAAATTTGAGCTAAAGCCTTTACTATCTTCCATGGTCTAATAGAACTAATTTGGTGGTACTCCAATGGGAGATCCTAATTTACACATCTCAATCTTCCTGGAGTACTGTGATGCTCTAAAGATGAATGGAGTGTTGGATGATACTATCAGGCTAAGGTTGTTCCCTTTCTAATTATAAGACAAGGTAATGGCTTGGTTGTAATCTCCTTTAAATTAGGCTCCTCACTACATGAGATCAACTCTTACAGGCATTGCTTACTAAGTATTTCCCTTCAAGCAAGATAACTAAACTGGGGAATCAGATAACAACCTTTGCACAAAAGGAAGGGGAATCATTATATAATGCTTGGTAGAAGTAAAAATATCTCTTAAGGATGTGTCCACACTATGGACTGGAAGACTGGTTGATTATCCACACCTTCTATAATGGTCTTATATATAACACTATGATGACTTTTGATGTTGTAGCTGGTGGGGCACTAACAAGGAAGAGTGCGTGAGAGGCATGACACCTCATCAAAGATATGGCCTAAAATCACTTCTAGTGGTTGGATGAGCACTCTTTACCAAAAAAGAGTGGGAGGTATGATGTTGATGCACTATATCATCTTGAATCTAAGGTAGATACTCTATTCTGATTGAAATGCCCTGAAATTTTCTAATTTTAAACATTATATTCAAACAAGGTTTTATTAGAAAATTTAATTTAATAAATTATTTTTACTAAAATAAAAGAAAATTTATTAGGGCAGATTAATAAGGAATTTTATAGATATGTTAATTAGAGGAAATTTGGGTATTTTAACTAATTAAAGATTTTAATTTGGGAATTTATTTAAATAAATTATTTTATTTAAATTAAGAAAGAGAAAATAGTTTCAAATTAATATTAATTTTATAAATAATTTAATTGAATAAAATTAAAGTGATTTATTAATTTAAAATGAAATTATTGGAAAATCTTTTAAAAATCCTAATTTAGCCTAAAAAGGGATTTAAATATTATTTTATTTAAATATTATTATTTTTAAATATCCCAAATATTTTAATTAATTTATCTAACCCAACCATCCTATTTCTATTTTTCCCCTTTTCCTCTTTTCTTTTCTTTCTTCCTTTTTCTTCCTTTTTCCTTCTTTTTCTTTCTTCTTCTTTTCTTTTTCTTCTTTCTCCTCACTGAACTGGTCTTGGCTCGCGGCCCAATCTCCCTTCCTCTTTTCCTTTCCTTTGGCGCGGCCCAGCCTATGCGACCCCTTCCATTTTCCCTCGCTGCGCCACCATAACGCGTCGTTTAACTTAAGCCCCTTAGCCCCACGCTGAACCGCCCGGTTTCCTCCCTTTTCTTTCTTTTCTTTTTCCTCGAACCGCCGACTCATCCCTTTCTTCTTCCTCCCTTCTCCGCCATTGTCGAACCTGCGACCTCCTTCCCTAGAAAATGGCACCGTAGCCACAAGTGTCGTGACCGGCCTTTATCCGTTCATTATCTTCCCCTCGACGCACGCTCTAATTTGAAATGCCCCACTTCCCTTTTCTTCCCCATGTTGCTCCTAATTTCCCTCGCGAAGGTCGGGTAAAAATTCGAAATTGTGCTGCCCGATCAACATCATAACCGTCCCATTTCTCACCGGCTTTGACCTCTTGGTAACCTCCACAACTCGAGCCTACCCTCCACCACTCTAAATACCCCTCATATGGCCTGGTTTCGAAATTTCTTTCCTCAAAACCCTAAGAACCAGTCTGTGCGCCACCGCCACTTTAGACAGGCTTTCCTCCGCCGTTAGCCAACCTCGACATCGCCTCTGCCTCCCAAACTATTTCCTGCAACGCCCTCTAGCTAACTAAACCATCTACATCCTTCGATTCTCCTTGCACGGGCCTCCATAACCGTGCAAAGTCTGCTAGTTCTTTTGCCATAATTTTTACCCCGAAACCTTAAACTACCGTCCACTACCACATCTGCCACTTATGCCACCCTCTAAACCACTCAAAATCTCCTGCTAATCCTACTCTCCCGAACCATAAACTTATTTTATTTTCTCCTTCCCCTTCCCTCTTTTTCTTCATTTTCACCCCTCTTAGATCACTTTTCCGGCCACCTCCGGACACCACCGCCGGTGCCACCCATCCCCTCTAACTCAAGGTGAAACCCTAGACCTTTTCAACACTTCCTTTCGATTTATTGAAAATTATTCTGCTTTTATCCTAATTTTAATGTTAATTTAATTTTAATTATTATTATTATGGTTATCAACTGTATCCTAATTGCTAAATTTTGTTGACAGCTTTGGGAGTATTCTTGAGTTAGACAAATTATTATTTTTGAATTTTTGTTATTTAATGGAATTATTACATGTTTACCATTATTATTATTAATAATATTATTAGTATAATTATTTATTTAATATTGTAATTATTTCAGAGGGGTTTGAAACCTAAAATTTTAATTAGGTCTCGCACCCTTGCTTTTTATTACTATTATTAGCATTTTTTAACATTATTACTAATTATATTATCATTATTATCTTTATTAACTATTATATTATAAGTATATATAGTATTAACATTATTATTACCATTTTTGAATATTATTATTATTAAATGGGGTGATTTTGAAAGCCAATTTGTAATTTTAAGATTTATATTATTATTTATATTAATATTCTACTGATAAGAGTATTATTAATAATATTATACTATTATTATTATTATTATTATTATTATTATTATTATTATTATTACTACTACTACTACTACTACTACTACTACTACTACTACTACTACTACTACTACTATTACTAATATTATTTTGGTGAAGGGTAGAAACCCTTATACCACCACTCATTTCGAATGAAAATAGTAATTTATTTATATTTTAAGCATTATTTTATATAGTTAATTATTGTGTAATATTGTTTTAATTAAAAACCAGGTCTTAGAATAAGTTAGATAATAATAAAATTTTAGGAGGGAGCCTAATTCTAGCATATTTTTATATAATAGGTGAACCTAATCAAATCCCTCAAGTGGAATATGAGCGTGCACCAAGACTGGTGACAAATTAGGTAAGGGTGTTACTAAGGCCATTTGTGTGTTTATATGCATTATGTGCTTCATATGCCATGTATTCTATATTTATCATTATTAATTATGTTTTATGTGGTATAAAGTGGAGTTGAAGTATGTTGGTATGAATAAATTGTGGTATGAGAACTATGTGCATATTTACGTGATTATGATTGCATGATGTGGCCTTAAGACATGCATGTTAGGGTTGTAAAATAATGATGGGAAGTGTAACCATGTGGTGTTAGGGTTTTGCATGAAAGGGGCATGGTGTTAGGGTTTTGCATGAAATGGTATGGGTTAGAGTTTTACATGAATGGTATGGTGCTAGGGTTTGCATGGAAGCATACCTACGTGGAGCTAGGGTTTGCATATGAGTGTGGTATACGTGGAGATAGGTTTTGCATGTGAATTAGGGTTTGCATGGAAGCATGTCTACGTGAAGCTAGGGTTTGAATATGAATTAGGGTTTGCATGGAAGTGTGGTCTACGTGAAGCTAGGGTTTGCATGTGGATTAGGGTTTGTATGGAAGCATGTCTTCATGAAGCTAGGGTTTGCATGGGAGCTAGGGTTTGTATGGAAGTGTGGTTTACATGGAGTTAGGGTTTGCATGGGAGCTAGGGTTTGTATGGAAGTGTGGTTTACGTGGAGTTAGGGTTGCATGGAGTTAGTCATGCATGTCTGGGCAAATGTTTGTGAATGACAAATGTTTATGAATAAAATATTTAAATTACTAATCTCTTAAAGTGGAAGATATTGAGACGGGACCAGCTGATCCATTGGTCAGGAATAGTGGTTAGGGTTTTACCCTATCACTACAAGAAAAGCTATTTTTGGCAACGGGTTTTAGCCACGACTTAAAATTTTCGTTGCGAAAAAATAATTTTTTGCAACAATATATAACTTTCGTGGCAAAAGCTTGTTGCCGTAAATGCCCAATTTTTTTGCAGCAATAACATGTCGTTGCTATAAAAAATACTTTTACAGCCACAATAATTATTCGTTGCTAAAAAATATATAACTTTTGCAACGATAATTTTGTTGCGAAAAAATAATTTTTTTGCAACAATATATAACTTTCGTGGCAAAAGCTTGTTGCTGTAAATGCGCCATTTTTTTGCAACAATAACATGTCATTACTATAAAAAATACTTTTACTGCCACAATAATAATTCGTTGCAAAAAAATAGATAACTTTTGCAACGATAATTTTGTTGCAAAAAATTGTATTTTGTATCAACCTATCAGGTCGTGACTAAAATTATTACGAGGGTAGAGGGTGTTTCATATAGCTTATTTATCGTGACGAGATATTATTGTTGGTAAAAAAAATAGTTTATTACTATTATAGCTTTATTTAAGAAAAATAATATTAGCCAAAAAAATAAATTTATAAGAATCATGTAAAATATTACACTATTTTTTATCCAATTAAAATGAATTAAGAAATGAATAAAATGATTTGAAAAGATTATAATAAAATTAACTTTGTTATGTAGCAACGAATTTTACTAATTGTTGGGAAAAAATATTTTTAGAAATGTTAATATAACTTTAGCAACGTATGAATTAAATTGTGGCGGAAAATAATTTGACAATTTTCAAACTTTACTAACTTTCGCAACGGAACCGATAAACTGTGGCTAAAAATAATTTTCTAAATTTCAAATTAACTTTTGCAACGGATAAAATCGTTACGAAATATTGAGGGCAAAAATAATTTCACCGACTGTAAAGTTATTTTAGCAACGAATTTATTAATTGTGGCAGAAGGATTAAGGTTATAAATTTTAATATATGTTTAGCAACGGATTTATTATACTGTGGTCGAAAATAGTTTTATAAAGTTAAAACTGTGCAATTTTTGGCAACGATTGTGATTAGTTGTGACGAAAAAAAATTACCTAAAATTTTCGTTATTTTTTGCAACGGTCAAAACCGTTACCATACATGTTTATTATGCTAAAACACATTAAGCGGGACTTTTCGGCGGTAAGAAACGACCACAAATTTTTCTTAATTGCCCGTCCACATGTTCGAAACAACTTTTGGCTGTTTCCATACATGTTCGAAATACTCCCATGTTCGAAACAACTTTTGGCTCCACCACCTAAAATTTTCCATACGTTGCTTCCTTCCGACATTGCAATGCACACAACCTTGCTTCCTTCCGACATTGTAATGGACGACGATTGGTGGTGTCCGGCTGGTGGTGATTCCGACGACGGGCGCTGGGCTTCGAATAACATTGACTGCTGCAAACTCTGTCAGGTAAGATGGCGGAAAAGGGTATTTTTTTGCTGCAAAACTGAAGATAATAACCGTAATTAAGCCTCATTGAAAGCATAATTCATTGTTTGATATGTTTGTTTGATTTATCTGTCCAATTTCGAATTTAGGTTTAGATTGAATATGCATAAGGACCTGCGGGTTTAGATATACTTCAGATATAGTTGGGAAATTGTGGTTTAATAATAGTTTTGTGAATCAGATATAGTTCGTACAAAGAATATTAATGATGTTTAAGATGGGTAGTTACCATATTAGATTGTAGGAGTTACAATTGTATAATGAGATAGACATATAATGGAAGAATTTGTAAGTTTGGGATTGAATATGCATCAAGTAAAATGTGGTTGTCTTTTTCTTTCTCTGTTGTGTTTTGGCCTCTAAATCTTCAATTCTTTAATCAGCCTATTCTACTACATTATCATCATGCACATTATGAGGAAAAATCCATAATTGGGGCTGTATTATCAAAGTCAGTAAATTTGTTTGATCTAGCATATTATGTGTATGGTGGGGATGTATTTAGTATTTGAGGGGATATTTTTCTCTTCCTGGGTTCTTATGTTTGAGGATAGAACCTGCTTGTATTTAGTATTTGAGGGGATATTTTTCTCTTTATACTCAAGGGCTTGTATGACATAATGACTTAATGTGGTCTACAATGTGGACTTCCATTCAATTCTAAGCTCCAATTGTTTCCAACTTTGACTGATCATTCCTACTTGGTTAAGCTGCTTGGCAATAAAAGGAGACTTGATTGAAGCTAAAGTAGTCCACCAATAGCTTTGTTGCATGGTTGAAAGGTAAGAACCTGCTAGTTAGTACATTTTTTAGCAATTGGTATATACTTGCCTGCTTGTGTGTAGGAAGGGAAAAATGTTCTGAATGCTATACATTGAGAATATGCAGGTCTGAGAGAGAAATATTGGGTCCGAACAATCAGTAACTACCTAAAATTATCCTTGTGGTTGTGAGGTCAGTTTATTATTTTCAGTTATTGTACTCTTAGTGATTGAATTTATAATTTCTTTTTGTGGAACTTGCTGTGGAGTTCAGTAGTATACTATTTTCATACAATAATATTGGCATTATAATACTGATGATGTTTTTAATTTTCAGCATTCTTATAGGCGTCTCTTATCAAAGAAGGCGAAGTAGATATATCTATTTTGACAGCGAAGTAGATATATCTATTTTGACAACTACAGGTATTTTTTTCTTTTAGTCCATCTTCTTTTTCACTCATATGATTACTCTATAGTTTTCCATTTGGTTTTGTATAGTTTACATGAAGAAAGTATATATGGAAATTTTTTAAGTTATGATAATTTTTCTATTAATTGCTATTCTTTATATCATCCAAAATTATTTAACTTTTTATGGAAATAAAAATTAGGTAATGCAAATGGATAAAGAATAGATGAAATTGAATCGAGCATCGCCTCAATATTTGGAAGGGATTGATCGTTTTCTAGATTTTGCTTTTAGCATGTCACATTCAGATGAATAGTTAGAATCTGAAAGAATGATTAGTTGTCCATGTAATAAGTGTGCAAACGTGCATTTCAAAAATAGAACTGAAGTTCGCTTTCATTTGTTGAAGAATGGAATTCTACAAAGCTATGTAGTGTGGGATAACCATGGTGAGGTGTTTAATGTCTCTTCATCTGACCATGAGACTTCTATTGATCATGATGACATGCTAGAGATGTTAGAAGTTGGTTGTGGTGTGACTGGGATGGTTTTTTTAGAGAATGATGTTAGAAATGAACATAACTTCACCTCGGAAGAACCTACTGGCGAAGTAGCTCGATTCTATCGCCTCTTGAAGGAGTATAAAGAGCATTTAACTTTGGATGGCTCTAGAGTTTCAAAGTTAGGGTATCTTATAAAGTTGCTACATCTTAAATGTATGAACCATTGGAGTGATACCTCCTTTACCGAAATGTTGAAGCTTCAAAATGGGACATTAGGCTGTAATCTTCCGAATTCCTATGACGAGTGTCGTAGGATCATCCGTGATTTAGGCCTAGATTGTATAAAAATTCATGCATGTCCAAATGATTGCATCATCTATTGGTGTGAACATGTCGATGCACAAGAATGTCCGCAATGCCATACCTCAAGGTGGAAGATAGATGGAAAAAGGGTTCCCCATAAAATTTTACGATATTTTCCTATAAAGCGTAGATTGCAAAGGTTATTTATGGCAGCTGTGACAGCAAAGGATATGCGTTGGCATAAAGAAGATAGGGTTGATGATGGGATAATGCGACATCCAGCGGACTCTCAAGCATGGAAGTCTTTTGATGAGGAGTTTCCATCATTTGCAAAAGATCCTCGTAGTGTGAGACTTGGGTTAGCTACAGATGGTTTCCAACCATTTAATAATTTTGGGGGATCATCTCATAGCATTTGGCCGGTCATTTTGGTTCCTTATAATTTACCACCATGGATGTGTATGAAATCTCCTTATCTTATGTTATCTTTGTTGATTGATGGTCCTAATTCACCGGGAATGGATCTTGATGTCTATTTGCAACCCTTGGTAGAAGAGTTGAAAGAATTATGGGAAGTTGGTGCTGACACATATGATGCCCATGCTAAACAAAACTTTGTTATGCGTGCATCAGTACTATGGACTATTAGTGATTTTCCAGCTTATGCAGACCTGTCTGGTTGGAGTACTAGTGGATTTTATGCTTGTCCATGTTGTCATATGGAAGCTGGATCACGTTCAATAATAGATAAGATATGTTACATGAGGCATAGACGTTGGTTGCCAATGGATCATAGATGGAGACAATTACCTAATGCCTTTGACAAAACAAAGGAAAAGGGTACAGTTCCTATCCCATTATCTGGTGATGATGTTTTGAGGCAGTGTAGTCAGTTTATCCAAGTACCATTTGGGACAAAGAGGAAGTGGGATGATACAAATAACTTATATGGTTGGAGGAAGAAGAGCATATTTTTTGAGTTACCTTATTGGCACAAGCTAAAATTACGTCATAACTTAGATGTGATGCACATTGAAAAAAATATTTCTGAGAATATTATAGGGACATTGATGGATATCAAAGATAAGAGTAAGGATAACTTGAAGGCTCGATTAGATTTAGTGTCCATCGGTATAAGGGAAGATCTTCATCCAATTGTTGAAGAGGATAGAGTAAGAGTGCCTATAGCATGCTATACATTGAGGGGTGATGAAAAAACAGCATTTTGCGAGATGTTTCAAAAGTTGAAGACTCCTGATGGCTATTGTTCAAATCTCTCTCGTTGTGTGAAAGATAATGGCCGAAAGATCTCCTGTATGAAGAGTCATGATCACCACATCTTTATTGAGCAACTTCTTCCTATTGCTATTCGTGGGCTCCTTCCAAAACATGTTTACGAACCATTAATTGAATTGAGTTCCTTCTTCAGGAAATTGTGCTCAAAGAACTTGAGCATGAAGGATTTGGATGCTCTTGAAAGTCAAATCCCTTACACATTGTGTAAATTAGAAATGGTCTTTCCACCATCCTTCTTCACTTGTATGGTGCACTTAGTCATTCATTTGGTAGAAGAGGCGAAGATTGCTGGGCCAGTGAGATATCGTTGGATGTATCCAATAGAGAGGTACTTTTTAAATTACAAGTTTTACATTCATTTACTTTTATATTTAAATAACCTAGTTCTGCATTTAACTTTGTATCAAAATTTATGTTATTAGGTATATGCGTACCTTGAAATCCAATGTTCGAAACAAGGCACGCCCCGAAGGATCAATTGCAATGGGTTATTTAGCAAATGAATGCCTTACATTTTGTTCTAGGTATATAGATGACATGACTACTATGTTTAATCGTAGAAGTCGAAATGATGAAGTTGGGAATGATGACAAAAGAAATCAAATAGACATTTTTAAACGTATTGAGCGTCCATTGGGAAAGCCTATCCTTCAAGAACTTGGGTTCGAGGAGTTTGATTAAGCTCACTTATATGTCCTCCATAATTGTGATGAGCTTCAAGAATTTGTAAAGTAAGTCAATTATTATTCTAAAATTCATAAGTGTATTTATCATATATGTAGATTAAGGTTATATATGTAAATTCATAAAACTTTCAATTTTATCTTCCATGCTAGGATGCACAAAGAAGAACTAGTGATTGAAAATCCAAATCCTAGGAATGTAGAGAGGAGACATAAGACTCAATTTGCAGATTGGGTTTATAATCGTGTATGTCATCTCTCCTTAATTTCTATGATGTGATAAAATCTTACCTATGATGTGTAAATGTATTCATATTTTCTTCATTGATTAATAGGTGGAGAAACTATATAATGAAGGATCAGTTGATGAAAGTTTGTATCACTTGGTGTGTCGTCCGTTACGCACCACAAGGCGCTATAGTGGGCTTATCGCTAATGGGTTTAGATTTCATACACTTGATCGAGAAGTAGATAAGAAATGCCAAAATAGCGGTGTTATGGTGCAAGGAGATGGTCATTCAAATGACTTATATTATGGTGTAATAAAAGATGTTTATGAGTTGCAATATCCCGGTGAAAATCATGTTGTTGTTTTAAAGTGTAATTGGTATGACATGCAACATGAAGGTAGAGGATATAAAGTAGATGAATATGGCATAACTAGCATACATAGAGGCTTTTCATTAAAAACAGATGAGCCTTTTGTATTAGAATCTCAAGTGGAGCAGGTCTTTTATGTTCAAGATCCAAGACATGATGATTGGAATGTTGTGATTAAGATAGAGCCTCGAGACTTGTATAGCATGCCGGAAGAAGAGCGAGTACTAGATCAAAGTGATGATGAAGTTGTGCAAGAAGGAGAGATTCAGGGTTTTAATTATGTTTTGCAATCCATAAGACATATGGAAAATGTTTCTTTAGCAACTAATCATTTCAAAGTAGAACGAGGAGAAAAAGTCGTCATATGGGTAACAAGTAAAATGAAGAGCATAAGTCAACGAAGGGAAGGATGTCAGGGGAAGCGAAAGAAGAGAAAGAAGAAAAACTCAGATTTGGATGATTTTATTATTGCTAATGATGTTGAGGACTAAGATGTGACTATTTTGTAACTTTTTTCTAAGTATTTATTTGTGTGTAGACATTGAATATATAAAATCTTTTATTCCTTTTTTAGTTATTGTATGAAATTTTAATTACTTTTTTCATAGAGTCATGATTCTAGCATATTATAAATGTTTATTTATTTCAAATTTTATGTAGTGTTCTTTGTAATGTGAAATCTAATTACTTTGTTTTAGCTTGCATATATGTCAGGGCAAGATCGACCAAAGAATATGGGTAAGAACATTGTAAACGGAGGTGTTGGTGGTCGTAGAGGGCAAGGTATTATTTTTTTACCTAGTTTGGATGTTATTATAATGTATTCTAATTAATTAACAATATTTTTTCTTTCTTCCATGATAAAACTCAACTGACATACAAACACCCGCCATCACGAGGAGTGTCTCTAAACTAGCACATCAACATAATTGCAAACACTTGCCACCACCAGGTAATTAAAATGCTACCCAATTTTTAGTTATACTTAAATTTGTAATATGGGATCCTATTATTTTCATAATCTGCTTCTTTCTCCATTTGTAGTAGAGTTTTAAACTTAGCTTCACCCTAGTTAGAAGAGTTTTATTCTTGGTGACAGTATACCCTTATTTTTTTTATTGTAGAGGCCCTATTTAAGATTAATATTAATAAAGCTTGATACAAACTAATAATAATAATATAGAACAAGATTAAATGAGTATTACTTATATTTTTAAAAAAGGGTAAAACTGAAGAAATAACCTAATAATAATTATGCCATTGACAGGGTTCTGAGAGGTTTAGATGAATGTCACCTCACCTGTACTAGCTAGTGAGCTAGGAAGCAGGTCATTTCAGCCACATTATACATTATGAAATAACCTAATAAATGAATGTATGTCCTCTGAAAGTAGTATAGGCTGACTTAGTCAAATTTGAGTTTTATTCTTGGGGAATGGAATTGTTGATTATTGGTTATTTGGTTTTCCACACAACAATATGAGAAGTTGGAAAGAATATCTTTGGTAATTTATTTTCTTCCTATGGAATTTTCCAAGAACCAGACAAGGAAGTTTGTTGATAGAGTTGAGATGACGTTGACTGTGCATGAGGTTGCTGATCCAATTCCAAGAGAAACAGATGAATCTAACAATACTCTACCTCGAATTAGAACTCAATATATGCATGAAAATATATCTACAAGAAATGTGACCCCGGAAAATGATGGCAATAGTAGTCAAGGTACAGTAATTTTTATTAATCATGTTTGTATATATATTTTTGCTAAGCCTTGTTTATTCTTTTAAACTCCTATGATGTATAGATTTGCTAAGCCTTGATTTTATTATCTTATTTTTATTTTTGTAATAGCATCAACTTCTAATGCTAAAAGGAAAAGGGGGAAGAGAGGCAAATATAAATCTTATGTGATCGAGAAGAAGACATTAGGTGGTACTGCAAAGCTTGTCGTTGATATACCTGACTATGTTCTCCAAGCCGTTGGAGAAAATGCCAGAAATTTAGTTAATTTTTGTGGCCATATTGTGCGGACCAAAGTCCTCATGGATGCATCACGTTGGATTCAGGTAGCAGCTAAACACGGTGATGCAATGTGGTTGCTTGTCAAGGTATATATATATATATATATATATATATATATATGCATTATTTTCCTTTTATAAATCCTAATCTATGATCCTTAACCAACTAATTATTTTGTTGTGACATTATAGAACAAGTTCAGCATAATGGATAATAATCAACTACCCAGATTAAAAGCGTTTGTGTTGTTTGCAATGCAACGCTTATATCGGTATTGGAAAGCTCGCTTGCATTCTTACTACAAAGAATGTGGAGATACACATGAGGAACGTTTGGAAAATCCACCTACTGATTTCGATCCAGAAAATTGGATAAAATGTTGTGAAACTTTTAATTCTGATAAATTTAAGGTAATTCTTTCCTTTATTGATAAGTTTTCTGCCTTACATGTTTGTGTATTAGGTATGAATTATTTATCTTCATTTCTTTTATTCTTAAATTGTAGAAAATGAGTGAACAAAACAGCAAGAATCGAAAGTCAGATAAATGGTGCCAACACACCACAGTAAACTTATCTTTTCCAGAAGTGGAAACTATCATGGTAAGAATATCAAATAGTTATATTCGGTATATTTATTCATCTTCATGGATAAAATGACTAAGTAATGTGTCCTCACAGACAAAGAAGAATGGTGATGTCAAGCCGAGTGCTGATGTGATTTAGCTTGCTGAACACACGCGAACAAATGATCAAGGAGTATTAGAGTGGGTTAATGATGGACGCTCTAAGAAAATTCATGTAAATTATTCTTATATTTGTATTAGTATATATATTAGTATATGTTAGTTCGTACAAAGAATTGATTATAACAACTATGAATCTATACATATGTAAAATGTTGTTGTGTTTATTGTAGGGAGACCTTCACCATCTTGTGACTAACAAGGATAAAGAAGGAGCCCCTTAAACACAGGAAGAGATGTTACTTCAAGTTTTGGGCCCAAAGTCTGGATACACAAGGGGGAAAGGTAGTGGCTATGGCGGCTCCCTCAAATCAAGGATTCAAGAAGAACAACAACAGAAAATCATACAACGACAAAGTAAGATAGATGAGCAACAAGTCAAGATAGATGAGCAACAAAATAAGATATGTAGTCTACAAAGTCAAATAGACGAGCTTAAAGAGAAACAAGATCAATCTATGGCCGCTTTTGAGAAGAGGATGTTAGAAATGAGTCAAATGATGGCTACCAATATTATCAGGTAAATTATAATTTCTAGAGTAATCCAACTTTGTATTTATTTCATGATATGAGCTACTTTGCATTATAGTATTACTTATATCAATGCAACACATATACCGGTATACTTTTGAAAAACCCTTTCACTTATCCACATATAGTTGGCATATGTAATCACCAAAATCAATCGGAAAAAATGATTATCAAACATGACTATCTATCTATATTTTTGTCTCTTATAGTGATATATATATATACACACACGCACACACAAATATACATACGTATATATATTTGTATCTACATGTGTATATATATACGTATACATAAATAGACGTGCGTAGATATACATATACATATATAGGCGGACCCATATATACGTCTACATATATAGATGTACACATATTTATGTCTACATATATAGACGTACACATATTTACGTCTATATATATGTATGTATGTACGCACGAGACATGTATTAATCTTGTTATTTATTCAGGTCCAGGAATACACTTGAGGATGATGGTGATGCTTTTCATGGTGGTGTTGACGATGATTATTGATTTATTTGTGGATAGATGACTTTTGTTAGTAGTTGATGCGTAGATCTGATCAAGATTGCATTCTTAGATTCCGACGTATTTTTTTGTTGTCCTTTTTACCAAAAAACACTTTACAAGAGTGTTTTGCCGAAAACTCTTGGTGTTATTATGGTGATTTCATATTGGATGTTTAGTTTCTGTTTTTGACAATTGTATCAAATAATTATACAATTAATGTATGATGCATTTCATATTAATGATGAAATGAATTTACTATATATTGACAATTATATTTGATTAATATATGTATGTGAATGTGACATGCTAGAAAGTGATAATTTATTTAATTTATAGCATTGCAGGAATTTCTTTATTTGGAAACAAAGAAATTGTTGCCAAAAATAATAGTGGATGAAATTATTTCATTAGCAACAGAAATGTTGTTACAAAAATTAAAGTACATTATTGGCAACAGAAATATTGTTGCAAAAAATATCTTACATTATTGGAAAAAAAATAACCGCACAAATATAGCATATTATTCGCAACAGAAATGTTATTGCAAAAAATATATCATACATTATTGGCAACAAAACAACCGTTGCAAAAAATGTCTTATATTATTGGCAACAAAACAACCGTTGCAAAAGATATCTTACATTATTGGCAAAAAAACAACCGCAAAAATATAGCACATTATTTGCAACAGAAATGTTGTTACAAAAATATCTTAGATTATTGGCAACAAAACAAGCGTTGCAAAAAATAGCATATTATTCGCAACAGGAACGTTGTTGCTAAAAATATCGTACATTATTGGCAACGATCAATCTGTTGAAAAATATAACATATTATTCGCAACAACAATCTCGTTGCAAAAAATATATCTTATTCGCAACAAGGAAATCGTTGCGAAATATAATTATGCTCCAACATTTATCAATTATTTAAGACAACAAAATACTATTTTTAGCCACAAGTTTATCGTTGCGAAAATAACCTTTTTAGGCAACGGAAAAAAGTCGTTGCAAAAACCTTTAGTTACGCTATCATATGCAACGACAATTTGTCGTTACCAAAAATATTATATCGTTGCCAAATACATATTTGGCAACGACATATTCCGTTGCCAAAAATAGCTTTTCTTGTACTGTATATGTGAACGATCCACCAGTTATAATAGTGGTTAGGACATGAGGTCCTATATGTGACCGACCCACCGGTTATAATAGTGGGGGATCCCGAGCTCAATAAAGACAAACCAGAGCTGTCAATGCTATTAAAAGATACTAATTACTTACAGTGGAACACCATGCGAGCAGGAACTAAGCCGATCCACCGGTTAGGAATAGTGGTTAGGGTTTTACCCTATATGTGACCGATCCACCAGTAATAATAGTGGTTAGGGCATGATGCTCTATATGTGACTGGCCCACCGGTTATAATAGTGGGGTGTTCCTGTACTTGCATGGATTGATAAAAAGGCATAATGTGAAATCGACTTCCGATAAAAGGCTAATTAAATAATTAATCTGGATCTTTTGGGCCTCATGTGTGGACTTGCCGATTATAAGTTATGGATTTTATTTTATGTTTCTATGTATCATATGTGTGGGTTTGTAAATGTATGTTGATCATTATCCTGCATGAACTAATGTGTTATATGCCAGCCTTAGTACTCGGCTACCTTACTCAGTACGTAGTGTACTGATCACCCGTTTCATGGGTGATGTTCATTCCCACGAGCAGAAGGCCCGTCTGATCTGCTGCGGGTAGGAGACACCTACTTTGATGCTATCGATGTCTATGGGACATTAGGAGGGGCGAAGTGATAGCTGGGCTGGACCAATTTCTAAAGAGACGTGGCCGTTTTCCTTTTTAATTTATGACTCATGTTATTTTTATTGTGTTAGAGCAGCAGAAACAATCTTATTAATGTTGCTTAGTTATTATTTGAAAAATAATAGTTGGTATTTCGAATTATGTAAGACTTGTGCGTACTCTGATTCTCTTTTTTTATAAAATTAGATTTTTATAGTATTATTAATAGTGTTTTCTTAGCCTTGGCACTTGGTACCGGAATAGTGGGAGTAAACCGGTCTGGTACTAAGTGTGGCGGTAACATCCCCAAAAATTTACGGTTTTAATTTATGAGTATTGCTTTTAAAAAAATGTGTAAATTTTGGGGGTCTTACACTAATGATTTGACAAATTTAATGTTAATGCCTTAGCATCTCATCCTAATCAAGCATAATGTAAAATGTGGCATCATAGGTTATACTACATTAAAGTGTTAAGTTGGAACATTTTTTCCCCCTATTTTGAGCATCAATGAGCATGATAACTATATGAACAATTTTAATCAAAAAGGGGACCCTTTTCCAACACTTGTAACTCCGGGTAGAGGAATCATCCGAATTTATCTTATAGAAATCATCCCCCAAATCCTATGCCTTAGTCTAATTATGTTCCATAAGCTTTTAGAGTCAAAGGCCTCCTTATCCTCCTACCCAAATATATAATTTGGAAATATTGATGGAAAACTTTGTGATGGCTCAAATAAAACAAGATGAGGAGTATAAAAGGCAAACATATGAGTTTAAACATCAAAATAGAACCATGGGTGATGCCATTAAGAATCTAGCTTCTAAGGTTGACTCACTAACCACACATAATAACAAGCTAGCTTATCTTCTAAACCCTCTAGTATATTTTTAATGCAACTTGAAACAAATCCAAACAATTAAGTATATGCCATCACATTAAGGAGTGGGAAGGAGATAGAAGGACCTAAGATGATGGGTGGTGATGAGAGTTTAGGTAATGATATTGAGAACCCTATAATTAATGAGGATAAAACTAATACGCAAAATGAAAAGTTGAGAAATATGTTTCACCTACACCTTATAAGCCTACCCTACCCTTCCCTTAAAGGTTAGCTAAGGATAAACTTAAAAAGTAATTTGGGAAGTTTTTGTAAATATTAAAAAAGTTACATATTAACATTCCCTTTGTTGAACCAATTTCTCATATACCCTCATATGAAAAATTTTTAAAGGAAATTTTGTCTAACAAGAAAAAGTTGGAGGAGTATGATATAGTTTCTCTTATAGAGGAGTGTATTGCTATTATTAAAAATAAGTTACTTCCTAAATTAAAAGATCATGGTTCACATTCTATTCCTTATATTATAAGTAATATTTCTATTAATTATTCCATGTGTGATTTGGGTTCAAGTGTGATTCTAATGCCATTGTCAGTGCATAACAAGTTACAAATGGGAGATTTAAAGCCCACCAATATTGGTAGATCGACCAGTCAAATGTCTGATAGGTATATTAGCAAATGTACCTATCTAGGTTGGTAAGTTTTTTTATATTAGTTGATTTTGTTATCTTAGCAATTGATGAAGACTCTCAAATTCCTATCATTTTTGGTAGGTCTTTCCAAGTTATGGAAGGAGCTATCATTGATGTTAAAAATGGAAGGCTTTATTTAAGTGTTGGGAATGAGAAAGTTGAATTTAATTTATGTAATACTATAAATTTTTCTCTACTTGATGACCCTTGTTACAAAATTGATTTAATTGATAAAGTGGTAAATGAAGACCTTGCTAAACACTTCTTGTATGACCCTCTTGAAGAGTTTTTGATGAGAAGTGGGATGTTTAGCAATGAAAATATCAAAATTGTTGATATTGCTAAAATGTTGGAGGAAAGTTATGTTTTTCCTCAAGGAAAGGAAAATATAGAAATTCTTGAAGTAGAATTGAGCAACCCCATCTTAAAAAATGAGCTAAGATAGAATTGAAACCCCTCCCTTCTTCGTTAAGATATGAATTTCTTGACTCTGACTCTAATCCTTAGAATTCTTAGGTACATAGAGATGCCATTGTTTATACTATAGATAACCTTAAAGGCATAAATCCTTCCATATATAGACATCGTATTCTTTTAGAAGAAGGGTACAAGCCTTTCGTTGAAAATCAAAGGAGATTAAATCCTAACATGAAAGAAGTCGTAAGAAAAGAGTTACTTAAGCTACTTGACATGGGAGTCATCTACCCTATCTTAGATAGTGAGTGGGTGAGTCTCTTGCAAGTGGTACCTAAAAAGTTTGGAATGCCGGTCATTAAGAATGAACGAAATGAATTGATTCCAATAAGAATTGTCACGAGTTAGCGAATGTGTGTAGATTATAGAAAATTAAATAAGGTCACCTGAAAGGATCATTTTCTCCTATCATTTATTGATAAAATGCTAGAAAGGTTGGCTTGACATTCTTATTTATATTACTTGGATGGGTATTTGAGATTTTTCCAAATCCCCATTCATCTTGCTGACTAAGAGAAGATTACATTTGCATGCTTATATGACACATTGGCTTATCGAATGATGCCATTTAGCTTATGTAGTGCCCCTATAACCTTTTAACAATGCATGATGTCCATCTTTTCTGATTTTATTGAAGAAATAATGGAATTTTTTATAGATGATTTTTTTATAGTACTACCTTTGACCATTGTTTGAATAATCTTTCTAGGGTATTAGAAAGGTGCAAGGAGGTGAATCTTATTCTCAATTGGGAGAAGTACCATTTTATGGTACTAGAAGGAATTTTTCTTGGTCCCATAGTCTCTAGTTGAGGCATTATGGTAGATAAAGTGAAGATGGAAATTACTGAAATGATGCCATCCCCAACTTTTGTTAAAGGTGTTTGAAGTTTCTTGGGTCACGCCCATTTCTATCGGTGATGTTTAAAGACTTTTTGAAAATTTCTAATCCTTTAATTCAATTTATTATTAAAGATGTACCTTTTAAATCTAACCAATCTTGTTTGGATGCTTTTAATAGGTTAAAAGAGGCATTGACAACCGACTTAGTAGCAGCTTCTTGATGGAATATTCTATTTGAGGTGATGAGTTATTTAAATGATTATACAGTGGGAGAAATCGTTAGATAGAGAAAAGATGGAAAAGTTTATGCAATTTACCATGCAAGTTGAACTCTTGATGATGCTCAAGTAAATTATGTTACAATTGGGAAATAGCTTTTGGTAGTCGTGTTTGCACTAAGTAAATTTTTGTTGTACTTAGTTTGCTAAAGATTATAGTTTTCCCTAGTCATGCAACCCTTAAGTATTTGTTGACCAAGAAAGACATAAAACCACACTTGATTATATGGATCCTTTTATTCTAAGAGTTTAACCTTGAAGTTTAGGATACGAAGGGTATGGAAAATGTAGTGGCTGATCATATCTCTTGGTTAAAGGATAGACATGGATAGAAGTGAAGGGGATGACATTCCCTTAGAGGATTCATTTTTGGATGACAACCTTTTGGCAATCGCAAGCTTGTCCACCCTATGGTTTGTGGATTTTATAAACTATACAATATGTGTAGTAATTTCAATAGGCTTATTTTATCAACAAAAAAGAAGTTCCTCTTAGATGTCAAGCACTATTATTGGAATGAGCCTTATCTCTATAAGAAATGTTACGATAAAGTTTACAAAAGATGTTTTCCTGAATAGGAAGTTTAAAGTGACATATCTCATTATCATTCTTTACCTTATGGGATTTACACTATCACTTCTAAGATAGCTTCAAAAATTCTCCAAGCTAGTTTTTATGGCCAAACCTCTACAAGGATGTTAGATAATATGTTATATTATGCAATTGATGTCAGAGGATGAGTAATATATCAAGAATAAATGAAATGCGTTTGAATGGTTGAATTATTTGATGTTTGAAGAATTAACTTCTAGGGATCCTTTCTATCCTCATACAACAACAAATATAGTCTAGTTGTAGTAGATTATGTCTCTGAATGGGTAGAGGCAGTGGGATCTCCCACCAATGATGTAAAGGTTGTAGTTTAAATTTTCCAAAAGGTTATATTTTTGAGGTTTGGTATTCTTAGAGCAGTTATTAGTGATGGTAGTTCTCATTTCACCAATCAACTTTTTGGCACAGTTTTGAAGAAGTATGGTGTTACTCATAAGATGGCCACACTATACTAGCCCCAAACGATTGGACAAGTAGAAATCAATAATGGTGAGAAAAAGGGGATACTTGAGAAAACAGTGGCTCGCATGTGAAAAGATTGATCTATGAATTTGAATGATGCTTTATGGGCCTATCGAACTGCTTATAAGACACCATTTGGAATGGCATCTTTTTGGTTTGTCTATGGAAAACCTAATCATTTACCCGTTGAAGTTGAACATAAGGTGTTTTGGTGATAAAGGCCATCAATTATGACTTGAAGGCTGTTGGAGAAAGGAGGAAGCTCCAACTTAACAAGGTCGATGAGTTGAGATTGGATGCCTATGAGAGTGCATGGATATATAAGGAGAGAATTAAAAGATTTCATTACAAACATATTACTTGAAGGGAGTTTCAAGATGGAGATTTGGTGCTCCTCTTCAACTCTCATTTTTATCTTTTTTTAGGTAAGCTTTATTCTGGGTGGTTAGGTAGCTTAATATTTATAGTGAGGCTATGAGAATCTTCAAGTCCCATTGGTATAGGTTAAAGCATTATGTAGCGGGTTCCTTAGTCAAGAAGATGGGTATTCTTACCCTTCCCAATCCAATATAATCTTAAGCGTAAAAGGAGTTGAGCTCATTACCATTAAATTAGCATTTTTCCCTCTTTTCTCTCTTTCCTTTTATTAATTCTTTATTTCAAGTGTTTGATTTTGCATTGTTATGTTTTTATTTTTAGATATGTGGCACCATGATTATGCATCGATGTATTGGAGAATTTGAAAAGCAAAGAGATAGAAAGGTGTTTCAGACTGAAAGTTATCAGAATTAGAAGATTGGAGCTCTTTTGGTGTAACATGACATGATAGTGTTATACTACACATTTGTGTCAAAATAATAATAAAAATTGTCTCTCTAGGTTCGACACGACCTATCTGTGTTTCCTTACATGACCATGTTACCTTTTGGGTTTCGAAAAATAGTTTCTTGAGCATGGGCATGCTCATTACCAAATCTCCTTGCCCATTCTAGCCCCATCCCTCTTATCTTTCCCCTCCATAATGCTAACACCTTCACAACATACCCATCCCCCACCAAACCCTTTCACTCCACATGCCTAATCCTATTTCTCTACTTTCACCTCCTCTTCCATTACCCACATTGATTGGAACCTTCAGTTTGAGATCTTAGAGAAGGGGCAACAACAACTCCATGCACCCATATGCACTTTATGCATTAATTATGATGTTCATTTTGATGGAATTCAATCATTATTAGATGGGTTTTACAACGCCGCTGTTGAGATGTACATAATGCTCCAAGATATGTATTATTGACATTTGCCTAGAGATACCCCCACCTCCACCACCATTATAGTGAGCGATACATCTTCTTTATGAGTGGTATGTCTTCTTCATTCCCTTCTTTTACTCTTTTCAAACATTGGGTAAAATGTTCCAACCAAGCATGGGGGATATGTCACATCTTTTGTGTTCTTTTTATGTTGAGTGTTATTTTATGTTTATTTTCTATCTTTGTGTGTTTTTTTATTTCCTTATTTGAGTAATCTTCAATTTATTTCTATTTTCACTTTTTTCTATTTTCTATTTCTATTATTTAAAAAAAACCATATTTATAGTTGAGTTTACTTGCTTTAAACTTGAACCAAAAATCTTTGTTCTACGTTTAGTTGGTCAAGGTGTTATCTGTGAGAGTTTTTATTTTCTTTCACTTTAACTCTAAACAATAGGGATATATGAATGGCTTTCATCCTAGTATACCTAATTAGTACCTAATATCCTCAAGTGAATGAGATTACTCTTTGGTTACTAGAGAAAAAAAACTAAAGCCTATCACATCAAGTACCTAACACAACACCCTCAGAAGTATGGCTATCAGATTAGTAGGTGTTACATATGATATGATTATTTAAAATAAAATTTGAAAGAAAAATGAGAACTCCTTTGAGACCTTAAGTGGAAAAAGGATGAGACAAGTGTGATTTGATATGTTTCTTTCACATGGAGCAGTCCTAGGAAATCAACTAAGAGAAAAATTCTATCGATCCTATTTTCAAACTTTGATGAGCCGGTTCACTCACATTCATATACAAAACACTTATAGATACATAATCTCAATGTAAAATGTGAAATGCAATTTCTGTTTGACTTTGGATTGAGTAAATCACTTATGTATGCAATTTTAGGTAAAGTTGGATGCTTTTGTATTCTCTCATTATCTTTCCTATCATTTTCTCTATCTTAACCATCCATCTTGAATTGTGTTCCCTATTCATTTTGCTTGAGGACAAGTAATGTTTCAAGGATGGGGGAGTTAATAAATTATTAAAATAACTAATTCTACCTCTCTATATATGCCTATTTCCATGGATTCTCTATGCATATTGTTGGATTTTGTATTTGGTTTGTGGATACTCTCTCCTTTGGTATTT
The DNA here is from genome assembly GCA_039764185.1 of Tamarix austromongolica. Classification (NCBI taxonomy): domain Eukaryota; kingdom Viridiplantae; phylum Streptophyta; class Magnoliopsida; order Caryophyllales; family Tamaricaceae; genus Tamarix; species Tamarix austromongolica. Next base: position 125,067,733 of record CM077809.1, read on the forward strand.
TGTTTTGTAGGTGCATTCAATGGATGTAAATAATGCTAATATGAGGTAATATGAATGCTTTGATTGAAAAGTGAAGAATTTTGCATTTAATTCAATCTTAATTTGGAAAAGTGCAAACAAAAGCTAAAGATCTTCTTCTCAGCTTTCCAATACATCTAAGATCACCTCATATCAACTCTAGACGAAGAAGTTATAAGTTAACACAGCCTACCATGTTGATTAACATAGTCGTGCGGGTTTTTAGTGTGACTACTCAGTCTTTAACCCCAACACGGTTTGACCATGTTGACCAAGAACGATCATGTTTGGTGTTAGATTTTATTTTTCTAACGTGATTTATAAGGATCAGATGGTCACATTCAGTGGAGGATTTTGTTAGAGCTAATTCTAGATGACTAAAATGAGATTTTAGAGGCTATCTTTCTTGCTCTTTACTCTATATTTTTTTTCCTTTTTTTATTCATCTCTCTTTGATGCAAAAACCCATTAGATTGAATTATGAAGCTTTGTAATCATTTGGATCCTATAATCAACTCTTTATATCTTCAACACCTTAGTTCTATCTTTTAATCTATTACCCTTTTTATTTCATCAATGTTTAATTTATCTATCATGTCTATTTTTTTTAAAGTAAAAGATGAAATATTATATCAAGGATCAAATGTTACAAATGAAATTGTAGAAGTTATCTACCCTTCCAAGCAAACTACTAAACTTTTCCCTCCTACTAGATTGGAGACAAGAAGATGACATAGTCAAAGCAATCCTATGAGCTACCCCTTTCAAATCCCAAGCTCTATTAAAAAAGATACAATCATTTCTAGCTTTCCAAATCTCATAGACAGCAACAGCATAAAAACTAGAATAAAAAAGAGTGGTGAAAGTCTTCCTGCTTTTACTTCTTGAAAAGGAGGCAAAAACCCCTGCAATGGAGCTGTGCCTTACTCTGAAACCACTGCCTTGACCAATAGCAACCCATATTTTCTTCAGCTCAACACATTAACATAAAAGATGTAGAAGAGTTTTATCTTGAGAGAAAAAACAACACTGCTGATTGATGGTAGGCAGAATGATGCTAATATTATCTTTAGTGGGAAGCTTGGAATGTGCAGCTAACCATAGTATAAGTTTATGCTTAAGAGTTGCAAAACTTGACCACACAGTTCTCCACCAGGCCACATGAGGAGCAGTACATCTGATAGCCTCATAAACTTTAGCTATGGAGTAGGTTTTATCACTCTGCCAATGCTGGAAAACAGGTAAGAGGACATACCTTAAGGAAAATAATTTATGTAGTAACCCTGAAGCAGTGCAGGGTAGGCTGCAGGAGGACACATCTTGCATTTTGATATAGTAAGAATGCACCCATTTTATCCACAGGGCATCTTTTTCCTGAGATAAGTGCCACAACATCTTCTCCATAGCTGCTATATTCCAGGAAAATAGATCCAAAAAGCCCAAACCTCCTTCCTTCTTTGGTAAACATACCACTCTCCAAGCCACTAAAGCCCTCTTAGAAGGAGAAACTTTGCCAGACCAAAGGAAAGCCCTGCACAAGGCCACCACCTTATGAATAATTTTGGTTGGGAGAATGAAGATTTGACTCTAGTAATTAGTTATGCCTGTGATCACAGATTTTAACAGTTGAACCCTTCTAGCATAAGAAAGAAGCTTATTTGCCCAATGTTGCATCCTACCAGATATTTTTTGAACCAATTCCAACATATCTACAACTTTGAGTCTGGAGGCATCAAGAGGGACACCCAAATATTTGAAAGGAAACAAACCTTCTTGAAAAAGAAGAATATATTTGATAGCTTGCTTTAATCTTTGATCAGTACCTCCCAGAAACACCATACTTTTTCCAGGGCTTAAATGAAGACCTGAGCATGCAGAGAAATTGTCCAAAACCTCCTTAATGGCCTTCATAGAAGACACATCAACTTTGCAAAAAACTAAGAGGTCATTTGCAAATTTTATATTGATAAGATTCAACTTCCTGCACTTGGGATGCCTCTAAAAATCAGTCTTGCTCCATAAGGATTGGAAAGACCTACTAAGATACTCCATGACAATAACAAACAAGAAATAAGATAAAGGATCACCCTATCGAAGTCCTTTTCTCCCTTTGAAAGAAGGCTACAAAATATTATTAATAGACAAGGAATAAGATGCTGAAGACACACAAGCTATGATTACTTTGACAAAATGCATAGGGAAGTGCAGGCCTAACATAACCTTTTCTAATAAATTCCAATCCACAGAATCATAGGCTTTCCTCATGTCAACTTTAATCATGCATCTAGGAGAAATATTTTCCTATTATACATATGCAATAATTCATGGGCCAAGAGAACATTATCACCAATTCTTCTTCCCTTCACAAAACCTAACTGAGATGTGTGAATAATGGAAGGCAGGACACATTGCAACCTCCCAGCTAACACTTTAGCCAAAACCTTATAAACCACATTGCAACAAGCAATGGGTCGAAAATCAGCCATGAGTATCTATCATGTCTATTGATATAGCTATGAGTGAGTATATTCCTTTTCCAAATTTGGATCTAGTCTAATTCATTGATTAATAATAAATTAGTTTTATTTCCATTTTGATTACATGAATTTATAATTTCAATTGTTAAGTTATTCAATTATGGTTGAATTTCTTGATCATTGATTTAACTAAATATAGGTTTTAATCTAGGAAAAAGATGTGAAGATTAATAACTAAAAATCTGATAATTAAATGAGAGAATCGAACCACGAAAGTAAGCTAGAGTCTCTTAGTGATTTAGCTCATTTAGCATAGATCGTAATGGATTTAATTCAATTTAATACCATGAAAATATGTTATTAATTTGGATTAGGTATGGCTTTTAGAACATGAAAGAGGCTTTTAGTTTATTTAATCTATTTCACCCTCTCAAATTCAAGTAATTGTTTGTCAATAAAATTGATTATTCATTAATTATCAGTTTATGATGATAATTCAATCGTTGGCTTTTAACTAGATGTTTGCTACCTTAAGCATTACTATTTGGTTTTATTTTGTTAGTCATTTTCTGCTTCCCAAATTTTATTTGTCTAGATGGTCATAAATGGTGAAGATTCAATAATTAACAATGAAGTCCTTATGGGATACAACCTTGACATGCTATAATGAGTTTGTATGCTTGTGGATTTGGCCCATCATATACCACATACATATACTTTGTCTCACCATGATATATCCAATGAGTATAACTTCTATCTAGTCCATACACAAACAAATGATCTCTCAATTTACCAATTATTCCTATAGATTCTTTGTCATGTTCCACTATAAACTTTATGAAAAACTCCACCCATTATTCATATTTCCTAGATAAACAATTTGCAAACACCCATTCCCTTTTCATGTTTTTCCAAGCTATATATCTCCCACATAAATATTACTATAATGATGAAAAAAAATTGATGGCGGCATATCCCAACAATTCAAGCTAGATTTGGGTTATAATTTATATCAATAATAAGATTAAAATGAATGATAAAAGAGTTGCTTTAGATTTACGGTATAGTGACCATAGTTGAATATTGAGGTTTTAGGGTCTGGGGTTTATGGTTCGAAGATTAGGGTTTAAGGTTTAGGGATATAGTAACATCATGCTATAACTACCTAGGCTTGGAGTTTGGAATATTAATATTAAATAATGAATATATATTGCGAATAACATGGATTGAATGGATCCAAACCAAAATTAGAATTAACAAGATGATGAACAATTGAAGATTCATTCACAAAACCTAATAATTAAGGGGAAAACAGAGATGTTTATTTGTACTCTTATGTAATTATAGGATGATTAAACTAATCAATCAATCAATTAGATAGATATATAATTCTCTAATAATGGAGAATTCTATGAAGAAGAAGAAGAATTTGGGTCACACAAATTTAGAGCTAGGTTTTCTCATATTGCTTTTATACTAGAAAAAATCCCATGGGAAAAATGTCATGTTTCAAATATAAGATAAAATCACATTATGTGTTTCATGAACATGCCCTTCGTATTTATTTCCTTAATCTCTAATTTTGGCTAAAACTCACAACAATATATTTTATAAATAAACATGGCCCTTGTTGATAAAACACAAGGTCCTCATGTTTAAGCCAAGATTCACAAATCTATACTTAACTTCTCAAATACCTACATGAACCAACATAATGTTATGTTGTGTGGTAAATACCCAATTAAAGCTCATAATATACAATCCTACATCATAAACACCTATCTTATAAGTAATCCTCTTTACCAAATTAGAGATTCAGTTAGGAAAAAAGTAAAGTGCAAGATAATAAAGCAAAGATAACTAAAGAAAATAGATAATTATAGGCTTAGAGAGAAGAAGGAATGTAAAACAACAAACAATATCTTAACATATATAATATAAATATATATAAGCTTCATATAATGATTCAAAGATACATGCAACTGCTATAAACTTAGGGGAACTAAAACATGGCTCAAAACTAATAAGAAATCCCAAGGAAAAACATCAATATGTAAAACAAAAGGTTTCTAACTCCTAGAATCTCTTTAGTTACTCCCAACCATCCTAAAGACACTAAATATCAATTATCACTCCTCGAGTCCATTATCTCAAAGAATCATCTACTTTGTTACTTGATTATGAGAGGTTCCATCCATCCTAATAGGGTATAAACTCATTAGTAACTCATGATAAATCCTCTATTCATCTCCTATCATGATAATCTCCCTAGCTTTCTAGTAGTAATGTCTTGTAAAATACTCACCCTCAACAAACTTTGGATATGGAACTTTCATGAGGAACAAATTAATATACCTAGTCATAGCCCCTATACATGGTTCCATTTAAGGCAAGATCAAAAATAAATGGTATCACCTAAACACATATGGTTCTGTATATAAACCACTTTCATCATGATCCTTAGCCGATTATGTAACAATACTACATGTCTCCTAATGTACTTATAAATTGACATTCACAAGTGTAGTGGAGGGTAAACATATGATCATAATGTCATCTCACTACCTAAAAAATGGGGAACCACTAGTAGGTCTTATAATCTAAATTATTCATATTACTTAAAATTAACCTAGTTTAACCACCTGAGTAACAAAACAAACACCAATAACAACTAGGCAACACTTATTACTTTGAACCATGAGCATATAAAAAATAGATAACACTTAATTATTTTTGTGTTAAAACCACCAATAGAGCCTAAAAATAAAAATCAAACAAATAAAAAATTAAATAAATAGAAAAAAAGTAAAATGTGCACTTTAGGCAGTAAGGAAGCAATAATTCTTAAGCTCTAAACCATAAACCTATATATAAGTTTCACAAGTATTTGCACTGAAACAAAAAAAGATCTATTGGGTTGTCAAATGAAATATACATTTTCTAATATTATATTGTTACCATAGTTATTTTATATATCAACATGCTCTAAAAATACCTTTGTATTATTATGTTTTTAGGAAGTAGAAGGGATAGCAAAATTGGGTCATGAAAAGAAGAAGGTGAAATCAAATAAGGTTATTACTATTCATTATATGGAAATTGACTCCTCTAATGAATGTATCCTTGAGTCCGTTTGATCTCTCAATAAACACATTTCTATATCCATTGACACTTATAATGAACTTATTCTTGAGTCTGTCAACTCTCATCATGAACAAGCTTTTGTTGTCCATTGACTCTTGTTATGTACATGTCTTTAAGTCTATCGGATCCCATCATAATTATGCTTTTTATGTCCATCAACTCTTGTTATGTACATGTCCTTGAATAATGAGTTTCGTTCTTTTTTCACACTTGATGATCCCTTAGTATAAAGTATAATTGATTACTTAAAACCCTATAAATATTTTTAGGAAGAAGCTCAACCTAAGGATATCCCCATAATTTTGGTGGCTAAAAAGGTTCCAAAGCATATATCTCAAAAACATACTACTACACCTAAGCTATCAAAACCAAAGAAAAAGAAAATCTTCCAAAGCCATTTCGGGAACATACTCATAGAAAGGGAAAAAGATTTTTGGATCCTTCCTTGAACTAATATAAATTTCCCACCTTATCATATACTAAAGATGTAATAACCCATCCTAAAATTATTTAAAACATATTTAAAATTATGTTAATATAAAATAAATTAGTCTTGATTTGGAAAAGGTATTGAAATTCTAATAAAAATGTGAATTTTAGGCATACTATTCAATTGCTTACCTTAACTAATCAACCAATACTCTCAGAGATTGATACTTTTATTTTTAGATAAAATAGTCGACTGGTTTACCTAAACCAATTGATTGCCTATTTTACGATTTCATATTCTTTTCTAATTTGGGCTTTTAATCTCCTTCTAATATTTATGAAAACTTCTAATTAAAACCTTTACACCTGCTATAAGCATATTTTAGTACTTTAGTATTATTTTTATATTATCTAGATCATTCTATAATTTTTATTTGGCTAAAAAATTTCTAAAAATACTTTTGAGATATTCATCACCTTCTCTCACTCTTCCTCACCTTCCTTTCTCTTTTGGTAGCCATGGTTATATATAGATCCTTCTACATCTCGTATAGCTTACCTACTCCCTATCACTTATCTAATTTCTCCATCACCCTCATTATCATCATACACCATCTTACAGTTTGGTTTCCCACACTCAACCAAAGTTAAGTCTCCATCTCTCTCTTCTTCCCATATTTTGTGGACCAATTCTCCCATACACTCCATTTCTATTTCATTTTAACCAATTGATTATTTACTTGCTCATTCTCTCCCTTTTCTTTGTAAAAAATTCCTAAGCGTTATGCATTTCCTCACTTTTATTCTTTTCCATTTCTCTTGGAAAACATAGGCTTGCCACTTATTTTACCTTCTTTGGTTGAATCAATTTTCTCTTCACTCTTTCCCTAATCTTACCCTTAGATTTATCTTGTTTTCTCTTTTAAATTAGGAAGGATTAATGTGTAAAGAATGGTTGAAGATTTTAGTTTTTCCCTCTCTAAAAATATGTTCTTGAGAAAGATTGAGTTATGCTATTATTTTTCTTCTTCTCATTTCGTTTTAATTAATTTTTAAAAAAGAGTTTTGATTATTTTGGCTCGTAATTCTCTTAATAAATCAAGGTGTCGGTAAGAACCATCAACTTAGGAGTAACTTAGTGTTAGAAACTTGCTTTTATGTAAGACATCCTTATCTCTAATATGATTAAGGAATTGTATTGTGGTTTTAATATTCTTAGTATGTTCTGTGATGAATATGTGTCATTTTTAGTTCTTGAATTTAAGCATGTGTTAACATTAGTATTTCTAAAGTTGTGGAGCATGTTTTGAACATTAGTATTTCATTGTTGAGCATTGCTTTCTACCATGTATCTATGTAATTTCACATGTGGATTATGTCTTTTTATACAATATAGAAGTATAATAGGATTAATTTGGAAAAGATTCGTGATGTTAATTATGTGTGTTTTGTGCTTCTACACATTGTTTTACCCAAACTAGTTAACTTATTTGCTCCTCTGTCATCTCCCAAACCTCATTCAATTAATTTTCATGCCATTAATGTCATAACCTAGTGATTTGTGCCTTATTTCACCACTACTCCATGCCTTATCTCTCTTTATTCACACATAACCTACTACTATAAATACTCTTCTCCATCTCTCCTTCATTTAATTACCTCATCAAACACACCCTAGACTTCTTCTATTTTTTCCCTCAACTTCTTTGCACTTTTTGTTATCCTTTATTATAGTGTAGACAAGCTTCATGGCTTATACATGTCCATACAACCATACCCTTATCTACGTCACAACTCTACACAATGTTACCTTAGTGGTATATGGGATTTACATGTTATTTTCCTAAGTAAAAAAGTCATTTATTGCTCATTATTTTTATAAGATTTAATCTTTTCTCAATTTTTCTCTTTTGGATAGATTTTGTAGGAAAAGATAAAAATGAAGAAATTCAAAGGAGAAATTGATGGAAAGAGAAAATGAAGCAAATAACACATCAAGAAATATGAAATCAATAGAAGAAAAGACTAGAAAGGAAGAATATATATCAAAGGGAAGCTTATGTTGAAATTTCATAAAGAAATAATGAAGGAACAAGAAACACGGTACCCTCCGTGTTTGATAAACACGACCCGTGTTTTTCTGTCAGCACACAAAATCTCAGTTTTTATAATTAAGAATTTGGTAGAGAATTCAAGGAAAAACATGGAGGTCCCGTGTTTCCCAACATGGACCGTGTTTTTCTTAAATTCTGTAACCACTTGCGCGAACTTTTCCCTGATATATTTCTGAAGTTCTGAACATTCGAGAGGCAGTTCTAGGGAGTTGGAGAGTTGGATTCTCTCTTTTTTTCTATATTCTCTAGAAATCACATGTAATTCACAATTCCAATGCTCTTTCTCTCCATTGTATTCAATTGAACTATCAACACTTTACAATTCAAGACGATAAGTTCTTCTCCATTCCTTTCTTAAATGCAAGTTTTGATTTTTCATTGAATGCAAATAAATTCTATTTATTGCATTATTATTTCTCTTACTTTTAGTGTTTCATTGTTAATTTGTTAATAATCATTGATGTTAATTACAGATTATTGCATTTAATTGTGTGTTATTGTAATTATGAAGATAGTATAGGGTATGAGGATTTGATAACGGAATTAGGGTTTTGGATATGACAACGTAATTTGAATTTATGATTCTAAAAGAAATTTAATTGAATTAATAGATGGAATTGAATGATCTTGCATCATAGGCTAATAAAATAAACTAATTAGATTGATCACCTATTTAGTTTAGATCTTAATCAACGATAGGATAACAGAATTAATACGTAATTATTAATTAACATTTCCAAAGTAGCAAAAGATTAATTATTAATCTTGTCTATTAATTCCTATAATTACATGATTTGAGCTTATATGATTATGGTCGTAGTTGACTGCTTTCCATTCGTAATGCTACCATTAATTGAATCTAGCATTCTTAACCTAGGTTATTAATTGGTTAGGGATAAATTAAGAGCTTATTCAATTTATTAGAATTAAGAGAAACCGAAGAGATGAATTATTATGAGTTTCTAAAGATCAACGTTAAATAACTTAGAATCATTCTTTTCTCTATGATTATTTGATATCCTAATACCATAATCAATATCTTCCTATCGTTATTCATTAATTAGTGAGTAAAGTGTTTTATTATTTATCCATAGTATAGAACTTAGTGATAGAAATAAATGTTATTGCATAACCGAGGTTTTAACATTGGTTACAAAAATATTAATTATACACCATTCCTTGTGGGTTTGTGTAATCCCCCAAAATTTTAGGAAACCTATAATTTAATAAATAGCTTTTATTTGAAATAAATTATCTTTTAAAATTATTTATTTTAATTATTTTATGGATTTTTGAGTATATAAATTTGGATTGGAATATTTGATAAATTAAAATAAATATTTTGTTATTTATCATATTATTTTTATTTAAATAATTTTTTAAACTAATATTTTAATAAAATTATCCTTTTTGAACCAATATATATTAAATTATATTGAATTAAATTATTAAATTAAATAATTTATCAAAATATTACATTTTATTATTTTATAAATTAAATTAAATTATTTTCCCTATTTTCCCTTTTTCGTTTTTCCCTTTTTCCTTTTCTTTCTCCCTTTTTCTCCTTTTTCTTCTCTCTTTCCTTTTCCCTTTCTTTTTTCTTCCTTCGGGCCACCTACTAGGCCTGCCTCCCTTCTCCCCCACGCAATTGGGCCTCCAGCCCACTCCCTCCCCTCCTCTCCTTTCCTTCGGAACAGCAGCCTAGCTCCACCTCCTCTTTTCTTTCTTTCCTTTTCTCCTCAGCACCTGGGCTGGCCTAACTTCTTTTTTTCCCCTGTGTCGGCCTGCTTCCTCCCTCTCCCTTTCTTTCTTCTTCTTCTCCACCTGCCTCGACCGATGCCCTCGACCTATCCTCGTCGCCATGTCTGCCGCCCCGAACGCCACGCGTAGCCACCACAGCCTTTAGCCACTGCCACCACCTCTCTCTCTTTCTCTCCTATATTTTTTCACCATTTTGGAACCTGACAGCCATGCACCCTATCTCGTATGGATCCCCTTTCCTCCTCTTCGTCACCCTCTCTCTGCCACCCTAAACCCTGCCACCCAATCAGCCATCTATCCCTCTACCCTCCCTCTTCTTTTCTTCTCCCCTTCAGCCTTTTTCTACCCTATATTTTCGAGCCCTTATCCCCAGATCTCCTCTTCTCTCTCATTTTCTTCCTCTCCATCTTTCCCCCTATTTTTTGCACCATCACCCCTCCGCTGCTTTCTCCACCACACCTACTACCTTCAGTGCCTCCTACCACCTTCTACTATGGCCCTCCACCACCACAATACACCCTCTCAAGCCATCCCGTAACCCTTCTTCCTCCCCACCTTTTTTTCTCTCCATTTTCCCCCTCCTCAGCATCCCACTTGCAACCCCACTGTTCGCCGCTGCCCGGTCGCCCCTGCCCCCACCCAACCCACCATTCAACTCCCTGCAACCTCCTCTACCACCCCACACCTTCTTTTCCCGAAACCAGCCCTTGCACCCCTCTATTTCCCCCTCTCTTTTCCTTCCTTCTCAGCCACGCCTAGCCCGACAGCCATCTTCGCTGCCTCGTCGCCGCCGCCTCCGCTGCTCTTGGCCACCACCAACCCATCACCAGCCTCCACCTACACCCCCTCTTCACTCCTACACCCTTCTCTTGCCTCTAATCCTCCCCCACCTGCCCTCTTTTCTAGTCTAAAGACCCCAACCCAAAAATAGCCATTTTCCTTTCCTTTCACCCCCTCTTTGAGCCTTCCTCCTTTTTATTTTGCATGCAGCTCATGCTGCATAAGTAGCATGAGCTGCTGAATGCTTTAGTATTTTAGTAAAATTTTTTTAAGGTATAATAGCATTTTAAGTTAAGTGTTTTATTAATTAAATTTTATAAAGTTTTATGCTTGGATTCTTATTTCTAACATGATAAGTTTTGATACTATTTTTAGGTGCTAATTTTGCTATTTAAAGATTGAATCTTTAACCGGGATACCGGTAAGGTTCAATTTTTATAGGATTTAAGGTAAACGTTAAACCCCACTTAAACACATGAATAAACATATGTTATCACATTAGGATTTTTCATATGCTATTATGCTTGATATTTGTGGTTCAATATAATATATATATTTTCTTGTATAGATTGATACAAAGAAAAGTATGCTAGTATATGCCATATGTGGAAATGTTGTTTAAGGGAAGAGTTTGATTATTAATGAAAGTGTTAAGTACTTATCCATGTTATTTTATGTTATTGTGACCATTTATGCATGAATATTATTATTGTGAGCCATAGGGGCATTTTAGTAATATTCCTTGTGCTAGATTATGGCCTAATATGTGTGGGTGCTAATATGTATTATATTAAAATATAATAGTTGGTGGAGTTGGATATTGTTAATGGAGTATTAATATTATTATTCTATATGGTAATGATAATTTAATAAAAGTGGTGTGATAAAGGGGATAAAGTGGTAATTTTAGAGGCAAAAGGGCAATATAGTAATTTTATGATTAAATGGAAAAATGGTAACTTTATAAGTAAAGGAGTATTATGATAATTTTGGGAGTAAAGGGTCATATGGTAATTTTGGAAAAGAAGGGAAAAATGGTAATTTTGTGAGAAAAGATAAAACTGGTAAGTTTGGAGGTCAAAGGATAATTTGGTAATTAAATTATGATTAAAAAAGGGCAATTAGATAATTATAATAGAGAAGGGTAGTTTAGTAAATTAACCAACAAAAGGGTATTATGGTAATTTTAATAATAGAAAAGGGCAATATAGTAATTATAATAATAGAGAGGTGTAAATTGGTAATTATAATTATGGAGAAGGGTAAATTAATAATTATAAATATAGAGAAGGGTAAATTAGTAATTATGAATATGGAGAAGGGTAAATTAGTAATTATAAATATGGAGAACGGTAAATTGGTATTTATAATAATAGATAAGGGTAAAATGGTAATTATAATAATTGAGAAGGGTAATTTGGTAATTATGATAATGGATAAGGGTAATTTGGTAATTTAACCAACTATAGGCTAAATTGGTAATTATTTAACCAACTAAAGGGGCAAGTTGGTAATCATGATAATGAAGAAGGATAATTTGGTAATTTATCCAGCTTAAGGACAATTTAGTAATTATAACAAAGGAGAAGGATAATTCGGTAATCTAACCAACCAAAATAGGAAATATATGTAACAATTATAAAGGGTGAATGGTGATCTAAAAAGCGTAGGAAATAACTTAGTAACCTAAATCGAGTAAGGGGTAATTTGGTAATTATGTAACAAGGAGGGTAATAAGGTAATTTGTCAAGTAAGGAAGGGATGGTTTAGCAATTATATAAGTAAGGGGTAAATGAGTAATTTATACCTGACATATCATTGTGATTATTGAATTTCATAATATGACTCAAATAACGTTGATTAGCAAGGTAAGAGTATTTGATAATTAATAAGTATCATAAGAATGAATCCTAATTTGAAATTAGATGAGATTATGATGGCTTTAATGATTTCTCTGTGCTATCTTGGATAACCGCCTGAATAAGAAATGACTAATGACATCAGAACAATTGAAAGTGAATAAGTATCTGATTATTGTGCTTTTCATGATCACTTTAATCAAGTAATTAATACTTGAAGTGAAAGACCTCGAGATTGGGAATGGTGGCTCTTTAGGGGTCGTTACCCTAAAGACGTGGTTTAGCCCACGGTTATTCTGGTATTTGCTAGTGTGCCTTTGTGCCCCAGCCAGGCCCTATATCTTACTCTACCTAGCTCTATGTACCTAGTTAGGGCGTATGCATACTTATGGAATAGGTGTCCTGTTCGGTAGGGTACTGAGTAGCTTTATGCACTAGTACGACCAAGGTATCTTTGCGTCCTTGGGTTCATTCTTGAAGGGTACTGAGTAGCTTGTATGCACTTGTACGACCGGTGTACCTTTGTGTCCTGGGTTCTTGATCTCCCATCCGAGGCAAATAAATGGAAATGTTGGGTTGATTAAAGAAAGAAAAAATACTAATAATGAAAGTGAAAGATTAATGAGCTGGGCCCAATTGACTTATGATATTGAGTACCGATCCACCGGTTATAATAGTGGCCTAGGAGTGTGATGCCCTGGCAAGCGATTATGAGTACTGATCCAGCGGATATAATAGTGGCCCAGGAGCGTGTTGCCTCAGCAAGCGATTATGAGTACCGATCCACCATATATAATAGTGACCTAGGAGCGTCTTTCCCTGGATGATGTTGATATATATTCCGATCCATTGTCAATAATAGTGGGGGTCCCGAGCTCAATAAAACTAGTCATGTATGTGGATAAAGTTATGGAAAAATACTAATCACTTATAGTGGAACACCATGTGATTTATGGCCAGACCGGCCCACCAGCGAATAATAGTGGCCAGGAGCATTTTACCCTGCATGACCGGTCCACCAGCGAATAATAGTGGGGTTCTCGCACTCACATGGATATAAAATCTAAGAGATGATTGATTAATGATGAACTAATGGCTTAAGGCCAAAAGTATCGATCGTACATTGCGACCTATTGATATCTGATGTGAATGTTAATTATGTGAATGTTATATGTACACATCTTGTTATATATGTATATAGTTTTGCATCATGTGTTACATTGCGGGCCTGCTTCTAAGTGTGTTTTAAAGGGTTACTCAATACCGTAGTACTGAAGGGTTCCATTCGTGGGGCCCCTGCCTATTTAATGGGTAGTGTCCCTTGCAGGTCTTTTCAGGTACTATTCAATTGGGCAACAAGAAAGAGCATAAGGATTATCCGGACTTTTAGGGTTCTCCCTTTTGCCTTTACTTTCTAGTTTAAATGTATTCCTTATTCTTGTAACCACCATTGGTGGAATCTATTCTTATAAAATGTTTACTTGAGCTACTCTGATTTAAAAATGGTTTGAATTTCTAACAATTGATATTTTGTTCTTTAGCCTCAGCACTTAGTACTAGAACAGTATAAGTGTGGCGGTAATATCCCCGAAATTTACCATTTTATATTTTGCTTCTACTATTTATTTTAATAAAATGAAAATTTTCATTAGTGAATTTTTGGGGTGTTACAGTTTGACTCATTCTTGCTATCTACTATATATTTGGAAATTAGGATTTATTTATTAAATTTGTTGTGCACACGACAACGCATCACTTAGTTGCATCAATCCTTGATGTAGAACCCCTTAGTTGTCTTATTCACCCACATTGCCTCCAAATTTATACTCCAAAAACTCTGACATCATATAAAACCACCTTCCTAGCTTCATTCCCTCATGCACAACCTCAAGCTGTATTAGAAACCTTGCATCAAAGGGTGGTACCACACCCCCTTAGTTGCATCAAAATATAATGCTATACCCCTTAGTTGCATCAAAATCTATTGCTAAACCCTAGCTATGTTAAGTATTGGTGTTGTACCCCTCCTTGCTACACCAAATTCTATTGCAGCTAGTTCAAGCCTTGCATGCCTTGGTTTTCTTTATTTTGCTCCATTCTTCCACCCTTCCTTACCTTAGCCTTTCCTTGGTTGTTCTCTTAAGTTCTAACCTTGTGTTACTCTTGTTTTATAGGTGATTTTTCTATGGTCTTAAAGGAGGCATTATAGGGTTGCACTTGCTTAGAGATTGGTGACACCTTATTAAGGATACATGTTGTAGTTGAGGATATTTGAATACTATGTGTGTTTTATGTGTAATATCATGTGTGGTGCTATTATATTTCTTCATTCATGTGTCAATATTAAGTTGTGATAATGTGGAAATGATGGCACATATGATAAGTCTTATCTTAAAACTCTAATTGTGGTAATATGGCATATAGATTTGGTAGAGCATGGGAAATGAGAAATGAATATGGTTTAAGTGGTATGGTGATGTAATAAATTGAAGGTGGGATTTGATGTTGTAGAACTTAGGGTTTTTATGAAAATTGTGGTTTTATGGCCATCATAGGGGTGTTTTAGTCATTTAATGATAATATATAAACTATTCATGATGTTATAACCCTTTATAGTTTTATAAATTATTTCACAAGTAACATGGCCAAATGATGGTTGAGTAAGACATAAGATATCTAAAATGGGATTTGAGGCTTTCGGTAAGATAAAGTTATTTTGGTCAGTATGGGTCAAGTATGGAATTTTGGTGGTTTTGAAATGTGAATGTATTTAAAATAGGCTAAGTATGTTAGTTGGAATATTCAAGGTAGTTATGAATATCATAGGTATAATAAAATGAGAAAATAGCTAAAATGATGAATTGTAACCCTATAGGTAGGCCCATTATTGCATGGGTAAGACGTTAAAGTTAGACCTTAATTTTCAGATATGATGTTCATTATATTAATTTAGGACGGTGTATTAAATTTGGTGATGAGACGAGTCATATGGAAAAAGTTATGATCATCTTATAAAATTAGGGTTTTGTAGGGACTCCATGTCCCTTCCCTTTAAAGAATGACCTAATTATCTCTTAATTGTATGTTTATATGCATTAAATATTTGTGATAAGATTTTCTAAAAAATAAAATAATAAATGGCCTAATAAGACATAAATATTTAAAACAAAAGACCATATGAGTTTGGACTAGTTTCACTAGTCCTTTCTACTAGATGAGAATAGTGGATAGGAGTATTATGAATTAGAGTTTTACAAGGCTATGACACCAGATGAGAATAGGTTCTAAGAGACTTATGCCTTGGGGTTTTACTAGTCCGTTTCACTGGACAATAATAGTGGCTAGGAGCATTTTATCCTAGGGTTGTATATTATTGATACTGCTCCAACGGTTATGAATTTTGGGGTCCCTAAACCTAACCTAATAAAGAAATAGATTATAAGTATACCTATTAAGGAACTCTTTCGGTTTCTCTTATGGGTCATTACATGATATTATTTCTATATATACTCATCTATCCTTTTTAGGAATTAAGTGTTATGCATGCCATATATCTATGAATGTATTGTTACCTTACTCTATATGTAGCGTAGTGATCATTCTTTTCATGGGTGTTGCTCATTTCCATGAATAAATATGCCTTGTTTTGTAGGTGATTGTATATTTCTACTTTTAATGTGCTTTCCTTCAATAAGGCCTAAAATAAATTATTATAAGGTATGGTTATCAAGACATATCTATCTCTCTATAGTCTCTTAGTCTTCTATTTTCCTTATACATGCTTCCTTCTCTCTACTTTGTGTCCTATATCGTGTTGGAGTGAAGTGCTTCTCATAACTGATTTCTAAGTATGAGGGTACATTTTTCTTACACTTGATATAGACTAAGTATAGTTAATGCCTCTTCTATATTGGATATGGTCCCTGCATTTTATATTTTGGCTTTCACAATCAACTCTATAAAACAAAAATTTTAAGGCCTAAATTTTAGGGGTGTTACAATTGCATATTTGAAAGAGGAAGGTACTTAAGATGTAAAGACACTTGATACATCTTTGTGTATACAACGTCCTCAAACATTCAATCTATGGCATACATGGAGGACAAGACAATAAGCACATGCAAATACCTCCTTTTTGTAGCATTTGTTGTATACCTTGGCTATCATATGTAATTTGGGGTTTCATAGCTTGTTATTTCTGGTATTTATATTAGCCAGTTAAATGTTTGTAATGTTGTAATTAATGTCATACAATTAGGCATTAAATTAACTTTTTCTTAGGAATTTTACAACAA
The DNA here is from genome assembly GCA_039764185.1 of Tamarix austromongolica. Lineage (NCBI taxonomy): Eukaryota > Viridiplantae > Streptophyta > Magnoliopsida > Caryophyllales > Tamaricaceae > Tamarix > Tamarix austromongolica. Next base: position 125,084,613 of record CM077809.1, read on the forward strand.
AAAATAACTAGTGTAGCAACTAATGGCTGTATGTGAATTAAATAGAAATAACTAAGCCACCAATGGCTAGTTTGTTGTGGGAATGTATGGAATTGGTTTCCTAATAGCTAGTTTAGCCGTTCATTGTATGGATTATTTTTAATATCTTGGCATGAGGATTATATATACTCATTGTTTCCCTTTGTACATAAGATATGTAGTTTAATCAAGTTGAATAACATTAATCTAAGTATAGATTATTTTCTATTTTATGAGATTATCCTTCTTCATAGGAATTTATTAGAGCAATCCTATCTAGAAACCTTCTTTGAATGTGTTCTTGGAGAACCTTCAAAGTTGACAACTATTTTTGATGCATCTTGTTTGAAGACTCTTTCATTTATTGCCATTTCTATCAAAACATAACAAATTCACTTCCCAATCCTTCCTCCTTTGCTAAAATCAACCAACCAATCCATTCCCATGGCTTCATACCTTCAATCACATCACTTGCACAAGTTTGTTTCTTCTCTATTGAATATAACTTATCAAGGAAATTATCTTAAATTCCTTCATGTACTCCTCGACACTTGAAGTACCTTTCTCCTACAAAATCATTTTGATGAAGTTATCTTACTCAAACTCTCTTAGGATGAACTTTCTCATCATGTGATTTTTCAAATTTTCCCAAGACTTGATATTTATTTTTCTTTCTCTCTCTCTACACCTCTTAATATTATTAAACCAAGTTCTAGCAATATTTCTAAATTTGAGTATGATAAGTTTACATCTTATATGATTATCATATGATTTGAGCTCAAAAATAGACTCCATAGTTTGCCACCAATCAATAAATGTTTCACCATCAAGTTATCTAAAAAAATTTACAAATTCAACCTTAAACCCTTTTTCTTCATCATGGTCTTATCTCTTGGGTCTTTGATTTTTGTAGCCACTAGAAGTACTTGTATCTTCTTCAATGTATTCAAGCTTCCCAATCATTCTACCTTCTTTGGTTTGTATGGAATGACATACCATGCCTTTACCACTTTTGTTTTGAGCCTCAACCTTATCCTCCATCTTTGTTTCAAGATGTTGGAATTAAAAGATTTTAGTGTCAAGTAGGAAATTCATAAAATCTTCACTTTCCATGATTATAATTTTTAGAGTAACAAAAACTAATGACCGAATAGGTTCATGGAAAATAAATCATAAACCCAGATAATAATATTCCACCCACAAAATAACAAAATATGAATAAGTAGAGGAGGGATTTATTGTTGTGGATATGGAATCATCAATCTCAAAGAAATGCTTAAATCATATGAAGAAGATAATCAAATGTGGAATGAATGATAAAAAATGAAGATCTCAAACTTAAGATGAATATTGATGAAATTTATCAAGATCTTAAGGAATAGGTAGGTGGGAGATGTATAGGAAGTGATGAACAACTTCAAATAATTTTTTTGAAGATTAACTAATATATGTGATCATAAAATCTTACTAGAGTCTATAAAGATAAACAAAGGTAATTAGAATCGAAATAAAGGCACAGTAGTTGATTATGTGAAGGAGAAAAATCAATAGAGGAACAAAATGGAGTAGTGGATGAAAAGCAAAGGAAAATGATTAAATTAGGAAAGGGAGATGATATGAGGCTCTGATACCACTTTAATGTGGTTCTCATACACAAAATCCCATAATTAAGAAATCTCATGCACTATTCTCGTAGGAGAATTGAAAAACAAACATGTAATGGAATGAATGATGTGGTGCTCAAATGGAATGGAACGTGTATGATGTGTTTATGTTTGAATGTAAGTTTTAACCACCTCACAAAGATAACATGCTAAATAATCCTCAAAGAGAAACTCATATAGAAAATCCCCTTGAATTAAGCCAACAGAATAAAATACAAAGGATCCTCTAATAGTCACTATCAACTTCACTAAGACATTACATGATTTAATTACTCACAAATAGAGACTTTATTACCTAGCTCCATATTCATACCTTACAATGGTTGAATGGATGCTATATATATAGCGATACATCCCATGAAATACGCATCTTATCCGCTCTATAATACACATTGGGGGGGGGGGGGTAAGGGTAATTAGTTAAGATTATATCTTAACTAAATTTACATCATGAAGTAAATATTCCCCTAAATCTATTTTTTATGCTATCTCTAAACTAGTTGTAATTACAACTCATTAACAACTAATTACATCTTATCATATATGTTTAATACACCTAACAAAATCAGGTAAGAATTGATACAAGTTTGTTACGTAAAATCTAAACTAAAAAAAAACTAGGCATGAATATCATATACCAATTGGAAATATTTAACCACATCACATGTGGTATATTCCATGACCAAGCTTCCACACTTTCTATCTTGACATGTCATAAAACATTACATGTCACTTTATTAGCTTTTGGATAACTAATCTTGCATAATTATCATATAATGCCCATTTTTAAAGAAAGTGTTGCAAGCATGCTAATAAGAATCCTAAACATATCAAATTAATAATTTTATATGCATAAACAAGGATGAACCTACATTATTTTATGCATATGATGTGTTTTGTGGGATCATGATTATCTATTATGGTCATTATGTGCCCTAATTGTATACCATATTGGGTTATTACCATGTTGTTATTCTATGTGAGTTGTTAGTTATGCATGATTTTACACCTTTGTGTGTTGTGTGACTATATGAGCATGTTATTTTCTTAGGGTTAAGTGTGTTTAGTTAGTAATTTTATACTAAACATATTTTTTTAATGATTGTGATGCAGGTGATCTGGATACTATTAGAGCTTGAGTTGAAGTCAAAATAGTAGTTTTTTTTTTATGTTTTCTCCCATGATAGGAGTTTCTAGTTTTGGTTCTAGTTATTTTTAATGATTGTGATGCAGGTGATCTAGATATTATTAGAGCTTGAGTTGAAGTCAAAATAGTAGGGGTTTTTTGATTTTTTTTCCCATGATAGGAGTTTCTAGTTTTGGTTCTAGTTAATGTGATTTAACTTTGTAGCAGTGTATTAAAATTTTATAATGTAAAGAATTTTGCCTTACAATATTATTACTGTTGTTTAAGGTTTTTTTTTCCACACCTAGCCTTTCATCTTCTATGGGCCTAGTGAGCATAAACACCTCTCCTCATAATAGATGCAGTAGTAATATTCATTATTTTGCTTTTTGCTTCCTCATTGTAAATTCAAAATGAAAATTTTGAGTTGAGAATAATGGGGATGCTACATCTTATTATAGCACGCTCAACTACTATCATATGTTAAATTGTTGGTTTGTAATTGGTATTAAATGTTATTATCACGTATGATTGTATAATTTATGCATGATTCTTAAATATTTTTTATTGATTGCTAATGTAATCATACCACCTCTTTACAAGTGTTGTGATTTACCGAGTACTAGTTAGTCATAGTAATACTATAATATTTATTTTATTATATATAACACCTAAACTTTTATCTAACCTTAATTTTAAGTAATTAATATTTTAACCTAACCCTAACCCAAAATAATTAATATTTTAATATTCCCTTAATTCTTTAATATTCAATTTTAACCTAATTCTAATCCTAATCCTAAACGTTTTTTCCTTCCCCCCTTTCCTTTTCTTTTTTTTTCCCTCCTTTTTCTCTTTTTCTTCCTATCCTTCTTTTTCTTCTTCCCTTTTCCTCTACGCGATTCTCTCTTATCCCGACCAAATACCAAATAAAATAGGTGGGTTAGGGTTAGTTAAATTAATTGGGATATTTGAGATATTTAAAATTAATAATATTTAAATACAATAATATTTAAATCCCTTTTTAGGCTAATTTAGGGTTTTTGAAAGATTTTTCATAAATTCCATTTTAATTAGCAAATCACTCTAATTTTCTCCAATTAAATTATTTATAAAATTCATATTACTTTTGAACTATTTATTCCCTCTTATTTTAAATAAAATAAATTATTTAATTAATTTTCAAAATAATATCCTTAAGTAGTTAAAATACCCAATTTTGTCTAATAAAAAATATTTCTTATTTTCTTCTAGAATAGCCCTAATTAATTTCCTTTTATTTTAATAAAAATATTTTATTTAATATATTTCTAAATAAAACCTAAATTAGCTATAATTCTTAAAATTAGGTTTTGGGGTATTTCACATTAGTTTCAAGCATAATAAACCAAATATTTGATGATAATAAATCATAAAAAAGACACAAATTACTTACATTGGAATGCCATGTTTGTCGGGAATAGATCGTTCCCCTTGCAATAATAGTTGCCAAGATCTAATTTTCCTTGGAGACTATTCCACTGATAAATAATAGTGGTCCGGTGCGTTCTACCCTATAGTAGTATTTCCATTCCACTAGCCATAATAGTGGAGTTTCCGTACTCACGTGGATAAAATTTAATAGATGATTATGAATAATATGTAGTTAATGGCTTAATTCCAAAAAATGTTGAATATATTGTTATGTCGTGCTATTGTAAAATGATAGTAGCCTTGGGTTCCTACCTTTGACTTAAGTGGTGGTGTGTGCAATTTTAGTATGAGGTTAAACTTTTGATTATACTACAAAGAGCTCCACTTTGATACTCTCTTGGTAAGTTCTAGCAGTGTTAAGTGAATGTACTTTGTGATAAATGATTCTTACGGTACGAGTCCATCCAAATGTTCATTGTATTTATTTCTTTGCATTATGTAACCTACCGTTTTTATGATTGGATTGATGTGTTGCATGTCGGCCTACCTTTTAGTTCTATATAAAGGGTTATTCCATACTATAGTACTAAAGAGTTTCTTTTGTAAGCCCCTATCTATTCAGTGGGTAGTGTCTAATGTAGTTTAGCCTATCGATTCTATTGAAGTATCTTTTCGAGTTAAGAGCATAAGGACTAGAAGGAATCTTTTAGGTTTTATATTTTAAATTTCATATTTTCACATTTAATGATTTTATTTTTTTAACCACTAATAGTAGATTTTATTCCTGTAATGTATTTAACACTCTACTCTAATTTAGTTTTGTAACCTTGGTTTTGTGTACAACGTGTTCTGTTTCTTTTTATACCTTAGCACTTGGTACTAGAATGGTGGATGGAAGATGGGCTGGAACTAAGTGTGGTGGTAGCAACTTCGAAATTTACTGTATTTTCTTCCGCTCAAATTTTAATAAAATAAAATTTTTAATAGCAAAATTTGAGGGTATTAAAATATATTAGTCAATAAATTTTATATACATTTAAACTATGCTCCAAATTAGTAACTACTTAACACTATACATTTAAAATAATCAAAATGCTATGATAAAAACGTAATGCATTATATATTAAGAAAAAAAACTTGGTCAAATTATTTCATACTATGGTTTTTTAATCTATAATTAATAAAGTATCGACTTTTGCAACATAATATTTTTTGTAAAACATTTAAGGTGATTCACCCACATAAATATGTTTTTGTTGCAATTTCATGGAAATTAAGCCATGAAAATGTCATTTTGTGGTAAATTCGTGGCAAGTTAGTCCTAAAAATATCTTTCAATGGCAAATTAGTGACTAGTTAGTTACAAAAATATCTTTCTATAGCAAATTCATGATAAGTTGGCCATGATAATATCTTTTCGTGAGAAATTAGTGATGAGGATATCTTTCTATTATAAATTTGTGGCAACCTAGTCACAAAAATATCTTTTCATGACCAATTTGTGGCAAGTTAGCTATAAAAAATATCTTTATGTCGATAAATTATGGTGAGTTAGCCACAAAAATATCTTCCCATGGAAAATTTGTGGCAAGTTAGCCATAAACTTATTTTTCTTTGATAAATTTGTTGCAATTTGAACATGTAATAATTTTTTTCATCCAAAATGCATAGCAAGTTGGCCATAAAATGAATTTCTTATAGTATTTCATGATAAGTTAGCTATTTTTTTTGTGTGAAAAACTCATGATGAATTCGTCACAAAAAATGCTTTTATATCGCAAATTCATAGTCACTTCATCATACAAATATTTTTAGTGGTAAATAAGTCACGAATTTATTTTTCTATTGCACAAAAAAGTGAACATATCCATTATATTTTTATTTTTTATGGCCATATTTACCAAAACCACAACCTCAAACTTTGTATAAAAAATTTTCCTTCTTTCTTTTATCTCATATGGCCATTTTTGTTACCTATGCTACCTTTTGTTGTAGTAAGTGTACATTTTTATGACATATTTACTTTGTCCACTGAGCGGAACATTATGATATAATTGTAAGTTTACTAAGATTCTATATGATATTGAAGCCCAGTCAAACTATGCAATGGGTTTATTAGTTCATGAATTTCTAATTCAAAAAGGTTTAAATGGATTTAAGAAAAGCAAATGAACTTTCGTTTGAGCAAATGTGTTCAATTATTATAAGTAATAACTTATATATTGAATGAGCATGACAAGAGTTTCTTCTGTTTCAAACAACTTATATTGTTAAATTGAATATGGATTATTGAACATTTACAATTATATGATCTTTCATGTAATATGAAGTTATGGCCTCAATGTAAGAAATCTAATTGAAAGCTGAGTAAAAAGGTTATGATGTTATTGGAACTAGAAATTGGCTCTCTAATTAATGTAGATTTACTTATAAATTTTCAATTTTATTTCAATTGTTTATAAATTGGAATTGAGCCACTTTTATGATACATGTGAATGTTATTCTTCATTTAGTCCGAACGGAAGAATAAATGAACAAATTGAATGTCAATGAAGTATATAGTGGCAATCATCCATCATGTTTGACATCAATACATGTATATCCAAATTATTTTGATTTTGATACTATACCTATCAAAAGTAATAATAATATAGTTTGCATAATTTTGTATTTAAATAAATAAAATCACAACTATGGAAAGGAAAAATAACAACGGCACATTAATAACGGTAATTTTGAAACCATTACCAAACATGTGAAAATTAATGCACGGGATAGTTTAGGAAGATTTTATAACTGTTATAGTTAAAAATCATTATTAAAACCTCCATTCTAAAATTATATATGGTAGTTTTAATAACGGTATATGTAAAAATCATTATTAAAATATCTTTTAATAACGATTATTATAGGAACCGTTATTAAAAGTACTCTATAAAAAAATAGGGTTTTAATAACGGTTCCTATAATAACTATCATTAAAAGATGTTTTAATAATGGTTCTTTGATGAACCATTATTAAAGGAACTTTTAATAATTGTTCCTGTAAGAATTGTTATTAAAACTCCAATATATCGCCTTTTATTTCTTTTAGTTCTTGTTTCGTACCAAAAATTTTTGACTCTCTCATTTTCCCCCTTTCCTCTCTTACTCTCATTCTCTTGCAAACCCTTGCACCACCACACTGTGCACCACCACTTTGGCTCCTCTCAACTCCCACCAACTATCACTTATTCTCTTTCGCACAACCAACTCTGAGTAACCACTCGTTCGCTTACACCATCGCACCATTGCCATTCTCAGCGTTGCATGTGCTGCCGTTCTTATACACCTTGCCCGCACTTGGTCCTTCTTGCTCTGTTATGTTCATAGGTTGTCACCACTATCCTTTTGCTCACTGTCATTTATCTTGCTCACCACTGCTCCTTTTATGTATGGTTTTGTTATTATGAGCATAGCTTATTCTCTTTATATATATATATATACATGCATGTTGATGCAGGTTGCATTATTTATTATTGAAAAATTACAATTTGTTGTTAAACAATGTGTTGTCGAATGTGTTGGTAAAAAATGTTGTTGTTTGTTGTTGAATTTGTCGGTGTTATATATTAACATGCATGAGTGTTTTGGCCTAACTTACATATATATATATATATACCATTGTAGTGCTTAATTACCAAGAAAAATGAAATACGTAAAAATATTAGTAATGTCACTCATAAAAACTATACACACACACACACACACATTTTCATTAATAAGTATAGGACACTAGGATATTAGGAAATTTCATATAATTAAATGAAAGTATATTTTACATATGCACATCATTAAATGATAATTTCAATTAGAGATGCGTGTTAATGATTTTTATTTGATGAGGATTAAATAGACATAGAAAATAAAGAAGATATAAAAGTGAATAATTTAATAGAGAGGAATAATTGTGTAAAATAATAATAATAATAATAATAATAATAATAATAATAATAATAATAATAATAATAATAATAATAATAATAATAATAATATAGGATTTTTTAGGGTTTAATTATAGTTAGCTATGTTTAGGATTAGGGTTTATTAGGTTTAGGGTTAGTTTTTATTATAATTTATTAGGGTTAAGGTTAGGGTTTAGCATTTATTATACTAAATATAATAATTAATATGTTTTCTTATAACAAACAATTATATACATTATTCTCAACTCTACTTTTAATAATATCAAATTATTATACTTAACCTATATATATTATCTTATTAATATCTACTTGATTTTACTATGTGGAGCTTGATCGATTTGATTATAATTCGATGTTCAGCTAGTTTGGTAAATATATAGCTCAAAATTATGTCCTTGTTTTTAAACATATCAAGTATAATAAGAGAAACTTTGATTCAACTTAACTCATTGACAAATCTAGTGGGAGTAAATGAAAAGATTTATTTTATAATTTATCTTTTCTTGATATTTAGTGACACATTTATATCAATTGAGAAATAAATAAAAATCAATTCAAGATTATATGTTTTATGATGTGTATCTTATGTGGGTATGTTGTTAGCTTTACATATTTGGTTAAGATATGGTAGAATATATTTATGATTTGTTTAGCTAGTTGAAGAGTTTACATATTTTGTAATTTAGATCCTTTCGAAAACAACCTTAATGATAAGATTTAATGATTCTCATTTGTAGGTAGTGAGATGACATACCCTCCACCTGATCTATGGACTCATGTCATATGTTTATACAATGAGCTAGGTTGGTTGTCTACGAGTGACACATCTTATGACTCATTCCATTTCAGAATGTATCACCTACTCTTAACCGTACCTCAAACAGAGCCATGGTCATTAGCTACATCTACTTTTTTGTATTGGTTTGTCCACTACACTGATGCACCACACTCGTGATTTATTGAGGGTGAGGTGTTTGGCAGAGAGTATGATATGATATCCAGAGAGATGATGGTGATTGATGATGAGTGGAGGTTTCACCATAGGTTGCCTTCGAGTATCTACCCTAGTTACTCTAGAGTATCTTGGACTAGACTCTCTATTGATGACTTGAGGGAATAGATGACATATCATGATGAGTGAACTTTGAGAGTGATAGTTATTAGTCGGGCTCAACGAGGCTACCGAGGGTTTTAGTCTTATGGTTATGAGTTTTTCTTTGTTAGGTGTATGGGCTTTAGCAACCTTTTGATGTGTATAGTGATGTTGCTGCTTTAATCCTATAGTATGTATATCTTTTGTAATTTGAACCATTGTATAATGTTTTCCTTTGTATGTATGTATGTGTATGTGTGTGTGTGTGTGTGTGTGTGAACTCTTCTAAGTATGAGTAGCTTGAGTATTGATATCTTTTTAGAAACTTGTTCTCATGATTTGTATATATATATATATATATATATATATATATATATATATATAATAACATGATACATTTAAGATTAATTCTTTCTAAGCATGAGTGATTTGTGAATTATTAAACTTATAATTGAATTGATTTGTAATACTTACTTTTGCATGAGATACATCTAGATTGAAAAACTATGGATCGGAAATAGTTGTCTACAAATTTTTTGTTTAGAGAATATAAGGAAAGGGGTGGAGTTTTTCATCAAGTTTACAATTGAACATATTCAGGACTCTAGTAGATTAGTCTGTCCTTATTTGAATTGTGCTTATATTTTGTGTGTCAATGCTGATAATTTGAGAGATCATTTTTTGAAGCATGGAATTGATAGAAGTGAAATTTGTTGGATATGGTATGGTGAGACAAAGTCTCAATATGATAATAAGGAAGTTAGGAGGGAAAGTAGTGGATCATCATTTGAGTACTATGAGGGACATTCATTACAATAGATGACTCAAAACATTGAGGAAAGTGATCAGGATTATGCAAAAATATTTTAGAAGTTATTGAATAACTCAAAGAAACCTTTATATAGTAATTGTAATATGTTTACTAGATTATCCGCTACTTAAAGGTTGTATAAATTAAAATCATGTAATAGATGGAGTGATAAGAGCTTTACGAAATTATTAACAATTGTAAAGGATATGCTTCCTAATGACAACGTTCTACCCGATCAAAGCTATAAAGCGAAGAAGATTCTTTCCTCTATGGGTATGAGTTATAAGATGATACATGCATACCCTAATGATTGTATTTTATTTTGTAATGAGAATGAGTCTTTGGATAGGAGTCCTAATATTAAATGTAAAGCACCATGACATAAGAAGAACAAGGCGCTAACTTAGGTGTTATGGTATTTTCCTATAATACCAAGATTAAGGCGGATGTTTAATAATGTTGAAGATGCTAAGAACTTGAGATGGCATGCTAATGAGAAGATTGATGATGGGCTTGTAATACCCCAAAAATTTACTATTAAAATTTTTTATTTACTGAAAAGGTTTAACAGAAGCAAAATAACAAAATTGTAAATTCTGGAGATATTACCGCCACACTTAGTACCAGACCGGTTCACTCCTACCATTCTAGTACCAAGTGCCAAGCTTGAATAGGATTAACATCAAAGACAAGTGAATAATTAAAATGAGCATTCATTGAAGAGTTGAATCATTCACCATATAGAAAATCAGAGTGTGGTAAAAAAAAATAGTTACAACCTAGAAGTAAGGATTTAAAGTTCCCAACGACAGAAAACATCGTACAATAGCATAACACTAAATAAAAATGGTATAGGAAAAATGAAATGGAAGATAGAATCCGGCCAAGTTACTCTCGATTTCTAGGCTAGGTCTAGGCTCAATTCTCAGCCCTGCTCGATGCCTCGTAAGTGTCATAGGCATCAAAAATAGTATCACTAACCTACATAAAGTCAGAAGTGCCTTCTACCAGTGGGAATGAGCAGCACCCATGAAATGGGTTTTCAATACACTACATATTAAGCAAGGTAACCATGAACTAAGGCCAACACATAAGGGCACATAATACAAGCACGATAACATGACACCATACAATCTTTCAGTTAAATAAAGGCTAAGTTGTAGTCTGGATAAACTGATTATTTAATCTGTGAACAATACTCATTTCACACAAAATTTTTATCGATCCATGGGAATACAGGAACCCAATTATTATAGCCGGTGGAATGGTCAGATAGAGGGTAGAACGCACCTGACCACTATTATATGTCAGTGGATAGGCCTCTAAGGCAAGATGCTCCTGGCAATTATTATGTCGATGGATCAGTCTGGCCCCGACTCTCAAGGTGTTCCATTGTAAGTACTTAGCGTCTTTTATATGTCTTATCAAACTTAGGGTTTAATTTATTGAGCTTTGGATCCCCCACTATTATAGTCAGTAGATCGGTCACTTAAAGGGTAGAATGCACCTGACCGCTATTATATGCCCATGGATCGGTCTCCAGGGCACCCCAACACCTAGCCACTATTATGCCAGTGGATAGGTTTGGGCTCAGCTCAATAATCTTCCAATTTAAATGATTAGTATCTTACCGTATCTTATTAAAAATGCTTCACCCTAGACATGCATGACTAACTCCATCTACGCTTATCCTCCCAAGAGGGTCGGTCCCATATCTTGAGACTCCTGCACCTCCTAATTGCCCCAACATCCTTTCCTTATTCCACTTTTCACACTGGAGGCCCAACTCCTAGGTGCGTTGGTGAAGGCCCACTAAGTATCACCACTAAGCCCATTTACATCCCACCTTAGGGTTTCCTCTAAAATACCCTAATTTGGGCCTATGTGTCCCATCCTCCTCTACCTCATGTAACCCATATTGTTTTAACACACATACATCACACCTCTTAGATTCACCCTCATAATCTCACTTTACTCCCCAAATACATGTTGGCTCATAAAACCTTATGTGGCTACACCAAACCCTAGCTGGCCACGCCAAACCAAAGCAACTTCCTTTCCACATGCCATCCCTCCATTTCTCACCTTCCACCCTTGCTTTCCTATGATACCCATGCTCGTCCCACACATGAAAATCCTCCATCTTCATCTCATAATCCACTCACCTCATTTATTTTTCCTTTTTTACTACCTTCTCATATTAGGGTTTCTTCCCAAACCCTAGGTCGATCTCTTATGCACCCTTATACCATCCCACATACTATTTTCACCTAAAGCCTCCAATCACCCAAATAATTCTTCCATGACCTTCATCACACCCCAAGGTAACTTTCCATACATAAAGTTCACCCCCATGCAGACTGTATCCATCTTATGCAAACCCTCGAAGTTTCCATGCAAAATCCTAAAATTCCTAATGCAAAACCTTAGATTCTCCCATGTAAACCCTATATTCTTCCATACAAAGTTCATCCTCTTTATTTTACTTAAAGTACCCTTTTATTCTTCCTCTCATAGATCATGGATTGTTTAGGTCAATTCCACATTCCTTAGTTAACTTATTTCCCCTTAGTCAACTTACTTCCCCTTGGTCCACTTACTTCCCCATTTTTCTTTTTCATCCTTCCACCCCATATCACTACATTAATTATCCTAGCATGCATGTCCTAAAAGGGCCATATCACATCACATCACAATTTAGAGCACAAATATACTGTACCAATGCCATAAGAGAACACAAGAGCATACCTCAACTCCAAGTTGTGCTACACAAAAAATAGTTGTAAAAATAGCACATGATACACAACAGATCATTTACATGGCATCCAAGGCATATACAACACATAGCACACATAAGGCCTTAGCTACATCCTTACCTAGCATGTCACTGGCTTGGTGTACATTCCTACGCCTCCTTAGGGTTTTGATTGGTTTCACCTATAAAAGGGAAAAATTAAGGATTAGTTTTCCTCCTACCAAATATACTATTATTTCCATTTTATTCTAAGATTAGGGTTACTATTATTAAAGGAAACTTTACAAGTGAAAATAGGGTTTTTATCCTCAACCTAGCCTACTAGATTATTACTAGTCAAAATAGATTTATGTTAATATTATATATTTATATTATTAAATCTAATAGCTTTATTTCTTCTAATAATAGTACTAACACTAGTTATAGCAAAAGAGTGATATTAATAATAATAGTAATACTAATAATCCTAGTAATAGAAACCCTAGTATTTTTTAGGCTAAGGCTAATAATAGGGTTAGGGATAAAATAATAATATAATAATAGTAATACTAACAAAATACTAATATTGCTAAGGATAATAATAATAATAATAATAATAGTAGTAGTAGTAGTAGTAGTAGTAGTAGTAGTAGTAGTAGTAGTAGTTATATTTGAAATAATGATAATTTAAGGGTTCGAATATTTTTACCATAATAATAATAATAATAATAATAATAATAATAATAATAATAGTAGTAGTAGTAGTAGTAGTAGTAGTAGTAGTAGTTATATTTGAAATAATGATAATTTAAGGGTTTGAATATTTTTACCATAATAATAATCGTAATAATAATAATAATAGTAGTAGTAGTAGTAGTAATAATAATAATAATAATAATAATAATAATAATAATAATAATAATAATAATAATAATAATAATAATAATAATACTGTAGTAACAATGTTAATAATAAAGGCATTAAGAATAATATTAGCAGTATTCGAATAATAAATAATGATAATATTAAGGTTTGAGTATTCTTCTTTTATAGAAACAAAATGATAACATGCTAAATCTAGTATCAATAATAATAATAATAATAATAATAATAATAATAATAATAATAATAATAATAATAATAATAATAATAATAATAATAATAATAATAATAATGTTAAGAATAATACTTGTAATAACCATAATAATCGAAATGGTAAAAGTAATGTATGGGTTCAAATATTTACCATAATAATAAAGGTAATAATAATAGGGCAAATCTAGCATTAATAATAATAGTAAAAATAATAATGAGGATAATAATAATAATAGTAGTAGTAGTAGTAATAATAATAATAATCATAATCATAATAACACTAAAGATGTTGACCATTAATACTAATACTAATAATATTATTGGTTAGGAAAATCCTAAATTAATGTTAATCAGTAATACTAATAATAATAATAATAATACTAATAATAATAATAATAATAATATTATTATTATTAGTATTATTATTATTATTATCGATAATACCATTAATACTATTAAAAATGGCTAATACATGTATAAAATGGGTTTAGGGGTTGTGAAGGTTAGAGTACCACCTAGGGATGGTGGCGGCATTGGCGGCGACGCATGGTGGTGGTGGCGGCGGCGGCGGTGGAGGGAGAAGAGAGGTGGAGAGATGGTAGTATAGGCTAGAGGGGAGGGAATGAGGGGGTTGATTGAGGAGCTGGAGGGTGCATCAGGTAGAGAGGGGTAGAATGAACGTGGTGGTGCAGCCAAAGGTGGCGGCACATGGTGGTAGGTATGGTGGTCGAAGGTGGTGGAGGAAGGATAAAGGATAAGGAGAGGGAGGAAAGGGAAAGTTAGATGAAGGTCTGCAAGTGCTTTTGGGAGGTGTAAGGGGTGGGGTTGCTGTGGGAGTGGTGGTGGACAGGGATGCGAAGGGCGGTGGGGGTTGATGAGAGGCTAATCAGGAAGAGAACTTTGCATGGCTGGGGTGGCTCGTGTAGGGAAAATTAAGGGAGGAGGGAGGTGTAGTTGGGTAGAGGGTGATGTAGGAGGAAGTTTTGTGGGTGGCTCGGGTGGCGGCGCTAGGCGGCAGCGACGGGGTAATTGTCTGATCGGGAGGTGCCATAAAAGGGGAAATTTCTATGGTAGTCCAACATGACATTAGTCACTCACTTAGGTGGGTGTGGTATCCTTGTATAAGCATCCTAGAATTTCATATATCCATAGTTTAGGTGAGTGTGGTATCCTAATTTGTATTAACACTCATGACAAGTACACTCAAGATGTGGTAGATATGGTATTTTCTCATATTGGGGCCTTGACGTATTTTGACATCATGTGTTGGGTGCGATATCCAATTATGTGTGTTATGCTGTCATGACTTGTTTGTGGTGGAGAAAAGGAAGTGTTTGAGCTTAATACCTTAACAATGGGAAAGTATATGGTCGCTAAATATAAGATTGATAATATTTTTTATTATGAGTTAATGGATGATTTACATTGTTATTGTAATACCTTATCTTAAATCTCTTCAATATGTATTTAAAATTATATTGATATAAAGAAATTAGTTTTGGTTTTGAAAAGCATTTGAAATTTGGGTTAAAATACAAATTTTAGGCTTATTGGTTGACTAGTTTCGTAAACCAATCAACTAATATGACTAGGAACTGTCATTTTAATTTCTAGGATAACAAATTAACTAGTTATCCAAGTAGATCGATTGGTTATGCTATAATTCTAGATCCTTTATATTTTGGCTTCAATCCTCTTTCAATGTTTATGAAAACTTCTAATTAGGTTCTATTTGTGTTAATAAGAATATTTTGATGCTTGCGATTATGTTTTCTACGATTTTTTAGCTAAAAATTCTCTAATAATATATTTAATGTACTTTCTAACCTTCTCTCCTTTCTCACTTTCCTCTCTCTTCTACACCCATGGGTGCGTGTAGGTATCTTACACCTTCCCCCAACTTATCCACCCTTACAATTCATTTAACTACTTAGATATTTGAAGGATCCACTAACACACCTTCCTTTGAAATGATATAATTAAGGAAATCTACCTCGTCCAACCAAACTCACACTTCAAGAGCTTCGCATATAACTGATGGGTCTTCAATAACTCCAAATCCTATCTAAGGTGCTGCTCGTGTTCCTCTTGAATATGAGAATAAATCAAGATATTGTTAATGAAGACCACAATTAACTAATCAACATGCTGTTAAAAGATGCAGTTCACGAGAGCCATGAACACTACTAATGCATTTGTGATTCCAAAGGACATCATGCTGAACTCATAATAGCCATGCCTTATCCTAAAATCTGTCTTTGGTATGCCTTCTTGGCAATCCCTAGCTGATGATGCCCTAATATGAGATCTATTCTTAAAAATAATATAGCCCCTCAAAACTAATTGAAGAGGTTGTCAATCCGTGGTACAGGATAAAGGTTTTCACCGTAACCTAGTTCAAACCATGATATTTGATGCAAAGCCTTAACCCACCATCCTTCTTGCTCACAAAAAGACTAGTGCTCCCTATAGCAATACACTCAGTCAAATGTACCCCTTCTCCAACAAATCCTCCAACTGATTGTGCAACTCTACCATCCCAATTGGTGCCAGGCTTTATCCTTGGTAGAAGGTCTATCGTGAATCTAAAAACCGTTCTACTACTAGAATCTTCTCAATTGATGACTCCTTAACGTTTAAATTCTAAACTCTACACAAGAGAGCAAGTACCCCTTTTGCACTAACATACTAAGCATAGCCTTAGACACCATCTTCATCAAGGGCCTAAGCTTACATCTCTGGTAAGAGACCCTAGAACTTTGTGATCCCCCAAGAACAATGTACTCTAATGCATAGTTAATCAATGCTCGATATCTCACGAGCATATCCATCCCAAGTTTAATGTCAAAGTCCCAAAGATTAAGATCTATGAGGTTTATTAGAAGCTTAATCTTGTTAACAACTAAGGTCACATAACTATATAACCTAGAACATAGAATTCTATCCCCAGACAGGAGCACACCAAAAGTCTCCATTCTATCAGAAGGAATCATAGCTATCCTAGCTACAAAATTAGTAGACACAAAGGAGTATGAAGTAATCAAGTCAAACAACATTTAAGAAAGAAAGGAAGAAACCATGAACATACCCATGATAACATCAATCTGCCTGTCAACCTTTGATTGGCTCATCACGTTAAGATGATTGCCTAGAGGTGGTCCTACAACACTACTTGAGCTATACCCTTGCTAAAAATCTTAGGGTCTCTACATCATTTATTGCGGAGTAGTCCTGCTGCCTCCACTATCTGTTGGCCAAGCTCTTGGAATTGGCGGTGTCTATGCCATTGTACCTTGAGAACATTCCTACCCTTGAAGAACACTAGCCCTGATGTTACGACACTCAAACCGATGATGCCCTATCGCCCATAACTATGTCAATAAACCAGCTACCTAACATAATCTTTCCTTCTGTGGTTCTTACCACACCACTAGTAAATAAAACACCTCACACTTGGCTAACTCAAATGCCCTTCAAATCAGGGTATCATTCACAACTGATGATTACCTAAGGTCTGAAACCTCTTCTATCCCTTGTGGCATGACCGCCCTTAAACCTCTACTTGGCCCCTGACTAGGCACTACAGGACTAAGCAATCATTAATGCCTCTAATACATAATCATACAAGGCTTATAGGTCCAATGCACGAGTCTCCATCAGCATCTCCTAGAGCCTCAAACTTAACCCCAACTAAAATTAGTGCACCTTCATCCTCTTGTTAATGTCGATCTCTAAAGTAAAGTGGACCAAGTCCAAGTACTAACTGCAGTACTCCTCCACCAAATATGTCCCCTGACTTAAAACCATGAATTCTATGTACTTCACCATCCTTAGGAGATTAGGGTAGAACCCTACCTTGAGCATTTAGAAAAAGGTCTCCCACTGGTCCATAGTGACTCCCTTCAGTTGCTGACCTCTCCACCATTTGCTAGCATGACTCCGCATATGGAATACTCAAATTTCCACCTACCCACTCTCTTGGCAACCACTAGCTATGAATATCTTCTGAAAGCCCCTCAACCATTGTTCCAACACATCCGAGTCCTCCTAAACCTCAAATACCAAAGGGATATGAAGATTAACTTGACAAAGCTAATCCTCTGGTGGCAACACTATAAAAAAAAGGTGACAGCAGTAGCTACAGAGCTTCCTTGCTCTAAATTTGCTGCTCCATGAACTCTCCATCTATCTCCATGAAATGCTCGAGATGCCAATTTGCAACCATTGAACCCTTAGAATACTAAGCCATGTAAGAAAGGAATTTAATTCAAACTAATGATTAGTACACATGAAGATAACACCTTCCATATAAGGCTACAAGTTACTCCTATTCTATAAATTAAGGCTAACCCCCAATCAAACCAATTCTTTCTTAAAGACTAAACTGGAATCTTAATGTTCTATTAGAACTGAAGAAATTTGTTTCTATAAAATAACTTCAAAGTTTTAAACCATAGGCACTAATATCAACTTGTAACACCCCCAATTTTTGAACCAAAAAGTTTTATATTTAAGATAATGTGGAAGCATTTGAATAATAAAACAGGGGAATGTTATCTCCATATCAAGCATGAGAGAGGTGTGATCACTACCTAATCCATTCCTAATGTAAGGAAAATGAAATGAGGAACAAAAGGACGCATGCTCATAATATTAATGTGACAATACAAGATAATAAAGGAAAGAACACTATTATAGATATAATGAGTATGATAGCTTGGAAAACCAAATATAGGAAATTAATCCAAGAGTTTAGGAAACCAAAAATATAAAAAATTCCCAGGGCAATGGGAACAACACTTCTACCTAGTTATCCTAACGCTTAGGCATACATATAAAGCTCCAACTCCAAGCAATGGACAGCTAATGGCGCACGTCATCACCCTCAACATACTTTAGTTGAAATTTATAACCCTACAAGGCATCATCTACTCCCCTGACCAAAATTTGAATCATTATGGTGACCACACAAGTGCAGTATTAGTACTGTAAAGTATTAATAAAAAATAATACCTTAAACATGGTAAGGCTCATACATCACATTGAAGTTAAATAACATTATGGTGATATCATATCAGTGTAACTCAAGTACAACAAGATATGCTTGCATGAAAATCATGGATGTATAAAAGTACAATAAATGCATAACAATCTATATAATATAGAAATTTTCCTTTAGTGACCATACAATCTCCGGTTAATAAGATAGTTTGTTAGATTACACCCAATTCTCCACCATGAACAAAATTCATGGAAGCACAAATAATCACAATGGGATATTGTAACACCTCAAGTTGACATGACTATGCAAAGGCTACATTCGAGCACTTTTGGATTGATTAGATGGTTTCATAGATCAACACAATTCATTTCAGTGTGCTTTATCCTCACTTACGTGCTTCACGAAATTTTCTTAGAAAATTTCAAAACTTCCTTGAAGGGTGACCCATCCTAAAAATTACTTCAAGGCTAGAACACCTAACTGTGGAGTTTTTAGGAGGGAATCACCAAAAAAATGGTATACCGTTATTTTGGTGATTCCATCTTAAAAACTCCATAGTTAAGCATGCTAGTTGTGGAGCAATTTTCATGATGGATAACCCTCTTGGGAAATTTTAGAAATTTTTAGAAAATTTCTTAGGACATGTGCAAATGAGGAAAAAGTATGCTAAAGGACTCTTTATGGGGCTAGCCAGTCAATCCGAAAATACTCTAAGATAGCCCTAGGATAGTAGTATCAACTCGGAGTGTTATAGATACCAGACCCACCACACAAGGTCAGGATGCAACGAAGGGGCTTATCTTCGAGGATGCACCTTCCATAAATGGGGATACCACATCCACCACAAGTCATCGAAGTACACCAAGAGGGCTTGTATTTGGATACCTCACCTGCCACACCTTGAATATCTCTACTACGAAGGCTGTAAAGTTAGGATACCAAACCTACTTAACAATGGACAATACGAAGTACTAGAGGGCTTGTACTAGGATACCTAACCTACCCAAGCTGGACACTGATGCCATGTCGGTCTACCATAGTGTAATATTATATTATAAAGATATATGCATACCCTTTATCAACTGCAACTAGGTAGAGAAGGAGAGAGGTACCTAGTGAAAAATAAAGGGCGACCTATCCATTAACTTCTGGTAGCTACCTTAAGAGCTTGAGAAAAAGGCTTGAGTAAAATATTATACCATTACCCATCCACCGGTTGGGCTTGACCCATTTACTAGCTCCCATAAATAGTCGATTGGTGAGTTCAACTAGTTAACTGGTTCTCTATTTTTTTTGGTCCAAGTCTGGCTGGATGTTGATTGGTTGTTTATAAATTATTTTGTTTCTCTTGGGGCTTTTGTGTTGATATCCATATATTTATAGCATTTAAATTATGATTACCCTAATTTAATAAGAATCATCATGATGGTATTTGGGATTTGAATTTAGTTAAGTTTGTTGTTATCTCTAAACACCTAATTGGTGGCTTTTATGCCTTATTATATGTTTGGTTTAGCTCTTAGAAACACCCAAATAGTGTCTTTTAGACCTTGTGATGTGTTGTGTGTTATCACTTGGACACACCTAACTTGGTCAAATAATAAATTTAATTGTGTTTAGTGTTGTCACTTGGAAACACCCAGTTTAGTTATTTATTGACTATATTTTAAGCTGAGACCAAACTATTGTGGCCTACATAAAAACTAGTCGATGGGTTTGACCTATTAATAGAGAATTCATCAAAACTAGTCAATTGGTCTATCAAACTAGTCTACTAATCCCAAGACTAGGTGATCCAAAACTCCAAACCATTCGATTACTTGCACAACTAGTCAATGGGTTTGAGGAACCAATCGACTAGTCTAGGTAAAATGCCACCTAGACTTGTGATATATGCACAAGAATTTACCACACTTTAACATATTAATATTATCATGATTCTATGTCAAAACATATATAAAAATACATGCTGCACACATAGAATCACATGGATAAATGGTAATGTACTTGCTCAAATGAATCATGCTCAAATGGCCAACTTATGCTTAAAATTATAAAATTCTGCCCACACTATTTTGGTAATAATTATACCACATACTCATATTATAGAATACAAATTAGATCATGCTCACATATACACTAAGCATGTGGAACCCCAATACACCACAAAACCCCATTTATGTTGAAGATAAGAATGCCTTACCCTAAAGTAATTCTTTTAACATAAAAGCTCCTACTTGATGGATGTCTAGCAAAATTTTGATTCCTAATAGAATCAAAGTTAAAACCATTAAAATGCAGCATTTAAAACTTAATTAAAATCAAAGGAAAATCAGAATAAGAAGAAGAACACAAAACACCAACTTTTTCTCAACATTATGGTGTCAAAGGAATGGCTAGAATCTTCAAACTTTCCCAACCTTGATTCTTCCTTAGTTAATGAAAGAGAGAGATAACTAAAATCATGATTAGAAGAAGAGAAAGGAACACAATGCTAGGATATGGAAGGGAGAAAACTAGAGCAAATCTCTATTTTTCCTTAATAGTGAGGAGAAGAGGGAAAATGAAGTGATGTTTAACACTTGGGGAAATTGTTCACATAGAAAAAGGAGAAGAAATCAAGTACAATAGGTGAGAAATTAAAATGGGTCATAAATGAAAGTTATAGAGGCAAGATTGGGTCGACATTCATAGGAGAAAGGGAAATAAGACTAGTAAGGTTGAGTGTGGGCAATCAAGAAGTAAGGGATGATTTGATAAGGTTATGGGGGGTTGAGTGTAGTTGGGAATGAATATGGCATTGGGTTGGTAAGTTAGGAGATGGTGCAAAAAGTTAATTTCACACCCTAGCTGTCAGAGGAGAGAGGGATAGGTGAAGGAGAGGAGAAAAGGTGAGGCTTGCCTCAAAAGTGCTTTTGAGGAAAATTTTGGCTAATTAAAATTTTATAATGATATAAATAATCTAAAAATAATCCCATAGTAGTAAAAAAAATACTTATTAGCATAATTGGACTCTAATTATAAGTTTTTATAAACATTAGAGAGAAATTAGAAATGTATATTACATCATAAGACAACCAGTTAAAGGATTTAGGGAAAACTAGTCAGCTGGTTTGTTGAGAATAAAATGCCAATTACTCAACGCATCAATTCTTCGATTATGTTAACCAGTCGATCAGTAGGCCTAAAATTCACATTTTTATTAGAATTAGAAGTCTATTTTAGCACCAAAACTAATTTATTTTATATCAACATAATTTTAAACACACTTAGAATGATTTTAGGATGGGGTATTACATGCCAGATGGTTTGGAGACCTGGTTGAGAGACTTTGGGAAGGTTTACATTGCCTATTTTTTTTTAATGAAGTTTAGGTTTTTGTTTTAGTATTTATGGTTGATAGTTTAAGGTTTAGGTTTATTTTAAAGTTTTGGATTGTTAGTTTAGGGTTTAGGTGTAGAGTTTATGATTAGGGTATGTATGATAATGATTTTGGCTTGGGGTTTCTATGTAGAGTATTTAGAGTTCAAGATATCATTAAATAGCTATATAATCTTTAAACTTCCATAATTTTTCATTCTTTTATATAATTTTTCATTTTCATTTATAGACTATGACTCATATAGCATATGGTTGTTGCTCATTGGGAGGTAAGGGATGAATAAGTGACAACATGCATTTTGTTTTTGTAATCGTAGCTTAGGTGACTAATTTGTTTCCAAGGGTATTTAGTATTTCTAGGTACATTTGCAAATTTGGTATAAATGAATCAAATATCCATATGTGTGGGCCAACAAAAATACATTTTGAAAAAAAAGTTGGGTTAAGGTTTTAATGATAGTTTTAACTAAGACATTGTTATTAAAGAACTTTATAATTATGGTTATAATAAAAAAATGATTATTAAATATAGAAAAAAACCTATGGGGGTTGTTTTCATGGTAGAAAATCTACCCTAATAATTGTTATTATAGTTTACATTTGTTAACGGTTTTCTATGAATAAGTATCATCAAGTCTTCTATTACACAAATTTTAGCTTATTAAATAATGGTTTGAACATAATAATTGTTATTAAAATTGGTTTTCGATGACAGTTGCTAATGAATGATTCAATAAAAATTTAGAATGATTATGCAAAACACTTAAAAACTATTATTAAATCCTTACTCTATATTAGTGTTATAGGAAGCAAGTGGTGTAGCACCATAGGATAGCCAAGAAGATTACATAAAACCAAGATTCTAGACTATCACAATTATGGTAGAAATTGTATACCTCTTTTGTGAAGAAATAAAAGATGAGCATTGTTTTCCATCTGAATACATATGGTTATGCCTAGCACATTATAATTTTTAGATAGTTGGGTGGATTGCTTAAATTTGATTAAGTTTTCTTGAAATGACTATCATCATGATAACATAAGGATGGAAGCCTTTGAGATAGTCTATAGAAAAAGTGTTTTAGTCTTTTATGACATGGTAGAGGATACTACAAGACATATTCAATCAATTTAGAAGGCATCCAAGGATTGGCATAAAAGTTTAGGAGATTTGTAAAGGAGGACAAATGAGTTCAAGGTGGATAACTAAATTCTTTTGAAGATCTCGTCCACTAAGAGAGTGATTCATTTTATATGGGAAGGAAAACTCATCCCAAGGTACATTGGAGCATATCAGATTCTAGCTTGGGTAGGATAGGTTACATACCAACTCACCTTTCCTATTGAGTTTTCATGTACGCATAACATCTTCCACATCTCTAAATTAAGGAAGTACGTGGTATACCCTTTGCACATCATCCAAATGGAGACTATAGAGCTCAATGATTTGTGAACGTATGAGGAGTGATGTAATACCCCAAATTTGATCTTGCCTTTAATCTGGGTGATTAATATCCTAACCTTCTTCCTAATTCTTTAATATAAAGTTTAAATTTAATTCTAATCCTTAATACCATCTTTCTCTTTCCTTCCTTTTTTTTACTTATATCTTTTCTTCTTTCTTATTTTTCTTTGCCTTATGCACAAATCATTCTCCCCACCCAAATGGTTCTTTTCGGGATGGTCACTCAAACCTAAATTTCCCAACCTTAACTAAATTCTTATGCCACCATCATTAATTTCTTTTCTCTAGTATTTTATTTTTCATGTAAGATCCCATCTCCATTTATTTTCCTCTCATCTTTTGGGTCATATTCCTTCACTTAACCTCACTTCAAAAATTTTATGATGCCATCCTCACTTATAGGAAAAATCATATAAGCACTTATCTCCCTCCTTCTCTCTATCTCTCTCTCTCTCTCTCTCTCTCACTATTATTTATTACAATAATGCAAAAATCCTCCCTATTTTCTAAAATTTTCATTTGATTATTAACCCTTTTATTAGACACTTTCCTTTTATTCATATTCATTTGTGTCTGGTTCATATTGTCGTAGTCATCTATATTATCATCCTTATCCTTTGCAATTCACCATGCTAAACACCATCCAATACTCCTCTATATCTATGCCCTTGTTTGATGTCCATCCATCATTTCCACCATCACTAATTTGAATCAAATGCCAAGGCTTAACCTTTTTTATTGTACCATTTTCCATCTCTCTTAGCTAAGTTTCATTTCTTCCCCTCGATCTTAGCTAGCATTTCTAAGTGAATGAGCATGTCGAGCGATTTAATTCATCGAGTGAATTATTTCATCTAGATTGTCTTGTTGAGTGAGTCACATTTTTCCCACATTATATATGTCATGATTTAGGGAATTGATGATATATGTAAATTGTATGTAATCTTATGCTTGTATAGTTATATTTCATAATTTAAGATGTTGATGTCATACTAGGATATTGTTGTATTGTATTATAGAAATATTAATGCCATAAGAAAGCATGAGGTTATATGTTATTTTTTGGTTAAGCCTTGTCTTATAACCCTAGTGTAACACCCCCAAAATTCATTACTGAAAAATTTCGTTTTATTAAAAGATAATAGCGGAAGCAGATAAATAAAATGTGAACTTTGGGAGTATTACCGCCACACTTAGTACCAGACCGGTTCACTCATACCGTTCCAGTACCAAGTGCTAAGGCTAAGAAAATGAAATACAATTCGAAAGACATTCAACATGCATAAATCAGAGTAAATTGCAAGAACTTTAACATATTTAAATCAGAGTAGCGCATCAAATCGTTCTCAGGAATAAAATCCACCAATGGTGGTTACTTTAACAACGTTAACATTTAAAACCAAGAATTTAAATGAGAAAGAGAAAAAGCCATGATACCGGAAAATTCCTTACTCTCCTTCCCGTAACCCACTTGAGTAGCACCTGAAAATAGCTGCAAGGGCACTGCCCATTGAATAGGCAGGGGCCCCATAAAGGGAATCCCTACAGTACTACGGTACTGAGTAACCCTTTAATACCACACTTAAAGACAGGCCCGCATACAGCACATAATGCAAGTCACGCACATAAATAATGAGAGGTGCATACGTAACAATAACACGTAACACAAGTTATAATTCACGATCGATATCTTTGGGCCTTAAGCCATGACATAGTGTAAGATCAGTACATTCTGGCCTTAAACCATTATTCCATCATCATTCAATCAATATCATATTTTATATCCATGTGAGTGCGAGAACCCCACTATTATAGCCGGTGGACCGAAAAGTATACACTCAGGGCAGAACGCCTCTGACCACTATTATTGCCGGTGGACCGGAAGATAAACACACAGGGCAGAACGCACCTGACCACTATTATTTGCTGGTGGACCGGTCTGGCCCCGACTCACATGGTGTTCCACTATAAGTGATTAGTATTTTTCCATAACCTTATTCACATACATAACTGATTTTATTGAGCTCGGGACCCCCACTATTATTGCCGGTGGACCGGAATACAGATAACTCATCATCTAGGGCACAACGCTCCTGGCCACTATTTTAACCGGTGGACCGGGATATATAAGAATCATCATCCAGGGCACAATGCTCCTGGCCACTTTTATAACCGGTGGACCGGGATACATATAACTCATCATCCAGGGCACAACGCTCCTGGCCACTATTATAACCGGTGGACCGGTACTCAATATCATAATCATTTGGGCCCGGCTCATTAATATTTCACTTTCAATAATAGTGTCTTTCCTTTTCTTTAATCAGCACATCAATCATATTTATTTGCCTCGAATGAGAGATCGATAACCCGGAACACAAAGGTACACCGGTCGTACCAGTGCATATCAGCTACTCAGTACCCTTCAACCATGAACCCAAGGACGCAAAGGTACCCTGGTCGTACTGGTGCATAAAGCTAACTCACTACCCTACCGACAAGGAAACCTAATCCATAAGTATGCATACCCCCTAACTAGGTCCGTAGAGCTAGGAAGACTAAGATATAGGGCCTGGCTGGGGCACAAAGGCACACCAGCAAATACCAGAATAATCGTGGACTAAACCACGTCCTTAGGGTAGCGACCCCTAAGGAGTCACCATTCCCGATCTCGAGGTCTTTCACTTTAAGTAATAGTGTCTTAATTAAGGCGATCACAGAAAGCACGATAATCCGATACTTATTCACTTTCAATCGTTCTGATATCATTAATCGTTTCTTATTCAGATGATTATCCAGGATATCACAGAGAAACCATTAAGGCCATATTAATTATCAAATATTCTTACTTGGCTAATCATCATCATTTAATCATATTAATGTTCCACAATCTCAAAGACGTGTTAGGTACAAACTACTCATTTGCCCTTTACTTATATAATTGTTAAGTATCCATTCCTTACCTGATAAATTACCACATTACCCTTAAGGTTGCATAATTACCAAATTACCCCTTGTCCACCTTAGATTACCAAATTGTCTCCTGCACTTTTTAGATCACCATTCACCCCTCATAATTACTACACTTATCGTATTTCCCTTTTTGGTTGGTTATATTACCAAATCGCCCTTCTCCTTTGTTATAATTACTAAATTGCCCTTGAGTTGGGTAAATTACTAAATTACCCTCCTTCATTATCATGATTACTATTTTGCCCCTTTAGTTGGTTAAATAATTATCACTTTATCCCATCATTGGCTAAATTACCAATTTGCCCCTTTAGTTGGATAGATTACCAAATTACCCTTCTCCTTTATCATAATTACCATTTTACCCCTCTCAATTATTTTAATTGCCATTTACCCTTTTTAATCATTATGAATCCCAAATTACCCTTCTTCATAATTACAAATATTAATTTACCTTTTTCATAATCAAAATTACTATATTACCCTTCTCCATTATTAAAATTTCCATAATGCCCTTTAATTGGTTAATTTACCAAATTACCCTTCTATAGTATCATACTTATCCAATTGCCCTTCTACAATCATAATTTAATTGCTAAATTATCTTTTGTCGTTATCATAATTACCAAGTTACCCTTTGCTCCGAAGTTTACCATAATATCCTTTTATTTACAAAATTACAATTTTACCCCTTACATCTAATTTTACCATAATATCCTTTTATTTATGAAAATTACCACCATACATCTTTTACTTTACAAATTACTATTTTACCCTTTCACATCCAAGATTACCATCTTTATCTTTCCATACATAATTACCATTTTGCCCTTCTTTCCCAAATTACCATATTACCCCTTTACTTATAAATTACCACTTCACCATTCACTTATAAAATTTACCATATTACCCTTTACTTATGAAATTACGATTTTGCCCCTCTACCTCCAAGATTACCATAATGCCCTTTTTACTTGAACAATTACCATAATGCCCTCCTTCATCCAAAATTACTATTTTACCCCTACTTCCAAAATTACCATTTTACCCTTCTTTCTCACAACTTACAATTTTATCCTTTACTTGTAAATTATCATTTGGCCATTTAATCATAAAATTAACATATTATTCTTTTATCTCAAAATTACCGATACACCCTTTTCACTTATAAAATTTCCACTCAACCCCTTTATTCACCACTTTTATGAATTTGCTAACACTACATAAAATAATGATATTAATACTTCATTTTTATCATCTAAGTCCACCAACTTGTCATTTTTCAACATAATACTCATTAGCAACTACACACATTGATTTATATACCTCATAAGCATAATTACTAAAATACCCTTAAACAATAACATCATTTATGCATTAGCAACATGATACATCATAAACAAGTATTTAACATTTCTATCCATATTCAAACTCCTTCTTTATTTAACATACCTACATATGGCACAAAAGTTATCATGCTTTTTCTTTTTATCAAACAATATAAGAACCATATACATATCATGATAAGCATACAAAACATGCATAAAATCATACTAAACCCTAAATGTGCTAGCATGCATTTTTCCATATATTTAAGGGAGGATTAACAGTTACCTTAATCCCGCAAAATATCAAATCTTACCAAGCATAATTAGAAACTCAACACCTAAAAATAATATCCATCATATTTATGTTAGAAATAAGAATCCAAGTATAAAACTTTATAAATTTTAATTAATAAAACACTTAACATAAAATACCATTATACCTTAAAAATTAGCCAAATAATTTTTTTAAAATGAAGGGGAGCTCACGCTGCATGAGTAGCATGAGTTTCATGCAGAGAAGAGAAGGGAAAAGGCTCAAAGAGGGGTGAAGGAAGCAAGATTTATCATTTTCGGGTTAGGGTCTTTAGGCTAGAAAAGAAGGTGGTTAGGGGAGGTTCTAAGGTAGGGGAATGGTGCAGAAGTGTAGAGGGGGTGTAGGTGGAGGCTAAGGGTGGTTTCACGGCGGCTTAAGGCGGCGGAGACGGCGGCGGCAAGGCAGCGAAGGTGGCTGCCGAAGTGGGTCGAGGTGGAAGGGTTGAGAAGGAAGGAAAAGTGGAGGGAAAAATGGAGGGGTGCAAGGGTTGGTTTCGGCCAACTAAGACATGGCGGTTGTAGAGGGGGTTGCAGGGTGTCGAACGGTGGGTTGGGTGGCGGCAGAGGTGGCCGGACGGCGGCGGAAGCGGCGGTTGCAGGTGGCTCGGCGGTAAGGGGAAAAAGCTGGGAAGAAAAAGGAAGAGGAGGAGAAGGGAGGAAGTGTAGGGCTCGAGGGGCGGCGTGGTGGTGCAGGATGGTAGTAGGCGGTGGCAGAAGGCGGCGCAGGGGCTGGGCTTGGTGGTTCAGGCGGCGGAGGTTGGCGGTGATAAAAAAACGAGGAAGAAAAGTAGGGAAGAAGGAAGGAGAGAGAAGGGAGCTGGGGTGGTGAAGAAAAGGAAGGGGGAGAAGAGAGGGGCAGGGGTCGGCGATCGGTGCTGCAGATGGTGGCAGGGCTGGTCGGGTGGCAGGGGAAAAGAGGGAAGAAGAAGGGAAGAACCGGGGCACGCGGGGTGTGGTCTAAGGGCCGGTTTGGCTCGAAATGGGAATGAAAATGACGGGGGAAGAGAGAGAGGGAGAGGGAGCAGGTGGTGGTGGCAGGTGCAGGGTGGCAGTCGGCGCTCGAAAATGGCAGAAGAGTCGGGCGTGGGAGGAGGAAGAAAGGAGAAGAAGAAAGGGACGGGGCGGCTGGACCGGCGCAGAAAAAGAAGGGAGCCGGCCGGTCCAGGGAGAAGAAAATAAAGGAAGGAGGCGGGCTGGGGAGATGGACGGCGCGTAAGGGAGGAGCAGGGCTGGGGGAGCGGCCTGGCCCAATCGTGCGGGGGAGAGGGTTGGCCTGGCAAGGCAGCCGGAGGGAGGAAGGAAAAAGAAAAAAGAAAAGAAGAAAGAGGAAAAAGGGAAAAAGGGTAAAAAGGGGGATGGAAAAATAGGGAAAATAATTTAATTTAATGTATAAAATCATAAAATATAATATTCTTGGTAAATTATTTAATTTAATAATTTAATTTATTTTAATCTATAATATTAATTTAAAAAGGATAAAGTGGGTAAAATATTAGTTTGGAAAATTATTTAAATAAAACAATATGATAAATAGCAAAATATTTATTTTTAATTTATTAAATACTCTTATCCAAATTTACATACTCCAAAATCCATAAAATAATTAAAATAAATAATCTAAAGCAAATTTTATTCCAAATAAAAGTAATTTATTAAAATATAGGTATTCGAAAATTTTGGGGTATTACACCTAGAATGTTGAAATGATCTACAATCTTAATTGTGCTAGAAATATTGGCTTGTATGTATGCTTAATTATTGCTATGTTGATATATATTGGGAGTTGGAAGTTAATAATGTTGGGACTTATAACATTTTTTGTGAAATATTTTGGTGTTTTTGCTATCTTAAGGGTATTTGGGACTTTCATGATATTTATTGGGAGTAAATATGGCATGGTAATTATTGAGGGTTTTATATTTAATTTCATGTGTAACATGATCAAGTATAGGTTGAGTAGGGCACAAGTTACCAAAAAAGAGTCTCCGTGGCATTTAAGTAGGATATGGTATTTTGGTTAGGTTGGGTTAATTATGGAATTTTTGTAATTTTAAAGTGACATTGGATTATGCTAAGTATAATACAAAATATTTAGGGCAACTGTTACCCAACATAAGTCTAATAAAATGAGAAAATGACTTTAATTAGCAATAATAACGTTACAAGTATGCTTGTTATCATATGTATGTGATGGAAGAGTTAGACCATAGTTTTTGGGTATGTTATTAATAATGATATTTTAGGGTGGTGTACTAAATTTTGTGGTTAGATGAGACATACAGAAGAATTTATGTGTAATACCCCAAATTGAATCTAACCTTAATCTTGAATAATTACTATTTTCACATAGCCCTAATCTTAGATGATTGATGTTTTAATCTTACCCTAATTCTTTAATCCTAAAAATTAAACCTAATTCTCATCCTAATATTAATTGTTTTTCTTTATTCCCTATTCTTTTATTTTTCTTCATCCCCAATTTTCTTCATCCTTCCTCTTCGTGATTTCCTCTTCTCCTAACTGAATCCTTATAATAAAGCTTCAAGCCTCGATCCTACCTATCTTAAATTCATCATCACTACCATCACCTCCCCAAATCTTTGGGATGAGTCAAGGAAAATTTAGCCCAAAATCTCCCTTAATCTTTGCCTCACCATACCCCTTCACTTTACTCATCTCAACCTATCTCAAAAACCTCTCTTTATATACCCCTCTACTTTCTATCCTTACCTTATTTAAGGCCTCATGAAAATCTCTCTAGAATTCATATTCCTTCCCTCAACTTCTCTGTGCGCCATTGCATCGTCTTTCGCCATTTTCATCTAACGAAGGTTGATGTAGCGTTTACACTATCATACAACTTAGCCTTTATTTCTTCAACTTTGCTCACAACTCCACACCATTAGAATAAAAACACACACACACAACACACCCTAACATGCATGAAATTCCCATGCAAGATCACTCTAACCCACACCATTATCTCACATTACTCAAGAATCCTTACACGACATCCTTGTGCAACAACCACCATTTCTGCACCCCAACCTCATACCACCCTACCCTGAGATACATTAACTACCCACACTAAACTAGGGATGGCAATGGGCCGGGTCTGGGTCGGGTCCAACCATACCCAGACCCGGACCCGTTTATATTATCCAGACCCGGACTCAACCCAAACCTGTTGGGTCTTAAAAGTTCAGACCCAGATCTAGATCCATCGGGTCTAGCAGGTCAACGAGTCCTGAATGGGTTCGGTTATTTTTTTTAAAAAATAATTAATAATCTATGCTAATAAAAATACATATATATTTTATATAACTTAATATGTATTGTTTTGTTAAAAAAAATCATCTAAGTGAAAAAATAAATATATTAAAATTGTTATATTAATTTTGTAAATGGTGTTTTAATGCTTTTAGTAGGGATGTAAATGAGGTAGGTTTGGGGCGGTATATCCATATCCATATCTGTATCTGATAAGAAAATCCGTACCCGAATCCGTACCCGTACCCGAATCCATATTCGCTAACATATCCATATCTGTATCCGTTACTCGATGGATTATCCGTTTACCCGTTAATGGATGTTATTCAATGAATAAATCCATCACCTAATAGATAAACCCATTTAGAGTTAAGCTAAATGATAGTTCTAACCTAAATTTATACTATTTTTATTTTAAAGTTAAGGGTAAAAATGTAATTATATATTGGGTAAATGGGTACGGATATGGATACGGGTATGATATCCCATACCCGTATCCGTACTCAAACCTGACGGGTATTTTTTTCCATCATCCATATCCGTATCCATATTCGTTTATCCATATCTGTTAGACAAAATCCGTTAGGTTTTGGGTAAAATCTGCCCCATTTATATCCCTAACTTTTAGAATACAATGTTATACATATTGTTTATAAAGTAAGTATACAAAAATAAAATTAAAAAAAATGAATAAGGAGCTTATATAAGATTAAGACAATAATGACAAACATAATATTAATATGTATTTAGATATGTATACACACATACACACACACAGACATATGTATATTAAATAGGTCTGGCAAGTCAGGTCTGGATCTAGAATTGGACCCAGACCCAGACCTTTAAGGTATATGTGGACCTAGACCTGATCTAGACCCATCGGGTCCAAAAATCATGGACCCAAACCTGCTAAAAATGAGGCGGGTCTAGTGGGTCTGGGTCGAGTTCGAGACCCATTGCCATCCCTACACTAAATTACCATATCTATGTCACTTCTTAATGCATAAAAACCATATTTGTGTAACCCATTAACACAACACACCCCTTTGTTGCACAAAATTCTGGTGCAACTAGTTCATATTGTGTCACACTTTACTTGCATCTTTGTTTACTTCACTTACTTCTCTTTTCCATTATCATTTGTGTTAGATTTTTATTAGTTTTTTCCCCAATTTATAACCATATTTTATTCTTAGTTTTTATGTGATTTTTTGTAGGTCTTAGAGGAGGATTTTTAGGATTACGTGTTAGAGGCCAGAGTCCTTTGATAAGGATACATATCATAACTAAGGTTATGTATACAATGTGTAAATTTTTATAAAATTTCATGTTTGGTAGTATTATATGGATAATGCCTTGGTGTTAATGATGTTGTATGAAAAGTAGTGCTATATGATGGAAAAGTGAGAAAAATGTGAAAACATGTGATCAGGTACATTATTGGTTAAGTTGATTTTGTAAGTTAAGCGGTTGGCATAGGCTACTATCACAATTGGGTTATGATGAATGAATCATATATATATTTGTAGTTGATTATTTTCATGATTTTAGGTGTTGGAGGTTGCAAAATCACTCATGTTAGAATTTATAGGATTTTTGGTGAACTTATGTGCAACATCCCTAAAATTTACTACTAAAAAATTTCATTTTTAAAAGTCATAAGCAGAAGCTAAGACAGTAAATTTCAAGATGCTACCGCTACACTTAGTACTAGATCAATTTTATTTACCATTCTAATACTAAGTGCTAAGGCTATATTACTTTGCTTAAATTTTAAGAATACAATTATAAAATAGAGTAGCACAATAGTTAGGAAAGTTAACTCATCTTCCAAAGAAAACCCACTAATTGAGGTTACAAAAAGAGTGTCAGTGAAAAAGATATATAAAAGATTAAAAGGAATAATACAAAAAAATCCTAGTTGAAAACACTAATCGGAATCCTAGATAACCCTACGCTCTTAATCCCAATAAATAGTTCTGAAATAAGATTACAAGCTAACTTGTAAAAGTCACTGATCATTGAATAAGTAGGGGCCTAAGAAATGAACCTTTTCGTACAATGATACTAAGTAACACATTATATAAGATTAATATACATGGCCCGCATGCACATCAGATGCATCAAATTAATCACATGAACATGGAATTTTGCAAATATTGACTAAAATTCGATAATCATTCATATAGCTACATACATCAAGGTCATATGCTACTAATACTTATTCACTTTAAATATAACCTAACTTACTATAGGAACACCTAAGTAATGCTCTTTGTAGTATAATTAGAAAACCACATCATCCTTAGTAGGAGGTGCAACTCACTTAATCAACCCACAACATGTCAATAACATCACAACAAGAATGCCATATACATCAATAGATCATATTAGTTCATTCATTATTATATGGATTCATGATGTTAGTGTAATAATATGTCAACTCATGAATTTTATATCCACGTGGGTTAAAGGATCCCACTACTCTCATCGGTGGACTGATCAACAAGGTATAACCCTAGGGAAGTATTCTCCTAACTACTATTCTCTTTGGTGGACAAGTAATAAGGTACAAGCCTAGGATAAAAAACTATTGGCCACTATTCTCACCAATAGATCGGTAAAAAGTTATAAATAGTTATAACCCACGAGGTTTTCCACTATAAGTGATTAATATCTTCCTAGAGTTATTATCATTTAATGGTTTTAATTACTTGATTGCGGGACCCCACTATTCTCACTGGTGGACCAGTAAATATAATACAACCTTAGGGTAGAATGCTTTTAGCCACTATTCTCACTGATGGACTAGCAACTAGTCCTGAGTCAAGTAATCTTCCACTTTATGTGCTGAGTGTCTTATTCGTGTCATACTTATTTTAGGTACCACACACAACCCTGCACAATTCAAATATGACTCCCACCCTACTACCACCCTATGCCTACCCTGTCCCCTTGGAAACCCTTGTTTAATAAGGTTGGTACATCCTTACCCCTTAATGTTCCTTTGAGTCCCCAATTTCCTCCATCCCTCACATATGATAATAATTAGCGTCTAGGGTTACTCCTAAAAACCCTAGTAGATCCCTAATTGGCCTAGTGCTTATTTGGTCCTAATTTATCACAAAAATCATATATTACTATGATTATCCACCCCTTTAATTTTTGTGGACTAACTCCCCCATTTTGCACATACAATAATAACCTCACAAATTAGACCCCTCTCAAAATCTTAATTTTTTGTGTGGTTATAACCGCTCCCACATATCCCACATGGCTATTTAATTTGGTACACAATCCTTAAATAGCATGATTAACATCATAATTTAGGGTTAGAGCCCAAATCCCCTATTTCCTATGTGTGGTAATGACCTACCCCTAGGGTTTTGTAGTACCAAAACCCTAGTTCCAATATCTTAGTAATCTCCCATCCTTTAGCACACCAAGAAATTCCCTAAATGTGAAAAGCTATCCAACCATGTTATCATTAACCCCCATATCCACTCTTAACGACCAATCCCTACTCTTCTCACCCATAGTCATAGCTCCCTTTGTGTTTAACTCGCTCAATGCATGTTTATTCGAATAACCATCCTATTACATGCTAAATTTCCAAAATGCCCCTATACCATGTTTTGGGGATCAATAGCAATTAGGAAAAACAAGTTTTAATTAGAATTAAATAGAACACATAAGAATTAAGAAGAGAAAAATACTCAAGAATGAAGATCGGAGAAATAGATGATCTTATTGATGTGAAGTAATCATACAAAGAGAATGAAAGAAATCCTCACCTAAATCACTCTATTCACCAAGACATTACATGATAACTCAAAAGGAGAGAAGAGGATGGTGCTATGCTTATTAGGGTTCTAATCGCATGGTATTTATACTGTATGAGACTGTCACAAACATGAGCCCCTCTTATTTCTTTCCAACTTTAATAGTATTTAGTATTTTTGCCACAACTTCTTCATTTGACCATCAATTCAGCTGATAACAAAAATTTCTACAATTCCACATACATAATATTCATAAATTCCTATTTCATCGAGGTTAAAGTTTCAAATCTTTATAGTATAGCTCATAGTTCTTCTCTAAATTTCTCTGAAAGACTTCACACACCAATCCAAGTATTATATACAC
This sequence comes from Tamarix austromongolica, assembly GCA_039764185.1. Classification (NCBI taxonomy): domain Eukaryota; kingdom Viridiplantae; phylum Streptophyta; class Magnoliopsida; order Caryophyllales; family Tamaricaceae; genus Tamarix; species Tamarix austromongolica. The sequence continues at coordinate 125,120,409 of CM077809.1, forward strand.
TAAATACGATTAAAAAGCTCACAATTCTCCACCTTGACGATGTATTTGAAGTAGCTAGTATTAGTAACACAAAAACCATCTAGAAAAACCCCTAGGAAAAAGGCCCTCATGGTACACAAAGACCAACCAAGTTTGAGGAATGCTGGAACTTGCTCACTATCAATAGCTTCATTAGCATGTCCGCTGGATTTTTAATAGTAGCCACCTTCTCCAACACAACCTTGCCTAAAACAATAGTACCTTGGATAAAGTGGTACCTGATATCAATGTGCTTCATCTAATGATGGAAAGAATTTAGATTCTTTGCCAAACAAATAGAACTCTAACTATCATTACGAACAATGGGAGCACCATGACTAAACCCAAGGTCATGAGTGAAACCACCATCATGCTTAACATCACGTAAGACTTCTCTTGCACATTTATTAGAATGATCACCATCACACAATAAAAATTGTCAAAATACCCCTAGACCCTAAAATATAGATATTAATGCTAAATCATGCAATTATGATACACCAAACTCATGTCCCCATTCCTAGCAATATTTATGACACAATTGAAATCCTAGTTAGGCTTAAATATCATGTTGTGTCAAAATTACCAAATTGCCCCTAGGGTTTATAGTAGTAATATTTTTACTTCAAGTGTCCATACATACCTAACATATCATATATCATTAGTACACAACATTAGACCCCTTGTCAATTACCTCTTTCACACACATAACATCTTAACATAGCATGTATTCTTTTCCATATTCCAAGAGAACATTAATAATCATGGGATTATTTGTAACACATCATGTCTACAAAAATCACATATCCAAAAATCCTAATGCTCTAACATATGATATCAAAATATTGTAGTAGGGTGTAAAGATTACTTGCTTTTCTAAAAAAACTAAACTTTACTGGTATCCGGTTAAAAATGCTTAGGCTCCATTTAATACTTTTTTTTTTCACAAATACTATAGTAATATTGGATAAATGAAAAAATCATTTTTATTAAAAATATTTATTAAATGTAATATTACAAAACTACCCTTATACCTTAATATTATCCAAAATATATGATAAATACATAACCAAACTCATGTAATGTGAACCATGTAGTAGAATGATAAGGAGTAGGGGAGGATGGTAGACCATTTAAGGGTTAAGGGAGATAGTGGAAAGTGGTGGTTTTGGTTGTTGGGTGTAGGAGGTAAGGGAGGAGTTAGCTAGTGGTTGGAGGTCATGGTGCTGATGGATCGAAGGTAGCAGTATATGGTGTAGAGAAGGGAAAGAAGAGGAAGAGAAGGGGATGATAGGTGCAAGTGGGGTGATTGTAGGTTATGGTGCACAAGTGGAGGCTAAGGTGGTGGTAAGTAGTTGGGAGGAGTTATGGTGGTGGAGGAAAGGGTGGCCAAATAAGAGGGTGGTAGTTGCAAGGGTGTGAAAGGGGAGATAAGGAAAAGGGGCCAGGTTATAGGGTAGGCTGGCATTGGTTGCTTGGGGTACTACAAGGAGGAGGTATGGTGGAGGTAAAGGCGACGGAGATGGTTGTAGGGGTGTTGACGGGGAAAAATAGGGACTAGAGATGATGAGAGAAAAGAGAAGAGAAGGTTAGGGGTGAGAGCAAAGCAAGAAGTACTAGTGAGGAAGGGAAGAAGAGGAGGAGGGAAAGAAGGAGGAGGAGGAGATAAGGGTGTTTGAGATGTGAGGTAGGGGTGGTGTAGTGGGGTTGTAGGCAGGGTGAGGTAGATGTGTGTAGTGGTGGAAATGGTAGGAAAGGTGGCTCTCATGGAGGGTACCAAGGGAGATTTAAGGCCTGCAAAGGAAAAAAAATGATGGATAGAGGGAGGTGGTGTAAGTTGTTCCCAAAAGCGGGGATGGCATGCATTTTCTTGTAGTGGTCTAAGAGGAAGAAGGGAGTGTTCAAAGGGGTCTCAGGTGTGTTTGGTAGGGTGCACAGATGGGGAAGAAAGGAAAAGGAGAAGAAGTGGGCCATCCTACACGAGAGAAGAATAATAAGGAGGGAGAATTTGGGCCCCATAAGAGAGAAGGAGGAGAAGAAGGGAGGGGTTAGGCTGACTTGGGGGAAAAGAAATGAAGGAAGGGGGAAACAAGGCTGGCTCGAAGGGAGAAGGAAACAAAAAAAAGGAAAAGGGAAAGGAAAGGAAATGATGAAAAGGAAGAAAAAGGAAAAAGGAAAAGAAGAAAAAGAAAAAGAAAATACTTTTAGAGTTAGGATTAGAGATTAGATCAAAATTGGGTTATTGAAAAAATATTAAATTAATTTATCCAAAAATTAGGGTATTAATTTAAGAATATACTTTTGCTAAAATTATGGGTTTGCAATTTATTTAAATAAAAAGAGTACAATAAAATTATAAAAATAATTATATTGATTTATTATATAATTTTTATTTTATTTTTTTAAGTTAAAGGTTCATAAAAATAATTAAATCAATAATTTAAATTTTATATGTTTTTAGATAAAACGTTAAACATTTAAATTTTAGGTTATAAAAATTTGGGATGTTACACTATGGATGTCTTGGCTATCTTAATGGAAATTCGGTTATTATGAAATATTTAGTATTTTAATGTGTTAATTGGCTTAAAATATACAAAATATATTATGTAAAATATTTGGAGTAATTATAAATTGTCTAAGTCCAAAAAATAAAATAAAAATAAAATTGAGAAGATGGATTAAATTATGAATAGTAACCCGAGGGGCGGGTTCATTGTTACATATGTAAAACAATGGATTTTGGAACAACCACATTTTTCACTACCAAAAAAATTCATTTAAAACAATACAGAAGTGAAAAAATACTAACATACTCAGAAAAAACGGGGTGGTACCGCCGTATCTAAGAAAAGGTAGATGTCTTCCACCTATCCATATTATATACAAGGGCTAAACCAAACCATCTAATTTAAAATAAAGTGCACAAACTTAAGTTACATAAATATATAAAAATTCATTTACATAAAGGACCTTGTCATTCCTCGACCAAGTCAAATATAAGATACCTGATAATTTAAGAATACAGGGCCATATTAAAATGAGATTAGGGCATGACCCCAAAACCATGGTCCATCATGGACCACACAAAATCCTTTGGACGTCCAAGATCTCAAGCCTGAGACCCAAGATGAGGTAGGGCCACTATTAGCCATCCCCAAAAATTTACACTTGGCCCTCTACTTGTGAGAATGAGTAGGTGACTGAGTAAATGGGCATATCATTATACTACGTACCAGATAAGCTAAGTTCCCTCCTCACTGGAAATCACAAATATGAAATATGCTATCATAACATGGATAACATATTTAATATGTGTCATATTAATACCATGTATATAATGGTAGTAATGCATAAGGATATAAAATCATAAAAAAATCAGGCACTCATAACGTATCATGTTTATCTTTAGAGTATAATAATATAGATAATCACACATGTACTAGGAAAATTAATTAAGACAACCACTAGGGTTTATTTTCTAACTTACTCAAATAATTAGATTACACCATTTCTTTATCCATATATTGATATAGGTCAACATCTAGTTAGTCCTTCGAATTACTAAAAAGTTATTCATTCAATCCATTATCCAAGTATAAACCATTGTTCCCATCATTATCCAATTATTTATCATCCACTTATTCATCATCCAAATTTTTATTACTGAATGATGGATTATGCATAACCCTATAGTCTCACATACCATAGATATCTATCCAAATCAAGGGAAAATATGTCTATGGTGCATCCAATCACCAAATTGGACATAAGTTTACACTGAAGCCAACCACTATGGATATAAGTATAGGTCAAATCCAACCAATATCGACATAAGTCTTGGCTAAAGTTGATCAAATATTTAACCATACCCTTTAGTATCAATACCTCTTAGTACATAATTAGTGTTTAGAATAGGTAAGGCACTCTTATCTCTAGGATCCTACTAAAAGGAACCAATAAACACCCAAAGGCAGACTAGTCCCCGGTAGTTAATAGAGCATTAGGTAACCCCAATCAATACACAACTTGATTATCTCTCACTTTATGTGGTTTCATGAGTTTAAGTGATCACACAAGGCCCATACAAAGAACAAGCAAGGCATTTGCAAGTTCTTCCATTTTAATCCTTTCCATTTCCCAACCATATGTGGGATTTCCATTTTTCTTTGTCCAATATTAATCAAGCACATTATATCATTTCATTTTAGAGCATTTTGTGCTTTATTTCCCTTTTTTCTCTAAGACCATAACATTTCATATATGGTATACCCATTAAACCTTTATACTACACATTGAGTATGTCATAATTTATGGTCTATTTTGATCTGTTCATTAGACCATTAGTCCATGATAAATTCTATATTTTATCCCTTAATGATAATAAGACAATCCTACGGATAGCCTTAAAGTATAACCAAATTGAAAGGATTCAAATCACACAAACTAGTTGAACTAGTTGATGAATTTGGTCCAACCAATCAATTAGTTACACTGACCAATCGATCGATTTAGGCCGACCAGTCAATTTGTTTGGCTCAACAAGCCCTACTTTTTCTCAAAATGGTGGATCAATTTGGACAAACTAGTTAACTATTCATAGATAATTCTATCGGTTCTACCCAACTTGTAAATGGGTTTAAGTAGTGAGTAAGACCAAGGTCTTTGTAGGGTTACTAGTCGATGGATTGAGTCAACCAATTGACTATTCTAGAAACCTGTTGATCGGTTTAACCTAGCAAGTTGATTATTTTATTATACAACAACACCAAACAATCATTTTCATGCAAATCATGCTTATAAATTTTTATCATACCAAATTGGAACATGTTTTAACATCAGATAACATATTTTTAGCTTACTTTGATTCCACATCTCAACATTAAGCATCACCACCCATATTTTCTCAAGATGCATTTGTTTTACCCAAAGTGTCCAATATAACCATCCCAATTAGTTCTATAAGCTATATATATTCATGCCAAAATATAATATCAACTTAAAGAGTTTCATATCATGTAAGCTTACTCATAAATCAATTTAGAAGCAAGAATGACTTACGTGATGTAGGTAAAACTTTTCTTAAACAAGAAATTTCAACCTATGAAATCCTAAACTTTCAAAACCTTAAAACAACAAGTTTAGCTCGAAAATTCTTGCGTAACTTTTATAAATTGGAATTTGAAATAGAAGAATGAACATAACACACCCAAAGGAAAAATATAGGATACCTAGTTGAAGCACTCAACCTTTTTCTTAAATCTAAATCTTCCTTGCTTAATAATTAAAATAAGAGGGAGCTAGATAAAGGATTCGATATGTGAAAGGAAATTCAAATGTAAGGCTCGAAGTGTAGAGGGAGAAGGTGAATATTATAGATTTAGGTACTTTTGGTGGCCAAAAATAGGTGAACAAAAGGGATGAATAAGGCTATGTATAGCCAACTAATCAATAATAATCATAGTATGGTTAGGAACAAATGAAAACCTCTATTTAACTAGCTTAAAAATAAAATTCCTAAATAACACTAAATAAATAAATAAGAAAAATACTAATGGGGGTTTATAAAAATAAAAATAATAAAAGGAATAAATAAAATAAAATAAACTAATAAAAATAATGGGAAGCTGCAGATATGATAAAGATGCTAGGGAAATCAAAATCCACCAATAGATTAGGTTGAAATATAATATTTATTTCTAAGTCACTTTTTAATCATGAGAAAGAGATCGACCAAGTTGTACACCTAAAGCAGGTCCATACACCTTATATTACTTCCCTTAATTAATTTATACGACAAAGTGCCAATATTAACCCTATTAAATACTAGCAGTATAACAACAACAAGCGGCTCCTATATTTAACTAGATTTAATGCATTAAGTATAATTGGAAGGTTGTCGATCTAAGTACCCAAACTATTACACAAAGCATGTCTAGCTGTATTTCCTTTCCTTGACCCACATGTATCTAAACATTTTACTACTTCGGTTAGAATCATAAAATTATTAGGTGAATTATTATCTAACCTAGCTGAAATTTATACATATAAATTCTAGTATATTTAGATGGCCACCTAGCAGGTAAATAATCCTACATACTATCACTTATGAGGAAACTAGAACAAGGCATGCACCAAATAAATTATACTTGACAGAATTATATATATAAACGATGACAATTAAAATAAAGTCAAGAAACAATCTCGCGAAACAAAGAAAATAAAATTATATCTCAAACCATAATTCAGGGTTTCAATTTATTCCCTAACAATAAATAATCAGCCAGCCATAATTACAGAATTAATTACACCGAAATATATCTCTAAAATATAAATTAAAAATAGAGAAAAAAATAACCAAAATTAATTATAGATAAAAGATCAAGAATTTATTTAGATAAAAATTAATTGTATCTGAAATAAATTCTACCAGTATATATTCTTCCCTATTTTTCTTCCTTCTCGGTTGTCTTTGTTTTCCGTGCAATATATTTTCTCCCGGCTAACGTGTCTGGAGCTAAAGGCTGCTACTACGTTCCGCCTCGAAGTTCATGCGCCGTTCTTCTTCTCTGTGTTCCGTGCTCCCCTCATTTTCGTGCCACTGACTCTATTCTATTCCTTTCACTATGGCTGACGGAGGCAGTCTACTCATGGCTCTCTCCTCACTCTTCCAGACCAGACACGCCCTGCTCTCCACTATTTATTGTCATGTGGCTCGTCCTTTTCTACATCTTCCTTTCCACGTCAGCCAAGCTGTGGCTGACTCTCCTTCTTTATTTTTTTTCATGTGGCGCTCTGTTTGGCCTTGTTTGGTTTCTTATTTTGGGCCTTTGGGCCTTCGGTTCTTGGGTCGTTGGTCCAAAGGTCCAATTTTTTTATTTTTTTTCTTTTCTTTTATTTAAAAATAATACCTACAAAATAAAATTAAATAAATATCAATAAATAATATTTTATTCTAAACTTACTTAATTTATATCATTTTAGCTTAAATAATAATATTTATGCAATTATTACCACTTAAGCATAAAATCATAATTATTCACCTATATTACTTAAATAAAATACTAAAAACTAATATTATAAGGGTATAAAATGTGTCAAAATATGAACTTATCACACCCCCATACTTAGCTTCTTTCTTTTCCTCAAGCAAGTTATTACTCTAACCAAATCAAATTAAATTAACTAGTCACTTTCGTAGGTCTCATGATTGCACTTAACATGTGCAACAAGCCCTTTAAACCCCTAGGTCACCCATCAAGGATGAGTAAGGTCTTGTGAGGGTTTCGCAGATGATATACCTACAAAATCATACATAAATAAAATAAAATAAAATAAAACCACACCTAACACCCTTAACCATTTTTTTCTCAGAATCTTTTACTTTCAAATGTCAAGATTAGCAATCAACCAAAATTCAGCATTAAGAAATTTAAAGAATCAATTTCAACATATGGTTCACACCTAAACATGTCAAGTATGAACATATCAATATTATGAATGAAGATCTACCACGCCTTAGTGACATTAAGATTCATCCTCACTATGGATACTCTCTATTTTTTCTCTCTCTTAGATTCATGGCTACAAATGTATAGAAACACTCATGTATGTGAGATAAGATGATAAAGATAACAAACGACTCACATATATAAACAAAGAAGGCTCATGCTATTGTGGATAAAACCTCATGAAAGATGTTAAATACTTACTTATTGGTTGTAGAGGGGTTTAAGGAAAAGAAGGGTATGTAGTATTTTAGGAGTGTGGTGCTAAAAGGGTCAAGAGCTAGTGGAATATAATGATTAGATGAAATATAAAATTAACTCCACATCAATGATACGTCTCTCTACCTTCACACCAAAATAGAACATGAATAGAACTTTCTTAGCATCATCTCCAAAACTCCCTCTCTTCCTTAATTATATATTTTTTTTTTCTTTTCTTCCCTTTTTTTATTTTCAATTTTTTTTCATTCATTTATTATTTTCAATTTTTTTAGTATTTTTTTATTTTTTATTTCTCACAAAACATAACCAATCCCCTTTCTTAACATAAATACATATATTTCTTTCACATACACAACCACTCTTTATATCCATAACGATTTTATTTTCTTCCACTAGCTTTAAGTAAGGGCAAAGATATTAAGGCACGAAGGTTATTCAATGTGGGTAATGAAGAAAAATATATGTTCCTTGTATAGGCTTAAAGGGTTTCTATGGGGTGTACATCATGCATACACAAATTATGATTAAGCTATTTGGTCATGTGATGGAAAATTCCTAAGCTGCCTTTATCATTTTATCAATCAGAGCATGTTTTGACTATAAGCTTTGATTAGTACAAGAGTAAGTTCTAGTAATCTCTATAGTCCATTACATGATCTATGGCAAATAATTTGATCAAAGCAATTAAACATGTATGAGGTTTATAAAGAAATTTTGAATGCCAAGAAAAGTAGAATATATTGTGTACATTCGCTCAGGAAAAGAAGGTACATATGGTTCAAAAGCTCACTAAGGAATGTGATGAATCTCAACATGCCATGTCGGTGGTTAGAAAATCATACATGTTCTTTCTCCATTCATATGTAGACACATAAATATGTGTTCCCTATATCTAAATTAACAAAAAAAATCTCCACTTGCTTTATCTCGACGTTATGATCATCTTTTCGTTAGATTTCAAAGATATACTCCTCATTAACTAGCTAAGGCTCCTACAACTCTAAAATTACTAAACACTCTAAAAAATCTAAAAAAAATTATCTCTTTTTTTTTGCAAAAACATAAAACACACACACCCCCACACTTAAATCACATATTGTCCTCAATGTGTAAATAACTAGGGAAACATGCAATTTAAAGTATGGAGAAAACAAAATAAATAAATAAATAATTAGAGGATAGAAAACTCCCTTATGACATTGGGTTGCCTCTCAACTAGCACTTGTTTTTATGTCTTCAGCCTGAGATCGACCAAGTTGTACACCAAAAGCAGGCCCATACACCTTATATTACCCCCCTTAATTAATTAATACGACAAAGCGCCAATATTAACCCTATTAAATACTAGCAGTATAACAGCAACAAGCGGCTCCTATATTTAACTAGATTTAATGCATTAAGTATAATTGGAAGGCTTTCAATCTAAGTACCAAAACTAGTACACAAAGCATGTCTAGTTGTATTTCCTTTCCTTAATCCACATGTATCTAAACATTTTACTACTTCTCTTAGAATCACAAAACTATTAGGTGAATTGGTATCTAACCTAGCTCCAATTTATATATATAAATTCTAGTATATTTATATAACCACCTAGTAGGTAAATAGTAATACATACTATTACTTATGAGGAAACCAGAACAAGGCATGCACCAAATACATTATACTTGACAAAATTATATATATATATATATATATATATTATAGCAATTAAAATAGTGTCAAGAAATAATCTCACGAAACAAAGAAAATAAAATTATAATTCAAACCCTAATATAGGGTTTTAATTTATTTCCTAACAATAAATATTTAACCAGCCATAATTTTTGAATTAATTACATAGAAATTTAAATCCAAAATTTAAATTAAAAATAGATAAAGAAATAACCAGAATTAATTATAAATAAAAGATCAAGAATTTATTTAGATAAAAATTAATTTTATCTTAAATAAATTCTATCGGTATAAATTCTTTCTTCTTATTTTCTCTTTTCCTTTTCCTCTATGTCCGTGCAATTATTTCTTTTTCTTTTTCTTTCCTTTCTAGTTGACGGTGGAAGCCTACCTGTTGTGCCTTTCGTGTGTCAGTTGTTCTTCTCACCTCAGTTTCCGTGCAGTGGTATTTATTCTCCTGTTTTTCTTTGTCACTTTTCGTCCTTTCTTCGCACCTTTTTCTTTCTCTATTTTGAGCCTCTGACGGATCCTCCCCTTTCTCGATCGTTGTGTATTTTCTTTTATACTGCACGCTCTCCTTTTATTTCGTGAGCTGGCGGCTCTTTCTTCAGTTGAGCCTTACCCTTTCTACGTCAACCCTTCGTCGCAGGCCCGCGTCTGACTTGCCTCACCGCTCCTTTCTTTTATTTTTTTACTCCAACTTTTCATTTCTTTGTTTCTTGTTTCGGGCCTTTGGGCCTTCAGCCATTCGGCCATTGGTCCAAAGGTCCAATTCTTTTTTTCTTCTTTTATTTAAAAATAAAACCTAAAAAATAAAATTCAATAAAAATTAATAAATAATATTATACTCTAAATTTATTTAATTATTATCATTTTATTTTAAATAATAAGAATTATGCAATTAGCACCACTTAAGCATAACATCATAATTATTCATCTATATTACTTAATTAAAATACTAAAAACTAAAATTATAAGGGTATAAAATGTGTTAAAATAAGAACTTATCAGCCATGTAAGACTCGCACTTCCTATGCAAAAATTTTCCCTAACCCTTCATTTTATTATTTTCTTCCTTTATTTTCTCATCCGTATTTTAGAATACACTTAGGGCTTTTCCCCCACTTCTCCTTACTCAATCCACTCTCTTTATATCTATTAGTTCCCCACAACCACCCAAACCCACCTAAGGCATCTAAGCATACAAGTTATGACAACTCAACCATACATAAGAATATATCATTCATACAAGTATATCATACATATTACATATAATGCTAACCATGTTCGATACACTTGAGCTCCTTACAAGCCAAGCTGCACCACATACACTTAGTACACAATCACATACATTCATATAAGGCATATTAACACATCCATATATATAAGATTAATACAAACCCAAGATTTAACCATATCCTTACCTAATAGGACTCTAAGTGTGAAGCACACTTTTGTGCTTAGTCATGGGTAAGGGTTTGCTCACAACCTATAAAATAGTATAACTAGTCATTTCACCTTTTTTCTACTCCTTTTTCTTTTTTCTTTATTTCCTTAATCAAATATTAGTAGTAGTAGTAATGGTAATAAAAATAAAATATATAAAGCAGGTAGGATTGAGAAGGGCACAACTAGAAGAGAAAATAAGCATGAGGGTGATGGCGGCTGCAATGGTGCTTTATGGTGGCATGGTGGGTGATGTAAAAGTAAGGTTTTGGATTTAGAAAAGAAGAGGGGAGTTATGGTTTCTTAGGTGGTGGGGTTTCCTAGGTCAGAGGGGTTGTGGTGGTGGTAGTAACTTCATGTTGGTGGCTCAGGGTATTAGTAGTGATGGAGGTTGAGAGAGAAAGAAGAGAAAAGAGTAGGGAGGAGGGGAAATAAAAGGGAAGTGGTGGCATTGTAAGGTAAGATAGGGTATTCTAAGCAGGAAGGGAGGCTAGGAGGGTGGTGGTTACAATGGTGCTGGTGGTGTAGGGTAGCGTAGTTGGTAGAGGGAGGTACATAAGGGCAGCTCTAGCTATCTACTTTACATTGGTAGGGAGGATGGGGAAGGGGAGTGGTTCTTTGGGTGGAGGGTAATGTTGGGAAGAGGAAGGGAAGGTGTGGAGCCACAAAATGACACGATAGCTGATTAGGCTATGCGAGTAAGGATGGGGAGGGTGAATGACAAAGAAAAAGAGAGTAAATGAGGGAGCGCACAGGGGTATTTATAGGCCAAATGGATTGGGGAGGTGGATAAGAGGGGGAAGAATAAAAGGGGAGGGGTGGTCGGTTATCAACAAGCATGTAGGTCATCATAGCTATGTGACAAGGGAGATAGGTGTAGGATTTTGTAATGGTGCGGGGGAGTAGATAGGGGCGGTGGGGGTTGTAGGAGGGAGGGGGGCCATGCAGGGTAGGGCCTACTACATGCCATATAGATCCAAATGAGTAAAGGATAAGAAGAAAGAAAGAAGTGGAGCTTTAAAGCAGCCATATATCACAACTCTAATTAGGGGGATAAGAAAGGAGATAAGGGTAGAAGGTGAAAGAAGGAGAAATAAAAGGAGAGAAAGGGAAAAAGGGGCATGGGCGTGTGCCCGTGATGGATCGTGTGGGGGAATAAAAAAAGAAATTTGGGCTATGGGAGGGAAAGAAAGAAAGGAGGGGGAAGGGGAAGGAGTGGGATGCTGTGTGGGCTTAAGCCAGTCGGCCAAGGGAGGAAGAAATGAAGAAAAAAAGGAAAAGGAAGTAAAGGAGAAAGAAAAGGAAGATAAAAGGAAAAGAAAAAATGGTATGGTAGGGTGGTTTGGAATGTTGTTTGAGTTTTAGTAATAATAATAATAATAAAATAAGTTTTATTGATTTATAAATTATTATTATGATTAACTTATAACTTACTTTTTGTTAGAAAACAAATTTATCCTCAACTAATTAGGTACCTACACCATTTTTCTCCTTTTATGCCTATAATTATTATTATTATTTTATTGGAAATGAAATTTATAATTAAACCCTATCCAATAATTCCTTATTTTATTCTTAAATCATAAAAAACTTTTTGGGTATTACATCACTACCCCCTTAAAGAAAGACTTAGTCTTTGAAGTCATTAGCTTAATACTAGGAGTGGGGAATAAGGGAAAAATGTTTTCCAAGGCAATTCACTAAATGGAAGCATAAAATGCTACAAACTACTTCCCCTTAAAGGAAAAGGGGTTTACTAGGAAGTGTCATGCCTGAGGCAAAGATTTCTTAATGTACCTCATGCATGTCCTTCTTGGCTTCTCAATCAGCTTCCTCTATCCTATAGCGGCTCTAATGAATCTACATGAGTGGGATTGCACTTGTATGGGTCTTTCAAAGCTTGGTGTCAAGGATCTACATAAATGTCTCATTGTAGGTCAAGGAATAGTTAAGTTCGATCTCATCGGGCTAGATCACATAAGAAGGATCGACAACATACTTTCGATGCTGTGAGACATGGAACACTTTGTGGACATATGATAAATCTAGTGAGAGTGCTAAATGGCACACAACCTCTCCGACCATCTCCAATAACTCTTAGGCACTAATGGTTCTCGAGCTTAGCTTACCCTTCCTACCGAACCCTTACACATCTTCGATGGGGGATACCCTCTACAGTACCTTCTCCCTAAGCTCAAAGTTTCCACCCTAACTCTTTTGATCAGCATAACTATTTTGTCAGCTATAAGCAGCTCTCATTTGATTCTAAATCTGACAGATCTACTTCGTCTTTTCTATAAACATTTAGGGTCCTAACACCACATTCTTGCTAATATCACTCCAGCACAAGGGGGACCTACACTTCCTCCCATACAATGCTTTGAAAGGAGCCATCTCTATGCTTTCATGGTAGTTGTTGTTGTATGAGAACTCTATCAGATGTAGAAAATTTTCCTAACAGCCCTAGAAGTCTAAAACATACACAGTCAACATATCCTCTAGGGTTTGTGTAGTCCTATTAGTCTGCCCATCTGTGGTGGGATGGAAAGCTGTACTCATCTACAACTTTGTTCCCATGACCTCTTATAGCCTTCCCTAAAATTGATAGCAGAACCTCGAGTCTCTATCCAAGATAATGACCTTAGGAACCTCGTACTGACTAAACACAAACTTCATGTACGCATTTGCCAATTGATTCATGATCTAGGTTGACTTCATTGGAAGGAACACGACCTACTTGGCCAATCTATCCATGAGGACCTAGATAGTGTCACAACCACTCTAAGTCCTTGGCAACCCACTAACAAAGTCTATGGAGATCGAATCCCACTTCCACCTAGGCACTTCTAAAGGTTGATGTAGTCTTGTATATTTACGGTGCTCAATCTTGACCTTCTAATGTCCTAGACATTTGGACACAAATTTAGCTACTTCTTACTTCATATGGGGCCACTAGTACACCTTCTTGAGGTCCTTGTACAAATTGTCCCTTCCAAGGTGGATGGAGTATGAGGGTCTGGTGTCCCTCTCTAAGATTTGGTGCTTTAACTCTGATTAACCCTACTGTATGCACCAACTACCCTTGTAGCCAAGGCTACCATCCTCATGTATCTGAAACCATTTGGTCCAACCTTCCCGTATATTCTAATAGATCCTCTCAATCTTGACATCTCTAAGCTACCCAGCTCATATCTCCTCAAAAATTATGTATGTGATACGAACCTTAAGGTCACCTTGTTGGATCAATTCAATCTCTAGGTCATAAAAATCCTCTAGCATTTGATTATAAAACACACAAGAGTTTATATAGTATGTGGTCTTTCTGCTCAATGCATCTACAACCATTTTGGCCTGATCCTTGTGGTAGGTTAACTTGATATCATAGTCCTTGACTAGCTCTAGCCATATTCTCTGCCTTATGTTCAACTCCTTCTACATAAAGATATACTTAATTCACTTGTGATTCATGAAGAATTTTCACTCAGTCCCATACAGGTAGTGCCTTCAGATCTTCAATGTGAAAACCACTATGGCAAACTCCTGATCATGAGTTAGATAGTTCTGCTCATGTCGCTTCAACTTATGGGAGGCATATGCGACCACTATGCCATTTTGTAGTAGTACAGACCTAACCTATACTTGGATGCACCATTATAGACCTCAAAAGCCTCAAAACCCTCTAGCAGAGTCAGGATAGATGAGGTGGTCAAGAGTCTCTTTAGTTCTTACAAAGCCCCATCATAGAACTCATCCCACTAGAACTTGGTGGTCTTCTTCATGAGGTTCATTAGGGGATGAGCTATCCTTGTGAAGCTTTGCACAAAATAATGATAATATCTAGCTAAACCTAAAAAGCTATGAACCTCTAACATATTCATGGGAGGCTTCCATTTTGTGACTGCCACTATCTTTATCAGGTCAATAGATGCTCCCCCGATTGACACTATATGCCTAAGAAAGCCACTTCCTAAAGCTAGAACCCATACTTGGACTACTTTATGAACATATAGTGCTCTTGTGGAAGTGAAAATATAGTGTGGAGATGCTACTCATGCTCTTCATTCCCTCTTTAGTATAATAAGATGTCATCGACGAATAACACCATGAACTTATTGAGGAAGGGCCTGAAGATCCTTGTCATTAAATCCATGAATATCGTAGGATCATTGGTGAGCCCAAAAGGCTTTATGGTGAACTCATAATGCTCATACTGAGTATAAACTGTGGTATTCATAATATATGCATTTGCTATGTGCAACTGGTGGTATATAGAAGTTAGATCAACCTTAGAGAAAACTATGGCACACCGTAGCTAATTGAAGAGACATTAATCCTTGGGAGCAGTTATCAATTCTTCATTATTAACTAGTTTAACCCTTGGTATTCAATATAGAGATGGAGGCTCTCTTCTTTTTGAATAGGACTGGTGCTCCTTAGGGCAACACACTTGGTTGAGTGTACCCATGTTCCAACAACTCCTTCAGCTAAGTCTTGAGTTCCTTCAATTCAACAGGTTCCATCTAGTAGGATGCTCTTGACATGGTCTCATCTCCTTATACCAGCTTAATCATGAAGTCAATCTTTTATGCTAAGATTGTACTTTATATTTCCTTTGGGAACACATCCAAAAAATCCCTAACTACTAAAATGTTATCTAGACCTATCACGTCCTTGTTCAACTCTTGCACACTGCACATATACAGTAGATACCCCTTCTGGAAAAGAGAGTGCAGTGTGACTACATAAACCACCTTGGTGTTAGGCTTGGGCTTGGTCTTTTTGTATGAAAACCTAATACCCTTTGGGCCTTGTAACATTATATGTTCTTGAGGGTAGTCTATCATTATCCGATACCTTTGAAGCATATCCATCTCTAGAATAACATCAAAGTCACACAAGTCCATATTGATCGGGTCCACTATGAATTCTGCTCTACCTATGCCTAAGGCCACATCTAAGTAAAGTTCAATACAACTCATCTTATCTCCCAAAGGTAGCATCACAGATAATTTTACGCTAGCAGATGGTGATAGCTCAACCTTAGTAAAAAATGAAGTTAACACGAATAACAAGGATGCACACAAATCAAATGGAAGATGCAAAAGTGAAGACAATATGGTGAACATACAAGTGATGATGTTTAGCTGATGATTAGCCTCTGCCTGGCTGATAACATTCGGGCACCCACCTGACTAGCCTCCCTAGTAAGCTCCTTGGTATCCACTAGAGCCCTAAGTCTTACCTCCTCTCTAAGGGAAAGGCCTTGATCCCTAAGGCCTTCCCTTAAAATCCCAAACTGGTGTGTCGGTAAGGGTAAGTGCTCTTTAATGGATCTGTTGGGATGAGGTATGAGCATGCTGCTAGTAGGCCTGCTATTAGGGCATGGTCTTATCTATTGGAACTACTGACCTTAAAGCTACTAGACGTGCTGATGCCTCTAACAATCGAAAGAATGGTGGCCCATATTGCAATAGTTCATGTAAGTCACAAGTTTGCCCTCATTGTCTCGAATTAGTTGTCTCTTACCATAACACTTGCATGAGGATTTCCTTGACCTCTGAATTAACCCCTTTACTGATGTTCTGAGGGTCCTCCTAGTTAGGGCTAGTTCCTACTCTTGGAGCTCTAGCCCTCTGGTATCTTTTTCCCTAGCCCAGGACTAGAGTGGTGGTAATGCAGGAACACTCGTATAGGGTGGCCAAGTTTGAGAAAGCCATTACTCCCATCATGCGATGGATGATGAAAAGTAACCTTACTCGAATTGGTACACTATTGTGGACTCATTGGTAGTAATCCCTAAGGAAAACCTGAGCATCTTGATGAATCGAGTTTAAAACTACCAAACTGTCATACTACCCTAAGTGAGTTGCATAAAATCCTTGAGCTTATCCCTCTTCAAGCTCTTATAGTAGAATTTGGTGAGTAGGGTAGCCATAAAAGCTTCCTAGGTTATCTGGGTATAGTCTAGAGTGTGGTGCCTGACCATCAGGCTTTTGCTATGCCCTTGAGGAAGAAAGAGGTGATATGGTACTACCTGGCTGGAGGGTAATCCACAACCCCTAAGGTGTGATCCATATCTCTGATCCACACTTCCAAGATCCCGGGATCCTCCTCACCCGTGTACATTAGAGGGTGATGCTCAATGACCCTCTGGAGCTAGTACTCCATAGTACCCTCAGGGTGATGTTGTTAAGGTGGGGGTGGTGGTTGCATTAGTGGCCGACACTTGACGAACTCCATGAAGGCCTTGAAGGCCTCCTCCAGGCACCTGACCCTTCCATTTAGCATGTAGGTATGGTGTAAAAGAAAAGACACATTAGGAGGGAACCTATTGGCTCGATACATCTACATCACATCATTTCTCCTATGGGAAATTCCTAGACTACCATTTTGTTTCCTTACCAGCGAGCTTGGACATAAGGTTTATAAAATAGGAAATCCTTTTTAGGGTATACAACTTTTTCAAAACTAGGAAAAACTTGTTAATCATTTTTTTTATAAATAAAATATGGTCATCAGAACTAACGTTGTGATACCAACTTGTAACACCCCCAAACTTTATAGTTAAAAATTTTCATTTGTTACGAAAAATATTTTACTAAAATTGTGGGTTGCTACCATTGTAATCTATACAAGATCATACTAATGACAAGGTTAAAGGTACAAAGATCATTTATAAAGATAACAAGGGATGTCAGATTTGATACTTGTGCTTTCAATTCAACAATACTAACTTCTTTCACCTATTGAGATATAGAAGTAGTGCCCCTACTACAATATTAAGAGTTAGATGCCATATTGGCAATGAATCTTTTAGCTTCAGCAGGCGTTTGATCAACTAATGAACTACCACTAGCAACATATATCATGCTTTGACCCATAGGAGATAATCCTTTATAAAAGTATTATATTAACAATTGCTTACTAATTTGGTGATTGGGGTAACTACCACATAACTTCGTGAAATGTTCCCAATATTCATGAAGTGACTCTTCTCCATCTTACCTAATACTACAAATTTCTTTTCTTATGTTAGTTGCTTTAGATGAAGGAAAACCTTTTGCATATGAGTCAAGTATACAAAAAGCCTACTGGTAAGTCATACAACCAATCTCTTACTACATTAGCTAAAGAAAAAGGGAAAGCTTTAAGTTTAAATTGTTCTACACTTACTCCATTCGGTTTCACACTGGAACATGCGATATGGAATTCCTTCAGAAACTTGTTGGGATTAGTGAAACATCTTGAGCCTATTGAGTTGTTATCCCAGAATCTTGTAAAAATGGGTAAAGTACGTATTAAACTAGATTTGATCTCACAAGTATAATTATTTGTATGATAATTAATGCATAAAAGGTTAGGGTTAAAAATAGGAGAAGCTAGCTCCTTGAGAGTTCAATATGCCATAGGTGGATTGATGTGACAAGGTGAATTAAACAAATCTTCTATGTGATCTTCCTCTAAATCTATAGAATTTCCTTTAGAAGGTAATGGAATATCCAAATCTTTTTTTTTCCATTGATTCCATGTCTCTTGATGTGTTCGTTGCTTCATTTTTTTCTTTACTTTAATTTCCCCTTTGGATTTCTTCATTTTTATCTTTACTTGAAAAATCTATCCAAAAGAGAAAAACTTGAGAAAAGATTAAACCTTATAAAAACAATGAGGAATAAATGATATTTTTATATAGGATAATAACATAGAAATCTTATATATCATGTTCCACTTTAGAAAGCACCACGAGGGCTATAAGGAAATGTCAAAGAAGGATTCCATACCAAAAGTAAGCTACCATGCTAGATTTTGCTGCAACTATATACCATGTTTGGAAGAATAGGAATTTTGCTCATTTTGAAGACATAAAGGCTGATATTGATGTAATATTGATGCACATTAAATTAGATGTGTATAGGGTTTTAAGCAATAAGAAAAATCAAACCACTCTAGAATTCTAATGTTAATCTTTTTCCTTCTCCTTTGTATTCCCATCTTTGGATGGAAGCCAGTCAGGATAGCCCCTTCTCTAGGTACCCAACATTCTTTTTGGTTGTATATATTCTTGGTATGCTGTGTGCTATTGTGCATACATATGGTTCATAATTTTTATAAGATTTTCAACTTTGAATAAAAAAAATACAAGTACTTCACATATATTACATATAATACAAACCATGCTCAACACACCTTAGCTCCGTGCAAGCTAAGTTGCACCACACACACTTAGTACATAATCACATACATTAACCCAAGGATTTATACAAGGCCAAGCCTCAACCATATCCTTATCTAATAGGACTCCGAACTTAAAGTAGACTCTTATGCTTCCTCATAGGGAAGGGTTTGCTCACAACCTATAAAAATAGTATAACTAGTAATTTCACCTTCTTTCTACTCATTTTTCATTTTTCTTTATTTCCTTAATGAAATATTAGTGGTAATAATAATAGTCATAATAATAACAATAATAATAATAATAATGTTAATAATAACAAAATATCAGTCAAAATAGGTTCATACTAAGCATTTATAGCCCTATTTGTATTATTAAAGCTAATAGCTTTAATATCACTAATAATAGTAATAATACTAGTTATAAAAAAATAGTAATAATAATAATACTAATACCCATAGTAATAGAAACCCTAATAATAGGATTAGTAATAAAAAAAATAATATAATAATAGTAATATTAAAAAAAATAATAATATTGTTAAGGATAATACTAATAATAATAATAATAATAATTGAAATAATGATATTTATATGGGTAAGGGTTGAATATCTACAAAATTAATAATAGCAATAATATATTAATATTAGCACTAATAATAATAATAATAATAATAACAGTAGCAGTAGTAGTAGCAGCAGCAGTAGTAGTAGTAGTAGTAGTAGTAGTGATGATATTAATAAAAATAAGGATAATTATAATAATATTTAAAATAGGGTTTTGACCACTTAATAATAATGGGATAAATATCCCAAGTTTACATTTAATAATAATAAAAATAATAGTCATAATATAATAATAATAATAATAATAACAACAACAACAACAACAACAACAACAATAATGAGGATAATAACACAATATAAGTAAAAAGGGATAATGACATCATAAATAGGGTTTTAAGGGTTAGGGTACCACCTAGGGTTGGTGTTGACTGGTGGCAACAACAATGGAAAAAAAGGGAAGAAGGGTAGAAATTTGGGTGTTTAAGGTTGGAGAGGGGGACTTGAGGTGGTTGAGGATGCCTAGGTTGAGAGGGGTGAAGTGGTGGTGGTGGTGGCATAGCTAAAGGTGGTGGCGCAAGCAGCGACAATATGGTGGCCAAGAGTGGTAGAGAGGGAGGTAGGGGAAAATGAAGGTAGGGGAGGTTCTACTAGTGATTTTGGGGTGTGGAGGGAGTGGTGCTTACGGTGGGAGTGGCAGCAGACGACAGTGCAAAGGATGGTGGTGGTTGGATTAAGGTTAGTCAAATGGCTAACTTTATATAGCCAAAGCGGCTTATGCAGGGAGGATTGAGGATGGTCAGTGGTGTAGCTCGATGGACGATGGTGTAGGGAGTAATTTGGGTGGTAGTTTGGACGATGGTGTTAGACAACGGTGACACAACAGGCGGTTGAACAGGCAGCGGCGCACAAGACATTGCAGATTTCTAGGTTGAGAAAAGAAGGTTGAATGGGGGTGGTTGAAGGGTAGTTATAGGCCATGGATGAGGGGAAACAACAGAGATGGAAGAGAGAAGGTGTGTTGCATGCGTGTGCGTTGCCGTCTGGCTACGCATGGCCGATGTAGGCCTATAAATTTGTAGGGTGTGATAGCTTAGAAGGGGAAAAGGAAGGGGGAAGAGGCACATGTGAGGAGAGAGAGAGAAGGTGTGATTAGGTGAAGAAGAGAGAGTGAATGATAGGGAAGAGAGTAGGGGTAGTAGACCGGCGTGTGACGGTGTAGAGGTAGCGTGCTTGCACCTGGAAATGGAGGGTTCCAGTTTCGAGGAGAAGGAAGGTCAGGAGAGGAGAAGAAAGGAAGAAAGAGGGTGGTTGTTCGGTCCAGGGAGAAAAGCAAGAAAAAGAAGGTAAGGGGGACCGAGCCGGTTGGCTAACGAGGGGGGAAAGGAAAAGGCGATGGCGGGCATGGGCCTCATGGAAGAAAGGAAAAGTCTGAGTTGCGAGGTGGGCTGGCCCATATTAGGGATAAAGGAAGAAAGAAAAGGAGAATGGAGAGAAAGGAAAGAAAGAAAAGGAAAGAGAGGGGGGAAACCAAAAGAAGAAAAATTGGTGGGTTGGGGTATTTAAAATATTTTGGTATTTTGGAATATTTAAAAATACTAATATTTTAATAAAATAATAATTAAATTTCCTTTTTAGGTTAATTTAAGATTTTTGAAATAATTTTCCTAAATTCCATTTTAATTAGAAAAACACCCTAATTTTTCCAATTAAATTATTCATTAATTTCCTCTTAATTTTGCCTTAATTAATTCCTCTTATTTTAATAAAATAACTTATTTCATTAATTTTCCTAATAAATCCTTAATTTTCCATAATTCTCTAAGTTAGGATTTTAGGTATTTCAGTTGTCATTTGACTTAACTATAAATGGGTTTATCAGTCGGGTAGTGATTCTATCCGATGGATAATATATGTTAATGGGTAAACGAATTATTCATTGGGTAACAAGTATTTAATGGATATAGATATAGATGTGTTAGTAGGTATCTATTCAAGGTACAGGCACAAATTTGGATACGGGTATAAATGTACCCGTCCAAAATCTGTCCCATTTGCATTCCTATTAGGTTAGGTTTGGGCCAAGCAAGCTCATATTCAAGTGATTTCAAATATGAGTAAACTTAACAGGTCAGATTTGGGTTAATTTTACGAATCAAGTCTTTTTAGGTTTTGATGGGTCGGGTTAGGTTACGGTCGAGTTATTCTTGGATCGAACGACTTTAGATGTGGGTCAAATCGTACATTGACCACCAAAATTAATCTAACACTTTAACCTCGTAGACAAGCAATAAGTTTAACTTTATGTAAGTATATGATTAATAATGTGTTATTAATTGTTATTTGTTTATAATTATAGCTTTTAAATATTTTATTTTTATACAAAGAATATAGGTAAAAGTAGAATATCTTTAGTGAATAAGTAAGTTCACAATAAATGTAAGAAAAATATTTAAATTTTAAATAATAATGTATTTTAGAAAGCTTTACATACATAATAAGACATGTGAAACTTTTTTATTATCATAACTAGTTAATATCGAATTTGGTTTTATCAAGTCTAATTAGGTTGATAATGGGTCGGGTTGATGGCGGGTTATAGGTTGGGGTCAGGTCACTAATATTATGGTCAGTGTAAGATCAGCTCAGGTTGCGTAGATGAATTTATCTGGTTATATCAGGTCAGATTTTATGTGGATTATATTGGATTGGGCAAGTCAGGTCAACTTTTTTCAGCACTAGTCATGGGCTTGTCTTTATGTACTCTTTGAACAAAAAAATTCAAAATCCATCAATCTCATAATCAACA
Source organism: Tamarix austromongolica (assembly GCA_039764185.1). Taxonomy (NCBI): domain Eukaryota; kingdom Viridiplantae; phylum Streptophyta; class Magnoliopsida; order Caryophyllales; family Tamaricaceae; genus Tamarix; species Tamarix austromongolica. Next base: position 125,142,819 of record CM077809.1, read on the forward strand.
TGTAATTGTATAAATATACCACAAACTAAGTTACAATAATAATTATACATCGAATACTTCAAAAGAAATAAATATACTTCCTATTATAAATAGTTTTTTTATCACCATCCAAAGCACGCAGTAACAAACTCAATAGAGTGTTGTTTATGTTTATATGAATTACTTTTGTCAATACAGGGAAATGAGTATTAGAGAAAATTAGCTTCAACTCATGAGATTAATAATTGTAAACACTTTCCATTTGTGTTAGTTTACAAGCACTTTTAATTCTTCTTTGATATAAAATAGCCATAAATCTGTAAATGAATCAAATAGATTGTATTATAGTCTTAGTTATAGTCTTAGATTGTAAATGAATCAAACATAATAAATTTTGACCGGCTTAATATAACAAAATATATTTTGATTACACATATAATGAAAGAAACTTATTCAATAAAATCAAATCATTTCAAAAAAATACATGAATAAAATTAACTCTAAATGAATCATATTGAAATTATTGCCACATTAACCTAACTAGATCATTCTGACTTTTTACTACATGAAAACCTACTTATAGCAACATGAAAAGTACTTTTGGAATATAAATACTCACATTATGCATAAATGGCATTATATATACATTATGATAATTTTAACTTAACTTGGGAGATTTAATGAGAGATATAACAAAATTCTAAAACATAAGCTAGAGAATTAAAGAAACCTCAAGATATTAAAAGATATTTGAGATAGAGATATATCTTCTACAAAGTAAGATTTAAAATTTTCGAGCTTAGAGTAAAATTAGGAAAGACAAATCTCAAATCTAAGTTGAAATAAAAGAAAATTAAAATTTTGATGAGATTTTAGTTGAAAAAATGAAGCAAAGAGAAGGGGTTTAAAGAAGTTGAAATATGGGGGTTGGTAAGGAAAGGAGGGAGGGAGGGAGAGAAAGGGGTTATAGCGTTGGGAAGTTGGGAGTAAGGATATATGATTCAATGTAGACACACATGTTAAATTAACATATTCATACTAACAATTTTTTTTAATAAAAATACACTACAAATGGTGGCGTAGTCTCTTTGGCCAAAAATAATAATATTTGATTTGCCTAACTAAAAAGGTCATTCCCGTAAGTTTTCTAATAGATATCATATTTTGGTATTTTGAAGACTTATTTGCTTCCATCTCAAAAGCTAATATATTTGTTTTAATCAATTATGTCATGAACCAATATGATGGAAATAATTTATCTTATAAATACAAAAAATATGTGTTTACAACTAAAGATGCTCACAAGAATTCGATTTCTTAACTAATGACTTAAATCACCGTCAGAAATCAAAATCTCATATTACATCTATCTGAATTACTACTGTTATTTTATTTTAAGATGCTCGCATGTCTTTTTATGTATGAAATATACAACATGTAATTTTAGTATTTGCTTCCATGTATTAGGAAAAATGACATTACTCATTCTTATATTACAAAAAAATAAATAAATAAAAAGAGGAAGCGGAGGTTAGGGTGAAACTTCCGTGGAGGATCTGCGAGCACCGCTGTACGACAACCCAAAAAAATTAATAATTGACGGCCTTTGTCACAATTCTTCGGCACATGAAAATGAAATGGAGGGTGCGCTGCCCCGTCCAGGTGCACAACATTTGCATGTCTTTTGGTCCTCTCTATCTCTAACTCCTTTTCTTTCCGTCACGCCCTCAAGTGGTCCGGTCCCCTCAGCCTTCCTACTTCTATATTCATGAATCATTTTCCCTCGTGAGTTGATCAAGTTGGCTATGATACTTTCTGGGTATTAGTACTTTTTCATCCGTCAGAGATGCCAAAAATTAAAAATAAAGCAAAGTGCTCTATCCATGCAATTACACAGGGGTGGAGAATGAAAATACATCAAATGAATAAAGAAGCACCAGAGGACAGCGAGGCTAAGGTAATAAATAGTCAAATAATGTAGTAATAATATATGATAAAGTAAGCCGTACACCCAAGAGTACGTTATGTTAATAAAAATTCAGGTAACATAATAATGACACAAAATGAAGTAATTACTAGAATAATCTTTTGTGATTCTTTGAGATTCAATGGTTATTTATGTTATAGAAGTAATGATATTTCTTTTTTATGATATTAATTATTTAAGTTTCATTGGTGAGTATTATTTATGATTATTAAGCATATAATGATGATTTCAAAAATCTTTATTGATTATTTGTGACAATATAAATCATCAGTTATAATAGACCCACAGACATAGTGGTTTTATTTATATAGTTTCTTAGTCACGTTATAACGACTATGTAAGATATTTTGTATGTCCACACCAACATTGACATATTATTGACATACCTTACAAAATATATTTAGATACATTATATAACGACTCTATAATATATTAGTGATACATATACAAAATATTTCTCTATTCACCAATTACTTTAAAGAAACTCTATCTTTTTTCTCATTTTTTGCCCAGAAATAATTTTCCATTTCCATTTTTTTTAATAATTGAGATGACAAACCAAAAAATAAGAAAACAAGAAAAAGAGAGAGGTAATTAAAAACCTCTCGACCATTCTTGATCCAAAACAATATCCTCATTTTGACAAGATGGGCCATCCAATGAACATTGAATAGTTGATTCTCGAAGACAAACTTATTTAAACTCCCAAATGGTACCTATTTATTGCAAAAAACGTAGCATTCCAATTTTTCATCCTTAAACCCCTACTTCTACCATGGAGCCAAATAAGGGCATTATCGATGGTAGATCTTGGCATGACCCAAGTGCACCCAATCCAGTCACAAATCTCATACTAGATCCTGCCCATCTCTGAACAATGAAGGAACACGTGATTAACTGACTCTTACTCGATCCTGTAAAAAGGGCACCCTGATTCCCTTACATCAAGAAGATATATCCTAATTAACCTATATTTGGTGTTAAGTCTCTATTGAATGACAAACCAAGTAATGAGTTCAATACTTGGTGGTACAATTCCAATCCAAATTCTATTGCACTCTTTCTTCTGCCTCCATCCCCAACAATTGATTAGTGAGAGACCTCACAAAAAGATTTAACTAAAAAAATTTCCCTATTGTTAAATGCCCAAGTAATCGAATCCCTCCTATCTGTTCTTGGGAAAAAAATTGAGGGATCATTCTACCCATTTGTTCCACCTGCTCTTCCTCCCAGTTAAAAAGCCTTCAATGCCATATAAGATTCCACTGCCAAATTGCACCATCCTAAAAACCCTTTTTCTATTTTGTCCCCTTGTTGATTAGATACCATGAAAAACGTTGGAAATAAGCTCTTCAAAATACCTTGATCCAACCACTGATCATACCAGAACCTAACTCTTTTGCCATCACCTAGGATAATCCTTATACCCGATAGTAGTACCTGGTTCCTCTTACCCTACTCAACAATATCGATCCACGGAGTCCTACCTTTACTCTGATCGAATATCTTAAGCCTTCCAAAGTGATTACCAATATAAATAGATGAGATGACCTGCTGCTAATAAGTCTCCTTAGTCATATAAAATCTCCATCGCCATTTGAGTAAAAGTGCGTTATTTTTCATGATAAGATCCCTAACTACCTGTCCTCCCAAGCTTCTAGGTTTTTGGATAACACTCCAGCTCACCAATGGTAACTTCCACATAATCCCACAACCGGCCTAGAAGAAATTCCTTTAGATGTTAATGATCTTCTTTTCCACTCCTTTTGGCATTTTAAAAAGACTCATGTAATACATATCATACTATTCAAAATACTCTTGATTAGTACCAGTTTCCCCCCTCTAGACAACGTCTTTGCCTTCCACTCTACCAATCTCTACTTAGTGCTCATTTGGTATGGGGGGTAATATGGGTGAAAAAATTACTCCCATATTTTATATATCTTGTATAATTTATTTAAAATTAAATATTCTTATTATAATGAATACCTATTTTAAATATTAATTTGGTTTAAAATGGGTATTTCATTAAAAATATATTTATTATTATTATATGCTTAATATAAAAGATACAAATAGAGGGAAAAATTTTCCGCCCCTATTACTTCCATACCAAACAAGCCCTTAATCTTATCCATCACAGGTTTCTAGGTCTCTTTACTCCTTGAGTTGACCCTAATGGGTGGCTAAGGTACTAGATGGGTAAATACTTGATCTTACAATTCATGATAGCTACATCCTCCTCTCTAATACGCCCGCAAAAGTTGATGCTTAACCCTAACATAAGGTAGAAATAGTCCAGTAATCTCCTCTAATTCTTGACATTTTTCGGTGTTGCTTTGCAAAAAAAATCATAGTGTCGTCTACAAATTGAAGATGACTAATCTCAACCCTATCTAATCCTACTCTAACTCCCTGAATCAAATCTTTAGTACTACCTCTCAAGATAAGCTGATTGAAAGCTTCAATTTCCAGGATAAAGAGAAAAGGGGACATAGGGTCTCCCTTCCTGAGGCCCCTATTCATCTTGAAAGGCAAGGTAGGCATCCCATTCACCAAGACCAAAATGTTGGCTATTGAAAGAAAATCTGTTATCCACCCTCTCCAAACCCTATCAAAACCCATTATCCCCAAAATTTTATCTGCAAAATCCCATCTTATACTGTCATAAGCCTTCTTGAAATCAAGCTTCAACATCAAGCCTTTCGAACCCTTCTTCTTCTTAAACCAATGCACTATCTCGTTGGTGACCAAATATCCATCCAAAATACTTCTATCCTAAATGAAGGTTGATTGAGATCCACTAAATAGACTATTAACCACCTATTTCAACTTGTTTGCCAAGATCTTTGATATCACCTTATAGATATATCCTATCAAACTTATTGGTTTGAACCGGCTGACCTCCATCAGAGCTTCAACTTTGGGAATTAGGGTGATAAGTGTGGTATTAAGCATATGTGGTAGGAAACTACACCTAAAGAACTCCAGAATAGAGTCTGTAAACTTGACCCCTATAGTGCCCACATCTTGCGAATGAACCCCTATGATAGCCGTCATACCTTGGTTCCTTAAGAGGCTCATAAGACCACACTGTCTTCTGGACTTCCTCTCTTTATAGCAGGGATTCCGGCATCCTACTCTGATAATCCATAAGCCTGTGAAAGCCTTTAGCTAAGAAGTTGATATCCTGTAGATCAGAGTCCTTATAAAGTCTTTGAAGTAAAAAATGATTAACTCCTTTATCCTCTTTGGGTTTGTAATCGCCTGGTTGTTCTCTAAAAGCTTACTGATAGAAGCCCTCTTTTTTTCTCAAAGAGGCTACTATGTGGAAAAACTTAGTATTCCTATCTCTTTCCTTAACACCCCTAACTCTGAAAATCTAGTGCTAATAAGCTTCTTTCCTCTTGTGTCATTTCCATAACTGATTCTGAAGGGCTTCTCTCCTTGCCATGCTCTCTTCACATAAAGGCCAATCCTCTCCAACAACATCCACCCTCTCCAGTTCTTGCTCCAATGATCTGATCTTCCAATAAATGTCTCTGAACACCTATTTATTCCAATCCCTAAGCAGGCTCTTGAGCTTCTTGAGTTTAACATAACATGAGGTCCCCTCCACTCTGGACCAGCACTCCTTGACGAAACTGCAAAACTTTAGCTAAGAAAACCACATATCCTAAGATTTGAAAGGTTTAGGACCCTCTTCCATCATTTTAAAACTGAGGCAAATGGGGGTGTGATCAAAGAAAGATCTCTTAAGACCCGAGTAAAACAGGGATGGAAAGAAAGAAAATAAAAAAGGATCAAGCAGGAACTAGTTTAGATGGCTAACTGAACCTGCCCTACTCTAATTGAAATCCACATTTTATAAGACCACATCAATTAGGCTCATTCTATCGATCCACTCATTGAAAAAGATGTTGTTGTTTCTCTCTGCTCAACCCCTTTGCCTTTTGTTTTGGTGCCTGACTTCATTAAAATCTCCTATAACAAGTAGAGGAAAAAAACATTAAAGACTAACCACATATAACTCCTCTAAAAGACCCCTTATTTCTCCTAGTTTATGAAAATAGTTAACTAGGAGAAAGGCACACTCACAAGAAATGGAAGGCAATAAACCTTCAAGCAAGATCCACTGATTACCAATTTTAGAATTTTTGACCCTGAAAAATTGGACGTCCCACCTAATAATCAATACTCCTCTTCTACATTGCGCTGGGGAGTCTCTCCATTTAACCAACCCATTCCACTAACTCTATTCCTCCAAGCCTCATATAAAGAATGGTGCTTTGTTTCAACCAAACCGAGAATCCATATGTTCTCCTTAGCTATAACCGAATGAATACTAGATAGCTTACCCATAGATCCAATCCTGCTAACATTCTAGCTAATTATAGTCATAATAGAAACTCAAATATGTTAGATCCCCTATAGAAAGAAATACCCTAGGGACACCTTTCCCTACTTAACCTTTGGCTCCTCCTTAACTCGGTTAATTTTTCCACACAACCACCCTCCTCTTTAGGTGACAACCCTAATTCACACCCCAATTTCCATGTTTCTTTAGCCTCCTCAATGTCACTTTTCTCCACACGATTTTCCACCTCTCCTTCTTGATGAATCCTACGGACCCTCGAGTTGCCCTTTCCAAATAAGACTATACCAAAACCAAGTACATGACCTTCCTAGCATGACTCAAGGCTGCCTTCTCCCTTCGTCCCATCCAATAGCCTAACACAAACATCCCTTTCTACACACTCGCCTCCTATTCTCTTGGGAAGATCTTGGATTAAGAGCCTATCTTCACCCTCCAAATCATGTAACACACAAGCTACTTTTATTCCCAAAGAGCCGCAACAACTCTCCTCACCTGCATCCTTCTCCATGTTGTTCATCCCAGACTTCGGTGTGGGCTGTTCTAGTGAAAACCTAGCCATATGATTTTCTGCTACCTCCCGATACCTTGGGAACCCCAAATCCCTTATTAACCTATCCTCTCCCCACACCACCTATACCAGTGCATTTATCTCTTCCTACAATAAAATCCATTCCTCTTCCCTATACTCTCTTATCATGGAGTCTAAAGTGTCAACCTCCAAGCACTCCTTCTCGTGCACGCAACCCTTGCTCAATAATGGTGCCTCACCATTTGCAATGGAGTTCTAGTAGGAAGATTGATCATCCTCTTCACCGAATGGCAGGTACTCCAGCCAACCCTTTTTGCTAGACTCCTTACCTGTCTACAATTCTCCTCACCTGTATCCTTCTCCATGTTGTTCATCCCAGACTTCAGTGTGGGCTGCTCCAGTAGAAACCTAGCCATATGATATTCCGCTACCTCCCGATACTTTGGGAACCCCAAATCCCTTATTAACCTATCCTCTCCCCACGCCACTTAGACTAGCGCCTTTATCTCTTCATGCGCTTCCTGCATTAGTGTCCCTTCCTCTTCCCTATACTCTCTTATCATGGAGTCTAAAGTGTCAACCTCCAAGCAATCCTTCTCATTCATGCAACCCTTGCTCAAGAATGGTGTCTAACCATTTACAATGGAGTTCTAGTAGGAAGATTGATCATCCTCTTCACCGAATGGAAGGTACTCCAGCCAGCCCTTTTTGCTGGACTCCTTACTTGTCTGCTAAGGAGTATAGCTTTAGATGACTTCTTTAGCCACCACGACAAAGACCACACCGCCTATCTACACCTCCACCTACCATTAAATGTCCTCCAAGCACGAGGTATCAATCAAAATCCTTGTTGCTTCTAGATATATTCCATAATCTCCTTCTTCCTCCCAGCATACCCATATTCCCTTTGGCTAAGCTATATAATGCAAGACTTCCTCCCTCCACCCTATCAGGGGGAGACCCTAACCTCCACCCATGGTACGTCATATCTTACATGCATCATCTAACCTCCACCTCCTCACAACCGGGAATTGATCAAATAGAAGAATACCTTCTTCTATGGCTTTCCTATAATCCTCATGTGATTCAAAGGTAATAAGAAACTTGTATCTACTAAAATCTCTTAACTTAATAGTTAAACTCCAGACATTCAATAGCTTCTGGACAACAATGTCAGGTAGGAGTGCTTGTTGAGATTTAACTACCACACTTCTTTCCAACCAATCCATCACTTCCTTATCTTCTTTTAGGTGGATCATTCGACCACTTGACTTATGATAATGGTATGGAGAGGCTACTCCTTTAGTTACCATAGCAAAGGACCGTGAGTCCCTTAATGCTGGCATTCTCTATGCTCCATCCTTCTCCTAGTAACTCTGGCAACATCCTGGGATCTTGAACCAGACCTATCTTCTTTCCCAAAAACCAACTCTAATATGATGAATAGCCTAATCCCATGCAGCAACATGTTGTTAATCTTCCTCACTGCCTCAACAACTTCAATTTCTCTTCTAAATCTAATGAAACCAAAGTGAATATTAGAGCACTTCCTCTCCTTCCTATTGATTAAACATCAAAGATGCTCCTGATATATGAGATTTATATGTTATTTTGCTAAGTAAAAATGTCATTTATTCCTCATTATTTTTATAACATTTAATCTTTTCTCGAGCTTTTCTCTTTTGGATAGATTTTGCAGGAAAAGATAAAAATGAAGAAATTCAAAGGAGAAATCAATGGAAAGAGAAAAGGAAGCAAAGAACACATCAAGAGATATGGAATCAATGGAAGAAAAGACTAGAAATGAAGAATATATATCAAAGGGAAGATTGTGTTGAAATTTCATGAAGAAATAATGAAGGAACAAGAAACACGGCACCCCCGTGTTTCCTAAACACGGGCCGTGTTTTTCTATCAGCACACAAATTTCAGCACTTAAAAATTCAGCATTTGGTCAAGAGTTCAAGGAAAAAACACGGGGGTCCCGTGTTTTCTAACACGGACCGTGTTTTTCTCAAATTCTGTAACCGTTCGCGCAATGTTTCCCCCGATATATTTCTAAAGTTTGAACATTCGAAAAGGTGGTTCAGGGGAGTTCGAGAATGGAATTTTCTCTTTCTCTCTATACTCTCTAGATACCACATGTAATTTGTAATTCCAATTCTTTTTCTCTCCATTGTATTCAATTGAACAATCAACAATCTGCAATTCAATTCGATAAGTTCTTCTCCATTCCTCTTTTAATTGCAAGTTTTGATTTTTGATTGAATGCAATTCAATTCTCTTTGCTGCATTATTATTTTTCTTGTGTTTAGTGTTTCATTGTTAATTTATTTATAAGCATTGATGTTAATTATAGATTATTGCATTTAATTGTATGTTACTGCAATTATGTAGATAATATAAGGTAGGAGGATTTGATGACGGAATTAGGGTTTTGGATTTTGAATTCATGATTCTAGATGGAATTTAATTGAATTGATGGACGGAATTGAATGATCTCGCATCATAGATTAAGAATTTAAACTAATTAGACTGATCACCTATCTAGTTTAGATCTTAATCTACGCTAGGATAACGGAATTAATACGTAATTGTTAATTAACGTTTCCATAGTAGCAAAAGATTAATTATTAATCTTGTCCATTAATTCGTATGATTGCATGATCCGAGCTTATGTGATTATGGTCATAGTTGACTGCTTTCCATTCGTAATGCTGCCATTAATTGAATCTAGTGTTCTTAACCTAGGTTATTAATTGGTTAGGTGATAAATTGAGAGCTTATTCAATTTATTAAAATTGAGAGAAAGCAAAGAGATGAATTATTATGAGTTTCTACAAGTCAACGTTAAATCATTTAGAATATTTTGTTTCTCCATGATTATTTGATATCCTAATTCCATAATCAATACTTCCTATCCTTATTCATTAATTAGTGAGTACAATGTTTTATTATTTATCCATAGTTTAGATATTGATGATAGAATTGTATGTTATTACATAACCGGGGTTTTAACATCGATTATGGAATTATTGATTATATACCATTCCTTGTGGGTTCGACTCCTTCTTGCCATATACTACGTATTTGGGAATTAGGATTTATTTATTAAATTTGTTGTGCATACGACAGTGCATCAGCTCCTTACCATTTTGAAGGTCTCATAGACTTCCCTTATCTTGATTTCTTTATCTAGTTATCAACAAAAATAGTGAACTATTTTCCTACACCGAGGTGGGGCATTGCATGGGCTTGAAGCTTCAAGGGAGTAGCTCTGACATGCTTAATCTTATGGAGACTGGGATGACGTTTGCCAAAGACTTTAGGGTAGATGGGATTGTGATTTGGATTTTTTTTGGCCTGCATAGGTTGAGATTTCATGGTAAGGGAAGTTCTCTAATTTCCCATTTCTAGTTTTCCATCCTGACTTCTTCAAAACTATACATAAATATACGTTATATTTATATATTCCCAACATTCCCATTCATGAACCCTGATTCATTTCTCGGGTAATAACATGGGTTTAGTAGCTATTAGAGTGCTCTTTCCAACGATAGTTTTTCAATATTTTATAATGAATTACAATAGTTTACTTTCCTAATAAAATTGAAGCACCTGGCTACGGGAGAAAACACCATTATCAAACTAAAAATTAATTTATCTTAGAAAAAACACCTCACAATTGTGCTCAACAAACAGCTAGCAGCTAGTGTTTTGGTCTAATCAATGTTGATTAGGAAAGGGTGTCTTCTATTGGAAAAATATACACAATAATAGAGATTATAAGGTAAATGTATGAATAAAAATTAAGTTTCAAAAATACTTATCAACAGACGTTGTGCCGCAAATAAAATGATGCCTTAAAGCAAATTACAGCTAGACCTCTGGTATAATCCTGTAATATCGGTTCGCCCCTAAAGTTAATATGACCCTCTAATCTTGTACATTTGAAATTGAAGTGTATGGAAATGACAAAAAATTGTCCAGTAAATGTATTTGAAAATAGAGATAGAAGAGTGCTCAATTGTGTTCTTACTTTTATTGATTAAAATATAACATTATATATAGAGAATAAAAACCTACCCACCCACGTCAACTGATTCTAAACTGAGCAAAAAAGGAATAATACTTAAGCATCAATGTCACAAGGATTGAATTGTTACATAGTGAAGTGAGGCAACAATCATATTTAGGGAGCGAACGAGTCTTAAACTACTTTGACTATGATTAAGACCTCCACAACATATGTCTAACCTTGAATTCTCCAATTTCTATGATAATAAATGATTGAGTACTTTTAACGGCCATGCATATACCTCGAGTGTTCATGAGTGCTATAGAAAGACAGTCTTAGTATTTCATAGAAGCTGGCTCCACCTTCACACTCATCTAGGTAAATTTATCAAGTGCATCTCATAAGTACTACTCTACTAGGCTAAGGATTCATTGAAAGCATAACAATGCTCAACCTTAGTTATATCAAGCGGTGAGTTCATCAAGTTTGTTTCACTAGAACCACCCAAATTAGGATTATGAGCTCATTTAGAGATTAAGCTCTACATACTAAAACACTACCACTTGCCAGAGGGATGGGAATGTAGTGCAATAAAATAATCATATAGCTTTTTTTGACCATAAGTGGTATCTACCATACATTTTTCAACTCAAAGGCTTAAGCTCCATCCCCATTGATGATATGAGGATAACTCTTATCATTAGACCCTTCATAAGAGGATCTACCAGATTTCTCTTTGCTCAAACAAACTCCAAGGAGATCACATCTTTCCTTAATAGTACTCTTACAAAACTATGTCGCATATAGATGTTTCTCCTTTTACCATTATACATAATGTTCTTAGCAACACAAATAGCTACCTGTAAATCATAATATAAGAAAAATGGAACACTAGGTTTCCTCCACAATGGCACATTAGCCAGTAGGTTCCTCAACCATTCTACATATGGACTAGCTAATTGAATGGTAATAAACTCGGACTCCATCATTAACCGAGCAAATATAATTCTACCTAGCAGACTTCCATGACACAGCTCCTCCTCCTAGTATGAAAACATATCCACTAGTAGAACTAACCTCATCATTATCTGAAATCCAATTAGCATCAGTAAATCCTTCTAACATACATAATGTCAAGTCTAGCACATTTCATGAAGAACATCATACTACCCATGATTTTAGCATATTCTTCTTATGAAACACTAGAACATTTTAAATGAATGCTAGGATCAGATGGAATTTCACAAGCAATTCATCATGACAATCAAACTTTTCCAATATTCTATCAACATAGTGTGACTGATTTAAGGAAAATCCATTCTTAGTTTTTCTCATTTTAATACCAAGAATTACATCAGCTTCTCCTTAATATTTCATATTGAAGTGAGAAGATAAAAATGATTTGATTCTAACTAAATCCCTTTACGTATGTCAAATAAATCCCATGTGTGATTATAAATTATTGAATCTAACCCATTTTTAACTGCTTCTTTGTACAAACTAACATTGACTAGAGTTACTACTTCATTATATGATTTGGGATCTTCTTCAATCAAATAAGTTGATACAATTTCCAAATTAATCTTATTAAGATCATCATTTTCAATGAGGAAAGCAATAACAAAATCAGGCCCAAAGTTAGTTTTCATCCATCATCTTTTACTTCTCCTAGGTTCATGCACATTATCATTCATATCATTAGATGAAAAAGGCTTAGATGAAAGGCACAATAGAAGCATTAGAGGAACTAGTTATATCACATGCATTCTTTCTTCTAATAAACATATTCTCAAAGAATTCTTCATTTCAATATCATGAATTGAGTTATCCCTTAAACACAATAATCTATATGCAGCATTACTTTGAACATAACCAATAAATGCACAGTTAAAAGTCTTTATTCCCATGCTAGTTCTTCTAATTTCTGGTAAACCAACCTTAACTAAACACCCCCACACTTTTAAAATTTTTAGCAAAACCTTTCTATAAATCATAGTGTTTTTTTTATCTAACTTTAAATGAGGAACATGGTTTAAAATATAAAATAAAATAAAATAAATTCCCCCATATATGGTCAGATATACCCAAACTTAATAGAATAGCATTCATCATTTCTTTTAATATTCTACTTTTTCTTTCCGTAATGCTATTTTTCTACGGGGTAAAAATGAAACCGTTCTTAAGATTAATACCATGATAAACACAAAATTTATTTAAAACTCTAGTTCCATATTCCCCGACCCTATCAAGCCTAAGTCTCTTTATATTAAAATCTAACTAGTTCTCGACTTTAGCTGCATATTTTAAGAACATATCTTTAGTCTCATCTTTAGATATACGGAGATAAACTTTAGTATATCTCAAGTAATCATCGATGAAGGTCACATAACACCATTTACCTCCTCTACTCTTGGTATTCTTAAAATCCGCTAAGTCTGTAGAGATTGGTTCAGGTAGCCCATTTATTCTCTTTGAGACATGCTTAAATAGCTTTTTAGTAAACTTATCTTTCACACAAAAAAGACACTTCTCATAATTAATGTTTATCACATCAATTAATTTCAAACTTTTAATTTTATTCAAGGAAGCTATCCTAACCTACCATGCCAAATATCGATAAACTCACATAAATAAGTAGAACCAACAAAGGTTATTTCATTTAAATAATATGCAACAGTGTTAAGTATAAAAAGACCATCAAATAAATAACCTTTTCCCAAAAATACCCCATTCTTAGTTATTGCTAATTTTTTAGCATCAAATATATGTTTCATGCTATCTCTAATCAAAAAACTACTAGAATCCATGTTCCTATGAACCGAAAGTACAAAGTAAACACCATTCAAAGATAGTTTTTTTTTTAAAAAAAAAGTTTAGTAAAACCTTTTTGATGTGGAAGATTATCTTCAAATCTTCTACAACATTTTAAGATCTTGTTTGAAGGAGTACAAAGAAGCAAAATGAACACCAACACTCAAATTCACTTGTGTTATCTTCAATTACTTTTGAATGATGATAGAATTTGAGTAGATCTAATCCAAGATCTAACTCCTCTAATGAGAACCTTCTATTTCTTAGTAGATCATCCTTACTACTTCTCAATATACGTTTGAGAAAGGATAAGAGAAGAAGAATAAGAAAAACATGCTAGTGCTATTCTCTCTGAAGTTTCAAATGAACTTTCATTTCATGACATAATGTTCTAAAATTTTCGAATCCTTTGAGTACAAGTATTTATAAGCATGGAATCTTGCAGGCATTTTCATTAAGAAGCCCATTAGCAGCCTCATTAATGATTTAAACTTCCCAATGCATATTCCATTGCTTACAAATAAATTTATAATAACAATTTTACAGTAATTACAAAGTAGACAGCAAAAATAATAAAACCACACAACTTAATAATGTTATACCTTATAGTCTTATAGCCTTGTACTTCCTTGTACTTTGTAATATTATAATCGCTTGTCATTGACTTGTATCTCAAATATCTTCATCCATCATGTAATTCATGAATTTCTTGAAACCATACACAATACCTATAAGAAGAATGACTTGACAACACATTAGAAGTATATGAATTTTCAATTCTAATTGGTTCTATATCCATATATGCTAATTTCTCTTTATCTCTATCATTAGAAGAAGAAGATTGAGAGTTCTCAAGAGATGTTCATGCATCATTCTCCCCTTGTGGAGAAGAATTTTCCCTCAAATTAGCATCACTATAATATAGAGACAAGTTACCAATGTTGAAAGGCCTAGATACTCCTCCATAATATTCCAACAATTCAAGTTCATATGCATTATTTCTAAATTTTCTTAAGATTTTGAATGGACCATCAGCTTTTGGCATTAGTTTATTCTTTTTTAAGTTTGGAAATCTCTCTTTTCTTAAATTCAACCATACTAAATCTCCCGATTTAAACACTTGTCGAATTCTGTTTCTATTAGCTTTAGCTTGGTATTTAGCACTCAATTTTTCAATGTTATCTTTAATTTGTTGATGAATTTTTCTAAAAAAATTTGATTATTTCCTTAACATCATAATTCTTCATAATACCTCTCCTAAATGATAACATATCAACTGGTAGATATAGATTAACTCCATATAAAATCTCAAAAAGACTTATTTTAGTTATATTATAAGGATATCTATTATGTGCAAGCTCAACATGAGAAAGCATTATATCTCAATCCTTGGTACTCTTGTTTAAAACCCTCATAGCAAAGTACCTAGATTTCTATTAGTTACTCCAGTTTGACCATCTGTTTGTAGATGATGAGAAGTACTAAACAGCAACTTAGCACCTAACATGTGCCAAAGTGTCTTCCAAAAGTAGATTAAGAATTTTATATCCCTATCTGACACTATAATTTTGGGAACCCCATGTAACCTCAATATTTCTTGGAAATATAAGTCTACTGCATGTGTTGCATTATCAATTTTGTTACAAGGTATAAAATGTCCCATTTTTGAAAATCTATCCACTACCACAATAATATAATATTTACCCCTCCATATCCTTAGTAATCCTACTATGAAATCCATGCTAACACTTTCCCAAGGTTGATCAAGTATTGGTAAAGGAGTATATAAAACCTTATCAAAGAAACTTTTACTTTTCTAACAAGATACACATCTTTCTATAAGTGTTTATACTAGTTTTATTCTCTGTGGTCGGTAGAAGTTTTCTTGTAGTATTTCTATGGTCTTATGTACTCCAAAATAACTAGTTATACCTTCCTCATGTACTCATTTAACAAGTAAATCACATACACTTGAGCAAGGTATACACAACTTATTGAGTTTGAAGAAATAGTCATCTTGTAGTAAATAATTACAAAAACTACCACTCTTTTTACACAAAATCTCAAATCCCAATAACTTAACATCTAACATGACTAATATTATGAATCTAGGAGATAAAGCATATGGCATGACATTTTTAGTACCATCAAAATGCTTGACAGAAAATACGAATGATTATAAGAAACTAACCCATTTTGCATGCCTCGGACTAGTTTTCTTTTGCCCATGCAAATATTTCAAACTCTCATGGTCCAAATGCAAAAAAAAAAAAGGTTTAAGCCTTAGGTGATGACTCCATGTTTCTATACATCATATAATAGCATAGAACTCTTTGTCATACATGAAATTATTCAACCTCCCTCCATTCAATTTCTCACTAAAAAATGTGATAGCTTTTTTTCTCCTCTGAGAGTACACCTCCTATCCCTATTCCACTTGAATCACAAATAACTTCAAATAATTTCTCAAAGTCAGCAACGCTAGTACTAATGCATTGCATAGCTTATTCTTCAAATTTTGGAAAGCCTTAGTTGCATCCTCATGCTAATTAAACTCACCTTTGTTCATGAGTTGAGTTATCAGTGAGGCAATAGTAGAAAAATCCTTAATGAATATCCTATAGAAACTTGCCAAATTATGAAAACTCCTCACTTTATGAATATCCTTAAGTGACAACTGTTAATAGCCTCAATTTTTGTGGGATCAACTTTAATACCTTTGCTATTCACAATGTACCCAAAAAAAACAACTATACTTGAAAGCATGAAGTCACACTTTTCCATTTTTACATATAGTTTAGTCTCCCTCAGTTTATCAAACAATTTCCTAAGATGAATTAGATAGTCATGTATATTTTGACGGTACACGAGTATATGATCTAAGTACACTATGATGAAAACTCCAAGAAAAGGAATGAGAACTTCCTTCATTAGTCTCATGAATGAGCTTGGTGCATTACATAAGCCTAAGGAATCACCAACCACTTACAAAGACCATACTTAGTCTTGAATGCAGTTTTCCACTCATCACCTTCTCTAATCCTCATCGGATGATATCCGATTCTCAGATCAATCACAGAGAACACCCATGCCCCCACATAACTCATCCAGCATATCATCTAGACTTGGCATTAGAAATCAATATTGAATAGTGATATTGTTTATAGCTCTTGTATCTATACTCATGAGCCATGTATAATCCTTTTTAGGGGCTAGTAATACAGACACACAACATGGACTCATGCTTTCACTCACCTAGCCTTTCTTAACGACCTCTTGGATTTTTTTTCTAACTCTTTAGCTTCCTTTGGATTACATCTATATATGGGTGTAACACCCCCAAAAATTAAAGTTGAAAATTTTCATTTAAACAAAAAAATTCAAGCACGGGAGTGCTACCGCCATGATCAATACAAGCTAGGCCCTTGGCCAGTATTGTACCAACCACAAGGCTAAAGAAAGGTTTTACACAGCATTAGACAAATTTAAACACAAACTCATAGAAATCAAAGTGTTTATAACATGAAAATTAGAGTGCATGATTAAAATTCATTACAACCCAAGTGGGATACACAGAAGAAATTCCTAAAATGGATAAAAGGGTACAACACCATAAATGAAATGAAATAAAATAAAAACCATTAGTAAATAGGAATAAAGGGAGTCTGGCTAACATCCGCTCTCAACCCCTAGTAGGTCCAATGGTCAGCACCCATCCCCGCCTGATGTATCCAGTACGTCATAGGCATCAAACACGGTCCCACCTACCTACGTAAATTAAGAAGGGCCCTCTACTTGTGGGAATACGCAGCATCCATGAAATGGATGGTCAGTATGCTACATACTGAGCAAAGTAACCATATGGGTAAGGCCAGCAAGAAGCAATCAAGTAAGGTCGTGTAAGAAAATAAACACGTAAAGCATATAAAGTGTAATTTAGGTTCATAAGATCGGGCTATACTTAGACTAATAGTTTGTCTTTACATCTCTTATATTAATTCCATGTGAATACGGGAACCCCACTATTATAGTTGGTGGACTAAAAACACTCCACAGGGTAGAATGCATCTGACCACTATTATATCCATTAGATCAGAATCACTTAGCAAGGCAAAACGCACCTGAACACTATTATAGCTAGTGGAGAGGAAAATATATAAAAACTCACTAGCCCCGATTCACATGGTGTTCCATTATAAATAATTAGTATATTTCCATGTCTTATACTTCTTGTTTACACAATTCTCATATTAATTCTGCATGAGTACAGAAACCCCAGTATTATAACCGGTGGACCGAAAACTCTCAATTAGGCATAACACACCTGACCACTATTATAGTCAGTGGATAGGAAAATATATCCTCATTAGCTCTAACTCATGAGGTGTTCCACTATAAATAATTAGTATCTTTCCATGATCTATTACCATACAATGTTTGGTTTATCGATCCTGGAATCCCCCACTATTATAGCTGGTAGACTGAAAACACTCAATAGGGCAGAACACACCTGACCACTATTATAGCCGGTGGACCAAACAATATATAACTTCACTCGGCCCTAGCTAGATAATCTTTCACTTTAAGTGTTTAGTGTTTTATTATATCTTATTCCACAACCTCGAATAGGCATGTATGACCCACTAGACTTCCCATGCTCACCCTTTTATTCGCAACTTCCCGAAAACCCTATCCCATATCTTGGGACTTCTACACCCTCCAGTACATCCAGGCATTCTTTACTCATTACCATGAATACTTAACTCCAAGGCCCTATTTCCATCTCTCTAAGTTAATTCAATATCACTCTCTAGGGTTTTCCATTGGGAAATCCTAATCTGACCTATATGGCCAAATCTTCCTCTATCCCTCACAACTCATGCTTCTCCAATTCATCACCTTCCTCGATTCATCATTTTACTTCCCATTTTACACATGTAGCCACGAAACCCTAGCTGGTCATCCTAATAACCCTAGCACCTATTTTTCTTCATATAGTATTATCCATTCATTACTCTTACTTACCATCCCCTCTTCCACATGACATGTGTCCAACATAACCTAGGACCCTGAGACTTCATTCCCATCCTTTTCCACTCACCAAGAGAACCCTAAACTCTTCTTTTCCTCCAAAACCATCACTTCCCTCAAATCACACCCAACATCACAACCTGACTATCCAACTCCCATATGTGATCATGAAAACCCTAGTTTGCTCCCCGAAACCCTAGTACTTCTCCTTTCTTTTATGTCACCCCTCAACACCCAAATACCTTTTCTCACTCGGCTCACTTTTCCTCCATATGACACCTCTATCATCTTTTATTCTCCATTCTAAGCATTCTTGTTAGTTTTTCCCTCCTTGCACACTTCTCTCACTTAGGGTTTCTTCCCAAAACCCTAGTCGAGTCTCCCATGTATCCTTATATCAACCCACATACTAATTTTCACGTATGGACTCCAATCACCCCAAAAATTCTTCCCTTACTTTACTTAATCCTTAAGTCAACTTTTTCCTCTTAAAATTCATACCCATGCAAAGGCTAATCATCCCATGCAAACCCTAGACTTTCCATGCATGTTTTGGTCCATTCCCTTAATTTATTCCCATTATTCCTCTTTTTATCCACTTATAGGTCATAAGATATTTAGGCCATCATTATCATTGTCTAGTCAACTCACTTTCCCCACTCTTCTCCATTTCACTCACAACCACATCACACCATTTAGGGCTTCCTATCATGTATGTCATGAGGGGCAATATTACAGTAGCACAATTCAAGTACAAGTAATAGTATCATATTACACATATTATAAATAAATGTAGTTTACCTAAGCTCCATGCTTAGCAAGCTGCGCTACAAGATTAAAATGCATAATATATGCAACACACACACATCAAATTAACACACATAGAACATTTTCACATACAAAATACCTTAACCATATCCTTACCTAATACAGCACTGGACTTAGAGCACGCTCCTACGCCTCCTTAGGGTTTTGACTTGGTTCGCCTATAAGAGGGAAATACTAAGGATTAACTTCCCTCTAACCAAAATTATCATTATTTCCTACCTACCCTTATTATAGCCTAATATTAGGGTTAATAGCAATAATAGTAGTTTTATAAGTAAAAATAAGGGTATTATTCTCAAAGTAGCTAATCATATTATTACTAGTCAAAATAGGTCTTGGTAGTTATATTGGTTCATGTTAAAGTATTATTAGTAATGTTTATAATACTAAAGATAATAACTTTAATATTAATAATAGTAATAATAATAATGATAATAGTGATAATACTAATAATAACCCAAATCATAATAGTAATAGTAGTAGTAGTATTACTAATACTAAAATAGTGACAATAATGATACTAATAATAATAATAATAATGCTAGTAGTATTAGCAACATTAGTGATATAGGTAATAATAACAATAATGATATAAATAATAATAATAATAATAATCATAGTAATAGCGATAATAGTTTGAATCTTAATAATGGTAGTGGTGATGATGATGATGATGATGATAATCATAATAATAATAATAATAATAATAATAATAATAATAATAATAATAATAATAATAATAATAATAAGGGTTCTAATAATATTAATAGTAACATTAGTAATAATAGGGCTAAAGTTAATAATGATGATGATGATGATGATAATGATAATAATACTTCAAATCTTAGTAATAATAATGATAAGGTTTTGAATAACCATATTAATAATAGCATTAGTAATAAAAGTTAATAATAATAATAATAATAATAATAATAATACTAGAGTCATAATAATACTAAAAACAACAACAACAATAATAATAATAATAAATATTAACATTTACATTAATAATATTTAAGGATTGGGGAGGCTATGGCACAACCTAGTGGTGGTGGTGACTAGGTGGTGTCGGTAGCCGTGCACAGCTGCAGCGACGGTGGAGGAGGAAGGGAAGGGGGAGAAGTAGTTTTCTAAGATAAAAGAGGGAGAGTGAGAGGGTGGTTGTGATGGTGGTGGATGCTCTAGGTTGAGAAGGTTGGAATGGTAGTAGTGGTACAGCTAAAAAGGCGGTACAGGTGGCGGCTGCTGTGGTGGCTGAAGGTGGAGGAAAGGAAGGAAGGGTGAAGGAGAGGGAGACAGGGAGAAAGGAAGGTATGGGAGGTAGAGGGGACTCTTCTGGGTGTTTTGGGAGGTAGGGGAATGGTGGTTGTGGCGAGAAGGGCGGCTTACGGCAGCGAGAAGGGCGGCGAGGGTTGCAAAGTGGCAGATTGGGGGGCCAACTTTGCAAGGTTGTGGTGGCTCATGTAGCGAAAATTAGAGGTGGTGGGATTGTGGTTTGGTGGAGGTTGATACAGAGAGTAGTTTGGTAGGTGGTTCGGGTGGCAGCGTTGGGCGATAGTGGTGGTGGAGGTGTCTGAACAGGTGGTGGCACAAGGGAGGAAGATTTCGGGGGAGGAAAAGAAAGCTCAACTAAGGGTTGGGTATAGGGTATTTATAGGAAAATGGGGGTGGAAATGATAGAGGGGGGAGAGGACAAGAGGGGGCAGGTGTGGCAGGTTGCTGGTCGGCGGTGGCAAGCTTCTAACACCCCAAAATTCACTAAATTTTTTTAAAGAGTAATACTTAAATTAAAACTCGTGAATTCTGGGGATATTACCACCACACTTAGTACCAAATCAGTTCTCTCCGACCATTTCAATACCAAGTGCTCAGGCTAAGAAAAGATTGACATTAAACTCAAACCAAGAGTTCATAAAAGAACTAGATATATCATACATTAAAATTAGAGTACGCGTAAAGAATTATAATTCATATCCAAAAGAGAAATAAGCTTACAACCGATAAAAGGTTCATTTAAAATACTCAATACAAGTAATGAATCATAAAAGGGTAAATCCGATACAATAGAAATAACAGGAGGAGATAAAATAACAAGAAGAGTGAATATGGCCACACTACTCTCGAACTTGGAGCCAAATATATGCTCAACACTCAGCTTCACCTAATGTCTCGCCCACCTACATAAATTCAGAATGGCCTACTATTCGTGGGAATGAGTAGTACCCACAAAAAGGGTGATCAGTATGCTACGTACTGAGTAAGGTAACCGATGCACTAAGGCCAACACATAAATCACATAAACCATGCAGAAAAATAAAAAGAACATATAGTCCATCATGATAACATAATATCGTACAATCATTCGAGTAGATACATAAAGTCCTATTTATAATCCGAATTAATTACTTAATTAGTATCTAATTGGAAATCGATTCACACCATGCTTTTTATCAAATCCATGTGAGTACAGGAACCCCACTATTATAGCCGGTGGACTGGATACATATAGGGTACAAAGCTCCTGATCACTATTATTTGCCGGTGGACCGGTCTGGCCCCAACTCTCATGGTGTTTCACTATAAGTACTTAGTGTCTTTCTCATGTCTTAGCAAAAATATGTTTGGTTTTTTTGAGCATGTAATCCCCCACTATTATAGCCGGTGGACCAAAAATGCATAGGTACAAAGCCTAACCACTATTATTCACCAGTGGACCGGTCATATATAGGACATCATGCCCTAACCACTATTATTCGCCGATGGATCGTTCTAGGCCCGGCTCAACAATCTTCCACTTTAAATGATTAATGTATTACGATGTCTTATTCAGAAACTCTACCCTAGACATGCATGACTCACTTCCTCAACACTTATCTTCCAAAAGGCCTGTACCATATCATGAGACCCTGCACCTCCTAACTTGCCTAAACCACCTTTCCTCTATACACTAACTCACACTAGAAGTCCATTCCCAATGTATGTGGGTCAAGGCCCACTACTACACACCTCCAAGTCCACTTATTTCCTTACTCTAGGGTTTTTTCCCCAGAAACCCTAATTTAGGCCTAAGTGGCCCATCCTACTCCACCTCACACAACCCAAATCATTTTTAATACTCCATACATCACAACTCATAGATTCCACCCTCATCATCACACTATGATCACCAAGTACATGTACTACTACAAAAACCCTAGTAACCACACCAAACCCTAATTGTCCACACTAAACCCTAGCTTAGTCTCCTACGAACCCTTATATTGCTTCACGTACTATTTTCCATCCAAAGTGTTCAAACACCCAAACAACACTTACATTACCTTCCTTACATCCCAAATCAACATTCCATATGTAAATTTTACTCCTATGCAGACTTTACACATCCCATGCAACCTTTCAAACTTCTCACGCAAACCCTAAAACTCCCACGTGAAACCCTAGATTCAACCATGCAAACCCTAGATCCATCCATGCAAAACCCTAGATTCATCCATACCAAAGTCTAGATTCAATCCATACAAAACCCTATATTAGATCCTCCCATGCAACACCATAGAATCTGTCATGCAAAACCCTAATTCCATCCATACAAAACCTGAAATGCCCAAAAATATTTATGTTGAGAAGGGTAATTAAATAACGATTTATTAGGGAATTAATTTAATTATTTATTTTTATTAGAATAGGAAGAAATTATGTAGGGTAAATTAAGAGGAAAATTATTAGTATTTTTATAAACAAAAAATTGAGTATTTTGCTAATTAAAAAGGAATTTAGGAAGAATCTTTTAAAAATCCTAATTTGGCCTAAAAAGGAAATTTAATATTATTTTATTTAAAATTTATTTATTTAAATACCCAAAATGTTATAATTATTTTAACTTACCCTAACCTACCTATTTTTCTTTTTCCCTTTTTCCTTTTTCTTTTTCTTTCTTCCTTTTTCGTTTCTTTTTCTTTCTTTTCTTTTCTTTCTTTATTTTTCTTCTTCTTATCCCAATTGGGCCTGTCGCGGCCCAATCCCTTTTTTCTTTTCTCTTCTGCATCCCATCCCCCACTTCATTTTCTTTTCTTTCTTCTGCATTCAAAACGCTACTTGTTGCATCTTTTCCCCATGGAAAGTTGCGTTCCATTTAAAAAATTTTATAACCGTTGCCAACTGGCTGGTTCTCCCTTATTTATCTTTTCTTTCTTTTTCCCCCAGCCGCCTGGTTCACCTCCTTCTTCCTCCTTCCTCCTTTGTCGTCGACCTGCAGCTTCAAAGATCCAAAAATGGCGTCGTCGGCCACGCTCAATTTGACCAACCATTTCTCCCCTCTTTCTCTTCCCCTTGAATCATAGATCAACCTAACCTAACTCACTTCACTTTTCTTTGGCACAAAACTCTCCTTTTCTAGCGCGAAAAGTTGACCCCGATCTAAATTTGTGCCGGTTGATTAACGCCGCAGGCTACCCCAAACCCTAGCTACATTATCTTCTTGCCGACACTTAGAACCCTACCTTCCCATCAAAACTCTATAAATACCCCTTGTTTGGTTGATATTGAAACTTTTTACCCAAAACCCTAAAAACCTACCCTATGCACCACCGCGACTTCAGTCGACCTCTCATCCGTCATCAGCCAACTACGTCACCATCTTTGCCTACCTAAGTCTTCCCTGCACCGCCCTCTAACTAACTGAGTCACCCATCTCTCTCGATTCTTTTTGCACGAGCCACCACATCCATGCAAAGTTCCCTACCCATCAAGCCAAATTTTTACACCCGCAACCCCTCACGCCACCGTCCACCACCTTATTCGCCGCTATCACTACCTCCTTCACCACCCAAAAACTACTACTAATCTTCCTCCACCTAGCTATACCCTTCTTTTCTCCTTCATCCCTCTCCTCCTCTATTTTTCTTCTTCTTTTCATTTCGGCCACCACCCTTGCCATAGTGCGTCGCCGCCACTTGTTGCGCCGCCACCCTCACTTTACTCCTCTCAGTCTAGGCTACCACCAACACCTCAACTTCCACCCTTATTTTCCATCTCTTCTTCTCAAACCTCAACTTTTTCCTTTTCTACCCTCTTTTTCGGCCACCGTCGCCGCTGCCGTGCGCCATTGCCGATGCCACCCATCTTCGCCGACTCAAGGTGAAACCCTAAACCTTATCAGCCCTTCTGCCCTATTTATTTAGGCTTGTTCTATTTTATTTTAATTTTTACTCCCTTATTCGATTATTATTATTATTATTATTATTATTATTATTATTATTGTTATTGTTATTATTATTATTATTATTGGGTTTAATATTAATGTTATGTCTTCTTAACAGGGGCGAGAGTAAGTGTTAATTATTTAAGTTATTAATTTTGAATTATTAGTACTATTAGTATTATTATAAGTTTTATTGTCATTATTATCATAATTATTATTATTATTATTAGTATTATTATTAATCTTATCTATCTAAAGAGGGCTGAAGCCTTATTTTATTAAATAGTGCACATACTCCTATTTTTATCATTAATATTATTATTTCTACTATTATTAATAATAATAATATTATTAATATCATTATAAGTAATACGTGTTATTATTAATAATAATAGTATTAAATGGTATTTTTACTATTTTGATGTAGGGTCGAAAACCCTACCTTATATTATTTAGGCTTAAGTTATTATTATTATTATTATTATTATTATTACTACTACTACTACTACTACTACTATTATTATCATTATTATTATCATCATCATCATCATTATTAGTATTATTTTAGTGGAGAGTAGAAGCCCTTATAGCACCATCCGTTTTGAATCATATTAATATTATTACTAGTATTTTTAGTAGTATTTCGTATAGTTATTATTAGTATAGTATTGTTTTATTAAAAACCTAGTATTAGAATAAGTTATTAAATAATAGTATTTTTAGGAGGGAACCTAATTCTAGTTTTTCCCTCATAATAGGTGAGACCAGTCAAAGTCCTAAAGAGGTATAGGAGCGTGCTCCAAGACAGGTGACATTTTAGGTAAGGGGTGCTAAGGTTGTTTGTGTATTATGTGTTTTATATGCCATGCATGCCATGTGATATGAATTATAATGTATTTTATGTGTAATTGTATAATTGTTATATATGCAGCATGATGTGGAGTTGATGTAAGTTCATGCAATAAATTGTGGCATGTGTATTATGTGTATGGGTGGTGTTATTATTGTGGTATAGTGTGTCCCATAAGACATGCATGATAGGTTTTGTTAAATAATGATGGGGAGTGTAATAATGTGGAGTTAGGGTTTACTTGGAGCTAAGGTTTGCATGGAAGTAGGGTTTACGTGGAGCTATGGTGTTAAGGTTTGCATGGAAGTAGGGTTTGCATGGAGCTAGGGTTTGCATGGAGCTAGGGTTTTCACGGAAGTGGGATTTGCATGGTGTTAAGGTTTGCATGGAAGTAGGGTTTGCATGGAGCTAGGGTTTTCATGGAAGTAGGGTTTGCATGGAGCTAGGGTTTTCATGGAAGTAGGGTTTGCATAGAGCAAGGGTTTGCGTGGAAGTTAGGGTTTGCATGGGAGTTAATGGTTGCATGGGATTTAGGGTTTGTTATGGTTATCATGGTTTGGTGTGGTTAACTAGAGTTGGAGGATGAGAATAGTAGAAGTCAGTCATGCATGTCTAGGTGAAAGCTTGTGAATAAGATACTTAAGACATTAATCACTTAAAGTGGAAGATATTGAGACAGCTCCAGTCGATACACCGGTTAGGAATAGTGGTTAGGGTTTTTACCCTATGTGTGACCGATCCACTGGTTACAATAGTGGTTAGGGCAAAATGCTCTATGTATGACCGGCCCACCGATTATAATAGTGATAGGTTCCTGTACTTGTAAGGTTTTGATAAAAGGCATGGTGTAAATCGAATTCAGATAAGAGATTAATTAAATAATTAATCTGGAGTATTTGGGCATTTATATGTGGGATTGACCATTTATAAGCTGTATAATATTCTGCATGACTTTATATATTATATGTGTGGGTTTGAATGTGTAAGTTGAATATTATCCTACATGATTTTATGTACTTGGGTGTTGGCCTTAGTGCTTGGTTACGTTACTCAGTACGTAGCGTACGGATCACCCCTTTTACAGGTGCTGCTCATTCCCACAAGTAGAAGTCCCATATGACGTGTTGCAAGTAGGAGATGCCTACTTTGATGCCATTGATGTCTATGGGACATCAGGTGGGGCTGAGTGATGATTTGGGCTGGAGAAAGTCCTTGGAGTGGCATGGTTGGTTTTTCCATTATTAGATTATTATTCCTTTTCCCTTTTAACTATGTTTGAAACTCCAAAAATAATTTTAATATTGTAGCGATTTTTCTTCTCTCAAGAACTATTTCTTGTATTTTAGATTATGTAAAACTTATGCGTACTTTGATTATTGATTTGCGAACTTTAATTTATTTACTAATGTGTGATGATGGCAATGTTTTTCTTAGCCTTAGTATTTGGTACGGAAACGGTAAGAGTGAACAGGTCCAATACTAAGTGTGGCGGTAGCATCCCTAGAATTTATGAGTTTTAGAATTAAAGGTCTTATTTTTTTATAATATATATATATATATATATAAATTTTGGTTTGTTATAAAACCCTAGTTTAGATTCTCCCATTCCTTCATTTTACACTCACCCCTATTCTTCTTCCACTGATAGATCATTAACATTTTTAGGTCAACTCACATCCCTTGGTTAACTCATTTCTTTTTAGTTAACTTCCTCCCCTTTGGCCAACTTATTTTCCATTTTCCATTTTCAACCTTTTTCCCACACAATACCACTTTTATACATCCTCACATGCATGTCTAAAGGGTCACAAACCAATCATCACATACAACAATATTTCATCGCACATACATAATACACATGCCATATAATAACACATGAACATACTTCAACTCCACGCCATACCACACACGAAATAATTATGATGATAAACATAGGATGCATAACATACAAAGCATATAATGCACATCAACACACATAAGGCCTTCATTACACCCTTACCTAAAATGATACCGGTCTTGGAGCACGCTCCTATGCCTCCTTAAGGCTTTGACTGGTCTCACCCATATGAGGGAAAAGCTAAAATTAGATTCTCTTCTACCAAAAATACTATTAATTACTAACTTATTCTAAGACTAGGTTTTTGATAAAATAGTAAAATATTAATAAAAATGACATTAACTAATTACTAACTTTAATAAAGATATAGGAAATAATAGTAATATTATAAAAATTGATAATATAAGGTTGAAGACTTTACCCTAATAATAATAATAATGATACTAAAAATATTAATAACAAAGATACTAAAAATAATAACAATGATAATAATAATAATAATAATAATAGTAATAATAATCATACTAAAAGTACTAATAATAATAATAATATGATTCGAAATAAATGGTGGGATAAGGGCTTTGACCGTTCACCAAAATAATACTAATAATAAAATTAGTAAAATTAATAATAATAATAATAATAATAATAATAATAATAATAATAATAATGAAATAGTAATAATAATAAAGATAAAAAAACCATAATAATATTGCAAAAATAATAATAGTCATAATGGTAATAATAGTAATGATAATAATCGAAGATAAAATGAAGTAGGGTTTCGACCCTACATTGAATAATAATAAACTTAATAAATAAATAAATAAATAAATAAATAAATAAATAATAGCACTAATAATAATAATAAATGCTAATGATAAAAATATTAATAATAATAAGACTTGATATTTATAATACTAGTACTAAAATTCAAAATAGGTACAATAGGGTTTCAGCCCTATATAAAATAATAATACTAACTGATGTGAATCTTATGAATTTATATTTAATTAATTTTGAAAATTGCTGTGAATTAATTACTTATAATTGTTTGCCTTATTTGATGAATTAATAGGAGTATAATGCAGCATATGGATTCTGTGGACTTTGGACACAGTTGCTGGGAAGTGCAGAATATGTATTGGAGTGTACAGATTATGTAATTTTTGTTAATAACTTGTAATCCCATATGATGCATTCGCCGGTCGGAATAGGCTAATGGAAATTAGGACGGTTGTTTAATCCGCCACCCGGTCCTTAATTGGACTAGATGGATTGCGGATTAATCAATCCTTAATAACCATGATTAGCTAAAGTTGTTATAGTTGATGGGAAAATTAAGCCTTAAGCTTAATTGTATTTGGGACATTTTATGTTGGGTTGAATTGGGCTGGTCGATTTATTGTGGCCCAAAGTCTTTTACGCCCGTCCTATCCAGGCTTGTATTTGTTCCATATTGTATGTGTCAACATATACAGCCTTTTGTGTACATATACATAGGCAAAATACTTGTAATACGGAGAACTTTTAGACAGAAATATATCGGCTGATTTCTTGAGCTTTCTCGCGACTTCTTTTCTCTCTCTCTCGGCGATTCTCTCTTTCGCTCGTCTTCTCTGATTCTGCTCTGGCTCTCACCTTGATCGATCTTGATCATTCACCTTCAAATTTCAGTTGCCATTGTATCAATTGTGCTTCCGAATCTTTGGTCTTCCTTTGGAATTTTTCCTTAGGCTATACCGGCGAAATCGAACTTTGCGCTCGATTAATCGTTCGATCATTCGTGAAACCCTAACAGGTTTCCATCATTTGGTATCAGAGCCTCGGTTTCTAGAGTGCTCGTAGTTTCTGTGTTACTGATTAAGTTTTATTCATTTTTTTATTCGATTTCTGTATTTCGCTAACCCTAGCTTGAGGTGTGAAAATTTAGGGTTTACAGCGACGAAGTCTGTTTCGATTATAGTTGTTCTAAAACCGGCGATTAAAGTGTTTTGGTCCGCTATTTCGAAAGTCTGAAGAGAAACCCTAATCGACCTAGGGTTTGGTCAAGAACGTGAATCTTGACTGACAATGCGACAGATTGTTGTTGGTAACCTTCGATTCGTAAATTTTCTTGTTTAATACTACTATCTGCTATACTTAATTTCCATTTCTTTGCCAATTACCTGTTGTTAACAAGTATACAGGTTAATAACATAACCGGCGAACCATTTTGGTTTCAAGAAAAGGGAGAGACTTCCAAGAAGAGGGGTACCCTAGATAAGTGAATTGATTGCTTAAGCAGACGCGGTAATATCGTTCCCTCTTACTTAATTAGTATTGTCGAATTATTATAGACATTGAATAAATCTGAGTAAGATTTACTGTTGCTATTACTGTTAATATTTGATACTGTGATACTTCTTGAGACTATACTGTGTGTTCTGTTATCTGAAATCCTTGAATAAGTTGTTTCTGTTGATTAAATTGCTGTTGTGTTAGTTGTTTAAACTGTTGTTACATTTCATTATGTCTAACAATGGCCAGTCAGTGAATTAATCTGTGTCTAGTAATGATCTTTTAGAAACCCTTAGGACTTTTCAAGAACAAATGACTGCACAATTTGCTGTTTTATCTGCTAACCTAGAACAAAGACTAGGGGAACAGGAAGTAAGACTCAATGAATTGCAACATAACAGAGTTGAAACTAATCAGGCAGGAGTTTTAGGAAGGGCTCCAATGGATCCTAGGATTAGAGTTCCACCCATGGCTAATCTAGAGGAGCTGGAAGACCAAGTATCTCACAATAGTGATAGGATGCCTAGACAGAACAATAGGCAGGATAGGGAATTAGAATTCATTGATAGGAATTTGAATAATCTTAAGCTTAGTATACCAGGGTTTAGTGGCAGGAAAGACCCTGATTATTATTTTGAATGGGAAAGGAAAATAGAATTAGTATTTGAGTGTCATAATTACTCTAAAGAAAAGAAAATTAAGGTGGCTGTAGTAGAATTTACTGAGTATGCGTCCTCTTGGTATCATAATTTGGTGTTAACTAGACGAAGGTGTGGGGAACCATCTATACAGACTTGGGCAGAGTTTAAAATCTTAATGAGAAAGAGATTTGTGCCAAGTTACTATTATAGGGAGTTTCATAAGAGGTTGCAAACTATTAATCAAGGAGTGAGATCAGTGGATGACTATTATAAAGAGTTAGAAGTTTTGATTATTAAGACAAGAGTTATTGAGGATGATGATGCTACCATGGCTAGGTTTCTGAGTGGGTTAAATTCAGAGATAGCTGATAAAGTAGAACTGTATCCTTGTGGAACCTTAAATGAAATGGTGAATATAGCTACTAAGATAGAGATTCAATTAAGGAAATCTAGGCAATATAAACCCCCTGGGATTGGGTTTAAGACTACTATTAGGAGAAATTTTGGAGGAAATACTTCTGGAAACTGGAAGAACAATAGTAAGGTAGAATTTAAGGGAAGAAACAATGAAGCTAAGGCAGGACAGAAGTTTGAAAAAGGCAAGAATGTGATGACAAATCCTATAAATGGGTCAAACAGGACTAGGGATATTAA
The DNA here is from genome assembly GCA_039764185.1 of Tamarix austromongolica. Taxonomy (NCBI): domain Eukaryota; kingdom Viridiplantae; phylum Streptophyta; class Magnoliopsida; order Caryophyllales; family Tamaricaceae; genus Tamarix; species Tamarix austromongolica. Next base: position 125,173,842 of record CM077809.1, read on the forward strand.
ATGTTTTAGGTGTGGAGGTTGAGGACATATGGCTTCTTAATGCCCAAACAAGAGAAACATTTTGATTAAAGAGTCTGGCGAAGTAGAGTCTGAATCTGAATCTGAAGAAGAAGAAGAAGAAGAGGTCAATATGGTTGGAAAGAATGATAGTGACCTAGAAGAAGAAATAGAATTACTAGTGAATAGGGATCTTTTTGTGGTTCGAAGAGCTTTAAATAGTAATAAATTACCTGATTCCAATGCTATACAAAGAGAAAATATATTCCGTACTCGATGTTTAATTTATGACAAGTGCTTTAACATGGCCATAGATAGTGGTAGTTGTATTAATGCTGCTAGTACCCTATTGGTGTCTAAATTAGGATTAACCACTACTAAACATCCAAAACCATATAGATTGCAATGGCTTAATGAATTGGGAGATGTTAAGGTTAGTCAACAAGTTTTAATGAATTTAAAGTTAGGAAAATATGAGGATTCTGTTTTATGTGACATAGTTCCTATGCATGCTGCTCACCTGTTGTTAGGTAGGCCTTGGCAATATGATAGGAGGGTAGTACATGATGGTTATAAGAATAGGTATACAGTACAGAAGGATGATAAGAAGATTGTTTTAGCACCTATGACTCCAAAAGAAATATTTGAGGATCAAACCAAAATTAAATCTGATTATAAGGAGTTATCTAAATCTAATTTGGGGAATGATCTTAGTACAAAGGACATGAAAGGAACTTTTGGATTTTATGCTAAAGGTAATGATGTAGGAAAGGCAATAAAAAGAAATGCCAATGTGCACTTGATGATTTTTAAGGACTGTTATGAGTGTCAGAGAGGAATAATTGAAGAAGTACCTAGTACAGTGAAACTGTTATTAGAGGAATATAGTGAGTTGTTTCCTGAGGATATACCTAGTGGACTACCTCCATTAAGGGGAATAGAACATCAAATAGATTTTATTCCAGGAGCTGTTATACCAAACAGACCTGCTTATAGAGCCAATCCTGAAGAGGTTAAGGAATTGAAAAGACAGGTTTCAGAACTGTTGAGTAAAGGATATATTAAGGAGTCTATGAGTCCTTGTGCAGTACCAGTGTTATTAGTACCTAAAAAGGATGGCAGTTGGAGAATGTGTGTGGATAGCAGGGCAGTAAATAAGATAACTATTAAGTATAGATATCCAATTCCTAGGCTGGATGAAATGTTGGATCAATTGCATGGTGCTGTTATATTTTCTAAAATAGATTTAAAATGTGGGTATCATCAAATTAGGATGAAACCAGTAGATGAGTGGAAGACAGCTTTTAAAACAAATTTTGGATTATATGAATGGTTAGTAATGCCTTTTGGGTTGTCAAATGCTCCTAGTACTTTTATGAGACTTATGAACCATGTATTAAGGGAATTTATTGGAAAATTTGTGGTTGTTTATTTTGATGATATACTTATATATAGTAAATCCTTAGAGGAACACTTGAAACACTTAAGGATTATTTTAACTGTGTTTAAAACAGAACAGCTTTATGCTAATTTAGCTAAGTCTAGATTTTGTTTGGAAAGTGTGGTTTTCTTAGGATTTGTGGTAGGAAAAGAAGGTGTATCTGTAGATGAAGAGAAGGTTAGGGCTATTCAAGAGTGGCCTGTGCCAAAGAGTGTAACTGAAGTAAGAAGTTTTCATGGGTTGTGTTCTTTTTACAGGAGATTTGTGAGAAACTTTAGTACTATAGCTGCTCCCTTGACTGCCATAACAAAGAAGGATAATGGGTTTATTTGGGGATTAGAACAACAGAAATCTTTTGAGACACTTAAGACTAAATTAACCCAAGCACCTATGTTGAGTCTTCCTAACTTTGAAAAGATGTTTGAATTAGATTGTGATGCTTCAGGGTTAGGAATAGGGGCTTTACTTTCTCAAGAGGGAAAACCAATAGCTTATTTTAGTGAGAAATTAAATGGTAGTACTTTGAATTATTCTACTTATGAAAAAGAACTGTATGCTTTAGTAAGGGCTTTGGAAGTGTGGCAACATTATTTGTGGCATAGAGAATTTGTAATTAATACTGATCAGGAAGCTATTAAGTATTTAAAGAGTCAGTCAAATTTAAATAGGAGACAAGGTAGATGGATATAATTCATTGAAATTTTTCCTTACATAATTAAATATAAGAAAGGTAGTGATAATATAGTTGCAGATGCTTTATCCAGGAGATATGCCTTATTAAATGCTGCTGATACTACTTTATTAAGGTTTTCCAGTATTAAACTATTATACTTAGAAGATATTGATTTTAAAGAAATCTATAAAAGGTGTGAAGTTTCTTCTCAAGGAAAATATTTTATTAATGAAGGATACTTGTTTAGGGAAAATAGATTGTGTATTCCTGTATGCTCTTATAGAGGATTATTAATTCAAGAAGCACATAGTGGTGGGTTAATGGCACATCTAGGAACTCAGAAAACTTTAGATGTTTTAATTGAACATTTTTATTGGCCACACATGAAAAAAGATGTTTTGAAACATTGTGTCAATTGTATTAAATGTAGGCAGGCAAAAACGACTTCAAAACCTTTTGGATTATATACCCCCTTACCTGTATCTAACCATCCTTGGGTTGATGTATCTTTGGATTTTATTTTAGGATTACCTAGGACTAATAGAGCTAAAGATTCAATAATGGTTGTAGTAGATAGGTTCAGTAAGATGGCTCATTTTATACCTTGTAATAAAACAAATGATGTTGTAGCAGTGGCTGAATTATTTTTTTCTAATGTGGTTAAATTACATGGAATTCCTAAGACTATAGTTTCAGACAGAGATGTTAATTTTTTTAAGTCATTTTTGGAAGGTTTTGTGGGGAAAATTAGGGACTAAGTTATTGTTTTCTACAACTTGTCACCCTCAAACTGATGGTCAAACTGAGGTGGTTAATAGAACTTTGGGAAACATGTTGAGAGCTGTCCTTGGAAAGAATCTTAAACAATTGGAATATGTTTTACCTCAAGTGGAATTTGCTTATAATAGGACTTTACATTCTACAACTAATAAAACTCCATTTGAGATTGTGTATGGTTTTAATCCATTAACTCCATTAGATTTGAGTCCTTTACCTCATGCTGACTTGCAAAATTTTGATGCTGAATCTAGAGCTGAAAGTATAAAAAGATTACATGAGACTGTAAGGCAACAGATTAATAAGAAGGTACAATAGATGGCTGAACATGCTAATAAAAGAAGGAGAAAAATGATTTTTAAACCTGGAGATTTAGTCTGGGTTCACCTAAGGAAAGAAAGGTTTCCAAATTTTAGAAAGTCAAAGTTGGACCCTAGAGGGGATGAACCATTTATTGTATTAGAGAAAATTAATGATAATGCTTATAAAATTGATTTACCTGTTAAATTTGGAAATGTGAGTAACTCTTTCAATGTGGCTGATCTTAGTCCATTTCTGGGACTTATTCAGGTTTCAGAGGCGAAACCTTTCCAAGAAGAGGGGAATGATGTGAATCTTATGAATTTATATTTAATTAATTTTGAAAATTGCTGTGAATTAATTACTTATAATTGTTTGTCTTATTTGATGAATTAATAGGAGTATAATGCAGCATATGGATTCTGTGGACTTTGGATACAGTTGCTGGGAAGTGCAGAATATGTATTGGAGTGTACAGATTATGTAATTTTTGTTAATAACTTGTAATCCCATATGATGCATTCGCCGGTCGGAATGGGCTAATGGAAATTAGGACGGTTGTATAATCCGCCACCCGGTCCTTAATTGGACTAGATGGATTGCGGATTAATCAATCCTTAATAACCATGATTAGCTAAAGTTGTTATAGCTGATGGGAAAATTAAGCCTTAAGCTTAATTGTATTTGGGACATTTTATGTTGGGTTGAATTGGGCTGGTCGATTTATTGTGGCCCAAAGTCTTTTACGCCCGTCCTATCCAGGCTTGTATTTGTTCCGTATTGTATGTGTCGACATATACGGCCTTTTGTGTACATATAAATAGGCGAAATACTTGTAATACAGAGAACTTTTAGACAGAAATATATCGGCTGATTTCTTGAGCTTTCTCGCGACTTCTTTTCTCTCTCTCTCGGCGATTCTCTCTTTCGCTCGTCTTCTCTGATTCTACTCTCGCTCTCACCTTGATCGATCTTGATCATTCACCTTCAAATTTCAGTTGCCATTGTATCAATTGTGCTTCTGAATCTTTGATCTTCCTTTGGAATTTTTCCTTAGGCTGTACCGGCGAAATCGAACTTTGCGCTCGATTAATCGTTCGATCCTTCGTGAAACCCTAACAGGTTTCCATCACTAACATTGAAGGTAATAATAATAATAATAATAATAATAATAATAATAATAATAATAATAATAATAATAATAATAATAATAATAATAATAATAACATATTAATATTAATAATAATAATAATAGAAATAATAAGAATAATAATATTATCATCGAAATAAAAATATAATAGGGCTTCGGCCCTCAATAAAAATAATAAAAAAAATAGTAATAATAATAATAATAATAATAATAACATAAACCTAGAATAAAATAAAATAGGGTTTTCGACCCTAATTCGAAATAGTAAGAATACTATTAATAGTAGTAGTAGTAGTACTAATAATAACAATAATGATGATGATGATGATGATGATGATGATGATGATGATGATGATGATGATGATGATGGTATTTGAATTAAAAAAATAAAGTAGGACTTCGGCCCTCTTGATTAATAACAACAACAAAAACAACAATAATAATAATAATAATAAATAAATAAATAAAATAAAAACTCATAATAATACTAATAATATTAATAATACTAAAACTAATAATCTAATAAACCAGATAGGGTCTCAGCCCTAACAAGAAATATTAATAATACTTTTGAACCTAATAATAATAATAATAATGATACTTAATAATTATTATAATAATAATAATATTTGAATAATAGGCTAAAATTGAAATAAAATAAAGTAAACTTAATTAAATAGGAAAAAAAGGGTTGAGAGGGTTTAGGGTTCCACCTTAGGCTAGTAGTGATAGGCGGCATCGACGGCGGTGCACGGTGGTGGCCGAAAAAAGGAAAAAGAAAGGGAAAAGTTGAAGGTTGGGAATAAGAGAGAAAGAAGGAGAGTGTAAATAGGGGTGATTATGGTTTCCTAGAAAGAGAGGAACATAATAAGGGTGTGGCACAGCCTATGGTGGTAGTGCATGGCGGCAGCGGCGGTGGCCGAAAGAGGAAGAAGAAGAGAAAGAGAGGAGGAGAGGGAGGAAGAGGAAAAGAAAGGTACGGGAAGGTAGAGGGTGCTCTATAGAACAAATTGGGAGGTGAATGAGGCAGTGGCAGTGGTGGTAGTGGTGGCGGATGGAGGCACGAAGGGTGGTAGAGGTGGGAGAAACAGTTGATCGGGGAGGAAACTTTGCACACCCAGGGTGGCTTGTGCAGGGCAAATCGAGGTAGATAGGTGGTTCAGTTAATTAGAGGGCAATGCAATGATTAGTTGGGTGGGAAGAGAGGGCGGCGGCATTAGCTGAAGGCGGCAACAATGGTGTCTGAAGGGGTGGCGGTGCAAGGGGTAAAAAGTTTTTGGGTTGAAATCAAAAGCTCGAACATGGATAATTATGGGGGTATTTATAGAGTTTAGTGGAGAGGGTAGGATTCTGTGGGTCGGTGAGGGGGTAACACAGGTAGGGTTAGGGTCATCGGCGACACCAATTGGCCGGCATAAAATTCAAATCATGGCATCTTATTCGCGCAAGAAAAGGAGGATTTTGCATGGAAGAAAAGGGAGGTGGGTTGGGTCGTGTTGACTAGCATTTTAGGGGAAGAGAAAGAGAGGAGAAATGGCCGGTCAAGAAGAGCGTAACCGGTGGCGCCATTTTTGGGGAGTTGCAGGTCGATGGCAGGAAGAAGAAAGAAGGAAGAAGGGGGAGGCTGGACCGGCAGTCCAAAAAGAAAAGAAAAGAAAGAAAAAGAAAGGAATAACTGGTCAGGCGATGGAGGTTAAAATCGGTGGCCAAAACGAGGCGTTTCAGCCTAGGCCGTGCCGAAGGAAGAAAAGAAAGAAATGGACCAAGGTAGGAGGAAAGAAAGAAAATGAAGAATGGGTCGCAGCTCAGCCCAAGTCAAAAAGAAGATGAAAAGAAAAGCAAAAAGGAAAGAAAAGAAAGAAAAGAAAGAAAGATAAAGGAAAAGGAAAAGGGGAAAAAAAGAAAAATAGTTGGGTGGGGTTATTTAGATTATTTTGGAAATTTGAGATATTTAAAAATAATAATATTTAAATAAAATATTATTTCATTTTCCTTTTTAGGCTAATTTAGGGTTTTTGAAAGAATTTTTATAAATTCCATTTTAACTAGCAAATCACTCTAATTTTCTCCAATTAAATAATTTATAATATTCCTTTTAATTTTTACCTACTTTCTCCTTCTTATTTTAAATAAAATAATTTATTTAATTAATTTCCAAAATAAAATCCTCAATTTGCTAAAATACCTAAATTTTTCCTAATTAAAATATTTATAAATTTCTTCTTTATTTGCCCTAATTAATTTCCTTTTATTTTAATAAAAATAATTTATTGAATTTATTCTCATAATAAATCCTTAATTAGCAATAATTATTAAAATTAGGTTTTGGGATATTTCAAGGCTGGTACAGGCCTGCAAATAGCAAGTGTTGTTTAGTCAGGGGAGAAGAAAAGGAAAGAAAAGAGGGCACGTGTGAGGAGGTACGGGGGTGGTTGGGGTCAAAAAAGCAAAGGAAAAGGACGGGGAAGAGAGGGGAGATGGTTGGCTATCGACATATAGTTTAGTGCATGCTGTAATTTACAGGTGTGGGAAAGGAGCGAGAGGAAGAAAAAAGGTGGGTTGGGCAAGTTGGTCTAGGGGACAGAAAAGGAGAAAAAGAAAGTTAGGGACCAATGGGTGAGCAAGCAGAGGAAAAAAACCTATGGGATGAACCGTAGGGAATGAAGAAGAGGGAAGAGTCTAGGCTAAGCGGGACTGGCTTAATCTGGGGGATGAAGGGGAAAAAGAGAAAGGAAGAAAGGAGAAAAAAGGAAATAAAAGGAAAAAGAAAGGGAAAAAGGAAAAATAGATTTGGGATATTTAGAATATTTTGGTGTTTTTAAATATTTAAAATAATAATATTTAGTAAATAATAATTAAATTTCCTTTTTATATTAAATTGGGATATTTTGGATAATTTCTTTTAAATTTCATTTTAATTAGCAAAATACCCTAATTTTTTCTAATTAAATTATTTATTATTTTCTTCCTGATTTTGCCTTAGATATTCCCCCTTATTTTAATAAAATAATTTATTTAATTAATTTTCCTAATAAATTTATATTTTAACATAATTTTTTAAATTAGATTTTTGGGATATTTCATCACAACCCTATTAGGTAAGGACACACCAGGAAGTAAATTGATGACATGTTCTATTCCTCTCTTAGGTGGTAATCTAGGTGGTAATTCATTAGGAAAAATATCTTGATATTCTTCAAGGGATTTATCTAATTGACGATTGTCATTATCTCTCTCTCCTTGTAGAGATTCTTTACTGACCATAGCATAATAACTCCCTTCTTGTATGTATTTGAACATAGCCTTTTCATGTAAGAAAAAAACTCTTGTTATTCTCAACTATGCTCTCCTTATCATTGTTAGAAGGTTTAAGTTTATGATTCTTTTTATCCTTCTCAACTAGATATTCATAAGTAATACCATTATGAATATCATTTATGTCATACTGCCATGGTCTACCTAATAAGATTCCACAGGCATCCATAGGTAACACATATCATAGCACCTCATCATGGTAATTACCAATTTTGAATGATACTAGGGTTTGTTTTACCACCTTAACTCCCTTTTCTTTGTTCAGCCATCGAAGATAATAAGTTTTTGGATGTGATGTACCCAAATCCTTAACTATACTGTCATTGGCTACATTTATGCAAGAGCCGCTATCAATGATAATATGATAAACTTTATCTCTTACTCTCCCTTTTGTTTTAAATATCTTCTCCCTATGAGTAGGTTGTTTAGTAGCTTATAATTGAAGTACTCACTCTAAGATATAACGAGCACTTTCTTCTTCCTCATATTCACTAGAAGATTCCTCAAATGGCTCAATTTTAGTATTTTCCTCACTTATATCCATGGCTTTAATCTCTTAGATTGATAAAATAAAATATAAAAAAAAAACCCTTTGATTAGGACATACGCTAGCGAAGTGTCCAACCCTTTGCCATTTGACACATTACCTAGTCGAGACTTCATTAACTTTATTTTTTCTTTTCTCCTCTCCAGTAATTCCAAGTTTCTTTTCGAGATTAGTAGAAGTTGAAATACCTGCTCCAAGTTTAGTTGTTTGGTTACTTGAGTAGTACTTAGTGGATGGATTATTTTATTTTGTATGAGGCTTAGTGGACTTAATTTATTTTTCAAATCTTAGGGAAAGGTTAATCATATCATCTATGGAATCATAGAGACAAGTTTCCACCTTGTCTCGAATCATCATTTTAAGGCCTCCTAAGAATATAACACAAGTTTGCTTGTTCCTTTCATATATATCATATACTAGTGCCAATCTCTCGAATTCCCTAACATAATCTTTGAAACTTAGTAATCCTTGCCTAGGAGTAGTTAATTTGATGTAATTATCTCGTTCATACTCTTTTGGAATAAATTTTCTTCTTATATGTTTCTTAATTTTCTCCCAAGGTTTAATTTTGGATTTACCTTCTTAGTCCTTAGTCCTCTTTATATTATTGTACCAAATTCTAGCAAACTTTTAAATTTTAGAGTTGCTAATTTGCACTTTTGTTAACCTTGATAATATTTAAATTCAAAAATAGCTTCCACCTCAAGAAACCACTCAAGAAAAGAATCTACATTAAGCTTACCATAAAAAATCAAGGAGATAAAGCTTAATGCCCTTATACTCCTTTTGATGATACCTAGGTTGATGGTCATGTAACTTCCTATTACTTCCACTTTCTATAGACTCTTCTTCATGGTCTATTCTTGAATTCAAATTCCTCCCTTTAATTGTATAATTTGACCTAATATCACTTCTAAACCTATCCCCATAGAATTCTCTATACTCTTGGACATTTTATACCGAATCTTATTTAGCTAACCTAGACTCTAACTTTTGGAGTTACGTTTGCAAAAATGGTAATTGTCTAAGTTTTGCATTAGTGGCATCCAAGTTAATAGAAATTTTTTGAATGACTTCAAACATGGCTTGAAAATTTTGTTCCCCCTCTATAATTAATTATTTCTCTCCCAATCACTCAAATTTCACTTGGTTTTAATGGGTTAAAATCAAATCCCTCACCTTCACTTAATATTTTCTTAGTTAATCCTTGTGTACCAATTTAGAGTTCAATGATTTCCAAAACAAAACTATCAATCAAACTAAAAATCAATACACACAAAAGAAAAGACACACATGAAATTACACTTGCAAAACTCTTATAATGAAACATGCAAAATTTGCTTGAAAACCCTACTCTAGCATTCAAAACATCTTCATATGCATGCAAGCATTTCAAGTTGTGTTGCATGAAGAAACAAACAATGATCCAATCTGCATTAATACCACATGAAAATATCACCTTATGCTCTAGTATTTACGCACAAATATACACGAATCACATTTAAACACACACACACCTCATTCAACACCATAAACCATGTCTTTCTACCATCCATACTTAGTAAATTTTCATCACAATAAAGAACTACCAATCGTGTCCTAGCAGCAATAAATATCAACTAAACATGCATGATTCTAAATAAATAATAATAATTCAAAACACATGTATAAATCAAGTACACTACACACTAGAAATAATATTACACACAAATTCAACTAAAGATCAGTACTTAAAGTTGAATCTGATATGCAATAAAATCCAAGAATCATGCAACATCCATGTAACATTCTTTAAGAATCATGTGCAACATATAGGTTTTTACAAGAACCAACAAGCACTCATCAAGATCAACAATACTTTACCAAGATTATTCAAGAAACTTACTTGTATGGTGATGAAGATGGTCAATCTTTGGTTGTATTTTTGCACCTCTTATATATTCGAATTCAAGGAGGCTTTGATACCACTTTTGATTTTGAGGATTTTATTCAAATATTTTACAATAATTCAAGACCTTGTTTAAAGGATTACAAAAATGCAAAATGAACACTAACACTTAAATTCACTTGTGTAGTCTTCTGTTGCTTTCTAATGAAGATAGAATTTGAGTAGATCTAACTCCTCTAATGAGAACCTTTTATTTCTCACTAGATCACCATTGCTACTTCTCAATATACACTTGAGAAAATAGAAGAGAAGAAGAAGAAGAAGAAGAAGAAGAAGAAGAAGAAGAAACACATGCTCATGCTATTCTCTCCCAAGTTTCGAATGAACTTTCATTTCATGACATAATGTTCTCTAACTTTTGAATCCTTTGAGTATAAGTATTTATAAGCATGGAACGTTGTAGGCCTTTTCATTAAGAATCCCATTAGCAACCTTATTAATGATTTAACATTCCTAATGCACGTTCAATGGCTTATAAATAAAGTTACAATCATAATTTTATAAAAATTATAAAGTAGACAACAAAAAAAATAAAGCTACACAACTTAATAATGCTATACATAGATGTAATCATATGTGATAAACCTTTATAGTCTTGTAGCCTTGTTCTTCCTTGTACTTTGTAATCTTTTAATCCCTTGTAATTGCCTTGTATCTCAAATATCTTCATCCATCATGCACTTCATGAATTCCTTGAAAATATACACAATACCTGCATGAAGAATGACTTGGAAAAATATTAGATGTATATGAATTTTCAAACATACTTAGTTCTATCTCCATGAATGCTAATTTCTCTTGATCTCCATCATTAGAAGAAGATTGAGAGTTCTCAAGGGATGCTTCTCCATCATTCCTTTCCTTTACTAAGAAATTTGGTGGTGGCTTGGTTTCTTATATAGACAAGCTCACCCTAATCAATATCCTCAAATTGACTAAATATTTCTCTACTAGCACACAGATGCTTTGAAGCACTATGGTATGCCTTATGGCTTGTCTTCCCACAGACGTAGCAGGTCACTTTCTTCTTCTAGATCTTGTCTCCCTTTTTAAAGCTTGATTGATTCTTTTGTTGTCCCTTTCCCTTTTCTTTAAACTTTTCATTATTAACACCAGAGATAACCACATTAGCATCAACAGAATTAACAACATAAGAAATATGATTATCTTTCCGTTGATTGGCCACTTTAATCATCATGTGGCTAATTAGTTTTGACAAAATCATATCTATTTTCTTAGGCTTTAGGGGTTTCAATAATCATTCTAAGAGGTTGGGAACCTCTCTAGCATTAGCCAATAATGTTTCACATATCTTCATCCGCTCAACGATGACATCGATAATAAAATTCTCAAACTCTTGCACTTGCCCCATGATGAGTTTGTCATCGGCCATCTGAAATCTTAGGAAGTTATCCACCATATATCTCTTTATGCTAGCTTCATCAGACCCATATTGATTTTTCAACAAATCCCAAATCACCTTAGCAGAACTCATATCCAAGTACGTATCAAACAACTTATTTATCATATGGGACAGCAAGTGGCCCCATACATTCTTGTTGTCCCTATCATATTTCTCCTTATATGCCTTATTCGATTTCTTTGTTATAAGAGTGACTGAAGTGGTGGTGGGAGTGGCTACAACATCTTTGATAAGCAGATCGGTCAATAAAACATAATCAACATCAAGAGCGTCAAGTCAAATCATGACCCTTTACGACCATCGATAGTAATTGGTGTCGTCGAGTGGCTCAACCTTAGACATATCAGGGACAACTTTCGAAGGAAGTATAACCATATCATTAGTACCAAAATCAACAAAATTAATGAAGCACAATAGTTTAGGAGTCCTAATCAAAAGGACCGAATAATCAATCACAACTATCGAACACAACCTGATAACTAAAAAACAATTCCTCAATCGCAACAAGAGATAACCAAAAATAAATTACCGCATAAACTCTAAAAGCATGCGTTGAAGCATTCAAAGTGGGAAAGAAATGTCCACCAACAGCACATTAAAAGCATGCGTTGAAGTGTTAAAAGTGGGAAAGAAACGTCCACCGACAGTGCAGTAAAAGCATGTGTTGAAGCATTCAAAGTGGAAAAGAAACGTCCACAAACAGTGTATTAAAAATGTGTTGGAAGCATTCAAAGTAGGAAAGAATCATTAATGAAGACCAAGTAAGAAAAGAATGATAAAAATATAATAAATTTTTAATAAAATAAATATAGGACTCAAGCCTATTGGAACCTTAACCCACCCCACCATAGCCTAGACCAACCAGATGGACTGCCGACAACGATGTTGAGCGCACACGTGTATGGTATTGAATCCAGTCCATCATTGCTACTAAACAACCCAAATTAGGACGGGGAAAAACTCACACCAAGAGAAAAAAAAACTAAACATTTTTCCATTGTACAAAATCTTCAACGAACAAGACACTTTCTATAAGTAGGGTTTTAGCAAAGGAACCCACATGCGCCAATGAGGTTAGCAATGCAGATGTACGTGTGTGGTAGGGTGTCTTTTGATCTTGTTGCGCAATGGACAGTGTTTTAGTAGTAGCACCTTCTCTAGAGCCAAAATAGCTGAAGTCGATCCTTGCCACATAAGTAAAAGTATAGAAGATAACTTATGTTACACCCAATCCCATACAGTCGTTAATCTTCTCAAGTTTTCAAGGAAACTGATTAAATATAGTGCTACAACTACTAGTATGATAGTGCGTTAAAAGTGGTAACAATAAAGAAAGACGAGCTTAAGTTTCATCATCTTTAGTTCTCCAGTAAATCTTGATCTACCGATGATGCACACATATACTTAGCAGATACGCTGACATGCATCCGTAATACGTCCCTGTACGCCATTCCCAATTGCAAAGCATATGCATGACTAATACCGTTGATACGATAAGTATTGAATTTGAAATATGTGACAAATATACACGTTAATGTGCACTTTATATAGTACTTCTTTAGTATAAAAAAATTATTTTAACAATGTATATAATTTTTTAAAAAATTAATAAAAAAATCTTAAAATTTTATTTACAATCTTTATTGAAAAGCAACAAAAAATCTAAAGTATATATAATTAAAAATAATAATAATGATAAAACATAAAATTTATTATTTTTAAAGTGATTTTCTTTCTAATAAACAAAATTTAATACTAAAATAACTTCTTTTTTTTAACTTTACTATAGAGAGAGTAATAAGGTACAAGCTACAGCCAGTTTGGAACTTGATCGACTCTAATAGAGAAATATTGATAACAGCAGCAGCTGTCCACGAAATGTTAAAATTAATTCCGCTGATATTCTCAATAATAAAGTTGAACACAAATCCACGAAAGGTCAAATGACACATTGCCCAAGCCCGACACACCGAGCCCCAAACTTCCTCACATAAGTAACCACAAAAGTTCCCCTCTGTTAGAAGGTGAATCAAAAAGCAAGCAAAAAAAAAAAAAAAAACAAATTATTCATGGGCCCAACTCCCCAGGACCTACGTACTGATCCAAAATAAATTAAAAAGGTTTGATTAGCTGGCACGGCCAAGAGAGAGAGAAGTAAGGTAAGGCTCACAACAAAAGAGAAAAGAGCTGATGAGGACCTCACCTCATGAAAGTTCATCCGTAAAACTTATCAGTGTCTTCTATTTCCCATCACACTGATTCTCAATCATTGGCGGTTCGATGCGTGAACAAAAGAAAAACGACATTGTAAGATGAGAACTAAAAAAAAATAAAAAGAAAAATGGACCAATTGGGGCAAGGGAGCATAAAATCCTATCACATATTACGCAACATACTAACGGCTTATTTACACATAGTCAAAACAATCGTCTAGCTAGTCCAAAACTGCGAGAGAAAGAAAACATAATAAATTATGATGGCACTTGGTAAGGAAAATTTCAACTACTATACATACGTGTGTACATAGCAAACGTAAACAAATATATACACACCCGAAAGATCAGGGAGGCAGTCACATAATGAGCAGCGTCCGGAGGCAGTCAGTCCAGCATCAGCTACAAGCTTCCTCTCCCATAATCCAGCGACGGCATTCCTTTCGATCCTTGTCTGATGTATCTGCGAGATGGAGTAGCATATATACATACACGATTATCAGCTTAATTGCACGGTTCAGGATGTAAGTCATGATACTGCAAGTAAACAATTAATCAAAAGCAGGCTAAATATACGGAGTACTATATTGTACACAATTGAGTTGAAACAGAAAATATTAGTCTCTCGTATTTAGGAAACTGTCGTTTCATATTTCAATAATAAAGTTTAATTAATAATATTTTTTAATATATATTGATCAAAAATAATACTATAAAAATATTTTTTAATATATATATAATATTTATATTTTTTATATTATAATATATTATACTTTAAAATAATAGTGAAAATTTATTTTTACAATAAGCAACGACAGTTTTTAAATATTGAAGGAGTAAAATTACTTAAATGCTCAACAGTAGACCCAAAGAATATTAAATTAATTAAGGAAAAAAATCCAGATACGTAGATGCGAAATCGATTTCCGTGCATCGATACTTGCAAAGTTACAAGTCTACATCTCATGGAGTAAATGCATTCGAATTAAATATTGGTATGACCACCCTACAGAAGATGACCGACAGCCTCTTGAGCGGGCAACTGGAAACAAGCCTACCAAGGAATGAACCTGAAGAAATTAGTGGGATCCGCACCACCAATCTCTTAGGACCTAGGAAATTCTCGAGACACCCACATACGGCAATATTAGTACGCTTCCTGACTATATCACCAGCCGTACCATATTCGAAGATCCTTGTCCCTTACCATGTCTTAATGAAAAATAATGACACGTGAAACCCCTATTCAAAACCAGTAACGTCAGATAAAACAAATGAGCGAGAAGGGTAATGCTAATGATATGAATATAAGCACCTAGCTAGTAAAATTTACATTCAGTCGCCCTTGGCAACATGATGGATGTAAAATTTACATTCAGTCGCAACGCAAGAGTTGACAAGAAGAACTAAACATGAATTAACAGAATTATAGACTATAAGAGAAAAGAAAACTAACTTCGGTCATAGTTTACACATCTACAATCCCAGAATGTTCTCAAAACGGTACGCTCTTTGAAGTTGAGCTTGAGGCAAGCGACTTCAGATGCTCCGAAGGAACGAAATCTTGAGGCAAATTGGCCCTTTTAACAATCCTCCTCATATTGTTCTGCAAACTCTGTTGTACTAATTGCTTCACCGCTTTCTTTTCATCGCTCATCATCATGTCCTCCACCTCATCCCCACTTTTCAAACCCTTTTCGAAATTCCTTGCAGCACCCTTAGACGTAGGTCCACATATCGGAGCCGACACTGGAGAAGCACCCACGCTAGCACCACAATCACATTTCCCAGACACTTGTTTACCTCTTTCTACCCTTAAACATTCCAGTATCCTCGAAGCTCTGTTCTGAGCTAATGTGCTACCCAAAAGGGTCAGTTCCAACAGCACAGATGAAATGCCAGCCTCAATCATAGCCTGCCTATCACTGTATCCTTTATGAGCCATCACCATTAAAATGTACGAAGCCTTCTCTTGACACCCTGGGGAATCAGTCCAGTTCAACACATCGATTAACACAGGGAATGCATCGCCCACAGCACTGATTGCTTTCCTCCCTTCTGGAATCGATGTTACTCTGCTCAAGATTGAAAGGATTCTGTCACTCACTTCCATATCCCCCAAATCACTCATAAGGTAAGGAACCAAATCAGTCTCCAAGATCAATGGGATGTTAGATGGCAGTATTGAGAGATTATACAATGCTCTCAGTGTGTCTTGCTTTGCCTGCCCTGAAGAAGTACCACTACTGCTGCCATTGCTACTTCCAGCGGTGCAAGTATGGCTAACGTTCTTCTCATCCAAATCCTTGAGGGTTTTCACCAAGAATGGGATCACACCTGATGAACCAATGATTGGCTTATTAAAATCTAACGCACTCAGAGCTAAGACATTTGCCACTATAGCTTCTGAAACAGCAGGTTGTGGAGACCCGTTTGAGAATTCAATCAGTTTGAGCATGTTGTGTATGGCACCTGCCTGGACAATGGCTGCCTTGTTCCTATACCAAATTCAAGTCAAACAATTCAAACATGTAAATCCAAACATGGGTATAAGAAATCTCAGTCCAATCTTCAATAAAGTCCAAAAACAAATTATATGTCCCAATCTGTGTTCCGAGTTTGCCGCCACAATTTGTTTTTCAACACAGTTTTGGATCCAAACAGCCAAAAATTACAACGAAAGGGGGGTAGGAAAAGAGAAAGAGTGAGGGAGAGAGAGCATGACCATCATGGTAGTACTTACAGCTTACAAAGCCACTTTTCCATCTCCAAGCCTAAAACAACATAAAACTGCAGAAACATAATGTAGAAAAGAATGCCACTCTAGTCCACAAGATGGGTATAGAGTATTGTGCTTCACAAGAAAGCGGCTACTCGCTAATCTCTAAATTCATTATTTTCCCATACCTTCATTAGCAATAATAAAACCTTACGACAATTTTTAAGAACAATCGAAACCCACTGCATTCCAGCAAAGTACGAGTCGGCATCCCATACTTGTTGACATAGAAAAACATAGTTTGAATATTGCCTCAATTTGTAAGCTTAAGCCACACAAGCGAAATTCACACTCACGACACACAGTCAAGAATTAATCCAAGTGAGCACAAAATTCTACATTAAATTGATAATGACTGATAGTATATGACTGGAAATTGAAATAGTGCCGCTTACCTATCATTTCCGATTCCCAAATTAAGCAGAGCATATAACGCTTCTTCAATACTTTTCTCCTTCGTAACTCCACTGCTGCCGCCATGGTCACAATCATCCAGCATACCAACCAACGGTGGAATAGCTCCGAGCATTGCCAATATATTCCTAGCTTCAGAATCTTCCTTCGCTAACCGTCTAACAGCTTTCGCACCAGTTTCTTTTTCCTCAACGACCTCACTCCGTAGGATCCTAACCGAACTAGATAACTCACTAAACCTCTCTTCTTTCCTCTTTACTTCCTCCACATCTACCGAGGCCGCCGCCGCTTTGTCGTCACTTCTGCATTCATCAGAACTCAAATTCAAATTCGGAGTCGAATTCGGATTCGCACTAACGGGAGAAGACGGCGTTTCCGAAAGGTTTAAGAGATCCAACAATTTCTCAGATCCTGATCTACCACTAGCGCCACTGCTACTATAGTCATTAACGCGGGTCACCATTCCTCTTCCTTCGGAGTCCGATTTCTTTAGTTTGTCAATAATTTGAGGTTGCATCTTTTGCACGGATTTCGGAGGTAAGACTTGGAGGCGATCGTCATCCTCGTCGTCGGAGATGGTAGTGGCGGTGGCACGGCTGAGTCCGCTGATCCTGCCGCCGCCACCGCCGCACCGCAATGTATTTATGATTTTCCGACGGAATGCAGAGCCGGAAACGGAGTGCCATAGACGGATGTGGTTATGCTGGATTCCGCCGGCGCCGGCATCGGAATAGGCGGAGTGGTCAAGGATAAGCGATCCGACACCGTTTCGTTGACACCCGGACATTTGTGTAATTATATTATAGGGGGCTGGAGGGGTTTAAGAGGGGGTGAGTCGGCAATAGTAAGTGTCACCGTCGCCTACATTCGACACGCAGAAAACAAGCAAAAATGGAGAAAATGTTTTTGGTCTGTTAACTTATATGGTAGTGGACTAGTGGCGGTGGCAGTGACAGTGAGCAATAATGGCGGTGATGGGAATAGGAGTAGTAATAACAGTTGGAAGTAGCGAATAACTTAGTTTGATTTTCTTCCGAACTTAAACTGTAATTCGCCAGCGTTTGTTCGTTTTATTGTGTTGTCATGTCAACGTCACAGGAAGCAGAAAAGAGGAGGAAGCGAGGAAGTTTACGCACGAGTTTTCATAATGGGGCGGGCAACGGAGGGAAGACCGGAGAGGAGGAGCTTATTAAACAAATAAAAATAGTTGCGGTTGAGCGGAACTCTTCCCTCTATTGATCCGGTATACCATGAACGGGTTCTATTTATTTATAATCCTAATACTTTATAATATCAAATATTATTAAGGGTATATTGTCTTTTTTTTTCATCTATTTTTTTATCTCTTTTCTTCGCTTGTTGATAGTCAAATGTCACGACCCGCTTATTTTTTTCACATTTTTATCCGGAAGATTCTAGAAGTTTTAGAGTTGTGTAGATTCTAGTAGAATAATGTGGAAGTGTATAGAACCTTGTATAAATATCTAGAGACCTCCTAGAATGGTATGGAATTTTCTAAAATCCTAAAGACTAAATGGATCATGAAGTGATCTAGAAGGGTCTCCTAAAATATCTTATAATCTAGAAGTGTCTCTAGAATTATCTAAAATGGTGTAGAAGACCTATAACCTTCCACCAAATGAGGGAAAGGGAGGGGGGACCTCAACTATAAATAGAGGACCACCCCATTTGCTCCAATCACCTCTCAAGTTGTAAAGCTCTCTCCTCTCTCATCAATAAAGAATTCTCTTCTTATACACAAACTCTCACACACTCTCTCTAAGCCTCCTAAGTTCACCAAGTGTTCTTACTTGTCTTCAAAGGCTTAGTAATAGCCTAAGTTTGGGAAAGGCTGACTTAGTGAGCACTAAAGGTGTTGTGTTTCTAAGTGCCGCACGGGAAAGACTTAGGTGAAAGAAGTCACCCCGTGACACGTGATATTAGAGCTTGGCTTAGTGGAAGCTTTAGTTACAAAGGATCATAGCCATGTCAAATAACGAGTTGGTGAAGAACTCGAGCGATACCACAACCGTCTCGATGGAGACCCGTGGAAGGGAGCGTGAGAAGAAGGGCAAGGGTGTTGCCAAGGATAAGTCGGTATCCAAGGACAGACTCTCTTCACTTGAAGACAGAGTTGTTCGGGTGGAGAGAAGGATGGATGAGTCGATGGAGAGACTCGATATGTTGGAAGAATATCTTGGTGAAGATATTCGTGGGGAATTCCTTGGTGGCATTAACTGCTTGTTAGAGGAATTCCGAAGATATTGGCATCCTAAGGGAGGAATTCGACACCCTTAGGGCGGAGCACGTTGAGTTGAGGCGAGATCTCAACTAAGGATGGCATGGCGGTCATGTTGAAGGACCAAGGATCCAAGGCCCAAAACCACCCAAATATGAAGGTAAGTGCAATGCCAAAGAACTTGATAATTTTATTTGGATGGTAGAAAGATACATGCGTCGTGCAGGCATGGATGATGACGCAAACAAGATTGATACCGCCATACTTTACCTTGAGCACGATGCTATGCTATGGTGGAGACGTTGTAGTGATGAGATTGAAAGGGGTGTGGTGGCTATCGATACATGGGAGGACTTCAAAAAGGATCTTAAAGCCCAATTCTATCCCATGAATGTAGAGGAGGTTGCGGTCAAGAAGCTAAGGAGCCTAAAGCAAACCGGTACTATCAAGCACTATGCTAAAGAGTATAGCTCCTTGATGCTTGAGATATCGGACATGTCGGAGAAGAACCGACTCCTCTACTTCATGGATGGATTACAAACTTGGGCGGAGCAAGAGTTGAGGCGTCGTAATGTCCAAGACCTTGCTTCGGCCATAAAGGAGGCGGAGTCCCTCATTAAGTTCCTGAAGGAGAAGAAAGATAAGCTAAAGAAGGGTGGATCATACAAAGGTGGGGTAGAGAAATCTCATAAAGAGGCCGCCCCACCTAAGTGGAAAAGAAAGCATGAAAGGGGCAAGGACCACCCGAAGAAAAGGACGTGCTTCATCTGCCAAGGGGGATCATATGTCCTTCAATTGTCCCAAGAGGAAGCAATTGAATGCCCTTATCATTTCCCTTGGAGAAGAATGGACCTCGGGTGAGAAGGAAGTAAATATGGGGTCGATGCGCTTCTTGAACTCACTTAAGACTAGGGCTAAGGAGCAGCCCAACGTGTCGGTCAAGGATATGGAGGTGCCAAAGACCTCGAAGGGTCTGGTTTATGTCGACGCCAAAGTAAATGGTGGAGACACGAAAGCATTAGTGGACACGGGAGCCACTCACAACTTTGTGGCTGAAGAAGAAGCCATAAAGCTCGGGATTCGATATTCCAAGGAAATCAGATAGATGAAGGCAGTTAACTAAGCTTCAAGGCCGATCCTTGGGGTTGCTTGAGGTGTACCCATTCGGTTGGCTGAATGGGAAGGCATGGTGGATCTAACGGCGGTACCCATGGATGACTTCAAGATGGTGTTGGGCATGGAGTTCGTCGACAAGGTACGCCCCTTATCATTTCTAGATGCTAACACCGTGCATATTTCTAAGGGGTAGGAGTCATATGTTGTGCCCCTAGTTCGGGAAAAGGTGGAGTCCAAGATGCTTTCGGCTATACAAGTATCTAAGGGACTCAAGAAGGGTGAGGTCACACTTTTGGCCACATTAAAGGAAGAAGCCTCACCCGCTGGATCGGAGGTGCCCATGGAGATTAAGGAGGTCCTCAAGGAATTCGAGGATGTGATGCCACCTGAGCTTCTAAAGAAGCTCCCACCTTAGAGGGAGGTGGACTATGTGATCGATTTGGAACCAGGTGCTAAGCCTCCTGCTATAGGTCCTTATCGGATGGCCCCACCGAAATTGGAAAAGTTGAGGAAACAACTCAAGCAACTATTGGATGCGGGATTCATCAGGCCATCCAAAGCCCCGTTTGGTGCCCGATGTTGTTCCAAATAAAGCACGGTGGAAGCCTCCGAATGTGCATTTATTATAGGGCACTAAAAAAGGTAACTATCAAGAATAAGTACCTGATCCCGTTGGTAGCCGATCTATTTGATAGACTTGGGAAAGCTTGATGGTTTTCCAAGTTGGACTTAACATCGGGGTACTGGCAAGTCTGCATATCCGAGGGAGATGAGCCCAAGACTACGTGCATAACCAGGTACAGATCTTATGAGTTCTTGGTCATGCCCTTTGGTTTAACCAATTCACCTGCTACTTTTTGCACTTTGATGAATAAGATCTTCCATCCGTTTTTGGATAAGTTTGTTGTGGTGTACTTGGATGATATTGTGATATAGAGTGAGACATTGGGTGAGCATGTTCAGCACTTAAGGAAGGTATTCCAGGTACTTAGGGAAAATGAGCTCTTCGTGAAGGAGGAGAAGTGCTCATTTGCCTAAGAGGAAGTGATGTTCTTGGGTCACCGAATTGTGAAGGGGAAGATCTCCATGGATGAAGCTAAGGTACATGCTATTGCGGAATGGGAGCCACCTAAGGGATTCTCGGAGTTAAGGTCTTTCTTAGGCCTTGTGAATTACTATAGGCATTTCATCATGGGATACTCAGCAAGGGCCACGCCCTTGACCAACTTGCTTAAGAAGAAGGTCATATGGGAATGGACGAAGGAATGTCAAAGGGCCTTTGAGGATCTTAAGCAAGCGGTGATGGAAGAGCCCGTCCTAGCTCTTCCAAATTATGTAGAGCCGTTTGAGGTGCATACCGATGCATCGGATTTTACTATAGGTGTTGTGTTGATGCAGGAGAACTATCCTATAGCCCACGAGAGCCAAAATCTCAACGACACAGAAAGAAGATATCCGGTGCATGATAAGGAAATGACTGCTATCATCCATTGCCTTCGAGTGTGGAGGCACTACTTGCTTGGGAGTTGGTTTGTGATCAAGACCGACAATGTTGCCACCAGTTATTTTCTAGAGACAAAAGAATCTAAGCCCCAAGCAAGCACGGTGGAAGGATTTCTTGGTGGATTTCAACTATACCATGGAGTATAAGCCAAGCAAAGCCAATGTTGTTGTGGATGCACTGAGTCGGAAGGCAGAGTTAGCAGCTTTGAGCCAGCCGCATTGTGACCTCATGGATCAAGTTCAAGAAGGATTGGCCCAGGATCACTTAGCCAAGAACTTGATGGAAATGGCTAAGGAAGGAAGATCCCAAAGATTTTGGGTAGAAGACGACATGCTCTACACTATTAGCCACCGACTCTATGTGCCAAAGTGGGGCAACCTAAGGAGGGAACTACTACGGGAGTGCCATGACTCGAAGTGGACTAGTCATCCTGGTATGAGACGAACCCTTGTGCTTGTTGAAAAATCTTATTATTGGCCTAACATGCAGGATTACGTGGAGGCATATGTAAAGACTTGTCTTGTGTGCCAACAAGACAAGGTGGAGCAAAGCAAGCCCGCAGGTCTACTAAAGCCTCTTCCTATTCTAGAGAAGCTATGGGAGAGCATATTGATGGACTTCATCTCAACACTCCCTACTTCTGAAGGATGAGGTTCCATCATGGTGGTGGTGGATTGATTTTCCAAGTATGGAACCTTCATCCCTACCCCTCGAGACTTCACAACCGAGGAAGCCTAACGCTTATTCTTCAAACATGTGGTGAAGTATTGGGGTGTTCCTTAGAGCATTATCAGTGACCGCGACCCATGATTCACAGGAAAGTTTTAGAGGGAATAGGCTCGAATCTCCACTTCTCCACAAGTTTTCACACACAAACTGATGGGCAAATGGAACGGGTGAATCACTTGTTGGAGATCTACTTGAGGAACTTTGTGAGTGCCAATCATACAGATTAGGCAAAGCTGTTGGATGTAGCCCAATTCTCCTACAATATCCAGCGGAGTGAGTCCACACAAAGGAGTCCTTTCGAGTTGGTGATTGGCCAACAACCTACGTCTCTACAAGAGCTTGCCAAAGGATACACAGGACCTATCCCTACAGCCTTCAGGTATGCTAAAGGGTGGGATGAGCAACTAGACTTAGCAAAGGCAAATTTTGCCAAGGCGGCAAAGAGGATGAAGAAGTGGGCGGATGACAAGAGGAAGCCCAGGACATTCCAAGTTGGAGACGAAGTAATGGTGAAACTTCCAGCCCAACAATTCAAGGCCTATAGAAAGGTGCACAAGGGCTTGACACGGAGATACGAGGGGCCATATCCCATTGTGAAGAAGGTTGGAAAGACTTCATATAAGTTGGAGTTGCCTGCAAAGTTGAAGGTTCACCCCGTGTTCCATGTAAGTATTCTAAAGCCCTATCATAGGGATCAGGATGATCCAAATAGGGGTGAATCATCTCGAGCTCCACCTGCAAATGTTGTATCCTATGAAAAGGAGGTTGCAGAGGTGCTAGCTAATAGAGAGAAATCAGCAAGAGGAGTTCCCAAGCACACTGAGTACCTCGTGCGTTGGAAGGGATTACTAGATAGCGAGGCAAGTTGGGAATGAGAAGAGGACTTGTGGCAGTTCTGTGACCAGATCGAGGCTTTCAAGACCACCAAGGACTTAATGAGGACGTTAAGGGCTTAGGTGGGGGAGGATGTCATGGCTCGCTTATTTTTTTCACATTTTTATCTAGAATGTTCTAGAATGTTCTAGAGTTGTGTAGACTCTAGTAGAATAATGTGGAAGTGTATGGAACCTTGTATAAATATCTAGAGACCTCCTAGAATGGTGTGAAACTCTCTAGAATCCTAAAGGCTAGACGGATCATGAAGGGATCTAGAAGAGTCTCCTAAAATATCTTGTAATCTAAAAGTGTCTTTAGAATTATCTAAAAGGGTGTAGAAGACCTAGAACCTTCCACCAAAGGAGGGAAAAGGAGGGGGGGACTTCAACTATAAATAGAGGACCACCCCATTTGCTCCCATCACCTCTCAAGTTGTAAAGCTCTCTCCTCTCTCATCAATAAAGAGTTCTCTTCTTACACACAAACTCTCTCACACTCTCTCTAAGCCTCCTAAGTTCTCCAAGTGTTCTTACTCGTCTTCAAAGGCTTGGTAATAGCCTAAGTTTGGGAAAGGCTGACTTAGTGAGCACTAAAGGTGTTGTACTTCTAAGTGCCGCACGGGAAATAATTAGGTGAAAGAAGTTACCCCGTGACATAAAGCTTACCTTAAGCAGTATGCCTTGTATACACTAATTTAGGTCATTTCAAATTTGGCTCTAAATTTTCCTCCAATTGTTCCTACCATAAGATCCTCATTTTATCATGAAAATTTTTATTTTTACAAAAACATTAATTATTAAATTATCGAGTATTACCACTATTCTTTTTATCATTGTTATTACCGTTATTAATTTTTATTACCGTTATTAATTAATTATTACAAAAACATGAGAATTTGTAAAACCCAATAATTTAATAATTAATGTTTTTCTTAAAATATTTCCGATAACAATAATTGTGATAATAATAATATTAGAAATAATAATGATAATACAAAGTGGTAGTAATAATACTAATCATAATAATAATGATCATGATAATGTAACACCCCCAAAATTTACACATTTTTTTTAAAACAATACTTATAAATTAAAACCGTAAATTCGGGAGATACTAGCGCCACACTTAGTACCAGACCGGTTCACTCCTACAGTTCCGGTACTAAGTGCTAAGGCTAGGAAAACACTACATATAACATCATTAATAATCCAACTTCATAAATAAGAAAAACCAGAGTATGCGTAAGTCTTTATGTAATTCAAAATATTAGCTATTATTTTTCAGAGAATAAATTAATAACATTAATAAAATTGTTTCTACAAACTCAAACATAATAAAAAGGTAACTTGAATAATAATCTCAAAAGGAAAACAGCCACACCATACCATAATAATAACACATTTATACACATCATTCTCATATCATAATTATTTACACAAAACACACCTCAACTTTCATATCATGCCGCATTCATAATAGTTATACAATATACACATGAAATACAAAATAAATCATATCACATGTCATGCATGACATATAAGTCACATATTACACAAATGACCTTAACACCCCTTACCTAAAATATCACCGGTCTTGGAGCATGCTCCTATACCTCTTGAGGGCTTTGACTGGGCTCACCTATTATGGGGAAAAAACTAGAATCAGGTTCCCTCCTAAAAATACTATTAGATACTAACTTATCCTAAGACTTGGTTTTTAATTAAAATAATACTATACTAGAATTAACTATACAAAATATTAATAATAATACTAATGTAATTTAAAACGAAAAGGTGATATAAGAGTTCCTACCCTTCACCAAAATAATAATAATAATAATAATAATAATAATAATAATAATAATAATAATATAAATTCTAAAATTACAAGGTGGGCTTTCGACCCTACTTCCAAACAATAAAAGTACTATTTAAGAATATTAATAATAATATTAATAACATATAATACTTATAATATTAAAATTAATAAAGATGATGATGATGATGATAATAATAATAATAATAATAATAATAATAATAATAGTAGTAGTAAAAATATTAATAATAGTAATAAAAATACAAGGGTGCATAACCTAATTAAAATTTAAGGTCTCGGCCCCCATTAAATAATTACAATATTAATAAAATAATTATACTAAAATTAATAATATTATTAACAATATTAATAATGATAAAAAACATATAATAATTCAAATAAATTCCTAAAATTCGAAACTAAGAATCTAATTAACTCAAGAATAATCTCAACCCTGCCAAAAAATTTTATCAATAATATTACATCTAATAACAATAATAATAATGATAATAATAATTATTATATTCAAATAAATACTAAAAATTGGAATAAAAATAGAATAACTTACAATAAATAGGAAAGAAGAGCTGAGAGGGTCTAGGGTTTCACCTTAAGTCGGTGGAGAGGGGTGGCACCGGCGGTGGTGCACGAAGGCGGCGACAGTGGCCGAAAAAGAGGGCTAAAGGGGGAAAAGATGAAGAAAAAGAGGAGAGAAGAAGGAGAAAAAGGAAAAGGAGGTTATGGTTCGGTGGAGGATAATTAGTAGAAGTTTTTGGGTGGTGTAGAAGGCAGTAAAAGTGGCGGATATGGTGATGGACAGTGGTTTAAAGGTTGTAGGATAATTTTTTTTTGAGATGGACAGGAAACTTCGTACAGCTATGGTGGCTCGCTCGTGCGAGAAGAATTGAAGGAGGTGGAGAGCTTAGTTAGCTAGAGTGCGGTGCAGGGAAGAATTTGGGAGGTAGAGGTGGCAGTGTAGTTGGCTAATGTCGGCAAATGGCTCGTCTGAAGTTACGGTTAGCTCTTAGGGTTTCGGGGAGAAAAAGGTTTCGAAAACACCTACACTAGGGGTATTTATAGGGCTTAGATTGGATGATAGGGTTTTGGAGGTCGGTAGGAGGGTATTAGATGCTACGTTTGGGGTGGCCGGTGACGTTAATCAGCCAGTGAAAATTATTGTTTGGTCGAACATTCGCGAATCAAAAGAGAGAAAACGAGCGAGAGATAAGGGAAGAGGATTATACCAAGCTGATATGTGATTCAAGAGGGAGATAATGAGGGGAGAAATGGCCGGTCAAAACATGTGTGGCCGGCGGCGCCATTTTTGAAGGTTCGAAGGCGTAGGTCAATGGCGAACGTTGAAGGAGGAAGAAGGAAGTGTTGAATTGGGTGACCGAGGAAAAGAAATAAAAGGGAAGGACTGGCTGGCTAGCAACAGTTATAATTTCCTGAAATGAAACACAACATATCGGGAATAAAAGGCATAAAACACAGCGTCTGGCTGCCGTAGGAAGAAGGAAAAGGAACGGTGCTAGGACACGGGAGGAAAGAAGAAAGGAAAGAGGATTTGGACTACGTTCAGGCCCAATCCGGCGAGAGAAAAAAAAGAAAAAGAATAAAAGAAAGAAAAAGAAACAAAAGAAACAAAAAGGAGGAAATAAAAAGAAAAAGGAAAAAAATAAAATTTAAGTGGTATGGGTTTAAATAAATTAATTAGAATGTTTTGGGTATTTAGAATAAAATATTTAATTAAATTAATATTAAATTTCCTTTTTTAGCTAATTTAGGGTTTTAAAAATATTTCTCCTAAATTTCTTTTTAATTAGCAAAAAGTCTAAATTTTCCTTTATAAAAATATTCATAAATTCTTATTAATTTGCCCTAAATAAATCCTTCTCATTCCATATAAAATAATTAATTAAATTAATTCTCCAATAAATCTTCATTTAATTATATTTCTTAAAATAAATATTTTTGGGGCATTTCAGAGAATAATGGTGATAATAAAACATTGAATAGGTAGGATTTTCCTTAGTATCTAATATACTTTTAGAAGCTTAATGCTATTGGGTATTCTTACTGATTGATTTTTAACCCAATCCTCATCATTATTTCACTCTAATCTCAGCCTTATCTCATGTCAAACCTCTTGACAATCGTCTTCCCCCATGCAGCCTTCTGTTATCTCCCTCTAGGCATGTGCACCACCTCTCTACCCTACACTCCCTACTTATCCTCACAACTAACCAGCCATGAAGCCTTTTCTTCCTCCCCAAACACATCCCTTCACCCTCCTTGCTACACTCCTGCCTCACACCATCACAACCCTAGTAACCCCTAGCCCAACAAACCTCTCTACTCAACCCCAGCAACCTACAACAACTCCCACGCAAGTAACCTAACCCCCAACCAATCGGCAACCTCCCTTTTCTTCTCCCCTGCCTATGCACCTACTCGACTCTCCCAGCCAGTTGCCCAGCCATTTTCTTTCTCCCCCACACAATAGCCTACCCTCCTATAGACTACTCCCCTATCCCATGCATTCAACATCCACCTGCACCATCAACCAACCTACATCATCCAGGCCATCCAGCCCTGCAGCTGCCCCATCTTTTCCCTATTTTTCCCTTCCCTTCTTCAACCTTGATATGCAGCACTTCCCTCCTTCCCTCTCTCTTTTGGTTCTCTCCGTTTTCTCCCTACAATTCCCTTCCTTTCTTCTCCCACTTCCAGTGCCAGGTGCCTTTGTTTGCAGCCTCTAACCTGCTCCCTTCCACCACCAAGCCCACTGCCAAGAATCACCCAACCTGCAGCCTTGCCAAGCTTCTCTCTCCCCTTGTGAGTTACCTCACCGAGCAGCAGCTCCAACCAGCATAAGTATCCTACCCTCCGTATGTGCGGTACATGGTAGTTCCATGCACCAACAGCCTTGGTTAATTCCATAATCTTATTTTGGGCATTAGTTCTCGTAGGTTGTTATCTTATTATTTTATCTAGTACAGATACTAATGCATGCATAGTTGTGTGGATGGTGTTATTAATTTTTAGGTAATCTTGAACTTGCATAAGGTGTCCTTGGAAGAGGCTTTCCGTGGTATTATTTTCTTAGCTCAAAGGTAAATCCAACTAATTCGTAGATGGTAGAAACTTGTGTGAAAATGTTAGGTTAATTATTTAGGATACAAATCATACTAGATCAAATAATGTATATTTTGTTGGGAAAGGAACGCATATTGTAGTTCATTCCTATGTAAATATTATGACGTGTAGAATCAAATATGTTACCATGCTAATATCTATATGCCTAGATAGTAATCTAAAATTTAGGGTGTATTCTTATGACAACATATATGGATTTATGCTAAAGAGAAACGTGCATGTTTAGGGTTTGAGTTCAACCGAAATTTTATCATGTTTCATGGTAGACCTACAAATGAGTTAAATGTGTCCTTTGGATATTTTAGATAATTTTGGACGTATAGCATGTTCACTTAGAGTATAAATGTGCATAAATGGTGATATGTGTTGCATGTTCTAGGGGTAAAAATATAAAATTTATAGACCATGATTCGTATTTGAAATTTATTCGTAGAAATTGCATGAATATTATGAGATACTAGAAATGTATGCTAGGAGTGTGTACGTGTAATATGTATGGTTAATGCTTAAGGATAATATGGTCTTTTGTCGTACTGAATAAATTATTGTATGATAAATTATCGTTAGCTATTTTTATTTTAGCATTTCCATGACAAATATCCTATAGAGATAAACATGGTAATAACGTGAAGGAAAATGTGGTAGTTATAGGTTGAAGGGTATTT
Organism: Tamarix austromongolica; assembly: GCA_039764185.1. Classification (NCBI taxonomy): domain Eukaryota; kingdom Viridiplantae; phylum Streptophyta; class Magnoliopsida; order Caryophyllales; family Tamaricaceae; genus Tamarix; species Tamarix austromongolica. Next base: position 125,202,922 of record CM077809.1, read on the forward strand.
TGGTCATTAGGGAAAAATATGATTCAAATTCGAATAATCGGACTAGTTGACCTAAGTGTTGGCCTTAGAATAATTTTGGAAATAGTTAAACGGATGGATTAAATAATTGGATTGGATAATTATTCGGGGTATGGCATGATGCCTAACCCTAGGTCGTGTTAGCTTGGAATTTTTGTGATCCTTTAGATTTGACATTGGATGATTGATTATTGTGGAGACCCTCATGGTCACTTGGTTGATTGAGTGATGGCTAAGTTGTAATATTATGGAACTTAGTATTCTTAAATTAATAACTTGGAATTTCATAAGACATTAATATAACACTCCCAAAATTTACTATTGAAAATTTTCATTTTACTAAAAGACTAGCGGAAGCAGAATATAAAACGGTAAATTTCGGGGTATTACTGCCACACTTAGTACCAGACTAGTTCACTCATACCGTTCAAATACTAAGTGATAAGGCTAAAGAATGAAATATCAATTGCTAGAAATTCAAATCATATTTAAAATCAGAGTAGCACAAATAAACATCTTGCAAGATTAAAGTCCACCAATGGTGGTTACAAGAATGAAGATTACATTCAAACCAAGAGTTAGAAAGGAAAGTAGTAAAAACCTTGTCAAAATTCGGACAATCCTTATGCTATTTCCCATTGCCCACTTGAATAGCACCTGAAAAAGACCTGCAAGGGACACTGCCCATTGAATAGGCAAGGGCCCCATGAATGGAACCCTTCAGTACTATGGTACTAAGTAACCCTTTAAAACATACTTAAAAGCAGGCCCGCATTGTAACACATGATACAAAGCTACATACATATATAATAAGATGTGTATATATATAACATTCACATAATTAACATTCACATTAGATATCAATAGGTCGTAATGAAAAATCAATACTTTCAGGCCTTAAGCCATGTCATAGTGCAAAATCAATACATTCGGGCCTTAAGCTATTAGTCCATCATTATTCAATCATCTCTTGGATTTTATATCCATATGAGTGCGGGAACCCCAATATTATTCGCCGGTGGACCAGTCATGTAGGGCAAAACACTCCTTGCCACTATTATTCACCGGTGGACCGGTCTAGCCCCGACTCACATAGTGTTCCACTATAAGTGATTATTATTTTTCCATAACTTTATTCACATGCATGACATGTTTTATTGAGCTCGAGATCCCCACTATTATTGCCGGTGGATCGGAATATATATATATATATATATATATATATATATCAACATCATCTAGGGCAGCACGCTCGTGGGCTACTATTATATCCGGAGGATCGGTGCTCATAATCACTTGCCAGGGCAACACGCTCCTGGGCCACTATTATAACCGGTAGATCGGTACTCAATATCAAAATTCAACAGGGCCCGGCTCATTAATCTTTCACTTTCATTATTATTATTTTTCCTGTTTTAATCAGCACAACAATTCCATTTATTTGCCTTTGACGGGAGATCAAGAACCCGGGACACAAAGGTACACCGATCATACCGGTTTATACAAGCCACTCAGTACCTTTCAACCACAAACTCAGGGACACAAAGGTACCCTGGTCGTACTGGTGCGTAAATATACTCAGTACCCTAACGACAATAACACCTAATCCATAAGTATGCATACCCTCTAATTAGGTCCGTAGAGCCAGATAGAGTAAGATATAGGGCTTGATTGGGGCACAAAGGCACACCAGCAAATACCAAAATAATCATGGGCTAAACCACGTCTTTAGGGTAGTGACCCCTAAAGAGCCACCACTTTCGATCTCGAGGTCTTTCACTTTAAGTATTAGTGTCTTAATTAAAGTGATCACGAAAAGCACAATAATTAGATACTTATTCACTTTCAATCGTTCTGATATCATTAGTCATTTCTTATTTAGGTGGTTATCCAAGATAATACAGAGAAATCATTAAGGCCATCATCATCTCATATAATTTCGAATTATGATTTGTTCTCGTAATACTTACTAATTATCAAATACTCTTACTTTGCTAATCAGCATTATTTGAGTCATATTATGAAATTCCACAATTACAACAACATGTTAGGTACAAGTTACTCATTTACCCCTTACTTACATAATTACTAAGTCATCCCTTTCTTACTTGACAATTTACCATATTACCCTTCAGGTTGCATAATTACCAAATTATCCTTTACTCGGTTTAGGTTACCAAGTTATCTCCTATGCTTTTTAGATCACCATTCACCCCTAATAATTGCTACACTTATCATATTTCCCATTTGGTTTATTAGATTACCGTATTACCCTTCTCCTTTGTTATAATTACTAAATTGCCCTTGAGTTGGATACATTACCAAATTACCCTTCTTCATTATCATGATTACTAATTTTCCCCTTTAGTTGGTTAAATAATTACCAATTTACCCTTTAGTCGGTTAAATTACCAAATTGCCCCTTTAGTTGGATAAATTACCAAATTGTCCTTCTTCATTATCATAATTACCATTTTACCCCTCTCAATTATTATAATTGCCATTTTACCCTTTTAAATTATTATAAATCCCAAATTAACCTTCTTCATAGTTACAATTATTAATTTACTCTTCTCTATATTTATAATTATTAATTTACCCTTCTCTATTTTTATAATTACTATATCACCCTTCTCCATTATTGAAACTACCATAATGCCCTTTTATTGGTTAATTTACCAAATTACTCTTCTCTATTATCATAATTATTCAATTGCTCTTTTTTAATCATAATTTAATTACCAAATTATCCTCCGTTGTTATCATAATTACCAAGTTACCCCTTACTCCCAAGTTTGCCATAAATTTCCTTTTATTTACAAAATTACCCTTCTACCCCTTACTTCCAAATTACCACAATATCCTTTTATTTACAAAATTACCACAATACCCTTTTACTTATAAAATTACCATATTACCCTTTTGCTTTATAATTTACTATTTTACCCTTTTACCTCCAAACTTACCATTTTTATCTTTTCTTACAAAATCACCATTTCGCCCTTCTTTTCCAAAATTACCATATTACCGTTTACTCCCAAAATTACCATAATACCCCTTTACTTATAAAATTAACATTTTTTTCATTTGCTTATAAAATTACCATATTGCCCTTTTGCCTCTAAAATTACCACTTTACCCCTTTATTACACCACTTTTATTAAATTATCATTACCACATGGAATAATAATATTAATACTCCATTAATAATATCCAATTCCACCAACTATTATATTTTGACATAATACATATTAGCACTCACATATATTAGGCCATAAATGCCCTTAGGGTTCACAATAATATTATTCATGCATAAATGGTCACAATAACATAAATAATAAGGATAAGTACTTAACACTTTCATTAATAGCCAAAATTCTTCCCTACGCAATGTTTCCACCCATAGCACATAAACTAGCATACTTTCCTTTTATTTTAATCAATGCAACTATATATATTATATTAACCAACATATGACAAGCATAATAACGTATTAAAAATCTTAAGGTGCTAACATACGTTTATCCATGTGTTTAAGTGGGGTTTAATGATTACCTTAATTCCCGAAAAAATTGAATCTTACCGGTATCCTGGTTAAAGATTCAAGCTTTAAATAGTAAAATCAACACCTAAAAATAATATCAATATTTATTATATTAGAAATAAGAAAATCAAAGCATAAGACTTTATAAATTTTACTTAATGAAATAATTAATTTAAATATTATCATACCTTACAATTATTAATAAAAATGGGCAAATAAATGTAGCAACTCATCCTACTTATGCAGCATGAGCTGTATGGAGAAATAAAAAAAGGTGGTGGTGGGGGGTAGATTGTTGGTGGCCAAGGGCGGCGGCGGCGGTGAGGCGGCGAAGATGGTTGCCGAGGTGAATTGAGCTGAGATGGAAGGAAAAGAGAGGGGAAGAATGGAGGGGTGAGGGGGCTTGTTTCATCCAAACAATGTATAGGGATGGTAGAGGAGGTTGCAAGGTGTGGATTGGTGATTTGGGTGGCGGCAGAGGTGGTCGGACATAGGTGGAAGGAGGGGTTGTAGGGGGGTTGTCGAGAATGAAGAAAAATAGGAAGAAAAAGAAGATGGGAGAAAGAGGGAGTTGCGGGGTGGCATGGACGATGTTGGGGCAGTAGTAGAAGGGTGTAGAAGGTGGTGTTGGGGCTTGGTGCGGTGGATGGTGGTGGCATGTAAAACATAGGGGAAAAGATGGAGGGGAAGAAAAATGGAGGGAAGGGGATCGGGGAAGAAAGAGGGCTTGAAAAATATGGGGCATGAGGGCTAAAGAGGAGAAAAAAAATAGAAGAGGGAGGGTAAGGTGCAACTGGCTGGCTGGTGGCAGTGTGTAGGGCGACAGGGAGGGGAAGGAAAGATGGGGAAAGGGGAGGCCATGCGTGATGGGGGTGCATGGCCTGCTAGGTCTAAAATTATGAAAAAAGGGATTGGGGGAGAGAGAGGGAGAGAGGGAGGGTTGTAGTGGTGGAAAAAGGTGGCAGCGGGGTGGTGGCATGTGTGCTCAAGGTGGCAGGCTAGCGATGGGGACAAGTCGGGGAGGTTTTGGGTCAGGGTGTAGAAGAAGGAAGAAGAAAGAAAGAAGGGGGTGCATGGCGGCGCATGGGATGAAAAAAAGGAAGTTGGGCCGACCCAGTCTAAAGGAGAGAGGAAAAGAAAGAGGAGGGTAGGGGCTGGGTTGTGTGCCCACAAGGGAGGGAGAGGAAGGAGAGGGAGAGGGGAGATGGGCCAATGGCCCGGGTGCAGGGGGAGGAGGACACACCTGGCCTGGCGGGCGGCCCGGAGGAAAAAAAAAAGGAAAAGAAAAGAAAGAAGAAAAAGGAGAAGGAAAATAAAAAGGAAAAAAAAGGAAAATGGGAAAATAGGGAAAATAATTTAATTTAATTTAGAAAATAATTAAATGTAATATTTTTGATAAATTATCTAATTTAATAATTTAATTCAATTTAATTTAATATATTGGTTCAAAAAGGCAAATTTTAGTAAAATATTAGTTTGGAAAATTATTTAAATAAAAATAATATGATAAAATAACAAAATATTTATTTTTAATTTATTAAATACTCTTATCCACATTTATATACTCAAAATCCATAAATTAATTAAACTAAATAATTTTAAAAGCTAATTTATTTTAAATAAAACTATTTATTAAGTTATAGGTTTTCTAAAATTTTGGGGGATTACAATTAACCACTTAATTCGGAAGACTTGAGTTTGGAAAGGAATCTTGTGCGTCGGATTTGGCCCCCAAGTGCATAGTTTTCGCCTTTGGGTCAAGGGGCTAACTTCTACTCTATAGGTATTCCATAAACCCTATAGAGGGTACGCGTACTTAAGGACTTGGGTTCTGAGGTTTAGTAAGGGCGACTGATATGTCGTGTTGCTTCCTTAGCAATCTTTGCACTGGAATTGAGTGAATTGATTTGGTACTACCTCCTTGATAATCATTGTCTTGGATATGAGATTGTATTCCACTCAAGAATTGATATATAAATGATATAATTAGATTAGACACCCATCATAGTACATCTATAATAATTAGATCAGGCGTGACTTGAAATTGGTTGGATTGCTTGGAATATCAATAATTCTACCTATTATTCTTTAAAGTATGATTGTTGATTTTTGAAATGGTAATGAAATTTATAAGCGTGTATTTTAGTGCCTTTGCTAGGAATTTTGATCTAACTAGTGTTGTCAACGGTAATATGGAATTGTGTCATGAAATCGTGACTTTACATGTGATCGTATGTTATATTTGAGTCCCATTTTTATATGTTAATTGCAATGTGGGTATGCTACCTCTTCGTGTTGTGATTTACTCAGTAAGAGGAAGTCGTACTGATACTATCACTTTTCAATGGAGTATGTTCGTGGCATTTAGTGGTTGAAGGATTTTAAGGAACATCATCCATAAGACTAGTTAGGCTAAGGGAGTGAGTGGACCCTATCTTTATTCCCCCTTTCCTTGTAATATTTGATGGACCGGATGACTGTAAGGGCAAACCACTGTTGCACCTTTGCGTGCCCTTTTAATTATTTTCGGAAACTTGTTTGTCACTTAATTACCTAAATGGTCTTATTGTATGGATAATCTTTCATTTGCAAAACCCTTGTTTATGTATTATCTTTCTCTCGCTTTTGTTTGGTCTACTTGTTTTACGCCCTAGCACTTGACATAAGGAAGGTGAGGAGACCAGACTTATGTTGAGTGTGGCGGTAACACCCACTATTTTATAATTATCGCTTCTGTAAAATAAAATTTAAACGAAATTTTCAAGTCATGACTTTTGGGGTGTTACAAGGATGATCAAGGGCTTTAAACAACACAAAAGGGTATAAAGTAGCAGGGTTGCTTGCAGGAAAAAGAGGAAGAAAACCAGGACAACAAACATATGAGGAGAGGGGAGATATGGTGTAGAGTGATAGTGTGATGGCTCACAGGTAAAGTGTTGGAGGTAAGGGATAGTAGGGTGATGGTTAGGGGAAAATTTAGCATAGGTCAAGGACAGGTTTGTTTTAAAATCTAGGTAATGATTTAGGGTACAAATTTTATGCAGTAGAATTTAAGGTTACTGGACTAGTTTTACTCGATGAAACAAATTCTCGGTGGGGGTTGGTTTTGTAGAATAAAAATTGGTGGAGGAAAGGAGAAACGAGTGGGAGAAAGGGGAAGTTTTGTTTGCCAAAGGGAGTTTGGGTGAGATAGAATTTATAGGATGATCAAGGGTTTGGAACAACATAGGAGGGTAAATGTAGCGGGGTTGAGTACGGGAAAATGAGGCAGAAAACTAGGATAGAAAACACATGATGAGAGGGGAGGGTATGGTGTAGAGTGATGGCTCACGGGTAAGGTGTTGGAGTAAGGGATGGTAGGGTGATGGTGAGGAGAAAATCTAGCATATGTTAGGGATAGGTTTGTTTGAAAATATAGGCAAATATTTTGGGTAAATATTATATGTAGTAGAATTTAAGGTTACCAGACTGGGTTTATTTAATGAAACAAATACTCAATGGGGGTTGGTGTTGCAGAATAATAATTGGTGGAGGAAAGGAGCAACGACGAGGGAGAAAAGGGAAGTTTTGTGTGCTAAAGGGAGTTTGGGTGAGATAGAATTTGTAGGATCATCAAGGGCTTGAAACAACATAGGAGGGTAAATGTAGCGGGGGTTGAGTGCAAGAAAAAATGAGGCAGAAAACTAGGATAGCAAACACATGATGAGAGGGGAAGTATGGTGTAGAGTGATATAGTGATGGTTCACAGGTAAAGTGTTGGTGTAAGGGATAATATGGTGATGGTTAGGAGAAAATCTAGCATAGGTTAGGGATAGGTTTGTTTAAAAATCTAGGTAAAGATTTAGGGTAAAAATTATATCTGGTAGAATTTAAGGTTATTGGACTAGGTTTATTCATTGAAATAGATACTAGCTGTAACCCAACTTGGGTTAAAATTTTGATATGCACCCTCTAGCACATTTTAACCTAATTAAAATTTACAATTAATTAATCATTATAATATTACACATATTAAAAAATATATTTATTATTAAATAACATAAAATAATTATTATAACTAATACACATAATTACCAATGATAATTAAGGATTTCTAGAAATGGGATGTTATAGTAATAGAATGGGTTGTTTCAAAAAAACCATATTTTATATAATTTTATAATGATAAATGAAGGGGGAATTCTAAACTAATGATATGGATGAAGTATCATACAATATAATTCTTCAAACTAGCTTTGAAAGCTTCACACAAATAACTCTTAAAGGATATCTAATAAAAAACATGTGGTAAACTTCACTAGAGAACTCTATACAAGGCACACAAGAAATGTATAAATGTTTTATAAATCATCACTCACATAGACAAGATAATTCAGAGAGAGATCTACTTTACAAATCATACACATAATATAAACATAGAATAAATAAACTCACATTGGGTTTTAATGAGAGAAAACTCCATTTAGTAACTTAATTCAACCATCATCCTCAAATACTGAGTTTACATGATATATTTATGGGATAATATTCACCTCCTCATGTAGCCTATTCAATAATAACTTAGAGTAAATCTATAAAATATAATCACTATTAATGAAATCACTGTTAATAAAATCGCTATTCACGACATTATCCATGTGAATAGTAGCCCACTTAATCCTATGATAATAATAATTAAATCCTAACAAAATCTTGAAAAGACAAAATACATAATAAGATAAAAGATAAAACCCATCTAATCTCTCAATGACTAAGGAAATAAATCAACTAACTTATTTTCTAACATAATTATCAAATAAGTAAATAAAAATCCAACTAATAAATATTAAAAGATAATGGCATCCATATTGCTAATTGCGACAATTTATCCATTCGTGTGTAAAAATTTGGCTTGACATACGTATGGTAAAATAATCATAACTTTGTGTAGAACACTCTGATTTGAGATCCAAAAGAAGTGTTAGACTCTTGACTTAATAACCTTTTTAATGATATCTATATTTTAGGGTAAATAATTATCTTTAAATTTGATCCTTGTTTCTGTATATAGTGATTCATAAGTCAGCCTTCAAAATCTTGGAATAATTATGCATCATAATGGTTTACCTTAAACAGTTACTTAGGATATGCTCACTCCTGGCCATCTTATTTAGAAATTAATTCTCAAAATCATGACCATCTTGGCTAGGAAAAAAACACATTAATGTGTAACCACTATGTGCCTAACGTCACATGAAGATCATATAAATTATATATACTTACGTGTTTGGTGTCACACGATGATGATATAAAAGTCTAAAGACCCAAGTGTTTAACATCACAAGAAGATGATATATGAGTCCATAGACTCGCCTATTTAATGTCACACGAAGATGATCTAATAATCTATATGTGTATTTATGGAAACAACAAAAATAATACATATCTCTTAACTGGGGTTTATAGTTTATCCGAAATCATTGTATACTTGTTTCTAGGTGAAACTAAACTAGCAAATAGGTGTTTTAAGCTAACATCAAACTTATCTAATACTTGTAGTGATTAAATTATCCTAAAAGAATAACTATATAACAATGAAGGACCATTTTGGTACTAATTAGAATGAGCTAGCAGGTTTATTTGAATCTATAATCCTATCCTAAAATAAGATAGTATGAAATTGTTAGAAAAAAAATTACTAATCACCAAGAAAAGGATAAACAATCATATTTTAGGTCAAAGTTAGTAAGAAAACTCAAAGCTAAAGCTAGCAGTTAAGACCATGGTTAGTGGTTAAAATTTGACTTTTACTCTTCATATCATCACCATTTTACCATTTTAAGGTTAATTTCATCATTTTATGCCTAATTATGCTTAATGAAATTTTAATGCTAATGAATATGGTGGTATAAAATTGTTAGAAAAAAATTACTATTTACCAAGAAAATAATAAGAAGTTAAATTCTGGGTTGAAGTTATTGAGAAAATCTAAAGTCAAAGTTAGTAATCAAGACCATGGTTAGTGGTCAAAGTTTGACTTTCACTCTTCACAACATCACCATTTTAGCATTTTAAGGTTAATTTCATCATTTCATAGCTTATTATGCTTAATTATTTTTTAACTCTAATGAATATGGTTAGTCCTTGATTAGCACTCATAATCTAAACTAATGCATCATTAACCTTACTTATGGTGATTAGTGGGTCATTAGTGAAGAACATGAATATCATTTTCCTTAAACTTCTTCAAATTTAAACAATCATAACTTAGGTTATATGAACCCAAATAGTAACATATTTTTTGTTAAAATTATTATAAAAATGCCTATAATAATCATGCACTACCTAGAAAGGGGTTTTAATAATAGTTATTTTATACTTTTAATAATGGTTTTGAATCATTATTGAATCACTCATTACTAAATCTTTAATAACGATTCATAATTGTCATACAAAATATACAAAAAAACCACAAATATGGGCATAATCTTGGTATTTAATAATGTTTTTGAAATAAAAATAGTTGTAAAAAAAGTTTTAATAACAGTTATTACAAAAATTGTTGTTAAAATATGATCCAATTAGGATTTTAATCATTGATTATGCATTTATTAAACCCTAATACGTATTAAATAAGGCTAAATTTGAGATTAGATACAAACTTTTAATAATAGTTCTTATTGAAACCATTATTAAAATTTTTATTAATAATGGTTGTAGAGGGAAAAAATTATTAAAAAATTATTTTAATTACAGTTCTTACTCAAAACCGTTATTAAAACATTTATAATAACTATTCAGTAAGAACCATTATTAAAACTATATATATATATTTTTTATTTTTATTGTTTATTCTAGCCCATATACATAGTTGTATATTCAAATATTTACCAAATATGCAATGTAAAACAACATCAATTCATATATACATGCATGTCTTCATCCCAAATAATACTCCGTATTTTCAATCAAGCTCCAATTAGTATGTCTCAATACATTGGGCATACCTAGAAGTCAAAATTAGTAGGTGTACTACAATTAGGTAGCTCTACACTCCAAAGTCAAAAGTTCATAGATCATAGCCTAGATGACCAAAATACTTAGATGAAATACAAACCTAAACATGCATGTAGAATATGGATCCCTAGCTAATACCGAATGTATAAGTGTACGTGCTTGGCCCATTGGTCTCTAACTTCATCAATTTTATCAACATTGTGTTTTTGGCCTTGTTTATATTCATTGATAAAAAAATAAAATGCTCAAGTTACGATTAATATTCAATTAATACTTAGGTCAAGTACCAAATATATATGTCATGATTCATTAATGGATAATATAGAGAAACAAACATACATGGCTTGGATCTATGTTGATTGATCTATTTTGGACTATTAGATATATTACTCTACATATATTGTATCCATAATCATTGCCATTTTTCTATTTTGGACACTGTTAAATGAACTTAGTTAGCTCTCTAACTATTAGATATTAATTTAAATTAAAACAAAATAACAAATAGTTGTCTTCCTACTTACCATTATAGGCTCATATTAAAGACTCTTTAGGTTTGGGACACCATTTCCACCTCTCATCTGATACGTAGTCTATAGTGCCCTAATAAATTGAGTTGGATACACAATATTGTAAGTATATATGCCTCAAATAATTAAAGTACAATATATGCATAAATAAGCTAATGAAGTAAGAAGTGGAAAGTATACTAACATGTTGATAAATTCTTTCCTACCACGACGAGCGATGTCAAAAGGCACGTCATAGGTTCGAAGAGAATCAAACACATAGACTTTATTAAGATAAGGTCAAACGATGTACAAAACCCAATACTCAAGTGTGAGGTGGGGAATGAGATAAATCTTATTGCATCCCTCAATCAAAATGCGATCCGCTAAATAGTTTATGTGCCTACCCTCTCTTATTATAGTACCATTAGCTATGTAGTATGGGCACACAAACACAATAGAGGACATCATTCCCTCCATCATAGTACAAATAGCTACCAACCTATGGATGACAATAACAATGCATATTTGTTAATAATTGATAACTCATATAAGAGGTCATAAAAATTCCAATATAACAAGAAGTACTAAAACCTGAAATATGAAATAATACTTATGTAACATAGATGGCAACAATCGTAGTTGACATCCATTCCTGATTATGAATGTTGCTTATGTCAACTGTCGATACCATGTAAGTAGCATCGTCCCTCCCAACATACTTAGGACAACAATCAATAAAAATATAGTTGTCCCTAAGGTAGTTTTGGGCATAGAAATTTTATGTGGGGCAACTGATTTTTTAGATTTAGCTCTATTTCCTTTAGCAGCGCCTTCTTTTGCCTTGCTCGTTCTATTGATACCTCTCTTGGTTTTACTAGTAAGAAAATTCTTCTTTTGTGATTCCTTAATTGATAATAATAAACAAAATATGTATTGAGCATATATATGAAAAAGGTATAAACAGTGTAAGTAATAAATAAGGTCTAATAATAATGTCGAATTTCATTACCTCTTCAGTAGTGAGATGTATCCCTAGGCCAAGGCACAAAGCTTCCATGAGCTTCTAGCATTGTAGCTACCTCATCGCTCTTTTTATAACAAGGCTAGGGCACGCTGTCAATTATTGGAGTGTCAATACTCATTGGCCTTGTATTTAGAGCTAAGTTATACCTATGGACTGTTTGTGTTTGGATAGTATTACTGATGTGTACCCTTCCTTTCATCAAAAGAGTTGAAAGGAAATTTGCTAACAAGTCACATTTATGTAAATCCTAAAATAAAATATTACACATTCTTAATTATTTATGACACCGAATACATTTAATAACAGTTTATAGTTTGTAATTCTTATTTCGGGAAAAGAAGAAGGATGTGCATCAGCTTCGCAACAATCTCTAACGCTATTTACATTGGGTATGTGAAGCTGATCATGATCGGCTGAATTTGATGGCTTATACTCTTGAGATTTAATAAATGAAAACTCTTACTCCATTATTGCCATCCGTTCAAATTCCATGTTTAATTTCTTAGTGAGGATGGCCACTTGATCATTAGTGCTACGAGAACCACGAGATCGACCAGACATGCTCATTCTCGTAACACCTAATCCAAGACTCTTTTTCTTCCTTAGTGTTCTACAATTCCTGCAGCCTAAGACAATGTTATATTGGTCCACCCCCTCCACAACATTTGACGTTTCAAGTTCATCCTATAATGTATACAATATGTTTAAATTTAACTTATAGGAATAAGCATAATATAATAGTTTTTAAAAAGAAAACTAAGTAGGGTTCGGGATACCTACAAACTTATAATTTTTTTTGGCAGCAACATCTACATCTTCATTAATATATCCAACTTTTGTTTCTCTAACCTTCTTTCATAATGTACCAATATTGATGGACGAGGTACATCGATCCAAGTCTTGGGCTAGGAGCTGTAAATAAAAAATAATCTTACATTAAGAATATTATTTTAATATTAGACTTTTACATGTAAATAGATAAATTAAAATCGCATACTAACTCTTCTTCAGTACTTACATAGCCTTTGTGAGCCATATTATGTTGGTATTTACTCTTCTTAGCAATCTCTTTAATTTTGGCACTTTTTTCCTATGTTACAAGCCAAAATGTAGTCACATGGTTATTTATATCAATGAAATATTCTTAATCAAATAGTTAAATTGTTTTCTAACAAATATCTTAAAAATCCTTCGAAAGAATATATGTAATAAATTAGTTCCAACTTTCTTAATTAATAAAACCATATCGTTTGGGTGGGTTCTGCTGTAGAGAGCCATTCAGTATATTTTTTTATGAGCCTAGTATGACTTAAATGTTCATAGAAGCTCTCCATAGTGTCCAAGAAGCCATTTCTTCCTTGTCTTTGGGACATTAAAGACTCTCTACAAAATAAGACAGATAGAAGTATACCAATGTTAATATATTAAAATTAATAACATTTGACATAGAAAAATGGTTAAATAAAATAGCATATTTACCATAATTTCCTACCAAATATGCTCCTTGTAACCCTTGGGAATATACTTTCAATTATTATAAGAGATAGGAACACGATTACACATGATGAGTGAAATGTATTTTAAGAACATGTCTGCATATGGGAAATAGGAAGATTGTAAGTATTCTATCCCAACTCGACTAGTTCTTTAATCCTCATGTCCTTGATGATTCTCATAATAGTAGGTTCTCTCTTCCCTTCTTCATCACAACTGTCCCTATTAACTGTTTTACTGGCCATATCTCTACAAAAAATAATAAATAAATTATTTTAGAATGTCATTATTAACCATAATGGTTTTGATACAATAAATATCTAATGAGGAAGGTCAAAAAATGCATTTAAAAGAACCAACACACATATTATATGTTACAATATTATTATCCTCATTGCCTTCTTTTCCTTCTATTTTTTCTTCTCTTGTTTTAGGATTGGTTTCATGATTTGATACATACATTACTTCATGATGATCATTCCTGACATATATTTCCTTCTCATTAATTTTATTGTTATTATCGTTCAATAATTGTGCTGCTTGGACAGTTGATGCACACTCTTTATTCCAATTGGCATCATTTTCATCCTCACATTTATTGACATTTCTTTTCTTCGAAGATAGTACCACAAACCATCTGTTATGAGCAGGATCAGTAACAAAGAATACTTTTGTCGCTTGTGATGACAAGATAAATGGGTCTTATTTATGTCCTACCCTATTAAGATCTACTAATGTGAATCCATCTTCATATCTAACTCCATAGCTATTATCAACCCATCTACAGTTGAATATAGAGACTTTAAATATAGTGTAATCTAACTCCCATATATGTTCAATCGCACCATAATAATTCATATCAACATATGTTAGATTCTTATCTTTCACACTAACAACATGTATTGTCTCAGCCACTAAAGTCACCCCACTATTCTACGTTTTACTGTTCTCATCTTGTTGTTTTGTATAAAAAGTGTAACCGTTGATTACATAACTGGTATATGAAAAAACTTCATAACGAGGTTTCTAAGATAACAAATGTAGGGTTTCGAAAATTGAAGTTGATGAATGTTTGATGAGTGGAATGATGCGATCTCTTATCTAATTGATAAAGGAAAGATTATTTTTTTATTATCAATTATCCATTTTTTAGTCTTTGATGGATTTTCAATCTGTAAAGAAAGCATATATTCTTTAATATACGGGTGAACATCATCACCGTTGTGTACTACATATAGATGTGCTTTACGGAACATCTTAGGGTCTGCACGCCCAATCTATTTACCCCTAATATCTTGTTCTTCAATTTTTATTGCATGTTGAGACTTAGGATTACCAAGAGCTTCAGCATTTGACAAATACTTTGTGCAAAACTCAATTGCCTCTTCTATAAGGTAACTCTTAACAATACATTCTTTTGGCCGATATTGATTCTTCACATAACCTTTTATCAACTTCATAAATCATACATAGGGGTGCATCCAGTTCCCATGAATAGGTCCTAGCATTTTTATCTTATAAACTAAATGAATAGTTAGATGTACCATAATTTCAAAGAATGAGGGTGGAAAATACATTTCAAGCTAGCACAAAGTAATCACAATCCCTCTTTGCAAGGCATCCAAACTATCAGGATGTATGACTTTAGAGGAGATGGTGTTAAAGAATCAACAAAGCCTCATGATAGTAATTGGAACATGCTTTGGAAAAATTCCATGTATAGCTATTAGTAACAAGTGCTACATCAAAATATGATAGTCATGAGACTTTATGTTAATTATTTTCAACTTTTTCATCGACATGAACCTTCTGACATTTGAAGAATACCCTTCCAAAACCTTGACATTGTTAAAGAATTCACAAAATAAAACTCTCTTTTCTGGAAAGAGTATGACACACCGGTGGTAAATATGTTCTTCTTTCATTGTCTCGTGGAACATTTTTGGACATCTTCTTTTGAGACATAACCTTTTATCTTGTATAATACCCATTTCTTCCATATCCATTGGAGCATTGATAGCATCTTTATTCTTTCATAGAACATAAGTAATGTACCAACAAGATAGTCACATATATTTTTCTCGATATGTATCACAACAAGGTCATGTCTCACGTAGAGAGATTCCTAATAAGGAAGGTTACGGAATATTGACATCTTCTTCCATCTAATTGATGGAGGCTTATCTTTAGTTTTCTTTACAAACTTGGGACTCAAATGTTTCATCTTCAACCATATTTGTCAACCCTTCAATCGGATTGGTGCTTGCCCTTCTTCTCGAAAGCTATTGCATACTTTTCTTTACCTACGATAATGATGATTCTTTGGTAAAAATCTATGATGCCCAAGGAAGATAGCCTTCTGACCTTGTGTTAGCTAAACAAATGAATTATTCTCCTTACATATTGGGCATGCATAATTGCCTTTCACACTATAACTTGACAAGTTGCCATATGTTGGAAAATCATTTATAATACAGAATAGTATTGCTTTTAAAGCAAAATTTTGTTTAATATATGCATCAAATACGTCAATGCCCATATCCCACAAGAACTTCAAATCATTAATCAAAGGTGCCAAATAGACATCAATATCATTCCCCTGTTGGTTTAGCCCTAAAATGAGTAAAGATAGCGTCATATACTTGTGTTTCATGTAGATCCACAGAGGTAGATTATATATAACCAAAATCACCAGCTATAAACTGTAGGTGCCTTGATTATGTGGATTCATTCCATCTATAGAAAGCATAAGGCACATATTTCTTGTTTCTTTACCGAATTTAGGGAACAAGCCATCAATCGTCATCCATTGTGGAGAGTCAATTGGTTGTCTAAGAAGCCTGTTATCTATCTTCCATATCAAGTTCTTGGCATCTTCAACATCATTAAATATCCACCTTAATCTTGGTATTATAGGAAAATAACATAACTCCTTAGCATACATCTTTTTCTTCTTATATTGTGGTGTTTTGCATTCAACATTAGGATAACTATCCAAATACATATTGTCATTGTGAAATAAAATACAATTATTAGAGCATGCATGTATCTTCTCATAACTCATTCCCACAGAAGAAAGAATCTTCTTCGCTTCATAGCTATGATCGGGTAGAATGTTGTCATTAGGAAGCATATCTTTTACCAGTGTCAAAAATTCTGTGAAACTCTTATCACTCTATCCATTACATACTTTTAAGTTGTACAACCTTAAAGTAGCAGATAATCCAGTAAATGTCTTACAGTCATCGTACAGAGGTTTCTTTGAGTCATTTAATAACTTCTCAAATATATATATATATATATATATATATATATATATATATATATATATATATATATATATATATATATATATATATATATATATGTATATATACATACGAATCATGACAATTCATTTCCAAAAGGATATTAATACTCAAACTACTCATACATAAAAATAGTTCACACACACACACACACACACACACACACACACACACAGCAAAACATTGTACAATGGTTCAAATTATAGAAGATATATATACTATGGGATTAAAGCAATAACAACACTATATACATCAAAAGGTTGCTAAAGCCCAAAAACCTAAATAAGAAAAAATCGTAATCGTAAAACTAAATCCCCTAGTAGCTTCATCGAGCCCAACTAATAACTGTAACTGTCAAAGTCTACTCATCACAATATGTCATCTGATCCTTCACATCATGGCTAGTGAGTCTAGTCATGGATACTCTAGGGTAACCAGGGTGGATACTAGGAAGCAAGCTACAACAAAACCTCCACTCATCATCAATCACCATCAGCTCTCTTGATATCCTATCATACTCTCTAGCAAACAACTCACCCTCAATAAATCTCGGGTGTGGTGCATTAGTGCAGTGGATAAACCAATGAAAAAAAAGTAGATGTAACCAACGACTATAGCTCTATATAAGTGTAACACCCCCAAATTTACTACTGAAAAATTTCGTTTAAGACCAAGGTTTTCACAAAACAATTGAATTAAAACTATAAACTTGGGAGTGTTACCGCCACACTTAGCACCGGACCAGTTCACTTCTATCGCCCCGATGCTAAGTGCTAAGGCTAAACCAGAAAGTCAAAAATGGGAAACATCAAACATAAATGCACCGTTATCACAAAGCGTTCATGAAAACGAGGTGTCAACCACCGATAGAGTGTCGTTAAGATTACAACATAAAAATCCCACTTTCAAATTACAGACATAATATAAATGCAACAAGCTAAGTTAGAAGACGACAAGGAAAAATAAAAGGGTCCGGCCAACTCGCTCTCGGCCCCCAACCAGGACAGACTCATCACTCGGTCCCACCTGACGCCTCGTAGGTATCGTAGGCATCAAACACGTGGTCTCCTACCTGCACAAGGTCAGATGGGTCCTCTGCTCGTGGGAATGAGCAGCACCCATGAAACGGGTGATCAGTACGCTACGTACTGAGTAAGGTAACAGACGAGCTAAGGCCAGCACATAGGACATATGATACAAGTTCAGCACATAGATAACATACAATAACATGCAGGACAAGGCCAAATATTTCCTCGGTGCTTTTATCCTTTTATTCTCATTAGTGATAATAAGTCCATTCCACACATTCTTCAAATGTCCATGTGAGTGCGGGAGCCCCACTATTATAGCCGGTGGACCGGAAGATATACGCACAGGGCAGAACGCCTCTGATCCACTATTATAATCGGTGGACCGAAAAATAAACGCACAGGGCAAAACGCCTCTGATCCACTATTATAGCCGGTGGACCGGATCACGGCCCCGACTCACATGGTGTTTCGCTTTAAGTACTTAGTATCTTTCCCATGGATTAACTTATTCGTTTAGTTTGTTGAGCACGAGGTCCCCCACTATTATAGCCGGTGGACCGGGAGATAAACGCACAGGGCAGGACGCCTCTGATCCACTATTATAGCCGGTGGACCGGAAAATAAACGCACAGGGCAGAACGCCTCTCATCCACTATTATAGCCGGTGGACCGGATCACGGGCTCGACTCAACATCTTTCACTTTACGTAATTAATGTCTTATACGTGTATTATTGAATCACAACACACCCTTGACATGCATGCCCACTATATTCTACTACTTTCCATTCAAGAGGCCCGTCCCATATATTGAGACTCGTGCACCCCCAAATCACACCCCGACATTATTTTCCCCTAAGCTCACACGTAGTGAAGGACCAACTCTTGGAAGTATAGATTAAACCCAACACTCTACGGCATCGATCTCGCCAATTCTCAACCCCTAGGGTTTTCCCCTTGGGAACCCTAGTTGGGCCTATGTGGCCCCTCCTCTTCTCACTTACCTTACCCTTTACTTATTCTTCACTCCACATCTCACCCTTATCAAGTCAACCCCAAGGCATAATACTTTACTCCTCAATCTAGCATGTGACCAGCAAAACCCTAGTTGGCCACGTCAAACCCTAGCGCCTTACTCCTTCCACAAGTAACCCCTCTCTTTTCATCCCCAAGTCTCTAATCACTCTACAACTCTCCCCATCTCTCATTTACTCCCACATTCAACTTTTCTCACGTAAGACACACCCCCATGCAGGAGTTAGTCACCTCAGGCAGACACCCCAAGTCACCATGCAGATTTTAAAGCCCCCATGCTTCGTTCCCAACTTTCATTTGTTTTAAACATGTTTCCACGTACAGCTTCTCTCATGGATGATGAGGTACTTGGGTCTACCCCATATCCTCCCCTTCATAATCTCACTCCCCATTCCCCTCTTGTTATTCTTTTAGTCCCATTCCCCAATACCAAAACTCTAGCATGCATGTCCTAGAGGGCCATATCAACACATCATAAATGTCATACATAACATGTCATGCTCATGTAATATAAGGCACACACATCATACCTCATTATCCACGCTGCGCTACACAAAACAGATTATTCATAACACATGCATAATACACATTAACATGGCATACTCATCATTCATCGACACAACACATCATACATAGCACAAGGCCATAGCTTCGTCCTTACCTAACGCGACTCCGGTCTTGGAGCACGCTCCTATACCTCCTCCGGATGTTGACTTGGCTCGCCTATAAGAGGGAAAACTAGGGTTACTTTCCTCCGGCCAAAACACTATTCTATTTTACCTTGCCCCTATTCTTTACTTACCATTAGGTCTAAGAATAGTAATATTACTTTTATAAGTGAAGTATGGTCAATATCCTTAAAGTAGTTAATCATGCTACTACTAATAAAAGTAGCTACAATAATTTAAAGTAATTTTAATAATATTTATTATTAACGGTAGTAGTTCAATGTTGCTAATAATGATGATAGTAATAATAACAATAATAGTAATAGTAATAACAATAATAATGATAGTAATAATAATAATAATAATAGTATTAATATTAATAATAATAATGATAACCATGATAATAATGATAATAGTAATACTATTAATAATAACGATCATGATATTAAGATAAAAATACTAAAGTTATAGGTCACTAATATTAGTAATACCAATAGTTATAAAAGTTTCAAGGTTAGGCTAAATAATAATAATAATAATAATAGTAATAATAATAATAATAGTAACAATAATAACAATAATAATAATAGTAATAATAATAATAGTAGTAATTATAGTAATAATAATAGTACTAATAATAATGATAATGATAATAATAATAATAATAATAATAACAATAATAATAATAATAATAGTAATAATAAGAATAATAGTAAGAATAATATTAATAATGCTACTAAAAATAATTAGCATTTGTATAATAAAGGTTTAGGGGTTGGGGAGTTTAGAGAACTACCTAGGGGTGCTGGTGGCACAGGTGGCGGCGCACGGCGCACGGTGGCGGCGGCGGCGGCGGCGTAGGGGGAGAAGGAAGGTAGGGAGGTGGTGGAGGGAAAAGGAAGGAAAAGGAGGGGTTGGCAGGGGAAATAGAGGGTCTAGGGAGGTTGGGGAAGTTCCCTTGGTGGTTTTGGGAGGCAGAGGGGGCGCTGGGAGTGGCGGCACGACGGTGGGCGGCGGTGCGAAGGGTGGCGGGGTTTGAGGTTGGCTTGGTCGGGAAGGGCACTTCGCCCGCTTGGGGCGGCGCGTGCAGGGTAAACCGGGGGCTGAGGGAGGCTTGGGTAGGTGGAGGGTGATGCAGGGAAGAATTTCGGGGGTGGTTCGAGTGGCGGCGATGGGCGGCGGCGACGGGACGGTGATCTGAAGAGGGGCGGCGAAAAAAGGGATTTCTGGGCTTAATTTTCGAAAGAGCCCGACGCTGGGGCTCGGGGGGGTATTTATAGGCTCAAATTGGGGGGAAAAATCGAGAGAGGGGGCAGAGGGAGGCACGGGCAGGTGAAAATTCGTCACGCCGGCCGTCGGTGGCAGGCGGCGCAGGTATGCCATGGCAGACCTGCGTTTCGGTCGGGAAAAAGGAAGGGGGAAGGAGCAGGCTTGTGTGAGGTATAGGGGTGTCGGCCTGTCGGAAAAAGCTGGCGGGAAGGTCGGAAAGAGAGGGAGGCGGCGTGCAGGCGGCGCGGACAGTTGGCCGGCGCAGAGGGGGGCTGGGCGGCGATTTGCAGCGGCACGCGGGGAAGAAGGAAGGAAGAAGGCCTGAACCGGCGGTCCGGGAAGAAAGAAAGAAAAGAGGGGGGAAACCGGCCGGTTCAGCGGACATAAAACGCCTTATTAAAAAGCGGCGTTTTGGTGGTTATTTGGACAAAGCGCGGTGTCGAGTAGCTGGCAGGCAACGACTACTTCATTAATCGGCGCGCAACATTTCAGCAAAAGGAGGGGCGAAACGCTGCGTTTCACTGTGCGAGGGCTGGCCGAACGGCACTGGGCCGCGGGGGAAGGAGGGAAAGAAGAAGGGGGTTGGGCCGCGGGCTGGCCCAACGGCGAGAAGAGGAAGAAAAGAAAGGGAGGAAGAAGAAGAAAAGGAAAAAGGAAGGAAAAAAAAAGAGGAAGTGATTATTTATTTTTTTGTTATTTTATTTTAGTATTTTACTTTGTATAAATATTTAGAGTATTTACTTTAGGTACTTAGAGTAAGAATATTTAAATAATAAAATATTTACCCTCCTTTTTAGGCTAATTTAGGGCCCAAAATTATATATAAATATTTGTATAAAGATACCCTTGTAATTTATCTCAAAATTCCTATTAGCTTGCCCTACAAAATCCTCTTTAATTTATAAGGAGTAATATATTAAATAAATTCCCCAATAATTCTTATTTAATAACTTATTTCCCAAATTAATTAATTCTAGGGTATTTCAATAAGGCAGGGTCAATAGTAGGTGATACGATATGAAATAGAAGGGGGGATAGGATGTGCCACTCACATACAACCGACCTAGGTTGTTGTATAATTATATGACATGAGTCTGTAGATCTACATGTTGTGCCATGCATAGATATAATGGAGGGTATGCCATCTCACTACCTATAAATAAGAACCACTAAATCTTATCATCAAGGTTGTTCTCAAAAGGATCTAAATTATAGAATATGTAAACTGATCTTCAACTAGCTAGATAAATCATAAATATATTCTACTAGATCTTAACCAACTATATAAAGCTAATAACATACCCACATAAGATACTAGATCTTGAATTGATTTTTATTTATTTCTCAATTAATATAAATGTATAATTGAATATAAAGAAAAGATAAATTACCAAACAAATCCTTACATTTACTCCCACTACATTTGTCAATGAGTTAAGATAAATCAAACTTCCTCTTATTATACTCAACATATTTAAAATAAAGACATAATCTTGAGTTATATATTGAACAAACTAGTTGAACATCAAACTATCATCAAATATTTCAAGCTACGCATAGTAAAATCAAGTAGTTATTAATAAGATAATATATATAGGTTAAGTATAATAATATGATATTATTAAAAGTAGATTTGAGAATAATGTATATAATTGTTTTTTTATAAGAGAAAATATTAATTATTATATTTATATAATAAATGGTAAATCCTAACCCTAACCCTAACCCTAACATTAATAAATTATAATAAAAACTAACCCTAAACCTAATAAACCCTAATCCTAAACCTAGCTAACTATAATTAAAACCTAATAAATCCTATATTATTATTTTTATTTTATTATTATTATACATAATTATTCCTCTCTATTTAACTATTCACTTTTATATCATCTTTATTTTCTATATTTATGTAATCCTCATCAAATAAAATTCATTAACATGCATCTCTGATTAAAAATTTCATTTAATGATGTGCATATGTAAAATATATTTTCATTTCATTATATGACATTTCCTATATCTTATGGTGTTCTGTACTTATTAATGAAAATGTGTGTGTGTGTGTGTGTGTGTGTATATATATATATATATATATATATATATATATATTTTATGAGTGACATTACAAACAATTTTATGTATTTTATTTTTCTTCGTAATTAAGCACTCATGCATGTTATATATATATGTAAAGTCTTAGCCAACATAGTCATGCATATGTTAATATATAATAGTACCAATAAATTCAACAACAAACAACAACATTTTTCACCAACACATTCAACAACACATTGAACCATATATTTTTCAACAACAAACTACAAATTTTCAATAACAAAGAGCACAACTTGCATCAACATGCATTCATTTATATATATATATATATATATATATATATGTAAGAAGATAAAAGCTATATGCAGAAGAACAAAACATACGTAAAAGGAGCAGGGGCGAGCAAGAGACCTGGTAGCGAGGAAGAGGAGAGCAGCGACCACCTACGAACACTACAAAGGAAGAAAGACCAAGTGTAGGCAAGGTACGAAAGAATGGAAACACATGCAAAGCCAATGATGGTAGAGGTGTGGTGGTGCAAGCAAAAGAGTGGTGCAAGGAAGAAGAGAGTTGGCGGTGTGAAAGAGAACAAGTGGTGGTTTCCCTCAGTTGAGAGGAGTTGGAGTGATGGTGCACGATGTGGTAGTGTGAGGGTTTGCGAGATATGGAGAGTAAGAGAGAGACGGTGCAGAGTTTGAGATTTTTGGCAAGAAATAGAACTAAATGAAATAAAAGGTGGAAGATTGGGTTTTAATAATGGTTCTTAAAAGAACCGTTATTAAAAGAACTTTTAATAATGATTCTTGTAAGAATTTTTATTAAAACAATGATTCTTATAAGAATCGTTATTCAAACTTCGTAGCCTTTTTACAATAATTATTATAGAAATCGTTATTAAAGGAGCTTTTAATAATGGTTTTTCATATACTGTTATTAAAATTATCGTGTATAGTTTTAGTGTTGGGGTTTTAATAATGGTTTTGAACTATAATTGTTATCAAAACTATCCTGTGTATTCATTTTCACATATTTGGAAACATTTTCCCAACCACCATTATTAATTTGCCATTATTATTTTTCATTTTCATAGTAGTGATGGAATCATTATATCACCCAAAATCCAATTGTAACATAAAAAAGGAGCCATAACTCATGGCTAATTACCCAAAGTTGTTCTAACATCTTTGCACATTTGTGAGAAAATGATCATAACTTTTTACATGAAAATTCTCTTAAAAATAGTATTATTATTATTTTGATAAAATAGGAAGATTTATATTTCATATGGAGCCATATTTTTATTGATCCATTCATCCATATGAGAAAAGTTCATCCATACATTTACACAAAATTTGTAGGTCCACAAACACCAATTTTCATGATTTTCTTAAACATTTATGTGTCAACTCTTTCAAGAACCAAATTATAAAGATAACCATAATAATATTTTATTATTAAAATCATAGGTGGAGCTATACTAGAATTAAAATCATAGGTGGAGCTATACTAGAATTAAAATCATTGCATGAGTGTTATTACAAAATATAATTATTAACTATGTCAATACTTGCCAAAATAACTAAAATTAAGTGCAATACATGTGACGATATAAAAGAATTATGCTTTAGTGCAAGAAATATATATTTTTTTCTTTCAATATAAGTTAATACAAGGTCGAAATAAATATTAGGACCTCACGCCACTATTAGCATACAAAATCACCTTGAAAATCCCATTAAAGCAAAACAAAACCTTATAAGAATGATTTTAGGTTATAACTTAAATTAAAATATAATGAAATCAAATAAAATGAATGATGAAACATACCCTTTTATAGGATTAAGAGGTATACAGATATTAAGGAATAATTAGGATTATGGTGGGAATAATCTCACCCAAACTAAGGATTACCTCCACTTCATTTAATTAAAGCCTCAAGGAGTTAACCTATGGTTTGTTTGAGTTTTGATGCTTTAAAACTTGAATAAAAAATGGTGGAATGGTGGAATATGTGAAGTGAAAATTGAAGAAGAGGATAAAAATGTCTCAAAATATATAAAGAAGAAAGAGAAGGTGGAGAGGCTTAGTTAAGGGTTTCTAAGCTCATGCGCACGCGCACACGCATACACATGCAAACAATCTAATGAAGTATGTAGGTTCATGTACCTATGTAATGAATAGAGGAACATTATGTGGAGGATACTAGAGAGACTTAATTTATTCCTATATAATTAGCAATTTGAGGTGAAAGGGGTTGTATTTAGTGCGCTAAGGAGGGGAGAATGGAGTTGAAGGAAAGGTAGTTAGCGATTGGAGGGGAGGTGATAAGGTAATGATGGGGGTAATATTTGGCGACTAATAATTTCTTTGGGAGATTCATATGATGGGATTCATGTTCAGGGGAGTTTAAACACATTTACAAGGAGGAAATAATGGGTAAGTTATGGGTTCGAGAAGAGAGGATAAGGATGAGGAATTGCTTTGTGGTAGATGAAGGTTATTGGAGGAGGTATATGTGTAATGATAGGGAATATTTACTATAATATAGAATTAAATAAAGATAACTTATTTAGGATAAGTGACGAGCTCATAGGGTAAAGGGAAATCAATGGGGCGGTGTGCTATAGAAGAGGAAGTAGTTGGTAAATGACACATGTAAGATAGTGATAGGTTGTGGGAAAAATATGTTAAGGTTTATGGAATATAATCAAGGCATTTGACATATCCTTAAGCCTTATTTGGGTATGAATATGTAGTATTGGCATGTTAGGATATATGATGGAAACCGGTTAGGGTTTCGCAAAGGATCGAAGATTTAATCGAGCGCAACGTTCGACTTTCGCCGGCACAACCTAAGGAAAACTTTCCAAAGGAAGAACCACAGTTTCAGAAGCACAATTGATTCAATGGCAACTAAATTTAGAAGGTGAATGATCAAGATCGATCAAGATGAGAACAAGACAGAACCAGAGAAGAAGCGAATGAGAGAATCGCCAAGAGAGATAGAGAAAAATATCAACTGAACTTTATTTCTATCAAGTTGTCCCGTATTACATCGTATTTAGCATATATATATATGTACACAGAAGCCGTATATGATACAAAAATACATATGAACGACACAGGCCTATCATGGATGGGCGATACTGACTTTGGGCCAAAATAATAAGATACCGAACAGCCCAAATCCAAACAACACCCAATGTGAAGTGTCGACCAGCCCAAATGCAGCCATCCACAAAATGACCCAAAATACAATTAAGCTTAAGGCTTAATTTCCAATCAGCTAAAACACTATAGCTAATCATGGTCATTAAGGATTGATTAATCCACAATCCAGCTAGTCCAATTTATGGACCGGGTGGCGGATTATACAACCGTCCTAATTCCCATTAGCCCATTCCGACCGGCGGATGCATCATATGGGATTACAAAATATTTAATAAAAAAAAATTACATAATCTGTACACTCCAAACATATTCTGAACTACCCAGCAATTATGTCCAAGTCCACAGAATCCATATGCTGCAATATTCTCCTATTAATTCAACAAATAAGACAAACAATTGTAAGTAATTAATTCACAACAAATTTCAAAATTACTTAAATATAAATTCATAGGATTCACATCATTCCCCTCTTCTTGGAAAGGTTTCGCCTCTGAAACCTGAACAAGTCCCAGAAATGGACTATGGTCTGCCACATTGAAAGAATTACTCACATTTCCAAACTTAACAGGTAAATCAATTTTATAAGCATTATCATTAATTTTCTCTAATACAGTAAATGGTCCATCCCCTCTAGGATCCAATTTTGATTTTCTAAAATTTGGAAACCTTTCTTTCCTTAAATGAACCCAGACTAAATCTCCAGGTTTAAAAATCATCTTCCTCCTTCTTTTATTAGCATGTTCGGCCATCTGTTGTACTTTCTTATTAATTTGTTGCCTTACAGTCTCATGTAATCTTTTTATACTTTCAGCTCTAGATTCAGCATCAAAATTTTGCAAGTCAATATGAGGTAAAGGACTCAAATCTAATGGAGTTAATGGATTAAAACCATACACAATCTCAAATGGAGTTTTATTAGTTGTAGAATGTAAAGTCCTATTATAAGCAAATTCCACTTGAGGTAACACATACTCCCATTGTTTAAGATTCTTTCCAAGGACAACCCTCAACATGTTTCCCAAAGTTCTATTAACCACCTCAGTTTGACCATCAGTTTGAGGATGACAAGTTGTAGAAAATAATAATTTAGTCCCTAATTTTCCCCACAAAACTTTCCAAAAATGGCTTAAAAACTTAACATCCCTATCTGAAACTATAGTCTTAGGAATTCCATGTAACTTAACCACATTAGAAAAAAATAATTCAGCCACTGCTACAGCATCATTTGTTTTATTACAAGGTATAAAATGAGCCATTTTACTGAACCTATCTACTACAACCATTATTGAATCTTTAGCTCTACTAGTCCTAGGTAATCCTAAAACAAAATCCAAAGATACATCAACCCAAGGATGATTAGATACAGGTAAGGGGGTATATAATCCAAAAGGTTTTGAAGTAGTTTTTGCCTCCCTACATTTAATACAATTAACACAATGTTTCAAAACATCCTTTTTCATATGTGGCCAATAAAAATGTTCAATTAAGACATCTAAAGTTTTCTGAGTTCCTAGATGTGCCATTAATCCACCACTATGTGCCTCTTGAATTAATAATCCTCTATAAGAGCATGCAGGAACACATAATCTATTTTCCCTAAACAAGTATCCTTCATTAATAAAATATTTTCCTTGAGAAGAAATTTCACACCTTTTATATATTTCTTTAAAATCATTATCCCCTAGGTATAATAGTTTAATACTGGAAAATCCTAATAAAGTAGTATCAACAGCATTCAATAAAGCATATCTCCTAGATAAAGCATCTGCAACTATGTTATCACTACCTTTCTTATATTTAATTATGTAAGGAAAACTTTTAATGAATTCTATCCATCTACCTTGTCTCCTATTTAACTTTGACTGACTCTTTAAATACTTAATAGCCTCCTGATCTGTATTAACTACAAATTCTCTATGCCACAAATAATGTTGCCATACCTCCAAAGCCCTTACTAAAGCATACAGTTCCTTTTCATAGGTAGAATAATTCAATGTACTACCATTTAATTTCTCACTGAAATAAGCTACTGGTTTTCCTTCTTGAGAAAGTACAGCCCCTATTCCTAACCTTGAAGCATCACAATCTAATTCAAACATTTTTTCAAAGTCAGGAAGACTCAAAACAGGTGCTTGGGTTAACTTATTCTTAAGTGTCTCAAAAGATTGTTGTTGTTCTAATCCCCAAATAAACCCATTATCCTTTTTTGTTATGGCAGTCAAAGGAGCAGCTATAGTACTAAAGTTTCTCACAAATCTTCTATAAAAAGAACACAATCCATGAAAACTTCTTACTTCAGTTACACTTTTTGGTACAGGCCACTCTTGAATAGCCTTAACCTTTTCTTCATCTATAGACACACCTTCTTTTCCTACCACAAATCCTAAGAAAACCACACTTTCCAAACAAAATCTAGACTTAGCTAAATTAGCATAAAGTTGTTCTGTTTTAAACACATTCAAGATAATCCTTAAGTGTCCCAAGTGTTCCTCTAAGGATTTACTATATATAAGTATATCATCAAAATAAACAACCACAAATTTCCCAATAAATTCCCTTAATACATGGTTCATAAGCCTCATAAAAGTACTAGGACCATTTGACAACCCAAAAGGCATCACTAACCATTCATATAATCCAAAGTTTGTCTTAAAAGCTGTTTTCCACTCATCTCCTGGTTTCATCCTTATTTGATGATAACCACTCTTTAAATCTATTTTAGAAAATATAACAGCACTATGCAATTGATCCAACATCTCATCCAGCCTAGGAATTGGATATCTATACTTAATAGTTATCTTATTTACTGCCCTGCTATCCACACACATCCTCCAACTACCATCCTTTTTAGGCACTAGTAATACAGGTACTGCACAAGGACTCATAGACTCTTTAATATATCCTTTTCTTAACAATTCTGAAACTTGTCTTTTTAATTCCTTAACCTCTTCAAGATTGGCCCTATAAGCAGGTCTGTTTGGTATAACAGCTCCTGGAATAAAATCTATTTGATGTTCTATTCCCCTTAATGGAGGTAATCCACTAGGTATATCATCAAGAAACAATTCACTATATTCTTCCAATAACATTTTCACTGTACTAGGTACTTCTTTAATTGTTCCTTTCTGACACTCTTAACAGTCCTTAAAAACCATCAAGTATACATTAGCATTTCTTTTTATTGCCTTTCCTACATCCTTACCTTTAGCATAAAATCCAAAAGTTCCTTTCATGTCCTTTGTACTAAAATCATTTCCCAAATTAGATTTAGATAACTCCTTATAATCAGATTTAATTTTGGTTTGATCCTCAAATATTTCTTTTGGAGTCATAGGTGCTAAAACAATCTTCTTATCATCCTTCTGTACTGTATACCTATTCTTATAACCATCATGTACTACCCTCCTATCATATTGCCAAGGCCTACCTAACAACAGGTGAGCAGCATGCATAGGAACTATGTCACATAAAACAGAATCCTCATATTTTCCTAACTTTAAATTCACTAAAACTTGTTGACTAACCTTAACATCTCCCAATTCATTAAGCCATTGCAATCTATATGGTTTTGGATGTTTAGTAGTGGTTAATCCTAATTTATACACCAATAGGGTACTAGCAGCATTAATACAACTACCACTATCTATGGCCATGTTAAAGCACTTGTCATAAATTAAACATCAAGTACGGAATATATTTTCTCTTTGTATAGCATTGGAATCAGGTAATTTATTACTATTTAAAGCTCTTCGAACCACAAAAAGATCCCTATTCACTGGTAATTCTATTTCTTCTTCTAGGTCACTATCATTCTTTCCAACCATATTGACCTCTTCTTCTTCTTCTTCTTCTTCAGATTCAGATTCAGACTCTACTTCGCCAGACTCTTTAATCAAAATGTTTCTCTTGTTTGGGTATTAAGAAGCCATATGTCCTCAACCTCCACACCTAAAACATTTAATATCCCTAGTCCTGTTTGACCCATTTACAGGATTTGTCATCACATTCTTGCCTTTTTCAAACTTCTGTCCTGCCTTAGCTTCATTGTTTCTTCCCTTAAATTCTACCTTACTATTGTTCTTCCAGTTTCCAGAAGTATTTCCTCCAAAATTTCTCCTCATAGTAGTCTTAAACCCAATCCCAGGGGGTTTATATTGCCTAGATTTCCTTAATTGAATCCCTATCTTAGTAGCTATATTCACCATTTCATTTAAGGTTCCACAAGGATACAGTTCTACTTTATCAGCTATCTCTGAATTTAACCCACTCAGAAACCTAGCCATGGTAGCATCATCATCCTCAATAACTCCAGTCTTAATAATCAAAACTTCTAACTCTTTATAATAGTCATCTACTGATCTCACTCCCTGACTAATAGTTTGCAACCTTTTATGCAACTCTCTATAATAATAACTTGGTACAAATCTCTTTCTCATTAAAGTCTTCAACTCTGCCCAAGTCTATATAGCAGGTTCCCCACACCTACGTCTAGTCAACACTAAATTATGATACCAAGAAGATGCATACTCAGTAAATTCTACTACAGCCACCTTAATTTTCTTTTCCTCATAGTAATTGTGACACTCAAATACCAATTCTATTTTCCTTTCCCATTCAAAATAATAATCAGGGTCATTCCTTCCATTGAACCCTGGTATGCTAAGCTTAAGATTATTTAAATTCCTATCTATGAATTCTAATTCCCTATCCTGCCTATTGTTCTGTCTAGGCATCCTATCACTATTGTGGGATATTTGATCTTCTAACTCCTCTAGATTAGCTATAGGTGGAATTCTAGTCCTAGGATCCATTGGAGCCCTTCCTAAAACTCCTGCTTGATTAGTTTCAACTCTGTTATGTTGCAATTCATTAAGTCTTACTTCTTGTTCCCCTAATCTTTGTTCTAGGTTAGCAGATAAAATAGCAAATTGTGCAGTCATTTGTTCTTGAAAAGTCCTAAGGGTTTCTAAAAGGTCATTACTAGACACAGATTGATTCACTGACTGGCCATTATTAGACATGATGAAATTCAACAGTAATTAAACAATCAATCACAGCAGCAATTTAATCACAGAAGCAACTGATTCAAGAGTCTCAGATAACAGACACACAGTATGCCACAAGAAGTATGGTCGCATTAATATTAACAGTAATAGCAACAGTAAAATTTACCCAGAATGACTCAATGCCTATGATAGTTTGACAAGACTAATTCAACAATACGAAATAAGTAAGAGGGAACGATATTACCGTGTCTGCTTAACCAATTAGTTCAATTATTTAGGGTGCCCCTCTTCTTGGAGGTCTAGCCCCTTTCTTGAAACCAAGATAGTTCGCCGGTTGTGATTTCAACCTATATACTTATCAACAAATAGATAATTTGTCAAAGATTGGAAATTAAGGATAGCAGATAGTAATATTAACAAAGAAATTTACAAATCGAAGTTACCAACAACAGTCTGTCGCACTGTCAGTCAAGATTCGAGTTCTTGACCAAACCCTAGGTCGATTAGGGTTTTTTTTTTCTTCAGACTTTCAAAATAGTGGACCAAGAATGCTTTAATCGCCGGTTTGAAAGCGACAAGAATCGATACTGAGTTCGTCGCTGCAAAACCCTAAAATTTCACACCTCAAACTAGGGTTAGCGAAATACAGAAATCGAGTCAACAAAAATGAAGAAAACTTAATCAGTAATACAGAAACTACGAGCACTCTAGAAAATCAAGGCTCTAATACCAAATGATGGAAACCGGTTAGGGTTTCGCAAAGGATCGAAGATTTAATCGAGCGCAACGTTCGACTTTTGCCGGCACAACCTAAGGAAAACTTTCCAAAGGAAGAACCACAGTTTCAGAAGCACAATTGATTCAATGGCAACTGAATTTAGAAGGTGAATGATCAAGATCGATCAAGATGAGA
The DNA here is from genome assembly GCA_039764185.1 of Tamarix austromongolica. Taxonomy (NCBI): domain Eukaryota; kingdom Viridiplantae; phylum Streptophyta; class Magnoliopsida; order Caryophyllales; family Tamaricaceae; genus Tamarix; species Tamarix austromongolica. Next base: position 125,234,967 of record CM077809.1, read on the forward strand.
ACGAGACAGAACCAGAGAAGAAGCGAATGAGAGAATCGCCAAGAGAGAGAAGAAGTCGAGAGAGATCGAGAAAAATATCAACTGAACTTTATTTCTGTCAAGTTGTCCCGTATTACATCGTATTTAGCATATATATATATATGTACACAGAAGCCGTATATGATACAAAAATACATACGAAAGACACAGGCCTGTCATGGACGGGCGATACTGACTTTGGGCCAAAATAATAAGATACCGAACAGCCCAAATCCAAACAACACCCAACATGAAGTGTCGACCAGCCCAAATGCAGCCATCCATAAAATGACCCAAAATACAATTAAGCTTAAGGCTTAATTTCCCATCAGCTAAAACACTATAGCTAATCATGGTCATTAAGGATTGATTAATCCACAATCCAGCTAGTCCAATTTATGGACCGGGTGGCGGATTATACAACCGTCCTAATTCCCATTAGCCCATTCCGACCGGCGGATGCATCATATGGGATTACAAAATATTTAATAAAATTTTTTTTACATAATCTGTACACTCTAAACATATTCTGAACTACCCAGCAATTATGTCCAAGTCCACAGAATCCATATGCTGCAATATTCTCCTATTAATTCAACAAATAAGACAAACAATTGTAAGTAATTAATTCACAACAAATTTCAAAATTACTTAAATATAAATTCATAGGATTCACATCAATATATCATAGGATTAGGACTAGTTCTTGAGGGATATAGAATGTTGATATTAATTGCTAAAAGTTAAGGGTACTATTGAAGTATAGAAGTTGAGTTTTAATGGCATATTTTGCTGGTAAAAGGATAATTTATTTGGAAAAAATTGAAATAACGATAATTTTTAATCAATTTTAACTATAAAACATGAAAATATGATGATCCTTAAAGGTTTATAATTTTTTGACAAACAATAGGGCTAAATTAAGGTTGAAATGCAAAGAAGCACAAAAGAAAACGTGTATTGTACTCTTGTTGCGATATTTATTTTATCATTTTGAACATGAATATAAGACTAAAAAAAAGTTAATAAATTCAAATATGAATATATTAGGATGTTATAGAAGAACGTGGACAACCAAAAGTGGTTTAGATGTGTTATAAGACTCAAAAGTATATGAAATGTCAAAGAAATGTCAAACTTGTTACCTAAAATTCTATTTACTACCTCTATTTGTCCATCAGTTTGGGGATGATAGGTAGTTAAAAATAAAAGTTTAGTCCCTCGCTTTCCCCATAATACCTTCCAAAAATGACTTAGAAATTTAACATCCCTATCAGATACTATTGTTCTAGGTACTCCATGTAATTTAAATATATAACAAAAAAATAAATCAACTATCTTAGAATTCAACCCACTCAAGAACCTAGCCGTTATGACATCCTCATCCTCAACAAATCTCGTTTTGATCATCAACATCTCTAGTTCTTTAAAGTACTCATCTACAAACCTATTACTCTGATTTAATGTTTGTAGCTTCTTATGTAACTCCCTGTAATAATAATTTGGAACAAACCTCTTTCACATTAAAGCCTTAAATTCATCCCAAGTCTGTATAGGTGGTTCTCCACTCCTACGCCTAGTTAAAAAAAGGTTATAATACTAAGACGAAGCATAGTCTGTAAACTCTACTACAACTACCTTAATTTTCTTTTCATCAGAATAATTATGGCACTCAAACACTAATTCTATCTTCCTCTCCCATTCAAAGTAATAATTAGGATCATTTCTCCCATTGAATCCAGGTCTGTTAAACTTAAGGTTACCTATATTCCAATCACTTTGATCTAATTCTCATTCTTGCCTATTAACCTGTCTAGGTCTCCTATCACTATTATTGGATATTTAATCTTCTAATTCTTTTAAGTTATTTAAATGGGGAATCCTATTTCTAGGGTCCATGGGAGCCCTACCTAATACACCATCATGTTGATCATTTATTTTATTATTCTGTAAATCATTAATCCTTATTTCTTGTTCTCCTATTCTTTGCTCTAGGTTAGCAGACAATACAACCAATTAGGCAGTAATTTGTTCTTGAAATGTTCTAAGAGTTTCTAATAGGTCGTTACTAGACATTGACACAGATTGGTTCATAGAATGGCCGTTATTAGACATAATGAATTCTATAATTTATTTACTTTATAATCAACACAAATAGTCGAGTAATTTACAGGAACCAGCATAATTGAAGTTAACGATTCAAATGATGACAGTGAAATTGAGCACACTTATAATAGAGTGATCACAGTACAACTACACAATTAGAAGGATCTACTAAAATATCACAATAATAGTAGACAATCGTTGACCAACACACAGCAACAAAATTTTCAAGAAAGGAATGAAATTACCGCGCCAACAAATGTTGGTGGTTAAGTCGACTAACAAGTTAGGACCCCTCTTCTTAGAGCCCCTACTCTTTTCTAGAACCAAAGGTTCGTCGATACTGAGTTAATACCTGCACACTTCTTATAGATTTAGTGGAGCATTAACTCACAACAAGAATATCAATTCTTAAGCCCATGAATTACAGGAATTAGAAAGAGAAAAGGATTGAGTTTACAGATTGTGAAGTACTTATCAATTACTGTCAGGATTTAAGAATCTTGACCAAACCCTAATTGAGAAGTTCGTAATAACAGTTACTTAGGGTTTCCAAGCACTGTCGTCTCATTAGGGTTAACTTCTTTGCCAAAGATTTAATCGCAATAAGAATCGTTTGATTCTTGTCAGTTGCAAACCCTAGAAACACCACTTACAGAATCGAGGGTTAGCGAACTCAAGATTTGGGAAAAGAAAAATAAAATTCAACAATAAATGAAATAAACTACAAGCACTCCATGATTTGAGGTTATGATACCAAATGATGAAGCCTAGATAGGTTTCAAGATTTTCGCTAGACTGTGAATCGAGAGCGGGGTTTGACTACACGCAACAATCAGCATAAGGAATTTAATCCAAAGGAAGATCAAGAAAACTCAGTGTGCAGTTATAAGCAACGGTAACTAAAGTTGGATTACAGAAAGAGATTTGAGAAGGAGATTAGCAGAGAAGAAGATCGAGCGAACGAGACAGTCACAAGAGAGAGAGAGAAGGGTCAAGAGAGAGAAGATTCTAGAGAGAAAATACACGAATGAATGGTATATTAAGCCAAAAGTGTCGTACAAGCATTCTACATACGCCTTATATATGGGCGTATACAATATAGACAATACAAGCCCTTATACGGTCAATGGGCTCAAATACAAGATACAATATATCAGCCCAACAGTTCAGCCGACCAATATAAACAACACAAGTCATTGGTGCTGATAACAACAAGTCAACCTAAATACAAAATACAAGCTTACAATAATCCAAATAAATGATTTACAACTTAATTCCCATAAGCTAATTTGTGTAGCTAATTATGGTTATTAAGGGTTGCATAATCTACAATCCTTCTAACCCAGAAATATGGGTCGGGTGGCAGATTATGCGGCCAACTTAATTTTCACTAGGTAAGATATGCCGACGAATGCATCATATAGGATAATCAACAAATTAATGTAGTAATTTCCTGTCAACAATAACAACTAGTAGCATCTATTCACAACAGCCTCATTATGATCCATCTCCCATAATCTGATTTACTTTCCTAATTATCCATAGAATAAGAAAAGTAATTATATGTGTAATGTAATTTACAATAATTAATAGAAATATTTAAATACAAATTATTGAGATACACATCAGACTAGGTATTGGTAAAGGAGTATACAAACCTTCATGGAAGAAACTCTTACTCTATTGACAAGTCACACTTCTTATAATAATAATTTGTATTAACTTTATTATTAGTGGCTAGTAGAAATTTTCTTGTTATATTTCCATGGTTTTATGAGCACCAAAATGACTTGCTATACCTCCCTCATGTAAACCCTTAAAAAGTAAATTACGTGTACTAGAATAAGGTATACAAAACTTATTAAGTTTGAAAAAAAAGTCACCCCGTAGAGTAAACACAACTATGATTTTCTTACATTCATTATAAAATTCAAAGAAAAATTCATCTTTTGTGTATAATTATTTTAGAAATTCAAATCCTAATAACCAACATTACAAGCATCATAAATCTTCTAGATAATGCATATGCTATGATATTTTCTTTACCATTAGAATGTTTGTTAGAAAATATGAAATATTGTAAAAAACTAACCCATTTTGCATGCATAGGACTTATTTTATTTTTCATATGCAAATAATTTAGAGTGTCATGATTCGAATGCAAAATAAATACCTTAGGTCTCAAATAATGAATCCATATTTCTAAGATTCTTATGATGCCATAGAATTCTTTGTCATATGTTGAATAATTTATTTTAACACCATTTAATTTTCCACTAAACAAATAAAATGACTCTTTTTTCTTATAATAATACACCTCCTATCCTTTTCTAATTAGCATCATATGTAACTTCAAATAATTTATTAAAGTTAAGTAAAGATAACACTAGTATATTGCATAGGTTGTTCTTTAAAAATTTAAAGACTTTAGTGGTATCTTTTTCTCACTTAAATTCACATTTCTTCATAAGATATGTAATTGGCATGACAATAATAAAAAATTCTTTAATGAATATTCTATAAAAAATTGCTAACCCATAAAAAATTCTTACCTCATGAATATCCTTAGGTATTAGCCAATCATGAATACTCGAAAGCATAAAATCACATTTTCTATTTTCCATAGAGTTTAGCTTCCCTTTGCTATTAAATATTCTCCTCAATCGACTAAGATGATCATGCTCATTTTTACCATACACAAGTATATCATCTAAATATACAACAATGAATTTTTTAAGAAAATGTTAAATAACATCATTCATTAATCTCATAAATGAACTAGGTCCATTAAATAACCTACATGACATAACTATCTACTCGTAAAGACCGCATTTCATTTTAAAAGCAATCTTCCATTCATTCCTTCTTATATTCTCATTTGATGATATCTAATCCTTAGATCAATTGATGTGTGTGGGAATATAGAATTGCCAAATTAGTAAAACTAATGCTCGGTTAGGTTAGAATTAAGAAGAAGAAGGTTCAAAAGGAGTGAATTAAGAATTTTGATATTCGAATATGGTAGAATAATGATGATGATAATATAAATATGGTGATGATGATGGATTAATGATAAAGATGATTCAAATTAGATAAGATGATGATGATGATGATTCAATAATGATAAGATGACGATGATGAAGATTCAGTAATTAGGGTTTAATGATAGAATGTGTCATGCATCAGGGTTAGGGTTAGGGTTTAGTTTTAAAAATTAGGGTTAGGGTTAGGGTTTGGTTTAAAAATTAGGGTTTTGCGTTTAGGATGTTTTTAGACGATGAATATGGCTAGAAGGGCATGGAGTAGATAATAATTAATTTATAATTTACACAGATTAAGAGATTAAGGGTTTCAATATTAATCGTTCACACAGATTCGATTAAACTTGAGATGAACTCACACAGAATTCAATACTTGCAATTTGCATTGAACTTCAATTCTGTATGTATCTCCAATCGTGGGTTCTATAGCTTTATATAACCAAGATACCAATTACAAGGTACTATATAAATAGTATAATTCTTCAAAATAGATAGTAATTAATTTATAATTTACACAGATTAAGAGATTAAGGGTTTCAATATTAATCGTTCACACAGATTCGATTAAACTTGAGATGAACTCACACAGAATTCAATACTTGCAATTTGCATTTAACTTCAATTCAGCATGTATCTCCAATCGTGGGTTCTATAGCTTTATATGACCAAGCTACCAATTACAAGATACTATCTAAATAGTATAATTCTTCAAAATATACCTAGATAAAAGAAATTAAAATATATAATATGCTAAAAGATACTAGAATATAGAATATTCTTAAAAAAGGTAGATTTATGCTATTTTATTCTCTAGCTAATCTCTAACTCTACTGATGAATTAATTAAATCAACTAGTATGCACATCCAAGCTTCATATTACTTCCCATTCACACAGCCATGCGCCCCATGCATGCCATGCACATGCACGTATACTCTTGGTAGCTTGTATGGTACGTTTCATCTATGAATAGAAACATACGTAACCATCCGTTTGTCTTTAATTTTTTTGGGAGTTCCTTTCTAAATGTATAATAATTGGTTCCATAATGATAAATGTTAATTCTTGAGTGTTTTCTCCTACATCATTCTCACCTTGTTGGCTTGAATTTGCCCTAAAATTTGCATTGCCATAATAAGGGCTAATGTCTCCAACATTAAATGTCCTTTATACCCCACCATATGAATATGGCAAATCTAGCTCATAATCACTTCTTCCAAAATTTCAAAGTACTTTGAGAGGAACACCTACCCTTGGCATAAGCTTGTGTTTCCTTATATTAGGAAATCTCTCCTTCATCAAGTACAACCATACCCAATCTCCCGATAAAAAAATATATTGACGCCTATGCTTGTTTTCACTTATCTAGTATACTTCATTTACCTTCTCAATATTATGCTTGATTTATTAATGAAGTTTTTGAAAAAAAAATCCACTCTGTCTTGCATATCATAACTCTTCAGCATTTTGAACCCCAAAATCTTTGCATTTATTATGGTAAGCACCATGGTTTTCCTAGATAATGCATCCACCATAACATTCTCTTCGCCATCTACATGTCTTGTAGAGAACGCAAACATTTGAAATAAGCTTGTCTACTTAGTATGTCTAGGACTCACCTTCTTTTGACTATGTAGATATTTCAAACTTCCATGATCCAAATGAAGTATAAAAGGCTTAGGTCTCAAGTAATGACTCCATATCTCCAAACAAATCATAATAGCATATAACTCTTTATCATAGTTTGAATATTTGAGTCTTACACCATTTAACTTTTCACTAAATAAAGTAATTAGTTTCTTTTCTTGTGAAAGGACACCCCCAATTCCTACGCCCCTAGCATCACATGTTACTTCAAAAAATTTATCAAAATAAGGTAAAAATAATACTAGTGCATTTGAGAAATTTCCTTTCTTCATCAATTATGTGATAGGTGCTATAATGGTAGAGAATTCTTTGATGAACTGCCTATATAATGAGGCCAACCCATGGAAATTTTGAAATTTATGGACATTGGCAGGAATAGGCCATGTTTGGATAGCTTCCACCTTTGATGTATCAACTTTAATATTATCTCCACTCACAATATAACCAAGGAAAACCACCCTGTCCATTATAAAATCACATTTCTCCAACTTACCATAGAGCTTCACCTATCTAAGCTTATGAAATATCCTCTTTAAGTGTTATATGTGTTTGATTTCACTCTTGCTATATACTATGATATCATCAAGGTAAACAATAATAAATACTCCAAGGAAGGGTCTAAGTACCTCGGTCATCAATCTTATGAAGGAACTTGGTGCATTACATAGCCCAAATGGCATCACTAACCAATTTATAGAGACCCTACTTAGTCTTGAAGGTTAACTTCCACTCATCCTCTTCCCTTATTCTCATTTGATGATAACCACTCCTAATATCAATACTTGAGTACACCTTTGCACCATGTAACTTATCTAACATTCATCTAATCTTGGGATCATAAATCTGTACTTGATGTTGATGTTTTTGATTACTCTTGAATCAATACACATCCTCCATGTACTATCCTTCATAGGCACCAAAAAAGTTGGAACATTGAACGGACTCATACTCTCGTGAATATAAACTTGGTCCAATAACTCTTGCACTTGTGTTTGTAGCTCCTTAGCCTCCTCTAGATTACACCTACAAGCTATATTTTTTGGTAATTGGAATCTTGGCATAAAATACATAGCATGCTCAATACCACTCAAAGGAGGTAGCCCATTTCACAACTTATTTGGAAAAACATTGGCATACTCTCTCAACATTTGTTGCAATTTTGGATCCATATTAGCATTCTCCCCTCGTTGGACCTCCTTTACCACCGCTATATATTATATCTTCTAATCTTTGATAGCTTCAACCATCTCACAATCTTTAAGGATCAATAACTCCATGCTACTTTTCTTTCTTCCCCTCCTACACTTGACATCTTCCTTCCTTTTTTTGTTGCATTCTCTCAGTTCCTTCCCTTTTTTCATTCCTCAAAACTAAATCCTCCCCATATATATATATATTAGGTTTTATCCTAAAATTCTTTTAGACCTTGCACACCACATACTCATTAAAGACTCCATCATGCACAACCTTCCATTCAAATTTCCACAGCCTCCCCAAACATATGTAACAAGCATCTATAGATAGAATATTGCATAAAATATCATTGAAATAATTTTCAATCTTAAAAGATATAAGAGTTTGTTTGGTTACCATTACATCTTTATCTTTATTGAGCCATTGGATTGAATATAGTCATGGATGACCCATGGTTTCCAAACCAATGTTGTCCACCATCTTCTTACTAGCAACATTAGTGCATGATCCATGATAAATGATAACTTCACACAATTTATCACCAACTCTATGCTTAGCCTTGAAAATATTCTCCCTTTAAGTAGAGGATGTTGTTGTACTTGGAGCACCATTTATAACATATAGCAATCCACGTGGTACTCTTCCAATGCATCCTCTTGGCTACTGCTTTATTCTTCTAGGTCTCCTTCTAGGTCTTCATTCTTATAACAAGCCTCCATACTTGCTATCTCCTTCAAAGTCAATGCCCTTTTGTTTAGAAAATCTCAAGCAAAGTGACCATAACCTTTACACTTGAAGCATTTCTTGTTCACCTCATCAACAACTTGATCCTTTCCCTTTTATTCAAGAGTGAACCTTCTAAAATTATCTTGATTTGTGGCTTGAGAAATTTTCATTTTGACACCCCCTTGAAAGTCAAACCATATAGAGCATTGGTTGAATTGTTTGGTGGCTTTGTTCTCTTCAACTGTTTCTCTTACTTGATTTCTAACTTGGTTATGTATTCAAAAACTTCATAAGGATACACCTCCATCTTCTCTTGAAGAATCATATTTATCCTTCTAATGAATTGTGCACACCTTTTTTCCTCTCTTTCTTAGACATTGCAAATAAGAGCTAATCTTTCAAACTCTCGAATGTATTCCTAATTTTGAGTAACCCACTTGCCTCAAAGTAGTCATCTTTATGAAATTCTCTTGCTCATATTCTCAAGGCACATATTTCTTCTTCAAGTTTTTTGTTTAAAATTTTTTCCATGACCTAATTCTTGATTTTCCTTTGCTATCCCTTCTCCTCTTTTAATTATTACACCACACTTTTGCAAATTTCTTATACTTCAATATTCCTATTTAACACCTCTTCTCATCATCAATCTTTTTATACTCAAAGATAGATTCAAAAATTTATAGCCATTTGCAAAAAGATTCTAGAACAAGATTACAACATTGGGTAGATCAAATTGGAATGCCTTCTCCACATCATCGTAGCTTCTTCCTGAGGTGTCATGCGGTATTCCAAAATTTCTCATACTCTCTTCTCCTTCCTCCACTCAATTTTGTACCCTTTTAATGTGGTCTTCTTATACTTGTTCCCTTTGGTTTTGTGGCTACATGTGTGACCCTTGAGCTTGTGAAGCTTCTATTCTGCCCCCAAGTAGCTTTACCAACTTGATTTCATCCACCAAGACCTTGAGAACATCTCTCAACTCTTCCTCTTGGTTCTCCATCTCCTCCCTTCACCAACTGAGTGGGGCTTCTCAAAACATGCCTCTAAGTGCTTGGATTTTTGTGCCTTATTGATGAATTCTGAGGAGAATATTGAAGAAGAGACATGTTCTTTGAAGAATATTGAAGTAAAAACACATTCTTGCAAGAACCTTGAGGGAAATATTAGATCTTGATCACTGTTAAATAAAACCTATGCTTTGATACTAAAATTAATGTGTGTGGGAATATAAAATTGTCAAATTGGTCAAACTAATGGTCGATTAGGTTGGAATTAAGAAGAAGAAGGTTCAAAAGGGGTGAATTAAGAATGTTGATATTCGAATATGGTAGAATAATGACGATGATAATTTGAATATGGTGATGATGATTTGATAATGATGAATTAATGATAAAGATTATTTGAATTAGATGAGATGATGATGATGTTGATTCGACAATGAGGAGATGATGATGATGAAGTTTTGGTAATTAGGGTTTAATCATAGAAGGTGTTGTGGGTTAGGGTTAGGTTTTAGTTTTGAAAATTAGTTTTAGGGTTAGGGTTTCATTTTTGGATTTTGAATTAGGGTTTTGATTTTAGGATGTGTTTGAATGATAAATATGGCTAGAAGGGATTAGGTTATGGATTCTAGAATAGATAGTATTTAATCTCTAATTCACATAGGTGAAGAGATTAAGGGTTTTAAGATTAATCATTCACACTGGTTTGATTAAACTTGAGATGAACTCCAAAGGAAAAACATATATCCATAGGAAAAGCATCACATAGTAAATCATCATGATAATTAACAATTTTAAATGAGATTAGGGTTTGTTTTATCATCTTGACTCCTTTGACCTTCTTAATACTTTTAGAGAATAATGCCTTAGATAGTGTTATCTCTAACCTAAAGTAATAATTTATGATTTACGTTATCTTTCTCTTGTTCTTTTCAAGTTATCATACCATATCCTAGCAAAATTCTTCAATTAAAGAGTAGCTAATATACATTATTGCTCATCATGATAATCAATGATGTCAATAATAGCCTCTACCTCATGTAACCATTAAATAAGTAATTCAAAATCAATTTTACCATGAAATTAGGAAGATTAGGTTTGATACCTTTATCTTCACTATGATGATACCTTAATTGATGATCATTTTTTTAACCACTTCCACTACCTTGTGACTAATATTCATACTCCGCTTATTAGTCCAAATGTCTTCTTCTTTCTGGATTGATAGGCTTTGAAGCAATCCCATTAGATCTTTATAGAACTCCTTATGTTTTTTCAAATTTTACTAAAAATCTTGCTTGACAAAGCAATGCTCCATCCTTTGCAATTGAGTTTGCATAGCATAAAGTTTTTGAAGTTGTGCATTAGTTTCTGCCAAATTGATTGAGAGATTTTGGATTGCCTTAAAAATGGCTTGAAAATTTGGCTCTCCTCCAATTTGCATCAACTTTGCTAACACACTTTACAAAATGTTAGTAATTCACTAGGGTTTTAATTACAACTCATTTGTATCTAAGTCTTCCCTTTGGTTTCCAAGTTCTTATAGAAAAATTTTATTCCAATAAATCAAAAAAAATCAAATAACTATTATGATACATACAATCAAATCAAAACACCTTACATGGTTCTTGTTAAATTCTTGATATAGAATTCAACAAAATCAACTTGCAACATTCGACACTTTCTAGCAAACTTTATGCATGTATTCTATGTTCTATTATATAATATGTTTAATGAAAATTAGAATTATAACACTAAACATATGAGGCAAAACAAATACTACAATGAATCAATCTAAATGAAAACCACACTATTCTTAACATATACGCTAGCACACATCTGAATATTGTTGCTACCATGCATATTGTTTGGGGGTTTCTTTTGTTTTTTTTCTCATGAATCTAAATAGTCATATAAACATTAAATAACACATAAAAAATCAAATTACATATGTACATAATATGCAAGAAATAATAAAATATAAACAAGTTGCATATACATATGTTTCTTTTCCCTAATCTACTCGACACACACACACCACACGTTTACTTTATCAACTTAATTCATTTAAATGTCAAATATCATGATTCACATCAAGATCAATGTGCTCCATATTATACTAATGCATTTGAGACTCAAGAAGAATACCATGAATTCACGAATTCAATAAAGATAATTGATAAAATGAATATTTTCTTTATTTTTGCCATCTTTTTAAGACTTCATTCATTCTCTAATATATATTTTACTATGGTTCTAGTCTATTGTTCGCACTACTAATCTATTGATTTTTGTTTTTTAGGGAATTACATAAGAACACACAAATCTTAGAAATCTGCAATGGTGCTTCTCACAGGATTTTATTAGCCTACACTCTTCAAGGATGCGAGGAGTTATGTGCTAGGATGTGATCCCTATCAAAGAACAGGAAACATATTAAGAAGGAATGAGATGAAATTAAAAAACATCTTCAAAGTTAAGTCATTCGATTTGTGGGGGATTGATTTTATGGGACCATTTCCATTGTCACACAACAACTAGTACATCTTAGTCGTGGTGGATTATGTCTCGGAATGGGTAAAGGCATTGGCACCTTTGACCAGTGATGTGAAAGTAGTGGTCAAGCTTATTCAAAAGGTTCCTTTCCCTCATTGTGGAGTTCCATGAGTTGTGATTAGTGATTGGGGATCTCACTTTACCAACAAGGTTCTAAGCATACTCTTGAGGAAATATGATGTGGCTCACAAAATGTCTACACCTTATCACCCTCAAACAAGTGGTCAAGTGGAGATAAAAAAGGGAGATTAGAGAAATCTTGGAAAAGATAGTGTCTAGATCGAGAAAAGATTATTCATCAAAACTAGATGATGTTCTTTGAGCCTATCGGACAGCTTACAAGACTCTTATAACACAACGCCATTTTAATTGGTTTTTGGAAAGCCATATCATTTGCCCATATAGGTGGAATATGAGGCACATTGGGCTATTAGGATTATTCATTTAGATTTAAAGGAAGTGAGAGAGTGGAGGAAACTTTAACTCAATGAGCTTGATGAGTTGTGGTTTGATGCTTATGAAAATGCTAAGATATAGAAAGAAAGAATAAAGAGATGGCATGTTAAACATTTTTTCTATAAATAACTTAGAGAAGAAGAGATATTACTCCTATTCAACTCCCATCTGAAGCTCTTTCCATGTAATCTATATTTTAGATGGTTGGGACTATTCCAAGTGTGTAAGGTGTATCCATTTGGAGCAATTGATATATAGAGTAAGTCCACATGAAATTTCAAGGTGAACAGGAAGAGATTGAAACTATATGTTGTAGGATCTCGATTGAGAAGTTGGAAACCTTCACCCTTCCTAACCCACCATCGAGTTAAATAAATCACGGTCAAGCTTAAGACCCTAAACAAGTGCTCCATGGAATATAACCTATGTTTTTATATATTTATTTTATTTGTTGTTTCTTTTCCCTTACCCTTTATCTTTGTTTTCCTTTTGTTTGCAACATTTTAGCAGGCCTCATTTTGTCTATAAGCCACTTAATAGGTGAAATAGGATGTAGAGGCACCATTTGAAGAAGAGGATAAAGAAATATGTAGAAAAGAGGGTTTCACGGCCTCTACACAACCTGATGTATGGCTGTGCACAACCTTGATGCTAAAATTCGAAGAAAAGCTGAGGCTTGGGATCTTGCATGGTCATGATAATCATTATAGAGCCAGATTGAGACCAAATTTCACACATGACCTACCCTTACTAAACCTGCACAACCATGCACTCTTTAGAGCCTTCTTTGCACGACCATGCATTTCCCTTTTCTCCATTAAAATGGCTATGCATGCCCGTGAACCCCCATTCCTCTTCTTTTCTGTCGTCTCTCGCATTTCAACCGCAACACTTGTGCTCCCATATCTCCTCCCCTTAATCACTCTCGAGCACCGCCGTCACCACCACGATACACCATTTGAATAACCTTGCAACCAATTGCACCCTTTCACTCCGAGCCATGGACTACCTACACCACCTTCACCTCCCCTATTTTTTTTCCATTACATGTGCAACCGTGCACATCTTTCACCCTTTCACTCCCCAACCTGTGCACCACTACATGACCAACACCACCACTACACAGCTACACCACCATCCACACATCCTCCTTTTCTCCTTTCCTACCTCCACTACATTTAACCCTAACTATTCACAACCTCTTTGTTCCTGCACTAGAATAACCATTCCTACACTAGTATAACCATTTCTACACCAGCATAACTATAACCTGCACTAGCAGCACCAAACACTCCACCACTTCTTATCACCTTGAATTCCCACTTACACATGCTTAGGAAAAGGACACACAGGTAGTCCTGGCTAGTTTGAATTTTCTTTCCCTCATTCTTATCTTGCCTCTTCATGCTATTCTTGTAAGTCAGATTTTTTTTTCAATTGATATAAATTTTGATTACCATTGTAATGGCTTCGAAGCTTATCTACATGGTGTGATTATTTTGAACAGAATTTAACAAAACCTTACTTTCACTTGTGGATGGCAAATATGGCACTGAAGAAGTGAACTAAAACAAGCCAAGAGGAACACAAAGCGAATTCCTTTAGATCACAACCATACCAAGCCAAAGGTAAATGTAAGGCTGCAAATACCAAACCCTCTAATCCCTACGCTATTGTGTTTACCGACCGTGATGATAAAGACTTTTACGAGGGGCTTATTTCTCCAAATATTACACCAATTTGATACATCGATTGGGCATGTCTCAAGGCACTAAGGATCAAATAGGATGTTGAGTTATTGTGCACTAGAGGTGGCTTATCTCGTTTGTTTATGCGTATGTATCCTAGAGTAAAGGAATCACCCTTTAGTTCCTCAATTTGTTTTATTTTGATTGAATAGGAAACATCATTTTTTTTTACTCTTCAATAAGACTAGAAAAATGTCATTGTCAAGATTTTTATCTGTGCTTCGTCTTCCCCTATTGGCTGGATACTTACAAATAAACTTCAGTTATGGGATCCTTAAGAGTTTTGGACTCAAATCTCCATGTTTAGGAGGGGATGTGCTCCTAGGACATATAGTAGATACCACACTAAGGCCTCATTTATCTATAACATGACCTTGTTTTATGTCTAAATGCTTTTGTTTGGGACACTTTTCTATAGGGGAAAGCTAGGGGAATGTACAAAAGCTAGAGCTCTTTGCTCTATGATGTATGCTCTTGGATGATGCCCTTGATGGAGGGTATTATCTCACCGATCAACTAAGTACAGTTAGCACTAACCTCACTCATAATATCATCATCGGTGGTATCATCACATACATTGCTACCGAGATTGGATACAATTTAGAGGACATCCTTATTGACTTCCAAACAACTTATCTAGAACTAGGAACTTGCACAAACATTAAACTAATTGTGCAAGATTGGCTTCAGTTCTGCTTATTCTATAATTAGGAAGTGTGGTATGCATTACCTAACAAACCTTTCACCATTCTTATAGGTAACAAAAGCACCAACTGGTTACCTTTTCTTGCCATACCTTTCCTTAGTTAACCTATTCCCCCCTCAGATGATAATCCTGACTTTCTTGAAGAGACACCCGATCTATCATTGTTTCGTCTCCCAACACCTCCCTTTTTTGGTGTTGACATGGACCCTTCTTATTTTGAAACCTCTTGGGATGCTCGTTTCTAGCATATTGATGATCATTTTGATATGCTTGATGCCTAAATTATAACTCTTTAGGATGTCATTGCTCCTATTAACCAAATGAACACCATGATATAACAAATGTATCAATAGAATTTCGAGCACAGTTACTCACCACCACCCTACCCCAATGATTGTGCTCGCTTACCCCCTCGTACCCCACTTACACATTGTAGTCAATGGATTTTTTAAGCTTGGGGGGTTTGTTTGCTTTCTGCCATTTATGTAGCTTTTCTTTCTTACCTTTTCTTTTGGTGTCTTCTTTTTTTTTTTCTTGATTTTGTCTTTGGCTTGCTTTTAGTGTGTTTGTTTTGAGAAATGATATGCCTATGATGACCATATGATAGAATTGTATACACTAGTGGGACCATGAATTGTGAGTAAGTATATCAAACATGTTTTAAAGTTGCTTTAAGTGTGAATTTCCTAATTAATGGACTTTCAATGTACTTATTATTGTAATAATCTTGTGGTTTATCTTCATGGATTTTCCCATCTACACCGATACTTAGGAAATAGGGTTAGTAGCAAAGAGCTAGCGAGACCTTGAGCTTTATAGACTGTCCATCTTTTATACTGTCTTACTATTTTATAACGGTGTGTTTTTTCCTCCGATATGTGAGACTAGAAGTTGCATACATTCTCCTCAAAACTAGATATCACTTATTTATGTATTAACATGATTGAGGCACATGCTTTCCTTTTATAGCTACATTAGCCAAATGGCCTACCAAATAACAACATTCGTTTCCCTTCGTTTAAAACTCTATGAGACTCAAACTTGTTTATTTGATCATAAACCTAGTTAATAGTCATATTTCCAAGTTATTACCTTACCCTAGTCCAAAACTAGGGAGTGGTAACTATTTAACCCATTTGATGTAGGTATTTCAAGGGATAAGCATAGGGTGTAAAAAGAATAATAAAAAAGAGAAAAGGGTGTTAGGTAGATTTGTGTAAGAAAATGACCGAATTATACCTCAATTTCTCTTCTATGGAAAAAATAAAATAAAATTAAATCTTTTTGAAATGAAGAGAAGAATGAATTTATTGAATTTGTGATGTGGGAAAGTAAGAAATCAAATTTGTTTTTATGGGTAGAAAAGATTTATTGGAAAAGACCTTTGGTTGTTAATTGGGGAGTGGCTAGTGAGTTATCGATCTCAAATTCTAACATATACGTGTAGTTGCCACTGCGCTAGCTTTTAGACCATTAGCTAAAATCCTATAATTATCCTACCCTTAACCTAGGCCCCATTGAAAACCTATTAAGACCTCATGATTTTTGAATTGTATAATTGCTTCGAGTGGTAAAGAAATAGAGTCTGTGAAAGCAGATGGTTGACCATTATTGAGTTGGAGAATTTTGAGTGAAATAGTTATACCTTCAAAAAACAATAGTGCATAGCATTCTATCTATGACCTTGTTTAGCCTTTGTCTTATATGGATGGAATCTACATTATTATAAACCATCTTCAAGTGTCATGATAATACTAATTTGAGAGTCAGGATGAAAAAGTATTCACGCTTTAATTTTGCTCTCCTCCTACTACTACTCATAATATTGGCCGACCTAGCAATCATATGTCTTGTTTATGTAGTTTTTCCTATCATACGAGGCTTTGATATCCTTCCATTTTTCTCCATTGTTTCTTTCTATTGTTTGTGTGTTTTCTTTGGGACACACAAAGGATAAGCATGGGGTAGTTGATAAAGTGAATATTTTCTCTATTTTTACCTTACTTTACCTTCATTATAAGACTTCATTTAGTCTTTAACATGTATTTTACTACAGTTCTATTCTATTATTCACACTATTTCTCTCTTGAATTTTATTTTTTAGAGACCTGTGTAAGAATGCAAAAATCTGAGGAAGTAGTGTATGTTTTTGGAGAAAAAGACCCAGTATGAAAGATATTAAAGGATGATAAATCAACCTAATATGTTTATAGAGGATTCTAGAAGATCAACAAGCCAAAAATAAGCTAAGAATTATAAAAGAAGCAAGGATATGTTGCTGCAGAACCAATTGCACACCTAGTTGCACAATCATGTAGCACTTATGCATGCCTGTTCAAAGCAAAAGACACCACACAACCAAGTCTTGCAGATCCTACATTGCCTTGCAGGAGTTTACCGAATGAGTTAAGGCTGAGGACAAAGCACAAATAGGTTGTGCACATCTTGCACAACCATGAGGAAGCTGAATTCCCCCTATTTCAAGAGCGAGAATGCTAAACAGCTAGGTTGTGTAGACCTTGTATGGCTGTACAACAGTGGTTATCCCATGTTCTTTCATACGCGATGTAGCCTGTGTTATGGGTAGTTTTTAAGGTATTCTTTGGGGACTTCTTGGAGATGTTTTTAGAGGGATTTTAGAGCACTTTTACTCTCTTTTTCTCAAGCAAAAGCTTCATGTAATTTACCTAATTTTCATTAGTTTAATTTCCAGGGATAAAGTTGAAGTTCTTATATGATCAACATGGAATTGAATTTGTTCTTCTATAGTTTACAGTTAATTCTATCTAATTTCTCTTTTTTGTAATTTTTATACCGCCATTTTTTTTATGCAATTTACTTTGTTTATATTCCTTGAAATCATGAATTAAGGTATTATGTTGTATGTTTAGTTCATATGTGCTATTTCATGTGTTAGGATCGATCGTCGTAAATTGGATTTGATGAAATATGACCTTTTTTATATTGTTTTGAACTGAAAGGTTGAACTCATTATCAAAAATTAGCATATGAATGGGAATTTAAGAAATCACAAAAGTAGATATTTAGTTCTCATAGACTATAGAATCGATCACATTAAATGGGTTTAATTTAATGTTAGTCATGAAAGTAGTCAGCAAATTAGATTAAATATGTTCTTATACCTTTAAAGAGGCTAATAAGTATATTTAGAATGATTATTCACAAGAATTAAATTAAACTACAGTATAGCATTATTTCATCATCGAATACTAATTTAGAGACCAAAGTTCAATCCTAGGCTTCATATCTATTATTTTGGAGTTTACATTCAGATAGTCATTATATTTCTTTCCACTACCCACTTGAATATTCTCACTCCATATTGATCTAGATAGCTAAAATGAAGAAGTTAGGTCCTCAATTATGAATCCCCTATGGGATACAACCTTGAATTGCTACAAAGAATCCATATGCTTGTAGATTGGCACCATCAATAATCAATATTCAAATAATCAAATCAAGAAGTATCAATAACCTCTTATTCTTATCAAAGGAAGTGGGTTTTCTTGATTTTTCTACATGACTGTATTCACTTGGGTAGATCCAACTTATGCTTTGATATGAAAATTTGATATATATTGATGATTATCTTTACAATTTTAGAATATTTGGAACTGAATTGAAAATTTAACAAAGTTGACTTGAGTAAAGAAGGATTTGAAGTAAGGAATTTTAATGGTTGGTCTAAATGGTTTTATTTAATCTCATCTAAGATCAAATGTACTTTTAAAGAGAAATATCTAATTTCTATAGAGAATTATTCCTAAAATTCACTCCTCACTTAAGAGAAAGATAGGAAGAAGAAAGCAAAGATGTTGACTCTTCCTCCTTGATGCATTAAGTGCTCGATTTTTATTCTTCAAATATGATAAATTAAATATATAAGGTATACACACACACACACTCAAACACACTCGTATATGGTAATGAGGCCAAACTTCACTCTCCTTAATTATCTGAAATCAATTGGCTAAATTATGTAAGAGTTAAACTAAAATGTGTCCATATGATGTACATAATAAGTTACAATTACAATGAAAAGACATTACAGAGCTTACATAAAACCTAATTATGATAATACATGATATAATCAATAATTAAGTTTCATGTCTTGTAGCTTTATCTTCCATGCAACATTGTAGCTTTTGTATTGTCATTATCTTGCACATTATATATCACTGGTGAAATCCTCTTCTTGCAAAAATATTTAATGCTTGTAAGAATCACTTAATGAAATATTATTAGCATGATTATGAAGGCATTCAAGGTTTTAAAAAATAATTGGTACTACACTAAGCATGCTAACTCTTAACCTTTATCTTGAGAAGAATAACATGGAGATGCCTTTGCATCAAGTGTTTTCCAAATCTTGAATGGTGTAACAAAAGTTGTGAAATTAATATATTTATTTTAAAATCATAAATATCTTGAAAGAATCACGATTAACAAAATATAGGGTGTTACATCCATTATCTTATCATATAAGATAATTCTTATCTTTCGTTAGGTGTTATACTGATTATTATAAATATCACACCAACCAATGTTATTATTTAAAACTCTTAGGAGTGTCTAATGGTTAATCACATCATGCATGATTTATTCATATGATGAAATTATAATACATAAATAAAAATAATAAGTATAAAGACTATAATGCTCTCGTATAAAACTAATTCATAATCAACTCATAACTTCAAACATAAATCACCCCTACTATCAAATTTAGCACAACACTCTAACATAGAATATTACATATCATACCAAAAATAAGACTTAATTTCAACATTTTGCATATAAAATACCAATCTTATGATTTTGGTTCTTACCCAATTTAAAACGTTTGCTTAAAAAATCATGCTTATGTGACTCTTAATAACCCAATCATTTCATATATCACATTTAATATATATTAAACCCAATAACAACTGTGCAATACCAAGATTCTAAAATAACCAAAAATGATCATTTTACCGTTATATCACCTAAACACTTCAAAACTTATTATAAATATAACTCAACCTAATCAATGCTAAATGAAACCATGAAATTTATCAAAATTTTAGTAAAAATATTAACAATCATAATGGTATTATTATAATTTTTGTTTACTAAAATGACCAAAAAAATTGTATGATAAAAAACAACTTAATTCACCCAAAATTGAACACTCAACCTAGTTTCTACATTTTTACATGTCATCTACTACATAGTATTAATTATCTCTAATCTAACCACTCAAATTTCTATAAAAGCCCATAGGAAAAAAATTTCTTGACGCAAAATCTATTTCCAAAACTATTCAAAAACACAATATTTCAATATTTCTTAACCACATGATTAAAGTACATAATGATATGTTTATACAAGATAACAATTATAACATCATGCTCAAAATTGTGAAATAAAGCTTAGCACAATATTTTTCACATATAATCATAAAAATTACATAGAATTCATAAAATCATAGAAAGAATGTTAACATGGAATTTAATATAAAAGAAAAATATATCATAAGCAACCTTAATATAAAGCTATATATCATTACCTAATATCATCATTCTTAGAAAAATATGATTCCTAACTTTACCACTTCTTTCACTAATGGGATCAAGGTTAAGAATCCACCTTTTTTTAAACCTTAAATCCTTATGCTTAAAATAAGTATGTAGGATTCAAGATATAGGAAAATTAGGAGGGTAAGAGGAGAAAAAAAAGGATAAAAGTTATGAGAGAGGCTTGGTATCTAGAGTAAAGGGTAAATAATAATGCTTAATTGAATAATAAGAGAAAGTGCAAGAGAAGAGATAAATGATAAAAATGGAAAAAGTTAGTAATGTGCTAAATATGTAATGAAGGATAAAAGTATTAACTGACTTATATCAGAATACCATAATGAGAGAGAGGGGTAAGAGATCTAATTTTATGGTTGGGGAAAAATTTATGGTGGTATAAGAGTTAGTGAAAGTGTGTGGAAGGGTAAGGTGATTAGATAATAACAAGAATTATTTTTGGATGATAAGCAGGGTATGGTAAATTCTTTTCTATTAAGAAGGTCAATAGTTAGCTAAAAATGAATTTTAGGTAATATATTAAAGTGGTAAGTTTATAAAATGGGGATTTATTAGGGAAAATTACAAAAAAATCCTAAAAATTGTAAAACGTTTAGAGATATATGGAATAATATCCAAGAATTGATTTACAGTAAGAAAGATTTGAAATAAATAAGCTATACAAAATCACATAGTGATTGGTTCATCGACAGAACCCTTGGGAGATGGGTCATTCTATCTACGAATAACCTAGTGTTGAGAAAGGGAAACTATATTTAGGGTTATAATGTGTAAAAAGGTAAAAATAATTATTTAGGGGTTTGGGTAAGGTTCTTGAGGAATGGTTAATGGTCAATGAGAAATTCTAAGACTAACAACCTTTGAATGAGGGTTAGAAATATTTGGTGTATTATTATAGTAGAACCGATGTTATTCGTCTATCTATGGTTTGTGAGACCTTGGTATAAAAGATCAAGTAGGTGGTGGGTGTCATCAAGTACCCCTATGAAAGCTTCCCTTGGTATATCTTAAATGCACGTGGTAATTCCTTTGTTAATTAAGATGTGTTTAGTGTATTCACTTACAACAATTGGATAATGATAGGTTCTGTTTTAAGAAATAAGAGTTATATGATCATGATATATGATAGTGTAAAACTTGTAGGTTATGTTTTAAGAAATAAGTCTTAGAAGATCATGATATATGATAGTGTAAAACTTGGAATTAATTTCTTAGAGATGCCTTAAGATATTTTCTCTAATTTTAAGTGTGCATGATTTATGACTCTACCTAACTATGTTTATATGAATTAGATTATTTGGTTTATTGTCCATTCTTAATATGATGCCTTATGTGCATAATGTGAATGATATCAATTGTTGTTATCATGCTACCATATGCGGCTATACCATGTTCTTTGGGAACTATACTCATATGTATATTGGCTAGATCATACTAAATATGTGATTACAATGATACTATCATTTGAGGGTAATTATCTACTAAATATAAAATTAAAATTATTTTTGTTAGAAGAGGATGTCCTATATGATATTTTTGATGGGGGAGTTCTTATAGCCTAGGGTTAGGGTGATATGACATTTAGGTATTTTACCTGTTATTTAAGCTTCATTTTTTTATTGTCTACTAACATTAAACTTTTAATACTCCTTTTCGAGTCCTTTCATTGCAAAGTTCTATCATCAACGTAGTGTGTATGTGTATGTGTGTGTGTGTATAAGTCTAATCTATCCATATTAAATTTGATAAAATCATGTATCTAATCAATTGATGATAGGGAAAACCTATGTGTATTTGAATAAAAAGCTTGTATATTGAAGTTTTTAAAGGTCTCGAATATAATGTTGGAGTAACTATAGGTTATACGTATTGATTCAAGGATATTAAGACTTTAATTATCAAATATAATCTTGTTTATTATATTCCAAATGAACCATAAAATATAGCAACCCTAGGTAAAAATAATTTTAGATTATTTATTTTTGGATATTTAACAAATAATTATTCACTATTGTTGAGTTTTCCAAAAATGAAGGGGGATACCACATCATATGGTTTTAGCTATCAAGCATTTAAGGAATATATGAGAAGTGGTTTCTTCAACTTTAAAATATAATCGCCAGGATATCTAGATAGAAATAATTCTTTTGACAATTTCTTATCTTTTAAGGATTTAATTGGGAAGTTCTCTCCATAAGAAAAGATGAATGTTAGGAATAATACCAATGAAATTCCAAAACTTTCTCCAAGACATAACATAGAAATATTGAGATCTATAAGGCTTAGAGCTTACTGGTAGTGACATATATAGGGACTTGTAAGATGATTTTTCTACAAGAGGAATGGGTTCTCCATACTAATGAGTTAACTCCATCTTCATCATATTATGAGAGAACCACTCATAAGGTATGCATAACTTCAAAAGGTGGGAATCATTCTTAGAAAGAAGATAGTTAGGCATATGGTAGATGGGAAGGAGAAAAGTGTTTGCTTAATTGGTGTCCAAGTTATTTGTCAAAAGCTTGTTATGGAAGAATTAAATGGTGTCAAAGTATTTGTCAAACGTTTGCATGAGAGAAAAAATAAGAATGCTACCAAGTTTTCCTATTGTGTATAAGGGATGTAAATATTAAATAAAATGAAAATTTTATCATAATTGGCAAGTTTTCCAAACCAAGTTGAATAAATACTTAGTATCGCTTTAATAATAGATAAAGAGTAAGAATAATATTTATCAAATATAATATGATCATTTGTAAGCATCATATGGATTGTACAAGAAGTTCTTTTATTGATTATCAAGTCATTTTATAATTGGCAAGCCTTCAAGTATTTAACAACCCCTTCCTTATACCATTCGTACCTTCACTATTCTTCTTCGGCTACCAATTCCTCCCCTATTCATCCCTATTACCTTTACATTTTTCTCTCTACTAACATTGATAAAATATATGAAGCCTCCATATCCATCCCCCCAAAACCTCCATTTAACTAACTCCTTAACTATATTTTCTATGTTTAAAATACTTAGTAATGAATGGAAATCTTACCTATTCATCAATATCTATTCTCAACACAATTACCCTAGTGTTATACTCTATTTGAGACTATTATTGGTGTTTTTCAAATGAAAGGGTTATTAGAAAATTAAAAAAATAGAAATAAAAGAGTACCAAGGGGAAAATATAGAGGAAAGAGGATAAAGAAAAAGTGAGAGTTATATTATGATTTCATATCCCTAAAATGGATATAAAAGCCCATATGTATATTGTAATTCTCTATATTTTGTAAAATGTTTGAATGACAATTATGCCAATTTTGGGCATTTGATTTTGATTTATTGTTATGATTTTGTTTGATGTAAAGTTTGATTTGAAATAAGGTTGGAAAATAAATTTTAATATGTTTTTTAGGCGAACCAATTGATTGGTTCCATGAATTGATTGACTGGTTTATATAATAGTCGATTGGTAGGCCCAAATCGATTAACTTGTTTGTCAAGCTAGAAATATTTTCAAACTTTATTTTTTTGGTAGATTTTTTATACTAAAATGAAACCTCACAAATCCATGCCAAATATCCCTAGTGATTCTTAACCTTTTTCATGATGTATTTAGGCCGAAATATATCCTTAGATTGATTTGGAGATTGGTTGGCATAATTGACAGAGAGAGATGACCTCAACCTTTTCATCTTCATCCTCTATTCTACACATTTATAATATCAAATCTTCAATCTCAAGAATGGTTCTGAGTAGCTAGAAGATTGCTTCAATGGTGACATTCCATTTTCTCTTGTGAATTCCAATTCTATCTTGGTTGACCTGTATTCTCCAAAAACATTATTTTAACTCTAGATAATACGTTAGCGTATCCTAGATGAAACTTGTCTATATATATAGAATTCAAATGGTAATTTATGGGGTTTTTGAATGATTCTTAAACCCTCCTTGATTCCTCTTAATTGGTTAGCTATAAATATCCCTAGTCATCCCTTTTATTTACCTTTCTTTTAGCCACTGAAATCTTTAATTCTCTATTTTCACACTCTTCCTTTCTACACTTCGAACCTTGATATTTATTTCTTACACTCTTCTAATCATGTCTCTAGATCTCTCTTATTTTAATTGTTAAGCAAGGAAGAGTTAGATTTGGGAAAAAAAATTAAGGGTTCTAGCTGAGCATTCCTTGTTTTTACGTTAAGTGTGGTATGTCCTTCTTACCTTTTTGTTTCAAATCTAAATTTATTAAAGTTTGTACAAAATTCTAAGTTAAATATTTGTTGTTTTAAGGATTTAAAAGTGAACATTTTCACATATTGAAATTTATAGTTTATGGAGAATGTTGCCTACATTAAGTGATTCTCTTCTAAAATGTTTTATGAGAATTTTTGCATGATATGAGTTTCTTTAACTTAATCTTATACGTTGGCCTGAATGTATATACCTTGTCAAATTTATTTGGATTGGTATATTATATATTTTGAGTGAAAAGCATGAAATTTGAGAAAATGTGATGATTATATGATAATTTATGTAATCTAATTCAGTTAGGAGTGTGTTATACTATGCTACTACATGTTTCAATGTGGTTAATGATGATTTATAAGTATGGATATAAATTAAAATATTAGTTTGATGCTATTATAGGGAAAACCAATTGATTGTTTAGCTTAAACTGATTGATCAGTTACCAGAATAGTTGATTGGTTGACCTAACCTATCAATTGGTAAGGCTATAGAGACCTTAGTCTTACTCTCTACTTTAACCCATAGACTTGTTGGGTAGAATCTATTGACTACTCTATGAAAAATCTAGTAATGTTTCCCAAATTATTTGACCTATTTGAGGAAAAGTAGGGTCTAGTTGAGTCAAATCAATTGATAAGTCGACCTAAATGTATCATCTAATTAGTGTAACCAATGGACTAATTTGACTAGGTTCTATGATTTGTTTCCTTTCGGTTTGGTTATGCTTTGAGGCTATATTTAAAATTATCCTATGCTAATTAATGGGAAAAATATATAAATTTTATCATGGATTAATGGCCTAATGAAAGGATTAATTGGATAATAATTTATGACCTATTATATGAGTATTGTAAAATCTATATAGGTATACCACTTATGACTTGTGATGGTTTTGAAAAAAGAGAAATGGAGCACAAAAAGTGCTTGAGTAAAATAAAATAATTTCATGAATAGTATTGGACAAGGATAAATAGAAATCCCACATGATTAGGAAAATGGAAAAGGATTAATATGTAATAAATATTTAAATGCGTGCTTGTTCTTGTATGGGCCTTGTATGATCACTTATCCTCACGAATAATATACTAATCATGTAAAGCAAAAGAAAAATGAGTTGTGTATGGGTCTAGGTTACGTGTCCTAGATTAGATACCAAGACTTAGCCTACTTTTAAACATTTATTGGTGCCTTTGTGCTGGATCCTTAGATGTCTCTATGCCTTACCTACTCTAGAAATTAATAATGTACTAAGGGGTATCGATACTAAATGGTCTATTTACCTAGGTGGTTGGATTTTACTTAGCCTTATATCCATATTGGTTAGCTTTACCTTGAACTTATGTCTACTTTAGTGATTAGCTTCAGCCTGGATTTTATGTGTCTTATTTATATAGGCTTCCATGGTATGTGAGACCATAGAGTGGTGTCAAGTCTATCACTTGATGAAAAAATATGAATCATAAATAAATGAATTATAAAACCTGATTAATGAATAAATGAAATGACAAATAACTGAATATTGATAGTGACAATGGTTTGAATGACCAAAAAGGGATAAAAGTTGGTTTGTACATGTGGATAATGACTTAAATACCTAACCAATTTTTGATTGAAATGTTTTACTAGATATTAGCCTCTCTCAATATATGAATAAGAAAATGATATAATATAAAGGATTGGGCAATTGCAAATGAACCCTAATGGTTTATTAGGTTAACTTGTTTAGTTCATGTGTGAATACCTACATGATTATAATATGAAATCAGGCGCAATATATTCTACATTGTCTAAGTTTATGCATGATATTATGTTCTGGTGTATTCCTACCTTTACATATATGGCATTAGCATGACACATGTTAGTTATGATATTCATCAATGATAGATATAGATTTTGCATTGCATGTTTATGTTCCCATTGAGAAAGAAACTTAGCTTAATTACTATATAACATATAAATGTGCGTGTTTACTGAGTCACCTACTCATGCCATTAAGCAAAGGGACATATGTAGGTTTCTAGGGATGGCTAGTAGTTGACTTACCTCATTTTGGGATCAAGACTTGACATTATGGACATTTGGATATTTTTTTAGGGTTCATGGCAAACTTTAATTTTGGTTTGGGGGTTAGATCCTAATCTCATTTTAATGTAGCCCCTTACTTTTAGCCATCTAGATTCCTATATTAATTTTGTCAGGGACCGAGGAGGTCCTTGATGTAAACAAAATTTCAAATGTTATGTAACATAAATTCACACACTTTGTTGTTTTTAAATTGGTTGGTTCATTTCGGCCTAGTATCTGATATATGGTAGGCAATGAACACCTATCCTCTATCAGGTACGATAATAACACCCTATTTTTCCTATAGGTATCTTAAGCTCTTGTACTACTTTAAACAAAAATTTTTGGTAGTGAAAAATAAAGGTATTTCATATATGGGTATAAAGAGGGAGGAGGAATACTATATGCTTGAGGACAATAAGTTACCTCTATCTTGTGTAGAGTGGCAGCCCAACAAAAAAATGGTGTGCTCTACCAGTCCAAGACTAGTTTGAAATTGAGATGAGAACACATAGAAGCTTTTGAGTTGCCACTCCAAGGTCTAAAAACACTAGTTGGAGAAAGACCAATATCACTATCCCTTCAAAATTTCACCCTCCATATCAGCCACTCCCTTAGGTTAGCAAGCTAAGCTTTAATTATATTGTTGAAAGTCAAGTACATCAAATAATTTTATAGTGTAGATAACCTTGGAATTCATTATATTATCCACATTTAAAGTTATACATTTAAACATATTAGCCCAATAGATCACAAAAAAAAATTAATACACAAAAATTACATCCTAAGATATTGAAATATAGGATGACTCATCAATATGCATGTTAGATACTATACAAAAAGAGATAAATAAATTTATACATAAAAGTCCATCGAAAATTTAAAAATAAAGTTACACAGACGATACCGTTGAATGCTTACAAATAAAGCTACATAGAAAATATTAATGAACACCATTTATATGCGATTTCATATAATGGTTGAGGAACTCATTTTTATAAAGTTCGTTGACATGTCTTGATGATAAAAAGAACAAAACTATGCCAATCTCATTAGTTTTCATAAAATTTAAAATTTGAATTTTGATGAAGATGAGATACTAAAATGAGGCTTGTTGAGTAAGCCTCACTTGTCTTACTCCCATGTGTTTTAATTAGAGGAAGAGCGTTCAAATAAAGGCCACACAAGCCCTATAATAGTTATTATGAAAGGAAAAAGATCATAGGTCATTCAAGGATATACATTCTGATACTATTATATTATAAAATAAAAGGTAAGAATCAAGGCTTTGATTTGACATTCTATCTTCTCTAAAGGTAAGGCTACCAAGAATATTCTATCAGTAATGAATATACATATCATAGGAAAATTTTCATCTTCCCAATAAAAGATGTTGTAATTTTGATAATCTTTTGTCATTATACATACATACATATATATATGTATATATATATACCCTCTATACTTACTCTCTCTCCCTTCCTTAGCATTTAATAATCTTCATTGAATTAACAAGTCTGATAGCTTATAGAATTATCTTAATTTTCTTTATAGAGTGCAACACATAGAAGGTCAACAATAGGAGTGAAAAAAGACCATCATTTGTCCTCCAAATGGAGAGTCTATTGTTAAGGCCGTCAAATGGAATGAATACATTCAAAATATATATGTATATTCTAATGATATATCACTGCCATGTTGATTCATAATCATGTTCGAAGAGTTTTTTTCTTTTATTATGATCTCAAGAAACTAAAAAAATGCAATACTTGGGCCTAAAAAAATAAGGAATAAGGAAAAGTTAAATAAGGTTATAAATACTTGCTAATTTGCTTCTAACCCTTATTATTAACATATTCTTAAGTCCATCTGCAATCTTCACTAAACATGTTTTATGTCTGCTATATTTTTCCTTAGCTTATATAATTACTAATTCTTCACAATTCATCTATCCTTTTTAGGAGGAATCTCTACCTAAGTAAATCTCCAAAGTTCTGGTTGTTAAGAAGATTCCAAAGTCTTTTAGCTAACACAAGCTTTTATCTACTCCAATTTCTATTTGCCACATGTCGTTAGAACTAAAATTAAAAGATTGTTATATTAAGTTGTTGCTAAAGCTAATTGAAAGAAAATGTAAGGAATCAATGGATTCTTCCTTAAAAGTACCTGAACTTCCCTCCTTGCAACATTTTGAAGAGACTCATGTCATACTTGTGGATGAATTAGAGAGTGAAGAAGAAGAGTTAGCAAGGAAAGTGAATATTCACTTGGGAATTATCGACATTCCTTTTTTGCTAACAAAGGCTAGCATGAAAGTTGTTGACCCCTTATATATTTCCTTTGGCCCAGAAGGTGCCAACGATTCCATACATGTGTCTGGTCTATTATAACATCCTAATACTGGAAAAAAAAACCCTACAGGGGTGGATAGGGTTTATGAAACGATAATGAGAAAAAATTGATACATAAATTATAGTGGTTTGATAAAATAATTTCTCTACTTTCACTACCAAAAATATTTTCCTTTTATATTTTGAATCTATGGGGTTTTTTTTTTATTGATGATCACTTCTCTCTTTATTTATAAGCCTACTATCTCAATGACCTTCTAGAATATGATTACAATTTAGCCTAGTTTTCTTTATCTAGATTTATGGATCTACTAATCCAGTAATCCTTCTCATAAATGCTATATAACACAACTTCAATATAACGTGTTTTGAGGGTAGTTGTCATTGATAAAAATTATCTCACAAATGATACAAATATGAAAGTGGAAGGATAGTTTATGAGTGTAATATAGATAGAAAGAAGTAGATATTAGAATCAATGATTAATTTCTATCTAAGAAGAATAAGCACAAACACTTTTGGAGATATCTCAACTCAAGATGAATATAAAAGTGAGTAGTTGAGAATTAATTGTAAGTAGGACTGAACATTTGATTTGTGCAATTAATAATAGCTCAAAATTTTGTCTGTATGGTACATGATCAATGATATTTATACATATTCACTACTGTGTAGGCGTTAGAGTAAATATAAAATATCTATTGACCGAGAAACATGTAGATTTTTCAACATTTAATGCCAACAAGTCGATCAATTGGTCAAATAATTAATTGGATATACTAACTAGTCAAATTGTTTAAAATAATAGAGTCAATATGTTCAAACTTTACTAACCCAGTTTTTATTACAGAAAATTTTTGGTTTTACAACAAAAGTAAATAAGTAAAATATTAGGGGTTACCGCCGTAATTAACATAAGTTTGCCTTATTCAACCATCCTTACATCAATGACTATACTATGATAATTAAATAAACACACATAAATTATAAATGAAAGAAAAATTTATAATATAGTAATGAGTTTGAAGTTTAAATTCGAGTTATAATACACAGAAGACAAAAGAAGGGGATATTGTGGATCAAGAGTTTAAAAAGATATCCGGTCAAATATATCTACCAAATAACATTAATCTTCACCAACCCCTAATATAGATGAAATCACTCATCCCCACATAAGGCATCATAAGCAACATAATCATCTAGTAGATCTTTTGAGACCTGCACATAAGAATTAGGGTCTCCTGCTCGTGGGAATGAGAAACACCCATAAAAAAATAGTTATAGTACGCTATGTACTGAGTAAGGGAACAATAATACCAAATAGAGATACAAATAGCACATGTTTCACATCAGAAAACAAGTGAATAACCAAATAAATTAAACATCTCATAAAAAATAAAATGATCAAGATCTCTTTATTAAGTGTAATATATTTTTATTCATTTATATACATTGAGTGTAGGAACCCCACTATTCTTAAACTTGTGGAATGACCTAAATCACTTTCTCAGGGACAACACACATGAGCTGCTATTATCATCTGGTGGAATATATATGAAAACATCACCTTTTAGGGGTAACATGCTCCTGAGCCACTATTCTCTCTAGTGGAATAGGACAAATATATAAAAACAACACCTTCGTCTTGTCTCATGTATTTTTCAACTTTAAACCATTAGTATCTTTTTAATAGGTTATATTGTTACATTTTGATTTCAAGATGAGTAAGGGTCTCACTATTCTTAATTTGAGGGAATAAACTGAAGCACAATCTCTAAACAAAATGCTCCCGACCCAATCTTTTTTTCGGTGGAACTGAGACTAAAACATTATCTTCTTAGGGCAAAATGCTCCTAAGCCACTATTCTTCCAAATGGATCGAGAATACATACATATTATTATTCAAACCCTAATTACACACCTTTTATCAATCATTCTCCCATATGATTATTCATCCACTTTATACTAAGTCACTCTCAAATATTATCATTATTATTGTACCCATAATGCACGGTCTAGTTCTCATACACATATATTAATAATATTATCCTAATATATTACTCATAGAAATCTCTAAAATCCTAATTCCACATATTTTTCATAACACCTCCCATAAAATTTACATGATTACCAATTCCAATAGATGACCTCATAAGGTCAAACATTAACACCGTATTTAGAATCTAAATAACCTCTAGATTTACACATGGAATAATGATATTATCATTATAAGATGATTATACCCAAATTAACCATTAGTTCATTTAAGGACCCCAAAACTACACTAATACTTCTAAGTAGTCTTCATGATATTGCTATTATATTTTAATCCACCTTACACATAAAATTCCAAATTTGCCTTATTATCCCTTAATGACTACCCTTAAGCATAAATAATAACCTTTATTTTATAAAATCTTATACCTTCCACACACATTATTTTCCAGGTCCACAAATTATCATCATACCTTATGAGAATTCTTATGTCCACTTAAAAAAACTCATTTGTTCCATATTTCATACTTTAAGATATATGTCCACAAATATGACATTATCACAACAAAATAATAATGGTAGCCCTCACCCATTTTTACTTTCTTTAAATAACATAATATCAATACTAGTATAGTATCATCACATAATATCATAACCAACATTTATTAACGCATGTATCAATAATATCATGAAACACATATAACCATACATGCAATAACACAAACCCTAAATATCAAATAGTATCTTCACCAACTAGGACACTGAAATTTAAGCACTCAAACCTTATACTTCCTCCTCCGAGGATACCAGAATACCACCTAAGAAAAGCAATAAAATTCACGGTTAGGCTTGAAGAGTTTAACTAGAGGAAAAATTAAGGTAAAGAAGGTAAAAATGGAAATAACCATAGTCCAATGGAAGTTTGGGATGTGTGAATGTGTAGTGGAATGTGTTATGAAGCTATGGTAAAAATTTGGTTGTATTTGGACAAGGTTTGGAGGTAAAAATAGTGGTGCATAGCTTAAAAATGAGAGCTACATGACTATGTTGTAGGTGATGCAAACCCAAAGCAAGGGGAAGAATCACGCACAACCAGGTGGTGGAAAGTGGCATGGTTATGCTCTATCACTAGGAAAATTGGTCATCATTTTTACTAATGCGCACAAGCATGCGTAGAAGTGCGAGGGTGTATGAGAAGGTTGTGCTAGGTTGAATGGGCATGTGATAGGAAATTTTAGTGTTGCGTGGCTATGCTTCAAGCTATGTGCTTTATAAAAATGAGAGAGATGAGAGAAAGAAGAAGGGAAAAGAGATGCTAGTTGGCAGTGATGGTTTGTGACTATGGTGGATAAGGTTAGCTATGTGCTTTATATAGACAAGCGTGTGTGTGTGGAGTGAATAGGGGAAGGGAAAGTGACAAAATTGGGAGGCGTGTGATCAATGGTGTAGGGTAGTGTAGGGAAATGATTGTTGAGTGTTGGGAACAATGGTAGGTGATGGAGATGGTTGGTGTGTCTTTTCGTAAGGATAAGAAGAAGAAGAATGGTAGGGAGTAGGGTGTGTGCATGGTGAAAATTAGTGTGAAGTGGCATGGTCGTGCTCAATCACTAGGAAAACAAGTTGCAAGTTGAACAGATGTGCACATGTGTGCACTTGGGCGATGCGCTAACATGCGAGAGTGCATGAGCAGACAGTGCAGGCCATGTGCTTTGTAAAAATGCTACAAATGAGATAAAGAAGAAGAAAACAGAGAAGGTGGTTAGTGATGATGGCCATGATGGGGCTAGGTATGGTTGGGGTGACCTTAGGTGGTCGGCTCACCAACATTGGAAGAAAAAGAGAGGAAAGAGAAGCTTGTGGGGTGGTTCAATATGGTACAGTGAAGCCAAAACAAAGATGGATAAAGGAGAGTGTGTAGTGTGTGTGTGTGTGTGTGTGTGTGTGTATATATATGGATATATGTGCTTATGTGGAGTGAATCGGGGAAGGGAAAGTGATAGAAGAGGGAGGCATGTAATCAATGATGCATGGTAGTGTTGGTAAATGATGGTTGAGTGTTGGGAAAAAATAGAAGGTGATGGGGAGGGTTGGTGTGTATGTTGCACAATGAGAAAAAGAACATGAAAAATGGCAAGGATTAGGGTGTGCGCATGGTGTAGATTAATAGGGATAAGAGGAGTCAAAGGATAAGGAAGAAAAGAAGAAAGGAAGCAGTGGAGATCATGGATGATTGTAGAAAAGGTGATGGAGAAAGAGAAGAATGAAAACAAAATGATAAAGAAAAAGGAAAAAGAGAAGGATTGGGGGATTAGTTTGGGTGGTTTTAAATTAGCAAAAAGTAGTTAGGATTATTAAAAAAATTAGCAGATTTTGATTTTGATCTACAACATATGATTTATTTTAGTCAAAGTTTCAAATTTGATTAAGGTTTTGGAATTAAGAAATTGAGTCAAGGTTAAAATAATATTTTCTCGAGATTAGAATCAAATTAGGGTGCAAATGATGTGGGATTAGGCTAAGAAAATTTTTGGGGTATTAGACACTCCTTAAACAAAAATGTTACCTTTATATAAACTAGCCAATCGGATATTGAAATTAGTCAATTTTTTATACTTTTTGTACACTTGGTCCTCTACATTTCAATAATACTATGGTTTAATAAAGCAATCATTGTGCCCTTCATACTAGTCAATCAATTTATTCAAACAATTCAATCAATTTACTCCCTTGGTAAAAACTATTATCTACTTCGTCTTACCTTTAACCTAGTTAAAAAAAATAGCCAAGCAATTTACACAGCCATGTCGTCCATTTAGTGATAACAATCAATGTGTTTAGATAGAGACAAATGTGTTTCTATAAGAAAAAAACCGTTATTTGGTTAGTAAAACAAGTTAACAGATTTTTTAAGCCTATTAATTGGTTTGGTAAAAATAGTTGGTATGTTTGAATAGAAAGGGAAGGCTGACCTTAGGAGCAAAACCTATAAAATGGTTAGTTAAACTAGTCAATCGGTTTCTAAACCAGTCGATTAGTTAAACTAGCCGATGTGTTTAAATACAGATGAATGGGTGTCTACAAGAAAAAAAACCCACAAACTATTTATACAATCCAATCAATAGATTTTCTGAACCTAGTTGTGGTGTTCAAATAGAAACGAATGCGTTTCTATAGGCACAAAACCCATAGACTAGTTACTCATACCAGTCAATTGGTTTCTAAACTAATCTATTAGTTTACTTAGCTAGTTAATTTGTTTGAGATTTTACATGTATAATGTCCTAGGTTTGAGCCAACCAAGTTGATTGATATTGACACTAGTTGGTTGGTTATGATTGGATCCAATATGATAAAAAACAATTTTTAAAAGAGTTTGGGAATAAAATCAACAAAGATTCTTTTAATAAAATAATTTTAAGGAATATTTTAAAATATCACAAGTGGATAAAATCAAGAGTTTTACTCAGCCCACTTAACATCATATCCTGTGACATGAAAGAGATACCTTGAAGTTTTGAGCTTTAGTTATCTTCATAAAGTCTTCTCTGATAATTTGAAAATTGATTGCTCTTTTAGTGGTGGACTTGAGAAATAATTTGAGTAAGTGTGTTTTAACTTCTTTGTTATCAATGACTAATCACTTTAACTAGCCAATTTAGCTCATTTAAATTTGTTTGTCATCATCAAAATAAGGCTTATGAAATTAATTGATGAAGGAGATAACAATCTCTCCCTTTTTGTAGCACTCCTCATTTTCCACTATTGAAAAATTATGTTTTAAATAGTGTGGCTAAAGTATAATTAGAAGGAATGGGGTATTACCACCATACCTAATATAGGACAAACATTTGCTACCTACCCTATATGAGATACCAGTTTAAAACCAACCAATCAATTTAAAGCAATAGAGTTCCTGAATTTAAGTTACATAACATTTAGAAGATAGTTTACATTAAGGACGTCATTATTCCTCAACCAAATCCATACAGGAATATAATTAGTTAAATTTGCAAAGCTACATTAAAATGAGATTAGGGTATAAACCCCAAAACGAAATCAAGGTTTGCCTGGACCCCACAAAATATCTGGCTCTCCACACTCTCAAGCATCAAACCCATGTTGAGGTAGGCCCTCTACTAGCCATTCCCAAAAACCTACACATGGCCCTTTATAAGTGGGAATGAGTAGGTGATTGAGAAAATGGGTACATCAATATGTTATGTAATGAGTAAGACATGCTGCACCCTTAATGGAAACATAAGTATGAAAATTCTATTGTACATGGATATAATGTTTAACATGCGCCATGCTAATGCCATATATTTAAAGGTTAGAGTACATCAGAACATGTTATCATGCATAACTCTAGATAGTATAGAATATATATTTCTTGGTTTCACATTATAATTACTTTGGTACTCACACATGTAGCAACAAGTTTAATCTAAAGAACCACTAGGGTTTCTTTCCAATTACTCAATCCTTTATATTATACCATTTCCTTATTCATATATGACACAGGTTAATGATCTAATTAAAATTTCAAACAATATCCAATTTTTCATTTAATCCATTAACAGAGTGAACAACGTAGCCTTATCCTTTTTTCTTTTCAATATATTTCCCACCTTATACAATTATTCATATTCGCTTATTTATTATCTAGGCATTTATCATTCGATTACTTCTCATCCATATTTTATTACCGTCAAGTGATGGACTATGCACCACCCTATGGTCTCACATACCATGGAAGCTTATCCAAATAAGGGATATAATGTCCTGACCAAGGCTAATCACCAAGGTGGACATAAGTCATGACTGTAGCTAATCACTAGAATGGGAATAACTCTAGGCTAAGGTCAATTAATTTGGACATAAGTTTAGGCCAAAGCTAACCACCTAGGTAACTAGACATTTTAGTATCAATACCCTCTAGTATATCATCGGTATCTAAAGTAGGTAAGGTAATTGGGCTTCTAAGGATCTCACCCAAAGGCACTAATAAATACCCAAAGTTAGACTAACAATGGGTAGCTAATCGAGGATTAGATAATCAACACCTACACATAACTCGATTTTCTTTCGCTTTAGATGCTTAGTATATTATTTATAAGGATAAGTGATCATATAAGGCCCATACATTGAATCAACCCTTTCCCATTTCCTAACAACATGGGTTTCCATTTATACTTGTCTAATATTATTCATATCCATCATATTATTTTATTTAAGCCCAAGCTGTGTTTTACTACTCTTTTCTCAAACCTATCACATGTCATAAGTAGAATATCCATTTAGCCATTATAATACTCATAGAGTAGGTCATAAATTATTACATATTTAATCCTTTTATTAGACCATTAATCCATGATGAAATATGTATTTCATCTCATTACTAATCATAGGATAGTCCCATGCATAGCCTCAAAGTATAATCAAACCAAAATAAAATAAACCACATAAACCTATTGAACTAATTGATTGGTTTGGCTCAACCAATCAATCACTTGCACCAATTAGTTAATCAGTTTGGATTGACCAGTCTATCAGTTTGACTCAGCTAGATCATGTTTTTCCTTATACTGATAAATCACTTTGGGCAAACCATTCGATAGGTTTATGCAGAGAGCAAGAAAAGGTTTGTTTAAGCTTATTAGTTGATGGTTTGGGTAAACTAGTTGACTATTCTAGGAACTA
The DNA here is from genome assembly GCA_039764185.1 of Tamarix austromongolica. NCBI lineage: Eukaryota > Viridiplantae > Streptophyta > Magnoliopsida > Caryophyllales > Tamaricaceae > Tamarix > Tamarix austromongolica. The sequence continues at coordinate 125,272,117 of CM077809.1, forward strand.
ATCAATCAATTTACACTATGACTGCATCAAACCATTAATTGCATACATATTCATACTTATAAATCATCCTTAACAACATTAAAACATGTATCAATGTAGTCTAACACATTTTCAACCCAAGTGACCTTGCATATCTCAATATTGAATCTTTATATCCTATTTTTATCAATTATCATGTTTTTTACTCAAAGTATAAAATTTATCAATCTAAATTACTTATGTAGGGTATATACATTAATTCCAACATATAGAATCACCTTACAGGAAACTCATAACATGCAGGAATACTAATACATTATTTTGGAAGGAAGAATCACTTAGATGATGTAGGTAAAATTCCCTTTAAAATAGAAATTTCAATCTATGAAACTCTCAACTTTAAAAGGTATAAAAAACAAATCTTTAACTTAGAATTTTGAATAAAACCTTATAAATTTTCAAACTTAAAACATAGTGGAGAGAAAGACATACCACACTTAGGATAAAAATAGGGAAATGTTTACCTGGACCACTCAATCTTTTTGTTAAAGCTAACTCTTCATTGCTTATCAATTAAAAGAAGAGAGAGCTAGGGAAAGAATCATAAGAGTGTAAGAAGTTCGATGACAAGGATTGAAGTAAAAAAACGAGGACAGGTGACTACATAGGCTTAGGGATTCTGGTGGCTAAAAGGAAATTGCACAAAGGCGGTGATTGGGGCTATTTATAGCCAAACAATCAAAAGGAATAACAGAGGGTATGAGAACAATTATAAAACACTTGAAATTATCATTTCAATTTAAGCTAAAGGATGGATTTTTTCTAAGATATGCTGACCTATTTTCTAAATCTCAAATGGTGTTCTAGAAAATGTAGGTCAATTAGGCCAGAATGGGAATTTACAAGAGAGGTAATGAAAGGAAAGCATAAAAGGAATCTTTGAGCTGCTTTGAATTATACACTAGATATAACCATTGATCTTAGTAACATGTAGACGAGAGAGGTGGAAGAAGACAAGGCTGAGATAATCTCTCACCCTTAGTTGTCCCAATCAACCTCCAAATCGATATGAGGTGATATTTTAGGCTAAGTGCATCATAAAAATGGTAAATATTCTCTTAAAGAAAATTCGACATGGGTTGGTAAGGATCCATTTTAGTATAAGAAAATTTCCAAAAAATTAAGTTTGAAAAATATGCCTAGCACAACAAATCATTCAATTACTTTGGGCCTACTAGTCAACTATTCTACAAACCAGTCAATCAATTCCCCTAACAAGTCAATCGGTTTGGTTGAGAAAACCTTTTTTGAAAAAACTACAAATCATCCAATTTGTTCATGAAACCAGTCGTTCGTTTGAAAAAAAATCAATAATCTCAAATTTTAAACCTTGTTCCAAATGAAACGTTGTCTCAAACATAATCACAACATGAAATTAAATCAAAGGCCCACAAATTACCACAATTCTCATTTAACATTTTTTTATAAAAAAATATGGGGTATTATAGCACTACCCCTTAAAGAGGTTGGGTCCCTAAAGGCTATAACAATTGTATCACATTACTACCACATAGTAATATATACATCAGATTAACACATTTTAAAACATTGGTTACTACCACTTGTAAGGTAATATGCTAATAAAATATCTTTGGGGTCTTGACTCAAATTTCCTCCTCAGCCTCCCAAGTAGCCTTCTTTGTACTATGTTGTAACCATAGACCCTTACTAATGTGATAGTCTTCATATGCGTCTCTCTCTTCCTTATGACCAGAATGGTCACCAATTGCTCTTCATATGTTAGATACTCATCAAGCTCTAGCAACTCTGGTTTGATAACATGCAAAGGATCTGCTACATAACTCCTTAGTTATGATATATGGAAGATTTTGTGCACATGTAACAAATCCATTAGTATAGCTAAGTGATAAGAAAAATCACCAACACAGTCCAAAATCTTGTACGGTCTAATGTACCTTAGACAGAGCTTACATTTCCTACTAAACCTCATGACTCCTTTGGTGGGAGACACCTTTAGAAGGACTCTATCACCCACCTAGTAACCAGTAGTCCGTCTTTTCAAATCAAAAAAGCTCTTCCATCTTTCCTAGCCTACTCTTGTTTGGTCCTCAGTAAAGTGGATGCCCATTGTTATCTCCTCAATCATCTTGAGTCACAACATGAGCGTCTCGCTAATGTTGTTCCAATACATGGGACTATGAAACTTCCTCTTATATATGGATTCAAAATGTGCAGTCTTGATACTAGTGTAGTAATTGATGTTGTAGAAGAACTTGATCAAGTTTAGAAAATCTTCCCAACTTCCCCCAAAGTCTAGCACACATGTAATCCCCCAAAATTTTAAAAGTCTATAATTTAATAAATCACTTTTATTTGGGAAAACTTAGCTTTTAAACTTACTTAATTTAATTATTTTGAGGATTTTACCTTTTTAATTTATTTAATTTAACTATTTTACCGATTTTTATGTATATATAACTAGATGTGAATATTTAATAAATTAAAATAAATAAGTTAATACTTTATCATACCCATTCCATTTAAATAATGTTTCAAACCAATATTTTCTAAAATTTACCTTTTAAACCAACATATCATAATATATTAAGTTAAATTATTAAAATTTGTTTATCTACCCCAAAAATCCTAATTTAAGAATTGTGGCAGAATAATGATTTGTTAGGAAAACTAAGAAAATAAATTATTCTATTAAATAAAGAGGAAATTAATTGAGGAAAATAAAGATAAATTAATAAATAAATTATTTAGAAAATTTTGGACATTTTACTAATTAAAATGGAAGTTAAGGACAATTTATCCAAAATAGCCTAATTAATTTAATTATTATACTTAAAATAATTATTATTAAAATTAAATATCTAAATTAAATATATAAAATAATTATTATTAAAATTAAATATCTAAATTAAATATATAAATAAATAAATAATTATTGTTAGACTTAAACTAATACTTAAACCAAAAGTTTATAGCTCAGAAATCAGAGTACACACAAAAGTTACTTATCTCAAGGTACGAAATCAAAATTCCTTGAAGGGAATAATGTCTACAAACATTAATGTTTAAGTCTAGAAAATCCAATATAGAAAAGAAATATTATAAAGAAATAGAATGAGATAAGAGAGAATCTAACCACATCGCTCCGATCATCGAACCAAGCCCATGATCAACACTCAGCCCCGCCTGATGCCTTATGGATATCAAAGCCATCAAAATAGGCATTGCTCATCTGCACAAAGTTAGAAGGGTCTCCTACTTGTGGGAATGAGAGCACCCATAAAAAGGAGATCATTATGCTACGTACTGAGAAAGGTAATCGTGCACTAAGGCCAGCGCGTAAAAGTACATAAAACCATGCAAGATAATAAAATAGCATACGATCACCTTAGATAAGTAAATAAATAAATAAATGAATGCCAACTATTATCTGGATTAATAAATTAATTAATCTCTTATTATAACTCATTTCACACCATACCTTTTTTTTTATCAATCCATGTGATTACAGGAGCCTCCTACTATTTTAGCCAGTGGCTCGGTCACATATAAGGTATCCTGCACCTAACCACTATTATAGTCGGTGGATCGGTCACCTATAGGGTGAAAAAACCTAACCATTATTCCTTACTGGTGTATCGGTTTAGTTCCTACTCGCATGGTGTTACACTATAAGTACTTAGGCTCCGTTTGGATTGAGGTGAATCGAGGTGAGGGTAAACATTAAAAATTAACCTAGGTGAAGGGAACGGTGGTGAATCGGGGTGAATATTTTAAAATATTGTTTAGATGATATTAACCTAACCTAGGTGAATGTTTTAAAAATTCCATTTAAATTAAGGTAAATAAAGATTAAAAAAATAAAATAAATGACATTTATATCCTTGTATTAAACAAATAAGTCTTATTGAGGGGTATTTTGATCCTATTAAGTGAAAAATTTACTTATTCTTTGACCTTCACTTCGATTACCCCCGAAATCGGAGGTAAATAAAAATGAGGTTTATCAAGGTGAATGGAGGTAAAACTTTAACCTTAATTCACCTAGGTAAAATTATTAACCATATATCCAAACGGGGTGAATCAATTGATTCACCCGCATTAACCTCCATTCACCCCAATCCAAACACTGCATTAGTGTCTTTTATGCCTTTTAGAAAATTCAGGTTTGGTTTATTGAGCTCGGGATCTCCTACTATTATAGCCGGTGGGCTGGAAACACAGAGGGTATAAAACTCCTAACCATTATTATTTACCGGTGGATCAGACACTTATAGGGTGGGACACCCTAACCACTATTCCTGACCGGTGGATCGGCTGAACCCAAATGATTATTGTCTTAAGTGTCTTATTCAAAAGTTTTCACCTAGACATGCATGACTAACTCCCTTTGCACTTATCCTCTAAAATCACCCGTCACACATTGTAAGACTTTTGCACCTCGTAACTTGGCCCAACATCCTTTCCTGCTTATCCTAATTCACATTAGAGCCCATTTCTCACATATGTAGGTCAAGGCCCACTACCTTACACTTTCAAGTCCACTTACCGTCTTACTCTAGGGTTTTAGTCTGAAACCCTAATTTAGGCCTAAGTGGGCCATCCTGCTCTACCTCACACAACCTAGATCATTTTAGCACTCCACACAAAATAACCCATAGATTCCACTCTCATCATCACACTTTAATCACCAAATACACGTGTGACCACGAAACCCTAGGTAGCTACGCCAAAATGTAGCTGGCTACTTCAAACCCTAGCTCGGTCTCCTATGTACCCTTATACTATCCCATGTACTATTTTTTATTCAAAGCATTCAAACACCTAAAGAACAATGCCATTACCTTCCTCACACCTCAAATCAACTTTCCATATGTAAAATTCAGCCCTATGTAGACCTTACACATCCCATGCAACCCTTCAAACTTTTTCATGCAAACCCTAAAACTCCCACGTGGAACCCTAGATTCACCCATGCAAACCCTAGATTCTTCCATATGTACTTATATTCTCCCATGCAAACCCTAGATACATTCATACAAAACCCTAGATTCCTCCATACGAAACCCTAGATTCCTCCATGCAAAACCCTAGATTCCTCCCATTCATGGTCATGCAATATTAGGTCAAATCCACTTCATTTCACTCTATAACATCATATTACATAACCTAGCATACATGTCTTATAGGGTCACATTATATCACATCACATTCACAACACAAACATATGATATACAAATCATAAGATAACACATAACGTGCCTCAACTCCAAGCCACACCATACATAAAATATATATAACAATACACATAAGATACATCACATATTATGGCACGTGGCATACAAAGCATATTAAGCACATTATATACATACATCCTTAGCTGCACCCTTACCTAAAATGACACCAGTATTGGATCACGCTTCTACACCTGATTAGGGCTTTGAGTGGTCTCACCTATATGAGGGAAAAACTAAAGGTTAAGTTCTCTCCTACTAAAAATACTATTATTTCCTAATTTATTCTAAAATTAGGGTTTTTGATAAAATAAAAATATATTAATAATAATGACATTAAATAATTATAAATTTTGCTAAATATATAAGAAATAATAGTAATATTGTAAAAGTTGATAATATAAGGTTTGAAGACTTTACCATAATATTAATAATGATACTAAAAAAATTAATATAATAATAATAATAGTAAAAAAAAATAATGATAATAATGATACTAATAATAATAATAGTATAGTTCGAAATAAATGGTGGAATTAGGGCTTCAACCCTTTGCCAAAATAATACTAATAATAATACTAGTAACATTATTAATAAAAGTAGTAGTAATAATAATAATAACATTAAAATAATAATAGTAATTACAAAATAATAATAATAATAATGCGAATAATAATAATAATAATAATAATAATAATAACACATAATAGTAATAATGATGATAATAATAATAATATAATTGAACTTAAAACAGAAAAGGTCTTTATTGCTCAATAAAAATAATAACATTTGTAGTAGTAGTAGTAGTAGTAGTAGTAGTAGTAGTAGTAGTAGTAGTAGTAGTAGTAGTAGTAGTAATATATTCAAAATAATGTAAATATAAACATATAAAACAAATAAAGCTTCAATAAATGATGAAAAAGGGTTGAGAGGGTTTAGGACCTTAGGTTTGTGGTGATAGGTGACACCGACTATGGCGGAGCTGGCAAGAAAGAGAGAAGAAAAAAGGAAAAGTCGAATGCTAGGAAAAATAGGGGAAGAATGAGGGTGGAAGTAGGGGTTTCTATGAATTCCTAGATGAGAGGAATAGAATGAGGGTGGTGGCGCAACCAATGGTGGTGGCACACTGTGGTGGTAGTGTTGGCCAAAAGTGGAAGAAGAAGAGAAAGAGAGGAGGAGAGGGAGGAAGATAAAAAGAAGAGTAGAGGGTTTGTAGGTGTTTTTGGGAGGTGTAAAGGGCAGTGGTGGTGGCAGAAATGGTGGCTAAGGGTGGTGTGAAGGGCGGTGGATGGGGAAGAAAGGGATGGTCGAGGGGGCTACTTTACACTACCAAGGTGGCTCTTGTAGGGTAAATTGAGGGGGATGGGAGGTATAGTTAGTTAAAGGGTGGTGTAGGGAGTACTCAGGTGGGCAGAGTGGGCGGCGGAAATAATGTTTGATTGGGCAGTGGTGCACGAGAGTAAAATTTCAGGGTTTCGATAAAAAGGTTCAGCCAAAGCTATTTATGGGGGTATTTATAGAACTAAAAGAGGGCTAAGGTCAGAGGGGAGACGAGAGAATCAGGGTAGGTCAATTAGGGCTCACCGGCAGCGACGATTTGCCGACAAAATTTAATTGTGGTTGGGGGTGGTTGTATAGGAAAGAGAAGGTCGTGCACGAGAAGGAAGGGAAGTGAGTTGGGTCAACGTGGTTGGTAACTTAAGGGGAAGGAGAGAGAAGAGGAATGGCCGGTCAAAATGAGTGTGGCCAACCGAGGAAGGTTTGGGTAGTTGCAAGTTGACAGAGGAGGGAAAAAAGAAGAAGAAAAAAGAGGGGGGTATGCGTGTGGACCGGCGGTCCAGGAAATAAAAGAAGAAAAATAAAAGAAGAAGAATCGGTCAGTGACCGGGGAGAATTTAAATTGAAAGGCGGTGTATTGGAATGGGTCGCATAAGAGGATAAGAGAAAGGGAAGGAATGGGCCACGGGAAGATAGGCCAAGTCGGGGTAAGGAGTAAGAGAAAGAAAAGAAGAAGAAAGAAAAAGGAAGAAAAAATAAAAGAAAAGAAAGAAAGAAAACTAAAAGGAAAACGGGAAAATAAAAAAATAGGTGGGTTGGGTTAATTATATTAATTTGGATATTTGAAATATTTTTTTAAAAAATATTTAATTTCCTTTTTAGGCTAATTTAGGATTTTTGAAATATTTTTCTGAAATTCCAATTTAATTAGAAAAATACCCAAATGTTTCTTATAAAAAAATATTTATTATTTTCTTCTTGGTTTACCCTAATTAATTTCTGTTTACTTTAATAAAAAATAATTTATTTAATTAATTTTCCTAATAAATCCTTATTTAAAAAAAAATCTTAAAGGTAGGTATTGGGGCATTTCAAATTATTAGATAAGATTAATAGGTAAACTTTTGCTACTTTGGAAACGTTAATTAACAATTACGTATTAATTTTATTATCCAAATGTTGATTAAGATCTAAACTAAATAGTTGATTAATTTAATTCTTTTAAATTTTTAAGCTGTGATGCGAGATAATTCAATTCTACAAATTAATTCCATTAAATTTCATTTAAAATCATAAATTCAAATTACGTTGTCATATGTGAAACCCTAATTCCATCATCAAATCCTTATACCCTTTTATTATCTACACTACGATCGTCATACTTATAATAACATACAATTAAGTGTAGTAATTTATAATTAAAATCAATTATTATGAATAAATTAATAATGAAACAGTAAAAGTTAGAGAAATAATAATGCATTAAAGGGAATTCATTTGCATTCAATCAAAAATCAAAACTTGCAATTAAAAAATAGGAATGGAGAAGAACTTAACTACTTGAATTACAGAGTGTTGATTGTTCAATTGAATGCAATGGAGAGAAAGAGAATTGGAATTATGAATTACATGTGGTATCCAGAGAATATAGAGAAAAAGAGAGAATTGAACTCTTGAACTCACCAAAACCGCCTCTCAAATGTTTAGAACTTTAGAAATATATCAAGGAAAAGTTCATGCACATGTTTATAGAATTTAAGAAAATCACGGTCCGGGTTGGGAAACACAGGACACGCGACCTCCGTGTTTTTCCTTGAATTCTCTGCCAAATGGTGAATTTTAAAAAATGAGGTTTTGTGTGCTAAGAGAAAAATACGGGCCATGTTTATGAAACACGGGGGTACCATGTTTCTTGTTCCTTCATTATTTCTTTATGAAATTTCGACACAAGCTTCCCTTTGATATATATTCTTCATTTCTGGTCTTTTCTTCGATTGATTCCATATCTCATGATGTGTTCTTTGCTTCATTTCATCTTTCCATTGATTTCTCCTTTTAATTTCTTCATTTTTATCTTTTTCTGCAAAATCTATCCAAAAGTGAAAAACTCGAGAAAAGATTAAATCTTATAAAAATAATGAGGAATAAATGACATTTTTACTTCAGAAAATAACATATAAATCCCATATACGAAAACCATAGAATTAATCCATAATTATAGAATGTTACTAATGTTAGCATTATAGGGATGTATATTAAATATGGTATTCATATGAGTCTTATTCGAAGATAAATGACTACATATGAAATTAGGGTTTTAGTAATTTTGTGAGTAAAACTTTGGGATAAGATTATTATTGTATGTGTATGAAATAAGAGTTACCATGAATTGGGGGTATGCTAATAATGATGATATTTAAGAATGATATATTATAATTCATGGTTGGATAATAAATATGAGAGAATGATGCTAAGAGTTTGGAATTAGGGTTTGTGGCGATTGAGGATCTGAACTTGTTGATGTGTTTCTCTTCCTTAATGTGTTCGAATGCTAGTAAATCAATCATGAATAACATGCTAATCATTTAAAGTGAAAGAGCACGAGAGTTAGGATGATGTGGTGTTTTTATATATCTATATCGTCACAGATAATAGTGCTTTGGGAGCGTGTTTTCTCAAGAAGATGATGTTTTTTTTATATCTTTTCCACCAAAGATAATAGTGGCTTAAGTGCATTTTACCTTAAGAAGGTGTTTTAGTTTGTTCTCTCAAATTAATAATAGTGGGTCCTCTGCTCATCATGAATGAAACTAAAACAATATAACCTATGGATAAGACACTAATAGTTTAAAGTGGATGAGTATATGAGTTAGGACAAATGTGTTAATTTTTATATCCATTAATAGTGGCTTAAGAGCATTCTTCTTTGAGAAGGTGATATTTTTAGATTTGTTTCATTGAATGGAAATAGTAGATTAGGTGTGTTGTCCTAGAGAAGGTGCTTCAAGCCATTCCATCAGTTTAAGAATAATAAGGTTCCTGTACTAAACATGTATAAAAGAATGAAAATGGTTGTATATAATAGAGAGGCATGGATTAAGAATTATTTAGTGAGCTATCTAGTTTATTTGAATGTGTATATATCACTGTTCGTGAATGCATGTGTTATTTATGACCCTAGTTTGTTAGTATTGTTCCCTTACTTAGCATGTAGCGTACTGACCACCCTTTTTTTGTGTGTTGCTCATTCCCATGAGTAAAATATCTTGATTCTTGTGTGTAGGTCTTGAAAGATCCTCTAGATAACTTTGATGCTTATGATGCACTCTGTGGGGATGCGTGATCCATTATCTATAATGGGTTTTTAGATGTAGAGTAATATTATTAGGTTGATGTATTTACTTGGATACCTTTTTGGATTCTTGATCCACGGTATCCCTTACTTTTTATTTTGATATTGTAATTTAGAATCAAACTCTAAACTCATATTATATTATAAATGTTTCTTTCATTTCTAATTTCCTTGTGTGATTATAAATGATTTTAACCTTATGATTGATGTAAGAATAGTTGAGCAAACTAGACTTATGTAAATTATGGTTCTAACCATTAATATTTTACTTATATACTTCTGTTGTAAAATAAATTTTTTGGTTGTAAAAATTGGTGCAATCCCCTAACTAGACCTTTAAGATGTTCAATGAGTTTGTTCGATGTCTGCCTCAGCACCACCACCTCCTCCACATCACCTTTAGTAATTTGTCTAAGAGGACCGACTTCAAATTGTTATAAGACATCACCCATTGATTTAAGCTAAAGATGAGGACCTAGTCATTCTAGAGCGATGGTTTTAGATTTAGATAGGACATTTAAGGCACTTGATTGCCCACCCACCTGGATGGTAGGTATTGTAGCCTTATTCTTGAGTAGAGTTGCTGACACTTCATAGGTAGGTAGTCATGCATATGATGGATTGTAGATGTCTTGGGATGAATTCAAGGCTAAAATTCATGCTAAGTTTTACCTTGAGAGTCTTAAGCGTGATAAGTTGAAGGAGTTTATGCAGCTGACTTAGGTGAGCATGAAGGTGAGATTGTACCTCCCTTGGTTTGCAGAGTTGCTAATGTTCACACTAGGGATTACAACTAGTGAGTCGACTATAGTTTATCACTTTGAGCTAGGTTTCCACTTTAGCATCTGCAGGATGATGGGTTCCATGACTTTAAAGACTTGACCACATATGAGAGGGTGTGTATCGCTGGTACTCTACTTCAGGAGCAAGCTTCCATTCTGGGTAAGAGGAAGTCGGAGGCACAGGGTTCTAGAGGCAATATCAAGTATTGGAGAGGCGGACCTCTAGGGTTCAGAAGCGAGGTAAGAACTAGCCTTAAGGAGATCAAAGCAGATCTTGGGGTTATTCAAGGCACTTCATATGCCATTTTTTGGTTAAGATCATCCAAGGCGGAATGGTCGAGGAACTCCAATTCTATATAAGATGTGTGGTCAGCTAGGCCACTAGTCTTTTGAGTGCCAACATCAGCAAGGTTAGTATGAGTAATAGACACCACTGATTTTGCTAAAGCAGGCTTTTCAATAGTAGACCTACCAACAGCCTTTGTATTAATTTTAGTAGAGAGCATAGTCCCCATCTATTGGACAACCTAGAGAGAGTCGGGGAGACCATAAGGGCTTTGCGTTTTCCCTCAGAAAGGAGGAGATTAAACTTAGGCTCTAGATGGTATCCTAGACAATACTAGGGACAAAAGTCAAATGTACACCTGAATGTTGTCAACTAGGGAGAGGCTAACAGATAGTTGGGTGTGGTTACTAATATGTTATCAATCCTCTCGCTAACATTTTATGTGTTGTTTAATTTAGGGGCATCTATGTCGTTTGTGCCTTATTCATTTATTGCTAAATCTACGTTGACTTTATCTTCTTCTACATCTATATCTACATTAATGATGTTGCCATTTATGGCTAAGATGGATAGGGTAATGGTTAATTTACCCTGGTCTTCTAAGTTTCCTTTGTCATATGCTCATTTAAGGAGACTTTATTCTCATATCACATTCCTTCACTAATTTCCTTGAATAAAAATAGACCCCAATTTAGGGGCCAATTTAAATTTTATGATATGTGGACCCTTGATCCAGGTTTTCTTCCTTTGGTGGCTGGTAATTGGAAGCTTTCTTTTGAAGCCAATATCTATAAAAATTTTCAGGTCAACTTAAAGGAGGTTATGGTTAAGTTGAATTCCTTTAATAAAGAAAAGTTTGGAGTAATTTCTACCAAAGTTCAAATGGCCAGAGATCAGTTGAAAAGGAGCCAGGAAGCTTTGGCACAACATCCATCCAGTCTCTCTTTGCAACAAGATGAGAAAACATGTCTGCAGCAATATGAATTTTATACAAGTTGTGAAGAAAACTTTTTAAAGCATAAATCAGGTATCAAATGGTTGCAATTGGGGGATTCTAATTCCCATTTCTTTTTCTCTATTATGAAAGCTTGACAGAAACAAAATATTATAAGGAAGATTAAGCTTAGTACTAGAATATACTGTTCTGACAGTGAAGAAATTGCTAATGCTTTTGTAACTTTCTACACTCATTTGCGGGGTAAAAGGGGTTTGGCTTCAAGCAATTTATCTAAAGATGTTATGAAGTTGGGTCCAGGTTTACCTCTTCAACATCAGCATGAATTGTTAAGACCCATTTCTGTGGGTGAGGTAAAGGATGCATTATGGTCCATTAGAAATTACAAAGCCCCTGGGCCTGATGGGTTCACTTTAGGTTTCTATAAGGCTTCTTAGAATGTGGTAAGGGAAGATCTATGGCTGGTGGTAATAAGAGTTTTTTAGTTTGTTATTGTTCATTCCTTCCTGGGGCATTCTAGGCTTGTGCTTATCCCAAAATCTGAGAATGCAATAGAGCTGGCTGATTTTAGATTCATTGCTTGCTGCAATGTGGTTTATAAGGTGATGGCAAAGGTTTTAGTTGGAAGGTTGCAATTTGTCCTGGCTTCCATTATTCACCCCTCTCAATCAAGTTTTGTGAAAGGAAGAAGGATTGGGGATAATGTATTATTGGCTCATGAATTGCTGCATATGTATAACAGGAAGCACATTTCCCCTAGATGTATGATCAAGGTAGATATGAGGAAAGCTTATGATTATGTTGATTGGATCTTCTTGGAGAAAGTCATGTTGGGGCTGCACTTTCCTATGCATTTTTTTCAAGGTGATCATGGCTTGTGTTTCTTCTGTATCTTATTCTTTGTCTTTAAACAATATTATGCAACCTCCTTTTAAAGGGAAAAAATGGCTTAGGCAGGGTGATCCTCTGTCTTCATTTTTGTTTGTTATTATGATGGAGTATCTCATCAGACAGTTCCAATCATTATGGGGAAGGGAAGATTTTCAAGGACATCCCAAATGCAGGAAATTGGGGATTATCAACCGTAGTTTTGCTGATGACCTCTTGGTGTTCTGCAACGCTTCTGTGTCTTCTGTCAAGGCTGTTAAGGATGTTTTAGCTAATTTCTCAGCTTATTCTAGTCTTCATGTTAGCCTTGGTAAAAGTAAGATGTTTTTAGGTGGTGTAAGTCAGAATTTAAAGCATTCTATTATGTCCCTCCTTCATTTTCAAGAGGGGTATTTTCCCTTTAAATACTTAGGGGTCCTCCAGATGCATCCAAGCTCAAAGCAGCTGATATGATGGAGTTGATTCAGAAAATCTCAGGCAGGCTGCATCATTGGGCAAATAAAATCCTATCTTATGCTGGAAGATTACAATTATTAAAATCTATCATTTTTGGCATAACTAACTATTAGAGTCAGATATTCCTTCTTCCTAAGAAGAGTATCCATAATGCAGTGGCTTTATGCAGGTCTTTTCTTGGAATGAGGCAGCTGTGGGGAAGTTGTAATGGCATATCTCTCAGGAAAAGGATGCTCTTTGTATTAAATGGATCCATGTTTATTACATTAAGAGGCAAGATGTGGCCTCTGCAGCTTGCCTTGCACTGCTTCAGGGCTTCTGCACATAATTTTTTCTTTAAGGCCTAGACTTTTACCCGTGGAGAGCTATTTGGTCAAGCATTGCAGCTCCTAAGCATAAGTTTATCTTCTGTTTGGCTGCAAATTCTAAGCTTCCTACTAAGGATAAGCTAAGCAACCTTCTTCTTTCCATCAATCTACAATGTTGTTTCTACACTCAGGATGAAACTCTTGCTCATTTATTATGTAGCTGTGCTACAATGAAGAAGGTGTGGTATGCTATTGGTAGAGTTTATGGGATTAGGAGGAGACACAGATCCTGTGTGGGTTTTTTTAATTCCTTTTCCAGAGGTGGAAGTAGAAGGGCTATTAAAACTCAGTACTATTCTAGTTTTTTGTTGTAGCTTTCTATGAAATTTGGAAAGATAGGAATGGTTGTATTTTTTTGAATAAACTTTGGGATTTGAAAGGGGTAGCTCATAGGATTGCTTTGAATATGTCTTCTATTTGTATCCATTCTAGTAGGAGGGATAAGTTTGGTAGTATGATTGGGAGGGTGGATAAACTCTACAACTTCATTTTTAATTCTGATTGATGATATACACTTTATTATTTAAAAAATGATGTTGCCTTTTGGAGATAGATTGGAATGTACTAGGCTCTACTCAGATGTGGCCTTAGAGATTGGTGGGTTATACTCTTTAGTAGACTTGGTTGAGATGGACCTTTAAGATTTTAACATCATCCTTGGGATAGATATATTAGGGAGGTATAAGGTAGTGATAGATTGTTTGTAGGAGCTAGTTATGTTGCGAGGAACTAAGGGTGCTAGGATCTCTTACCAAAGATGCAAGCCTAGGCCAACAACGAAGGTCGTATCTGCCCATATGTTATATTCTTTGGTATAGAGAGGTTACTCAAATACGCTAAAACCCTAATTTAGAGAATTATAGCAAATTAAATATTTATTAGAAAATTTAATTAAATTAATTATTTTATTAAAATATTATTATTTTTAAATATCTCAAAATATAAAAATATTTTAAATACTCCAACGCACCTATTTTTCTTTTTTTCCTTTTTCCCATTTTTTTTGCCCTCTCTTTTCCTTTCTTTGCTTCCTCTTTTTTTTTTCTTTCTTCCCTTTTCTTTCCCTGATCTAAGCCAACCCACCTCAAGGCCCAGACTTCCCCTTTCCTCTCATGCAGCCCAAGCCTGCCTCTCCCCTCCTTTATTCCTTACCAACCTATCAGCTCTATCTAGATTTCTTTCCTTTTCTTTTTTTTTCTCCCTATACTGACCGGCTGACCCTTCTTCTTCATTTCTCCTTCTCCCCGATACTCAACCCCTCAATTTCCCGGTGTAGGCATGCAGCCTCTACACCGCATCATGTCATCCTACCACCCCTACCCTCTTCTCTGTCATTCCCTCTCTCTCCTCCACCTAATCATGCCCTCTCTCAATCCTCACAAGTGCCTCTCTCCCACTTCTTTTTCCCCTTCCCGAGCTGTCAGACCCTGCGAAAATTGCAAGCCTATACTAGCCTTGCGCCACTGGCCGGTGACCTATACATGTGCCACCAACCTTCCCTCTTCCCCTTCATCCATGGCCTATAAATACCCTTTAACCACCCCCATTCAACTTTTTTTTTTCTCATTCCTGAATTCTATACACTCTTGTGTGTCGTTTCCTACGCAACCACCTGTTGCACCATCACCCAACCCACCACCCAAATTACTCCCTACACCACCCTCCACTAAGCTACACCCCTCACCATCCTCAATCCTCCTTGCACAAGCCGCCTTGTCTACGTAAAGTTGGCCATTCAACCAACCTTTATCTAGCCACAATCGTCATTTGCACTGCCGCTCGCCTCCACTCCTTCTGCAACCACCACTCCCTCTACCATGTAAAATCACTAGTAGAACCCCCTACCTTCCTTTTTCCTTACCTTCCACTCCTCCCTTCCTCCCTCTCCACCATTCTCGACTACCACATTGCCTCAGCCTGTGCCACCACCTTTGGCTGCGCCACCACCACTAGTCCAACCCTCTCAACCTAGGCAGCCTCCACTACCTCAAATCCCCCTTATTCCTCCTCTCCTACCCTAAACAACCCCACTCTCCACTCTTTTTCTTTCTTTCCCTGCCGTAGCCGGTGCCGCCATGGGTCACCGTCAATGCCACCGGTCCCCACCAACCCTAGGTGGTACCCTAACCCTTAAAGCCTTACTTATGATGTATTTATCCTTTTTAGTTATATTCTGTTATTATAGTCATTACTATTATTATTGTTATTATTAGTATTATTATTATTGTTATTTTGATATTTTGACTCTTATTTTTATTATTATTAATGTAGCCTTAGGATATTTATCCCATTATTATTAAGGAATTGAAACTCTATTTTAATTATTATTATAATGATCCTTATTTTTATTAATATCATTACCATCATCACCATCATCATCATCATCATCATCATCATCATCATCATCATCATCATCAATATTATTATTATTATTATTGTTATTATTATTATTATTATTATTATTATTATTATAATAATAATTATTATTATTATTATCGTGATTATCATTATTATTAGTGCTACGCCTAGTACATTACTATTATTAGTTTAGTAAAAATTCAAAACCTTACCCATATAAATATCATTATTTTAAATATTATCATTATTAGTATTATCCTTAGCAATATTAGTATTTTTCTTAATAATACTATTATTAAGTCATTATTTTACTACTAACCCTATTATTAGCCTTAACCTTGATATTACTAGGGTTTCTATTACTATGAGTATTATTATTATTATTATTATTATTATTATTATCACTATTTTTTGCTACAACTAGTATGATTACTCGTATTAGAAGTAATAAACCTATTAGCTTTAATAATATAAATATGGCTATAAATACTTATCATGAACCTATTTTGACTAGTAATAACCTAGTAGGCTAACTTGAGAATAAAAATCCTAAGAGCGTGCTCCAAGACCGATGTCATTGTAGGTAAGTTTATAGCTAAGGCCGTATGTGTGTTATGTGCCTTGTATGTCTTATCTACCATGTACCATGATATGTTGTGTATCTTATGATTATTATTATAACTGTATTATGTGTAGCGCAACTTGTAGCTAAGGTATGCTCATGTCTTTTCTTATGACATGTGTATAATATGTATATGTTGTGATTATGATATTAGATGATGTGGTCTTTTAGGACATGGATGATAGGATATTTAATGTAATGATATGGGATGAAAGGATGAAAAAGGAAAATGTGGAAGTGAGTAGACCAAAGGGAAGTGAGTTAACCAAGGGATATGGGATTGACCTAAATTTCTCATGATCCATGAAAAGGAAAGTAATAGGGGATTATGAATAAAATAAAAGAGCGGGTGAAATTTACATGGGAGATTCTAAGGTTTGCAAGGGAGATTCTACAGTTTGCATAGGAATTCTAGGGTTTTGCATAAACACTTCAAGGGTTTGCATAGGATGGATAGAGTTTGCATGGGGAAAAATTTTATGTGTGAAGAGTTATCTTCGGATGTAAGTAAGGTAAGGGAAGATATGTTTGGGTAACTAGAGGCTTTAGGTGAAAATATTATGTGGCTTAGTATAAGGGCATTGAAAAACCCTAAATTGAGATGGTGGTGAAAGTAAAAATAATTGAGGGTGAGTGGAGTATGAGATGAGTGTGGAGGAATGTCATGCATAGGGTGAGTATGGGTGTCATAGGAAAGCAAGAGTGGAAGGTGAGAAACAAAGGGGTGACATGTGGAAAAGAAGGATACTAGGGTTTGGTGTGGCCACTTAGGGTTTTGTGGTCGCACGTGTATTTAGGGGAGTAAAGTGAAATGATGAGGGTTGAATCTAAGGGATGTGATATGTGGGGTGTTAAACGGCCTGAGTTGTGTGAGGTAGAGAAAGATGGGCCATATAGCCCCAAATTAGGTTTTCTGGAGAAAACCCTAGGGTAATTTAGTGAGTGGACTTGGAGGCATAAGGTAGTGGGCCTTGACCCACAAACTTAGGAGTTGAGCCTACAGTGTGAGTAAGTGGAATAAGGAAAGGATGTTAGGGTGTGTTAGGAGGTGCAGAAGTCTCAAAATATAGGACAGACCCTCTTCAGAGGATAAGTGTAGATGGAGTGTGACATACATGTTTAGGGTGAAGCCTGTTGAATAAGACATAGTAAGATACTAATCATATAAAGTGGAAGATTATTTACTAGGCCTAGATCGATCCAACGACATAATAGTGCCCAGGCGCCGGGGTGCCTTAGAGACCGATCTACTTGCATATAATAGTATTCAGCTGTGTTTGCCCTATATGTGACTTTATCCACCGGCTATAATAGTGGAAAATCACAAGCTCAATAAACCCAACACAAAGTTTGATAAGACACGTAAAAATACATAAGTACTTATAGTGAAATGCCATGAGAGTTAGGGCTAGATTGATCCACTAGCATAATAGTGACCAGGAGCATCTTGCCCTAGAGACCGATCCACTCGCATATAATAGTGGTCAGGTGTGCTCTGCCTTGTACATTTCCAATCCATTGGCTATAATAGTGGGGTTCCCATAATCGTATGGATTGATAAAGAGCATGGTGTAAAATGAGTATTGATCAAGGAATAAATAATAATTTTATCCGGATTATTATTTGGCCTTTATTTATCTGTAATGATTGTATGCTACTTATATGATCATGCCAATGTTATATACCTTATGTGTTGGCCTTAGATACATGGTTACCTTGCTTAGTACGTAGCGTACTAACCACCCATTTCATAGGTGATGTTCATTCCCACGAGTAGAGGGCCCCTTTGAGTTTGTGTAGGTTGGTGATACTGTTTTTAATGCCTTTGATGCTTACGATGCATTAGGTAGGGCTGAGAGTTAAATATGGACTTATCCTAGGGATCAAGAGTGATATGGCCAGATTTAGTTTTTATGTCCCCTTATTTTGTAGTAGTTTATTTTGACTTGATTTTTAACGTACTGTAGACTTTATTCCTTTTGAGGAATTTTAATTGTGAACTCTAGATTGTAAAATATTTTCTGCATACTTTGATATCTATCTTATGAATGTTTTAATGCTTTTATGAAGCCTGATTTTCAGCTTGAATTATGATGGTTGTCAATTCTTCTTTAGCCTGGTGGTGAGTATGAGACTCCCCCGGGGTTAACCTTTTACTGATCAAGGTTGTAAAATCCCTAAAATTCACAAGTTTTTATTTACTTACTTTCTTTGAACGTTCTAATAAAACAAAATTTTATAGTAGTGAATTTTTGGGGTGTTATAGTTACCCTATATCTTCATGTGGAGATTAGGAGTTGAACAAGGATGTGTCAACATTAGAAGGAACTTTGGTTGCTCTGGAGTTTCCAAGTGTGTTTCTTTAGGAGATTCTAGGTATGCAGTCAATATGGGAGATTAAATTCACCCTTAAGTTGGTACTAGGGGCCGAACCAATTTCAAAAGTAGCCTACCAAATTACGTTGGTAGAGTTATGGGAGTTAAAGGCTCACTTTGAGGACTTTTTGGCTCATGGTACATCTACCTGAGTGTAACTCCATAGGGAGCACTAGTGTTGTTTGTGAAGAAGAAGGATGGAAGCCTTTTTTGTGCATGGATTTTTGGGGTTTGAATTAGTTAACTATGAAGAACTTTTATCCTCTTCTGAGGATTAACGACGTGTTTGACCAGCTCTAGGGTGCTTCGATCTTCTTAAGGATTGACTTAAGGTTAGGATATCACCAGTTGAGTATTATCGAGGTAGACATCATGAATATGACCTTTATGATGTGGTATAGGTAATACGAATTTATAATGATGCCTTTTAGGCTCACTAATGCACCCACCATTTTTATAGACTTGATGATGAGGGTATTGTATCCATTCCTTGATCATTTTGTTGTGGTTTTTATAAACAACATTTTTGTTTTCTCTTTGAGTAGAAAGGATCATGAGCAGCATGAATAAGCAATTTTATCACCCTTGGAGAGCATAGGCTTTATGCTAAACTATTAAGTGTGAATTCTAGCTTTAGGAGGTTACATTCTTGGGACATGTGGTGTTAGCAAGAGGAGTCACTATAAACCAATGAAGATTCTAGTAGTGACCGAGTGGAAGGAACCCAATAACATCCCTGAGGCATGTAGTTTCCTTAGTTTGGCTGGGTGCTATAGGTGTGTTCATTAATTCTCGAAGTTAGCTTATCTCTTGATGAACATTCTAAAGAAGGAAATGAGATTTCTAGGATGATGCTTATGAGACATCATTATAGGAGTTTAAGCAACGGTTAACTACAACATTGATTTTAACTCGACATTTGTGCAGAGATGGATTTGAGGTCTACAACAATGTGTTGAAGGATGGATTGGGTTGTACTTTGATGTAGCATGGTAAGGTAATGTCTTATGTTTCTCGTCAGTTAAAGTAGCATGAGTAGAACTACCCTAAGCGTCTTTTAGAGTTAGCAGCCATTATTTTTGTGTTGAAGATTTGGAGGCATTACTTGTATGTGATTAAGTGTAGATTCTACACCAGCCATAAGATCCTTAAGTATATATTCACTCAGAAGGAGTTGAATATGAGCTAGAGGAGATTACTAGAGTTAATAAAGGACTATGATATTGTGTTTAATTACCACGAGGGTAATGCCAACATCGTTGTAGATGCCTTGCAAAGGAATTTATCACATTCTTTTAGTTCTATTATAGTCTCTACTAGATTGCTAGAGGAGCTTGATAAGATGGGGATAGAGATGATCCAATAGAGTGACTTAGAGGCTCAACTGCATGCTTTGATGATTAAATAGATGTTTTTTTATGAGAATCAAATATGATGGTGTAGGGATCTCATGCTTAGAAGGATTTGGTAGAAGATTCAGGACAATAGAGATGAGGGTTTCCAGATTCGTGAGGATGTGTACCTCCGAGTTAAACTTATTTGAAGTGCCAGATTTTGAAGAAAGGGAACTGTACTCTACATTTCATCCACCTAAGATGGGATAAGTAGAATAAGAACCATAAGAGGATCTAGTATTGGCCTCACAAGAAGCGAGAGGTAGTGGAGTTTATTTTAAGATGTTTGACCTTCTATAAGGTTATGATCAAACATCAAAGACCTGTAGGATTGGTTCAGCCTTTAGATGATCTAAGGTGAAAGTGGGACTCCATCTCGACGAATTTTGTAAATGGACTATGGATGACCTATAGCAGTTGTGACATGATTTGGGTTATCATCGACAAGTTGAATAAGTCTACTATATTTGTGCCAATGAAGTGCACTTGGAGTATAGTTTGGCTAGCAAGCATATATTTGACTTTTTTGGCAAGTGGGTTTGTTACATCTACCAATATAGTCTACAATCAATATTTGAGATTCCTTTCATACATCTAGGGGAAGTTGCAAGAGGCTATGGGCACGAGATTGAGGATGAGTACCGCCTTTCACCTAGCTATGGATGGAAAGACTAAGAGGATGATTTAGACTCTAGAGGATATGCTACAAGCTTGTGTTTTAGATTTTTGAGGAAGTTGGGTAGATCATCTATATATTTTGAGGGTATTTTTGTTACTATGGGATAATAAGAAAATTTTGGCATTATAATGTTGTAGGCATATTAAAATATTGTAATGATATTCCGAGAAATGTTTTGAAAGGATTATTATCTATCTTAAGTTATTTAAGATGATGCAATGATCTAATTACGACATAGTGACCTAAATTGATAATTTTAGTAATGTGTAAAAACCTAGAATTAATCCACAATTATATATATGTTACAAATGTTGGCATTATAGGGATGTGTATTGAATATTGTATTCATATGAGACTTATAGGAAGATTTATGACTACTTGTGAAATTAGGGTTTTAGTAATTCTATGATTAATACTTCAATATAAGATTATTATTGTTTGTTTAGTAAGTGGGGGTGACACCATGAATTGTGAGTAGGATAAAAACAATGATATTTGAGAATTATATATTATAATTTGTGGTGTGATAACTAATATGATAGACTGATGGTATGGGTTTGGAATTAGGGTTTGAGGAGATTAAGGATCCGGATCTACTGGCATGTGTCTCTGCCTCAATGTGTTTAAATTCCTTTAAATCATTGATGAATAAGATATTAATCATTTAATGTGAAAGAGTACATAAGTAAAGCTAATGTTTTATTTTTGTATATCTATGCCACTAGAGATAATAGTGGCTTAGGAGCATTTTTTAGTAATGAAATAATGTTTTTTTATATTGGTTCCACAAGAGAAAATAGTGGCTCGTGTGCATTTTTCCCCAATAAGGTGTTTTAGTGTGTTCCATTAGGTTAAGAATAGGAGGGACCCTGCTTATCGTGAATGAAAACATAACAAAATTATCTACGGATAAGACACTAATGATTTAAAGTGGAAGAGTATATGAGCTAGAACCAATGTGTTGTTTTTTATATCCATTCCACCGGAGATAATAGTGGCTTGGAAGCATTCTACACTGAGAAGGTGATATTTTCAGATCTATTCTATAGGATGATAATAGCGTCGCTAGTGTGTTATCCTTGAGAAGGTACTTCAAAATATGAATGATAATAGTGTCTCAGGTGTATTATCCATGAGAAGGTACTTCAAAATGTTCCACCAATTTAAGAGTAGTGGGATTCATGTACTCAACGTTTATAAAAGAATGATAATGGTTATATCTATCAAAGCAACCTCAATCAATATTTATTTTATGAGCTATTTCATTTATTTACATGTGTACTTATTGCTTGTTGTGAATGTATGTGTTATTTTTAACCTTAATTTTTTTTAATATTGTTTCCTTACTCAGTACGTAGCTTACTAGCTACCCTTTTTATAGGTGTTACTCATTCCTATGAGTAGGAGACCCTGATTCTTGTGTGAAAGTCTCCAAATGTCCTCTAGACGACTATGTTGCTCATGATGCACTATATGGGGATAAGTGATCTATTTTTTGTACTAGATTTTTGGGTGAAGAGTAATGTTATCCGGTTGATGTATTTACCTTGATGCCTTTTTAGACTCTTGATCTATAACATCCCTTACTTTGTATTTTGATATTGTATATCATAGTTAAAATCCAAACTCATATTGTATTATAAACATTTCATTTGTTTCTAATTTCCTTCTGTTACTGTAAATAATTTTAGCCTTGTGATTGATGTAAGGATTGTTGGACAAACCAAACTTATGTTAATTATGAGGGTGACCCCTAATATTTTACTTATATACTTCCACTATAAAATGAAAATTTTAGTAGTAAAAATTGGGGTGCTACATCTTATCTTGCTATCCTTACTTGATCACCTTGGCTCCCTTGAGTTGATCAAACAAGTTATCAATCTTGAGCAACGGATAATGATTTTTCACTGTCACCTTGTTCCACCCTTCTTAGTCTATGCACAACCTCAAGCTCCCATGCTTCTTCCTTATAAATAGAATCGGTGCTCCCCATAGCGATACGCTTGTTCGGATAAAACCTTTCTCCAAAAGCTCCTCCAACTGAGCTTTGAGTTCTTTCATGTTTACATGTGCTACATGGTATGAAATCTTAGATACTGGTTTTGTCCCTTATAATATACCGATGGTGAACCCGAATTCTTAAATGGGTGGCATTCCTGGTATCTCTTCGGGTAATATGTTAAGAAACTCATGGACCATGCTTATCTACTCTGAGGGCGTCTTAAGGGCTTAAGTGTCTCTGAAAATACAAAGGTAGAGTGGATTTCCCTTACGTATGAGGTTGCTTAACCTGATTGGTGATGCGATTCTTATAGAGGGATTAGGTTCACACTTCTAGTATGAAATCTTAATACCTTTTGGTCATCGTAGTACCACATACTCTTATGCATAATCAATCAGTGCTTGGTAATTTTCCTATGTATCCATCCTAAAGATCACATCAAAGTCATGCAACTCTAGTTCTATGAGGTCCAATGAAAATTATATTTCTCCCTCTTCCAAAATAACTCCTTGATAGAACCTAGAGCACAAAAACCTATCCCCCAAAGGCAATATAAGATAAGTAGAAATACTACTAGAAAGTGATAAGGTAAGTCTAGTTAAGAAATTATATGCCATGAAAGAGTGTAAAGTACCAAATTCAAACAATATGTGAGTAGGAAAGGTAGAGATAATAAGCATACTAGTCACCACACTAGCCTAACATTCTATCTTTTCTTGGCTCATCACTTTCAAGCATCCTTCAAATGAAACTCCTGTAACACTAGTTGATCCTTATCCTTGCTTGAAAGGGTGAGGCCTTGTACGTCTTTGTTGACTAGTAGGGCATGTGTCACTAGCTCGCTATGGCGGGACTCTCTAAATTTGTTGTTGTGGCTACTAATATACCCAGTAATTTGAGCTCTAGTCTTGCTCCTCTAGACGTTGCCACTACCAACTCAGCACTCATAGGCTTTATATCCATCCATGCAACATCCATGGCATACCACCTTTTTTCCTTTACATTATATCCTTACGTGATATATGTCGCATCGCTTGCAATGATAGTGCCTCTCTTTAGGATGAACTCTAGACAATCCTTCAACTTAGGGTACTGACCCCATGCTCTAGCTATATCTAGGCGGTAAGTGACAGGCCAAAAAGGCATTCTTTTAGCCACTAGGATGCTGGAAGCCTTTAAAATTTCTCATACTCCTTAACTGAGCACTCTAGGCTTGAATGAATTGAGATGCCTCTAAAGCCGATTCATATAACCCTATCATATCTAGTAGAGTAAAGCTCCTATTACCTAATCTGCAACACGATCATAAATCAGCAAACTTGCCTCACCTTATTGGCCTCCACTTTTAGGGTGAACTAGATCAAGTCCATGAATAGAGTGTATTACTCCTCGATGGACATACCCCCTATTGAAGCACCATGAACTCGTCATACTTCTTCATGAGATAGTGAGTCAGGTAGAAATGGGCTCGCAACACCTCTAGGTACGAGCCCCATCATGTAGATGCTCCACCACCATGTGTCTACCTTTCCTCTCAAGTAATATACTGCCACATTATCCCTTCTATATCCCAAGCATCCACAAGTGGTGAAGGTCTTTTCCATATTATGGACCCATCCTTTCATGATGTCAGGGTCCTCTTAAACCTAAAAAATTAGTGGGTGATGATGCCATGCCCTCTTGATCTCGCCCTCTGGTGCTAGTGATACTAATGGAATTGGTGGAAGATGAGGTGCTAGGAATTGGCCCTCCATGTTGGCTCTAATAGTCTCTATGAAATATCAATCCACTCATAGCGGCACTTAGCAGCCATCATTTCGTAAGGATTACTTACATGAGTTAAGCATATGGCTTAGTCCATTTGGAAAATATTTCATATCATTCTTGGGTTTTTAATCCACAAAATATGAGCATTATTTGTTAATATATGTGAGTTACTTGTTACTTTTGTCATCTTACCTTACAAATTAGTGTACTTATGTATTTGTAGCCATGAATAAGAGAACAAATTAGAAACAAGAGGGTATACCTTTGTAAGGATTGATCTTGATATGATTAAGGTGTGGTTATGTTTTCTTTCATAGTACTATTTTGTTCATATTTTTCATGTTTATGTGTGAAACATAAGTTAAAATTAATCCTTTACATTTTTAATACTTAATCTTGGAGTTATCAAAGTAGAATATTCCAAGATAACATTTGTTAATAATGTTGGAAGTGTTTTTCTTAATTTTATTTGATTTATATGTTATTTTTTAGGTATATTGTCTATGAAACCCTTATGAGAACTTACTCTTTCTCCAAGGGTGACCTTGGTCTTTAATGGAATCATTAGGCCTACTAATGTGGCTAATATGTTCTACTTTTTGTCAGCGTTAAGTTTGGCTTTTAGACAAGGATGAAGTAAATTGTTGGGGTGTTTATGAACATATATTTTTACATATTTTATACTCATTTACTTTTAGATTTAGGATATTTATGCAAATAACATGTAAGTTTATTTATATTAGTTTTAATTATTTACTGAATTAAGAGTTTAAAATTAACTTTAGTTTAATTTTGATAGCTTGTCTTATTTTGATCATAACTTTCACGTAAGAACTAAGGTTTAGGTGACTAAAATTATGAATTATAGTTAAAATTGAAATATACAATTTCTACTCGTAGTGGTTTCCCAAAATCTGATTACGTATGTATCAAAGTTTTAGCCTAAACATTCAGTTGAAAGTATATCATGTGAAGAGTTACATGAAATAATTTAAAAAAAATAAATTATATCTACTTAATTTTATTTTTTAAGTATTAATTGAATGTTTGTATAGAGAATTAAAAAAATTACATAGATACAAGAATTGAAGTGCTCAGAGTATATGTGAAAATCGGGTCGAACGAGTCGGGTTTAAGTTGGGTTACATTGGGTCGGGTTGTTATTGGGTTGATTTATTTACGAGTCATTTTTCTTTGTGGGGTGGTTTACTCATTTTGGGTAGCATTATTATTTTGGTCGGTTCAAGTCGAGTTTTAGTTAGGGTCGTTGTAGATCCAGGTTGTATAAGGTTAATCTATCAGGTCTGGTTAGATTTGCGTTGAAATAGTTTTGTTTTAAGACAGGTCATGTTCAGATTATTTTTAGGTTAGCTTGTCAATTTGGGTCAAGGGATGTAAATAGAGCGGATATTACCTAAAATCTAATGTGTTTTATCCACTAGATATTTAAACAAATATGGTTAAATGATATGGATGATGGAAAAAATACCCCTCAGGTTTTAGTATGGATACTCATATTAGATATCCATATCGGTACTTGTATCCATACATATATCTATATCTTTACCCATTTATTAGATATATAATAATCCTTTTACCCTTAATTTTAAAATAAATATAGTATAAATTAAGGTTAAAATTTTCATTTAGTTTAATTCTTAAAAGGGTTTATCTATTGGGTAAAGAATTTATCCATTGGATAATATCTGTTAGCGAGTAAATGGATTATCTGTTAAGTAATAGATATCCAACGAATATGGATATGGATGTGTTAGTGGATACCTGTTCTAGTTGTGAGTACAAATTTCGGTGTGGGTTTTCTTATTTGTACAGGAATGGGTATGGGTATACCTGCCCTAAACCCGCTCCATTTACATCCTTTATGGGTCATGTTTGGGCTGAACAAGCTCATATTTGGGTAATTTTATATTTGAGGCTGAGTTAATTTGATGAATTAGGTTTGGGTCAACTTATTAATTGAGTCTCTAGGTTTTGATGGGTCGGGTTGGATTTTGGTTGAGCTTATCTTAAATTGAATTATTTTGGATTTAGGTCAAATCAAAATTTACGACAACATTAATCTAAGTCATTAACCTTGTAAGCAAGAATTATGTTTAACTTCATGTAAGCATTTTATTAATAACATCTTATTAATTTCTATTTTTTATTATTATGAAATTTTAATTTTATGTTCCTACACAATAGAAAAATTAGTAAAATTAGAATATTGTTGGTAAATAAGTAAGTTCACAATAAAAGTAAGAAAAATAATAAAATTTAAATAATAATATATTTTCAAAAGCTTTAAATTAATAATAAGACATGTTTCTCCTTTTATAATATAACTTGTTAGTATTAAATTTGGTTTTATTGAGTCGGGTCAAGTTGATAATGGGTTAAGTTGATAATGCGTTGGATTGTTGTCAGGTCTAGTCACTTATATTTGGGTCAGCATCGGGTCGAGTCATCTTTGGTCAAATTTGGGTCGATCGGGTTGATAAATTTATCTGGTTATGTCAGTTAAGGCATGTTCGATCAAATTTTTCTAGCTTTGGCAGGGAGGAGGGTACACACACATAATAGAAGGTGGATTAAAAAAATTAGGGGATGGAAGTGGAGTGAGTCTAGCTGTTTTGGAAACTACAAAGGGGACGAAAAAGTTCCAAGAGGAGAAGAAAAGGGATACATAGCATGAGATCAAAGAGAAAAAAAATAGGTAGAAGAGATAATGACGAGAGAGGAAAAAAAAAGAAGAAAAATGGTGCGAGAAAAGAGGAATGATGGTCATAGAAAAAAATAGAGAAGAGGTGACACAATTACCGACACTAGAATGTATTTAATGATGTTAGCCATCAGAGTATAATAATTTTTTTTATTCTTATTTTGAATTTGAAGTGTTGTAATTTCATATTCATATATTCTCAGGTTCATTATTTTATGTATAATTTAGATTCTATGTTTCATTTAATTATTTTAATTTTAATTAATATTATGTTCTAATTTTCTTTTAAAAGGATATGGTAAAATCCTATTTTTTTACTCTGATAGAATAATTTATGACTTCTTTAATAGATTAGTTTATTTGTCTTATGTTATTATTCTAGATTTTGCCTAATTAATAAAGTGATCATCTTTGCAAGTTGAGAAAAGATGCGAGAGCTAATTCTCCACTTTCTATTAGATAGCATAAATAAGAATTGAATGGCTTGTGAGAAAATTTTAATTTTTTTTACAATAATAGAGAAGGATAAATAATTAAATGAACCTAAAGAATTATTTTTATTTAAATCCTTTCACTCTAAATAGCAAGAGTGATTGTTGACCACATGACTTTATAGCTTAAGAGAGTGTGTGTGTTATTTATTTCCATTGACACATAGCTAGTAATTGAAAATATATGGTAATTAATTAATTAGTAATCATAGTTGGATAGTTGTAGATCTAAATTCCTTACTAGCTTTTACTAATTGATTTTTACTTTATTAGATTTTTTTTTATTTCATTTTAGCTTAATTTAGTTGGTTTGATATTTCTTTTGTTTAGAATTAGTTAATTCTTTATTTGATTTTAATGACCTAGGCTTCATTTGAGTAATTGGTGTCTTTATGTTATTATTTTGTCTGATGTGTGTAGGAATATGAACTTAAGGTTTGGGTGGAAATATGTTTAATTTAGGGTTGTAAAAGGGATATGATGGTTTTAAAGTGATGTAGAGATGATAATGATGATTCGACAAAGTAAAATTAATGATGAAGGGTTTGGGATAGTTTGGTTTATGGGCTAGGCTTAGGATTTATGAATACGGTTTAGTAATGATATGAATATTATGATGATGAAAGAATGGAATAATGGATATTTGATGATTAGATTATGAATTTAAAATGTTGAGGATGATCATATGATAATAATAATATTATTATCTTAAGTTCTTAAATAGATAAAATAAATAAGGAAAATAGGTTAAAGATGATGATGATGATGGAAATTGAATATTGCAATTGGGGATGGAATGGAATGGGTTTTTAGGGAGTATAGATCTTAATATATAATTAGAAAAGACAAAGAGATTAAGTATTTCAATAATAATTACTCACACATAATTGATTAAAATTGAGAAGAGATCACACATAGTTCAATTAAGCAAAAGGTTGCAAATTTCATTCAATTTCATCTCCTTTTATGTTATGTACTTATATTATTATTACAACCATTATGCCTCCACAATATTACAAGATAATTATCCTTAAAATCTATTAATAATTTACATATAATGCATTAGCTTTCTCCCTAATCCAAACACAACTCAAAAGATAGAATAAGATAACACTAAAATATTGAATTAAGAAACTTTTTGAATAATTTAATTTGCTATGGTCTTAACAAATATCAACATGATAATAATCAATATCACACATCCAAATTTTCAATTATAGTCTTCTCAAAAAGATAGTACATTCATTCCTTCCATGCAACATGTTTTTGGCCTCCATGCATGCCATGCTCACGTGTCTATCACTGATGACTTATTTTGCAAGTTTCGTCCATAACAAACAATATAGTCATCTGTTTGTCTTCAAATCTGTAGGTGTTCCTCTCTAAAAATAGGATAACATGTTCAATAATAATAAATGCTATATCTTAACCATTTGCTTTTGCATCATCATCTCTATGTGAACGATAATTCGATACTCATTGTGCCTTATATTACTTGTGACTATTATGTTTGTTGATAATTATATTTAACCAACATCAAATTGTTACGGTGTCCCAAATTTCATTGGATCCTTTTCATTTTTGGGTATTCTCTTTTTTGAACTCATAACAATTCCTAATAACATGTCTTATCTTGCCATAGTTGTGACACTTGATCCTAACATGCTTTGTTGAGTCCTTTAGACTTCTTAGAGTGATAGAAGGAACTTTTCCTCCTACTCTATATATTCCTTCGCTAGATCAAAGAAATATTATGAATTCAGAATTTATGAGTGTTAATTCTTCTTTATTCATTAGACCTTCATTATCTCCTTCTTCATCTTTAATCTCTTTTTTGATCAAGATCTCTTTTTACCTTGGTGAAGAGGATGAAGCTTTAAGATATAGAATATTTTTTTTCTCTTTTATTCACTAATATCTTATATCATAGATAATGGACCATGATATTTCCAAAAAGCTCATTGGTGGTTATACACATAAGGTCTCTTGATTCTTATGTGGTTTTTTAAATCCACTCTTTGGTAATGCCTTTGAGCACCTATCTCATTTTCTCTTCCTTGGTGATGATTATTCATAATATTTTGAGGTTTTTCTTGATCTAGACGAATTTATTGCTCAATTCACTTATTGATTATGTTTTCTTTATGGAGAAGAGGTTTTTATTCTTTTGCATAAATGGTTATTCTCTTATTCTCTACATGTATTATTGCTTTATTTATCCACACAAGTTGGTGCTAGATTTATTTAAAAGTGGTGCATGATTGTATTTTATTGTGCTCTTTCACTCCAAGCTTATATTGCAACACTAAGATGGCTTTATTATCTAGAGTACACTTATTTTTGTCAGCATCGATAAGTTTAACTTTTATTTTCTCAACCATCATTCTATCAACCTCCTTTAATATTTTAATTGGGACATCAATTATAATAGATAATATATCAAAATCTTGAGCCTTGATGAAAAATTAATTTTGTTCTCGTAATAAGAGAAATTTTGTTTGTTGAACATTGGAGGCTTTATAATGGAGATTATTTCACTCAATCTGAAATACCCTAAATTTTATCAACCTTAATCCTAAGTATTTAATATTTAAACCTCATCCTAATCTTATAAGATTAATATTTTATGCCTTATCCTAATTCGTTAATTCCAATCTTAACCTTTATTTTGGTTAATAATATTTTACCTTAAATATCACCTCATATGGTTGATAAATTAATTTTACCCTATTCTCCTAATATAAATTGTTAACCTAATTCAAATCTTAACCCTAAAGTTCTTTTCTATTCCCCCCTTTTCCTTCACCTTTTCCTTTTCTTGTTTCTTCTTCTCTTTGGCTAGGGTCTTCTTCTTTGTCTCTTCCATACAAAAATCTCTCTTCTCTCAACCAAATCCTTCTACTTGGCTTGCATCCTATAGCCATCTGAGATAAATTTATTATCACACCCATACCCTCCCTCAACCTATGGGATATGTAATTGAAATTTTTGTGTAAAACCCCAACCTTTGCCTATGCCACATACACCTCCCCCTCTACCGATTCTCAACCTCACACAACAACATCTCTATATATACACCTCTAATCTCTCACTTCGCCATATTTAATTCTTTGTCAACCTCTCTCTAAACTCCCTTTCCCATGTTCCTTATGTATCACTCAATTGAATATCATCATTTTTGCTTCAATAAAACTCTACAATTTCCCCTCACCTTTATTTGTGAAGTAACCACATAATGAGCATCTCACAATTCTCGCCCTTAAATACATTAGAAGATCACACTGTTCGCCCCCCTTTCAGCATCACAAACTCATGTTGCATCACCCAAAGCTACACTCCAAACTCAAGTTGCACTGCCAAAAACAACACCCCAACCTCACACCACTCCAACCATACTAACGTGGCCAATAGATGCCACCAACCTTCACTAATGTAAGGAACTCAGATTTTCATCAACTTATCTATATGAGTCTCTCCTGTAACTCCTCCAATGTTGCGTCACTTCCTCATGCAGTAACTACTTTTCTACCACACCTTGTCCCACGACTATGTTGCTTTAGTTTTTCTCCTTTTATATCTCTCTTTGCCTTATCTCTTCCTAAATTTTATTCTAAGGTTCTAATTATGTATTATTATTTTCTCTTAGGTATTTTTTTAGCAATGTTAGAGGAGGGATTTAGGATTTTAGGGGCTTAGAGATAAAAGACATTTTTAGTAAGGATACCTGTCATAGTTAGGGATTTTTTAATGTTATGTGTAAATTATATGTGTGATCATGTTGTTATGATTATGTTGAGAATTTCTTGGTGTTAATTTTTCTTTGGAGAGCTACGTGGAATGATGGAAAAAATAGTAATATGTGCAAGTATATAAATATGGATATCAACTAGGAAAGCTTGTTATATAAGTCAAGTAAGTTGGCTTAAACCACTTTCTAAACTTCAATATGTCAAATGATTTATATATATTTTTGGTTATATATATTCATGAGGCTATAATGTCTTGAGGTTGAAAATCTATCATATTGTGACTTATATGGTTTTTATGAAAATATAGATATTTTAGTATTCTCAAGGGTAATTTGGTTAATATGGATTAAGTATGGAACCTTTGGTATTTTAATGTTTTAAATAGTCAAATTTTTTTAAGCATATCTTGTGGAAAATTTTGAGTACTTATGCATTACCTAAGTTTAATAAAATGAGAAAATTTCTTAAATTCAAAGGAATAATGATGTAGAGGCTAACACTCAAGAATTGGCTTTCATAATTATGGAACGAACTTTTCTTCATTTAGAAAGTATCTCCCACAAATTTGAAGACTAATGGATGGTTACATTGCGAAAAATGTACCAAACAAGCAACTTAGCGTCTATGTGCATGTGCATGGCAGGCATGGCATACATAGAAATAATGACCATGTGGATGGGGTGTTAATTGGAAAATTTTTTGAGCATCAATATTAATATTAGCTAAGTAATTAATTAAGTTGTAGGTTTGGTTAATCGAAAAAGTATAAAGTACCATAAAGTTAGCATAATATCGTTTAGCTTGGAATCTTTTGAATTATACTTTTTGCTAGTGGGAGAAAGGTTATAAGCTGCTATGAATGTCAAGAATGGGTATTGAAAATTTAATTGAAGTTGATTACAAGTGATTTTTGTGTGAGTTCAAACTCAAGCAAATTGAGTCTATGTGAACAATTTAGCTTAAAAGTTTCAATCTCTTCGTCTACGTGAATTAGATATTAATCCATATCTTTTATACTCCCCTTAATCCATATTTTTTGTACCATAATTACCAGTAAAATCCTACTCTAATTCATGGTTAATCAAATCCCTTATTAAATATACACAACTAAAGCACTAAACCTTTCATTCGAAACACTAACCTTCCCACACAAACCAAATGCAACCTTATTCATTCTTTTTGAACCAAACATTAACCCTAACCTTAACCCTAACCTTAACCCTAAACCTTGACTCTAAACTTCATCTGAATCCTAACATTTAAATCTAAACTTCAACATCATGCCATCATTGATTGCAAATGCTAGTTAGTAAGTAACATTCAATCCATCATCTTCATTAAATCACCATCATCAAATCATCATCATCATTCCTCGACCATATTAAAACTATCCCCATTGTTATTCCATCACACTCAAATATTTAATTTCCTAATTCATCATCATTTAGCCTTTAGCCTAATATCTAAACTCAATTCGAGCATGAATCCTATATATCTAAGAATTACACCCTCTGACACACATCAATTTTGGTACTAAAGCCATAGGTTGGTGGAATTGCAATCAAGATTCAATATTTCTTTCAAGATTCTTAAAGATTCCTCAAGAAAGTGTTCCATATTCAAGAATATCCAATAATTCATAAAAAGACAGAAGAGGAATGAGTACTTAAGGGCATGTTTGTGAGTGTTGTGCTTAGTAGATAAGGAGAAGGATGGAGAACTAAGGAGAATACTTGAGAGATTTTATCAAGACCATGATGGAGGAAATCAAGGTATAATTGCAAATGGGGAGAATAAAATCTTCCCAATCCTATGAGTCCTATGTGCAGCCACAAAACTAAAGGGAACAAGTAGAGGAAATACACATGAGAAGGGCACAAAAATAAGTGGAAGAAGAAGAAGAAAGTGTGGGAAATTACATAAGGCCACGTGACACTTTGAGGAAAAGTTATGATGGCAAGGAAAAAAGAATATGCTTTGATCTTCCTGACATTGAAGGTAATCTCAACCCAAAATCTTTTCTTGAATGGTTGTATATCATTGAATCAATTTTTGAGTTTAAGGAAATTGATGAAGAGAAACAATGATGAATATCAATATTAAATTTTATAAAATTTGCTAGAGTGTGGTACTATAATTTCAAAAGGATATAGGAGGGACATGGAAAATCAAAGATTAGGTCAGAGGAAAAATTAAAGAAAAATTTAAAGAAGTTTGTGCCTTGGGAATACAAGCAAGAAAATTTTATAAAAATGACTACGTTGAGGTAAGGATTACTTGGAATTAAAGAATACATTTGGGAGTTTGAAATGTGTGATTTCCAAGAAAGAAAAGAGAAAAGTTGTCCACGATTCATCAGGAGTTTAAATATGGATCTTTAGAAGAAGGTAGAGGTGTACCTTGATGAAGTGTTTTAGGACCTAGCTAAGTTTGCCATCAAGTTCGAGAAATAGTTAAAGGGAATAAATCCACCAAGAAAGTCAACCAATGCTCCATATGGTTTGACTTTTAAGGGTGTGTCAAAGCCACCAATGCTTTAAAATGTAGAGGTTATAGGGACTCTACTTTGGATTGTCAAAACCAAAGGGCAATGATTTTGAAGGAGATAGAAAATACGGAGGCTTGTGAAGAGAATGAAGACCTTGATGAAGACTTTGAAGATGAAAGGGAGAGCCTAAAGTATGCTTTAGAAGAAGGACAAGTGGATTGCTACGTAATGTAAAGGGTGCTGCAAGTAAACCACAACTTTCCTTACTCAACGGAAGAAGATTTTCAAGGCCAAGTGTAGAGTTGGTGATAAAGTATGTGACGTCATCATTGATAATGGCTCATTCAATAATGTTTCTAGTGAGAAGATGGTAAAAAAGCTTGGTTTAGAGACTAAGGGTCATCCAAGACCATATTCACTCCAATGGCTCAACAAATACAAAGGTGTAAGGATAACTAAATAAAATCTTATTTATTCTAAGAATGAAGATTATATTGATGATTTTTTATGAGATATTTTGCCTACGGATGCTTACCACATTTTTTTTGGGGAGGCCGTGGCAATTTGATAGGAATGTTGTGCATGATAGGTTCCTTAATGAGTATGTGGTATGCAAGGGTCCAAATAAGTTTAGACTAAAACCTACTATAACTAGGGAGGATTCAATTTTGAGGAGTGAAAGGGAAGAAAAAGAAGAAGGTAGAAGTTATAAGTCGAGTGTAGGAAAGGAAGAAATAAGAATAATATGGAGGTGTGGATCCTTAAGGAATTTGAGATGAATGAAGTAATTATAGATGAGAAGATGTGCTATGCCTTAGTGGTAAAGGTTGTCTAACGAGGAAAGAATGCTAATATGGATTTAAAATTACAACAAGTGTTAAAAGAGTATCTCGATATTTTTCCAGAAGAGTTACCATGTGGGCTACTTCCTTTGAGAGGTATTGAGCACGCTATTGATCTTATGCTAGGAGTTCAATTACAGAACACACCAGCTTATAGATGTAATCCATAGGAGGCTAAGGAGCTATAGAAACATGTGCAAGAGTTATTAAACTAGGGTTATATTTAGAAGACTATGAATCCATGCGATGTTCAAGCTTTATTAGTACCTAAGAAGAATTATCAATGGAGGATGTGTATTGATTTGAGAGCAATCAACAACATCACCATCAAGTACAGATTTTTTATTCCAAGATTGGATGATATGTTAGATGAGTTACATGATGCAAAAGTGTTCTCAATGATTGATCTTAGAAGTGCTTACCATCAAATGAGGATAAGGGAAGGGGAAAAGTGGAAGACAACTTTCAAGAATAATTATGGGTTGTAAGAGTGGTTAGTGTTCCCATTTGGGCTATGTACTGCACGAAGTTCCTTCATGAGGTTGATGATAGAGGTACTTAAACCATTCCTTGGCATCTTTGTTATTATCTGCCTTAATGATATCTTGGTATATAACAAAAGTAAGTTAAGCACATACAACACTTGAAGAGAATATTTGATAAGCTTAGAGAGGTGAAGCTCTATGGTAAGATTGAGAAGTGTGATTTCATGATGGGGAGGGTGATTTTTCTTGGTTATATTTTGAATGGGGATGGCCTTCGAGTTGATCCATCAACGGTGGAAGCTATACAATCATGGCCTATTCTTACTAATGTCTATGAAATTTGAAGTTTTCATAGGTTGGCCTCATTCTATACGATGTTCATTAAAGACTTCTCTACCAATGTAGCACCTATCACATAGCTCATGTAGAAAGGAGAGTTCTATTCGAATGATCATGTGACAAGGGCTTTTAAAGACTTGAAGACGAAGCTCTCAAATACACCAATATTATTTATTCCTTGTTTTGATAAATTATTTGATGTGACATGTGATGTGAGTGGTGTAGGCATTGGGTGTGTGAAAATGTTCAAAATAAGGTGAGTCCAAGACATGCTAAGTGGATAAGCTTCTTGCAGACATTTGTGTTCTCTATAATACATGTGGATGGTAAAGAAACTATTGTGGTAGATGCATTATCAAGGAGGACCATGGTATTTACCATGATGGATGCATAGCCTTTGGGAATTGAGATGTTGAAGAGTAAATATTCCATGTATGGTGATTTTTCTATGATATTCGAATATTGCAAGAAATAAGGAAGATCTGGAGCTTATGTAATTCAAGATGGGTTCTTATTCAAGCAGAACAAATTATGTGTGCTAAGGACTTCATTTCAAGAATTACTATTCAAAGAGGTGCATGAACTAGAAATTGCAGGATATTTTGGATTTCACAAGACTTTAGAGTTGCTGCAAGTACATTTCTATTGGCTGAGAATGCCAAAGGGAGTATCAAGGGAATTCAATATTAGAAATATTAGCCCTTATTATAACGATGTTAATTTGAGAAGCAATTTAAATCAAAAAGTGGAGAATGATGTGGGAGCAACACTCAATTATTGGCTTTCATAATTATAGAACCAGTTCTTATTCATTTAAAAAGTATCTCCCATAAATTTAAAGACTAATGAATGGTTACGTTGCTAGAAATGTACTGAAAAACCAACTTAGTGTCTACGTCCATATGCATGGCATGCTTAGAAAGAATGAACACAATCATGGGGAGTTTATTGTCATCTTGTTTGAGCATTAACATTAATATTAGATAATTAATTAATTAATTAATTAAAAAGAAGGATTAGATAATAGGAAAAGCATAAATTAGCATAAAGTTAGAATAAATTAACATAAAGTTAGCATAATATCTTTTAGCTTGGAATCTTTTGAATTATGATTTTAGCTAGTGGTAG
The DNA here is from genome assembly GCA_039764185.1 of Tamarix austromongolica. Taxonomy (NCBI): domain Eukaryota; kingdom Viridiplantae; phylum Streptophyta; class Magnoliopsida; order Caryophyllales; family Tamaricaceae; genus Tamarix; species Tamarix austromongolica. Next base: position 125,309,179 of record CM077809.1, read on the forward strand.
AAAGGTTAAAAGATGGTATGAATGTTGGGCATGGGCATTGATAATTGAATTGAAGTTGAAGATCAACATTGAAGTTGAATACAAGTAAATTTTGTGTGAGTTTAAATTTATGCAAATCGAATCTGTGTGAATGGTTTAACTTGAAAATTTTAATGTTTTATTCTGTGTTAATTAGATATTAATCCATATCTTTTCTAATCTTTTTAATCCATATTTTTCCTTCCATAAATACCATAAAAATAATACTTTAATTTGTTGTTAATCAAAGCCCTAATTCGGTATACACAATTTAAGCCCTAAACCTTCCATTCGTAACCCTAACCTTCCCACAAAAACTAAACACAACCTTATTCATTCTTTTTGAACCAAACCCTAACTTTAACCCTGAAACATGACTCTAAAATTCATATAAAACCTAACCTTTGAAGCTTAATTTAAACATCATACCATCATTGAATGCATATCCTAGTTACTAAACAGCATTTGAACTATCATCATTAAATCTCCATCACGGAATCATCTTCATAGTTCCTCTACCATATTTGAACTATCCCCATCCTTATTCCATCATATTCAAATATTTAATTTCCTAATTTGAGCCTAATACCTAAACCTAATTCGAGCATTAATCCCACATAGTTGAGAATTACACCCACCCACACACATCAAATAACCCTAGAGGCTTATCATTATTGCATGTTTAAGATGTTGGAGTTAGACCTTGACTTTTGGATATGTTGTTAATATTAAAATTCTATGGATGTGTTTCAATTTTTTTGTTATATAAGTATTATGGGGAAAATATGCCTAAGTTGTGAAGTTAGGGTCTTATAGGAGTTGTGAAAAATAACTCTAATCATACGATAATTATTGTGTTTGTAAGATATTAGAGTTAAACCTTAATTTTTGCATATTTTGATAATATTAATAAATTAGGAATTTATGGTAAAAATGGTTGTTAAAGAAGTATTATGTAAGGAAGGAGTCATTCTTATAATGCAAAATTAGGGTTTCTAAGTAAAAAAATGTGATATTTCTCCTTAGAGAAGGTTTTGATCTTTAAGTGGTTATATCTTATTTGTTTTGGATAATTATGTTAAGATGTATTATGTGCCTCACATATCCATATGTGCACCTACATGATGATCTTGAAATTAATAATAGCGAATAAGACATTAATCACATAAAGCAAAAATCACATGAGTTAATATAGGGGTGGTGAGTCCTTTCCACTAGCTAAAGAATAGTGGATAAGAATATTTTCCCTAAGGTGGCATTTTAGACCATTCCAATTATTCAAGAATAGTGGTTAGGACTGTATTTCCCATGGACATTCCACTTGCTAAATAATAGTGGAAAGTCATGTTTTGCCTAAGGAGGTATTTTAATATATTCCACCATATCCAGAATAAAAAGGTCCTAAACTTAACGAACATCAGAGATAGATTGTATCTATACTTAATAATGGAACATAGACTCATTTATTCTCTTACATCATATCATGTTTAGTTTTTTTTTTCTAATGAGTCTTTTATGTAATCTTATGCATTTTATACCCTCTATATATATATATTATCACTTTACTTAGCACATAGTATAAGGATCATCCTTCTCATGGATGTTGCTCATTTCTACGAGCATATAAGCCATATATTATTATGTAGGTTTATGCAACCTGTTTGGATTGCTTTGCTCCTTTTGATGCCTTGCTTAGGGAAAAGTGATCTTATTATGATTAGGGTTTGGAAATGTAGAGTCACGTTATCTGGATCTTAGTTTTGATCTAGATACCTTTTAGAACCTTTATTTCCTATGTCAACCATTTTATGTATTTTTAATATTATACTTAGAGTAATCCTCTAAACACTTATTTAAATTTATGAATTCTATCTCATTCTCTATTTTTCATGTTTTAAGGTTCTAATTGTTTAGTGTTATACTCTATATAAGCATGGTATGGTAAGTTATACTTATATCGAATATAGTGGTAGCACCTAGATATATTTTTATTACTCCTATGATAAAAATGAAAATTTTAATAGAAAATTATGGGGCGTTATAAGTTAAATTCAAAGATTTTTTTATTTCATTATTTTATTAAAAAAATGGTTTTTAAATGATCCCTTATCTAATTTTATTTGTCTATTTCATACTTTGAAAAAAATCAATTCTTAGAAAACCCATATTAACTTGTGAGTAATCAAGAACGGGTAGGATGGACGGCCTTGGAATGTGCTTATATGTAATATATACTAGTAAATTAGGAATATGTATCCTAACATGCTTTTTCTTTAACTTGTACCTAACTTTCCATAACACTTAATGGTTGCATAAGATTTTTGGAGGATACATTCGATGTATTCATCTATTTTATCAGGCTCTCACCATCACTACCTTAGCCTCAGCTACCACCACCATCTCCATATCACCCACATGAGGTTCTTGGATAGGACTAGCTCTAGATAGTTACTGCCATTGCCTACCCATCTAAGTTGGTGTGGACAGCGTGATCATCATGAAGGGATAGATTCAAGACATGGATCAAACATACGAGATAGTCATTTATCCACCTTCTAGGAAGAAGAGCACAATAAACTACTTCCTTCATAGAGTAGTAAAAACATAGTGGAGAGTTTTTTGTGCATAAGGATAATTCGTGTTCTTTTGGGAGGACTTCAAGATGGAGATCCGCAAGAAGTTATTTTTCAAGATCCTTAAGAAGGATAATACAAGCAATTCATGTAGCTGAACTAAAGGAACATGACTACATAGGAGTACCACACTTAGTTCATAGAATTGTTAATGTTTATTCTAGATATAGAAGTCATCATGTTGATAGTGGTATATTAATTTGAGTAAGGGCTCCACTTTATCATTCAGAGGTTTATGGTTGCTATGCATTTCCAAGACTTAGTCATATGTTTCCACTATGATGATTTAGGTGCATACTTCTATTCTAGGCAAGAGGAAGTGTGAGACCTAGGGTTTAGAGGGTCAAATTTAGTTTAGGAAAGGTGTACTTATGAGTTATTAACAAATGGTAGATAGAGTAGACTTACGGGACCGCCAAGAAATTTATTTTATCACTTTTGAAGTTAAGACCATCTAGGATAAGAATATTAGGGAACCTCTATTAATTATTGAGGGGTTGGTTAGTTGGGCCCTTGATTATTTGAGTGCTTGTGTCAATAGGGTCAGTTCTAATAGTAGGGATTAGTTACACCCTAAGAGTTAGCTTATCAATAACTAACTTATTAGCCATAGTTACAAGAGTAGTAGAAGGCCCTTACCCTAACTTGTGTACATCCTTAGGAGGCTAAGGAGATACCGTTGGAGTGTCACCCATTTCTCTATGGAGGAAAAAAACCTAGGGTTCTGGAAGGAATATTGGAAGATAATAAGGAGGATAGTTAGGTGGGTTATTGAATGTCATCAACTAGGCAAAGGTTGATTAGCCATTAGATGTTGTCACGAGTACATTTTTCTTCCTCTCATTACCAATACATATATTATTTGATTTGGATGCGTCTTTATCATTTATATCCACTATTTTATTTCTCAAGTCCCCATATCTCCATCTTCTAGTGTCTCTATATCTATAATGTTACAATTGAGAGATAAATTAGATTGCACTAGACTCTACTCATGTATAAACATAGAGACTAGGGATAAAATTTAAAGTGGACTTAGGTGAGATAGATATGTGGGACTTTGATAAGATCCTTGAGATTGATATGTTAGAGAGATACTGAGTTTTGATAGACTGCGTATAGGACTAAGTGGTGTTATGGAGACCTCAGGGGGATAAGGTCTTCTATCAGAGATGTAACCCTAAGGCTATCATGATGGCCATGTTTTCTCATACACTATATTTGTTGGTATGTCTATTTTCAAGATTTGAAGAAGAATGTGTCAGTGTTTTATGATATTTTAGTTTCTCGAGACTTTCTTAATATGCTTTTAGAGGAGATATCAAGTATACCTAAGGTATATGAGATACAAAGGTACCTTAATGAAGGGTATCATTAGATTTCCAAGAGTTAAAGTCACAACCAGATGATTTATTAGCTTATGGGTACATCAGCTCAATTTTGTGTCCATAGAGCACCAATCCACTTCATGAAGAAGAAAAATGTGTGTCTTTGATTGTGTATTGATTATCTAGGTTTGAATAAGCTGATGGTGGAAACTTATTTCCCTTTTTTTGATAAATGATATGTCTGATTAGTTTTAGTGTCCTTTGATCTTCTTGATTATTTCTTTATGGTTAGGCTATTATCAATATAGCATCATTGAGGAAGACATCATGAAGATGGCTTTTAGGCCACGGTACGAGTACTATAATTTCATGGTGTTGCACTTTGGGCTCAATAATGCACAAACCATATTTATGAATTTCATATGAGCATTTTAAGGATTTTTATATATTAGTTTGTTGTAGTCTTCATAGAATATATTTTAGAATTTTCTTGGATTATAAAGGAGCATGAGTATCACCTTTGCACTATTTTGTCACTCCTTAGAGAGCACATGTTGAGTGATAAACTCTCCAAGTTAAAGGTCTAGCTTTAGGAGGTAAAATTTATTGGTCATATGGTTTTAACAATAGGAGTTATCATGGATCAAGCAAAGATATTTGTAGTCATTGAGTGGAAGGCGCCCACTAGCATTCTTGAGGTTTGTAGTTTCCTAAGTTTAGCTAATCACTACATGCACTTTGTTTGAGACTTCTTAAAGGTAGGTCACCCTTTAATGAACCTTCTAAAGAAGACTACAAGAATTCTAGGAGTTGAAGTGTCATCTAACTACCGCACCAGTTTTGACTCTACAATCAGGATCAGATGGGTATAAGGTTTATAGTGATATGTCAAAGGACGAACTAGGTCGTGTACTAAAGCATTATGATAAGGTACTGCCTTATGCTTTTTGTGAACTGAATTAGCATGAGTATAACTACTGAAGGCATAATTTGATCTTGTTCATAGTTGTCTTTGCGCTGAAGATTTATGGGAAATACCTGTATGGGACATAGTGCAGATTCTTCACCAACTATGAGAGTGTTAAGTATATATTCACTTAAAAGGGGTTGAAAAAGTGGTAGGGGAGATGGTTAGAATTGGTGAAATACTATTGAGTTAAATTACTAGGAGAGCGAGAACATTGTTCTAGATTCCTTGAGTAAGAAGACATCATACTCCTTAATTTTTTATATGGTGGCTAATAGGTTGCTTAAGGAATTTTGTTAGATGGGGATGGATCTAATGTAGTAGGATGATTTAGAAGTCCCAAGTAGTTCATTGATGATTATGCCAATGGTGTTTGATGATATTTTAGTTAGATAGTCTAGGGATGTTAAGCTTGATATGATTCAACATAAGATACCAGATAGTAGAGATGAGGGTTTTGATTTATAAGGATGGTAGTAGTTGCTATTGGGGTGATTGGTGTGTACCTTAGATTTGCACTTATATAAAGTGCTAGATTTTAAAGGAAGGTCATTATACTTCATTTTCCATCCACCTAAGAGAATATAAGTTTTAAATGGATCTTAGTGGTCTCATATGAAGATAGAGGTAGCAAATTTTGTATGAACGTATTTGACCTATCAAAAGATCAAGATAGAGCACCATAAATTGTAGAGTTAGTATAAACTTTAGATGTTTAAATATGGAAGTAGGAATCCATCTCCATTTATTTTTTGAATGGACTACCAAGGACTCAAAATGGGTGTGATACAATATGGTTCATTATCAACCGTTTGACTAAATCAATCGTTATTATACCAATGATGTCAACATTGAGCATGTTTGAGTTAGTTGATGCTTACATGAGGATTGTGGTGAATAGGGATAGCTCATTTACAAATATAGTCTCCAATATGGATTTGGTATTCCTTTTACATTTAAGGGAGGAGTTACAGGAGGCTATGGGCACAAAGTTGAGGATGATTACATCCTTTCACCTAGTTACATACTAGCATATTGAGAGAACGATTCAAAAACACAAGGATATGCTACACTATTTTATTTTTTGACTTCACCGGCTATTAGGATGATTATCTACACTTGGTGGATTTCTCGTACAATAATAATTTTCATGCTACTATAGGGATGACACCCTTTGAGGTACCATATGGATGCAAGTGTAGAAAAACTTTGTGTTGGATTGATATTAGCAAGATTATTATACTTGGGTTAGATATAATTAAGGAGATGAATCAATAGGTTTATTTGGTTCATAATATAATCAAGGAAACTTTTTTTTGAAAAAGAGCTATGCTAATCAAAGGTACTATAGTGATGGATATGAACTAGGGGATAACATTTTATTGAGGCTCTAACCAAACAAAAGGGTATAGAGTGTTTGTGGGAAGGGTAAGCTAAGTGTAAGATATATTGGTCTTTATGAGACACTTTATAGGGTTAGTTTATTTTGCTAACTCTTTGTACTTCAACCAAATTGAGCATGAGTCCACAACATCTTCAAAATTTCATAGCTAAGGAAGTACATTGAAGATCCTTCTAACATGATAAAACTCAGCGATATCAAATTTGATGATTCATTATCCTATAAGGAGGTGTCTTAGCATATTCTCAACAAAAAGGTATGACAAACTTGTATGAGCTCAACTCCACTTGTGAAGATTCTATGGAGCCAACATAGAGTAGAGGAGGAAACCCAGGTGATAGAAAAGGAAATATTCAAGATACATCCTAACCTTTCCAACACAAGTGTGTTAGGTATCGAGGTTTCAACGCATAAAGAACTAACCATTGAGATAGTCTTTCATTACATCATCTTTCTATTTTTCCCAACCTTAAATTAACCTCGGGCATGAATTCTCTTTTAAGGGTATAGTCATAACATTAAATGTTATCTAACCCTAATCTTAAATAATTAATATCTTAACATAATCCTAATCTTAGAAATATGATATTTTTAACTTACTTTAATTATGAAACCTAAATCTAAAACTAATCCTAACCTTTATTTCAAGTCATTAATATTTTAACTTAAAACAAATCCCACATGGTTTCTAAATTAATTTTACCCTTCTTTCTAAAAAAATTTTTAACCTAATTTAAATCCTAACCCTATAATTATTTTATTTCCCCCTTTTACTTTTTCCTTCTCCTTTTCTTTTTTCCTTTTCTTCCTTCTTCATCCCTGAGGTTTCTTCTTCCCATTCTCCCAAGAAAATTCTTGTCCTTAGCCTCCTCTTTATAACTTACCTAGCTAAATTCATCATCCCATCCATCCTCTCCCTTAACTTATGGGATTTGTCATTTTATTTTTTTTTTCTCAAAATCCCAATGTCTAACCATGCCATGTACACCTCCCCATCTCTACTAATTCTCAACCTTATATAATAACCTCTCTACATTTACTCCTTCACTCTCTCCCCTCTCTTTATTTAATTCATCAAGAACCTCTTTCATCCTTCAACTTCGTTATGCATTACTTGATTGAATATTGCCATTATTCTTAATATATATATATATATATATCCCCTTTTCCTTATGAAGTGAATTAACTACAATGTAAGCATCTCATGTTCCTCACCCTTACCTACATGAGTAGATCATGTTGTTTTATCTACTCCATGGTTGTACTCATAAGTTATAATTATATTATTATTCTTGTATCTTACGTGATTTTCTATTGGTCTTGAAGGAGGCACGTTAGGTATATATGTGCTTAGAGTTTGGAGACAATTTTGGTAAAGATACAAGTCATAGTAAGAGATTTTTGAATATGTAAAATATGTGCATTATAATGTTGTTATAATTATTTTGATATTGTTATGGCATTAATGATTGTGGTGTTGTATGATGGAAAAGTGATTAATATGTGCAAGCATGCAAATATGTATATTGATTAGCCAAGCATGTTAGTTAGGTTAGTTCGCTTAGACCACTATCTAATCTTTAATATGATGGATGATTTTCATATGTTTATGATTATATATCTTCATTAGTTTATTATGTGTTTGGAGGTTGAAAAAAAAAATGTGGTGACTTGTATGGTTTTTATGCAAAGATGGGTGTTTTGGCATCCTTAAGGGCAATTTGGGAAATATGGTTTAAATATGGAACATTTTGTATTTTATTGTGTTAAATGGTTTAAAATATGCTAAGTATATCATGTGTAATATTTGGAGTAATTATGAATGACCTTCGTCTAATAAAATATAAAAATGGCTTAAATTAGGATTTATAATTGTAGTGGTGGATCATTATCTCATGTGTTAGACGCTGAAGTTAAGCCTTGATTTTTGGAATTTTTATTTAATATTGCCGTTTTAGGATTTTGAATTAATTTTTGTGGTTATATGAGTTTTATGAAAAATTTTATGCCTAACTTGTGAAATTAGGATTTCATAGGGGTTATAAATAGTAACTCCAGAGTTATGGATGTTATTACATGTGTAAGATGGTTTATTTAGACATTAAATTTTGGATATGTTAATAATAATAATAATAATAATAATACGATGGTGCTAAAATATTTTTAGATAAATGATTATTATGGAAGGAGTAATACTTAGAAATTAGAATTTCATATAGAAAATATAAAAAATTTCTTTAAGGACTGTTCTAATCTTCATTTGGTAGTATTTTATGTGTTTTGGATAATTACATTAAGTTGAATTATAGTGAAGAAGATATTAATCATTTAAAATAAAATATTACGCGAGTCTGGAATAAAGCGTTGAGTCTCTTGCACTAACTTGATATTAGTGGCTAGGTGTACTTTACACTAGGAAATGCTTTAGACCATTCCTTTGATTTAAGAGTAGTGGCAAAGATAGTTTTGTCACGGGAAGTGTTAATTCCATTCCACTAGCTAAATAATGGTGGCTAAGGGTGCTTTGGCCTGGGTGGTGTTTCAGCTTATTCCACCAGATTAATATTAGTGGGGTCTAAACTCAATGTATATCAGAGATGCATTGTAACTACACTTAATATCAAAAATCTAAACTTGGTATTCCCTTGCATAGTATCATGTTTAAATTTTTTTTGTGATGAAACTTTTATGCAATCTTATGTAACTCATACCCTTTCTATGAATACATTATTACCTTACTCAATATGTAGCATATTGATTATCCTTCTTATGGATGCTAATCATTCCCATAGATAGACACCCTAGTTATTTGTGTGCAGGTTGATGAGGCTCATTTGGATGACTTTGGTGCTTATGATTCCTTCCTTAGGGAAGAGTAATCTTATTAGGCTTATGGTTTGGGATGATGGCTTCGTGTTACTCAAATCTCTCTAATTATCCATTTTACCATATTTTAAGTTTCTAATTGTTTTGCTTTAAGTTTGATATAAGGTTGGTATGGTAAGGTCAACTTATGTTGATTATGACACTAACACAAAATCTATTTTGTTATTTTGTTTCCACTAAAAATAAAATTATTTCGTAGTAAATTTTAGGGTGTTATATAATCCCATCTAATATTTGTGGGTGATCTTTTCAACTTGGATGATTAGATCCATTATGAATTGCCGAGCTCTAATACCAATTGAAAGAACCGTTGAGGGGATGAATAGAGTTTTTATAATGGAATTTAAAAAGAAAATTCGTACACAATGTGTACTTATTTGAGAATAAAACTTCTCTACTTCCACTACCAAAAGGGTTTTCCTATTAAATTTTTAATATCATGTGTGTTTATTGATGATCAGCCCTCTCATAGCCTATGAGCTTACGTTTTCAATAACCTTATAGGAGATGATTTACATATTCACCTTATTATTCTATCTTGGTTTATATATCTACTAATCCAACAGTCTTTCTTAGAAATTCTAAGCAACACACCCTAAATATAATGAGTTTTGAGGAGAGTTGTGGTTGATTAAAATATATCTCACAAATGATACAAATATGAAAATAAAAGAAAATTTTGTGAGTATAATCTAACTAGAAATAATTAGATATTATTATCAATTAGTAATTTCTAGCCAACTAGAATGATAACAAACACTTATGAAAATATCTCAAAATCAAATCAATATGAAAGCAAGTAGTTAAGAATTAATTGTAAGTAGTAGTATGGAATTAATTTGTGTAATTAATGATAATATAACATTTATTTGTATGTTGTCTCATAAATTCTAGTTATACTTATGCATTATATGCAATTGATAGAGTAAAATAGTAAATATATGTTACTTGATCAATGAGCAAATTTTTTAGCATAAACCTTGACTAGCCTATTAATTATGAAAACCAACCAATCGATTATCATGATCATTTGATTGATTATTGAAACTAGAACACTAAATATGTTCATACTGTAGATAAAAATGTTACCATTAACCAATCAATCAGTTATTAAAGCTAGCTAATCAATTTCATATTTTACGAAATTAGTCCGATGAATACAATTAAACACTATGATGGTTATGTAAACTACTTGATATGCTCTTTAGACCAATCGATTATTAACTCCAAACACCCAATCAATTTTTCTCCCTAGGAAAAAACTATGTTTCACCTCATCTCAACTCTTAGCATAGTTTTCATATAAGTAAATTAGTTTATGAACCAATAAATCCCTTTAGTGAAAATAAACAATGTTTTTAAATAAAGATAAAAGGATTTGTATTCGAGGAAAATTTATGGATTAGTTAGTCTAACAAGTTAATTGGTTGCAAAACTAGTTAATCGGTTTGATGAAATTAGTAGATGTGCTAAAATAGAGAGAAATGAGTTTATGTAGGAGCAAAAAGCATGGATTGTTAAGTTAAACCAATTAATCAGTTTTTAAAATACTCAACCATTCACTTGGTTTTAAAAATATTCAATCAGCTTGGTAAAACTAAGAGATGTATTTGAACAAAGATAAATGAATTTCAATGAGAGTGAATCCCATGGACTGATGTAAGAGCATCAAAAGAACCTAATAATTGTCATTTTCATATTAATCCTCAAGGAAAGGAAGATTTATGTTTCTTAATGTTGGAGCCTATCATGTTAAATATTCTTGATAATTCCTATTTGCTTGATATTGAAAAACATTCAAGCTGTTCTTATAGGTATATCACATATTTGCAAGAAGAAGATTTTAATACACTTTAATGTGTACAAGTATTCAAAGCATGCAAGACTATGAAATACATGGGATGATAATTTACAACAAGAAGATATAGTGATGATATTCTTTAGTTGTATTAACTTGTTGTAAACCCTAACCCTAAGTGTATTTTATGTAAGTTAGGGTTTGATATAATTTCATATATATATCTTAGTTAATTGTATAGCTTTGTATTATTAATACTTATTATCATTTAACCAATGATATTATGCTTATGATTAAGTTTTATATGGGCTTAATTCAACCATGATAAATGGCTTGGATTAAGGAAATTACTCGACTGGTTTCAACATAACACCACCGACATACTTGTGTGCATGATTGCAAGGTAGATTCGAATAAATAATGTATATGATTTTTGATAAAACTTTGAGCTAAATTAGCTAAATTCTATCCTCTCTTTTGGGTCGACATTGGGAAAGGAAAAATCTGGGATATTGCCTTCCTTAATCAACATTCAAACTCGACACATTTGAAGACCACTTGAAATCTGCTGAGAACCACCTTCTTTGTTAATCAATTTCTTCGACTATAATCCTGCTAATTACCTGGTTTTTTTTGCATTAATTCATAGTTTATATCTTATAATATAAATCTTCGATCTAAAATTCCATGTAATTTGATAAACCACATCATTTTTGTTATCAAAGCTTCGATTGTTAGAAGCAATCGCAGAAAAACCAACTTACAGGCCTGGAAAACGCGTGTGTGTTCTTGCACCATGAACTCTAAGGCTACTCAACAATTTCTTCGAATTATTAATTATTTATGAACTTCTTGGATTTTTCTTTAATTTCTTACTCAAATTTCTTGCAATCTTGCAATGATCTTGTTGCATTTTCCCCACCATTTCCACATAAAATACTGACTAGTTTTTTTAGAGGTGCTGCAGTTGTGTGTTGCTCATGTGCCAGGATTTTGTGCCTCCCCAGAACTTCATTCCTTCGTAATTTTACTCTCTATTGGTTCATGATCAAGTTTGAATCAACCCATTTCAAGATTCCTTCGTGCATCAAATAGAGAAAGCAACCAAGAATTCAAAGTCTTGGACACCATTTCAGTCAATTGAATCGTTCTAGAAGTTTCAAGCCTTCTATTTGAATCATTTCTTCTCATTTTCTCTCAGTTAATCACTCCATACTCTACCTCTGGATCTTCTCTACGTATTTTATGAAGAAACCAACCCAAATCTCCCACTGGAAGATGTGAATTTGTTGAAGACACATAACTGATGTTCTATGATTTTATATGATTGAATTTCACATCCTTTATAGAGGATCCTCTCATTTTTGTGTGTACCTGTGTGTAGTGGCTATTGGCTAAAAGATCTCCCAAGTACCTAACCAAGGAATTCAGGTAGTGATTATAATTTTTTTGTGAATTACCAAATGGTTTGTGCTTTGTTTGGTTGTAGGAAAAATAAGTCCACCACCTATACTTTGTGGAACATATTGTGTGCAACAAGTAGGGTTGTGTGTCAACCTTCACCATGGCTAGTGAAGAGGTGCAAGACCTAGTAGATTCCATAAAAATCCTCTCCACATGCATGGATTCCCAATTACAAACTCAAAACACACTACAACATCAAATCCAAATTGTGGAAGCTAAGTTGGCTGAACAAGAGAAGTGTAAACCATGGCAAGTTCGCATGGAAACCTCACATGATAGTGAGGAAGGGAGAATGAAACCTATGTTCCATGTAAATAGTGGATGTGGACATTTCAATATGTCTCATCATGAAGATGGAGAAGACGAGATAAATTCTTTTAGCTCAAGCAACCAAAGAAAAGCACCTACTTTCCAAGTAAGAAATACACACAATGAAGATCAAGGTATTAAACTTGACCCTCCTGAATTTTATGGTGATTTCAATGTGGAGTCATTTTTGAATGGTTGCATAATATTGAGGCTATTTTTGAGTTTAGAGAATATGATGATCAGAGAAAGTGCAAATTAGCTACTCTAAAGTTTAAAAAGTTTGCTCGAATTTGGTATGATAATTTAAAGCGAACAAGAGAAAGATAAGAGAAGCCTAAAATAAAATATTGGGCAAAACTTAAAAAGCACTTAAGAAAGAAATTTGTGCTTAGAGAGTATGAACACGATATGTGTGTTAAAATAACTACTCTAAGGCAAGGTTTAATTAGTGTAGAAGGATACATTAGAGAATTTGAAAGACTAGCCCTTATTTGTGATGTTCATGAAAGAAAGGAACAAAATTTTGCTAGATACTTAGGCGGCTTGAATAATTTAATAAGAGACAAGGTTGATTTGTACTCGTATGACTCTCTTGATAACTTGATTAAATTGGCTATGAAAATTGAAAGACAAACCAAATCAACTAAAGCCTATGTTAAGTCTAATGCTTCCACTTCAACTAAACCCTATTCTAATACCTTTACACCTAAATCAACATTTTCACATGATAAAAAGAATAACAAAGATGATGAAGGTAAAAATAAGGTCGTTGAACTGGCAAATAAACAATGTTTCAAATGTAAAGGATATGGACATTTTGCTAGAGATTGTCCTAACCAAATAGCCTTAACCTTACATGAATTAGAAAACATGGAACCATGTAGTGATGATGATGGAGTAGAAGTTGAATCTCCTAATGAAATATTAAATATGGAAGAGGAAGAAGGATACCCATACTTTGTTATTCAAAGAGTTCTACAAATACAACTTAATGTTACACCTACTCAAAGAGAGAAATTTTTTAAAACTAAGTGCAAAATAGGTGACATGGTTTGTAGACTCATAATTGATAGTGGTTCATGTACTAATGCTGCTAGTGAGAAGAAACATGGTTTGGAAACTACTAATCATCCTTAACCCTATTCTTTACAATGGCTAAATAAGGATAAAGGAGCTAAAGTAAACAAAAGCACTTTAATCACATTTTCTATTAGAGACTATCATGATAAAGTTCTATGTGATGTTTTACCTATGGATGCTTGTGGATTACTTTTGGGTAGACCATGGCAATATGATAGAAAAGCAACTCATGATGGGGTAACTAATGAATATGTAGTGAAAAAGGAAAAATATTTATATAGGCTCACACCTTCTTTATATAATCATATGCCTTTGAGTGATGACAAAAAGAGATTATTTTTACATAAAAGGGCTATGGAGAAATGCATAAAAGAAGAAGGAATTTGTTATGCTTTAGTTTCTAAAGATTCTAAACCTAAAAAACAACAACTTAAAAATCTTAATCTAATTAAGTTTCTTGATGAGTATAATGATGTATTTACTGATAACTTATCTCCTAGATTACCAACTAAAAGAGGTATAGAACATGCCATTGATCTTGTTCCTGGTATGCCTATTCCTAATAAGATGGCTTAGAGATGTAACCCACAAGAAGCTAAGGAATTATAGGAACAAATACAAGAGCTTATGGATAAAGGATTTTTGAGAAAAAGTGTGAGTCCTTGTAGTTGATGAGTTCATATTTTGACACATTTTATGCCCTTATAATCTTAGTTTTTGGTAGTTTATTTAGCTAATATAGGGGAATAATTATTGTTTTATGCTTAAGTGGTAAAATTTGCATAAATATTATTATTTGAGCTAAAATGATATAAATTAAGTAAATTTAGAATAAAATATTATTTATTAATATTTATTAAATTTTATTTTACAGGTTTTATTTTTAAATAAAAAAAAAGAATTTGACCTTTGGACCAACGGCCAAAGGCCGAAGGCCCAAATGCCTGGAGCAAACCAAACATAGCTGAACGAGTCAGCGAGGGCTGACATGGTGTGGGGTGAGAGACGGGGAGAAAATGGCGTGCACCACAATAAAAAGAGAAGAGTGCTGCATTAATTGAAGAAAAGACGCAGAGAGAGAGCGGGCAACAGAGCCTTCAAAGGCTCAGTCAAAAAGGAGGCCGGCGGTCGAGAGCCTCAACAGGCTCGAGGGTGTGCGACAGAGCCTTTCTAGGCTCGGGAGAGGCTCGACAAAGCCTTCAGCGCCAGGAAACCAGACGGGTGCGACAGAGAAGTCGCACGGACTTCGAGTACGACGCGCGGTAGAGGACCAAGGTAGCAACGTAAGCCCTGTCAGCCGTCAGCCGGACGAGAAAGAGAAAAAGAATTTGGCATAGAAATCAAAGCCAAGAGAGAAGAAAAATAAGAGGAAATTTATACCGGTAGAATTTATTTTAGATAAAATTAATTTTTATCTGAATAAATTCTTGATCTTTTATCCAAAATTAATTCCGGTTATTTCTTTCTTTTATTTTTAATTTATATTTTAGATATATATTTCTGTGTAATTAATTCTTTAATTATGAGTGGCTGATTATTTATTGTTAGGGAATGAATTGAAACCCTAGACTATGGTTTGACTTATAATTTTATTTTCTTTGTTTCATGAGATTGTTTCTTGACTCTATATTAATTGCTATCGTTTATATGTATAATTCTGTCAACTATAGTTTATTTGGTGCATGCCTTGTTCTGGTACCTCATAAGTGACAGTATGTAGGATTAATTGCTTGCTAGGTGGCCATCTAAATATACTAGAATTTGTATGTATAAGTTGCAGCTAGGTTAAATAACAATTCACCTAATCGTTTTGTGATTCTAACCGAAGTGGTAAAACATTTCGATACGTGTGGGTCAAGGAAAGAAAATACAGCTAGACATGCTTTTTGTACTAGTTTGGGTACTTAGATTGACAGCCTTCCACTTACACTTAATGCATTAAATCTAGTTAAATATAGGAGCCGCTTGTTGCTGCTATATTGCTAGTATTTAATAGGGTTAATATTGGCGCTTTGTCGTATTAATTAATTAAGGGAAGTAATATAAGGTGTATAGACCTGCTTTTGGTGTGCAACTTGGTCGATCTCTTTCTCACGATTAAAGGATGACTTAGAAATAAATATTATATTACGACCTAATCTAGTGGTGGATTTTTATTTCCCTAACATATTTCTCATATCTGCGGGTTTCCCGTATTTCCATTATTTTCATTATTAGTTTACGGATTTTTACTTATTCTTTTTATTATTATTTTTATAACCCCCATTAATATTTTTCTTATTTTTTTATTCTGTGTTATTTAGGATTTTTATTTTTAGTTTTAGTTTTATTTTCAAGCTAGTTAAATAAAGGTGAGCCCTCTCAATCCCCGGCCTAGAATGATACCCTATTTACCAGTGCTACAATTGACAACAATAGGGTTTAAATTGCGTGCCGGCTACGGTCACACCAGTAGTGTGCCTACTTTACTAGTGCCTAAAAAGGATGGTAATTGGCGTATGTCTATAGATTTTAGGGTAATGAGTAATATTACTATCAAATATAGATTTCCTGCGCTTAGATTAGATGATTTGCTTGATGAACTTTGTGGAGCACAAGTATTTTCCAAAATTGATTTGAGAAGTGGATATCATCAATTAAGGATTAGAGATGGAGATGAATGGAAAGCTACTTTTAAAACAAAATATGGTCTCTATGAGTGGATAGTTATGCCTTTTGAGTTATGTAATGCACCTAGCTCATTTATGAGACTTTTGAATGAAGTTCTCTGACCTTTCCTTGGTGATTTCATTGTTATATATTTGGATGATATTCTTGTGTATAACAAAAATAGTTATGTTCATCTAGTGCATTTGAAGAAATTATTTGATAAGCTAAGGAAAGCTAAACTATATAGAAAAATTGAGAAATGTGATTTTATACTTCCAAGTGTAGTTTTTCTAGGCTATATTATTAGTGGAGAAGGTATTAAAGTAGATCCTAATAAGGTTAGGGCTATAAAAGAATGGCCTATCTCTAAGAATGTTCATGGCCTATCTCTAATAAGTTTCTATAGAAGATTCATTAAGGATTTTTCTACTATATTACTAAACTCATGAAAAAGGGTGAATTTTATTAGGGATAAGAAGCTACTCAAGCCTTTGAAACCGTCAAAGATAAACTTTGACATGCCCTATGAAATGCCCCCAAAATTTTCTAATTTTATAGAGTATATTTAAACAAGGTTTTATTGGAAAATTTAATTTAATAAATTATATTTTACTAAAATAAAAGGAAATTTATTAGGGAAAATTAATAAAAAAATTTATAAATATGTTAATTAGAGGAAATTTGGGTATTTTAACTAATTAAACATTTTAATTTGGGAATTTATTTAAATAAATTATTTTATTTAAATTAAGAAAGGGAAAATAATTTCAAATTAATATGAATTTTATAAATAATTTAATTTGAGAAAATTAGAGTACTTTGATAATTAAAATGGAATTTATAAAAAATCCTTTAAAAATCATATTTCAGCCTAAAAAGGGATTTAAATATTATTTTATTTAAACATCCTAAATATTCAGATTAAGTTAATTGGCCATAACTTAATTATTTTTCTTTTTCTTTTTCCCTTTTTCCTTTTTCTTTCGTCCTTTTTCTTTCTTTTTTATTTTTTTTCATTACCTTCCCGAACTGGGCCTCTCGCAACCCATCTTCCTTCTCCTCCTGCCGCAGCCCACTCTTGTTCTTTCCTTCCTTTTTTTCCTTGGCAGCCAGCGCGCCGAGTTTCTACTCCTTTATACCCAAAACGCATCATGTCATTTAAATGCCCTAACCTTTGCCCGACCGGCCGGTTCCTTCTTTTCTTTTCTCCTTTTTCTTTCCCCGACCGCCAGCTCACCCTTTCCTTCTTCCTCCTTTCCCTTCCATTGTCGAACCTGCAACTTCCATCCCCCAATCTCTCCCCCTCGATGCTCACTTCAATTTGAATTGCCACACTCTCTTTTTCTTCCCCACGTTTGCCCCCAATTTTCTTTGCAAAGGTCGGACAAAATTTGAAATTTGTGCCGCCCAATCAACACCGCAACCATCCCATTTCTCATCGACTTTGACCTCCTAGTAACCTCCAGAACTAGAGCCTACCCTCCACCACTATAAATACCCCTCGTTTAGCTTGAAATCAAGCCTTCTCTCCCCTAAAACCCTAAGTATAAGTCTATGCGCCATTGCCACTTTAGATGCACCGTCCTTCGCCATTAGCCAACCTCGCCTCCTCTTCTTCCTCCCAAAATCTTTCCTGCAATGCCCTCTAATTAACTAAACCATCCACAACCTTTGATTCTTCTCGCAAGGGCCTCCATAACCGTGCAAAGTTTGCTACTCATCTCGCCATAATTTTTACCTCGAAACCTTAAACCACCGCCCACCACCACATCTGCCGCTTCTACCACCCTCTGAACCACTCAAAAACTCCTGCTAATCCTCCTCCACCGACCCATAAATTTCTTTTCCTTTTCTCCTTCCCCCTTCCCTATTTTTCTTCATTTTCATCCCTCTTAGATCACTTTTCCAGCCACCTCCAGGCACCACCGCCAGTGCCACCCATCCCCTCCAACTCAAGGTGAAACCCTAGACCTTTTCAACACTTCCTTTCGATTTATTGAGAATTATTCTGCTTTTATCCTAATTTTTAATGTTAATTCAATTTTAATTATTATTATTATTATTATTATTATTATTATTATTATTATTTTTATTATTATCAACTGTAATCTAATTGTTAAATCTTTTTGACAGGTTTGGGAGTATTCTTGACCTAGATAAATTATTATTCTCGAATTTTTATTATTTACTAGAATTATTACATGTTTACTATTATTATTAATAATATTAATAATATTACTATTATTAGTGTAATTATTTATTTAATATTGTAATTATTTTAGGTGGTGTAGAAATCTAAAATTTTAATTAAGTCTCGCACCTTTGATTTTTATTAATATTATTAACATTTTAAACATTATTAATAATTATATTATTATTATTATTATCTCTATTAACTTTTATATTTAAGTATATATATAATATTAATATCATTATTACGTTTTCAAATAGTATTATTATTAAATGGGGTGGTTTCAAAAGCCACCTTGTAATTTTAAGATTTATGGTATTATTAATATTAATATTCTACTAATAAGAGTATTATTAATAATGTTTTACTTTTATTATTATTATTATTATTATTATTATTACTAATAATAAAACTATTTTGGTGAAGGGTAGAAACCCTTATATTACCACCCTTTTCGAATGAAAATTGTAATTTATTTGTATTTTAAGTAATATTTTATATAGCTAATTCTTGTGTAATATTGTTTTAATTAAAAACCAAATCTTAGAATAAGTTAGAGAATAATAATATTTTATAAGGGAGCCTAATTTTAGTGTACTTTTATATAATAGGTGAACCCAGTCAAATCCTTCAAGTGGAATAGGAGCGTGCACCAAGACCGGTGTCATTTTAGGTAAGGGTGTTACTAAGGTCATTTGTGTGTTTATATGTATTATGTGATTCATATGCCATGTATTCTATGCCTGTCATTATTAATTATTTCGTATGTGGTATAAAGTGGAGTTAAAGTATGTTGGTATAAATAAATTGTGGCATGAGAATTATGTGTACATGTATGTTATTGTTATTGCATAATGTGGCCTTAAGACATGCATGTCAGGGTTGTAAGATAATGATGGGGAGTGTAACGATGTGGTGTTAGGGTTTTGCATAAAATGGTATGGTGTTGGAGTTTGCATAAAATGGTATGGAGTAAGGGTTTGCATGGGGGCTACGGTTTACATGGAAGCATGGTCTACGTGAAGCTAGGGTTTGAATATGAATTAGGGTTTACATGGAAGCGTGGTCTATGAGAAGCTAGGGTTTGAATATGAATTAGGGTTTGCATGGAAGCGTGGTCTACGTGAAGCTAGGGTTTGCATGTGAATTAGGGTTTGCATAGAAGCCTGTCTACGTTAAGCTGGGGTTTGCATGTGGATTAGGGTTTGTATGGAAGCATGTCTACATGAAGCTAGGGCTTGCATGGGAGCTAGGGTTTGCATGGAAGTGTTGTTTACGTGGAGTTAGGGTTTATATGGGAACTAGGGTTTCGATGGAAGTGTGGTTTATGTGGAGTTAGGGTTTGCATGGGAGCTAGGGTTGCATGGAGTTAGTCATGCATGTTTGGGAAAATGTTTGTGAATGACAAATGTTTATGAATAAAATATTTAAGACATTAATTATTTAAAGTGGAAGATATTGAGATGGGACCAGCTGATCCACCGGTCAGGAATAGTGGTTAGGGTTTTACCTTATATGTTACCGATCCACATGTTATAATAGTGGTTAGGACATGAGGTCTTATATGTGACCGGCCCATCAGTTATAATAGTGGGGGATCTTGAGCTTAATAAAGACAAACCAGGGTTGTCAATGCTATTAAAAGATACTAATTACTTACAGTGGAACACCATGCGAGCAGGAAACAAGCCGATCCACTTGTTAAGAATAGTGGTTAGGGTTTTACACTATATGTGACCGATCCACCGGTAATAATAGTGGTTAGGGCATGATGCTCTATGTGTGACCGACCCACCGGTTATAATAGTGGGGTGTTCCTGTACTCGCATGGATTGATAAAAAAGGCATAATGTGAATCGACTTCCGATAAAAGGATGATTAAATAATTAATATGGATCTTTTGGGCCTCATGTGTGGACTTGTTAATTATAAGTTATGGATTTCATTTTATGCTTCTATGTATCTTATGTGTGGGTTTGTAAATGTATGTTGATCATTGTCTTGCATGAATTAATGTGTTATATGCCGGCCTTAGTACTCGGTTACCTTACTTAGTTGTAGCGTACTGATCATTCATTTTATGGGTGTTGCTCATTCCCACGAGCAGAAGGCAAGTCTGATCTGTTGCAAGTAGGAGATCCTTACTTTGATGCTATCGATGTCTACGGGACATCAAAAGGGGCGAAGTGATAGCTGGGCTGGATCAATTTCTAGAGTGACGTGGCGGTTGCCTTTTTTTTAATATATGACTCATGTTATTTTTATTATGTTTGAGTTGCAGAAACAATTTTATTAATGTTGGCTAGTTATTATCTGGAAAAAACAATAGCTGGATTTTGAATTATGTAAGACTTGCGCGTACTCTAATTCTTGTTTTATAAATTTGGATTTTTATGGTATTATTAATAGTGTTTTCTTAGCCATAGCACTTGGTCCTGAAACAGTAAGAGTGAACCGGTCTGGTACTAAGTGTGGCGGTAACATCCCCATAATTCATGAGTTTTAAATTAAATATTTTAATTACTTCTACTTTAAAAAAAATAGTGAATTTTGAGATGTTACACCCTATTCTATCCTTACCGAACTTTAACCTTCTTTTTGAAGTGACTTGTGATGCTAGTGGAGTTGGAACAGGAGGAGTACTTTTCCAAGAAAAGAAACCTCTAGTATTTTTCTCTGAAAAGTTGAATGGAGCCAAATTTAACTATTTGACTTATGACAAGGAATTTTTTGCCATCATATGGAGTCTAGAGACATGGAGTCATTACCTTAGATCAAAACCCCTTGTGTTACATTCGGATCATGAAAGTTTAAAATACTTACATAGTCAAAAGAAAGTATATCTAAGACATGCAAAATGGGTAAATTTCTTACAATCCTTTGTGTTCTCTATCAAACATTTAGATGGTAAAGAAAATGTAGTCGCTGATGGTCTTTCTCGTAGGTCTACATTACTTGTTATGATGGATGTGAATATCTTAGGTTTTTAAATGATAAAAGACTTATATCGTAATGATGAAGCTTTTAAGGACATGTTTAGTGCATGTAAAGAAATTGGATACCATGGAAATTATGTCATACAAGATGAATTTTTATTTAGACTAAATAAACTTTGTATTCCTAGATCTAGTATTCGAGACTTGCTAATCAAAGAAATACATAAAAGTAGCATCGCAAGACATTTTGGTATACATAAAACTATGGAATTATTACAAGAAAATTTTTATTGGCCAAGAATGGTTAAACATGTACAAACCATGATAAGTAGATGTTCTACATGTCAAAAAAGTAAAAGTTACTTTCATAGAGGCTTATACACACCTTTACCCTTTCCTGATAAACCATGGGAAGGAGTTAGTATGGACCTTATCCTAGGGTTACCAAGAACACCACATGGTAAAGATTCTATTCATGTGGTAGTAGATTGATTTTCTAAAATGGCTCATTTTATTCCATGTAATAAAATTGATGATGCCACACATGTTGCTAACTTGTATTTTAGAGAGGTTGTTAAACTTCAGGGAGTACCTAAAAGCATAGTTTTGGATCGGGATGTCAAGTTTATGAGTTATTTTTGGAAAAATTTATGGCATATGCTTGGTACTAAATTATTATTTAGTACTTCACATCATCAGCAAACTGATGGTCAAACTGAGATAACTAATAGAACTCTTCGTACATTATTAAGAGGTTTAGTTAATAAAAGTACTAAAGATTGGGATGTTAATTTAGCTCACGAAGAGTTTGCTTATAATCGTAGTCCATCTAGTAATACTCAAAATAGTCCGTTTGAGGTGGTGTATGGTGCGAATCCTCACATGCCTATTAACATAATTCCATTGAAAAAGGAGAATTGCAAAATTATGAAGCTAAGGATAGAGTACAATTTTTTCAACAGCTTCATGAGAAAATAAAAAATAATATTGAAAAATCTAATGCCAAGTATAAAGCTCAAGCAAATAAGCATAGATACTCTTATGTGTTTTCTCCTGGTGACTTAGTTTGGTTACATTTGTGTAAAGAAAGATTTCCTAATTTACGTAAAAATAAAATAATGCCAAGAGGTGATGGTCCATTTAAAATACTAAAAAAGTTTGGAGATAATGCTTATGAACTTGAACTTCTAGATTCTTATAGTGGAATTTCAAGAAATTTTAATGTTGGTGATTTGTCTCCTTATTATTTTGATGAAAATTTGAGGGTAAATTCTTCTCAACATGGGGAGAATGATGTAGGAGCATCCAATGAACCTACTTGATGAAACCCCAAATACTCTTAGCACCCTTGCTAAGCAGAATGTCAATAATCCTTTAAAAATAATTAATTATCTTTGTATTTTTATTTTGCAGAATAATCAAGAAAATTAATAAACTAACCAAGAAAGCGGGGATAAGGATCCAAGATTATTGCCATAAAGAAACGGGATTCTGTTGTCGAGAAGAAATATTCAAGTTTTAAGATTATTAGCAATAATAATGGCATTATTGGCCAATTAGAAAAAATTTATTACTATTATTTTGTTTTGTTTATTTATTTTATTATCTTGTAAAAGGGATATTAAGCAGCTAGGAAAATTGGGACTTACCTATCCCGTCATTAAGCCACCTTAAATTCCCCAAATTAACCTTTAATCCTACCACAACCTAAGCCCCAAAAAAAAGTGGACGAAATTAAGAACCCAAGGCCCAAACCCCACACACCCGTCAGGTCAAACGCGGCCTTAAAGCTGCACCTTCACTCTTGACTGAGTCTTCTCCTTCCCTTGGTCATCCCCCTCCATCGTTTACTACTCCCAAGAATACCACCTTATTCGTCGCTCACCATCAATGGTGAATGTCCACCATTAATACACTCTACCACTTCTCCTTCGCAACCGCTGTCCAACGTTCAACTCCCATTAGTTCTTGGCTAGTTGTTGCCCTATATAAAGCTTTCATCTTGATGTAAAAAGAAAAAATTGCTCAAATAATATTTCAGTTTGTGAAATAAAGCTCTCTGCTTGATTCGTACAATTTGTATCATTTCTTTTTGGGATTCCTGCAAACCTGTTATTTTCCATTTTGTGAATTTAGGTCGGCTAATCCCGATCACCCTAACTCAATCTCTATTCAGTTGTTATTGCGATTGTTATTGCATTTTCTCAAACCCCATTTGGGGTTGTGTTAATGTCAGTTTCATGTTTAATTTCCTATCTTTGATTTCCACTATCAATTTTGTGGTTTTTAATTTTCTGTCTTTGATTTTTAGTATTCCTATTTGAGTCAATTGAATTAACCTTGAATCTACATTCTCGTGCCATTTTGAGTTTATAGTTCCGAAAGTTGGTGTTTTTCTTTATTCTCCAAACAAAGTCCTCATACACCTAAGTTAGATAGTACCCTTTTTGGTTAGTCTGGATGTCGGGTAGTTAATCTTTGCTAATTGTGTTTAATATAATTTTTCTTTCCCTGTATAAAAAGCTATTTTCCTAAGTTCATTGAGTACCCTTCCCCTAGTGATCTGAACTTGATACCAAAATTAATTTGGTATCTGGAATTTGGGTAAGCTATCGGGTATTAGGCGAGAATTTGAAAGTCTATTTAGTCTAAGCCACTGGCTCGAAAATCCCGTCCTATCAAAAAGCCACAGGCTAAAATCCCAACACTCTAATCACTCACTACTTAAAGTGATTCCAATCGTTTATGTGATTATTTAACCTAATATAAGCAGATTAAAATGAATAGACATCCAAGGAACTTCCACCCCGAACTTGTTACTTTCTTTTCCGATGGGTCATCAGTCCAAGAACATGCTAGGATGGGACATTGGCCTTGCCAAAATCCAAGGTGGTACGAACGGGAGGATCAGAACTTAAATAATATCAAATTAAAAATCCCAACATTTAGTAGTAAAAATGATCCTGACGCATACTTGGACTCGAAAGAAAAATAGAATTAGTTTTGGACTGCTACAATTACTCGGAAGAAAAAAAGATTAAACTAGCCATTGTTGAATTTACCGATTATGCTATTAATTGGTGTGATCAACTAGTTACTAATAGGCGCCGAAATCATGAAAGGCTAGTAAGGGATTGGAACGAATTCAAGGCACTATTACGATGTAGGTTTGTACCTAGCTATTACTATCAAGAACTCTACCAGAAACTACAAAATCTCGTCTAGGGCTCTAAAAGTGTTGACAAATATTATAAAGATATGGAAATTGTAATGATTTGGGCCAATATAACATAAGGTAGGGAGGCGACCATGGCTAGGTTCCTTAGTGGTTTTAACAACAAAATAGCTGATAAACTTGAACTACAGCACTATGTGGATATTGAGGAAATGGTTAACTTAGCCATCAAAATTGAAAAACAAATAAAAAAGGATAGAACTTTTTAGCCCCAGCCCAACTTCCAACCCGGCTTTTCTAAAAATCCTAATTAGAAATAGCCTCCTAGAAATGAAGAAAGACCAAGAGTTCAATTTGATAATAAAGTAAACCCTCTTAAGGAAAAGGGTAAGGGACATACAAGTGGTAGTTCTAACATTAGACATTCAAGAAACATCAAATGCTTCAAATGCTTGGGGCATGGTCATATAGCGGCCGAATGTCCCAATAGGAAGGTGATGGTAGTTTGGCCAACAGGAGAGGTTGAGTCCGAGGATGATGAGCTTGTTGATCTCTCCCCTACTCTTGTTGACCCCTATGATGATAATGATCCTAATCATGATGAGGTATATGCTTCCAAAGGAGAACTACTCGTCTTATGATATGCTCTGAACGTACACGTAAAAATTGATGACGATCAAATACAACGTGAAAATATCTTCCACACTAGATGTCAAATTAGTGAGAAATTATGTAGTTTGATTATTGATAGTGGTAGCTGTGTTAACGCCGCAAGTGCTAGCCTAATTACCAAATTAGGGCTGACGGCCACAAAACACCCTACAAACTACAATGGCTCAATGACACCGGTGAGGTAAAAGTCCACAAGCAAGTATTACTTGTAATCCAGATTGGGAAATATATGGATAAGGTATTATGTGATGTCATCCCCATGCACGCTAGTCATGTCTTACTTGGGAGACCATGGTAATTTGATAGGAAAGTAACGCATGACGAGTATAAAAATAGCTACTCTCTTATCAAGAATGACAAAAAGATTACTCTAATGCCATTATCACCCAAGCAAGTCCATGATGATCAACTCAAACTATAGTTCGAATTCAAAAGCATGAGGGAGGAGGTAAAAAAGATCCAAAACCCAACATAGAAGGCCAAAATAAGCCACTACGTAACTTCTTCACCTAAAAAAGGGACATCTCTTATGCCTTTTTCCGCTAAGTTACCCATCTATATACTCATGCGTAAGGAGTGTTATCAAAGTGACTTCACTTTGCTTGACTCTGTACCTAATAATGTGTGCTCTTTACTTAGTGAGTACTCTGACCTCTTTCCCAAAGAAATCCCAAAAGGGCTACCTCCATTTAGGGGGATCGAACATCAGATTGATTTCTTGCTTGGAGCCTTTATCCCCAATAAACCTGCATATAGAGCTAATCTTGAGGAAGTAAAGGAACTAAAGAAACATGTAACTAATTTACTTGAAAAAGGGTACATTCGAGAGTCCATGAGTCCCTGTGCTATGCCTGTGTTACTGATTCCAAAAAAAGACGGAAGTTAAAGTATGTGTATTGATAGTAGGGTAGTTAATAAAATTACCGTCAAATACAGTAGGGTGTAGTCCATAAGATTGTTAGACGAGTCATTGGAGAAACAAATAAACCAACGCAATCATCAGATGGCAAGCACAGCAAACAAATGCCGTAAGAAGATTATATTCGCTCCAAGAGATCTTGTGTGGGTCCATTTACGCAAAGAAAGGTTTCCTACCCAAAGGATATCCAAACTAGCTCATAGAGGCGACGATCCCTTTGCCATCTTTGAACGCATTAATGATAATTCATACTGGATCAATCTCTCGGGAAAATATGGCAATATAAGTGACACTTTCAATGTTTCTGACCTATCTCCCTTTTATGATGTAGGTTCGGTTTTGGTGGCGAAACCTTTTCAAGAAGGGGTGGATGATGAAACCCTAAATACTCTTAGCACCCTTGGCAAGAAGAATTTCAATAATCCTTTAAAAATAATTAATTATCTTTATCAGGATAATCAAGCAAATTAACAAATTAACCAAGAAAGGGGGTTAAGGATCCAAGACTATTGCTATAAAGAAACGGGATTCTATTGCTGAGAAGAAATATTTGTGTTTTAATATTATTAACAATAATAATAGCATTATTTTCTAATTATAAAAAAATTATTATTATTATCTTGTGTTGTTTATTTATTTTATTATCTTGTAAAAGGGGTATGAAGCAGCTAGTCAAATTAGGACTCGCCTAACCCGTCATTAAGCCACCTTTAATTCCCCAAATCAGCCTTTAATCCTACCACAACCCAAGCCCCAAAAAAAGAAAAAAAGAAGTGGATGAAATTAAGAACCGAAGGCCCAAACCCCACACACGCCCGTCAGGTCAAACGCAACCTTAAAGCTACACCCTCATTCTTGACCGAGTCTTCTCCTTCCCTCGGTCGTCCCCCTTGATCATTTACTACTCCCCAGAATACCGCCTTCTTCGTCACTCACCATCAATGGTGAATTCCCACCATTAATCCACTCTACCACTCCTCCTTCTCGATCATTGTCCAACATTCAACTCCCATTAATTCTTGGCAAGTTGTTGCCCTATATAAAGCTTTCGTCTTGATGTAAAAAGCACAACTTGCTCGACTAATATTTCAGTTTGTGAAATAAAGCTCTCTACTTGATTCTTACGATTTTTATCGTTTATTGTTGGGATTCTAGCAAACCTGTTATTCTCTGTTTGGAGAATTTAGGTTGGGCAGTCCTGATCACCCTTACTCTATCTTTGTTTGGTTGTTATTGTGATTGTTATGGTCTTTTCTCAAACCCCATTTGGGAGTTTGTCTCAAAAATGGTTCTTATGTTCATATTAATCCTTAAGGTAAGGAAGATTTAGCTTTCTTAATGTTGGAGCCTATCATGTTAAATATTACTTATAATTCTTATATGCTTGATATTGAAAAACATTCAAGCTGTTCTTATAGGTATATCACATATTTGCAAGAAGAAGATTTTAATACACTTTAATGTGTACAAGTATTCAAAGCATGCAAGACTATGAAATACATGGGATGATAATTTACAACAAGAAGATATAGTGATGATATTCTTTAGTTGTATTAACTTGTTGTAAACCCTAACCCTAAGTGTATTTTATGTAAGTTAGGGTTTGATATAATTTCATATATATATCTTAGTTAATTGTATAGCTTTGTATTATTAATACTTATTATCATTTAACGAATGATATTATGCTTATGATTAAGTGTTATATGGGCTTAATTCAACCATGATAAAGGGCTTGGATTAAGGAAATTACTCGACTGGTTTCAACATAACACCACCGACTACTCTTCTCCTACATATATACTTATGCGCATGATTGCAAGGTAGATTCGAATAAATAATGTATATGATTTTTGATAAAAGTTTGAGCTAAATTAGCTAAAGTATATCCTCTCTTTTGGGTCGACATTGGGAAAGGGAAAATCTGGGATATTGCCTTCCTTAATCAACATTCAATCTCGACACATTTGAAGACCATTTCAAATCTACCGAGAACCATCTTTTTGTTAATCAATTTCTTCGACTATAATCCTACTAATTACCTCGTTTCTTTTTCATTAATTCATGGGTGATATCTTCTAATATAAATCTTCAATCCAACCTTCTAGATACTTTGATAAACCACATCATGGACTAGTTAGTCAAACTAGTTGACTACTTTTTGAGCTAGTTGATTAATTTTGTGAAACATATTGATGCATTTAAAAAATTGGATTGTGCTTCTGTAGGAGTAAAACCCATGGAATAGTAATTCAAACTATTTAATTGGGTTACTCATCCAATCAGTCTATTTGAATTTTTATACATTTAACACCCTAGGTTTGAACCAAACTAGTGGACTTGTCTTGAGACTGATTTACTTGTTCCATCGAAAACACTTTTAAATGTATGGGATTAAAATAAACTCGGAGTTTTTAACATAATTATTTTAAGGAATAAATATAAATGCCTTATGAGGTTAAAATTAAAAGTTTTTTTCTCATCCTATTTTCCAAGATATCCAAAGACTTGAGATATACATCTAGAGGTCTTGAGTCTTATTTGTCTTGATAAATTTTTACCTTATGCCTTTGAAACCTAATTGCTTATTTAAATGTGCATTTGTGAAATGATTTGACTAAGTATGTTTTTGAATTCTTTGTTATTAATCATAGCTCATGTACCCTTAAACAACCATATTAACTTATTAAAATTTATTTGTTATAATCAAAAACAAAAACTTTAACACATTGATTGACCTAGAAGGTTAATAAGATTTCATTTAATTTCAATATTATTGTTTCAAGGATACTAAGGATATTCACAACCATAATCCATAAAATCAAAGGGACCTAAAGGGCCGCTACAACTATCAAACTAATTAAAGGACCACAAGGATAATAACAAATCAAAGCCATCTAGGTCTAAGGTTGCGAATCACACCATAGTATAACCTTGAATTTTTTTTTTCTATTTATGTAAAGGCCAACACTTAGGTTTATTTTCAAAGGTGAAAGTCAAAGTTTAAATAAAATTCACTAAGGTCAACCTAGTCTAATTATTGTCACTTAGGTAAATTTTAGCCAAAATGAAAAAAAATGTCCTTAAACATTAGTTATTCAGACTTTGTTCATTTTAATACTAAACTTAAATATATTACCACATTTCTCATAAAAAGGCTAATGGACATGTAAAATAGCAATTTACATAGAATACATAATTTCTTAGATTTCTTACAAACATAATAATATCATTTTGCCACTACACATAAAATAAAATAGTAAGCACATAAAAACCTGAGCATGCATATCTAACATATCATATATTTCATGTTTAAGATATATAACAAAATAGGACATGTAATATGCCCACAAGATGAAAATAAAGTACAACATATGTAAATTGGTAATTCTTCTCCTAGAACACATAAAAATTAAATCATGCAAAACTAACCCTAAACATGCTCAAATACTAGCATATAATGCATAAACATTTAAGTAAACTATCTAATGGAAGTAATGGAATACATGGAATAACATAAAATGGATTGGAGGGATAATGATGCCCTAACCGAACAAGATTCATAAAATAATCAAATAAAATCAAATTTCTATTTTTATCAAATGTATAAAATTACACATTTAAATATAATAAATACATGTAAGATAATTAAATATCAACATGGTAAAATATATTATATTAGAACTCCTAAATTTCATATAATATATCATCTTTCATGCTTGTCATTTTTACAATGTACAAGTCACAAAAATAATAACTAATATAAAAAGCCTAGCATACTCACATCCATATATTCTATGATCTAAGGAGTTGGTTAGAGTTACGTAGATTAAGGCACAAGAAAAAATAATTCGAAGTGCCATATCTAAGACCAAATCAAAATCTTCTTTTTATTTCCTTCAAAATTTAAAAAAATTATAATTTTATCAAGAAAAATTCTCATAATGATAATAATTAATATATGAAAAAATTAAGAAGAGGAAAGAAATAAGGATTAACATTGAATTTAAGGAAAATATAAAGTTGTGCAAAAATAAATCAAGAACCAATACCACTTCCTATAAACCATAGCTTCCTACACTTAGATCAAGTGTTTAAGAGATAAGATAATAAGAATTAGGTAAGGAATGAGCAAATAAAAGAGAAGAAAAAAAAGGATAATCAGGATGAACCAAAAGTGGCAACCATGGTGCTCAAAAGAAGGAGGGGGTGCGCTTGAGGCTTCCAAACAATGTTTAAATGCTAAAGGAAATGAAAGGAGAAGTTTAGTCATTGAGTATTAAGTTGAAAGGGGAAATCCCAAAGAAAACAAAGTTAATCGTGTACATCGTTTGTTGTGGGAGATGGGCAAAGTTTTAAAAAAAATAGCCCAAAAAAAAATAATAACAACAAGTTTGATCATAAAGGGCTAAAGAGAGGGATAATTTAATACCCTAAAAGTTTTCCTAATTTTAATTTTGACTAACTAATATTTTAACCTAAACTAATTTATAATTTTGAGTTATTTGTATTCTTTTTAGCCTAACCCTAACCTAAGTAAATTGTTATATTTAGTTTTTAATCAAATCCTTAAATTTAAATGTAAACCTAATCTTAATCTTAAACCTTAAAATTTTCCTTTTTCTACCTATATTTTTTCTTTATCTTCTCCCCGTCTTACACCCTAGCCAACCTCATTATTCCCCCTTTTCTTTACCTTAGCTTGCCTTTCTTTTCTTTTCGTTTTCTACATTGTCTTACACCTCTTGCTTGCCCATTTCCATTTCATTTTTCTTTTCTTATTTATATGGCCAGCATCCCCATTCATCCTTTCCCTTTCCTCTTTCCTTCTTTCAATAAAACAACCCTTATTCTCTAAATCCCCATCTTCATCTCCCTTCCCTTTCTCATCCATGAACCATAATCACCAAACCCCTTCTATACTTGCCAACCCCTATAGCCTTGCCCCTATACCTTTGCCATTATCCCTTCATAACTCTACACAACTAGCATAGCACTATCCTTCCTCGCTCCTAGTCGTGCATGTATATACATACACTTACGCAACTGTCCTTCAATACCTACCCTCTCCCTTTTCCTTTCTTTTCTTATCTTTTTTTTTCCTTCAACAAAACCATCTAAACCTTACCCAACCCTACTCAAATTTATTTTAACTTCTCATCACCGTCACCCATCACCACCAGCACCATAGCCTTTACCCTAGCCTATCACATCCAACTGAGTTATTTTACCTTTGCATCAAGTTCTTTCTCTATCAGCTTAACCAAACACCACCACTACTAACTCTTCTTTTCACCCACTCTGTCTTTCCATCTTTTTCACATAACACACCAACCACCATGCACCACCACGACACTACCCTATACCACTAGATTCATGTTTGAGCCACCACCGACCTAACCTCCTAATATTATGCACCATCACCATGCCACATCACCTCTCCCACTGCATATCCTTCTGCGATGCTTTTCTCCTTTAGCTGTGGCATATTCTACCATTCCCCCTCCTCCATGTTATGGCCCATTCTATCATTCCCCTCACCTTCAGCTACAACATTTAGTGTTGTTAGACCCTTTTTTTCTACATCAAATTCCACCACTCTATAATGCTAACCTTCATTGATCCTTGCACCACCATTACCACAAATTTTTTTCCTAATAAACATCCACACCCTCTTTGCCAAGCATCATCACTACCCTTAATCAAAAATAAGCATCACCACCCTTAACTACTAAGTACCTCTATGGACAACCTTGCCTAGGCCTTCTAATTTTTGGTGATCTTCTAGTGGTATCAAAGGAGGATATTCATTTCTTACTTAGATACTAGAGATGCAATGGTAAGGATACTTATCATATATACATTATCAAGAATATTTATAATGATTGGCTCCAATATTAAGAAAGCTACTTCTTCCTTACCTTGAGAATCATGAGAATCATTAGATGCTCCTGCATCAATCTATCAATGATAGTTAAGATACAATTAATTCCTATGCCCATATTATTTAGTTAATAGAGCCACTTACATGAAACCTATGTACACACTTGCATTAAGCGGTTTTGTTATAACATACCTATTTTTGAAACTAGAAAATGGTGTTGTTTTATGAAAGAGTTTTAGGAACTTGTAACAAATATTAGGACTTTAACGGTACATCTAACGTGTAGAAGATATAATAAATACTTGATCCATGATAGGTGTAAGAATAAAAGGACTCTTATATATCAAGGAGTTAGGTGTAGTTGGCACATGATCTGAGGCTAATGTAAGACTCACTTAATAGTGAATTAGAATGTAGTAAAAAAATCTCTTTAAATTAAATAGTTAAAATATATATGGAGAAGCATTAAACATTAAGCTTTACATAGAAATCATAGAAATAAAGAGAATAAAATAATGGGTAAAACTAAAGTGAGGTAGCTTAAACAAGGTCTAACGTCACTTTCCTAGATAAAACTTCACAATATAGCCCTGTCTAAAAAAAAAAGGGTAATGTATCCCCTTCTCATGCACATTTCATTGTAACAAATCAAAGGGCATAGATATACTCAATATTAAGTCAAACCTAGCTTTTATAAGCACTTAAAAAAATTCATGCAACCATATGACATTAAATCTCCAAAATATGTTATTTAAAACATTTTACAGAAAGTTATACAAATAAGTGTCTAAGACATTCTAAACAAATCTAAGGGGTTTTTTATCCCATAAATAGGCTCTTAGGGGAATTTTAAACCCCAAGAAACCTCTTTCGGGAGTGCTAAACCCCATCACTACACTAAGTAGACTCTTAGGAGTACTGACCAATATCTAAAACATGAAGCATGCACTTATTGGAATGTTTAGCCCTAAATATATTCTTACAGGATGCTAAGCCCCAACCATCTCAGGATGGAAACAAAACTCAAAAGCATTGACATCTAAGGAATGAAGCAAGGATTGAAAGCATGGTTATCTTAGCAAGGAAATAATGCATTTCTATGTTACCATTACAAGTTTAACATCACGCAATGACAACATAAAGGTTTGGAGGCTCATCTATTTGATGTCACATGATCACGATACAAAATTCTATAGGCTCGTGTGTTTAAAGTCACACAAATAAAATATAATCCATTGGAATACATGTCTAATGCCACATGAAGATGATATAATCATTTATCGATGCACATATTTAACATAAAATAAAGATAATATAAAATTCCATACATTTATGTGTCTAACAACACACAAATATGATCTAAAACTCTACATATGTATCTAAATGTCAAATGAAAATTATATGAGATACCACATGCTATTTATATAGTAACACAAAGCATAACACATGTCTCATAATAGAGATTTATAGTTTATTCTAAGCTCTCACTAAAGTGTTTAAAGGTTACTCTAAAATGACACCTGGAAGTTTATAATTTACACCAAACAAATCTTATAATTGCACTAATTAAATTGTTCCAAAATAATTACCAAATAACCACAAAGGACTTTTTTCGTGATAATCAAGCTAAAATGGCTTTGTTTATCTTACTTCACACTCCAAATTATGTTTTTTTCCCATTCTAACTAAATTAATATTCACTTAGAATAGGATTAAAGGTTAATTATTGGGTCATAGCTAACTAGACAAATTAAAATAAAGCTAAAGTTTTGAGTCGATGTTCAATGGTGAAGGCTTGAGTTCACTATTTATAGAATTCGTGTTTTACCATCTTAAGGCTATTTTGATGATTTTATGCATGGTCATGCTTATGACATTCTTAACTCTAGTAAATATAGTTAACTCTTGATTAATACTCTTAAATATGATTAATCAGCCCCTAATCATGTCTATTGTTATAATTTTGTTAATAACAAAGAGCACATTGAATGTTCATGACAAACTTGAAGAACATTCATCTCATTTGGCTAAATTTACTTAATGTTTCGATAATAAATACTCATATAATACTAACTCAAATGACCATATACTATATACCAAAATTATCCCAAAAATGCTTTTGAAAATTATGGAACCATTACTTTTCCCAATATCAAAATGTGTCTTCGAACGCAAGACTAATCCCAAGACTAAATACGTAAATTAGCTTTTTAAAATCTTTATGCAATTATCAGAAAATTATCATAATATTTTAGATACAAAATGGATAAAAAATACAAAATTTTAGATAAAACCATACCAATATATCTTTTATATGAAATATTATCTCTATCAGTTAATTTAGCTAATTGAGAGAAGCTCACTTTGAAAGTTACCCGAATTTCATATGTCTAAAAATACCTAATTTTATATAATTCTTAAACATTTATATGTCAAACCTTTCAAGAATAATTTTATAAAAATTCTCATCCTTATATTAAATTATTTAAAATATATATGAATGTTTACGAGAATTAAAATTATCATTTGACCAATATCACAAAACACATATGATAAATACATCAAAATTCATTGAGGTACAGGGAATGATAATAAATAAAAAAATTGGTCTAGTGTAAAAAAACTAGATTTTACCTTAGACTAGAATTTTTGAAAATGGAACGAAATATATTAGAGGCTCACACCACCATTACCATGTCAAAGACTCGTAAGAAACCCATGAAAATAAAAAACCTTATAAGAATTATAACATGTAGCATAGATTAAAAGAGAATGAGAACAAAATAATATTGGAGTATCACTACACCTATAGAGAAGAGTATAGAGGATATAAGAATTCTTGAAAAGTGAAGCACATGATGGGAATAATCTCACTCTAAACCAAGGCTTAACTCCTCTTTGTTTAATTAAAACACAAAGTAGCTAGACAATTAGTGTGTTTGAAATTTCAAGCTTTTAAGTTTTTATATTAATGGTGGAAAGGTTGAATATTTGATGAAAAATAAGTGAGGAGAATTGGTTGAAGGCCCCTAAACTCATCTATACACACTTTAAACAATATGCAAAGGATGCTAATAAGTTGTGCACTTGTATCATGATTATGGTGGACATTTGCATGCAAATCATTTTACGTGAGAGAATTAATACAAAATACACACTTAGCCACTAAGGAGAATAGGGGGTGTATTTGGCAATACATAAAAGAGAAGGGTGTTGAATTTAAAACAAAAGATTATAATTGGAGGAATGTTGATAAGGATAATAATTAGGTAATAATTAAAGGAATATTTGGGAGATAGTTGGCATGGCTTAAGGTGGAGTATCCATAAGCATAAATGTAAAACCCCAAAATTCACTATTTTTTTTATAATGGAAGCACTTAAATTAAAACATTTGAATTCTGGGGATGTTACTGCCACACTTAATACCAGACCAGTTCACTCCAACCGTTCCAGTACCAAGTGCTAAGGCTAAAAGAATTTTTTTGTTAAACTTTAATTAATACTTAAATCAAGAGTGCATAACATTTAAAAATTAGAGTACGCGTAAAAGAATTATAATTCACAACCAAAAAGAGAAATAATCATATAACTGTTAAAAGGTTCATCTCAAATACTGAACACAATGTAAAAAATCAAAAACGGTAAATCCGATACAAAGAGAAATAATAGAAGGGAAATAAAATAATGAGCAAAGTGAAAACGGCCACGAGACTCTCAAACTTCGAGCCAACAATAAGCTCAACACTCAACCCCGCCTGATATCTCACCCACCTACACAATGTCAGAAGGGCCTACTACTCGTGGGAATGAGGAACCTCCATGAAAAGAGTGATCGGTACGCTACGTACTGAGTAAGGTAATCGATGCACTAAGGCCAATACAGAAAATCACATAAGCAATCCAGATGAATAAAAAAGAGCACATAGACCATCATGATAACATAACATTGTACAATCATTCGGGTAAATACTTAAAGGGTCATTATAATCTAGATTAATTACTTAATTAATCTCTGATTGAAAATTGATTCACACCATACTTTTTATCAAATACATGCGAGTATGGGAACCCCACTATAATAGCTTGTAGACTAGATACATATAGGGCACATAACACCTGACCACTGTTATTATCGGTGGACCAGAAACATACGGCGTAAAGCTCCTAACCACTATTATTGTCGATGGACCGAAAACATACAAGGCATAAAGCTCCTAACCACTATTATTTGCTGGTGGACCAATCTGGCCCCGACTGATGTAGGTGCATCTAATGTATCTCATGTTTCTAATTATTCTCAAGGTAAGGAATAATTAGCATTATCAATAATGGAGCCAATCATTTTAAATGTTCTTGATAATATTTCTATACTTGGTATTGAAAACAATTCAAGTTATTCTTGTAGGTATATTACATATTTGTAAGGTGAAGAAGTTAACACATAAGAAAAGACTTAAAGTGTACAAGCATTCAAAGCATGCAAGGCTATGGCATACAATGGATAACACTACAACAAGATATAGTTGGTGATATCATTAGTTATATTAAACTTGTTGTAAACCCTAAATTACATATCTTGTAAGCTAGGGTTTTGTTGTCATTTCATGTATATACCATAGTTGATTGTAGAGCTTTATAATGATAGTCAGTAATATCATTTAAATGATGATATTATGATTGAGATTAAGTATTATATAGGCTTAATTCATGTGAGTTAAATCTAACTTGAATTCAGGAGATAACCGACTAAGGTTGATTCCTTTTAGTCTACCACCCTCCCCTAAATATACTTCATCCTTGTACACGCATATGTAGAAAAAAGAATAGAAAATCATTTGAGTACAAATTCTCAAGTTGATATTTGCATTTTTCCCCCTTTTGAGTCCCATCTAGATAGGAGATTTCCCGGGGTATTTCTTCCTCTTTATCCCCCTTTAAATGTTCATTAATATTCAAAGTTTATCTTACAATTGAAACCTGCATGTACTCGAGTTTAATCTTCCTCAAACTGAGCCATTCTTCTTCAACTTCAACCTATTGATGATCAAAACAAAGAAGTGATTCTATCTTGCGCTTCTCTCCACTTTAATCCACATCACCAACTCTTATATTGTTTCATTGTAAGTACTTAGTGTGTTTCCCATGTCTTCACACAAATATGTTCGGTTTTGTTGACCACATAATCCCCCACTATTATAGCCGGTGGACTAGAAATGCACAAGTACAATGCCTAACCACTATTTTTCACTGGTGGACTAGTAACATATAGGACATCATGCCCTAACAAACATTATTCACTGGTAGATTGGTCTGGGCCCAGCTAAATAATCTTCCACTTTAAATGATTAATGTATTACGATGTCTTATTTAAAAAACTTTACCCTAGACATGCATGAATCACTCCCTTTACCCTTATCCTCCAACTGACCCATATCATATCATGAGAACCTTGCACCTCCAATCTTACACAAAAAAAACTTTCCTCTACACTCTAACTCACACTAGAAATCCATCTCCCATATATGTAGGTCAAGGCCCACTACCACACACCTCCAAGTCCACTTATTTGCTTACTCTAGGATTTATCCCTAGAAACCGTAATTTAGTTTCAAGTAGCCCATCCTACTCCACTTCACACAACCCAAATTATTTTAACACTCCACACAACACAATCCCATAGATTCCACCCTCATTATCTCATTTTAATCACCAAGTACACGTGCTACCACTAAAACCCTAAGTAGCCACACCAAACCCTAGCTAGGTCTCCTACACACCCTTATATTGCTCCACCTACTATTTTTCATCCAAAGTGTTCAAACACCCAAACAAGAGTTACATTACCTTCCTCACACCCCAAATCAACTTTCCATATGTAAATTTCACTCCTATGCAGACTTTACACATTCCATGCAACCTTTCAAACTTTTCATGCAAAACCCTAAAATTCCCAGGTGAAACCCTAGATTCAACCATGCAAACCCTAGATCCATCCATTCAAACCCCTAGATTCCACCATATAAAACCCTAGATTCCCCCATGCAAAACCCTAGATTCATCCATATCAAACCCTAGTTTATATTGTCCTATGTGACACCATAAAATCTATCATGCAAAACCCTAAGTCCATCCATACAAAACCCTAGTTTAGATTCTCCCATGAAACACCATAAAATCTACCATGTAAAACCTTAAGTTCATCCATAAAAAACCCTCGTGAGATTCTCCTATGCAGCACCATATATTAGATTCGCCCATGCAGAACCATGGATCTCCCATACAAAACCCTAGATTCTCTCATGCAAAACCATTGACTCTCCCATTCCTTCATTTTACTTCACTCCCTATTCTTCTCCCACTAATGGATCATTAACATTTTTAGGTTAACTTACATCCCTCGGTCAACTCACTTCTTTTTGATTAGCTTACTCCCCTTTGGTCAACTTATTTCCATTTTCCATTTTCAACCTTTTTCCCACACAATACCACTTTTATACATCCTCACATGCATGTCTAAAGGATCACAAACCAATCATCACATACCAAAATATTTCATCAGATATACATAATACACATGAACATACTTCAATTCCACACAGTACCACACACGAAATTATTATAATGATAAACATAGAATACATAGCATATAAAACATAAATATAATGCACATCAACACACATTAGGCCTTAGTTACACCCTTACCTAAAATGTCACCGGTCTTAGAGCACGCTCCTACGCCTCCTTTGGGCTTTGACTGGTCTCAACTTTATGAGGGAAAAACTAAAGATTAGATTCCCTCTTACCAAAAATACTATTATTTACTAACTTATTCTAAGACTAGGTTTTTGATAAAATAATAACATATTGAAAAAAATAACATTAACTAATTACTAACTATGCTAAAGATATAAGAAATAATAGTAATATTATAAAAGTTAATAATATAAGGGTTGAAGATTTAATTATAATAATAATAATAATAATGGAAATAATACTAATAATAACAATAATGATAATAATAACAGTAATAATAATAATAATAATAATAATAATAATAATAATAAGGGAATAACTCAAAAACAAAGTGAAATAAGGGCTTCGGCCCCTTTATAAGAATAATAGTAATAATCATGGTAATAATAGTAATATAAAAAATAATCACAATAGAAATAGAAATACAATTAACAATAAAAACCATAATAATATTGAAAAATAATAATAATCATAATGGTAATAATGATACTAAAAATACTCATAATAATATTAATATGATTCAAAACAGATGGTGAGATAAGGGATTTAATCCTTCACCAAAATAAGGCTAATAATATTATTAGGACATTATTAATAATAATAGTAATAATAATAGTAATGAAATAATAATTTAAATTATAAAAAAAAAATAATAATAATAATAATAGTATTAGTAGTAGTAATAAAATAACCTAAACCAAGAGTAACATAAAGTAGGGTTTTTGACCCTACTCAAAAATAGTAAAAATACTATTAGTAATAATAATAATAATAATAAAACATATTAATTATAATAATAATAAAGATTATCATAATAATACTAATAATATTAATAATACTAAAACTAATAATCTGAATAAGTTAAATAGGGTCTCAACCCTAATAAGAAACAATAATAATAATATTGAACCTAATAATAATAATAATAATAATAATAATAATAATAATAATAATAATAGTTATAATAATATTAATAATAGCATTCAAATAATAGGTTAAAATTTGAAATAAAATAAAATAAGCTTAATTAAATAGGAAAAAAAAGGTTGAGAGGGTTTAGGGTTCAACCTTAAACTGGTGGTGACAAGCAACACCGGTGGTGGTGCACGGCGGCGGTGATGGTGGCTGGAAAAAGAGAAGAAAATGGGAAAATTTGAGGGATAGGAAAAGGAGAGGTTGAATAAAGGTGGGATTTGGGGTTTTTAGGGTTTCCGAGGTGGAGAGGAGTAGAATGAAGGTGGTAGCACAACCAAAGGTGGTGGCACATGGCGGCGTTGGTGGTGGCTGAATGGGGAAGAAGAAGAAAAAGAGAGGAGGAGAGGGAAGAAGAGGAAAAGAAAGGTATGGAAAGATAGAGGAGGGTCTGTAAAATAGATTTGGTGGTGTAGGGGGTGGTGGCTACGACATGAGAGGTGGCTAATGGTGGTTCGAAGGCGGCGGAGGTGGAGAAGAGGGCTAATTGGGAAGCAAAATTTACATAGTTGGGGTGGCTTGTATAGGAAAAGTAGAGGGATATGGATAGTTTAGTTAGTTAGCAGGTGGTGCAAGGATCATGTGGGTGGGTATAGAGGGTGACAGAGTTGGCTGATGGCGGTGGAAATGTTGTCTGAAGTGGCATTGGTGGAAAGGTCGAGAAATTTTGGGCTGCCAAAAAAAGTTTTGATCTTGGTTGTTTAAGGGTATATATATAGGCTTATTAGAGAGAGATGAGGTTAGAGAAGTGTCGGGAAAATAGGAAAAGGGGAAAGATGGCATCGGCCGGTGACAGTTGGACGGCGAAATTCAAAACGGCAGGGAGAGAGGGGAAAGTGGTCGGTCAAATCGGGTGTGGCTGATGATGTTAATCTTAGAACCTTTGGTGACAAAATTATAGGAGTGAAGAGAAGGAGGAAGAATAAGGTTGGGAGGCTGGACTGGCGGTCTCAAAGAAAAGAAATAAAGAAAGGGAGAGTGGGAGAACCGGACCAATCGAAAGAAAAGAAAAACAGCACCCGCATTGGCTATTGAAGGAGAAGGAAGGGAAATGGGGAGGGTCTTGGGCCGTGGGCTAGCCCAAGTTAGGGAAATGGTAAGAAAAGAAAAGAAGAAGAAAGAAAAAGAAAGAAAAAGGAAAGAAAAAGAAGAAAGAAAAAGAAGAAATAAAAGGAAAAAGGAAAAGGGGGAAAATAGTGGGTTGAGCTAATTAAATTAATCCCTTTTTAGGTGGCATCAGGCTACCCTTCCTACATGAGGGATATGTTGACTAGGACAGTGTGTGGCTGGAGAAGGTAACCAGTTGGTATTCATGTTACTAATTAGAGTGGTCAAATCTCTATTGGATAACGGATACCACACCACCTGGTTGTAGTAAAGGTGATACTATAGCCCATCTTACACAATGTGCTTTATATTTATACAAGTCGTTATCCCTAGATATATCATATAGAGGTCAATTGGGATATTCTCGATGTTGTATCCAAGCCATTGAACAATGTATGTTACAATGCTTCTGATTATGATATCATAGTAATATTAGTGCTAAAATTATAAAGGTGATCTACCATATAACACCCTCCATGGAGGTCAACATCCCAAAGCATACAATAGAAAGTCCATAACTCAAGATTTCAAATATTCCCTTGGATTTTATCCCATCTAAAAAGTGTTTTGGGGAATAGCCATTGGACATGCCTTAATTTAGGGTTGTAGATCAAGGAGGCCTTAGCACGTTGTATGTTGTATGGCTTAGCAGTATAACCCTGCTTTGGCAAGGATATTTGGGCCCAAAATGCCTAAGGATCCCAAGATTGACTATCCTCAGGAGAATTCACAAACGTACAGTAGGGAAATGAAGTAATTTAGAGAAGTGTGTTAGCGACATAGCATGAAACTCATTGAAGAGTTTAAAAGACATAGATTCCATGATTTACTAAAAAGAAAATGAGTTAAAGAACTTAAGGTTCAATCCCTTGCTCGTATGTTCAGTATGAGAAAATAAGTGGGAGAGATTGTCTCTAATAATCAAATACTCGACATTGTTTCGAATCCCCAACTTCTCAATACATGACCAATCGATATATCAAACAGAAATTATGTTTCAAGAAGATATGGCCTCGTAATGCTCTTTTTGAATAGGGAAACAAATACGATTCTATAGGGATTAAACGGTTAAATATTTAAGGATCTACCCCATCCTCTAGATTTTTGTTGTAGTTGTTGTGATGATTCTCCTTCGGTTCCCATAGCATTTTATTTGGTATGTATTTTTTATACCATTTGTGATAAAAACCTACAAATTGGAAACTAATATACTAAGTATAAAGAGGTATATAAGAAAAATAGTTAATATAATTTCAAAATCTAGAATTAAGATACAAAAAATAGGATTAAGCTATGTTATTATAGGGGAATGGGAGTAAAACTGTAATTAGCCTCAATTTACATGGTTGTGGTGGTGATTGTGGTGCACAATTGAAGTTTACATGGTTGTGGTAGTGTAGGGCACTGGTGGAAAGTTGTGCACTACTGGTATTATTATGCAGGGGTGGTGCAGTAATTGTGTTGAAGTGGTGTGATGTAGTGTAGGGGATGTGCACGGGTTGAAGGAGTGTTACTGAGGTTGTGAAGGGCTATGTTGTAAGGTTGTGAAGCATTTTTTTGTGTGGTGGAGCAAAGGTGTGGTTGTAATGGATGGTGGTGGAGGTGGTGGTGCTTCAATTTAGGTGTTTAGGGCTCAGGTGTGCATAGGGCAGATCCAGGCTTGCATATATATATATAAGTGAATTTTCCCAATCGTGTGACACTGCACAACTCAATCATGTGTGATTTTTTATCTCACAAATTGTAGAAATGGAGAGGTATGGGCATGTTGATTAAGCACAACCTAGTTGCGCAATTTTTCTACTCTTGTAAAAATTTTGAGTGTAAAGGCATGCCCATACTAGATTGGCAAGGCCTAGACGTACACAATTTCTAGTCTTGCAAAATTGAGGAAGAATGTCACATGGCCATGCACTAAGTTGTGCCTAGGTCATGTGATACTCGATTTTGATATTTTTTTCTTTCTTCAAGGGTTACACGGTCGTGCTTCAAGCCATGCAACACCCATTTTGGCTTATTTTTGGCCTATTTTTCCCCAAAATTGATTCTTCTTCCCTAAATTTTTCCTCCATAACTCATAACATAATAGGACCTGCCAAAACACTACACAAAAAAGTAAAAATAAAACGTTATAAAAAACAATGGATATGAAAGAAAAAGCACATAAAAACTTGGGTTGCCTCCCAAAGAGCACTTGTTTAAAGTCTTTAGCTTGACCATGTTTTTGTCAAATTGAAAGTGAATCTAGGAGAGAGATTTTACTCATTTTTAATACTA
The DNA here is from genome assembly GCA_039764185.1 of Tamarix austromongolica. NCBI lineage: Eukaryota > Viridiplantae > Streptophyta > Magnoliopsida > Caryophyllales > Tamaricaceae > Tamarix > Tamarix austromongolica. The sequence continues at coordinate 125,352,601 of CM077809.1, forward strand.
GAGAAATGGTAATGTAAGGCTTCAATCTTTGACCATGAACATTGAAAATGCATGTGGACTCGCTCTCAATATCCACGACCCCAAATGGATATACCTTTTGAATATAGAATGGCCCCGACTATCTAGAATGAAGATTTCTTGAAAAATTCTTGAGACATGAATTAAAAAGGAGCACATAATCTCCTTCATGAAATTACCTCTCAATAATATGCCTATTCTGCCACTTCTTAGTTTTCTCCTTATATATTTGCACATTATAATATGCATCCAATCGCAGCTCATCAAGCTCATTTAGTAAGAGCTTTCTCCTTAGTCAGGCTGCTTTTATATCATAATTGATCTCCTATATTACCTAATACACCTTGTGCTCAACTTTAATAGGTAGATGAAAGGATTTTCCATATACCAACTAAAAAGGTGGCATTCAAATTAGTGTCTTATAAGAAGTTCAGTAAACCTATAGAGCATCATTCAACCTCACTGCCTAATATTTTCATGTGCGGAGCACCATTTTCTCAAGGATCCCTTTTATCTCATGATTGGTGATTTTCACTTGTACACTTGTTTGGGGATGGTACGATGTGGCCATTTTATGAGAAACAACGTACATATTTCTTCATAAGTGTGTTGAGAAGTTGATTAGTGAAATGAGAACCACCATCACTAACAACTACCCTAGGACCACCAAACCATGGAAATATCACTTTTTAGAACAATTGGACTACAACCTTAGCATCATTGGTGGGATATGTCACTACCTCCACCCATTTTTAGACACAATCCACAGTAGCTAAAATAAACTTATTGTAAGAGGACGGGAAGGGTCCCATGAAGTCAATTCCCCAAATATCAAATAGCTCAACATCAAAGATGTTATTGAGAGGCTTTTCTTTTATTTTTGATATGTTACCAATTCATTTGCATCGATTGCATGAAGTAAGATATTGTCGAACATATTTTAAAAGTTTAAGCCAATAGAAACCTACTTGGAGAACCATTGAAGCTATTTTGAAAGTGCTAGCATAACCCCTATATGGTGAAGAATAGCAATGACTATTGACACTTCCAACTTCCTCTTCAAGCAAACATATTAGGTAGACTTCATTTGCATATTTCTTATAAAGATGAGGATTATCCCAATAGTAATTATTGACATCTGAGAGGAACTACTTCTTTTTCTAATAGGGCAAGTTCGACAGGAGTACCCCACATGCTTTATAATTAACAAAATCAATAAATAATGGGGCTAACAAGCTCGTGATGGACAAAAGGTTATCATTTAGAAATATATCATTGAAGGGAGAATCATCATCTTTACCTCCCTCCATGTCCTACTTTAATCTAAAGAGATGGTCAGCTACTACATTCTTAATTCCCTTTTTATCCCAAAGTTCAAGATCAAACTCTTAAGGCAGAAGAATCTATCTTATCAAATGTGGCTTCATCTCTATAATCCCCCAAAATTTTAAAAGCCTAAAATTTAATAAATAGCTTTTATTTAGGATAAATTAGCTTTTAAAATTACTTATTTTAATTATTTTATGGATTTTTGGCTATATAAGTTTGGATAGGAGTATTTAACAAATTAAAAATAAATATTTTGTTATTTTATCATATTATTTTAATTTAAATGATTTTCCAAACTAAAATTTTACTAAAATTATCCTTTTGAACCAATATATTAAATTATATTGAATTAAATTATCAAATTAAATAATTTATCAAAAAAATTACATTTTATTATTTTATAAATTAAATTAAATTATTTTCCCCTATTTTTCCATTTTTCTTTTTTTCCCTTTTCTTTTCCTTCTCCTTTCTCTCCTTTTTCTTCTTTCTTTTCTCTTCCTTTTTCCTCCTTCAGGCTACCGCGCCAGGCCAGCCCTTACCTATTTGCACACTGGGCCAGGGGCCTATTTCCTTCCCCTCCTCTCCTCCCTCTCCCTTCCCGCGTGCGTCGGCCCAACCCCAACCCCAACCTCTCCCTTCTTTTTCCTTCGACCCTAGTAACCGAGTAGGCCCAACTCTCCCTTTTCTCCCACGACCGGCCTGGTGCACCCCCTTCTTTCTCTCTTCATCTTCTTTGTTGATCAACCCAAGGTGGCTGAGTTATCCCCGTCACCATGTCTGCCACCTCGGGTACGCCAGCCACAACCTGCCACCACTGCAACCCTCTCTCTCTCTCTCTCTACCCCCCATCCTTTTTCCACAATTTTAGACCCAATAGGCCATGCACCCTCATCACACATGGCCTACCCTTTCCCCATCTTTCCTTCCCCTCCTTGCCACCCTACCACCTCACCTACAACCCTATATGCTGCCACCGGCCGACCAGCTGCACCCCTACCCTCCCTCTTATTTTTCTTCTCCTCTTCAACCCTCCTGCCCCATATTTTTTGATCCCTCTTTCTTCCCCGATCCCCTTCCCTCCATTTTTCTTCCCCTCCATCTTTTCCCCTTTGTTTTTCACTGCCATTGGCCTCCACAGGCCCAACTGCCTCACCTACCTCCTAAACCACCTTCTACACCTTCCTACTACCGCCCTACACCACCACAAGACCACCCTAAGCCATCCCGCAACCCCTTCTTCCTCCTCCACCTATTTTTCTCCCTATTTTCCCCTTCTCGGTAGCCCCCCTGCAACCCCTCCTTTCGACGCCGTCTGGCCAACTCTACCGCCACACAAACCACCAATTTATACCCTGCAACCTCCTCTACCACCCCCATACATTTTTTTGCTGAAACAAGCCCCCTAACCCCACCATTTTCCCCTCTCTTTTCCTTCCTTCTCAGCCCGATCCCCTCTTGCAGCCCACTTCGCCAACTCGCCTCTGCTGCCTTTGTTTGCCAACAACCCATCACTAGATACCACCTACACCCCCTCTTTACTCCCGCACCCTTCCCTTTCCTCCAAACCTTCCCCATCTATCTTCTTTCCTTACCCCAAACCACTAACCAAAAAATAACCAATCTTCCCTCCTTTCAACCTCCTTTGAGCCTTCCTCTTTTTATTTTTGCATGCAACTCATGATGCATGAGCAGCATGAGTTGCTGCATTTATTAGTCCATTTTTATTAATAATTTTATGGTATGATAATATTTAAATTAATTATTTCCTTAAGTAAAATTTATAAAATCTTATGTTTTGATTTTCTTATTTCTAATATAATAAATATTAAAATTATTTTTAGGTATTGGTTTTGCAAATTAAAGCTTGAACCTTTAACCACGACACCGGTAAGGTTCAATTTTTGCGTGATATAAGGTAATCGTTAAACCCCACTTAAACACATGGATAAACATATGTTTGCACATTAGGATTTTTAATTTGTTATTATATTTGATATACGGTTGTTAGTATAATTTATATGTTTGCTTGTATTGTTTAGTAAAATGGAAAGTATGTTCTTTTATGTGTTATGTGTGTAAATGTTCTCTAAGGGAAGAACTTGATTATTAATGAAAGTATTAAAGTACTTATCCATGTCATATTATGTTATTGTGACCTTTTATGCTTGAATAATATTATTGTGAGCCCTAGGGGCATTTTATTAATATTTTTTGTGTAAGAATGTGGCCTAATATGTGTGGGTGCTAATCAATATTATATTAAAATATAATAGTTGGTGGAGTTGGATATTGTTAAGGAGTATTAATATTATTATTCCATGTAGTAATGTTAATCTAATAAAAGTGGTTTAATAAGGGGACAAGATGGTAATTTTGGAACAAGAGGGTAAAATGATAAATTTTCTAAGTAAAAGGGTAAAATGGTAATTTTGTAATTAAAGGGGTAAAATGGCAATTTTATAATTAAGGGGTAAAAAGGTAATTTTGTAATTAAGGGGTAAAATGGTAATTTTATAATTAAGGGGTAAAAAGGTAATTTTGTAATTAAGGGGTAAAATGGTAATTTTGTAATTAAAGGGTAAAGCGGTAATTTGGTAATTAAAGGGCAAAATGATAATTTTATAATTAAAAGGTAAAGTGGTAATTTTGTAATTAAAGGGCAAAATGGTAATTTTATAATTAATGGGTAAAATGGTAATTCTATAGTTAAAGGGTAAGATGGTAATTTTATAACTAAAGGGCAAGGTGGTAATTTTGTACTAAAAGAGCAAAATGATAATTTTATAATTAAAGGGTAAAATGGTAATTTTGGGGTTAAAGGGCAAAACTGTAATTCTATAAGTAAAATGATAAAATGGTAATTTTGTGAAGAAAGGGTAGAATGGTAATTCTGTAAGTAAATGGATAAATTGGTATTTTGTGAGTAAAGGAGTATTATGGTAAATTTGGAAGAGAAGGGCAATTTGGTAATTTATAGCTTGTTTGGTTTTACTTAGGAAAAGTAATTTTTTAAATAATTAATTATAAAAAATTAATTGCAGATTAATTATTGTTGTTTAGTTTTCCTTTTTAAAAGTTATTTTTAAAATTAATTATCTAAAATTACTTTTTATAAGCTATAATCAAGAAGTAAATTCTTCTTACTTATTAAAATTAGTTTATAACCTACTATAGCTTGTGGTCCGCGAGTGCGTGCAAGTCTGCAACATAAGCTATACCCTTGTGGTCTGTGAGTGCACATGAGTTTGCAACCATTGATTTCCTTTATGTTTTTGCTGCTTTTTGAAGATAAATTGCTTGCGTAGGATATCTTTATATATATTTTTTTTATACTTTTTAATATTTCATATAATTTTTAATATTTAATATTACATAATTTATATAATAATTATTACCAATATATATATATATATATAAAGATAAAAATTAAAGATGGAAAATGAAAATTAAATTTATAGAAAATAAAAACCAAACACTAATAAGATACTATAAGTAGTTTTTTTAGTATTAATCACTTATATAATAAAAGTAAAAAACAAACATATATTTTACTTATCAAATTACTTTTTTAAAAGTAGACTTCTAAAAGTAATTTTGATCTAAAAGTAGTTATTAAAAATAAGTAAAACCAAACAAGGGATTAATCAACTAAAGAGTAATTCATAATTATGATAATAGAGAAGGGTAAATTGGTAATTATAATGACATAGAAGGGTAATTTGGTAATTTATGCAACTAAAGGGGCAATTTGGTAATTAAAACAAAGGAGAAGGGTAATTCGCAAATCTAACCAACCAAATGGGAATTATGATAAATGTAACAATTATGAAGGGTGATTAGTGACCTAATAAGTATGGGAGATAACTTAGTAACCCAAACTGAGTAGGGATATGGCTAAGATCAACTATATGTGTGTTATGTGCCGTATGTGCCGTGTGTTATGCCATATTGTGTACTTTATGCTTAATGATTAATCATTTATAGCGCAACTAGGAGTGAATATATGCTTATGTGACTTCCTTATGGCATGGGGATGATGATTATATTTGTTGTGTGTACGATGTTTTGTGAAGTGACCCTCTAGGACATGCATGCTAGGATATTTAATGTGGTAATGTGGGATGGAAGGATAAAAAAGAGAAAAAAAATGGGAAACTAAGATAACCAAGGGGAATTAAGTTGGCTAATGTAGGTGGAAATGACCCAAATAATCCATGAGCCAGGACTGGATGAATAAAAGGGGACTTTGCATAAATTGAAAAAGTGGGATAATATAGGGTTTGCATGGAATGGTTAGAGTCCGCATGGAGGCGAACTTTACATATGAAAAGTTATATTGGGACATGAGGAAGGTAATAGAAGTGTCGTTTGGGTGACTGGAGGCTTCGGGTGAAAATAATACATGGGATACTATAAGGGTGAATAGGAGACCGGGATAGGGTTTGGGGAAGACACCCTAATTTGAGAAGATGGAAAAATAAAAAGAAAATAGCAAAAATAAACTAGAATGAGTGGGGTAGAAAGTGAGGGTTGGATCTAAGGGTCGTGACGTGTAGGGTGTTGAAATAACTTGGGATGTGTAAGGCAGAGAAGGATGGGTCACATAGGCCCAGATTAAGGTTTTTGGAGAAAACTTTAGAGTAGGGCGATGAGTGGGCTTGACCCACACACTTAGGATTCAAGCTCCGGGTGTGCGTAAGTGGAATAAAGGGGGAAGGATGTCGAGGCAAGTTAGGAGGTGTAAAAGTCTCAAGATATGGGACGAGCCCTCTTCGGAGGATAAGTGTGGATATAGTTAGCCATGCATGTCAAGGGTAAAATGCTTTTAGATAAGATACGAATAAGACACTAATAACTTAAAGAGAAAGATTGTTGAGCTGGACCTAGACCGGTCCACCGGCAAATAATAGTGGCCAGGAGCTGGGGTACCCCGGAGACCGGTCCACTAGCAAATAATAGTGGGCAGGAGCGTTTTGCCCTGCATAATTTTCGGTCCACTAGCTATAATATTGGGGGTTTCTGTGCTCAACAAACCAAACATAATAACAATAAGACATAATAAAGGCACTAATCACTTACAATGGAACGCCTTGTGACTCGGGGCTAGACCGGTCCACTAGCGAATAATAGTGGCCAAGAGCGTTCTTCCCTAGAGATCGGTCCACCAGCAAATAATAGTGGTCAGGAGCGCTCTGCCCTGTATGTACTTCTTGTCCACTGGCTTCCCACACTCACATGGACATTTATAATCTGAGATGATGGATTAGTGATGGACTAATGGCCTTAAAGGCCTAAAAGTATCAATTATTCATTATGACCTGTTAATATTTTTTTGACTTGTTAAGTATGCGAATGTAAGAAAGTGAATGACTCACATACACCATTAATATCTGATTAACTTGTTGAATATGTGAATGTATGGATCGAAATATTATGTTTACACCTATCATTACGTATGGATATAGTAGTATATCATGTGTTACATTGCGGACCTACTTTTAAGTGTGTTTTTAAAGGGTTACTCAGTACCATAGTACTGAAGGGTTCCATTCATGGGCCCCTGCCTATTCAATGGGCAGTATCCCTTGCAGGTCTATTTTTAGGTGATACTCAAGTGGGCAACGAGACACAGCGTGAGGAATTATCCGGAACTGTTAGGATTTTTCTCTTCTTTTGTAAATTTATGTTTTTAATGTAATTGTTATCCTTGTAACCACCACTGGTGGATTTTATTCTTATAAATGGTATGTTACGCTACTCTAATTTAAATATAGTTTGTAAATTGTGTTTTATTCTTTAGCCTTAGCAGTTGGTACTAGAATGATATGAGTGAATCGATATGGTACTAAGTATGGCAGTAAATTCACAGTTTGATAATTTGCTTATGCTAACTCTTTTAAATAAAATGAAAATTTTCAGTGGTGAATTTTGGGGGTGTTATAATGTCCTTCTTGGTCAAAAAATACTTAAGGGTCACAAGGTTCACGAAGATGATAATCTTCTATCTTACTAAGTATGATTGAAATTTATCCAATCCAAACACCATAACTCAAGAGAAATTTCTTAGTTGTAACATAGTTAACTTGGGCATCATCAAGGGTTTGATTGACATAGTAAATCGCATATACTTTTCCATTTTTTCTCTCACTAAGGAATGCCCCCACTGCATAGTCACTTGCGTCACTCATAACCTCAAACAAGATGTTTCAATCAGGAGGTTGCATGAATAGGGAAATTGTCAATGCTTGTTTTAAACTATTAAAAGTGTCGAACACAATTTGTCAAAATCAAAAGGCATATCTTTGATGAGTAACTGATTTAAAGCAATTTTTGAAAAATTCTTACTGAAATGCTAATAGAAACCAGTGTACCGTAAGAAGCTATGAAAGCATCTAATAGAAGTCGGGGTGGCATCTTTTCAATAATGTCAATTTTTGCCTCATCTACCGCAATACCCCAACTAGAGACTAGATAACCAAGAATAATCCCTTTTTGTACTATAAAATGTCACTTCTCCCAGTTAAGAATGAGATTCACTTCCTTGTACCTCTCTAAAACCTTGGAATGATTTCTCAAACAATTTTCAAAAGTAGTACCATGACACGTTCCTACCCGCAAGTGCACGGGGTTAGAGTAGTAGTCAAGGTCGATCCCACAAGGATTGGTGAATGACCACTAGGATAATGAAAGAACTTAACTATTTCTAGACTATGATATGATATGAAATAATAAATTGTAAGCTAAAATAACTAAATAAGCTAAAAAGAAAGGAAAATAGCACTCAAGTGACTCAAATAAATAGAAGAGCTAAGGTTCCGGTTCATCGCCCCCGATCCTCACATGTAATCAAAGATCACATCACAAAATAATTCAACAATCATAATCAATTAAGCCAACAAGGATAGAAAGTGTTGTGCTTTCTCAAGCCACAACCACCCTATTACATATCTATGGCCCTAACTATCTCTAGCTTAGAGTTTAATAGAATGTAATGCATTAAAGTCTATAAAGTTTCCTCCTTTATTGTTGTAGAGGTCAAATCGATCATCTCTCAACCTACAATTTAATCTCCCGTTGTGCTATTGGGTCTAATACTGGATTATCTCTCGATCTCACCGGTATTTCCCACACCGAAAATCAGAACCCAGCCGTGGTTCAAAAATCCGTCAATCAATTAATAACACAACACATACATTATGAATTGATTAAAAAAGGATGTAATAATTCAACACATTAGGATTGGGAAAAATTCCCCTTCACCTTAGCACAAGATCTAGCCCATCAAATTCATAGCAAGAATATTAAAAACAACAAGATATTCCATAGATAGAGAAAAGATCATTAGATAATACCCTTGATGTTCACAAATTCTTGCAAAAATTTGACTTCTTGAACCTCCATCTCTAATTTACAAGAGAGATCTTGATGAATTGGTGAAGAGGATAGAGAAGAGAGAAAAGAGAGGGAGTGGAGGCTGCCTCGAGATATTAGAATGAGAGTTTTTATATTACCGCCTCGTGGATCCCTAGGGTATCGATAAAGATGGGTTTCCCGTGTCATCTTTGACAATGATGCATCTTTTGACCATAACGTTTTCATCATAACTCCGATTAAGCCGATTTGGAATGCGTTGGAAAGATATTAAAAAGATATACTACTTTGATGTTGAAATATTCTCCAAATTCATAGTTTTCCTGGTTTAAAGTCAACTTCTTTCAGGCCCATATACTTTAAATATGCATTCTTGCTTTCATTTTATTCCAGAATTTACATTTTAGCTCTAAATCTCTTTCCACTTTAACTTTTGCTCCTCTTTGCTCCTTTTTTCTCCTTTTTTCTCCCTTTAAGCTTATTCTTTTTTTCATCCTTCATGATTTTTTTGTTACTTGAGACCCTGTAAATTTTCACAATACAAAGGTAGTAATAAGAATAAAAAGGGAGAATTCCAACTAAAATTAGAGGTAAAAACTCTTATAAACGTTAGGAATAAGATGCAAAAGTCACACTTATCAACTCCCCCATGCTTAAACATTTGCTTGTCCCCAAGCAAAGTAATACAAGAAACCCACCGTGAGGAAAAAGAAAATTAGTAGGATCCCTTTCTCAGAAATGTGTGTTTAGCCCTTTAATAGCACAAGAGTCAAGTAAGGGGCAATAAGACCCAAAAATATAACAATTAAAAGCTCAAAATCCTTTTTCGAAAGATATTTAGGTTGCCCCCACATGTGAGAAATGTAACCATGCTATCGAGCTCTAGGGACATGCCATGCAACAAAGGACATCCAATAGTGGACAGCAAGCAGCCATATACCAACACACTCATCCCTCAAAGATTCGAATTAGAATTCTCACTTTAGTTCTTATGGACACACCTCTCATGTGTTTTATTTTATTTGAAGGTTCCGCTCTATTCCTCTCACTCATGATCAAGATCATCCATATGCTTGGAATTCTTTTCGATTCTCCACCACTAGAAAGGCTTAGAACACACAACAATCAAGAGGTCTTATTAGGGTTGTAATGGGGCCATAGGTTAAGAGGTTAGGACGGAATTTTTTTTTGGAAGTGGATTTCAAAGTCTAGTACCAATGAGATATGTTTTTTTTAATAACATATATTTTACCATCCCAACTTTTCATCACGAAACACAAGCACCCCAAACTTCTCATTGATTCTTCTTCTTCTTCTTCTTTTTATAAGAGATATATCGATTTGCTTTTCATTATACACAACCATTTACTCTTTTACACCTCCCCCATGCTCAGATGGCATCATACTCCCAACTTCTTCTTTTTTTCAAATTGCGCAACAACCATTGATTCTAGACTTAGGAAGGGATAAAGGAAATTGGGTTACATATGTGGTTAAATCAAGAAAAATGGCCATAAGCACAATGGGGTTAGCAAAGGATAAAATGTGAAGGTCAGGCTATTTGGCTAATGTATGTTATGACAAAAAAAAAACAAGTGCCTCCATCATTTTAATGCACTTCTAAGTCATATGTGGCTTTGACGAAAACCATTACAAGTTCTAGTTTCCCAAGTCATGATGGGAGACACACACAAAAGAAAAAATAAGAGACTGTAGTGATGTATCAATCTAAAGGCTCAAAGTCTCACTAGGTCCAAAATTCTCTAATTCTAACACCTTTTGGGAAAGAGTAAATCAGCATAAGTTAAACTACAATACCACAAGAATGTTAAGGCATGTATAACCCTAAAGTTCTAAAACATAATTACTCTTATCTCATAAAAATGCAACCAAAACATTTAAGCACATAGAAATCAATTTTCAAAAGATGATTTAAAGGGTTTATCACGCCAAACTAAACACTCATGCCATTGCAAGACAAAACACACTCTTTAATATCATCAATGAAGGGTCATTTCCTTTTCTTTTCTTTGTTTATTTTGGTTTTTGTTTAGATAAAAAAAATCCAAAAGAAATGACCAAGGAAAAAGATAGCAACACTCATCAAAATAAAATAGGGAAGAACAGAATACTAACCAGCTGACAAGGATAGGCCATCTTCTCCCCCATGCTTATGTATCACATGTCCTCAATGTGAAATAAGAAGCACAAAAGAAAAGAGGGAGAAAAAAATCCATAAAGAAACAAAGAGCAAAAACCAAGCAAACCAAAATAAGAAAAATAAATAAATTAAATATAATAAAAAAAATTGGGTTGCCTCCCAAGAAGCGTTTAATTATAGTCATTAGCTTGACTTTCTCACTTCACTTAGGATCATCCAGAAGAATGGTGGTTTTGAGGGCTGCAACCTCACCACCTTCATACACCTTCAAACTTTGCCCATTTACTTTGAATGGTTCTTTATTGAGGCTAGAGATTTCGACTGCTCCGGATGGAAAAACTTGTCTGATTGTGAATGGTCCTGACCATCGGGATCTAAGATTTCCAGGGAATAATAGCAAATGAGAATTAAATAGAAGCACTTTTTGCCCCACTTCAAATTCTCATTTGGTGATGCGTTGATCATGAATCCTTTTCGTGCGGTCCTTGTATAGCCTAGCACTGTCAAATGCCTTAAGCCAAAATTCATCAAGTTCATTCAATTGAAGGAGCCTCTTCTCACCTGCAGCTTGCATATCAAAGTTAAGGAGATGCGTAGCCCAAAATGATTTATGCTCAAGTTCTACAGGGAGATGACAAGATTTTCCAAAAACTAGATTATAAGGGGTCATTCTAATAGGAGTTTCAAAAGCTGTTCGGTAAGCCCATAGAGTATCGTCAAGTGTCAAGGACCAATCCTTTCTAGAGGAGTTAACCGTTTTCTCAAGAATTCTCTTAAGCTCACAGTTTGACACCTCCACTTGACCGCTAGTTTGAGGATGGTATGGGGTAGAAACCTTATGGTTAACTCTATACTTACTCAAAAGAGCATTAAATGCTCTATTGCAAAAATGAGAACCCCCATCACTAATGATAGTCTTAGGTGTCCCAAACCTTGAAAAGATATTCGTTTTCAAAAATTTATTGACGACTTTTGCATCATTTGTGGGATGGGTTATAGCCTCTACCCATTTAGATACATAATCAACTACCACAAGAATATATTCATTCACCATAAACTTAGGAAATGGTCCCATAAAATCAATTCCCCAAACATCAAATAACTCCACTAAAAGAATGTTTGTGAGGGGCATCTCTTGTTTTCTAGAAATATTTCCCATTCTTTGACACCTATCCCAAGTCTTAGCAAAGGAGTATACAACATGAAATAAGGTAGGCCAATAGAATCCACATGTAACACCCCCAAATTCACTACTTTTTTTTCGAAAGCGGAAGTAATTAAAATAGTAATACTTAAAATCCATGAATTCTGGGGATGTTACCGCCACACTTAGTACCAGACCAGTTCTCTCTGACCGTTCCAGTACCAAGTACTAAGGCTAAAGAAAAGATTAACAATCAATTTCAAAATTAATACAAACTAAACATCAAATAATCATTAAACGGTTGTAAAACAAAATTAGAGTACGCATCAAGAAATGTAATTCATTTCCAAAAGAGAATTAAACTTACAACTGATAAAAGATTAACAAAAAGAAATAGAGTCATATAAAGACTATAATATGGCCACAACTCTCTCAAACCTCGAGCCAAACATGCTCAACACTCATCCCCAACTGATATCTCGCCCACCTGCACAAATCAGAAGGGCATACTGCTCGTGGGAATGAGCATCACCCATAAAAAGGGTGATCAGTACGCGACGTACTGAGTAAGGTAACCGAACACTAAGGCCAATACATAAGCACATAAAATCATGCATAAGAATAAAATATCATAAAGACCATCATCATATCATAAAATCGACCAATCATTCAGGTACATACATAAAGGCCCAATCATAGTCCAGATTAATTATTTAATTAATCTTTTATTGGAAATTGATACACACCATGTTTTATATCAAATCCATGCGAGTATGGAAACCCCCACTATTATAGCCAGTGGATCGGAGGCACATAAGATATCATACCCTAACCACTATTATAGCCGGTGGATCAAAAACACATAGGACCACGCGTCCTAACCACTATTCCTAACCGTTGGATCGGTTGGCCCTGGCTCGCATGGTGTTCCACTGTAAGTAATTAGTATCTTTTAGGCATTTTAGCAAAACTCTGGTTTGCGGTTGTTGAGCTCGGGAACCCCCACTATTATAACTGGTGGATCAGTTTACGCATAGAGCATCCTGCTCTAACCACTATTATAATCGGTGGATCGGTCACCCATAGGGTAAAAACCCTAACCACTATTCCAAACCAGTGGATCAGTTGGTCCCGTCTCAACGATCTTCAACTTTAAATAAATAGTGTCTTAAGTATCTTATTCAAAGCTTTCACCCTGGACATGCATGAATCACTTCCTTTACACTTCACACATCACAAATCATAAATTCCATCCTCATAATTATGCTTTAATCACCAAGTGCACATGATACCACAAAGACTCTTAGCAACCACAACAAACCCTAGCTCAGTTTCCTACGTACCCATATAATGCTCCACGTACTATTTCCATGTAAAGTATTCAACCACCCAACAACGCTTATATTACTTTCCTCACAATGCCAAATCAATGTTCATACGTAAATTTCGCTCCTATACAAACTTATACGTCCCATGCCAATCCTTAATACCACGATGTAATCATTTATACCACCATACAAACCCTAATACCAACATGTAACTATTAAAACCACCATGTAAACCCTAATACCACCTTGAAATCATTAATACCACCATACAAACCCTAATACCACCATGCCACTATTGAAACCACCATGTAAACCCTAATACCACCATGAAATCATTAATACCACCATATAAACCCTAATACCGACATACATTCATAAATACCACCAGGAAAATCTTAGACTCCATTATACAGAACCCTAAATTCAATCCACATAAAACCAAAGACCCATCCATACCAAACCCTAAATTCAAACCAGTAAAACCAAAGCTTCATCCTTATAAAACCCTAAATTCAACCATAAATTAGAGTCTCACAAGCAAAACCATAAATTGGATTCTTCCTCACGAAACCCTAAATTCTCAATTTATTCTTCCACTCATGAAACATTAAATAATTAGGTCAACTCACATCCCCTTGGTCAACTTCTTTCTCCATCTTCTTTTTTCATTCTTTCTCTCACACAAACCACACCAACATCCTCACATGCATGTCTTACAAGATCACAACACATATCATCATACATAAATAATACACATACCATACAAAAACATACTTCAACTCCACGTCATATCATATACGACATAATTAATAATCAATAACATAGAATGCATAGCATATGAAGCACATAATGCATAGAAGCACACAATGGCCCTAGTAAACCCTTACCTAGAACGACACCGGTCTTGGAGCACGCTCCTATATTACTTGAGAGCTTTGATTGGGCTCACCTACTATGAGGAAAATACTAGGATTAGGTTTTCTCTTAAGAATGCTATTATTTCTAACTTATCCCAAGACCTTATTTTTAATTAAAAATTATTATACTAGAACTGACTCTACAAAATACTAGTAAAATATTAATAATAAAACTAATACAGTTAAAAAAAAGGTGATATAAGAGTTTCTACCCTTCACCAAAATAATATTAGTAAAGATAAAATAATAATAATAATAATAATAATAATAACAAATAAATATTATAAATAAAGATAATATTAAAAATAATAATACTAATAATAATAATAATAATAATATATAAGTTTTATATTTAAAGTGGGGTTTCGACCCTACTTATAACTAATGACCTACTATTTATGAATATTAATAATAAAATTAATAACATATATAATAATATTAACATAATAAAGATAATAATATTATTATTATTAATGGTTATAAAAACAATAGAAATAATAATACTAAAATATATAAGTGAGAATGTTAATAAAAAATTAGGGCCTAAGATTTTTCAGAATAATAAATAAAATGACAATAATAATTATTCTAATAATTATAATATTAATAATAAGAAGAAGAATGATAATAATCATATAATAATTCAATTAATAACTTAAAATTCGAAACTAACAATAAAATTATTTTATTACCACTCTCTACCTTGCAAGTACAATTCAGCATAAATTTTATATCAAATAATATTAATATTAATAGTAAGGAAATAATTATTATGTTCGAATAGTTACTAATAAATAAAATAAAAATAGAATAATTTACAATAAATAGTAAATAATGACTAAGGAGGTCTAGGGTTTCACCTTGAGTCGGCGGGAATGGGCGGCACCGGCGGTGGTTCACGGAGGTGGCCAGAAAAACAATCTAAGAGGGAAAAAGATGAAGAAAAAGAGAGAAGGATCAGGGAAAAAATTAAAATAAGGCTATGGTTCGGTGGAGGAGAATTAGAGGGAGTTCTTGGGTGGTTTATAGGGTAGCAGAAGTGGCGTATGTAGCGGCGGACGGTGGTTTAAGGATTCGGGGTGAAAATTCTGGCAAGATGAGCAGTAAACTTTGCACGGTTTTGGAGGCCCGTGCAAGAAGAATCAAAGGTTGAAAATGGTTTAGTTAATTAGATGGAGTTTCAGGGAATATTTTGAGGTGCAGAAGCGGCGTTGAGGTTGGCTAACGGCGGAGAAAAGCGTGTCTAAAGTTCCGGTGGCGGGTGGTTCTCACTTAGGGTTTTGAGGAAGAAGAAGCTCCAAAAACGTCCACAACTGAGCTAGTTATAGAGTTTAGATGATTTAATAGGGTTTTGGAGGTCGGCAGGATATTATTTGATGCTAGGGTTTGGGCGGCCGGTGGCAGAAATCGATTGTCGATCATTTTGGTCGGGTCGAAGCTTTGAGAGTCTGGGGAGAGGAAACGTGCGAGAGATAACGGATGAGAGTTATGCCAATTTATTCCTCGAGTCAAGGGGAAAACAATGAGACAAGAAACGGTAGGTCAAAGTCTCTGTAGCCGGCGACGCCATTGATGGGGTCAGAGCTGCAGCCGCGTCGACAGAGGATAAGGGAGGAAGAAGGAAGAAGAAAAGGGGGTCAACTGGTCGGCCGGGGAAAGAAAAGAAAAAGAGGGAGAACCGGGCCGGTCGGCGCAGTGAGGGGGTCATTAAATGGAACGATGAGTTTTGGGCGTAACACGGACAAAACGTAGCATGTCGGCAGGAAAAAGAAGGGCGACGGGCACAGGCTAGGCCGTGCCAAGAAAAGGAAGAGGAAAGGAAAACTGGGTCGCGAGCTGGCCCAGTTCGGGGAAAAGAAGAAAAAAAGAAAAGAAGAAAAGAAGAAAGAAAAAGGAAAATGGAAAAAGAAAAATAGTAGTTTGGCTTAATTAAATTAATTAGGATATTTGGGTTATTTAAATATAATAATATTTAAATAAAATAATATTTAAATCCCTTTTTAGGCTAAATTAGGATTTTTAAAATATTTTCCATAAATTCCATTTTAATTAGCAAAACACCCTAATTTTCTTCCATTAAATTATTTATAAAATTAATATTCATTTGGAACTATTTTATCCTCCTTATTTTAAATAAAATAATTTATTTCGTTAATTCCCAAATTAAAATCTTTAATTAGTTAAAATACCCAAATTCCCTCCTAATAAAAAAAATACTTATTAATTTATTCTTGATTTGCCCTAATTAATTTCCTTTTATTTTAAATAAAGTAATATACTTAATTAACTTTTATAATAAAACCTCATTTAAATATAATACTTAAAATTAGAAATTTTCGGGGCATTTCACCACATTGCAACACTTTTGCAGCAGTTTTGCTGGGGCCAAAATGGCCACCACACTCTTTACTATGACAATGAGATAGTATAGAATGCATTTCATGCTCAGGGATGCATCTTCTAATGATATGATCAGCACAAATCCTATAGAGGTAGGGATCATCCCAAAAGTAATACCTCAGATCATGTAAGAACTTCTTCCTTTGATGAAAGGAAAGATCATTGGGTAAGATTCCACTTACAAGATAGTTCGCAATATCAGCATACCAAGGATGATTTGTAACGGCGTAAAGTGTCTCATCGGGAAATACGTCTTGAACAGGTGTAGCTTCCTAATTAACCTCGTAGGTAGAGGGTAAACGAAAAAGATGATCAGCTACTTGATTCTGTAACACCCCCAAAATTCACTACTGAAAAATTTCGTTTTATTAAAAGATAATAGCGGAAGCAGATAAACAAAACGTGAACTTTGGGAGTATTACCGCCACACTTAGTACCAGACCGATTCACTCATACCGTTCCAGTACCAAGTGCTAAGGCTAAGAAAATGAAATACAATTCGAAAGGCATTCAACATGCATAAATCAGAGTAAATTGCAAGCTTCAACATATTTAAATCAGAGTAGCGCATCAAATCGTTTTCAGGAATAAAATCCACCAATAGTGGTTACTTTAACAACGTTAACATTTAAAACCAAGAATTTAAATGAGAAAGAGAAAGAACCATGATACCGGAAAATTCCTTACTCTCCTTCCCGTAACCCACTTGAGTAGCACCTGAAAATACCTGCAAGGGCACTGCCCATTGAATAGGCAGGGGCCCCATAAAGGGAATCCCTTCAGTATTACGGTACTGAGTAACCCTTTAATACCACACTTAAAGATAGGCCCACATACGACACAAGATGCAAGCCACACACATATAAATAATGAGAGATGCATACATAACAATGACAAACACAATACTTTATAAGTCACGATCGATACTTTGGGCCTTAAGCCATTATTTTGTCATTAATCCATCAATATCATATTTTGTATCCATGTGAGTACGAGAACCCCACTATTATAGCCGGTGGACCGGAAGTCAACACACAGGGCAGAACGCCTCTAACCACTATTATTGCCGGTGGACCGGAAGATAAACACACAGGGCAGAACGCACCTGACCACTATTATTTGCCGGTGGACCGGTCTGGCCCCGACTCACATGGTGTTCCACTATAAGTGATTAGTATTTTTCCATAATCTTATTCACATACATAACCAATTTTATTGAGCTCGGGACCCCCACTATTATTGCCGATGGACCGGAATATATATGTAATCATCATCCAGGGCACAACGCTCCTGGCCACTATTATAACCGGTGGACCGGTACTCATAATCACACACCAGGGCAACACGCTCCTGGACCACTATTATAACCGGTGGACCGGTACGCAATATCACATACCAGGGCAACACGCTCCTGGACCACTATTATAACCGGTGGACCGGTACGCAATATCATAAATCACTGGGCCCGGCTCATTAATATTCCACTTTCAATTATCGTATCTTTCCTTTCGTTAATCAGCACATCAATCATATTTATTTGCCTCGATTGGGAGA
This sequence comes from Tamarix austromongolica, assembly GCA_039764185.1. Taxonomy (NCBI): domain Eukaryota; kingdom Viridiplantae; phylum Streptophyta; class Magnoliopsida; order Caryophyllales; family Tamaricaceae; genus Tamarix; species Tamarix austromongolica. The sequence continues at coordinate 125,370,826 of CM077809.1, forward strand.
TCGATAACCCGGGACACAAAGGTACACCGGTCGTACCGGTGCATATCAGCTACTCAGTACCCTTTAACCATGAACCCAAGGATGCAAAGGTACCCTGGTCGTACTGGTGCATAAAGCTAACTCAGTACCCTACCGACAAGGACACCTAATCCATAAGTATGCATACCCCCTAACTAGGTCCGTAGAGCTAGGAAGAGTAAGATATAGGGCCTGGCTGGGGCACAAAGGCACACCAGCAAATACCAGAATAATCGTGGACTAAACCACGTCCTTAGGGTAGCGACCCCTAAGGAGTCACCATTCCCGATCTCGAGGTCTTTCACTTTAAGTAATAGTGTCTTAATTAAGGTGATCACAGAAAGCACGATGATCCGATACTTATTCACTTTCAATCGTTTCGATATCATTAATCGTTTCTTATTCAGAGGATTATCCAGGATGTCACAGAGAAACCATCAAGGCCATACTAATCATTAGATATTCTTACTTGGCTAATCAACATTATTTAATCATATTAATGTTCCACAATCTCAAGGACCTATTAGGTACAATTTACTCATTTCCCCTTTTCTTATATAATTGTTAAGTATCCGTTCCTTACTTGATAAATTACCACATTACCCTTAAGGTTGCATAATTACCAAATTGCCCTTTGTTCGATTTAGATTACCAAATTATCTCATACACTTTTTAGATCATCATTCACCCCTCATAATTACTATACTTATCATATTTCCCTCTTGGTTGGTTATATTACCAAATCGCCCTTCTCCTTTGTTATAATTACTAAATTGCCCTCGAGTTGGATAAATTACTAAATTACCCTCCTTCATTATCATGATTACTATTTTGCCCCTTTAGTTGGGTAAACAATTATCACTTTACCCTTTTATCGGCTAAATTACCAAATTGCCCCTTTAGTTGAACAAATTACCAAATTGCCCTTCTCCTTTATCATAATTACCATTTTACCCCTCTCAATTATTTTAATTGCCATTTACCCTTTTTAATTATCACAAATCCCAAATTACTCTTCTTCATAATTACCAATATTAATTTACCCTTTTTCATAATCAAAATTACTATATTACCCTTCTCCATTATTAAAATTACCATAATGCCCCTTTAATTGGTTAATTTACCAAATTACCCTTCTATAGTATCATACTTATCCAATTGCCCTTCTACAATCATAATTTAATTACTAAATTATCTTTTGTCGTTATCATAATTACCAAGTTACCCCTTACTCCCAAGTTTACCATAATATCCTTTCTTTTACAAAATTACCATTTCACCCCTTACATCCAATTTTACCATAACATCCTTTTATTTATGAAAATTACCACCATACCTCTTTTACTTTACAAATTACTATTTTACCCTTTTACATCCAAGATTTCCATCCTTATCTTTCCTTACATAATTACCATTTTGCCCTTCTTTTCCAATTTACCATATTACCCCTTTACTTATAAATTTCCACTTCGCCATTCACTTATACAATTTACCATATTACCCTTCACTTATGAAATTACGATTTTGCCCCTCTACCTCCAAAATTACCATAATGCCCTTTTTACTTGAACAATTACCATAATGCCCTCCTTCATCCAAAATTACTATTTTACCCCTACTTCCAAAATTACCATTCTTACCACTTACTTATAAAATTACCACATTGCCCCTTGACTCCAAAATTACTATTTTACCCCTACTTTCAAATTATCACAATATCCTTTTATTTACAAAGTTACCACAATACCCTTTTATTTATAAAATTACCATAACACTCCTTTTGTTTTACAAATTACTAAAATACCCTTTTGTTTACCAAATTACCAAAATGTCCTTTTTCACTTGTGAAATTTCCACTCCACCCCTTTATTCAACATTTTATGAATTTACTAACCCTACATAAAATAACAATATTAATACTTCATTTTTGTCATCTAAGTCCACCAACTTTTCATTTTTCAACATCATACTCATTAACAACTACACACATTGATTTATTTATCTCATAAGCATAATTACTAAAATACCCTTAAACAATAACATCATTCATGCATTAACAACATGGTACATCATAAACAAGTATTTAACATTTCTATCCATATTCCAACTCCTTCTTTATTTAACCTACCTACATATGGCATAAAAGTTATCATGTTATTTCTTTTTAACAAACAATATAAGAAACCATAAACATATCATGCTAAGCATACAAAACATGCATAAAATCATACTAAACCCTAAATGTGCTAGCATGCGGTTTTCATATATTTAAGGGAGGATTAACAGTTACCTTAATCCCGCAAAATATCAAATCTTACCAAGCATATTTAGCAACTCAACACCTAAAAATAATATCCATCATGTTTATGTTAGAAATAAGAACCAAAGCATAGAACTTTATAAATTTTAATTAATAAAACACTTAACATAAAATACCATTTTACCTTAAAAATTATCCAAACAATTTTTAAAACCAAGGGGAACTCATGCTGCATGAGCAGCGTGAGTTTCATGCAAAATTATGGGGAGAAAAGGGTTCGAAGGGGGTGAAGGAAGAAAAATAAACCATTTTCGGGTTAGGGTCTTTAGGCTAGAAAAGAGGGTGGTTAGGGGAGGTTCTAAGGCAGGGGAATGGTGCAGGAGTGTAGAGGGGGTGTAGGTGGAGGCTAAGGGTGGTTTCAAGGCGGCTCAAGGCGGCGGAGACGGCGGCGGATAGGCGGCGAAGGTCGGCTGCCGAGAAGGGTCGAGGGAAAAGGGTTGAGAACGAAGGAAAAGTGGAGGGAAAAATGGAGGGGTGAAAGGGTTGGTTTCGGCCAACTAATGGATGGCGGTTGTAGAGGGGGTTGCAGGGTGTCGAACGGTGGGTTGGGTGGCGGCAGAGGTGGCCGGACGGCGGCGGTAGAGGCGGTTGCAGGTGGCTCGACGGTAAGGAGAAAAGCTGGGAAGAAAAATGAAAAGGAGGAGAAGGGAGGAAGTGTAGGGCTCGAAGGGGCTATGTGGTGGTGCAGGGTGGTAGCAGGCGGTGGCAGAAGGCGGCGCAGGGCTGGGCTTGGTGGTTCAGGCGGCGGAGGCTGGCGGTGATAAAAAAACGAGGAAGAAAAATGGGGAAGAAGGAAGGAGAGAGGAGGGAGCTCGGGGGAAGAGAAGGGATCGAAAATGAGGGGAATGGAGGGCTGGGTAGATGGAGAAAAAGAAGAGGGAGAAGATAGGGGTAGGGATGGCCGGCGAATGGCGCTGCAGGTGGCAGGTGGTGGTCGGGTGGCAGGGGAAGACGGGGAAGAAGAAGGAAAGAAACAAGGCACGCGAGGCTGTGGTCCAGGGCTGGTTTGGCTCGAAAAAGGAAGGAAAACGACGGGGGAAGAGAGAGAGGGAGAGGGAGCAGGTGGTGATGGCAGGAGGCAGTAGTTGCAGGCGGCCGGACGCTCGACCATGGCAGCACTGGTGGTCGGGCGTGGGAGAAGGAAGAAGAAAGAAGTGAGGGGGGGAGAAGACCGAACCGGTCTGGCGCAGAGAAAAGAAAAAAAAGAGAGTTGGGCCGGCCCGGGGGAAAAGAAGAAGGAGAGACGGGCTGGAGGGACGGCTGGGGCGCGCGTCAGGCGTGAAGAAGGAGAGGCCGAAGCGGGCTGAAGGCCCAGTCGCGCGGGGGAGAGGGCTGGCCTGGCGAGGCAGCCCGAGGGAGGAAGGAAAAAGAAAAAAGAAAAGAAGAAAGAGGAAAAAGGGAAAAAGGGTAAAAAAGGGAAATGGAAAAATAGGAAAGTAATTTAATTTAATTTGTAAAATCATAAAATATAATATTCGTGGTAAATTATTTAATTTAATAATTTAATTTTTTTTTATAATGTAATATTTTAGTTTAAAAAGGATAAAGTTGGCAAAATATTAGTCTTGGAAAATTATTTAGTTAAAATAATATGATAAATAACAAAATATTTATTTTTAATTTATTAAATACTCTTATCCAAATTTACATACTCTAAAATCCATAAAATACTTAAAATAAATAATTTTACAAGCTAATTTTATTTCAAATAAATTTATTTATTAAAATATAGGTTTTTGAAATTTTGGGGTATTACAGATTCTCACTTCCCTTCCTATCCCTGATTTCCAAGTAGAACTCTTGCAACAATAAAATCCACCGAATGATTCTAGGCTTTGCATCCTGCTTAATAAAAAGATACTTCAAGGCCGCATGGTCAGTATAGACAATGACCTTGTTAAGGAATAGATAAGAACGGAACTTGTCAAAGGAGAAAACCACAGCTAGCAATTCTTTTTCAATTTTTGCATAATTCATTTGTGCAAAATTCAAAGTCTTGCTAGCATAATAGATAGTATGAAAAGAAATTTCCTTATGCTACCCCAAGACTGCTCCTATAGCAACATCACTAGCATCACACATAATCTCGAAAGGTAAATTCCAGTAAAGAGTAATAATAATTGGAGCATCCACAAGTTTTTCCTTTAAAGTGTTAAAGGCAACCAGACATGCATAAGAAAAGTAAAGGGCACATCTTTAGCCAACAGATCACAAAGAGGCTTTGAAATTTTTGAAAAATCTTTAATGAAGCGTTTATAGAAACCTGCTTGAACAAGGAAACTACGTATATCTTTAATACATGTAGGGGGTAGCAATTTCTCAATGACTTCAATTTTGGCTTTGTCTACCTCTATCCCTTTGCATAAAATCTTATACCCTAAAACTATTCCTTCCTGGACCATTAAATGACACTTTTCCCAATTTAAAACCAAATTTGTATCCTCACAACACTTAATAAAAAGCTCAAGATTAGTTAAGCATGTATCAAATGACGACCCAAAGATCAAAAAATCATCCATAAAAATTTCCATAAATTTTTCAATCATATCATGAAATAAAGCCATCATACATCTTTGAAATGTGGCTGGGGCATTACAAAGACCAAATGGCATCTGTCTAAATGCGAAGGTGCTATAAGGACAAGTAAAGGTTGTCTTCTCTTGGTCCTCAGGGGAAATAGTTATTTGCATATAACCAGAATACCCATCAAGAAAGCAATAATAGTCATGCCCCGTCAAGTGTTCAAGCATCTAGTCAATGAAGGAAGGGGGAAGTGGTCTTTTCTAGTGGCATCATTCAGATTTCTAAAATCAATGCAGACATGCCAAACTATAATAGTTCTAGTAGGCACCAATTCGTTATTATCATTCTTGACTACTCTGATTCCCCCTTTCTTGGGAACCACTTGGACAGGACTAACCCAAGAGCTATCAGAGATTGGATAGATCATATATGCATCTAATAGATTAATTACCTCCTTCTTCACCACCTCTTGCATTGTTGGGTTCAATCACCTTTGAGTTTGGATCACTTTCTTGTGGTTGCCTTCCATCAGAATTTTGTGCATGCACATGGAAGGGATAATCCCTCTAATATCAGCAATGGTCCATCCGAAGGCCTTATTTTGTTCCTTAAGCACTCCCATCAATTTTTCTTCCTGCAAATTAGTCAAAGATGAAGAAATAATGATGGGAAGTGTATCATTATGACCAAGAAATGCATATTTCAAATGTTGGGGTAGTGGCTTGAGCTCACGTGTGGGAGGTTCCTCAATAAATGACTTCAATTTTGGAATCTGGGCCCTCTCTAGCCCTTGTAAGGGGACCATAGTGTGACGACCATATGGTGGATGTGCATTCAAGTACTGGACAACCTCTTCTTCTTTCTCTTCGTTCTCCCGCTCTCTTTGTTGAACCAAACAACTTTCTAGGGGATCCTACACAACACTTGCTTGAAAACAATCATCAATTACATTATCTAAGATATCAATACAATAGCATGTGTTATCATCTAAGGGTATTTCATGCTCTTAAATACATTAAAAGTGACTTCTTCACCTTGGAAACGAAGAATGAGCTTACCCTCTTGGACATCTGTGAGAGTACGTCCTATTGCTAAGAAAGGCTTACTAAGAATTATGGGGACTTTGTGGTCTTCCTCCATATCTAGCACAACAAAGTCAACGGGGAAGATAAACTTATCCACTTTAACTAAAACATCTTCAATAATTCCCCTAGGATATTTGATAGATCGATCAGCCAACGAAAGGGACATATTGATGGGTTTTGGTTCCCCTAGACCTAGATGCTTGAAAATAGAGAAGGACATCAAATTAATGCTAGCACCAAGATCACATAATACCTTCTCGAATTTTAGATCCCCAATTACACATGGGATAGTGAAACTTCCTGGATCCTTAAGCTTAGGAGGAAGTTTGTTCTGCCAGATTGCAGAGCATTCCTCATTTAAACCTACTGTATCAAAATCATCCAGTTTCCTCTTGTGAGTGATTATGTCCTTTAGAAACTTCCCATAACTAGGCATCTGTCTCACAATGTCAAGAAATGGAAAGTTAATGTGCACTTTCTTAAGCATATCAAGAAATTTTACAAATTGAGCATCTAACTTTCGTTGTACAATTCTACTTGGAAATGGAGGAGGAGGAACATATGCATTTACCTCTTGAGGTGAAGTGTGGATTGTCTTAGGTTGTGATTCAGGCACTTTCTCTTCAAGAGCTTTTTCTTTATCTTCCTTGGGTTCTTGAGGGTATGGTTCAGGTAGTAGTTTCCCACTCCTTAAGGCTATTGCATTGATTTACTCTTTGGGGTTGATGATTGTATCACTAGGCAAAGTGTTAGGTGCTCTCACTAAAATGGCATTAGAAAGTTGTCCAATCTATGCCTCTAGGTTCTTGATGGATGCGTCCTAATTTTGGAGGCGGGCTTCTTGTTTCTGAAGATGAGCTTGAATTTGAGCATCATGTTTTTGAAGGGTGCTCTCGGTGCGAGTGATGAACTTGGACATCATCTCTTCAAGGGAAGAAGATTGAGGTTGTTGGGGCGGTAAAGGAGCTAGAGGTGTTGGTTGTTGTTGTGTGAATCTCAGAGGCTTTGTAGGAACTTCATTTCTCCAACTAAATTTTAGATGGTTTCTTTATCCAGGATTGTACACATTAGAGTAGGGATTGTTCGATCTCCCATAACTATTGCCCATGTAGTTCACTTGATCATAAGATTATTGGAAGGGACTCCCAACTTGACATTCTGTGCTTAAGTATGATCCACCACATAACTCACACATAGGTGCATTAGCTTTTACCTGCATACAAGAAGTACTACCAATTTTGTCAAATTTTTTAGCAAGCAAATCAATCATAGCCTCTAATGTCGTGATGGAATCTAAAGAGTGAATTCCTAGATTCCTTTGTATCGGGGCATGTTTAGAGTGCCATTGGTGGGAATTTGAAACTAGCTCCCCAATGAACTCATAAACCTACTTTGGAGTCTTGTTCATAATGGTACCTCCTGCAGCTGCATCTATCATAGAATGGTTAGTAGCAGAGATACCATTATAAAAAGTTTACATCTGAAGCCACATAGGCAGGCCATGATGTGGAAACTTCCTAAGCAAATCCTTAAACCTTTCCCATGTATCATAAAGTGATTCAAGGTCATTTTGCATAAAGGTAGTGATGTCATTCAGTAATTTTGCAGTTTCTGATGGTGGAAAATATCTATAAAGTAAAGACTTCATCAAATCATCCCAATTAGTAATAGACCATGGGGCTAATGAGTGTAACCAACTCTTAGCCTTATCATGTAAAGAAAAAGGGTACAATCTAAGCCTAATTGCATCATTATAAACACCATTTAGCTTAAAAGTGTCACAAATTTCTACAAAGTTAGCAATGTGAGAGTGGGGATCATCATTAAGGTTACCTTCAGATTGAACTGATGTTTGTAGCATCTGGATAATGGCAGGCTTTATCTCGAAACTATTAGCTTGTACGGCCGGTCTTCGTATGCTTGAGGTTGAGCCATCAAGGCTTGGTGTTGCATAGTCCCAAAGTGACCTAGGAATGGGAGCTTGCTCTTGGATAGGAGCTTGTTCTTGGAGTAGGATGTGCCCTTGTGGTGGGATTTTTCCATCATAGGGTGGAGTATTGGTTTCCATTTCAATGTTTGTGGTATGTAACCTGTGTAAATGTGAGATGGTCCTCTCAATCTCGAGATCAAGTGGCACTAGATCACCCCCACTAGCATGGGTCATGCACTAATGCACCTACACTAAATCAAAAACTCCTACACCCAAGCTTAGGAAGTAATACTAGTCATTAAGTAGTGTTACTAACAATGTTGTTAACACCATCTCATATGAGGAATGCCCTCACTACTATGAAAACAAGAAATAATAACGGGACATTAATAACAGTGGTTCAAAAACCATCGTCAAATGCGTGAAAATTAATGCGCGGGAAGTTTTAATAATGGCTGTAGGTAATAACCATTATTAAAAGTGCAAAGTGAAATTTTGCACGGCCATTTTAATAACAGTTCTCATAAAATCGTTATTAAAACAAGATTTGATAATAGTTCCTATAAGAACCGTTATTAAAACTTCCTTTTATTTCGTGTTGTTCTGTTTCGTGCCAAAAAATTTAGACTCTGCCGCTTCCCTCTCGTACTCTCTTTCTCCTGCAAACCCTTGCACCACTGCTCCGACTCCTCTGAATTAAGGGAAAGCCTCGCACCGCCATCTCTCCACCACTCCTCTGCCATTGTTGGCTTTCCATGTGCATGGTGTCATTCTTGCGAACGTAGCCAGCACTTATACCTTCATCGTCTGCCGTGTCGTTGCCGCTCTCAACTTACACGTCGTCGCTCCCTTTACGTATATTTTTTTTCTTCCCTCATTACTTAATTTGTCTCCACAGATACGTATATATATGCATGCATGTTGCTACAAGGTTGTGTTTGTTTGTTATTGTAAAATTGTAATTTGTTATTCGAAAATCTGTTGTTTGATGTGTTGGTGAAAACTTTTGCTGTCCTTTTTTTATTGTGGCTGAGAACTTTACATATATATGTGTGTGTGTGTGTGTGTTTATAATCTATTTTATAAAAATATGTATTATTATTTTAAGAGAATCCACAAGCCAAAAATATATATTATTATCATAAGATATGTACGTTCTAAGTATAAAATTAAGGGGTATATATATTTTTTTAGCACTCACATTATTATGCAGATGTGTATTTATATGCTTTTTTTAATATATATTTTTTAATACGTGTATTTATATGTCGTAAAATGTGTGTTTATATGTGTTCTATTATATATATATATATATATATATATATAATATTTATATATAAGATGTGTATATATAATGTAAAATAATTATGGTTAGGGTTAGGGGGAGGGTTAAGGTTAGGGTTAGGATTAGGGGGAGGGTTAATGTTAGGGTTAGGGTTAGGGGAGGGTTAGGGTTTATCGTTTATTATACTAAATATAAACTAGGGCTATAAGGAAAAATCCTAAGGATAAGAGTATTGTGGGGAAAAGTTGAGGAGGTTGGTTGGGCATCGATGTTGTGATAAAAATTAAATAGAGATGATTAAATATGTATAATAATAATAATAATAATCATATAGGATTTATTAGGTTGTACTATATATGTATATATACATATATTATCTTATTAATATCTACTTGATTTTTACTATGCGTAGCTTGAATGATTTGATGATAGTTTGATGTTTAGCCAGTTTGTTAAATATATAACTAAAGATTATGTCCTTATTTTAAATAGTTTGATGTTGTTAGGTTTACATAGTTGGTTAAGATCTGGTAGAATATATTTATGATTTGTCTAGCTAGTTGAAGATCAGTTTATATATTCTATAATTTAGATCCTTTCGAGAACAACCTTGATGATAAGATTTAGTGGTTCTCATTTGTAGGTAGTGAGATGACATACCCTCCACCATATTTTCATATGGCACCACATACATATGTACGAACTCATGTGATATGGTTATATGATGAGCTATGTCATTTGTACGCGAGTGGCTCATTCTATCACCCCTTCCATTTCAGATCTTATCACCTTCTATTGACCCTGCCTCAGATAGAGCCATAGGCATCGGCTACATCTACTTTTTTGTAGTGGTTTGTCTACCACACTGATGCACCACACCCGAGATTTATTGAGGGTAAGCTGTTTGCTAGAGAGTATGATTGGATATTGAAACAACTGATGGTCATCGATGATGAGTGGAGGTATCGTCATAGCTTGCCTCAGATTATCCACCCTAGTTACCCTAGAGTATCCGTGAGTAGATTCTTTTGCGATGATGTCAGGGATCAAATGATATTTTGTGATGAGTGGACTTTCAAAGTTATAGTTTTTAGTCGGGCTCGACGAGGCTATCGGGGGATTTAGTTTTAGGGATATGAGTTTTTTTTTAGGTATTTGAGTTGTTGCAACATTTTGATGTATATAGTGCTGCTATTGCTTAAATCCTGTAGTATGTATATCTTTTGTAATTTGAACTATTAATTGTACAATGTTTTGCTACGTATGTATGTATGTATATACATATATATGAACTCTTTGTAAGTATGAGTAGTTTCATTGATCAGCATTAATATAATTTTGGAAACTTGTTAGCATGATTCGTATATATATATATATATATATACAGAATAGCATGATACATTTAAGATTAATTCTTTCTAAGCATGAGTGATTTGAGAATTATTAAACTTATAATTCAATTGTTTTTTAATAATTACTTTCATGTGGGATATATCTAGATTCAAAAACTATGGATCAGAAATGGTTTTCTACAAATCGTTTGTCTAGAGAATATAATGAAGGAGTGGAGTTTTTCATCAAGTTTGCAGTTGAACATGCTCGGGACTCTAATAGAATAGTATGTCCTTGTTTGAAGTGTGCTTATATTCAGCGTGTAAACGCTAATGATTTGAGAGATCATTTTTTGTGTATGGAATTAATACAAGTTACACTTGTTGGATATGGCATGGGGAAACAGAGTCTAAATATGAAAATGACGATGTTAGGAGGGATAGTAGTGAATCATCATTTGATAACTATGAGGGACATTCGTTAGAGGAGATGACTCAAAAGGTTGAGAAAAGTGTTCAGGATTGTCCAAAAATGTTTGAGAAGTTATTGAATGACTCGGAGAAACCTTTGTACAGTTATTGTAAGACATTTACGCTATTATCCGCTACTTTAAGGTTGTACAACTTAAAGGTATGTAACGGATGGAGTGATAAGAGCTTCACAAAATTATTGTCACTTGTGAAGGATATGCTTCCTAATGATAACGTTCTACCCAATCGTACATATGAAGCGAAGAAGATTATATCTTCTATGGGCATGAGTTATGAGAAGATACATGCATGCCCTAATGATTGTATTTTATATCGCAATGACAATGCATCTTTGGATAGTTGTCCTAATCCTGAATGCAAAGCACCATGATACAAGAAGAACAAGGTGCCCACTAAGGTGTTATGGTATTTTCCTATAATACCAAGATTAAGGCGGATGTTTAATGATGTTGAAGATGCCAAGAACCTAAGATAGCATGCTAATGACAAGATAGATGACGGGCTTCTTAGACATCCATCTGACTCTCCATAATGGATGACGATTGATGGGTTGTTTCCTGAATTTGGTAAAGAAGCAAGAAATGTGCACCTTGCGCTTTATGCGGATGGAATGAATCCGTACAATCAAGGCAGCTACAATTTATGGCCAGTGATTTTGGTTATATATAATTTACCTTCATGGCTCTATATGAAACATAAGTATATGATGTTGTCTTTACCCATTTTCGGGCAAAACCAACTTCGGAATGATATTGATGTTTATTTGGAACCTTTGATTGATGATTTGAAGTTCTTATGGGACATGTGCGTTGAAGTATTTGATGCATATAGTGAAGAAAATTTCACTTTGAAAGCATTGTTATTCTGTACTATAAATGATTTTTCGGTGTATGGCAACTTGTCAGGTTATAGTGTGAAATGCCATTATGCATATCTGATATGTGAGGAGAATACTTCATTTGTTCACCTAAAACATGGCCAAAAGACTATGTTCCTTGGGCATTGTAGGTTTTTACCGAAGAATCATCATTATCGTAGGCAAAGAAAAGCATTCAATGGATTCCGAGAAGAAGGGCAGGCACCAATCCAGTAGACGGATCGACAAGTGTGGCTGAAGATGAAACATTTGAGTGTCAAGTTTAGGAAGAATAATAAAGATAAGCCTCCATCAATTAGGTGGAAGAAGATGTCAATATTCTACCACCTTCCTTATTGGGAATCTTTCTACGTGATACATGCCCTTGATGTGATGCATATTGAGAAAAATATATGTGACAGTCTTGTTGGTATATTACTTAATGTTCCACACAAGACTAAAGATGGCATAAATGCTCGAATGGATATGGAAGAAATGGGTATTAGACGGGAAATGACACCACAAGAAAATAAAAGAAGAACATATTTAGCACCAACGTGTCATACTCTTTCCAGAAAAGAGAAAATTTCATTTTGTGAATTCTTGCTAAGTGTCAAGGTTCCGGAATTGTATTCTTCAAATGTCAGAAGGCTCATGTCGATGAAAGAGTTGAAAGTAGTTAACATGAAGTCTCATGATTGTCATATCTTGATGCAGCGCTTGTTGCCGATAGCTATACGTGGAATTTTGCCAAAACGTGTTTGAATTACTATCACGAGGCTTTGTTGGTTTTTTAAAGCCGTCTTCTCTAAAGTTATACATCCTGATAATTTGGACGCCTTGCAAAAAGGGATTGTGATTATTTTGTGCCAACTTGAAATGTATTTTCCACCGTCATTCTTTGACATTATAGTACATCAGTACATCTAACTGTTCATTTAGTTTATGAGATAAAGATTTTAGGACCCGTTCATGGGCATTGGATGTACCCCTTTAAATGGTTTATGAAGTTGATAAAAGGTTATGTGAAGAATTGATATCGGCTAGAAGGATATATTGTTGAGAGTTACCTAGTGGAACAGGCAATTGAGTTTTACACAAAGTACTTGTCAAATGCTGAAGCTCTTGGTATTCCTAAGTCTCGACATGCAGGCAAATTTGAAGGATAGGGTATTAGAGACAAACAGTTTGGGCGTGTAGACCCTAACATGTTATGTGCAACACATCTATATGTATTACACAACAGTGATGATGTTCAGCCGTACATTGAAGAGCATATGACTTCTTTACGGATTGAAAATCCATCAAAGACTGAGAAATGGATTATCGATAAACATAATATTTCCTTTATTGATTGGATAAAAGATCGCATCATTCCACTCATCGGACATTCCCCAACTTTAATTTTCAAAACCCTACATTGGTTGTCTCAGAAACCTCGTTATGAAGTTTTTCAATATACCAGTTATGTGATCAACGATTGCACTTTTTATACAAAAGAACAAGATGAGAAGAGTAAAATGCAGAACAGTGGGGTGACTTTAGTGGCTGAGGCAATGCATGTTGCTAGTGCGAAAAACAAGAATCCAATTTATGCATATATGAATTATTATGGTGTGATTGAATATATATAGGAGTTAGATTACACTGTATTTAAAATCCCTATATTTAGCTGTAGATGGGTTGATAATGGCTGTGGGGATAAATATGAAGATGGATTCATATTAGTAGATCTTAATAAGGCAAGGAATAAACAAGACCCATTCATCTTAGCATCACAAGAGACACAAATATTCTATGTCATTGACCCTGCTGATAATAGATGGTCTATGGTACTATTTACAAACAAAAGAAATGTCAATGAATGTAATGATGAAAATGATGCCAATTGGAATAAAGAGTGTGTCTCAACTGTGCAACCAACTCAATTATTAAATGATGATAACAATAAAATTAAGGAGGAGGAAATATATGTCAGGGATGATCATCGTGAAGTAATATATGTATCAGATCCTGAATCTAATCCGAAAACAAGGGGGAAAAAGAAGGAAAAGAAGGCAAGGAGGGTAATAATATTGTAACATATAATATCTATGTTGGTTTTTTTAAATGCATTTTTCAACTCAATTATGCTCAATACATAATATTCTAACATAATTTATTTATTGACTTTTTTTAGAGATATGGCCAACAAAAATATTGATAGGGATAGCAGTGATGAAGAAGGGAAAATATGGCCTACGGTTATGAGAATCATCACAAATATGAGGAATAAATGAGGACTGGTCGAGTTGGGATGGAATGCTTACAATTTTCCCATTGGCCCTTATGTAGACATGTTCTTGACTTACATTTCACTTGTGACACGTAACCTTGTTCCTATCTCCTATAATAATTGGAAGCATGTTCCAACGGGTCTAAGGAGCATATTTGGCAGGAAATTATGGTAAATATACTATTTATGTAATCATTTTTGTATGTCAAATGTTATTAATTTTAATACATTAACATCGGTATACATTTATATGTATTATTTTGCAGAGAGTGTTTAATGTGCCAGAGAGTAGGAAGAAATGGCTTCTTAGACATTGTGGGGAGCGTCTAAGAACATTTAGGTCATATTTAGCTCGTAGGAATACATAAAGAGGGATGGTTCTCTATGGTAGAATCCACCCAAACGATATGGTTTCATCGATCAAGAAAGTTGGAACCAATTTATTACATAATGTCTTACGGGTGATTTTAAGGTATTGGTTAGATAATAATTATATTTTTTTGTATCAATCCTAGTATTGTGCATAATATTGAAATAACCATGTCACTATGTTTTGGCTTGTCACATAGGAAAAAAGTTTCAAAAATAAAGAGATTGCGAAGCAGAATAAATACCGGCATAATATGGCTCTCAAAGGGTATGCAGGCCTTAAAGAGGAGTTGGTATGTAATTTGTGATTTATCTATTTACAGCGCACTGACGAATTTTATAATATTGGTACATTATAAGAATATTTTTTTATTTATAACTCATAGCCCAAGACTTAGACCCATGTACCTCATCCATTAATATTGGTACATTATGGAAGAAGGCTGGAGCAACAAGAGATGGATATATTAATGAAGATGTAGATGTTGCAGCGATAAAAATTGTAAGTTTATAAATATCTAGAACCCTGCTTAGTTTTCTTTTAGAAAACTATTATTTTATGCTTATTCATGTAACCTAAATTTACATATATTATATACATTACAGGACGAACTTCAAGCGCCAGATGGTGAGGAGGGGGTAGACCAATATAACATTGTGTCCCAGGCTTTAGGAATTGAAGAACACCCTAGAAGACATAGGGGTCTTGGATAAGGTGTTACGAGAACGAGCGTAAGTGATTGATCTCGTGGTTCTCGTAACACTAATGAGCAAGTCGCCATCCTCACACAGAAATTGAATGTGGCATTTGAACGAATGGCAACAATGGAGCAAGAGTTGTCATTTATTAAATCTCAAGGGTATAAGCCATCTAATTCAGTCGACCATGATCAGCTTCACATACCTAATGTAAATAGTGTCAGAGACAGTTGTGAAGCTGATGCACGTCTTTCTTCTCTTTCCGAGGTAAGTATTACATAACAATGAATTGTTATTAAATGTATTTGGTGTCATAAATAATTAATAATGTATAATATTTTCGTTTAGGTTTTGCATAAATGTGACTTGTTAGTGAATGACCTTTCAACTCTTTTGGCGAAAGGAAGGGTTCGCATCAGTCACGTAACCAAACGCAAACTGTCCACCGGTACAACTTAGCCCTAATTACAAGGCCAGTGATTATTGACACTCCAATCATTGGCAGTGCGTCCTTGCCTTATTATAAAGAGGGCGATGAGGCAGGCACAGTGCTAGAAGCATATGGAAGCTTCATGCCTTAGCCTGTGGATCAGATACGTCTCACTACTAAAGAGGTATTGACATTCGATATCTTCATTAGACCTTTTTTAGGAGTTACATTGTTTATACCTTTTTCATATATATATATGCTCAATACATATTTTGTTTATTATTATTAATTAATGAATCAAAGAAGAATACTGCTCCTGCCAATAAAACCAAGGGAGGTACTATTAGAACGAGCAACACAAAGGAGGGCGCTGCAAAAGGAAAGAGAGCTAAATCTGAAAAATCAGTTGCCCCACAAAAAGATTCCTTCTTAGGAAATACGCCAACCTCCACTAGCATTAGCTTTATTGTTTTTCTATGCCCAAAACTACCTCGGGAATAATTATATTTCCATTGATTGTCGTCCTGAGTATGTTGGAAGGGACGATGCTACTTACATGGTATCGACGGTTCACATAAGCGACATTTATAATCAGGAATGGATGTCAACCACGAGTGTTGCCATTTATGTCACGTAAGCATTATTTCAAATTTCAAACTTTAGTACTCTTAAAGAAATGGAATTTTTATGACCTCTTATAGGAGTTATTAGTTATTAACAAATATGCATTGTTATTGTCGTGCATATATAGGTTGGTAGCTAGTCGCACTGCGATGGAGGGAATATTGTCCTCTATTGTGTTTGTGTATCCATACTACATAGCTGACGGTAGTACAATAACAGAGGGTAGGCACATAAACTATTTAGCTGATCACATTTTGATTGAGGGACACAACAAGCTCTATCTCATTCCTTACCTCGCAACTGAACATTTGGTTTTGTACGCCGTACGACCTAATCTTAATAAAGTTTATGTGTTTGATTCCCTTCGAACCTATGATGTGCCTTTTGAGGTCGCTCGTCGTGGTGGGAAGGAATTTATCGACATGTTAGTATACTGTTCACTTCTTACTTCATTAGCTTATTTATACATATATATATTCTACTTTCATTATTTAAGGTATATATAATTATAATATTATGTATCCAACTCTATTTATTAGGGAACTACGGACGGCGTATCAAAGGAGATGTGGGAATGGTGTCCCAGACCCAAAGAATCTTCAATATGAGCCTATCATGGTAAGTAGGAAGACAACTATTTTGTATTTTGTTTTAATTCAAATTAATATCTAATAGTTAGAGAGCTAAGTGAATTCATTTGACAGTGTCCACAATAGCAAAACGACGATGATTGTGGATACTATGTATGTAAAGCAATGGATATTATAGTCCATAATAGATCAGTCAACATAGATCCAAGCCATGTATGTTTGCTTTTCCATATTTTTTTATTAATGAATCATGACATATATATTTTTGACCTAATGACTAACTGTATATTAATTGAAACATGGGCGTTGTAGTTTTTCACTGATGACTATGCACAAGGCCAGCAATACAATGTTGATGAAATTGATGGAGTTAGAGACCAATGGGCCAAGCACGTGCACTCATTCATTCGGTATTAGGTAGCGATCTATATATTCTACATGCATTTTCAGGTTTGTATTTCGTCTACATCTTTTGATCTTCCAACCTAGATCTCTGAACTGTTTACTTTGGGGTGTAGAGCTACCAAGTTATGGTATGCCTACTAATTTTTATTCCTAAGTATAGTTGGAGTATTGAGACATGCATACCAATTATAGATTGATTGAAATTATGGTGTGCATTGCAGATTTGGTATGAATTAATGTTGTTTTACATTGTAGATTTGGTAATTGTTTGAACATACAACTGTGTATGTGGGTAGGAACAAAACAGAAAAATATTAAAAAAAACCTATAGTTTTAATAACGGTTCTATGAAAAACTGTTATTAAAACTCCGTTTAATCTCATATTTATGCTTATTTAATACGTATTAAAGGGTTTAATAAATGCATAATCAATGACCGAAACGGTAATTCGATGATGTTTTAAGAATGGTTTTTGTATTAACCGTTATTAATACCTGGTTTTCAACAACGGTTTTTTCTTATAAACCGTTATTGAAACCTTATTTTTAACAATGGTTTACTGAAAAACCGTTATTAAAACATATTTTTTAACAACAATTTTTACTTTAAAACCGTCATTAAATATGAAGTTTACGCACATATTCGTGGGTTTTTGTGTATTTTTCATGACGGTTATGAACCGTTATTAATGATTTAATAACCGGCGATTCAATAATGGTTGAAAACCGTTATTAAAACTATAAAATGATGACCTTTATTAAAATCCCTTTCTGTGGTAGTGCCTACAAGTTCAATCGATGATAATTTTTGTTGATTGTATCATATACAATGATAATCAATAAAAGTTAAGGTCAATCGTTTAATAATATCAGTCTCTTTATTTTATTTTTGTTGAAAAAAATGATATTTAGTTATGAACAATTTTATGTCACAATCTCTGGAGTCCCAAATCATAGAAATGTAAAATTTGTAATGTGTTGATGACGTTGACAAAAATAATTCAATGACAAATATTGTATTAAAGAAAAATATTAAAAAGATTTGATCATATAATTTTAATCCTCATGTATTCATATTTTATTTCATATTTTTTATACTTAAATATCCTTATGAAATAATTATAAAACATTAGTATATCTTAAATGTGTGGTTTCATTTATCAAAAGTTAAGTATAACGAAGTTAGAAATAAATCTGCGTACCACGTATATGAAAATCTAATATTATATATATCCACACACAGAAGTAAAGAGTAAATATGACTTAGTATGATTACAACCATACCCACATCGATAGTGGATGTCCAACCCAATAATTATTTTATTTCCGTATTTATTTATCTATATTCGTATTGATATTTATCAAATTCAAATATTAGCATATTGCTTGTCATCAAGGGTCATCATCACTCATCAAATTTATCAAGAATTCAATTAAATATTAACGAAAGTTAGCGTAAAAAAAAAAAAGTAAGATGAAAGTTAATTTTTTGCATATTGAATATATACATTCTTCCATACCATGATCTTTCATCCGGGGGAAAAACATAGAAGAAAAAACGTTCATCCATTGACTCTGGAACAAGACGTTCGGATCTCTCCTTCGACATCCGTACTCTTAACTCCAACACTAGTAAGCTTCAAGAAAGCAGCATTCCATTTATCAAAGAAACTATTCTCGTTATTAGCAAACTGCCGGACCAAACTCCTTGTTCTCGGATCATCAAACAATGCAGAGTCAGTGTGAAAGAGACCCTTACGAGCCATCAGATTTTTGTAGTACTGATTATCAAATAAAAGAGATGTCTGAGGATCATTATCAACAGTTGTCGACGAGGAACATTTCCTTACTAATTGGCTTGCATACTGTCGGTCAAGAGATGAATCAATGAAGGTCAAGTTCCCTTCTGTGTTCACTTGGAATCTGTTACGGAATACACTGCAATGGGCTAATCCTATGGTATGCGCACCTGTACAATGAATGTCAATTAATGCATAGCATCCACATGCATTGTTAATTAGACACGATAATGAGGGTTGGTACTAGTAAGTAATGAATGAGAAAGCATTGTCTCATATTGAATAAATAAATTCATTGACTTAATATAGAGAAGACTTGAGGTTAGGGGTTTTTATTGATACAAGGAAAAGAATTTGTTAGACTAACATAAGAAAGATCCTGCAAAATGTTTATCAATATGTTTACCCATTCATAGGTCATTTATGTATGAGCTATAAATCTTGTATGCAGGCTTAGAGAGGCTCTAGTTCCCCCATTGTTAATTTGTTTCTGCATGGAGCATCACTTGAACTTTAGTATAGTTATGTATGGTTTGAGTGTTCGGAAAACCCTATGACTGAATAATAGGGGAAGATATACAAACATATGATGTCATATTGAACACCCTATAGCAAATAGTTTTTTGATAAACTCGTATATGTTCTAATTTTTCATACTTTATTGAACAATGAATTATGTATTTTAGTATCAAAATTTTGCTCTTCAAGCAATTTTGTGACATTGAATCTTCAAGATTTACTACAACTACTATAGCCAACATGCATGGCTCCAAAAACCCTTTTGAATATCACCATCTACCCTAGCCTTCTTCTTTTTTCTTCGTTTTTTCTTTTCTCCATTATGACCAGACTAGTGGAATGGAATTTTTTGTTGCAGCTGCGCCCAGCATATTTATTGAGATGCTAGCTTCATATAGAGTAGCTTAATTAGTCAGAGGAAAAACGAAGACACGTAACTAAAGTATGACAGATCATGGAACTATCCGTGTGTACCTGAGAGGATAACAAGATCGTCCAAAGATAACCCTTTCAATGCAAAAAGTCTGCTCATCTGATCAACTGTAAAACTTGTATCAATTATATTAGGTCTAACATTTGAAATTGATGATACCCTTCCATCTCTCCTCCCAGTTGGAATCTGAATTGCCGGACCTCCGGCCTGTTTTTTTAGTATTTCATTGATTGATGGAATCACATAAGGACAATGTCATCAACATGTAATTAAAATATGTAATAATAATATAGCTTATGAATTTTACTATTTGAATTACCATAAAGACAGCATCTCTGGCAGACAAAGCAAGAACATCAGCACAAGAAACAGTTGCAGGGCAGAACATCTCGAGCACCGTCTTTGCTGATTCTATAACTTCAAATCCTCCCAAAGATGTATTTGCTGGATCAGCTCTCTCTGTTCCATTTCCCTCTAGCAACACTGATGCATCACATCCCTACAGTCATGTGTCCCAATTACTTAAAAGTATCAAAAATAAATAGATAGATAAATAAAAATTTTCATTTGTCTTAGCTTGTGCAGCATATATTTTAAACCATATAATACATTAGGCTAAAAGGCAGGGAACTTACTTCCACAAAACAGTCATGAAAAAGCAACCTAAGAAGCTTGGCAGGGATGGTTGGATCAGAAGATGTAGCTGACCTCACTGTGTCCCTCACTATGAACTCAGCTGAAGGGCAAGAAAATTCGTAGAAATCAAAGGATAAGCCATGAACTGAAGAAGGAAGTTGAAGAAGAACACAAATTATTAACTGAAGGACGATTAGGAATTTCATTCCATGAAGATGAAATAAAATACTTCTGTTCGTAGTACTGCCCTCTGCGCCTTCCTGATCCATATGCAAATAGTTGTCGTGACTCTTGTGAGCTCACAACGTGAACTGAATTAAGGTGTTCTTTTAATATACCACAGTAAATGGGTGGAATTTTTCAACTTCAGTATTGCTATAGTAAAATAAAGCTCGTCACTTAAAAGAGGGCAGGGAGAGAGAGAGTATAGCATTTAAATTGTTTTGGTGGATGGTTATGGCAGGATCATCGAGTAAATGAAGAGTCTCTTTTGCGGACACCCAGTCACACTGACAGTACGCGTGTGTGTGCCTCCATCGAGAGAGATGAGAAGAGTTTCTCTATTGTTGTGCCATGAACCTGAGCAGGGCATTGATTGCGTTTTCATGTTCCAACTTGGTCCTCCCTCTGCACAACCCTCTGGGTTTTCCGTGAGTTGTGAGGTCCAACTACTTCTGTCTCCCTCACTCTCCTTCCTAGATGTGTCGCATGCTGGCCGACTGGCTGGCTAACGTGTCCCACTCAGCTAGGCAATAGGAGGCTAGGATACCTTATTTCTGGTGACGTCATTTTTGTGTTACTGATGGTATGAAAATTAACGAGGGTACATATTTTTTAAGTTTTCGATCGATTTAATTTAAAAAAAATAATAATAAACTAAACCATTTTATTTATTATAATTTAATTTATGAAATAACTTATTTATTTATTTAGTTTGTTTAAAAATTAAATAAATTAAAATAATTTATTTAATTATTTGCTTTGTTTAAAGACTCATTTATGTATTTGACTTATTTATTATATAAATTTAATTTATTAATAAATAAGCTGAATTTATAAATAAGTTTAATCAAACTCGAGCCAATGTCGATCAATCTAGCAAATGAATGAGTTAAACCTCCCTTAAAGGAAGCTTAGATTCAAGGAAAAATTATTTTAAAGTCCATTTAAATTAAACTATTTAAAGTTAAGTAATATATTTATCATCTAGTCTATTGTTTTGGTATCCAATATACATATAACATATACATATAGAGAATATTATCTGTATATTTGTGCATAATTAGGTGTATATATTAGTATAATTATATGTACATAATATTTTATACTTAGAACTAAATACGTTATAACCATTTTAATTTTTATCCTATTAGTTCCATTCAAATGGAGTGCAAACTAATTATTAGTAGATTTCGTTCCTTTGGTTAAACAAACTAGTCAAGTAGAACCTTAACGAGCCGAATCAAATCGGATCGTGTCCTGGCCCATTTTTTCAACAATTTTAACTACAAGAACACTCCTTTATGGGAACAACACTTCTGCAACAATTGTTATGAAAATTTTTCCTTTTACAATAATAATTTTTTGAAGTCACAAAAAGTTGTTGATAAAAATAATTTATGGATATGGTGATTATTAAGAAATATTTTGCAACGACATTTATTGTTGGAATATATACGATGGTTTATTTACAACGATATTTATAATTTACAATATACAAAATATTTGTGATATGAATTTTTTTTTGCAAAATGTTATTGAATTTATTGTAATGACTATATTTATCACACACATTTAGATTATTTTAATATAGAAATAAGTTCTTGCAAAAATAGAAATTATTAACAATTTTATTGCAACGCATACACATTGTTATTTCAAAAAAATAACTTATGACAACGATGATTAAGTGTCATTATGAAATATTGTTGTTATAAATATTAATTTATTTTTCATTGTCAAATCTAATATGCTCAGGGAGATGAAATTAAGAAAAATATTTTTGCAACGATAATTGTTGTTGTAAGTTATATATATAAATTTTAGCAACAATATTATTTGTTATCAAATATTTTATCAATTTTTACAATGACTATATTGGTTGCAGTACACCTATTATTTTCCACAACAACATCTCCTTGTTATAAAACATACGAAAAATGACAAAGAAAAAAGGTAATAAAAAATTATAATCATAATTAGATCAACTTTCTCCAACCCTGTTTATCTCTCATCTATTTTATCCTATCTTCTACATCAATTTGTGCTTATCTTATTTGTGGCTCCCTTCCTCCTTATTACCACTACCTTCTCCAACTCCCAATATTTCCCTTCTTCAACCCCTAATATTGCATCCATTATGCTAGCCTCATCTAATTATAACGATTAGACATGACAATTTGTCTTCATGTCCATTAGTATAATCGAAGCCCTGATTGCCAAGTGGAATTTTAGTAAGTTTTTCTTCAATTTGATATTTTATTTTGATATATATGTCAAGAATCGTTTTTATATATTTTGGTTGTATTTATTTAAGTAGGACATGTTCATATGGCAGGATTTATGGACATCAATTATAGGTTATATAGGTTATTTATTACAACAATATTTAAACAAGTTATTGTGCCATTGCAATTATATATTTTCACAACAACAAAGATGGTTGCATTACTACAAAATCAACAATTAATAATGGCACATAAATGATGGTTTTTTTGAAACCACCAAGAAAAAAATAAAAAAAGTTAGGGGAAGAAATGAGGAGTAAGTTTTAATAACTATTTTATATATTAATCGTTAATAAAATGAAAGGGGCCCTTGTTTTACTAATAGTTATAAATAAACCTGATGTGTGTGGGAGGATGGAATTCTTTAATTGATAATATTATGACTTGATTATTGGTATTAATTATAATAAGGTTCGATAATGAGGGATAGATGATAAGAACATTCGAATAGGGTGAACTAAAGATGAAGATGATTCAAACAAGGAGACTATGATTTAGTGATGATGAGTAATTAATGATGATGTTTCGAATGTGTTGTAATAATTAAGATGAGGATCTAACAATGATGTGTTGTTGATGATGAAGCTTTGAACGTTAAGTTTTAGATGGAAGATGATGTCGTGGTTTAGGGTTAGGGTTAGGGTTTAACTTGACTTTTAGGGTTAAGGTTATATTTTGTTCAAATGGAAGGGATTAGGGTTTTGAATGATGATTTATTTTGAAATTTCAAACTAGTTTAGAGCTTCAATTAACTTTGAATTAGGGTGGTGTATAGATTATAATTATGGCTGGAAAAATATGAATTATGGATAGAAGAAAGGATATGACTTAATCTCTAATTTACACAGACAAAGAGATTAAGATTTAAAGCTAAATCATTCACACAGATTCGATTAACTTGAATTGAACTCACAAAGAATTAAACCTTGCATTCAACTTCAATATTAATCATCAATTACTTGTCTATTAGTGACTTTCATGGCTCTATATAGCCAATCTACCACTTAGTTAAAAAGCATAATTCAAAAGATTCTAAGCTAAAAGATACCATACTACTTTTTGTTACTTTATACTCTATCTAATATCTAACACTACTACTTAATTAATTAATTAGCTAAACTAAAATTTATACATGACCAAGCTGCAAATAATCTCCCCATGCACTTGGCCATGCATTTCATACATGTCATGCACATGCACGTAGACACTTTGTAGCTTGTTTTTTACATTTCTAGCAGCCATCCATTTGTCTTCAAATTTGTGGGAGATACTTTCCAAATAAAGAATAATTGGTTCCATAATTATGAAATTCGATTGTTGAGTGTTTGCTTCTACATCATTCTCCCCTTGTTGATTTGAATTTGCCCTCAAATTTACACCGCCGAATTAAGGGATAATGTCTCCAACATTAAATATCATTGATACCCCACCATATGAATCTGGATAATCTAGCACATAAGCACTTTCTTTAAAATTTTGAAGTATTATGAAAGGATCATATGGCCTTGGCATAAGATTGTTCTTCCTTAGATTAGGAAACCTCTCCTTCCTCAAGTATAACCATCCTAAATCTTCCAATTGAAAAACATGATGACTCATATGCTTGTTTGCTCTTGTCTTTTATACTTCATTTACATTCTCAGTATTATGCTTGATTTGTTGATGACATTTTTTAAAGACTTCACTTTCTCTTGTGCATCATAACTCTTCACTTCACTCTTCTTTAATGGTATCATATCTATCAGTATATATGGATTAATACCATATACTATCTCGAACAGACTAGAGCTTGTTGTAATAAAAGGATTTCGATTGTAAGCAAGCTCTACATGTGCTAACTTTACATCCCAATCCTTAGAACTCTTACTCATCAATCCTCTTAAAAAAGTACCCAAAGTTCTATTACTAACTTTGGTTTGTCCATCCGTTTGAGGATGATGTAATGTGCTAAAAAGAAGCTTTGTTCCTAGCATGTACCATATTATCTTCCAAAAATAACTTAAGAACTTCACATCTCTATCCGGAAAAATAATTCTCAAAATTCCATGCAATCTTATGATCTCCTTGAAATATAAATCTACAATATGGGTAGCATTATCGTTCTTGTGACATGGAACAAAATGAGTCATATTGAAAAATCAATCTACCACAATTATAATAGAATCCTTTCCTCTTTATATCCTAAGCAATCCTAAAATAAAATCCATACTAACACCTTCCCATAGTTGAGGAGGTACAAGTAAAGGTACATATAACCCTTTGTGAAAGAAAATCTTACTCCTTTGACACATAGCACGCCTAGCTACCATGGCTTACTCTCCCTTTTGCATTCTCAACCAATAGAAATGTTCTTGTAGCAACTCCAATGTGTCCTGCAATTCTATAATACCCCATAATTTATTATTGAAAAATTTCATAATACATCGGAAGTATAATTATAATAATCGGGTGTCACAGCCATAATTGACATAGGTTGTGCTTACCATCCCAACCTTATGTCAATCGCAAGGCTATATAATTTAAAATGATCAAGAGAATAAAATTGAAAATGATAGAAGTTTCATCATACCAAATAAGAATTTGGAGATTAAATTTGGATTATAATAACAAAATACTACAAAGGGATATCATGGATCAAAGAGTCCCAAAAGGGTATCCTGGTAAAAACATTATCTTGATAACATGACTCTTCACCCAAACACCCAGTATAGATAAAAGTCACTATTCCCCACACAATACATCAAAAGTAATAAAATTGTCAACTGGATCCTCAAAGACCCACACAAAACAATCAAGATCATCTACTCATGGGAATTAGTAGCACCCATGAAAAGGATGAATAGTATGCTACGTACTGAATAAGGTAACAATACAATGAAAACAGGAAAAAATATATCGTTATATACATTCACCGCGGAAAGTAGTATACATGCAAGATATAAAAATCAACACAAGGTAATTACTAGCCTGGATTCATAATATTTTAAAATAATATAACCCAGTCTTTTATTTACGTTGAGTTCAGGGACCCCATTATTCTTAAACTGATGGAACGGTTTAAAATACCTCCCATGGCAAAATGCTCTTGGTCACTATTATTAAGCTGGTGGAACAAACTTTACACCTCCTAGGATAATATGCTCCTTTCTACAATTCTTAAACCGGTGGAAAGGTTTGAAACACCTTCCAAGGCATAACGCACCTAGCCACTATTATTACGCTGGTGGAACGGACTCCCACACCTCGGTTCTGACTCATGTAATCTTTCATTATAAGTTATTAGTGTCTTAATCATAAGTTACTTATCTCAGAATTATATTATCTTTCACGTTGATATTAGGCCCACAATTCTTAAACTGATGGAACTGTCTGATGTACTTTCCAGGATAAAATGCGCGTGGCTACTATTATTAAGTTAGTGGAACAGACTCATAAAATACATTGGTGTGGTTCACGTGTTCTTTCATTTTAAATGATTTATGTCTTACTCATGATTGATTTATGAGTGAGAAACATTATTAATTTAATCAAGACATCAATATACATATAACAAGACTATTCTCAAAGATTAAGATACTCATTTTTCCCAACAACCGTAAATTTACAATTTAAGCATAACTTCCCCCATATTAATCATTTATCCACCAAATTTAGTATACGTTCCTCAAATAATAGTATCATTAACATACAAAAATTTTGAGGTCTAAATCCCATGTCATGCACATGTGATAATAGCCCTATCTCAAAAGTTACTATTTATAACGCCCCCCAAACCCTAATTTTATAGGTAACTTCTCCTATATGGCTTATATAATTACCAAATTAAATATATACCCTTAAAATACCCATATTAAAGACATATCCAAAGTTTATGGCCTAACTTTAGCATTTTACGCATGTGATATTAACAATACCGTTTTACGGTTACTATTCTCAAATTAGGCTATTTTCTCATTTGAAGAACTTATGACCTTCATAATCACTCCCAAACACTTCATAGGATATTATTAGCATCCTTTAATCTATCTAACATGTTAAAATACCAATATTACCATATTAACCCATATTAACAAAAATGCCCTTAAAAATAGTCGATAGCCCTTATTTTATGAAAATCCCATATCCTCAATATCCTTTTGTCCAAATCCTAATTTTAAGAACAAACATCTTATATATAATTATTTCCCACTTTTAATAATTCAATAGGCCCATACTACTCTCCCACAATTAATACTCATCCATAAAAATGCGACTTAGTATAATATCATCGTATCAGCATATCTTTTGATGTTCTCACTTCCTTTCTGTCATATAATTCATATTAATTTATCATATCATCATTAAAATGGATTTTTTTATTATAATAAAAATAACATAATAACACAGATAATTATACAATCATTTAACACAAAACCCAAAACATTAACTAGTATCCTTTTAAATAAGGCTCTGGTCTCTAAACTCGCTTATCCTAATATGCTTCTTCTAAAACTTTTGGAATATCACCTAATAATATTTAAAAAACATAATTATCATTGTTAATATAATTAATAGATGTTTAAGGTAATGGAAGAGAAAAAAAAGAAAAAAAATTGGGTTCGAAGAAATGTCGCCGGCCAAGAAGGCTAGCAACGACACAACCTGTCGTTGCTAGAGAATGGGCAACGACAAGGAGGGCCGAAAGGGGGTAGGGAATGGTGAGGGCTACTTGAAGGGGGATGTAGGGAATGGAAATTGTTGCCAAATATAGGGGGTGATTCGGTGGTTTTCGCCAAAGGGAGGGGATGTTTTGGTGAGTTTTGCTGATGGGGTAGGGGGTGTTCTTCAGTAGATTTTGTTGCAACTTTAGGGGAAGGAACGGGTGGTTTTGCTGCAGCTATTTGGGTTTTTTGGTGAGTTTTTTTGTAGATAAAGGTGATGGAATATAAGGTTTTACCGGTGGTGGTGGATGAGATGCAGTAAGGGCTGCCAAAAGGTGGGTTTGTGGGGGTGTTTTTGGGCAATTTTGGCGACGATAAGGAGGGGAAAGAAGGAGGGTGTCTGTGGTGGTTTTTTAACAAAAAATTAGAGGAATAATGAGGTAGATTTCAGATCATTAAATGAGGTATATGTACACATATTTACATACACACAGAGAGGGAGATGAGGGAAGTTAGCACCAGGTAAAATTTCAAACCCCAACCCACAACCATAGGGGCTAGGAACTGATAGGGTAGGGGTATGTTTGGTAGAGGGAGGGTAAGGTGCTCAATATGGAGAGAAAAAAGTAATAATTAAATAATATATGGAGAGGGGAAGGAAAAAGGAATAGGGAAAAGAAAAGGTGGGAGTCTAGATTTAGGTTTTAGATAGATAATTATTTGGGATTAGATTTATGGTAGGAAAAATATTAATAACCAAAAATAAAAATTAGGATTAGGCTAATATTTAAAATTAGGGAATTATCATAAGATAGAAAAATAAATTTCCAAGGTTAGAATTAGGTTTTGATATTAATTATTTGGAATTAGGTTTAGCTAAAAATTTGGGGTATTATATCACTACCCCCTTAATAGAGACTACATCCCCGAAGTCAAGAAGTTGAGGTTGGGGAAGAAGAGAAAGAAAAGATGTAAGGAAGGTGATCCTGGCGGTTAATTCTACCAAAGTTGACACTATACTACCAAGGACTACCCCCTTAAAAGAGAGAAAACCCTGAAACTCTACACACTTGTGATAAAAAGCTTAGGATGTGTTTCACGAATAGCTTTCTCAGTCTCCTAGGTCGCATCCTCTACTCCATGGCAGCTCCAAAGAATCTTCATGAGCGGAATTGTGCTTTTCCAAGTCTATTAAATCTTAGTGTCGAGAATCCGCATTAGCCTCTCTTCATAGGATAATGAATCATCAAGCTTGATCTCATTTGGTCTGATTATATGGGATAGATCTACGATTTACTTCCTTAATTATGAAATGTGGAAGACATTATAAACTCTTGCAACTCTCATAGGAGCGCTAGGCAGTATGCAACCTTACCAACCCTATCAAGAATCTCATAAGGACTAATGTATCTCAGACGTAGCTTACCCTTCCGACTAAATCTTTGTAACCCTTTTGTAGGTGAAACCCTAAATAAGACTTTGTTCCCCTGCTCAAAACCATCACTATAGTGACTTACATCCATACAGTGCCTCGAAGGGTGCCATCCCCATGCTAGCATGATAACTATTGTTGTATGAGAACTCAATCAAATGTAGACGTTCATCCCAACTGCCTTAGCAATCCAGTCTACCCATCTATATCTAGGTGGAAGGTAGTACTTATCCTCAATATCGTGCCCAAAGCCTCCTACAACTTCCCCAAAAGTGCAATAAGAATATTGAATCCCGATCAAAGACTATGTCTGTAGATGTATTGTGCCTACTCACCACAAACCTCATATTCACATCGGCTAGCTAATCCATACTCCAAGTAAAATTTGTTGTCACAAATACTACTAACTTAGTTAACTCGTCAACATTGACCCAAATCGTATCACAACTGCTACGATTCCTTGGTATCCCACTCACAAAATCCATCGAGATGGAGTCCTGCTTCCACCTCGGAATATCTAGAGTTTGAACTAACCTTACAGGTCTCCAAACTCAATCTTGACCTTCTGGCAAGTCAAACACCTCGATATAAACTTTGCTACCTGTATCTTCATGCAAGGCCACCAGTAGATCCTCTTGAGGTCCTTATACAACTTATCCCCTCTTGGGTGGATGGAATATGGAGTACAGTGACCTTCCTCCAAAATTTGGTGCTTCAGATCAGTGCAACTCTAAGGTACGGACTAATAACGTCGGTAGTGAATTCTACAATCCTCATGAATTAGGAAACCATCAGCTCTATCATTTAGAATCTTCCGTAGAATCCTCTCAAGCTTGACATCCCCAAACTATCCTGCTTAAATATCATAAAAAACTGTTGGCATAATCATCAAAGCACCTATTTGAGTCTCCAAATCACCTTGCTAGATCATCTCTATGGCCATCTCACCAAATTCCTCTAGAGAACGACTAGAAACCACGACCAAACCCAAAGAATGTGATGTCTTCCCACTCAAGGCATTTGCAACAATGTTGGCTTTACCCTCATGGTAGGTTAACTCATTATCATAGTCCTTTACCAACTCTAGCCATCTCCTCTACCTCATATTTAGCTCCTTCTGAGTGAATATATACTTAAGGCTCTTATGGTCAATGTAGAATTTGCACTTAGTCATATAGAGGTAATGCCTCCATATTTTCAATGCAAAAACAACTACAGCCAACTCTAGATCATGCATCAGGTAGTTCTACTCATGCTCCTTTAGCTGTGAAAAGCGTAAGCTACTACCTTACCATGCTGCATCAATACACAACCCAAACCATGCTTTAAAGTATAGTGGAAGGCCTCAAACCCATCTGTACGTGATGGTAGAGTCAAAATCAGTGTCGTTCTCAAACACCTCTTCAACTCTTGGAATGCTCTCTCATATGCCTCATCCTAATGGAATATGGTCGTCTTCTTTAGAAGGTTCGCCAAGGGATGAGCCACCTTTGATAAATTCTGAACAAAGCATCTATAGTACCTGGCCAAACCTAGAAACTATGAACCTCAAGGACACTAGTGGGGGCCTTTCACTTAGTTACTGTCACTATCTTTGCTAGATCCAAGGAGACTCCTCATATTGACACCACGTGTCCCATAAATGCTACCTCCTAATGCCAAAACTCACACTTAGAGAGTTTAGCATACAACTTATGCTCTCTAAGGAGTGACAATGTCGTGTGTAGATACTGCTCATGCTCCTCTCCACTCTGGGAGTACTCCAAGATGTCATCTTTAAAAACCACCACAAATTAGTCAAGGAATGGTTGAAAAATCCTCATCATGAAGCCCATAAAACAATGGGCATATTAGTGAGTCCACAAGGCAACACTATAAACCCGTAGTGATCCTAAAGGCCATCTTCATGATGTCTTCCTCAACGATGCGCAACTGATGGTACCCAGATCTCAAGTCAATCTTTGAGAAAATTGAACCATCTCTAAGCTGGTCAAATAGATCATCGATCCTCTGAAGCGGATAGCGGTTCTTTACCGTCAAATAGTTCAAACTCCGATAATTGATACACAGATGAAGGCTCCCCTCCTTCTTCTTCATGAATAAAACTGGTGCTCCCCATGGAGACACACTCGAGCAAATGTACCCATGCTCCACTAAATCCTCCAACTAGTCCTTCAACTCCTTTACCTCTACTAGTGCCATCTGATAGGGTGCCTTCGAAACAAGCTCAGCCCTCAATACTAACTCAACAGTGAAGTCTATCTCACAAACCGGTGGTATGCCTAGGATCTCCTCTAAAAACACATCAGGAAACTCCCTAGCAATTGAAATATCCTCCAATGCTAACACTTTCTTGTTTAGCTCTTGAAATCCATACAAATACATAGGGTAACCTCTCTCCACCAAGAAAAATAGCTATGGGTAGATACAACCTTCATCGTAGGCTTAGTCTTGCATCTCTAGGAGACCCTAGCACCTGTGGTTCCCACAACATGACTTGCTCCTGTGTACAACCTATCACTACCTGGTATCTCCCTAATATTTCCATCCCTAGGATAACGTCAAAGTCCTAAAGGTTCAAATCAACCAAATCTACTAGGAAGTCTACCCTTCCTATCTCTATGCCACATCCGAGTAGAGCCTAGTGTAATCCAATCTATCCCTAAAAGATAACATCATAGATATTGATATAGTAGAAGATGGAGATAAGGCATCTCTAACAATAAATGCTGTAGACACAAAAGATAGAGATGCCCCTGAATCAAACAATACATAAGCTGGTAGGAAGAGGATGGAGAACGTAGTAGTGACCATGTCCAACTGTCGATCAACCTCTACTTGGCTGATGACGTTTAGGCATCTGCCTGACTGTCCTCCCTGGTATCCTCCACTTTACCCTCTAGAACTCTATGTGTGTCCTCCCTTTTAAGGGAAAGGGCGAGTTCCCTGTGATCTCCCTTGAACCCCCTAGAATGTCCACTAGTTGGGGCAGATGCCCTTTGCTACTACTGCTGAGGCTAGTAAGGTCGTTGCTAATAAGCCTATTGCTAAGGTACTAGTTGTCCCTGCTATTAAAATTAACCCTACTGTTGCTAGCACCCAAAAGAACGGTGGCCCCACTGATCACTAGCTCGACACTAAATAGGAGTAACTTGATAGTTTCATCCTGGGTGATTCCAACCACAAAAATGAAAAGTGAAGCTTCTTGGTGGCCCTATAGGCCTACTCTTGCCACTCGTTTGGCCTTAGTGTCGAATCTGACCACCTTAAGACTGGATCTAACCTCGCTAATAGAACTATAGAGGTCCATATCCCTAAAATTAGTTTATAACTCTAGAACCCCATGTTTCTAACTTCCTCCTCACCATAATAGAAGGCTACTCTTGTACTATGGTAGCATCAACATATGCTTGCTCGTACAACATAGTTAGGTCCTTGAAAACCACGACACTCATCATCCTCTAGATGATGAAATGGAGCCTTTGTTTAAGCTTGTACACTACTATCGACTCACTGGCTGCTATCCTTGGTGATAATATCAAAATCTCCATGAACCTGGCACAGTACTATCTCATTGTCATGCCTCCCTAAGTCAACTACTTGAACTCCTTCAAATTATCCTTCTTAACGCTCTCAGGATAGAACATAGTGTGGATCGCCATCTTGAAGTCCTCCTAGGACATCGATAGTCCCCCCTAAGCATGACGGCCTACCCACCAAGTGGCAGCAGCTCCTCGAAGATGGTAGGCCACAACGCTCTCCTTCCAAGCAAGTGGATAATCCACGACCTCGTATGTCCTATCAACGTCCTAAATCCATCCATCTAGGATTATCGAGTCCTCTTCACCCACGTAAAGCGGTGGGTGATGTCCCGTAATCCTCCAAAACCAGTCTTTCTGGATATCCTCCTATGGGTAATGTGGAGGTGGTGGCGGTAGCTGAGGCTAAGGCAAAGGTGGCAGTGGACTCCTAATGAACTCAATGAATTCTTTAAAAGCCTCCTTTAGACGACTGACGTGATCATTAAGTGCCAAGAAGAAGTAGCTACAAGACAGAAAACATGTTAGGAAAAATATTCCTAGGTAACTAACACATAGTCACAATCAAAGGTGACCTAGGCTACCCAATCTCGACTCCTCACAAGTTAATCTCAGTTTTTGAAGAATTAGATTTTTTTTTGGAAATATGAAATGGACCAATAAAATTAGATAATGGATCATTTGAAAATCAATTTTTTTTTAAAACAAACACGGTAATCAAAACTAAAGCTCTGATATCAACTTGTAACACCCTAAAATTTACTACTGAAACTTTTTATTTTATACAAAAGCATAATTAAAACAATAGGGTGTTATCACCGTAATTGGCATAGGTCAGGCTTACCATCCCAACCTTATGTCAATCACGAGGCTAAATAATTTAAAATACTTAAGAGGATAAGGCCGAAAATGAGAGAAGTTTCATCATACCAAATACGAGTTAGGAGATTAACTCTAGATTACAATAACAAAATACTATAAAGCGATACCATGGATCAAAGTGTCCAAAAAGGGTATCTAGGTAAAAACATCATCTGGATAATATGACTCTTCGCCTAAACACCTAGTACAGATAAAAGTCACTCTTCTCCGCATAATACATCAAAAGTAGTGAAATCATTAACTAGGTCCTCAATGACCTACACAAAACCATTAGGGTTATCTTCTTGTGGGAATGAGCAGCATCTATAAAAAGAATGATCAGTATGCTACGTACTGAGTAAGGTAAGAATACACACCATAAGCAATATACATGCAAGATACAAAAATCAACACAAGGTAATTACTGGCAAGGATTCATAATATTTAAATATGATATAACCTAGTATTTTATTTATATTGAGACCAGGGACTCCACTGTTCTTAAACCGGTGGAATGGTCTAAAACACCTTCTAAGGCAAAATGCTCCTAGCCACCATTATTAAGCAGGTGGAATGGACTCTACACCTCCTAGGGTAAAATACTCCTAGCCACTATTCTTAAACTGGTGGAACGGTATAAAACACCTCCTAGGGCATAACGCGCCTAGCCATTATTATTAAGTTAGTGGAACAGACTCCTACACCTCGGTCTAGACTCATGTAATCTTTCACTATAATGATTAGCTTCATAATCATTGGTTATTTATCTCAGACTCATACCATCTTTTACGTTGAGAGTAGGCCCACTATTTTGAAACCGATGGAATAGTTTGATGTACCTCCCAAGATAAAATGCATATGGCTACTATTATTAAGCCGGTAGAACAGACTCATAAAACACCTTGGCGTGGCTCATGTGTTCTTCCACTTTAAATGATTTATATCTGATTCTTGATTGGTTTATTAGTGTGAAACATAACTAATGTAACTGAGACATCAATATACATATAATAAGACTGTTCCCAAAGATTAAGATACTCATTTTTTCCAAAAACCCTAAATTCACAATAGAAGCATAACTTCCCCTATATTAATCATTTATCCACCAAATTTAGTATATGTTCCTCAAATAATAGTATCATTACCATAAATAAATTTTTAGTTCTAACTCCCACATCTTGCACATGTGATAACAGCTTTATCTCAAAAGTTAATATTTATGGGGCTCCCAAAATCCTAATTTTACAAGTCATAAATTCTCCCATAAGACTCATATAAATACCAAATTAAATATACACCCTTAAAATACCCATATTAAAGACATATCCAAAATTTATTGCATAACTCTAGCATTTTACGCATGTGATAATAACATTACCATTTTAAGGCTACTATTCCCAAATTAGGCTATTTTCCTCATCTAAAGAACTTATGACCTTCATAATCACTCCCAAACACTTCACATCATATTATTAGAATATTTTAATCGATATAAAACATTAAAATATCAAAGTTATTAACCCATATTAATAAAAATGCCCTTTAAAATAGTCAATAACCCTTATTTTACGATAATCCCATATCCTCAATATCCTTTTTTCCAAATCCTCCTTTTATCAAAAAAAAAATCTTAAATGTAATTATTTCCCAATTGCAATAATTCATTTGGCCCATACTACTATCCCACAATTTATACTTATTGAGAGAAATATGACTTAGCATAATATCATTGTATCAGCATGTTTTTCAACATTCTCACTTCCTTTCTATTATATATTTCATATTAATATATCATATCATCATCAACATGCATTTTAATTGTATAATAACAATAACATAATAACAAACATAATTATACAAGCATTTAACACAAAACTTGAAACATTGACTAGTATCTTCACAAATAAGGTTCCAATCTCTAAGCACGCTTATCCTAATACACTTCTTCCAAAACTTTAAGAATATCACCTAATAATAATTAATGAAATATAATTAGAATTAATAATATAATTAATGAAGGTTTGAGATAATGGAAAAAATATAAAAAAAATGGGTTCGAAGAAATGTCGCCGGCCAAGAAGGCTAGCAATGACACAACCTGGCGTTGCTAGAGAATGGGTAACGTCAAGGAGGGCCGAAGGGGGGTAGGGAATGGTGAGGGATACATGAAGGGGGGTGTAGGGAATGGCAATTGTTACCAAATATAGGGGTGATTTGATGGTTTTTTCTGAAAGGTAGGGGTAGTTTGGTGAGTTTTATCGATGGGTTAGGAGGTGTTCTTCGATAGATTTTGCTGCAACTTGAGGGGTAGGAATGGGTTGTTTTGCTGCAGCTAGAAAGGTGTTTTGGTGATTTTTTTCTATAGAGAAGGGTGAGTGAATAGAAGGTTTTTCCCGTGGTGGTGGATGAGGCACCACAAGGGCACCAAAGGTTAGTTTTTGGGGGTATTTTTGGGCAGTTATTCGATGGTAAGGAGGGGAATGAAGGAGGGTGTTTGGGGTATCTTTTGATAGAAAATTAAAGGAATAATGAGGCACTTTTCAGAGCATTAAATGAGGTATATGTACATATATTTACATACAATTAGAGAGGGAGAGGAGGGAAGTTAGGACCAGGCAAAATATCAAACCCCAACCCACAACCGCGAGGGCTAGGAATTGAGAGAGTAGGGGTATATTTGGTAGAGGGAGGGTAAGATGCTCGACATGGAGAAAAAATAATAATTAAATAATATATGGAGAGGGGAAGGAAAAAGGAAAAGGGAAAAAAGGTCCGGGTTTTGATTTAGGTTTAGGTTAAATAGTTATTCAGAATTATATGTAGGTTTGGAAAAATGTTGATAACTCAAAATAAAAATTAGGATTAGCCTAATATTTTGAATTAGGGAATTAGTGTAAGATAGAAAAATAAATTCTTGAGGTTAGAATTAGGTTTCAATATTAATTTCTCGGGATTAGGTTTAGCTAAAAATTTATGGTATTACAAATTCCTCCTTTGTGCACCTATTTGATTAGTAAGTCTTGAACTGAAGTCTTCGACACACATAATTTGTTGTGCTTAAATAAGAACCCATCTCGAATAACATAAGACCCATAACTTCCTTGTTTCTCCCAATCTTCAAAGATCATAGAAAAATCATCATCCATGGCATATTGACTCTTCAACAACTCGAACCCCAAAAGCTTTGCATCCATCATGGTGAATACCATCTTCCTCCTATATAATGCATCTACCATAACATTTTCTTCACCATCCATATGTCTTGTAGAGAACACAAATATTTTAAAGAATCTTATACACTTAGAATATCTTGGAGTTACCTTCTTTTGACTATGTAGACACTTCAAACTTTCATGATCTGAATGTAGTACGAAAGGCTTAGGTCTCAAGTACTGACTCCATGTCTCTAGACAACACACAATAGTATAGAACACTTTATCATAGGTCAAATATTTGATTCTTACACCATTTCACTTCTCACTAAAGAAAGCAATTGGCTTCCTTCCTTGTGAAATCACACCCTTAATGCCTGCACCACTAGCATTACATGTTACTTCAAATAATTGATCAAAACAAGGTAAAGATAATACCTATAATACCCCATAAATTTAAAACTTAGAATTTAATAAATAACCCTCATTTGGGGTAATTTAAGTTTTAAATTTATTTAAATTAATCATTTTGTGGATTTTTGAGCATATAGAAATGGATATGAACATTTAATAAATTAAAATAAATATTTGGTTATTTTATCATACTCATATATATATAATTTTCCAAACCATTATTTTATAAAAATTAACCTTCTTAAACCAATATATAAAATTATAATAATTTAAATTATTAAATTAATTTATATATCAAAAATATTAAATTCCATTATTCCAAAAAAAAAATTTCCCCATTTCCCCTTTTCTTCTCATTCTTCTTTTCCTCTTGCTTCCTTTTTCTTCCCCTTCGTTCCACCAGCCTGCTTCCCTACCTTCCTCCCCCTCACACTAGGCCACTGGCCCATCTCCTCTCCCTCCTTCTCCCTGTCCCATGCAACTACCCCTGCCAGTTCCCCCTCTTTTCCTTCTCCACACAGTTGGGCCAACCCGACTTCTTCTTTTTCTCTCTCCCCATCCCTCGCACATAGGCTAGCCCACTATCCTTTCTTTCTTCCCCGCCTGGCTGGCCGACCTGCCTCTCCTCTCCTTTTCTTCTTCTCCTTTCTTCCTCCCTCCATTCATCGACCACTACATGTCAGGCTCTCACACCATCTACAACCACCACCTTTACACCTGCCTACCCCTTACAGTTTGCTCTCTTACCCTCTCTTTCTCCTATGTCCAATTCCTTCCATTTTCGGGCCATATTAGCCCCTACACTACAACCATCACATGCCCTTCCTTCCCTTTTCTTCCCTTCCTCCCCCTTCCTCCCCCACCATACCACCTGCAACCACTACCACCCTTTTGGCGCCTCTACCTCCTCTACTCTCCCTCTTCTTTTTGTTCTTCTCCCCTACCCATTTTTCGAGCCCCCCTTCTCCTTGCAAAATCCCCATATTTTTCCCTTCTTTTCCTCCCCAATTTTCATTTCTCCACCGTCAACCACTGCAGCTGCTGTCTAAAGAACCACTTGCAAAACCTCCTTGATACCCCCACCAACCCCTTACACTACCCCATCACCCCCACTTGCCCCTACAACCCCTTCCCTTTCTTCTTTTTCTTTCCTCTCCTTCTCAACTTCCACCCTACACCACCATCATCCACCACCTTGCTTTCTCTTCTACCTCCACCATAGCCACCAATCCATTCCCTAGAACCCCCCACCGCCACCTTACTTGCCTTAGCCAAAACCCAGCCCTATAGCTCCTACATTCCACTCTTTTTTTCCTTTCCTTCTTATCCTCTGCCACTCTTGCATCTAATTTTTTAGCCCTACAACCACCACCTCCGCCGCCTTGAGCTACCAACATTTGACCCCCAACCACCACTTACTCCCCTACTCCATCCTTACACCAAACCTCTACCCTAACCCCCTCTACAAGTCCTCTACCTAACCCCCAAAAAACTAACTGAACCAACCCTTTCCCTTCTTCCCAACCCCCGCTTTTACCCCTCCATCATTGATAATTTTACATGCATCTCATGCTACATGAGCAGTGTGAGACCTACCTTCTATTTTGAGCATGTTGGTGTAATTTTTGAGGCATAATAACGGTTAACATTAGTATGTATCTAATTAAGTTTTGATAAAGGTTTATTCTTTTGATTTTTCTACTTCTAATATGATAAGTATTGATATTTTTTTTAGGTATAGATTTTTCTAATCAAATCTTAAACCTTTAACCGAGGCACCCATAGGGTTTGATTATTACAAAAAATAAGGTAACTGTTATACCCTAATAAAATGTATGAGTGTATTTATGCTAGCACATTAGGGTTTTAATATGTTTATATACATGATATATGTTGTTAAATATAAGGTATTTAGTGGCATATGTTGGTTGGTGAAAAGAAAAGCATGATAATTTATGTGCCATGTGTAGAAATAATGCTTAAGGGAAGGATCCTTATTATTAATAACAATATTAAATACATATTTATGGTATGGTATTCTAATGTGACCATTTTTTGCATCAATAATATTAATGTAAGCCCTAGGGGCATTTTAGTAAATTCTTGTGTATGAAAGAATGGCCTAAATAAGTATGTGTGGTAGGTGTGTTAGTGTTAAATAATAATAGTTGATGGCGTTGGATGATGTGTATGGATTATGTATACTGTTATTCTATGTAGTAAAGGCATTTTGGTAAAAGTGGTATAATAAGGGCAAAATGATAAATTATAAGAGTAAAGGAGGTAAAATGGTAAATGGATAAGTATGGAGGGCATTTTAGTAAGATTTCATGGAAAAGGGGGGAAACATTATAATTTAATAAAGGAGAAGGGTTAAATGATAATTTTGTATAAAGGAAGGGTATTTTGATAATTATGTAAAGTAGAGGGGTAAAATGGTAAATTAATAAAGGAGAAGGGCATTATGATAATTTGGCGTAATAGAAAGGGTATTATGGTAATTTTGTAAAGTAAGAGAGTAAAATAATAATTTAATAAAGGAGAAGGGTATTTTAGTATAAAGAAAAGGGTATTATGGTAAGTTGTAAAGTAAAGGGGTAAAAAGGTAATCTAATAAAAAATAAGGGTATTTTGGTATTTTGGTATAAAGAAAAGGGTATTATTATAATTTTGTATAGTACAGGGGAAAATTGGTAATTATAATAATTAAGATGGAAAATTTGGTAATTTAATCCACGAAAGGGTAAATTGGTAATTTTGATAAGTAGGAAGGATGATTTGGTAATCTAACAAATGTAAGGGGTATTTTGGTAATTATGAAAACGTGAAGGGTAATATGGTAATTCAACAATTAAAAAGGGGTGACTTTGTAATTTTACAAACAATGGGTATTTTAGTAATTTTGTAAAGATGATAGGGTTAAATCAGTACCTTATGTTTAACATGTTAATAGATTAAATGAGTTTTATAATTAGACATAAGTAATAGTAAACAATAAGGTAATGGTATTCGGTAAGTCAGTGAGTCTCATAAGAGTAAGACATGACCTAGGGTTGGATGGATAATTATGGGTGTGATGTAGTGTTTATCTCATAATTATGCAAGAGGTTCCTAGTTTGTAAGTATGCATGGAAATGTGTGTTGGATATATTGAAGTATGTGTTAGGGTTTAGAGTATGCCATGATCCTTGATATGGAATGCTTGATTCTATGGCCAGTATATCCTTGTATCTCGAGATTTGTGACATTTTTCCTTCCCTCAAATTTAATAAATTGACCTATTGAATACGAAATGAATAAAGTATTGATTACATAAAGTGAATGATTATTGGACTGGACCCATATCGATCCACCGGTATAATAGTGGCCAAGTACAAGATGCCCTAGAGACTGATTCACCGGTGAATAATGGTGGTTAGGTGTGTGTTGCCTTGTATGTTTCCAATCCATCGACTATAATAGTGGGGGATAACAAGTTCAATAAACCACAAGTGGGATATTAATGAATTATGGGAAGACAATAATCACTTATAGTGGAACACAATGTGAGTCGAGGCCAGACCAGTCCATAACAAATAATAATGGCTATGATGTGAATCAAAGGGGAGGGAAGGAATCCGGATCTATTACCAATGGATAGCTACATTGGTGGATTGAAATTTTAAGACTCAAGTCTGTTTAGGGGAATTAAACTCTATGAAAGTTGCAGGTCGGAAGGTTGAGTTGAGTTCGAATGTTGAAGCTGCATTTAACTTCGAATAAATAATGCAAAGGAATGCCCATCACTTCCTAGATATCTACTACTCCAAAGGGAGAGACAACAAGTTTTTAACTTGGAAATTTTATTCAAATGATATTCTTCTTATTCTTTTTTTATGCGTGTACAACATAGGTATATATATAGGTGAGGATTCGACATTAAGGCTTACAAATCAGTCGGTCTTCCCCCTTAATTCAAGCTAAATTATCCTACTTGAATTAAGCCCATATAATGCCTAATCTTAATCACAATATCATTATCTAAATTAACATTACAAAGCCACACAATCAACTATGGTTCATACATGAAATTACATCAAACCCTAGCTTACATAAAATACACTTAGGGTTTATAACAGGTTAATATAACTAATGATAATCATCACCATATCTTGTTGTAGTGTCATCTTATGTATGCCATTGTCTTATATGATTTGAATGCTTGTACACTTTATGTCTTTTTTGGTGTGTTAAAATCTTCTCCTTGCAAATATGTAATATACCTGCAAGAAAATCTCGAATTATTTTCAATACCAAGCATAGACATATTATCAAGAACATTTAATATGATTGGCTCTAATATTAAGAAAGCTAATTCTTCCTTACCTTGAGAATCAATAGGAATATGAGAATTATTAGATGCTCCTGCATCATTCTCCCCAATTTGACAAACATTTTCCCTCAAACTTTCATCAGTATAATATGGAGACAAATCAACAACATTAAAAGTCCTTGAAATTCCACCATAATGGTCTGGAAGTTCAAGCTCATAAGTATTATCCCCAAAATTTCTTTGTATTTTAAAAGTTCCATCAGCTCTTAGCATTAGTTTATTTTTATGTAAATTAGGAAATGTTTCTTAAAGCAAATGTAACCAAACTAAGTCACTAGGAGAAAACACATGTGGGTTTCTATGCTTATTCGCTTGAGCTTTATACTTGGCATTAGCTTTTTCAATGTTATTTTTGATTTTCTCATGAAGCTGTTGAAAAAATATTACTCTATCTTTGGCTTCATAATTTTATAATTCATCTTTTTTCAAAGGAATCATATTAATAGGCATGTGTGGGTTCACTCCATACACCACCTCAAATAGACTAGTTTGAGTAGTATTAGATGGACTACGATTATAATAAAACTCTGCATAAGCTAACTTAAGATCCCAATATTTAGTTCTTTTATTAACTAAACCTCTTAATAGTGTACCAAGACTTCTATTAGTTA
Organism: Tamarix austromongolica; assembly: GCA_039764185.1. Taxonomy (NCBI): domain Eukaryota; kingdom Viridiplantae; phylum Streptophyta; class Magnoliopsida; order Caryophyllales; family Tamaricaceae; genus Tamarix; species Tamarix austromongolica. Next base: position 125,412,973 of record CM077809.1, read on the forward strand.
CCTTAGTTTGACCATCGGTTTATGGATGATGTGAAGTGCTAAATAAAAATTTAGTACCAAGCATATGCCATAAAGTTTTCCAAAAATAACTCATAAATTGACGTTCCAATATGAAACTATGCTTTTTGGCACATCGTGAAGTTTTACAACCTCTCTAAAATACAAGTCAGCAATATGTGTGGCATCACCGGTTTTATTACATGGAATAAAATGAGGCATTTTAGAAAATCTTTCTACTACCACAAGAATAAAATATGTACCATGGTGTGTCCTTGGTAACCCTAGGATAAAGTCCATACTAACTCCTTCCCATGGTTTATCAGGAACGGGTAAAAGTGTGTATAAGCCTTTATGAATGTAACTCTTACATTTTTAACATTTAGAATATCTACTTATCATAGCTTGTATATTTTTAACCATTCATGGCCAATAGAAATTTTCTTGCAATAGTTCCATAGTCTTATGTATACCAAAATATCCTACAATGCTACCTCTATGTATTTCTTTAATTAGTAAGTCTCGAATACTAGATCTAGGAATACAAAGTTTATTTAGCCTAAAAAAAAATCCATCTTATATGACATAATTTCCATGGTATCGACTCTCTTTATATGCACTAAAATTATCCTTAAAATCTTCATCTTTAAGATAAAATTTTTTTAACATTTAAAAACCTAAGATTTTTGCATCCATCATAAAAAGTAATGTATATCTACGAGAAAGAGCAAGGACTACTACATTTTCTTTTCCATCTAAATGTTTGACAGAGAACACAAAGGATTGTAAGAAACTCACCCACTTTGCTTGTCTTGGATTAACTTTCTTTTGACTATGTAAGTATTTTAAACTTTCATGATTCGAATGTAACACAAAGGGTTTTGGTCTCAGATAGTGACCCCATATCTCTAGACACCGTATAATGGAAAACATTTCAGAGACGAATGTTATAGGTTTTTTTCCTGGGAAAGTACTCCTCCTATTCCAACTCCACTTGTAACACCCTAAAATTTACAATTTTTTTTAATAAAACAATACCTTTAAGTTTAAAACCCGTAAATTCTAGGGAAGCTACCGCCACACTTAATACCAAACCGGTTCACTCCTACCGTTCCAGTACCAAGTGTTGAGGCTAAGAAAAATATTGCCATCATCAGACACTAATACATAAGTTAAAGTTCGCCAACCAATAATCAAAGTACGCATAAGTTTTACATAATCTGAAATACGACAGATAGTTCTTTAGAGAATAAAAAAAGCTACAATTATAAAATTATTTTTGGAGTTTCAAACATAATTAAAAGAGAAAAAGAATAATAATCTCATAATGGAAAAACTTCCGCGCCACTCCTGGACCCGATCCAACCCAAATCATCACTCGGCCCCATCTGATGTCCCATAGACATCAATGACATCAAAGAAGGCATCACCTACCAGAAAGATGTCAGACGACCCTTCTGCTCGTGGGAATGAGCAGCACCTGTGAGAAGGGTGATCACTACGCTACATACTGAGTAAAGTAACCGAGCACTAAGGCCAACACACAAGCACATAAAATCATGTAGGATAATATTCAACTTACACATATTCAAACCCCCACATATAATATATAAAGTCATGCAGAATATTATACAGCTTATAAATGATCAAGCCCACACATAAAGGCCCCAAAAGTCTCTGAAGGGACATGTATAGGCTATGGTGTGGGCATTTTATAAGAAAATCTTTAAACCATTCCAAAGGATCATAGAGTGATTTAAGGTCATTTTTCGTAAAAGTAGTGATGTCATTCCTTAACTTTGTAGTTTTTTATGGAGGAAAATATCTAGAAAGGAAAGACCTCATCAAATCATCTCAAGTAGTAATAGACCTTAGGGATAATTAGTGTAAGAAAATTTTATCCTTATCATGTAAAGAAAAAGAGAACAATCTAAGCGTCATTGCATCATTAAAAACACCATTAAGCTTAAAAGTATCACAAATTTCTATAACGTTAGCAATGTGGGAGTGGGAATCTTCATTAAGGTTACCTCCAAATTGAACTGATGTTTGTATCATCTAGATGATGGTAGGATTGATCTTGAAATTATTAGCTTGAATAGCCGGTCTACGTATGCTTGAGGTTCAGCCATCAAGGCTCGGTGTAGTATAGTCTCGCAGCGACCTAGGAACTAGAGATTGTTCTTGGAGTAGGATGTGTCCTTATGGTGGGATTTTTCCATTATGCGGTGGAGGGTTGTTTTCTATTTCAATTCTTGTGGTGTGTGTCCTACGTAAATGTGAGATAGTCCTCTCAATCTTGGGATCAAGTGGCACTAACTCACCCCTACTAGTGTGGGTCATGCACTAGTGTGCGTGCACTAAATCAAAAACTCCTACACCCTAGATTAGTCAACCACAACAAAAAAAATGAAAAAATAAAATAAAATATCTAGATTATAATAAATTTCTTAAGTCCTAATGTCACTCGTTACCATTCCCTGATAACTATGCCAAAAACTTTACACGTTCCTAACCACATGCGCATAGGGTTGGAGTAGTAATCAGGGTCGATCCCATAAGGATTGGTGAATGACTACTGAGACAATGATTGAACTTAGTTATATCTAGACTACAAAATGATAAGAAGTGAGAAATTGTAAGCTAAAAACAATAACTAACTAAGCTAAAAAGAATGGAAAATGGCACTCAAGTGACTCAAGTAAATAGAAAAGCTAAGGTTCACGTTCATCGCCCCTGATCCTTCATGTAATGGAACACCACATCACAAATTTATTTAGTAATCATAATCAATCATGCCAACAAGGATAGAAAGTATTGTGCCTTCTCAGGCTACAAACACCCTATTGTATGTCTATGACCCTGACTATCTCTATCTTATGGTCAAATAGAGTATAATGCCTTAATGTTTACAAGTTTCCTCCTTTATTATTGTAGAGGTCAAATCAATCATCTCACAACCTACAATTTAGTCTCTAGTTCTACTATTGGGTTTAATACTAGATTATCTCTCAATCACACTGGTATTTCCCTCACCAAAAATTAAAACCTAGTCGGAGTTCGTCATTCCATCAATCAATCAACAAAACAACTCAAGGATCATGAATTGAATAAAAAAAAGAATGCAAATATTCAAAACATTTTGATTGGGGGAAACTCCGTATACCCATAGCATAAAATATCTAGCCAATCAAACTTATAGTATGAACATTATGAATAACAAGAGATTATGTAGATAGATAAGAGAGAAAAGAAAATACCCTTGAAATCTAATGATTCTTATAAGTGTTTAATTCTTTGCAGCAAGATCTCTAGTTTATAAGAAAATTCTTGAGGAATTGGGGAAGATTTTAGAGGAGATAAAAGAGAGAGGGAGTGGAGGCTACTAGGATGAAAAATTAGAATGAGAGTTTAAATACGACTGCCTCTCGAATCCTTAGGATGTTGATAAATATGAGCTTCCTGTGTTATCTTTGACAATGTTGGGTATTTTAACCATAACTCTTTCATCAAGACCTTGTTTGAGCTAATTTCATATGCACCGAAAAGATATTGAAAATATATACAACATTGATGTTGAAAGATTCTCCAAATTCAGATTGTTTTTTGGTTAAAATTCCACTTTTTCATGCCACATACTTTGAATATACATTCTTGCTTTCATTTTGTTCCAAATTCACATTTTAGCCCTAAATCTCTTTCCGCTTTAACTTTTGCATCGCGTTGCTCATATTTTTGTCCTTTTTTCTCCCTTTAAGATTATTATTGTTTCCATATTTCATGCTTGTTTGTTACTTGAGAGCCTAAAATTTTGCAACACAAAGGAACTAATAATAAAAAGAAGGGAGAATTATAACTGAAATGTGAGGAAAAAACTCTTATAAACCTTAAGAGTAAGATGAAAAAATCACACTTATCACATCCCTTACAAAAAATATAGTGAACAAGAATGAAAAAGAGGACCATAAATTAAATAACACATGCATTGGTAAAGAAAGGATGGTGAACATACTTGTAACAATGTCCAGTTGTCTATCAGCCTCTTCCTAGCTGATGACGTTTAGGTACCCACGTGATTGAACTCCCTAGTGAGTCCCTCGGTAATCTCTAGTAGGGTTGTTCACGGTTTAAATATCCGATATTTCGGATATTTGATTGTCGGATATTTGAAATTTCGGATATCTAAAAATGATATTTGATATTTGATTTGAAACTTCGGATATCCGGAAGATCAGATATTTGAATTTTCGGATCGGATATCATCGGATATCAAATATAACCGATATTATCCTAATACAATTTCAAATATAAAAAAATTACCAAATTAAAAATATATTTCATATTATCCGATTTGTTGAGCGAATGCTGAGCAAATATCCGATTCACTTAGCAAATATCTGACTTACTCAACAAATATCCAATGTTAAAACTAAAATAAGAAAGGAGTGGATGGAGTCTATCGATATGCAGAGTATTTTTATTTTTATTTTTATAAATATCTAAAAAGGGATTGTATTAAAAATATAATTTCAATTAAATTAAATTTTTCCTCAAATAATAAATAAAGTAAGTAAAAATTATACATAGACACATATAAATTTATTTATATACAATTATATATAAAATAAAAAATTATAAAAAAAATATATAAATATTTTTCTTCGGATCGGATATTATTTGTATTTGTCGGATCGAATATTTGGTTTGTTTGACTTTTCGTTGACCGGATCGGATATATGATTTGAAAAAAAAAATCGGATCGGTTATTTAATTTTTCGGATTGGATTGCTTCGGATATCGGATCAAATAAGCAGATATCGGATAACATGAATAGCCCTAATCTCTAGTACTCTAGGCCTAACCGTCTCCTTGAGGAAAAGGATGGGGTCTCTGTGATCTCCCCTTAATCTCTCAGGTTGTTACACCGGTTGAGGCAGGTGCCCTCTGATGGATCTATAGAGGTGGTGCCTGGTAGGTATGGTACTAAGGCATCAATTGTCCCCTCTACTAGAACTAATAACCATAGGGATGATGGAGGCTTCTTTGATTATGGCATTCCTAGAACCAGTGGTCTGGTCTACCACAATATTTGCAGTTTAAAGGTCTTCCCCCATAATCACATCCTGCGTGGTTCCTACCATAGTATTTGTAGGAAAGACCCCTTTGTGGCTCCTAACTCCTAATTTGACCCCCTCTATTTATATCCTAAGGGTCCTAATCCCAAAATCCTGGGTTTTTCGCCTTATATTTCCTAGGATTGAATCATGAGCCAAGGCTATGGTGGATGCGATGCATTCATGCTTGTATAGAGGGGCTAAGTTAGGGAAATCCATTGGCCCCATCATTTGGCAAATACTAAAGTGGAGACCCTATTCAAACTAGTAGACCATGGTCGACTCGTTGGCTGCGATGCTTGGGGTGAACCTTGGAAGCTCAGCGAAATTGGCATAGTACTATCTCACTGTCATGCCCCCTTAGGTGAGCTATATGAACTTCTTAAGTTTATCCCTCTTTAAACTATCTATGTAGAATCGAGTGAGTAAGGTGGTCTTGAAAGCCTTGTAGGACATCTGTGGACCGTCCTAGGTATGACACCCAACCCACCAAGCACCCACAATACCTATGAGGAAGAAGGCCATGATGATAGATTGAGAAGCCGAGGGATAGTTTACGACCTCAAAGGTGCAATCTATATCTCAAATCCATCCTTCTAAGGTCACAAGACCCTCCACACCGTGTATAGCGGAAGGTGGTGACTAGTGACCCTCTAGAGCCAGTCCTCCCTAGCACTGTTCAGGGTGATAAAGTGGGGGTGGAGATAGTAGCTGAACTTGGGGTTAGCTGTAACACCCCAAAATTCACTAATTTTTTTTTAAAAAAAAGCGGAAGCAATTAAATTAGAAACACTGAAAACCTATGAATTTTGGAAATGTTACTGCCACACTTAGTACCAGACCGGTTCTCTCCGACCATTCTAGTACCAAGTGCTAAGGCTAAAGAAAAGATTAACAATCAATTACAAAATTAATACAAACTAAACTTCAAATAATCATTAACCGGTTCTAAAACAAAATCAGAGTACGCATCAAGAAATGTGATTCATTTCCAAAAGAGAATTAAGCTTACAACCGATAAAAGGTTCATTAAAATACTCAATCGAGTAATGAATCAGAAAATGGTAAATACTATACGAAAGAAATAACAAAAGGAATGAAATCGTGTAAAGAATGAATACGGCCACAACACTTTCGAACTTCGAGCCAAACACGCTCAACACTTAGCCCCAACTGATGTCTCGCCCACCTACACAAGTCAGAAGGGCATACTACTCGTAGGAATGAGCAGCACCCATGAAATGGGTGATCAGTACGCTACGTATTGAGTAAGGTAACCGAACACTAAGGCCAACACATAAGCAAATAGTCCATGCAAAATAATAATAGGGCATAATCACCAACACAATAACATAAAGGCAATGAACGATCAGGTGAAAAACCCAAGATACAATATAGTTTAGATTTAATTACTTTATTAATCCTTTATTCAAATATTTTCACATCATACTCTTTATTAAGTCCATACGATTACGGGAACTCCACTATTTTAGCCGGTAGATCGGTCACAAGGGAAACATTCCCTGCCACTATTTTAGCCGGTGGATCGGTCACTTAGGTTACATACCCTACCACTATTATATGCTGGTGGATCGGTCTGACCCCTTCTCACACGGTGTTCCACTATAAGTGATTAGTGTCTTCCCATATCTTTCAACATATAACGTTTTGTTTTGTGGAGCTCGGGATCCCCCACTATTATAGCCGGTGGATCGGTCGCGAGGGTACATGCCCTGCCACTATTCATAACTGGTGGATCGGTCTGGACTCGACTCAATAATCTTCCACTTTAAAAGATTAGTGTCTTAAATATTTTATTCAAAGCTTTTGCCCTGGACATGCACGAATCAACACACATCACAAATCACAATTACACTTTAATCATCAAATATACTTGATACAACAAAAACCCTAAGCAGCCACCACAGACCACAATTAACCTCAACAAACTATAATTCAGTCTCCTCCGTACCCTTAATTTGCTCCACATTCTATTTTTCGTCCCAAGTGTTCAAACGCCCAAACAACACTTACATGACCTTCCTTACATCTCAAATTAACTTTCCGCACTTTAATTTCATACCCATGCAGACATTAATCTCCCCATGCAAAACCCTAACTCAACTATGCAAACCCTAATACCGCCATTCAACTATCAATGCCACCATATAACCATAAATACCACCATACAAACCTTAGTAACATCATATAAACCCTAATACCACCATGTAAACCCTAATACCACCATATAACCATAAATACCACCATACAAACCTTAGTAACATCATACAAACCCTAATACCTCCATGTAAACCCTAATACCACCATATAACCATAAATACCACCATACAACCATTAGTACCACCATCCCACCCACGATTCTGCCATATAAAACCCTAAATTCAATCCATAGCAAAACCCAAGATTTGTCCACATAATACAATTGATTAGATTCTCCCCTTTTATAACCACCATTTTAGATTCCGCCATACAAGACTATAAGTTAAATTCTCCCACATAAAATCATAAATTAGAATCTCCCAAGCAAAACTATAATTTGGATTAATTGGATTTCCCCAAACAAGTCATAAATTAGATTCTCCCAATTAAATCATAAATTAGATTCTCCCATATAATATCATAAATTAAATTCTCCCAAATAACATCATAAATTAGATTTTCCCAAACAAATCATAAATTAGATTCTCTCCAACGAAACCCTACATTTCCCATTTTATTTTTCCACCCATAAATCATTAAGATACTTAGGTCAACTCACATCTCTTGGTCAACTTCTTTCTCCATCCTCATTTTTCATCCTTTTCCCCCGCACAAACCATATCGACATTCTCACATGCATGGCTTACAGGGTCACAACACATATTGTCACATACACATAGTACACATGCCATATAAAAACATACTTCAACTCCATGTCATACCGCATATAAAATAATTAATAATCATAAACATAGAATAAATAGCATATGAAACACATGATGCATATAAGCACACAAACGGCCTTAGCACCCCTTACCTAAAATGTCGCCTGTCTTGCAGCACGCTCCTACGCCTCCTTAGGGCTTTGACCAAATAATAACATACTAATAAAATAACCTTAACAAAATTCTAATTTTGCTAAAGACATAAAAATAATAGAGATATTATAAAACTTGATAATATAGGGTTAAAGACTTTAACCTAATAATAATAATGATACTAATATAATAATATCAAAGATAATAAAACTAATATCAATGAGAATATAAATAATAATAATAATAATCATAATAATAACATTATTAACAATACTAATGGTAAAATATTTGCATTAATAATAATGGAATAAGAATAATAGAAATTTGAAATATAAAATAATAATTATTATTATACTTATAACATATTAATATTAATAATAGTAACAAAAGAAATAATAAGGGGAATAAAAATAAAATCGAATTAAAATACAATAAGGCTTCAGCCCTCAACATAAATAATAATAAAACAATAATACTACTACTAATAATAATAAAACATATTAAGAATATAAATATTAAGAAAAATAATAATGGTATTTATATGCAAATAATTTAAATAATTTAAATCAAGGCTTATAATAATATGGAAGATGGTTGAGAGGGTCTAGGGTTCAACCTTAGGCTAGTGGGGATAGGCGGCACCAGAGGTGGTGCGCGACCGCGGCGGCGGTGGCCAGAAAAAGAGAAGAAAAGAGGGAAAGATGGATGTTGGGAAAAAGATAGGGAGAAATGAGGTGAGACAAGAGGTGTTTATGGTTTCTCACGAGGAGAGAAAGAAAATGATGGTGGTGGTGCAGCCAAAGGTGGCGGATCATGGCGGCGGACGGTGGTTTAAGGTTTCGGGGTAAAATTCTGGCAAAACAAGCAGCCAACTTTACACGGTCATGGAGGCCCGTGCAAGAAGAATTGAAGGTTGAAAATAGTTTGGTTAACTAGAGGGCATTGCAGGGAAGAATTTGGGATGCTGTGGTGGTGCTGAGGTTGGCTATCGGCGGTGGAAACGGCGTCTGAAGTCAGGGGGTGGGCGGTTCTCACTTAAGGTTTCGAGGAAGAAGAAGCTCCAAAAACTCCTACCATTAGGATATTTATAGATGGTAGATGAGATAATGGGGTGTTGAAGCTCAACAGGGAGGTATTAAGTGCAAGAATTTGGGTGGCCGGTGGCAGTAATGGCTCGATGTCCGTTTTGGGGTGGTTCGAATTTCGCACGCCAGGAGAGAGGAAACGGGTGAGACTTAACGTCCAATAATTATGCCAATTTATTCCTGGAGTTAAGAGGAAGACAATGAGGCAAGAAACGGCCGGTATTAATCACCGTAGCCGGAGAAGCCATTGATGGGTCAAGAGTTGCAGCAGCGTCGACGGAGAAGGAAGGAGGAAGAAGGAAGAAGGAAAGGAGGCGGTCCGGTCGGCTGGGAAAGAAAAGAAAAAGGGGAGAACCGGGCGGTCGGCGCGGGTCAAAGGCTAATTAAATGAAACGTGGAGTGTTAGTGAGGAAACAAAAAAAAACGCGGTGCAGCGAGGGCGGTAAAGGACGCCGGTCGCGCTGGCTGGGCCGTAGGGAAGGAAAAAGGAGAAGTTTGGGCCGCAAGAGATGGCAGCCCAAACAAGGAAAAGGAGAGGAAAAAGAAAAAGAAGAAAAAGAAAGGAAAAAGAAAGGAAAAAGGAAGAAGGAAAAGGAAAAAGGAAAAAGGAAAAGAGAAAAATAGTGGATTAAATTAATTAGGATATTTGGGTTATTTAAAAATAATAATATTTAAATCCCCTTTTTAGGCTAAATTAGGATTTTTAAAAGATTTACCATAAATTCCATTTTAATTAGAAAAACACCCAAATTTTCTTCCATTAAATTATTTATAAAATTAATATTAAATTCAAACTATTTTTCCCTTCTTATTTTAAATAAAATAATTTATTTTAAAAATTCCCAAATTAAAATCTTTAATTAGTCAAAATACCCAAATTCCTCCTAATTAAAATACTTATAAATTTATTCTTGATTTTCCCTAATTAATTTCCTTTTATTTTAAATAAAGTAATATACTTAATTAACTTTTATAATAAAACCTCATTTAAATATAATATTTAAAATTAGAAATTTTTGGGGCATTTCATTAGCATTGCACAAACTCCATAAAGGCTGGAAAGGCCTCCTCAAGGCATTTAACTCATCCATTCATCATGAATCGGTTAATCACAAAATGAGAAATGAGTTAGGTTTGAACCTTATGGTTCATCAATTACTATACACAATTTCCCCCCTTTTCGGGGTCTCTTTGATTACCCCTTTCCACTTCCACACTAGTGGTTCTAAATTTATTAGCAAATTTAAAACTTTTCCAGGAGAAAAATCATGTTAAAAGCTTATAAAAACATTATTGTAAACAATTTTCCTAGAAGCAAAGTGTGGTTATCAAAACCATTAGTGTAATACCAACTTATAACACTCCCAAAAATTAGCATTTAAAAATTTATTTTTATTACTAAAACCATACACCATAAGAGAGGGCTTTAGCACCATAATTAGTATATGTTTGGCCTCGGGCCATCCTCATACCAAATACAAGCATAACTGAAGTAGATGCAACAAAAATAAACATAAGGAGAAGGAGTTTCATAATATAAAGATAGTTGAGTGCTGATATCAAGAAACACTGAAATATAAAACATTGTTCAAATAAAAGGAAACATTAAACTAAAAATTGCATAAAGAACATATCAAGATGACATTCTCTCTAGCCCCAACCTTAGGATACTACAGCATCACTCTACCATCATTAGGTCATCATATATAGTAAAGTCATCTAAGGCATCATAAATCACCTACATAGACTTAGGAGAGGACACTACTCATGGGAATAAGAAGCATCCATGAAAGTGGTTATTAATATACTAAGTAATATTCAAGGTAACAATACAATTATGTAGGAATATAACACTTAATGCTATTACAGCAAAAACATGTAGGCACATGAGCAAGTTATAGTAGGTCATTCATTACTGTCGAGACCCAAGCCATTAGTTTAGATTTTAGTGATCTATCAAATTATATCCATGTGCGTTTGGGGACCCAATTATTCTCACCGATGGACCAATAAACCTAGGGCAGCAAGCTCTTGGCCACTATTCTCATCAGTGAACTAGTAAATGCAATACAACATAGGGAAACACTATCTTAGCCACTATTCTCACCAAAAGACGGATAAATATAATACAACCCAGACCAACAAGCTCTCGGCTACTATTCCCACTGGTGGACTAGTTAATATAAGCATAAAGTACAATTTGTCCTAACCCACATGGTGTTCCACTATAAGTAGTTATTATCTTTCCATCATTTATTATAGTTAGAAGTTTCATTACTTGAGCTCGGGCCCCCACTATTCTCACCTATAGACCAATAAATATAATACAACCCAAGTTAACATGCTCTTAGCTAATATTTTCATTGGTGGATTGGTAAATGTGATAGAACCTAAGACAACACTCTCTTAGCCACTATTCTCGCTAGTGGACTAATATACAAATATAAGATACACAAGGGTCTAATTTAAGTGATCTTTCATTTTAAGTGATTAGTTTTTAAATCATGTCTTATTAGTTTAGATATTACACCCAACCATGTACATCCCATGAATGATTCATTGCCTATTACCACTTCTAGCCAACCGTGGCCCCATGGAAACCCTAACTTCCTAGGTTTAGGGCATCCTCCCCTTTAATGATCTTTTGAGTCCCTAATTTATCAAACAAACCAATCATGCCATTACAAATCCTTTACTCATGATTCATAGCCCACTTCCCCTCTTTCTCATATATAATAACGATTGACTCCTAGGGTTACCCCTTAAAACCCTAGTTTAAGCCTAAATGGGTCTAAGCCCTCTTCTATTACTTAGTTTACCCTAAACTTCAATGATCAAGCAAAAGTTACCATGATTATCCATCCCCCTAGAATTTGTAGCCTAACTCCTTTATTTCGCACATGCAATAATAACCCTTTAAAGGACTCCTCTTAAAACCCTAATCTCCCTTTTTCATTTGTATCCACTCCTACATATCCGAACTAACCTTAATCTTAACACACATTCCCCATAAGATGTATCCCACAACATAGTTCAAAGGTACAACCCAACTCCCCCATCTCCCATATGTAATAATGACCAACCATTAGAGCTTTATAGCCCTAAAACCCTAATTTCACCCCCTCAGTACTTTTCCATCTCCCAATACCCAAAGATTCCCCCATCTTTTGCCAAACTACCTAGAAATACCCACATCTTCCCCCATAATCTTTTTTCACAACCATCACTCCCTTAGTTACCCATACCCATTCATGTTCAACTCTCTCTATGTAACATTTACCCTTTTTCCCCCTCTATAATTATCATACTTATTATTCAACATTTTTCTAAGAAAAATTTGCCCAAATTTTTCCCTTAGGATTTTCCTATATACCATCTCCCACCATTTTGTCCCAAAATGCCCCAGGCCTCCAAATCCCACCTAAGCCTTGTAGTCTTAAATACAAAAAATTTCCAACAATTACCAAGAGATACAGTATCACAAATTAAAAATTTACAACATCATATAAACTATGCAATCAAGACCACACATACTCTTACCTTAGGTCCTGGCAAGCCAAGCTGCAAAACAACCTTAAAACATATATATTTCATGTAGGTATACAATTATCACACAATAAAAGCACATAAGCATAAAAACCCTAACTATAACTATATCCTTACTGAAATGGCACCGATATTGCGGTAATAAAACCTTACACCTCCTCTCTGGTGATTGCCGATATAGTACCTAAAAATGGGAACACACAACTTAAGCTAATTTACCCCTGTTTATACTTTCCTTAATTAAAATAATAATGATAATGATAATAATAATAATAATAATAATAATAATAATAATAATAATAATAATAATAATAATAGTAATATATTAAATCAAATGATTTAAAAATGGGTAAAGAGGGGAGAGATTTGATTAGAATAAGCAAGATGGGTGGAGGGTGGTGCGATAGTAGTCATGACTACAGCGACCTAAGGAAGAGAGGGTTTTTGGGTTGGGAAAGGAGTGGGACTAGGCTCTTTTGGGTTGTGGGTGGTGTTAGCACTAGGTGGACTAGCCAAAGTGGAGGTGGTGGCCTTGACATCCATGGAGCAACAACTGAGAGGGAAGGAGGAAAATAGAGGGGAAAAGGTGGTAGAGAGGGCTAATTGCACAAGGTGAGCACCTATATAGGAGGGGAGGTGTAGGGAGAGGGAAATAGGTTGGCGGTGGCACTAGGGTGAGACATTATAGGGTGGCTCAACTTACCAACTTTGCACACTCAGAGAGAGGAGAGGAGGGGAAGAAAGGGGAGGTAAAGAGCTTAGTAGGCATAGGAGATGCAGGGAAGGAAAGGGAGTGGAGTAGGGGCGGTGAGAGCTAAAGGTAGGGGCAGGGCTGAATATAGTAGGGTTTGGTTAAGGGAGAAGGACAGGAGAAGGGTTGGGGGGTTTATAGATAGTGGGGGACGATAAGGAAAACAAGGGAAAAGGGAAAAGGTGGTAGGTCATTAGGTGGCCGACAATGGTAGAGGGGAAGAATACTAGTTTGCGTACTGGGGGAAAGAGCGGCAAGTAGTAGGTGTGTGGGGGTGTGTAAGAGGGAACATGTAGGGACATGTCAGTGTGTATGCTCTACATATGTGAAAATGGAAAGGGGAAAGGGGGTAGTTAGGTGTAAGGATGAAAATAACAATGGGGGAGGGAAGTGCATTACTTAGGTCATAGGTGGAAGGTAGAGCATAGGGATAGAAAGGGAAAAGGAGAAAAAGGAGAGGGGGAGAAAATAAAAAGGAAAAGAAATATACAAGGTGGGCAGTTGGATTGTTTCCCACATGGAAAAAGAAAAGGTATTTGTGCAGGTTAGGGGAGAAAAGAAAGGAGAGAAGGGGAGGAGGTGTTCGATATAACCTAGATGGGGAAGAGTAACAAAGTAAGAAGAAGAAGAAGAAGTAGAAGAAGAAGAAGAAGGAAAGAAAAGGAAAAAGAAATGAAAGGAGAAAAAGAAAAAGAAAAAAGGATAAGAAAAAAAGAAGAAGAAGAGATGGTGGGATTTTTGGGTAGTTTGGAGAATTAAAAAAATAGTTAATTTTTTTTTAATTTTGCACATAATTTATTTTAGGTTAGGTAATTAAAATAAGGCTTCCAAATAATAATACATTTTAAATCTCATTTTATTATTATTGCTAGTAGTATTATTATTTTTATAATGTGTACCTATATTTTAATTTATTTAATATTTCATTATTCTTATTTACTCTTAGCGAAAATTTTTTAGGTATTACACTACCCCCTTATACCCTCCAAGATGATTCTATAGATAGGCTTAATGGATCTCTCTATAGTGGCCCAATAGAATTATCCATAATCACCTATACAATTGTAGAAGGATCCAAAGAAATTTCCCTCCAGATACATCTATATTCATCTTGGAGAATGTAGAATCCTATACATCTCTTGAAAATGATCTTGACTAAATAAGGATATTATAGATTATTTTGGGTCCTTTGGGACCTCATTACAAGTGTCTTGATATGACCCATAACATCATCTCCCACTAAAACCATCAACGTCCCCGACGACCGATAACTCTAGATCACTTATTTAAACTACCATAAGTCCTCTACCTTTTCCCAACTATCCTGACTCTCTTGTAATCCTTTCCATCAAACCAAGTACTCTTTGTAGTTAGGCATCCTACATATTTTGACTATCCTATCATTCAAGATCTCCTCAACCTCTCGATCAAACGAAATCAAATTCCTGGAAGGAGCAAGACATGACTTCTTTCATGATGGGTCTTCCTTATCTTCATAATAGGGCTTGATCAAGCTCACATGGAAGATCAAGTGCATATTAAGCATGGATGGAAAATCTAACTAATAAGACACCTTTCCCACCTTTTTTAGTATAAGATAGGGACTTCTTACCTCCTCACCAAGATTTTGTGTACGTGGCGGTAGGCCTTAAACACCTGTGGGGACAACTTCATCATCATCATGTCTCCATCCTGGAACTCCAAAGGCCTAAAATCCTTTTCTACCCACTTGTTCATATTCCTTGAATCCTTCTCAGAGTGTGCCTTAGCTAGGTGAAGCTACTTCTTCTATCCTTAAGCAAATGTGTGTGTTGTAAGACTACTTCCCTTTTAACCTTTTACCATTATGTGTGGAATGAGGGGTTAGTCCCCTATGACCAACTCAAATGCATTGTTCCTTATAGACTCACTCCTCTATAAGTTCTAATAAAACTAACCCACATCTAATAACTTGGATCAATCCTTTTGATTAGCACTCTTAAAGTGCCTAAAATATATTTCCACTAAGGTATTCACCCTTCCTATCAAGCCATTTGTCTATGGGTGAAAGCTCGTAGAGAAATGAAGCTTGGACCTCGTCAACTAAAACAACTTCGTCCAAAACTTAGCATTAAAATGAGGATCCTTATCACTAATGATAGACTTAGGCAATCCCCAATACCTCAACATATGCTTAAAGAATATTTGGACACACTGGTCTACGGTGCAATCTCGTAGGGTAGGGATGAATGTCCCATATATGTTCAACCTATCAACTACAACTATGGTAGATACATATCCTTCAAATGTTGGGAGTACCAAGATGAAGTCCATTAAGACACTCTCCCAAGGTATTTCGGCAATAGATAAGGGATCCAACAATCCTACTAGATATCTATGCTCATTATTATATATTTGGCACACAATCTAAGTCCTCACATAGTCTTCCACATCATCCCGCATATATGGCCAATAGTAAGTATACTCAATGAGTGCAAGTGTGCACCTCATACCTGGGTGTCTAGCACACTTAGAATCATGGCACTCCTTCATCAAGTCCTTTTACAAATTCCCCCACCTAGGAATATAGAATTTATTCCCAGTGTTCCATATTTCTCCCAGAATCACTCAAGCTTCATTTCCTTTGCCATCTCCATCAAGCTCTTAGTAATGGCATCATGTTGGATCCCTTCCTTGACTCAATCTAAGATGTCACCAATAGGACTATTCATACTAGTAAGCATCGCCTTATGCCTTAGTGTATTAGCTACCACATTGGCACTTTTAGGCTTATACTCCATCTTATAATTAAAATCTACCAAGAAGTCTTGCCAACAAGCTTGCTTAGAACTCAAATTCTTTTAGTTCTTGAAGTAGCTTATTGCTACATTATCCATCTTGATTACAAACCTTCTTCCAAGAAGGTAATGCCCCCATACTCGTAACCAATGGATGATGGTAGTCATCTCCTTATCATGAATTAGATTCTACCTCTTTGTAACATTGAGCTTGCAGCTCTCAAAAGTAGTTGCATGCCTCTCTTGTATGATAAATCCCTTAATAACAATGTCAAAAGCATTTATATGCACCTCAAACTCACAGGAATAATCAGGAAACATAAAACTGAATTTTCCACCAATACCCTCTCTAGATCTTTAGAGGCCTTTACACACTCCTCATCGTAACTACATAGGAGCTTCTTCTTTAACCGGTTGGTGAGAGGTATGGCTCGACCCAAATACCATTAGATAAATCTCTGATAATAATTCAATAAGAAAAGGAAACTCTATAGTTGAGAAACATTCTTTGGGGCTTTCCATTCTTGAATAGCCTACACCTTGGTCATATCCATCCCAATCCTCCCATCTTAGATGTAGTGGCCTAAGAACTTCACCTCCATGAGAGAAAGCAAACATTTCTCCTTCTTCACATAGAGCTCATTCTCTTTATGCAAATGGAATACCTTCCTCAAATGTACCACATGATCTTCAAAAGCTTCACTGTAGACCATTATATCATCTAGATAAACCACAACAAACTTATTCAAGTATGGGTGAAATATCTTAGTCATGAGAGTACAAAATGTAATGGGGGGAATTGTTAAGACAAAAAGGTATAATAAGGAACTCATAAGCTCCATACCTTGTAAAAAAATGATCTTTAGCTCATTTTCATTGGCAATCCTCACTTGCCAATATTCTAAGTGCAAATCCATCTTTATAAAGTAATTTTCCTTTCTAACCCTGTCTAACAAATCATCAATGAACGGGAGTGAATACTTGTTCTTCACCATGATCTTGTTGAGTTCTCAATCATCTACACACATCTTAAATGACCCATCTTACATCTTCTAAAACAACACAAGTGCATCATATGGGGCATTTTATGGATGGATAAACCTAGCATCTAGCAAATCCATCAACTACATCATCAAATCATCTAGCTCCAATGAGATTATTCTGTAAGGACTCCTTATAAGTGGCTTTGATCCTAGGTCCAACTCAATAGCATAGTCATCCTCTCTTCTAGGTCGAAGCATATGGGGCAACTCTGCCAGCATCATGTCCTTGAACTCATGAAGGACCTATTGGATCTCCTCTAGTACCTCATGGGTTTTGGGGACTCCTCCTCAACAATGGTAGCTAAGTATCAAGACTCCCCCTTTTTTAAAACCCTTAGAAAACTAAATAACAGAAATAGCTCAAGACTCTACCTTGGCTCATTCTAAGGGAACCTTGTGACTCTTCTTCCACTTGGTGGGTTGCATGGTGTTATCCATTGAAAATGTAAGTGGAGTTACCACATCTATGAACTCCATACCAACCATCATGTCATAGTCATCCATCTAAGTTACTCTAAAAATCACCCTTCCTTCCCATGATCCAAGAGTGATGGGAACTCCATAAGCTACCCCAAGTATAGACTTAGCATTAGAGTTCACAACCTTCATCCGACCTACCTCCTTAGTAACCTTCAAACTCATCCTTTGCACTTCC
This sequence comes from Tamarix austromongolica, assembly GCA_039764185.1. Lineage (NCBI taxonomy): Eukaryota > Viridiplantae > Streptophyta > Magnoliopsida > Caryophyllales > Tamaricaceae > Tamarix > Tamarix austromongolica. The sequence goes on from CM077809.1 coordinate 125,430,979, forward strand.
TTAAAGTTAAGGAAGTTATGAGATGCTATAATGTCTACTAAGGCCTTGCTAGTGACACTCCTCACCTTTACCTCTATGTACATATACCTCTTGGATTACTCCTTTAGCTTGGAGTTGATGGAGTTGAGTAGGGTTAAAGTCTGCATCTAAGCTTCACTTATTCTCTCCTTCTGTGCTTGACCCACCATTATAGCACTCGGGGCCTTCTTCTAAGGAAAATCATTAAGGAAGTGATTGCCTCCACATATGAAGCATTCTTTCTTTGACATTAAGAAGTCTTTTCCACCATTCTCCTTGTCTTTTTCCTTTCCCTTATAGTGCTTTTAGTTATGCTTCTTAGACTACCCTCACCTTTGTTAGAGCTCTCCTTCTTTCATTTGTCCTTCTTCTCAGACTAGTACTCGATCAAAGATTTGGCCTCTCGGTATGCAGTAGGGTGATCTTAGACATTCCGCCTCCATAGTTTCTATTCAACCCAAGATTATAGACCATCGAGGAAGTATATCAATATCTCCATTTTTGGCATGTCCAAAATCTCGAGTATCAAGGAGCCATAAGCCATGATGTACTCCTACATAGTCCTAGTATACTTAAGATTCCTCAACCTTCTTATTACAACTAACTTAGCATTTGCGAGATAGAATTATCTCCTCAATTTTTCTTTGAAATCTTCCTATGTACTCATGAAACAAGTACCTCGTTTAATCTCCTAATGACAAGCACACCACCACAATATGTTAGCTTCCTCTAGATAAAATGTGGCCTACGTGATAATAATATTATGATCAAGTAAATGAGTAGCAACAAAATACCTCTAAATGTTATATAGGAAGTTGTATATCTCCTTAGTGTTCTAAACACCCTTGAACTTATGAGGCTGGGGTGTGTCCAACATTGGCATAGGACTCTTTGAGCTTCCAACTCAACCGATACTGCTTCTCTACATTGGGCACATTAAGAATCAATGTTGGTAAGCTGATCCTTAAGCATAATGTTCTCCACCATTAACTAGTCCAAATGATCAATCACATCTTCCAAGAGTTTGTGATGGGCCTCCATCATCTCTTGGCTAGGGCATTGACTATCCTATATAGATCCTCCTGATCAGTTAAGGCTTCCACCTCCTTCTCAAACCCATCCACCTTCACTTATAAGGTGGCACTATCCCCTTAGCATATGGTTATAGAGTGATCCATCCTCTCAAGAGGTTCCTTCAAATTTATGAATTTAAGATTTAGAGGTAAACTTTGATCTCTTCTTCTCCTCAACATCTCCTCCTTGTGTGATTTATGATAATTTGGGATTCTGGGCCATTAGGAACCGAGATTTGATACCATCTGTTATGCACCGACATCCTCACCAAGCCTAGATACATCTAGCCTTAGTCTTTTCTCACTCCATGAGATATTAAGTTAGAATTCCTCCTTCTAGTGTGCTTAACACCTAGGCAAAAGATGCCTCTGAGACCACCACTCTGAATGCTTCACAAGGGCACTCAAGAAAGATATTTTAGATAGAGAAAGAAGTTTTTATTATAAAGAGAGGAGCTTTGAATAAAAATTTTATTGGATGATTATCAAATTCCTTTACCTCTTCTATTTATAAGTGAGGCTCTACCCCCACCTCCTTTCTAAGAAGATTCTAGATAAGGGCCTTATAGATCTCTCTAGAGTAGCCTAATAGGTCTATTAGGCTTTCTATAATAATCCATTAGGGTTTCTAGAGTGATCTTTTAAGGTTTGTAGAATTATCCATATGCATCTACACAAGTGTAGAAGGATCTAAAGACATTCCCCTCTAGAACCATTTAGAATTATCTAGAAGAGTGAAGAATCCTATACATCTCTCTACACTTATTTAGACTACACAAGGATATTATATATTATTCTGAGGCTTATAGAACCTCATTGCAAGCCTCTTGATGTAGCTTGTAACATGGTTATTGATGTAGATATGGTTTGGTAAATTATACTTATATTAATTTCACCGATAACACCTAATATTTGATTATATGATTCCACTATAACTTAAATTGTTTTAGTAGTAAATTTTGGGGTATTATAAGTTGGTATCAAAGTTTTTGGTTTTGATTATAACGTTCTGAATTTGGTTTTAAAATGATCCCTCTTTTGATTTCATCATTCTATTTCATATTTTCATAAAAACTCAATGATTCAAAAACCTATACTAACTTGTGAGAAATCGAGAACGGGTAGCCTAGGTGGCCCATGTATATGATTCTGTGTTAGTAAAATAGTAGTATATTTTCCAAATGTATCTCCTATTTTATTGCTAATTTTTCATGGAACTTAATGGCCACATTGGTCTTTTAGGGGACACCTCTCATGCATTCATTAATTTCATTCAACACCTACCTCAACCTCAACCCCCACCACCGCCTCTATATTACCAAGTGGAGGGTATGAGAGAATAATTGCTTTAGAGGGTTACATGACATCACCCCATGCAAATGACAAGGACCCTATCATCTTAGAGGGATCAATTTGGGATATATATATATATATAGGATATATAAGGTATTTAAATACCCACCATCTTAAGAGGTAAGCATTACAAATTTCTTGTTATGAGGATTCACCAACATATGGTGGGTAGGTCATCATGTGCAGGGAAGGCCGTATGTGTTTTGGGATAACTTCAAGATGGAGATTTGTGTTAAGTTTTACCTTGAGAGTTTTTAGAGGGATAAGGTGAAGGAGTTCATGTAGTTGACTTAGGGGAACATGCAATTTTACCATGCCCAATTTACTAAGTTGCTGATGGTTGTAACTAGGATCATAGCTAGTGAGTTGGCAGTGGTATATAAGTTTGAGCAAGGGATTCATTTTAGAATCCAAAGGATGATGGGTGCCATGGATTTTTAGGACTTAGCCAGGTTGTATGGAGGCCCATATTGCTGCTAAAATAGTTTAAGAGAAGGCATCTATCTTTGGCAAGAGGAAGGTGAGACTCAAGATTTTAGAGGTAGAATCTAGTACCAAGGAGCTAGACCTCTAGGATTTTTGTATCAAAGTCAAATATAGCCTCAAGGAGGCCAATTTCAATACCAAGTTTAAATGGACTGCCAAAGCAAATATTTGGGTTAGCCGGGGTGCTTCTTTTGTTGATTATGTAACCCAAACCATATAAAGCAAAGTTTTCGAAGCACTCTAATTTAGTGCAAGACATGTGGCTAATTAGATCATCAGTCTTTTGAGTGATAGAATCATTAGGGTAAATATCAATAGTAAGGATCACAAATCTGGTAGTAGTAGGTTTTTCAGCAACAACCCTACCAGCTACAGTAGCAACAACAACAGTAGTAGAGGGCATCAGCCCAAGCCAATGGTTAACCTAGGGAGACTAAGGGGATACTAGGGAGGAAAACCAAGCAGGTTCTTGAATGTCATTTGGGCAGGCAGAGGCTGATAGATAGTTAGATGTAGTCACAAGTATGCTCTCCATCATCTCGCTACCAACTTATGTGTTGTTTGATTCAAGGGCCTCTTTGTCCTTTGTATCTTTTTCTTTTATTGCTAGAGCTACATTTTTACCATCATCTTCTATGTCTATACCTATGATGTTGATTTACGGGGATATATTGGACTTTACTAGGCTCTACTTAGATATGGCCTTAGAGATAGCAACGTAGATTTTCTAGTGAATCTGGTTGAGTGGACCTTTAAGATTTCAAGTTATCCTTGGGATGGATATGGTGGGAAGATACAAACCAGTGATAGTGTAACACCTTGAGTCAATATGACCACGTGAGGGCCACTTGGATTGCTTTTGGATTGATTGGCTAACCCCACAAATCAACATAAGTCCTTTTAGTGTGTTTTGTCTTCACTCACACATTTCTCAAGAAATTTTTAGAAAATTTTTGAAACTTCTCAAGAAGATCACCGATCCTAAAAATTTCTCCATGATCAATATAGTTAACTATGAAGTTCTTAAGATAGAATCACCAAAAATATGGTATACCATGTTGATATAAATAGCTATATCAATCCATATAACACTCCACTCAATTTAGGGTATTTCATTCACCCCCACTTAGAGAACACAACATCTTCATTGCTGACCAACCACTTATTGTATCAATATAGTTTTATCCCAAGAATTACCCCGCTAGGTGACTAACTAGCTTATCCAAGTTCAGCTCGTAGTTGTGGCGACCTCAGGGTGTTAGGGGATCCTATCAAAGATGCAAGCCTCGACCTATGATGAAGGTCATATCAACCCATACAGTATATTCTTTGGTATAGAGAGTTTACCCTATATATTTGTGTGTGGTTCAAGATCTGAACAAGGACATGTCAACATGAAAAGATATTTTAGTTTCCAGGGAGTGTCTAGACATGTTTCTTGATGAGATTTGAGGTATGTCATCAACACCTGAGATAGAATTCACTATTGATATGGTACTAGGGGCCAACCCTATTTTGAAGGTGCCTTATTAGATGGAGCTGATAGAGTTGATGGAGCTAAAGGCTCAATTGGGAGACTTAATTTCTCATGAGTACATTTATCTGGGTGTGTCTCCATAAAGGGCACCAGTCTTGTTTGTTAAGAAGAAGGATGGGGGGGCTTTATCGGTGCATTGATTAACAAGGTTTGAACCAGTTAATGTTGAAGAACCGTTATCCACTTTTAATGATTGATGAATAGTTAAACTAGCTTTAGGGTTCTTCAATCTTCTTCAAGATCGACTTAAGGTTCGAATATCATTAGTTACGCATCACTGTGGCAGCCATCATGAAGATATCTTTTAGGGCATAGTATGAGCACTATGTGTTTATGAAAATTCTTTTTGGGCTCACCAATTCCCCATCATATTTATGGTCTTGATGATGAGGATTTTCCAGCCATTCCTTGATCAATTTGTTATGGATTTCATGGATGACATTTTAGTTTACTCTCAAAGTAGAGGGGAGCAAAAGCAACACCTTCGTATGATATTGTCACTCCTTAGAGAAAATAAGTTGTATTCCTAGATCTAAAAGTTCGAGTTTTATCTTTAGGAGGTTACATTTTTCGGGTTTTGTGGTGTTAGCTGGAAGAGTCGCCATGGATCTAGCGAGTGTTTTAGTAGTGGCTGAATGAAAGGCGCCCACTAGTGTGCCCGAGGTAAGAATTTTCCTAGGCTTGGTTAGGTAAGACAAACACTTTGTTAAAGACTTCTTGAAAGTATATTTCCCTTTAACAAACATCCATAAGAGGACAACTAGGTTTTAATGAAATGATGCTATAAGGTAGCATTTTAGGAGTTGAAGCAGCGGATAACTACAACACCCATCTTGACTCTGCCATCCGGATCAAATAGGTTTGAGGTCTACAACAATTTATCAAAGCATGAACTAGGTTATGTTTTGATTTTGCATGGTAATGTAGTGTCTCTCCATTAGTTAAAGAAATATGATTAGAATTACCCAATGAATGACTTGGAGTTAGAAGTAGTCATCTTTGCATTGAAGATTTAGAGGCATTATTTGTACAGGAATCGATACATATTCAACATCAACCATATGAGCCTCAAGTATATATTCACTCATAAAGAGTTCAATATGACTGTAACGTCCCCATTTTTCATTACCAAAATTTTTAGCTTCAAACATGGAAGAAGCTAAAAATACATTTGAGAAGTATGGGGTGTTATAACCGTACCTAATACATGATAGATATCTACCTCATATCCCATATTAGATATAAGGTTAACACCAAACAAATAATTTAAGATCGCAAGTATAAACTACCTAAACATTTAAAATATTTTTTACATCAAGGACCTCAACGGTCGCGAACCAAATCAATATATGAAGATAAATGAATTAAGAAAGTGGGGCTATATTAAAACGATGTTAGGGAATGAACCCCAAAATCATTGTTTGTTATGGACCACCCAAAAACTTCTGAGTGTCCATGCCCTCACACCCTAAACCTAAGATAAGGTAGGTCCACTACTTTCCATCCTCAAAAACCTAAACATAGCCCTCTACTCGTGAGAAAGAGCAGGTGATTGAGTAAACGGGTATATCAATATGCTACGTATTGAGTAAGCCAAGTTCCATCCTCAATAGGAACATAACTATGCAAAATATATCATAACATAGATATCATAACCGACATACATCATGTTGATGTCATATACGTAAAGATAATAGTGCATTTGAGTATACTATCATGCATAAATTAGAAAACATAAAATGTTTCATGCTTGTCTTCATATTGTAACCACATAGGTATTCGCACATATTCTAATAGATTAGTACAAGAAACCACTAGGGTTTATTACCAATTCCTCAATAGATTAGATAATACCATTTTCTTATCAATATATTGATATAGGTCAACTCCTAGCCAAAAATTCCATTCAATAACTAATTAGTCATTTAAGCTACCATACAAGTGTACATACCAACTTATACCCTTTATTATCCACTTATTCATTATCAATATTTTTATTCTCCAATTATTTATCATCCCAATTTTTATATCAAGTGATTGATTGTACATCACCCTATGGTCTCACATACCATGGATCCTATCCAAATAAAGGGACATAAAGTCTAGGTTAAAGCCAATCACCAAAGTAGACATAAGTCGATGTTGAAGCCAATCACAAGAATATACATAATTCCTAGCTAAATTAAACTAATATGGACATAAGTCCAGGCCAAAGCCAACTACCTAGGTAACCTGACCCTTTAGTATCAATACCTCATAATATAATATTAGTGTCTAGAGTAGGTAAGACACCAAGACCTCTTAAGATCCCACCCAAAGGAAAATCTAGAATGTAGACTAACCCCTAGTAACTAATCAAGGATCGAGTAACCCAGAACCATGCATAACTTGATTATCTTTCTCTTTATGTGATTATTACATTGTTCATAAGGATAATTACTCATACCATACAAGAATAACAAGGACATTAACATTTTTTTTACCATGTGGGGTTTCCATTTATCCTTGTATATTATTATTCATTCCCATCTTGTTAATTTATTCAAGCCCAAGACGTGCTTTGTTACTATTTTCTCAAAACCATCATATGCCATAAGTGTTATACCCATTTAGTCGTTACAATACTCATAGAATAGGTCATACCTCATGACCCATTTAATCCTTTAATTGAGTCATTAATCTATGATAAGATCTACATTTTATCCTCTTAATGATCACAAATAGTCCCATGTATATCCTCAAAGCATAAAAAAACTAAAAGGAAACAAATCACACAATCCAATCAAACCATTTGATCAATCTAGCCTAACTAGTCTAGTAAGTGAACTAACTAGTTGATCGATTTGGATCTGTTAGCTAGTTATGTCCAATCAGTCTATGGGTTTAAGTAGAGAGCAAGACCAAGGTCTCTATAAGCTCTACTAGCTTATCAATCAATGTGCTAGATCTACTAGTATACTATTCTAGGAATTAATTTATTAGTTTGACCTAACCAATCAATTTGTTCTCCATATAACAACACCAAAAAATCATTTTCATGCAGATCATACTTATAAATGATCATTAAACCACATTAGACCATGCTTCAATATTATTATTTAGCCTAATTATCTTGCATATTTAAACATTTAATCATCACATCCTATTTTTCTCATGTTTTATGCTTTTTACTCAAAATGTATAATTTACCCATCCAAATCAATTATGCAAGTTATATACATTCATGCCAACATATAATATCAACTTAAAATTACTAAGAATCACTTACTTGACGTAGGCAAAACTCCCTTAAACTTGAAATCTTAGTCTGAAAATATTAACATTTAAAACCTTAAAAACAACAACCTTTAACTTAGAAATTAATATAAAACCTAAATAAATATGAACTTGAAACATAAAGGAAAAAATGAACATACCACACTTAGAGTAAAAATAAGGAATGCTCAACTAAACCACTCAATCCTTATCTTAAATCTAAATCTTCCTTACTTAAGAATTAAAATAATAAAGAGCTAGAGAAAGGGTTAGAATAGTGTAAGGAGTTGAATACAAGGTTCAAAGTGTAGAAAGGAAGAGGGTGAATATAGAGAGTTAAGGACTTTTTGTAGCCAGAAGAAAGGTGAACAAAAGGGGTGAGTGGGGATATTTATAGCAAACCAACGAGCACAAGTCATAGAGGGTTTGAAGAACAATTCAAAAACCCTAATACTTATCATTTGAATTCGACTTAAGTGGATGGATTTAGTCTAAGATATGTTAATCTATTCTCTAAGCTCAAATGGTGTTTCTGGAAAATGCAGGCCAATTAAGCCCAAATTGAAATTCATAAGAGGGGTAATGGAAGGCCAGCATGGATGGAATCTTCTAGCTGATCAAAATCGTGCCTAAGATCAAAGCATTAATCTTATATATGTGTGGAGGAGGGAGGTGGAAGATGTAAAGCTGAGGTCATCTCTCTCCCTCAACTATCCCAATCGACCTCTGGATCGATTGGAAGCAAGAAATCGGGCCAAATTCATCATAAGTAAGGATAAGAATTTCTTAGGAATAATTTAATATGTGTTAACCAGGTTCTATTTTAGTATAAGGAGTTTTCTCAAAAAATTGAGTTTTGAAAATGTGTCCAGCTTGACAAATTAGTTGACCGATTTGGCCATCCAGTGCAATGTTCTACCAACAAGTTGATCGGTTTTCGAACAAGTCGATTGATTTAGGTGAGTAAAAATCATTTTGTTGAAATGACAAATCTGTTGATTAGTTCATTTTAAAAACTCTATAAATTCCATTTTCCAACCTTATTTCAAATAAAACATTACCACAAACCAAATCATAATACCAAATCAATATCAAACATCCAAAATTGGCATGATTCTCACTTTAAAATTTTACAAAAATATGGGGAATTACAATGAGGCAAAGGAGATAGCTAGAGTTGGTTAAGGACAATGAAATTGAGTTGACCTATCACAAAGGCTAGGGCAATATAAATCCAGATGCCTTGAGTAAGAAGATGTCCCACTCTTTGAGTGCTTTTTTTATAACTAATCGGTTATGGGAGAAACTTGAAGATATTAGAATAAAGGTAATCCAACATGGTGATCTTCAGGTTTGGATGTGTGCTTTCATGATTATCTCAATGATGTTTGATGAGATCTTAGCAGAATAACATAGGGGCGTCAAGTTTTAGAGGATTTCGTAGATGATTTAGGATACTCAAGCTGAGGGTTTCAAGATTCACTAGGATGGTTGGATTCTATACAAGGGTAGATGGTGTATACCTCAGAGTTGTACTTACCAAAAGTGCCATATTATAGAGGAGGGTCACTATACTCCATATTCTATCCACCTAAGAGGGGATAAGTTGAATAAGGACCTCCAGAGTTTACACCATGGGCCTTACATGAATCAAGAGGTATCAGAATTTTTGTCAAGATACCTAACCTATCAGAAGGATAAGATCAAGCACTAGAGGCCTATAAGGTTTGTTTAGCCTGTAGCTATTCTAGAATGGAAGTGGGAGTCAATCTCGATATATTTTGTGAGTAGCCTACCATGTACTCGTATCTATTGCGATATGATTTGGGTTATTATTGACATGTTGACTAAATCCACTGTTTTTGTGCCGATTAAGTTAACTTAGAATATGGATCTACTAGCCAATGCATATTTGAGTTTTGTGGTGAGTAGGTATGGTACACTTACAAACATAGCCTCCAATCAAGATTCAAAATTTCATTTTCAATTTAAAGGGAATTTGGAGGAGGCTATGAGCATAAAATTGAGGATGAGTATTGCCTTCCACCCAACAACAGACGAGAAAATCAAGAGGAAAATTCAAAAACTCGAGTAAATGCTATGAGTTTATAGTTTAAATTTCTTTGGTAGTTAGGAGGATAATCTACCTTTGGTTGAAATCTCGTATAATAATAATTATCACACTAGCATAGGGATGGAACCCTTTGAGGCACTATATAGATGTATGTTTTGGACACCCATGTGTTGGAGCAACATTATTGAGATAGTTGTGCTTGGACCAAAGATGATTAAGGAGGCTACTCAGAAGATATGATTGATTCTTAACAAGATGAGAACAAATTAGAGTCATCAAAAGAGTTACGTAAATCAGAAGCACTAAAGTGATGAGTTTGAGCCGGGGGAGAGAGTTTTGTTGAGGGTTTCACCCATCAAGAGGGTGTAGAGGTTTGGTTGGAAGGGTAAGCTGAGCTATAACACCAACATTTTTTACTGCCAAAAGTTTTTATTTAAAAATGTGAAGTTGAAAACAAACCTACAAAAAATGGGGTGTTACTATCATGCTTAACACAAGATAAACATCCTCCGCCTACACCATATTAGATACATGGCTTAAACCAACCATATAACTTTAAAATATTAAAGTGTGCGAATATAAATTGCATAAACACTTTGAATGATTGTTTACATCGAAGGACCTTAACTGCCCCGACCAAATGATCACAAAATACAAGTAGATAAAAGTACGAGGCTACATCAAATCAAAGTTAGGGTATGATAATAAAATCAAAACCACAGTCTGCCACATACCCCACAAGATCACTTGATATCTAGGCTCTAAAGATCCAAGCCCAAACTAAGGTAGGATTTTTACTTGCCAAACCTTAAAACCTGCACATGGCTCCCTATTCGTGGGAATAAGCAGGTGGCAAAGCAAATGGGCACATGAGTATGCTACGTATTGAGTAAGTCAAGTTAGTCCCTTAATGGTAGCACAAATATGCAAATTCTATCATACATAGATATAATGTTTAATATGCATCATGCTAATTCCATATACATAAAGGTAAGAGTACATCAAGGCATGATATCATGCATAGCTCAAACAATGCAAAATATATCATACTTTGTTTCACATCATAATCATGTAAGTACTCATGCATGTAATAGCAAATAAAATCCAATCAACCACTATGGTTTATTTCCAATTACTTAATCCTTTATATTATTTCCACATGCTAAGATAGGTCAATATTCAAACAACATTTCAATCAATAATTGGATAGCTACTTAAGCCTTTATCGACACGTACAAACTAGCGTTTATCCTTTTTTTTCATTCAACTTTTTTCTGTCCTTATCTAATTATTCATATTCACATATTCATTATCCAAATCTTAGTCATCCATTTACTTATCATCCCTATTTTATTATTATTAAGCATTGGATTATACACCACCCCTTGGTTTCACTTACCATGGAAGCCTATCAAAATAAGGGACATAAAGTCTAGGCTAAAGCCAATCAATAGGCTAACATAAGTCTAGGCCGAAGACAATCAACGGAATGGATATAAGTCCAAGCTGAAGACAACTAACAATGGCATAAGTCATAGCCGAAGCCAACCACCTAGGTAACCGAACCCTTTAGTATTGATACCCACTAGTATATTATAAGTTTCTAGAGTAAGTAAGGTGCCAGAACCTCTCAAGATCCCTCCCAAAGGCAAAGCCTGAAGGTACCAATAAATGTCCAAAGGAAAACTAACCCTTTATAGCTAACCAAGGATTGGTAACCCAAACCCATACTCAACATGCTTATCTTTTGCTTTATGTGATAAGTATATTATTAGTGTGGATAAGTGATCATAAAAGAGCCCATAGAAAAGGGAGCAAAGCATTTTCCATGTTTATTCCAAAAACATCCTTGTCTCTCTATCTTCCCAACCATATAGGGTTTTCATTTATCCTTTTCAAATATTATTCATACCATGATATTATTTTATTCAAGACTAAGTTATGTTTTACTACTCTTTCCTTAATACCATCACTTGTCATAAGTGGAATACCCATTTAGCCTTTACAATACTAAAAGACAATATCATAAATTATGATCCATTCAATCCATTTATAACGCCATTAATCCATGATAAAATTAGTAATTAATCCCATTAATAATCATTAGGTAGTTGTAAATATATCCTCAAAGCTTAACCAAACTAAAAGCAAAGACACCACACAAACCAGTTAAAATACTTGGTTTGTTTGGCCTAACAAGTAGATTGGTTTGAGTTAACCAAACAATTGATTTGACTCAACCAGAGAATGATTTTTTCTCAAATTGGTTGAACAATTTGGGAAAAATTGTCTACTATTCATAGTTCAGTTGATCATTTCTACCCAAATAGTTGATGGGTTTAAGTACAAACAAGACTAAGGTCTCTACAAGCTTACCAGTCGATAGGTTAGGTCAACCAGTCAACTATTCTAGGAACTAGTCAATCGATTAGACCTAACCAATCAATTGATTTACCCTACAGTAGCATCAAACTATTAATTTCATACATATTCATACTTATAAATCATGATTAGCTACACTAGAACATGTATCAATATAGACCAACACATTTTCAACCGAATCAAGTTGTATAACTCAAAATTTAGTCACCATATCCTATTTTTACCAAATTTCACACTTTTTACTCAAAGTATACAATCTATCCATCTAAATTACTTATGTAGGCTAGATACATTCATGCCAACATATTAAATCAAGTTAAAAAAACTCATATCATGCATGAATACATATACATCATTTTAAAAGTAAGAATCACATAATATAGGAAAAATTCCCCTTATATCATAAATTCCAATGTGTAAAAATATCCACTTTTAAAACCTTAAAAAAATAAATCTTAAACTAAAAATTTTGCATAAAACCTTATAAAATTTTGAACTAAAAAAAACGGAAAGAAAGGCATATGACACTTAAGATAAAAATAGAAAATACTCAACTGAACCACTGAATCTTTTTCCCAAATCTAACACTTCATTGCTTAAAAGTTAAAAAAAGAGTGCAAGGGAATTGATCGCAAGGTTCAGAGTGAATAAAAGAGGGAAGGTGAAAATAGAGACTTAGGGATTTAGGTGGTTGAAAGAAAAATGCATAAAAGAGATGACTAGGGTTATTTATAGCCAAGCACTCAAGAGGAATAACAGAGGGATTAGGAATAAATAAAAAAACCCTAGTAATTACCATTTGAATCCGAGCTAAATGAATGGAGTTCATCTAAGATATGTTGACCTATCCTCCAGAGCTAAAATGGTGTTTCTAATGAGTGCAAGTCAATTAGGACACAATTAAAATACACAAAAGAGGTAATGTAAGGTCAACGTGAAAGGAATCTTCCAACTACTTAGAATTGTACCTGAGATTAAAGGGTTGATCTTAGAAATGTGTAGAGAAAAGAGGTTGAAAAAGATAAGGTTAATGTCAGCTCTCCCACTCAATCGTCCGAATCAACCTCTAAATAGATCTAAAGCAATATTTTAGGCTAATTGCATTATGAAAATGGTTAAGAATCTATTAGTGTCAATTTATCATGGGTTGGTAAGGTTCCTTTTCAATAAAAAAAGAAATTTTTTAAAAAATTGAATGGAAAAAATATGCTTAGCTCAATGAACTAGCCAATCAGTTTGGGCCTACCAAATGACTATTCTACAAACTAGTCAATCGATTCCCCCCAACTAGCCAATTGGTTTATTCAAGAAAACCCATTTTGCTGAAGTGAGGAATAAGTTGATCAGTTCATGGAGCTAGTTGATCAGTTCACCATAAAAATCATCAAACTTCATTTTCCAATCCCGTTTCAAATCAAAATTTTCCTCAAACCAAAACTTAAAATTAAATGAAAACCAAAGGTCAGAAATATAGGTTATTACATGTGCCTAAGGTATATTATCCCTCACAAGATTCTTGATAGGGATGAAGAGGTTGTATACCACCTAGCATTTCCACTAGAGTTAGTCTAGGATCATAACATCTTCCACATTTCCCATCTAAAGAAGTACATCACAGATTTGTCCTATGCGATGAAACTAGATGAGATCAATCTCGATAGCCTATAGACCTACGAGGTGAGGCCTTTGTGGATATTTGATGGGATCAATTCACTAGAGAAAGGACTCGTTGTATGACTTCATGGTCAAATCCCATAAGGACTTCATAATTGAGTACACAACTTCATCATTTTAGCTATCTAGATCAATATAGAGTGAGAATACGTAAGTGAGTAATGGAAATAAATATGAAGACTTTCAAGATGTAGACTCTAAAATAATAGATTTGAAGTCTAGGATTAAATTTTGGTCTCCAAATTAGTAATCAACAATTAAACAACACTATGTCATAATTTAATTCAATGGCTGTCAACAATTGGTCTAAATATACTAATTAGCCTCTTTCAAGGTCTAAGAATGTATTTAATATAAATTGATGACTACTTTCATGAATAACAAATTAAATTAAACCCATCAACTATCACCAATTCTATAGTCCACGAGAACTAAGCACCTACTTTTTTGATTGCTTAAATTCCCATTCATGTGCTAATTTCCGATGATGATTTCAACATTTTAGTTGGAAACATTATCTATGAAGGTTGAATTTTGTCAAATCTAGTTTAAAATAATTGATCCTACCACATGAAATAGCATATATGAACCAAACATACGACGTAATACCTTACTTCATCATATTAGTACCAAAAAGACCTAGTTCAATCCTAGCAAAAAGGATTACTCACTCATATTTTCAAAGAATATAAACAAAGTAAATTGCATAACAAACATAACAAAAGTATAAAATTACAAGGAAGAGAAATTAGATTAAATTATCCATAAATTAGATGAGAAAAAATTCGATTATGATTTGATCATACACGAACTTTCACTTGAATCTCCGAAAAAACAAACTAATGAAAACAAGGAAAATTACATGAAGCTTGTGCTTGGGAAAAAGAGAGGAAAAGTGCTCTAAAATCTACTCTAAAAATACCTAATATGTCCCCATAGAATGCCTTATAAAATCCCCATAATGCAGGTTATATCGCATATGATAGATCATGGGATACTCATTGTTGCACAGTCATGCAAGGTCTACACAGCCTGGCCATGTATAATTCTTGCTTTTGAATAGGGGGAAATTTAGATTTCACACATTTGTGCGGTTTGTGTGCAGCTTGGCCGTGTAATGTCTATAGCCTAGAGTCTTTTGATAAAATCCAGCATAGCCATGTAGGATATGCATAGCCTGGTCATATAATGTCTTCTGCTTTGAATAGGCATGCATAAGTGTTGCACGATTGTGAAACTAGGTGTGTAAGAAGCTGTACAACACCATCTTCTTATTTCTTTTAGACATGCTGGCATATTTTTGGCCCTTTTCGCTTCTAAGCTCCTCCATAAACATGCTGGCTTATTTATCATCCTTCAATGCCTTTCATGCTGGGTCTTTTTCTCCAGAAACATGCACTACTTCCTTGAATTTGTAAATTCTTATGAAAGTTCTTGAAAAGTAAAACTCAAGAGAACAATAGTGCGAATAATAGACAATAACCACAATAAAATACATATAGACTAAATGAAGTCTTAAAATGAAGGCAAAGAAAAGCAAAAATAGAGAAAATATTCACTTTATCAACTCCCCCATGATTATCCTTTGCTTGTCCCCAAGCAAACACACAAAAAATAGGATAGATAATGGAGAAAATGGAATGAGATCAAAGCTTGAGATTATAGGACAAACTACAAAAATAAGACATATGATTGCTAGGTCAACCGATACAGAGAGCAGTAATAGTAGGAGAGAAAAAATAAAGCGTTACTACCCATTAGTCCCGACTCAAAAATTGGAAAGATCATGACAGTCTAGGATGGTTTAAGATCGTGTAGATTCCATCCATATGAGACAGAGGTCAAACAATGTCGTAGACTTCCACTATTTAGGAAAATGTGAACACTATGAACTCTTATGTTTTGAAGGGATAACTATTTTTCTCAAAACTCTCTAACCTGATAATGATCAACCATAAGCTTGCATAGACTCTCTTTATCCAACACTTGAAGACATTATGCAGTACAAAAAACATGAGGTCTTAGAAGGGTTATAATAGGGGCAAGGCTAAGGGTAGGATAATTCTAGGATTGTAGCTAATGGTCTAAAATCTAATGGAGCAGCAACTACATGTATATATCAAAATTTGAGATCGATAACACGCTAGTCACTCCCAATTAATAACCAAAGCACTTTTCTAAACTTTTCTACCCATTAAAAATTGATTTTTGACTTCTCCAAATCACAAAATCAATAAAATCATTCTTCTCTTACTTTTAAAATTTTTCTAAACATTTTTCTATAAACTCCCATGCTTACTTCTTTGACATACCTAAATCAAATGGGTCAAATAGTTACCTCTCCCTAGTTTCGGACTAGGGTAAGGTAATGACTTAGAAATATGACAAGTAAGTAGGTTTATGATCAAATAAATAAGTCTTAGTATTAAAGAGGTTTGAACAAAGGGAAACGAATGTCATTTGGTGGCCATTTAGATAATGTAGATATAAAAGGAAAACAGATGCCTCAATCACATTAAAGCATGGATAAGCCATATATGGTTTCGAAGAGAATGTATGCAATTTCTAGTTTCACATATCTGAGGAGAAAACACACAGTTGGAAAATAGTAAGACTGCTTAAAAGATGGTGTAACACCCCCAAATTTACTACTAAAAAATTTCGTTTAATTAAAAGGGTTTAGCGGAAGCGAAAAGATAAAACCGTAAACTCGGGGGCATTACTGCCACACTTAGTACCAGATCGGTTCACTCCTACCATTCCAGTACTAAGTGCTAAGGCTAAATAAAGTTAACATTAAACATGAATCATTAATAAAACACAAGTCATACAGAAATCAGAGTGCGATTTAGGATTACAAACCAAAGAGAACGTGACTAGAGTTTTAAAACATAAAGCGTAGTACAAAAACACAACTAAAATATGATAATACAAGTTCCAATAAGAGAAACAGAGTCTGGCCTAGTCGCTCTCGGTCCCCAAGTCAGGTTTAGGCTCAACGCTCAACCCCACCCGATGCCTCGTAGGTATTGTAGGCATCGAAGACATCATCCCCTACCTGCACAAGCTCAGATGGGTCTTTTGCTCGTGGGAATTAGTAGCACCCATGAAACGGGTGATCAGTACGCTATGTACTGAGTAAGGTAACAGATGCGCTAAGGCCAACATACAAAACACACTACACAGTATACATGGCATAGTCATGTGAACAGCATGTAGTAAATCAGATGATAACGGCTAGCTATGGTCCGGATAGACTTATTCTTTTATATCTCTAGTAATTATAATTGATTCACATCATAATCTTTATTAATCCATACGAGTGCGGGAACCCCACTATTATAGCCGATGGATCGGTCACTTATAGGGCAAAACGCACCTAACCACTATTTTATGCCAGTGGATCGGTCTGGCCCCGACTCTCATGGTATTCCACTGTAAGTACTTAGTATCTTTTACGTGTATTAACAAATTAGGGTTTGGTTTACTAAGCTCGGGATCCCCCACTATTATTGTCGGTGGGTCGGTCACTTGCAGGACGATGTCCACACCACTATTATTTGCCTCGGTCACTTGCGAGACAATAGTCCACACCACTATTCCTTACCGGTGGATAGGTTGAACTCGGCTCAGTACTCTTCCACTTTACATTATTAGTATTTTATCGTATCTTATTCAACAGATTCTGTCCTAGGCCTGCATGACTAACTCCAGCTATAATTATTCCCCAAAGATGGCCCGTCCCATATCTTGAGACTCGGTGCCCACTAACTCACACCCCGTCATCCATTTCCTTTACACTTACCCTTAAATGAAAACCCAACTCCTACGGGTGTGGGTTAGGCCCAACACCTTATGACATCAACTCCACCTACTATCACCCCCTAGGGTTTTCCCTTGAAAACCCTAATTGGACCAATGTGGCCCAACCCCCCTCTCTCACTTACTCTACCATTACCTCATTTATCACCCCATACCTCAACTCATCAGATCCAATCCCAAATGATATCGCTTTACCACTTGATTCCACATGTGACTGGAAAAACCCTAGTTGGCCACTTCAAACCCTAGTACATTTCTTCTCCCACAAGTAACCTCTCTATTTCTCACTCAATATTCCTTCTCTCGCATGGTACCCATACTCACCCCTTACATAATAAATCCCCATTCTTAACCCATACTCCATTGTCCCTTAATCATTTTTACTTCCACAGTTTCCATATTATTACTCCCTCCCAAAATCCTAATCGAGTCCCTTATACACCCTTACACCGACCTACGTAATATTTTTCTTCCCAAGTCTCTAATCACTCCACAACTCTCCTCTTAGCTTATTTACACCCTAAATCAACTTCCCTCACTTAAAGATCATCCCCATGCAAGTTTTATCCATCCCATGCAAACTCTCGAAGTCCCCACGCAAACCCTAGAATCCCCATGCATGGTTTCCATCTCTCATTCATTTTGGTCAACCTCATATTCCCTTTAGCAACTTACTTCCCATTTTCTTCCTTTTTTTCCTTTCGTTTCCCATATCATAATGTCATTTGTCCTAGCATGCATGTCCTAGAGGGCCATAGCATATCACACCACAATCACCACATATACATATCATACTCATGCCATAAGAACACATACAAAACATACCTCCACTCCAAGTTGCACTACACATAAGACAAGTTAAGGGCAATCATACGATACATAATATAACATGAAACATAAAGCATCCAAGGTATACAAGTCACATAACACACATGGGCCTTAGCTACATCCTTACCTAAAGCAACGTCGGGCTTGGAGCACGCTCCTACAACTCCTTAGGGTTTTGGTTAGATTCACCTATAAAAGAGAAAATACTAAGTATTAGTTTCCCTCAAAAGTACCATCACTCCTTATTTTATTCTAAGATTAGCATTATTATTATTAAAGAGAGTATTATATGAAAACTAGGGTTTTTATCTTAAAATAGTCTACTAAATATTACTAGTCAAAATATGTTTATTTTAATATTTATTGCTACACTTATACTACTAAACCTATTAGCTTTATTCTTCTAGTAATAGTACTGATACTAATTATAGCCAAATAATGATAATAGTAATGCTAATGCTTATAGTGATAGAAACCCTAGCATTTTTAAGGCTAAGTCTAATAATAGTGTTATAGTTAAAATAATAATATAATAATTGCAATACGAACATAGTACAAATATTCCCAAAAATAATAATGATAAAAGTTATATTTTGAATAATAATAATAATATAAGGGTTCGAATGTTTTATCACAATAATAGAAATAAAATAATAACAATGATAATAGTAATAACTAATAATGATACCATAGTAATAATGTTAGTGGCAAGGGCATTAGGACTAATAGTAATGATATTCTAATATTAAATAGTAAAATATTGAGGCTTAGGTATTCTTCTTCTTTAATGACAAAACGATAATTCACCAACTTCGGTTTAAAAAAATTAATAGTAATAAAAGTGGCAATAATAATAATAATAATAATAATAATAATAATAATAATAATAATAATAATAATAATAATAATAATAATAATAATAATAATAATAATGGTAATGATAAAAATGTTAAGTATAATAATAATAACAATAACCATGATAATAGTAACCAAAATGAAAATAATAATCTAAGGGTCCAAATGTTTATATTAATAAATAAAGGCAATGATGGACAAAGTTAGTATTAACAATATTAGCAAGGAAATAATGATAATGGTAATGGTAATAATAATAGTAATAATATCAATAATAATAAAATAAATTTGGGTTAAGTAGTACTAACAATAATAATAATGGCATTAATAATAAAAATAATAATACTAATAGTAATAATAATAAAAATGATAATAGTAATTTAAGGGTTCAAATGTTTACCATAATAGTAAAGATAATGATAATAAGCCATATCTAGTATTAGTAATAATAGTATGAATAATAGTGAGATTAGTAATAATAATAGTAGTAAACGAGGAAAAGTCTCAATCATAATAACCCTAAAGTTGTAGACCATTATTAACAATAATATTATTATTGGTTAGGAAAATCATAAAGTGAGGTTGAGTAATAATAATAATAACAATAATAATAGGGATGACTATATTAATACTAAAGTTGTTAATAATAATAATAATGATAGTAGTATTAGTAGTAGTAATAGAAATGATAATAATAATAATAATAATAATAATAATAATAATGATGATGATGATGATGATGATGATGATGATGATGATGATAACCATTTTAATGTCAAAGTTGTAGCCTTTTAATTAGTTAACCCTAGTTATAAGTATTTTCTGAAATTAGGTTAGGAAATAAGGGTGATACATAATAATAATATAAGTGATGGTAATAATAATAATAATAATAACCATGATAATACAACATTAATAATAATAATAATAATAATAATAGTAATATTAAGGATAATACTAGTAATATTAAATAAAATTATTAACACTTATAGAAAATAGTTTAGGGGCTGGGGAAGTTGGAGCACCACCTCAAGTTATTGGTGGAACCGGTGGCACGTGGCGGCGACGACGGTGGTGGTGGAGGAGGAAGAGAGGGGAAAGATGGGTATGTAGGCTAATAAAGGGGAAGGGGAGGGGTGTTTGAGGTGGAGGAAGGGGTAGCAGGTGAAGAGGGATGGAATGAAGGTGGTGGTGTGACTGGGAGTGGCGGCGCACGGTGGTTGGTGCGGCAGCCGAAGGAGGTGGAAGGTGGTGGAAGATGGGGGAGGTAAGAGGAGAGGGAGGAAGGTGGAAATGAAGGTGTGGTAAGGTAGGGGAAGGTCCTTTGGCTGTTTTGGAGGGTGGAGGAGGTACTGGTGGCAGCTGGATTAGCAGCGGAAGGCTGTGCAAGGGGCAGGAAGGGGCTGGAGGGGGCTGCTCGGGGTGGCGATTTCGCATGGCCAGGGAGACTCATGCAGGGAAAAATAGAGGGTGTTGGTGGTTTGGTTTCATAGAGGGAAGTGTGGGGATGGCCTTGGTGGGCGGCGTTTTTGGCGGCGGTCGTGAACGGCGGCGAGGCAGGGATCTGTTTGGACGGCGGCGAAAAAATGGGGTTCTTGGGCTGCGGGAAAAGGAGCTCGACCCAGGCTGCTAATGGGGGTATTTATAGGCTAATTAAAGGGGGAATATGACAAGGGAAGAAGAAGACAAGCGGGCGGGTGTGGCAGGACCACCGGCCGACGGTGGTAGGCGGTGAAGTCCTGCGAATTGTAGGTTAGGTCGGGGAGTGAAAATAGAAAGGAAGGGGCACGCGTGAGGGAGCTGTGAGGTTTGTTGGGGTCAAATGAGGGAAAGAAAATGACGGGGAGGGCAGAGGAGGACGGTCGGCGCTGGGCTAGTGGCTGCCGGCGAAGATCGGGGTTGTAGGTTACGTTGTAGGTGCGCTCCAGGTCGGGGAAGGAGATGCGAGACTGGTTGAACCGACGGTCCAGGGGAGGAAAAGAAAAAAATGAGAGGAACAGCCGGTAGTTCGGGGGAAGGAATCAGGGCTCGTGGCTTGGGCCGCGCAAAATAGGGAAGGGGAGGTGATCTGGGCCGGTGGGCTGGCCTAGTCGGGAGAAAATGGGGAAAGAAGGAAAAATAAGTAAAGGAGGAAGAAAGAAAAAGGAAAAGGAAAAATGATAAAATGGTTGGGTTGGGGTATTTGGTCTTTATTTATTTATATATTTAATTTAGATATTTAATTTTAATAATAATTATTTTAAGTATAATAATTAAATTCATTTTTAGATTAATTAGGCTATTTTGGATAAATTTTCCTTAACTTCCATTTTAATTAGTAAAATGTGCAAAATTTTTCTAAATAATTTATTTATTAATTTATCTTTATTTTCCTCAATTAATTTCCTCTTTATTTAATAAAATAATTTATTTTCTTAATTTTCCTAATAAATTATTATTCTGCCATAATTCTTAAATTAGGATTTTTGGGGTAGACAAACAAATTTTAATAATTTAAATATTTTAATATATTGGTTTAAAAGGTAAATTTCAGAATATATTGGTATGAAACGTTATTTAAATGGAATGGGTATGATAAAATAACAATTTATTTATTTTAATTTATTAAATATTCGCATCTAGTTATATATACACAAAAATCCACAAAATAGTTAAATTAAATAAATTAAAAAGGTAAAATCCTCAAAATAATTAAATTAAGTAAGTTGAAAAGCTAAGTTATCCCAAATAAAAGTAATTTATTAAATTGTAGACTTTTAAAATTTTGGGGGATTACAGATGGACAGTCTATAAATATCAAGGTCTCACTAGCTCTTTGCTACTTTCCTTATTTCCTAATTCTTGGTCTAGATGGTTAAATACATGAAGATAAACCACTAGAGTTTTACAATAATAAGTGGATTGAGAGTCCATCAATTAAGGAGTCCGCGCTTAAAGCAATTTCAAAACATATTTGTTATACTTGCTCATGATGTATAAGTCTCACTAATGTATGATCAAGCATTGTAGAAAATTCTATCATGTGATCATCATAGGCCTATCATTTCTCAAAACAAACACATGAACAAAAAGCTGAAAATAAAAGCTAAAAAGAAAGAAATAAAGAAATAACACACAAAAAGGAAACACAAGCAAGAAAATCAATAGAAATGGTAGAAAGCAAACAACCCCCCATGCTGAAAGAATATACTGACTCCAATGCTTGAGTAGGGTATGAGGGGGTAAGCAAGCACAATCATTAGGGTCATGGAGGTGGTGGGTAACCGTGATGTAAATGCTATTGATACATTTATTATATAATGATGTCTATTTGGTCAATGGGAGTGACATTGTCCTAAAGACTCACAAGTTGAGCATCAAGCATATCAAAACGATCATCAATATGCTAGAACACAGGCATCCTAATAGGTGTCGAAGGAAGATGGGCCTACGCCGGTGTCAAAAGAGGGAGGCGCTGGAAGAGAAAGGAGTGATAGATTGAGCACATCATTAGGAAGATATAGATTATCATTTGAAGGGGGCATAGGTTAATCGAGGTAAGGTGTGGTGAAAAAAGGTAATCAGTTGGTGGTTCCATTACCTATAAGAGTGGTGAAAGATTTTTTGGATAACAAATACCACACCTCATGATTATAGAATAATAGGAAATGAAGCCTATCCTGCACAATTAGTTTCATGTTTATGCAAGTCTCCAACCCTAGATAAGTTGTTTGGAAATCAACAAGTATGTCATCTAAATTGTATCCAAGTAAGGTAGCAATGTACGTGATGATGTTTTTGATCATGATATCACTAGTGAGGTTGGTACTAACCATACTTAGGTGATCGATGAGATAATAACCTCCATCAAAGGCATCATCCAAGAGTATACATTATAAAGCAAGGAGCTCTAGATTTTGTATATTCCCTTGGCATTCCCCCTACCAAAAAGTGTCTCAGATAAAAGCCTTTGGATGTATCATAAGGTCAGGTTATAGATTAACAAGGCCTTAGCATTGTTTCCTCTATATGACCAAGGAGCACATCCCCTCCTTAGCATGGATATTTGAGTCCAAAACTCTTAATGATCCCACAATCATGGTTCCTCAGTAAGTCTTCAACTAATAGAGGGTTGACGAAGTAGAGACAAAAATCTTTACAATGAAATCTTTTTAGTCTCATTGAAGAGTCTAAAAATAATGATATTTCCTATCTAATCAAAATAAAATAAATAGAGGAACTCAAGGGTGATTCCTTTACTCATGGGATACACATGCATAAAGAAGTGGAATAAATCACTTCAAGTGAGAAAATACTCAACATCCTCTTTGAATCCTAATGCATTGATAAATGTCAAATTGATATATTAAGTGGGTGTAATGTTTTGAGGAATGAGCCCCTCATAAAGGTCTTTGTCATCAGGGTCAGTAAACACAATACCATAGGGATTAGAGGGTTGGGTATTTGTGTATTTACCTCTTCCTTTGGCTTGGCAGGGTGGTGGTCTAGATGACTCCCCTTCATGTTCCTCTTAGCTCATTTTAGAGAGCTTATTTGGTTCTATATTTGTGGTATACCCGCAAAAGTAAGATTTTGGTAAAAATTTCAAAACAAACAAACACTATAGATGAGATTAGAAGTGATACAATGGAAATAAAAATTATATGAATAGCATAAAGAGGTAAGAAAAGGAAAGAAAATCCAAACCAATCGAGACTTCCTATGCCTATTTGTCCTAACCCCATGCAAGTGGAATTTTAGGGTTAAAATATGTGGTGGTGGTTGTGGTGGTGCTGTGTATGGTTATGCCGGTGCAAGAGTGGGTATGGTGGTGCAGGGATGGAGAGGTTGGTGTAGGAGTGGGTATGGTTGTGAAAAGTTAGGGTTAGCCATAGTTGAAGGTAGAAATGGAGAAAAGTAGGATGTGTGGATGGTGGTGTAGGTAATGTTAGTGCGGGTTTGAGGTGGTAGCGGTGCACCGGTAAGGAGTGTAACAGTGCAATTATGCACAGTTCGAGAGGTGCTATGTGGAAATATATTTATATATATATAGGGGAGGTTCCGTCGTGCAAGCAGTGCACGGTTGGAGAGTGCAGGGTGTAATTAATCATGCAGAGGTGCAAATGGTGTGTCGTAGAGGCAATAGTGGTGCGCTAGGACTGCTTGGCAGGGGAGAAAAGGTGGGAGCTCAGCTACTGTTGAAATGGGGGGGGAGGAAAATAGGAGGAATAGGGGCCATGGGTATGCACAGATGTGTTTTTATAGAAAATGAAAGTGCACGATCGTCCATGGTCTACATGGCTTAGTCGTGAAAAGGAGATTATGGGAGTGCACAGGCATGCAAGTTCAACACAAGTAGACCATGCTTAAAAAAATTTCTTGGCCTAGCACTCTAATGATTAGCACGACCATGCAAGTTTGTCATGGTCCTGCCATGGAGCATCTCAGGTCTTAGCTTTTCTTTAAATTATGGCATTAGGGTTGTGCACAACCATGCAGCAGGGCGTGCTAAGGCTATGCAACCCTCTTTTCTTCATATTTTTTGTTCCTCTTCTTCAAATGGTGCTTTAAATTCTATTTCATCCATTGAATAATTTATAATAGCAATAAGGCCTAAAAAAAACATTGCAAAAAAAAGGGAAAACAAAACAAAAGGATGAGAAAAGAAACATCAAATAAAAGAAACACTCAAAAACATAGGTTGCCTTGCATGGAGCACTTGTTTAGGGTCTTTAGCTTGACCGTGATTTCTTAAAGTCGATGGCATGTCACGAAGGGTGAAGGGGACCTACTTGTTAATTGGAGATTTGATGACATAAGGTGTCAATCTCTATCCTTCACTTTGAATGTTCCCATGGACTCAGTCTACATTTTGATTACTCTAAATGGATACACATTGTGCATTTGGAATGGTCCCCACCATCTCAAACATAACTTACCTAGAAAGAACTTTAGATGGGATTTGAATAGGAGTACAAGCTCTACCTCTCTAAATTCATTATGGAGAATGTGTTTTTCATGCCATCTCTTTGTTTTTTCTTTATATATCTTGGTGTTCTCATAGGCATCTAATCGCAACACATCAAGTTCATTAAGTTGAAGTTTCCTCTACTCTCCTGCTTCCTTCAAATCTAAATTAATATTCCTAATAGCCCAATGTGGCTTATATTCTACCCGCACGAGCAAATGACATGACTTTCCTTAAACCAATAAGATTAGTGTTGTGCCTATATAGGTCTTGTAAGCTATCTGATAAGCCCAAAGAACGTTATCTAGTTTTAAGAACCAAAATTTTCTTGACATAGACACTATCTTTTCTAGGAGTCCTTTATCTCCCTATTTGTGATCTCCACTTGACCACTCATTTGAAGTTGATAAGGTGTAGCCATTTTGTGAGCCACACCATATTTCCTCATGAGTGTGCTTAGAACCTTGCTAGCAAAGTGAGATCCCCCGTCACTAATAACATCTCTCGGGACTCCAAAATGAGGGAAAATAACCTTTTGAAAAATCTTGACCACTACCTTTACATAATTAGTCGAAGATGTCAATGCCTCTACCCATTTCGAGATAGAATCAACCATAACTAATATGTACCTATTGTTGTGTGATGATGGAAAAGGTCCCTTAAAATTAATCCCACACACATCAAACAACTCCACTTCAAAGATTTTTTTTAATGGAATCTCATTTCCTCTTGATATATTTCTAGTAGCACATAACTCCTCACATCCTTGAAGAGCGTAGGCCAGTAAAATCCTACTAGAAGAACCTTTGCAACTATTTTAGAGGTGCTTGCATGACCCGGTATAGTGATGAATGATAATAGGTTATGATATTGAGTACTTCATCCTTAGGTATACATCTCTAAAAGATCTCTTCTACCATTGCTTGCAAAGGTAAGGATCATCCCAGTAGTAGTGCTTGACATCTGAAAGGAATTTCTTGCATTATTGGTAAGAGAGGTCATCCAATAGTACCCTATAAAAGATAGAGTTTATGAAATCTACAAATCATAGGGCTTGGAGGCTCTCAACAATGAAAATATTATCATCGGGAAATGAGTAATCAAATGGTCTCTCATGTCTTTCTTCTTTGTTAATCACTTTCCCAAATATAGAAAGGTAACCTGCAGCTATATTTTTAGTACTATTCTTATCCTTTATCTCCAATTTAAACTCTTATAAGAGAAGGATCCATCTAATAAACCTCAGTTTTGCATCCTTATTGGCCAAGAGATGCCTAAAAGTTTTATCGTAAGTGAACATAATAACCTTTGATCCAATAAGATAAGACATGAACTTATCCAAGGAGAACACCATGGCTAAGAGCTCTTTCTTAGTTGTGGCATAATTCATCTGAGCATCATCTAAATTTCTACTACCATAGTATGGTGCACACCTTTCCTTCTTTTCTTTGCCCAAGTACAACCCCAATAGCATAGTTGTTAGCATCACACATTACCTTAAAAGGAAGGCTATAGCCGAGGGGTCTTATTACTGGGGAAGTTATCAAATCTTCCTTCAACCTACTAAAGCATATTAACAAGACCAATAAAATGCAAAAGGAACATCTTTGATAAGTAAATGGGTTAGGGGTTTAGCAATTTTGGTGAAATCCTTAGTGAATTGCGTATAAAATCCAGCATGAGCTAAAAACCTCCTGACTTCTTTGACATTGGTCAGGGTGGCATTTTAGCAATGATGTCTATTTTTGCCTTATCAACTTTAATTCCATGATTAGCGATTAATTGACCTAAAATGATTCCTTCTTGTACCGTAAAATGGCATTTTCTCAATTAAGTACAAAGTTCTCTTCTTTACATATCTTCAACACTTTAGCAAGATTATCCAGGCATTCATCAAAAGTAGTTCCATAGACTAAAAAGTAATCCATAAACATCTCCATGAAATTTTCAATAAAATTATAGAATATGGACATCATGCATTATTGGAAAGTGGCTAGAGCATTACACAAGGTAAATGGAAACCTTATATAAGAAAAAGTACCATATGGACATGTAAATGTCATTTTCTCTTAATCACTGGAGGGAATAGGGATTTTAAAAAAATACCTAATACCTATCTAGATAAAAAAAAATAAGAGTGTCTAGCCAACCTCTCCAACAACTAATTGATAAATGGAAGGGGTAAGTGATATGTCATGTGGCTTTGTTTAACTTCCTATAATCAATACACATATGCCATCCAGTGACCATCCTCGTAGGAATGAATTTGGTGTGCTCATTCTGTATGATAGTCATGTCTCCCTTCTCAGGTACTAGTTGCACTGGGCTCACCCACTCACTATCAAAGATAGGGTAAATGATCCCTACATCAAGTAACTTAAGTGCCTCTTTCTTAATGAACTCTTTAGTGTTAGGGTTCAATCTCCTTTGATGTTCAATGGATGATTTATGAAATTATTCTAATATGATTTGATGAATGCAAAAGGAAGGATTAATTCCTTTGATATCATCAATGGAATAACCTATGGAATCTTTATGCAGCCTAAAGATTTCAAGTAATTTTTTTACTTCTTATTGACCCAAGCTAGCATTCACAATATTAT
The DNA here is from genome assembly GCA_039764185.1 of Tamarix austromongolica. Taxonomy (NCBI): domain Eukaryota; kingdom Viridiplantae; phylum Streptophyta; class Magnoliopsida; order Caryophyllales; family Tamaricaceae; genus Tamarix; species Tamarix austromongolica. Next base: position 125,458,886 of record CM077809.1, read on the forward strand.
GGTATTTATCATTGGAGTTTACAAATTCATATCTAAGTGAGGAAGGGGGTTTGTCTCTACCTTAGGTGTAGCCTTTTCTTTACATAGTAAGCCATGCAACTCCCTCTCAATCTTAGCCACCAATACTGGTTCTTTTACATAGATAGGGTTTTCTTCAAGCATCGTAGTGTAGGTACCCACCTCATCATCACCATCATCACCATCATCAAACACTCTGTCTTTCATCAAGAATTTATTTAGTGGATCACTTGAGATTAAGTTAGCAAGGTCTTCTCGGATCATCTTGACTACTGTATCAATGGAAACTTTACTGTAGAAGTTAAATCAAAATACACTTTCTCATCCCCAATATTAAGAAAGAGGTTTCCATTTTTTTGCATTGATTACCACTCTTGTGGTAGCCGGGAAAGGTCTTCCTAATATGATAGGGACTCATGCATGGTCCTCTATCTCAAGAATAACAAAATCAACCAAAACATAGAACTTTTAGATCTGGATAGGTACATTTAATATACCAACTAGATGTTTTACCGACCGATCTATTAATTGAAGGTAAATCGTGATTGGTTTCAAATCTCCCATTTGTAATTTATTACAAACAAAAAGAGGCATTAGAGTGACACTAGCCCCAAGATCACAAAGAGCACGGTTAATAAATAAAAAACCAATAGTATAGGGAATAGAGAACAAACCTGGTTCTTTGAGCTTAGGTAGGAGCATATTTTAGATAATGTCACTACATTGCTATGTTAAGGTAACGGTCTCATATTCCTCCAACTATCTCTTATTAGAAATAATTTCCTTCAAAAATTTACTGTAGGCAGACATTTGAGATATAGCTTCTACAAATGGAATGTTAATTTGTAATTTTTTTAAAATATCAACAAACCTCCGAAATTGTTTCTCTAACCTTACCTTATCTTGTAATTAATAGAAGGGTAGGGCAGGTTTATATGGTTGTGGAGGGACATTTTTCTCACCCTCATGGTCTTTTCCTAAGTTCATTTCTTTCTCAATGTTCATGACCTCTCCATTATTTCCTTTTGTGGCCTCGACTCTTGCACCTTCCTCTTTAATTTATTTTCTCAAAATAGGACTTTCTAACTCCTTTCCATTTCTAAGTGTTATGGCATTGATGGACCCTTTAAGATTGGTCTCTGGTTACCTTAAAAGCATTTTTGAGGGCCTAGAAGATCCTAATTGTTGGGCCATATGGATATTTTTTGTTTTCTAGCATCTTATTATGGGTGGCTAGGGATTCAACCTTAAAATTTGAGTTCTTCATTGAGCTCCTCAAATCCTCAGTTTGTTTGTTTTGAGAGTCTATGAAGTTCTCCATCATTAACTCAAGATTTGACTTTAGAGGGTTAAGAAATTATTATCTAACGTTTTGAAAACCTGGAGGAATAAAGTTTGATTGAGGAGTGGAATTCAGTGTTGGGTTATTATAGGATAGATTTGGATAATTCATCATAGGTAGGAGCAAATAGGTATCCCTTCTGCTTAAAATTATTCACATAATTGGTGTGGCCTGCTAGGCTTAGGTTGGGGGATGGAGGGGTAATAGATTGACATTCAAAAGATGAGTGCATTGTAATACTACAAGTTTCACAAATGGTAGAAGAAGATGTTAATGAGTTAACACTTAATTTGTCAAAATTTTAAAATACTACATCAACAAGTGAAGAAAGGTGATCTAAAACATAAACATTGTACCTACCTCTCTTCTTGGTAGAAGAGCACTCACTTGACTATTGGTAATGATTTTAAACCATGTCTTCGAGCAATTGCTTAGCTTTAGGTATGCCTTTACTCATGAGAATGCCTTCTGCCACTAAATCTATAGGCAACCATCTGTTGTAAATTAAGCCATTATAAAAGGTGTGAACCATCAACCATTCTTCCAACCCATGATATGGGCACATTCGTAACATATCCTTGTAGCACTCCTATGTGTCGTAGAGAGACTTGCCACCCTTTTAACTTAAGCTTGTAATGAGGTTCCTTAATTAAATCAACTTGGATGTGGAAAAATTACTAATTTTGGAAGGCTCGTGAAAGTTGATCCCAAGTGGTGATGGACCCAAGGGAAGTGATTGCAACCAAGCTCTTGCCTTGTCCCTCAATGAGAATAGAAATAACCGTAGATTGATTATGTAATCTGACACTCCATTCATCTTGAAAGTGTTACAATTTTCAATGAAAATGGAAATGTTTTAATTCAAATCCTATGTTGGGCTACCACAAACCTAATTTTTTTGTACGATGTTGAGCAACGAAGGATTTAGTTCAAAGTTGCTGGCAGCTACATTTGGTTTCCGTATACTTGATTGTGTCTTGTATACATTCGGAGATGCCAACTCCTTAAGAGAGTGGTGTTTCTCTTCTTCTCCGTCAGTTTCAACCATGGTTCCTCAACTAACACTTGCATTTGTCTCACATATCCACCTCCTTAGTCCACTCAACGTCTGTTTGATCTCAGGGTCAAACTCAACTGGAGTCCCAAGTCAAAAAGATCATTGCATAAAAGGTTCCTAAAAATGCAAACAATGAGCTATCAAACAAAAAAAAGGATAAACAATAAAAAGTAGAAAGAAATTAAAGGATCTAGTCAAGGTAAATATTAAAAAACACAATATCAATCAGTTGAAGTCCCTTACCAATGACACCCAAGACTTGATGGGCTCAATGCGTAGGTACATGGATTTGTTGTAGAACTTCAAGGTCATATCCCATAGGGACATCATAATTGAGTACACAACTTCATCATTTTAATTATCTAGATCAATATGGAGTGAAAATATGCAAGTAGGTAGTAAAAATAAATATGAAGACCCTAAAACAATATATATGAAGCCTAGATTGAACTTCAGTCTCCAAATTGGTAATAAACAATGAAACAATGCTATATCATAGTTTTATTCAATAGCTATGAATAATCCATCTAAATATACTCATTACCCTCTTTCAAGATCTAAGAATGTATTTAATCTAAATTGCCGACTACATTCATGACTAAAAAATTAAATTAAACCAACTTAGTGTCACCGATTCTATAGTCCCTGAGAACTAAGCATCTACTTTTGTGATTGCTTAAATTCCCATTCATGTGCTAATTTTCGATGATGACTTCAACTTTTTGTTGCAAAAATTATCTAACAAGGTTGGATTTTATGAAATCCATTTTACAACAATTGATCCTCGCATATGAAACAGCATTTAAGAACCAAACATACAACGGAATACCTTAATTCATCATATTAGTACCAAAATAGACATAGTTCAATCCTAGAAAAAAGGATTACTCACTCATAAAAGAATATAAATGAATTAAATTGCATAACAAACATAAGGATAACAAAAAATTACAAAGAAGAAAAATTATACTGAATTAACTATAAATCGGAGGAGAACAAAGTCGACTCTAAGTTGATGATACATGAACTTGAACTTGAATCTCTAGAAAGGTCTACACAGCCTGGCTATGCAACATTCTTACTCTTAAATAGGGGAAAATTTTGATTTTTCACGGCTGAGCAGTTTGTGCACAGCCTGAGCGTGTGATGTCTACAAACTTGACTCTTTTAATAAAATCCTACAAAGTCATGCAAGATATGCACAACCTAGTTGTGCGATGTATTCTAAGTCAAACAAGCATGCATAAGCACTGCATAGATGTGTAGTTGGGTGTGAAATTGGCTATGCAACACCATCGCCTTATTTCTTTCAGACATGTTGGCATATTTTTGGCCCTTTTAGCTTCTAGAATCCTCCATAAACATGCTAGGTTGATTTATCATCCTTCAATGCCTTTCATACTGCATATTTTGCTTTCAAAGCATGCACTACTTCCTTATATTTGTGTGTTCTTGTGCAAGTTCTTGAATAACAAAACTCAAGAGAGCACTAGTGCAAACAATAGACTAGAACCACAGTAAAATACATATTAGAGACTAAACGAAGTCTTAAAATAGAGGCAAAGCAAGGAAAAAATGGAGAAAATATTCACTTTATCAATATTCAACACTTAGAATAAAAAGACCTAGACAAGTTTAGTTCTATTGGTGAAGGCTCTCTAGAGCATGCACAAAGTAAAGGAGGTAACCAAGAAGACCGAGAAGGACATGCGCAAGTTTCACCTCTAACTCTTTTGCTTAGGTGTGTTATGATTCATGGTTCTATATCTTTTCAAGGGGGTAGTCCCAGTAGTATATTAGTGACTCTGATTGGCAAAGATGTCAAAAATTATTGTAGCATGTTGTATAATTTTTTATATTGAAATATAACACAAACAAATACTTAGTTAATTATCTCCTTGTAATGGAATACACATTCTAAGACTATTTGAAATAATCTTAGATTAGTGATATTCAAATTGGTTTTTTTAATATTTTTGAATTACTTGTTTTCTTGCTTGGGTCATTATTGAGTTATTGCCTAAATATTCTTATTCTTTTTTAAAGTCCAAGACAAAACGATCCTAAAATTTAACTCTTTCACCCTAATCTTCATCTTCTTTCAAGACTTGTGCTAAATTTGGTATCAAAACAATGTTTTGGCTTTGGTATCTTCGACACAATTTTTCTTTCTCCTATTTTCTCCTATTTGAATCCTCTTCTTCTTATTCTCATTTGACGTGGTTTTTTTACTTCAAAAAGTTTTACTCCCATGCACTTTCATGCATGATAGTTTTAACATCCATATTCACCTACGATATTATATCCTCAACTTTACTTTGAAGACCTTTAAGTGAGATTAGTATGTCTTCAACATAGTAAGAATATCACCGAGAGAGATTAGTATACCTTTAAAGTGATCCTCAAATATTCAACTTCTAAGATTGAAGATACATGATATAAGTCTAGTATATCTTCAACTAAGTGTAGTAGATCTTCAAACTATCCTTCACATCTTCAATCTACACTCCATAGTCTTCAACTTCAAAATGAAGTTAAAAATATTCTAGCTTATGTGCATCATTTGACATTTAAGGGTAAGTGTTTGACTTAATATTCTTTTCTTTAGATCTTTATAACTTGACTTTTAATTTATTTTGGTTGCATTTGAAACTTAAAAGTTTTGTTTTCAAAAGTTCTGACTGGTTTTTTAGGTATAAGGAATACGTGTCTTCTTCTTCTTCTTTGTGAATTTTTAGTTTTATTTTAACTACCTTATATCAAATTTAACTTAGTCCTCTTCTTCTTTTCCTATTCTTTATATTTCCTTGATCACAAATAGAGAAGAAAATATATACAATTGTTTTTAAGTTTTAATCCAACATAGATGCCACAATTGAGTTAGTTCATTGATCAAGACTTTCATGTCCTTCATCAAGATAGTCTTGAAGTTTGCTAAGATTATCTTGAAGTGCATCAAGATTTCTTTGTAACACATTCCAGCATTTCTATTTTTTTTATCTTAACTTTTATTTTTGCAAAATTGTTTCAAGAACATAAGCATAAGTTCAAGAAGATTTCAAGAAGTAAAATTTTAGTAAAAACTTGGAGTGTTTTGAGTGTATCTTGAAGTTTTGTTTGAAAATTTGTGAGGAATTTTCTACGAAGACAATATATGAAAATAATCAACAAATAGCAAGAATTTTCCATGTAACTAATGCAAAATTATAGCAACTTCCTTCCATTTAAAGCTAACTATAAAGATTGGAATCAAGAGTAGCCTACCAAGAGAATTTAAAACATGTGCATAATATCATTGAGGTCATAAATGATTGAGTGGAAAACATGGTTAGGAGGGTGGTCTAAGCAAGAGGTGGTTATCTAAATGGTAAGATAGAGTATGAAGAAAGAGCTCATGAGAGTGGATCAAATGATTTAAGCCACAAATGAAGAGGTAATGCAAACCACTAATAAAGGTATAATCAATTCAAAGACAAAGGCATAAAACTTGACCTTTTTAATTTTCTTAGTGAATTAGATGTTGATTTTTTTTTGAATGGTCGCATAAAATTAAAGCAATATTTGAATTTATGGAGTATTATAATAAACATAATTGTACGTTAGATACTCTTAAATTCAAAACGTTTGCTAGGGTTTAATATCACAATCTTAAGAGGACTCATGATAGGCAAGAAAAAAGTAAAATTAATTATTGGGAAAAGTTAAAGAAACACCTAAGAAAAAAGTTTGTACCTAAAGAGTATGAGAAAGAGATGTATATCAAATTGACTACTCTTTTCCCTTCCTTCCTGTAGCATTTTTAACCATAAGCTAAACCTTTCCCCTTCAATAGCTTTGGCCAAAACCCCAACCATCACTTCATCCACCTTAATTGAAGCTCCTCCTCCTTCACTTAGGCAAATTTGGTCAAAGACTTCTCCCCTACTGTAATTTCCTTGGTTACGCAACTTTCTTACTAAATAATATCGTTATTTTATCAAGTTTTGTTCCTCCATTTATCCTTCTATTTCCTTTAGTATTTCCTTACTTATATGGTTTAATCATAATGATGTTTCATTATGCTTTTTCTAGGTGATTTCCCAATGGTCTTGGAAGAAGCAAAATAGGTTTTGCAATATTAGAGGTTGGAGCCATTTTTGTAAAGATACTTATCGTAGTCTAGGTTTGTGATTGCTAAGTGATATACATGATTTTATGTTGCACCATGTTATTGTGATGACGTGAAATATTACATGATTGTTGACACTATGATATGTGTTTGGTATTATATCATAGTAAAAGAGTAAGTAGAGTTCATGAGATATTGTTAATTTATATGGAAAATCCTTCGATGTGAAACATGGTTGTATCATGGGTTTTATTTATGGTATGATGAATGAGAATTTTTTTTATGGCAAGTCCTTTGGATAAAACGTGGATTTGGGAATAGTGTTACTAAATACATGAGATTCACTTACAATGAGGGTCATGTTACCGATACGGATATTTTAGTCAATGTCGATTAAATAAGGGAATCATGGTATTTTAAGGTATTATATCATCTAAATGTGATAAGAAATTTATATAAGTGATTATAGTAGTGGTGAAAAACCTATGTTGTAATGAAGAATGGAAATGGTTTGATTTGAGAAAAGTAACCCTAAAATGAGGTGGCTATTATCACATGTGTGGAATGGTAGAGTTAAACCAAAAAAGTTGAATATATTTTTTAATATCTATGCTTTGGAAATGTATATTAAATTTAGTAGGTTTTTGATCTCTACATCAAAAGTTATGATAGAATTGTGAAACTAAGGTTTATAAGCCTTAGGAATAGTAACTTTTGAGAGAGGGTTGTTATAGCATATGTAAGACATGGGAATTAGAATTCAAATTTTGTATAAGTTACTAATAATATATTTGAGGAGTATATATAAAATTTGGTGGGTATATGATGAATATAGGAGGAGTTATGCCAAAAGTATGAAATTAGGGTTTGAGAAATAAGGATCTTAACTCTTGAGAATGACTTTATAACCTATGTGAAGTGACAATTTGTTCCTATGAATCAATCATGAATAATACATTAATCATTTAAAGTGAAAGATCATATGAGTCTGGCCAAGGTGATACTTTCATATCTATTCCACCGGATGATAATAGTGTCTCAAGCGTGTTTTATCTTGAGAAGGTGATGTTTTCATATTTGCTCCACCATATGATAATAGTGGCTCAGGTGTGATATCCCTTAGATGATATTTTAGTCCATTCCACCAGATTAAGACTGGTAGGGTCAAGGCTCATTGTAAATAAGGATATAAATTGAGTAAACTAATGAATAAGACACTAATGATTTAACGTGGAAGAGTATGTGAGTCAGGACCAAGGTTGTGTTTTTATATTCATTCCATTAGATGATAATAGTAGATTAGGAGCATTTTTCCCTAATGTTTTCATATCCATTCCAATGGAAGTGTGTTGTCCTGAATAAAGTACTTTATACCGTTCCACTGATTTAAGAAGAGTGGGGTCCCTAAACTCAATGTATATAAAAGAATGAAAATGGTTATAACTAATAAATAGATCTGGATCAATATTTACCTTATGAGAATCTATCATAACCTATGTGTGCATTTATCATCCATTATTAATGCATGTGTTTATCTGTATCCCTAAATCAAGAGTATTATTACCATGCTCATGATGTAGCGTACTAACTATCCTTTTTATGGATGTTGCTCATTCATACGAGTAGAAGACTCTAAAGCTTTTATGTAGGTCTTTGAAGACCAGGTGGATGATTTTGCTTCTTTTTATGAAATTTGTGGGGAGGAGTGACCTTTCATCTATATTAAGTGTTTGGGTGAAGAGTTATGTTATCATAATAATCTTTTTACTCGAATACCTTTTAGACACTTTGATCCATGGTAGCCATTAGCTTTATTTTATTATTTTAACTTAGAGTTAATCTAAAAAACTAGCATCTATATTTATAAATGTTTACGTCATTTCTAATTATCTTGTTTTACTATGAATGGATTTAGTCTAGTGATTGATGTAAAAATAGTTTGATAAACTAGACTTATACCAATTACGATGGTACCACCCAATACTTAATTTTAGGATTCTGTTGTAAATTGAAATTTTTAGTAGTAAAATTTTGGATGTTACATAAATGATCAAATCATATCAATTTGTAGTTTTTCAACAATAGAAATGCCTGAGGCTAGAAATACACATATGATGAAATTTATGAAGTTAGAAACAAATGGGCCAAAATCATGCTCTTGTACACTCAATATCAAGTATCTACATTTATGGTTTGTATCTTATAGTGCTTATGTTCTTCTATGCAATTAGAGATTCACATACATATATGCATTCAAGTGTAGATGTCACTACTAATATATACATAGGTTTTATGATCTATGAACTTTAACTTTGGAATGTAGAGCTACCAACCTATGGTATGCCTATTAATTTTCATATTTATGGGAGGAATAAAGATTTGGTAAATATTTAAGCATATATCTATGTATATGGGATAGAAAAAACCTACACAATTTAATTAAAAAAACAAATACATTTTAATAATGGTTATACAAATAGACCAATGGTAGAATATCTCTTTGTAATAACAGTTGTAAAGAATAGCCATTGATAACACCATATATTTCCATCACAGTTTTGGCTAGGGATGGCAACGGGGCGGGTCGGGGACGGGGACCCCATCCCCATCCCCAAACCCGATAAGGAAAAATATCCCCGAACCCAACCTGATCCCCGTTTATTTCTTAATGGGGAATCCCCGACCCGATCCCCGCGGGGATGCAATCCCCATACCCGCCCCGATCCCCAATCCTCCATCCCCGATCCCCGATAAGATCCCCGATCTCCGATAAACTCCCAAATCCCCTAGACATATTGGCCTATTTAATTGGTTTTTCCTGTTATTTTGATGGAGATAATTTTTGAATTGTTTCATGCTGGATTTTATACCTGTTTTCTGTCGGACAAATAGTATTAAGAACACTGCCGATCTTGGTAGCCTATTACCGATTACCTTTGCTGGTAACTGTCGCACCATGTATAATTTCATTAAATCAATATTGGTAGTCTTGAGATGGTTGGCGATGAGGACATTCAGGCAATGAACTAGAAGATTGAGGTTGGATTTGTGATTTTGATAGGTGCTTTGGCAAACTTGAAGAGTGAGTTACCTGACATCAGCGTTTGGCTTAGACCCCAATCGTTGCCTGCTACATCGATTAGTCATAGCACCTAGCTGGAATTTGCCAACTATTCTCAGCTCATCTTACAACCGTTGCTTCCAAGTGTAAAACTATAAGAGAGAGAGAGATAGAGAGAGCTTACGCAAGAACGCCACGCGAGGTCCGCGACGGTGACGATTGACGAACAAGAAGACTGGAAGGAAGAGGGAGGGTTACACTTACAGAGGCAAACAACGGGGAGTGACGGGAGTCGGGGAAAATTAGGTTAAGAATTTAACAGTACAGACTTACAGCCTTACAAGTCAATAGGTCATGGGTGTTGCGGAGTCGCCGGACATCGGAGAGGCGAGAGTGGAGGCAGTGGACTACGTCTGGTCTGTCGGTCTGCGTGCGAGACTGCGGGGTGCCAATTGCCAAAGCCTAACGCTGACCGGGAGGAAGATGAAGAATTGAAGATCAAAGATTTGATTCATTGAACAGTCAGACTGACAGACATTGTGAGGTTCGGACCGTTCAGTCTGTTTGGACTTCGCTCAACCAGCCCGCCCAAAAGCCAAAATCCTAATTCGGCCGGCGCAAAATATGAAAATTTTAATTCTGGTCGGGTTCGGGGACGGGGACCCCAAACCCATACCCGACCCGTCCCCGAATTAATCCCCGATAAAAATCCCCGACCCCAAACCCGATCCGCGAAATACTTCCCCGAACCCGAACCCGTGGGGAAAATTGCCATCCCTAGTTTTGGCTTATAACTATTATTTAAACATGAGGTTTTCAACTAAATTTAACCTATTTTTTGGTTTTTTATGATGGTTTTTGAACTTTTGATAACATACTATTCAATAACAGTTCATAATCATCATTAAAACCATTTAAAAAATGTTATCAAAGACCTTATGTGGGGTGGTATGTGGTTGGCATGCTAATTAGTTTAATACAATCCTTACACATTTTAGATAAATTTTGATGTGCGGCATGTTGGTCTTGAGCATAATTAAGATTAATTTGTATGATTCTATACCACATGTTCTAAGGGTATAAAGGTAATTTTTCATGTACCATGATTTGTATCAAAAATTATTATGTGTTATGAGCATGAAAATTTAATATGTTAGATTTATATGCTAGGGTTTCATGGGTATTAAGATATGTTCATGCTTAGAGTTAATATTATCTTTTGTCATGATTTGGAATTTAATTCTGTGATTATTATTTTAAATTATTATATTTTATCATTTTCATTATAAATATCCCTTGAAAATAAATTGAGTGATAAATTGGATTAAAAGGTGTTAAATAGGATTCTGGAGGGCATTTTCATCATTATGAAAAAAAATATTCCTCAAGGTGAATAATTGGATTGGTCAACAAAAGAGTTAGCCTTAGAATATTTTTGGAAATATTTGGATGAATTGATTGGATTGCTCATAATTGAGTAACTATTTGGGTTATGGCATGATACCTAACCATTGGGCATGATGGCTTGGAGATGTCATGACCCTTGTGATCCTTTAATTTGATTGTTGGCTAAATTATTCATGTGGATCTTAATATCCTTGGTTAATAATATTAAATTGTATAAGATGCTAATTACTTAAAGATAAAGACTTGAATTAGAAAGGGATATTGTGTCTCAAAATTGGCCCTTGGGTGCATAGTTTGACCTTCCGGTCAAAGGCCTTACTTTTTCTTTATAGGTATTACATACACCCAATATAGGTTATGTGTGCGTAAGAAGTTGAGTGCTAAGATTTAGTATAGACGAATAATAAGTCATGTGACTTCCTTAACAACCTTTGCCCTATAAATGAGTGATTTGATTTGGTAACACCTCATTTATGATTATTTTCTTGAATATAGGATTGTATTTCACTTAGGATTTAATTATTGGTTGATTGAATTGGGTTAGAAAACCACCATACTAACTCTAGAATAATTGGATTAGTATTGGCTTGAAAAAGCTTGGATATTTTATGTAATCAATAAATATCATGTTTTGTATAGAATAGGATTTTTAGACATCTTAAAAATTTTACACAATTTGGAGGATCATTTCTTTGGACTAATTTTTGGTTTTGATTGAATTATTGAATAATGTTATTAAGATTTTGATATTTTATGTCATTGTATGCTTTGAATAAAATTCTTATTGTTGTATGTTACGTGCAATGTTTGCATGCTACCTCTTTGGAGGCATTGTGATTTACTCAGTATGAGAAAGTTGTACTAATACTATTACTTTTAAGATGATTACACATGCTCCATGAAATGATTAAAGGATTTTGAGGAGTCTTGTCTACAAGGTTAAGGAGGACAAGAGAGTAAGGGCCCCTACTCTTGTAACCTCTATTATTGTAATATGATTGTAGAAGGGATAAATGTAAAGGCAAACTAGTATCAAACCATTGTGTGCTCTTTTATGGTCAATTTTTGTTTAGAATCTTATCTCCCAAATAAACTTTGGATATCACTATTGTAAAGAGGATGCACTATCCATAAACCTTTATTCATGTTCTTATCTTTTCTTTTTTCAATATTTTATTTTTGATCTGACTTGTTTTGAACCTTAGCACTTAGCATAAGGAAGGTGAGGAAATAAGACTTATACTAAGTGAATTGGTAACACCTATTATTTTTTAATTCTCGCTTTCCCACAATAAAATTTTTAAGTACTAAATTTTGAGACATTATAATAAAAGCAATACCAATTAAAAAAACACACCTACCAAACAAAAATGGGTCAATAGGCCACATCTATTACTCGAATTCCTAAGTTGACTCTTCACTTCCATGAAGAGACCATGGGATCTTCACCATAGTAATAGCTTTTGAATTAGTCTTATGGGTATTTTTCCAAGGATTTTGATAGGTCATTCCTTATACATCAATATCTCACCAAGATCAATCACCTTTGATAAAAAAAATGTGGGTAGGATCCTCTACACACTTCCATGATTGATACATGTGAAAAATGGTATGCACCCATGCTAGCTCCTTCACCAACACAAAATGGTAAGAGACTTCATCAATTTGCTCCAACATCTCATATGAACCAATATATTAGGATGAGCTTGCCTGGTAAACCAAACCTCATCACACCTTTTATAGAAGAAACCTTCAAAAGTACCTTATCACCCATATCATATCCACCATTCCTCTGTGGTATATCTAAAAAGCTCTTCTACTATTCTTGAGAAACTCTCATAAGATCTTGAATAAATCATACCTTCTGAGTAGTCTATTCAATTATTTCAGGTCCTAACATAGTTGATTCACTAATAATGGTCCAACATAAGGGACTTCACCATTTTCATACATATAAATCTTCATACGATGCAATCCATATGCTCACATAATAGTTGTGTGAAAAATTGATTAACACCAAATGATCCTGTTAACTACTTTGAAAGTCCATAACACACTTGTATAACACCCCCAAAATATACTACTGAAAATTTTTATTTTATTTAAAAATTAGTGGAAGAAAAAACCATACATTTTGGGGATGTTACCACCACATTTAGTACGAAACCGGTTTTCTCTTACTATTCCAATATCATGTGCTAAGGCTAAAAAGAAAAAAATACAATCATTCCTAAACAATTCTTATGGTCTTACCCGATGTGAGCTCGAATAGCACCTACAATAAACCTACAAGGGACGCTACCCATTGAGTAGGTAGGGGCCCACAAATGGAACCCTTAAGTACTATGGTACTGAGAAACCTTTTATACCAAACCGAAAGGTAGGGCCTGCATGCAACACATAATACATAATGATGTAAAATGATATCATGCGTGAGCATAGAGATAACACTAAGAAACTTAAGGAATAATACATAGTGTAATGCCTGATACAATAATAAATGCATAGTAAAAGGCACATTCACTTCGCAATATTGTCACATACTAAGAGAGAGACAGACACCAAGGCTGAACTTATATTATAACAATAGATCATAAGGATGAAAGTAACTCTTTTAGTCGTATGCCATTAGATGAATAACATTCAATATCATCTCTCAAATTATATCCATGTGAATGTGGGAACTCCACTATTATAGCCGGTGAACCGAAAATATACTTCAGGGTATAACGCACCTAACCACTATTATTCATCGGTGGAGTAATCTCTAGGGAAAAAGCCTTCTCGTTACTATTATCACCGAAGGATTAGTGTAATCCCCCAAATTTTTAAAAGCCTATATTTTAATAAATAAATTTTATTTGAGATAAATTAGCTTTTAAATCTAATTATTTTATGGATTTTTAGCAAATAAAATTGGGTATAAATATTTAATAAATTAAAATAAATATTTTGTTATTTTATTATACTCTTATAATTTAAATAAATTTTCAAACCCTTATTTTACTAAAATTATCCTTTTTAACCCTTATAATTTAAATATACTAAATTAAATTATTAAATCAATTTATTACCCAAAATATATTATATTGTATTATTTTATAAATTAGATTATTTTATTTAATACCATTTTTCTTTTCTTTCTCCTTTTTCCCTTTTTCCTTCTTTTTTTTTCTCTTTTCTTTCTTTTTCTTCTTTGGGCCATCGGCCTGCCCTTTCCCCCTCCTGTGCCTTGGGCCGCTGGCCCACTTCTCTCCCCCTCCTCCCTCCTTTCCTTTTCCTTTCCCCGGCCCAGTCTCACCCTCCTTCGCCAGCATGAGCCGATTGGCTCCTTTCTCTCCTTCCTTTCTTCCCCGATCGGGCTGACCTGCTCTTTCTTTCTTCGGCCTCCATTCGCTCGCGCCTGGCATCCCCTCCCCTTCTCCTTCTTCTTTCTTTCTTCTTTCTTCTTCCCCACTCCCTGCCATCACCATTCCTTTCTCCCTCTCCCCCATTGACCTCCCTAACTCTCTCTCTCTCTCTCTCTCTCTTTGGCCATTCTCTGCCCCATACCGGCCCCACCATTCTCCTTCCCCACTCCTTGCCATTGCCATTCCCTTCTCCCTCTCCCTGCCATGGCCATTCCTCTACCATCCTAACGCCATCCCCAAGCTCCCTATCCCCTCCTCTCTCAACTTATTCTTTTTCTTCTTCACTTCCCGTTCCATTCGGGCATTTTTTTTCGAACCTTATGTCTTGCCCGAGCCTCTTCTTTTCTTCCTTTCTTCCCCTCCCCTCTCTCCCCCTATTTTTTTTTGCCACCTAGCTCCGCTGCTCCCGCCGCCTTAAAAGCCACCTACACCACCTCTTGCCACCCGCTACCTCACCCTCGAGCCATCACAGCCCCCATCAAGCCACCCCGCAACCCCCATTCTTCCTCCTCTCCCCTTTTTCTCTTCTCTCCCTCCCTTCTCGGCATCCACCTTGCACCGCCATATTCCGCCGCCGTCCCACCGTTTCTTCCGCCAACTAAGCCACCACATTACTACCTACAACCCCCTCTACCACCCGCCATCCTCCTTTGGTTGAAACCGTCACCCAAAAGCCTCCATTTTCCCTCCCCATTTTCCTTCCTCACCAGCCTCCATCTCGACCCCCTCTCGGAAGCCCCTCTTCGCGGCCTCTCTGCCGTCGCCGCCGCCACCACCACCTTTAGCCACCGTCAACCCATCCCCGACCACCACTTACACCCCCTCTCCACCTCTGCATCCTTCCCTTGCCTTAAATCCTCCCCCACATGCCTCTCTTCACCACCTTCGAGCCCCCTCCTCCTCATTCTTTGCATGCAGCTCATGCTGCATTAGCAGCATGAGTTTCTGCATTTCTTGATCTTGTTGTTTAAAAATTTTAAGGTATAATAATATTTTAATTTAAGTATTTGATTAATTAACTATTATAAATTTTTATACTTTGATTTTATTATTTCTAATAAATCTTGATATTATTTTTAAGTATTGGTTTTGATAATTAAAGCTTGAACCTTTAATCGGAATACCGGTAAGGTTTGTTTTACAGGAATCGAGGTAATCGTTAAATCCCACTTAAAGGTATAGATAAATGTATGTTAGCACATTAGTCATTTTTAATGTGTATTATGCTTGATATATGTTGTTAATATATTATATATGGTTTCTTGTGTTGGTTGATGAAAAGGAAGTATAATAGATTATGTGCTATGTTTGGAGATATTGTTTAAGGTAGAAGTTGGTTATTAATGAAAATGTTAAGTATTATCCATGTTATATTATGCTATTGTGATCGTAATGCATGATTAATGTTTTGTGGGCCTTAGGGGATTTTATTAATTTACCTTTTAAAAGAATATGTCCTAATATATATATGGGTGCTAATAAGTATTGTATTAATTATAAGAGTTGTGGATAAGGTGTTAATATTAATAATTTATGTAGTAATAATAATAATTTAATATAAGTTGAGTAATAAGGGGTAAGATGGTAAATTTGTAAATAGAAGGATAAACTGGTAATTTTGTAATAAAAAGGTAAATTGATGATTTTGTAATAAAATGGCAATTTGGTAATTTTGTAATAAAAGGACAATTTGGTAATTTTGTAATAAAAGGACAATTTGATAATTTTGTAACAAAAGCACAAATTGGTAATTTTTTTTTATTAAAGGGCAATTTGATAATTTTTTAATAAAAGGGAAATTTGGTAATTTTGTAATAAAAAGGGTAATTTTGTAATTTTGTAACAAAAGGGAAAATTGGTAGTTTTGTAATAAAAGGGCAATTTGGTAATTTTGTAATAAAAAGGGTAATTTGGTAAATTTGTAATAAAGGGCAAATTGGTAATTTTATAACAAAAGGGTAAAATGGTAATTTTGTAAATAAAAGGGATAAAAGTGGAAATTGGAAAGGAGTAACTTGGTAATTATAATAATTGAGAAGGATGAATTGATAATTTAATAAAAGAGATGGGTAAAATGATAATTTAATAAGGAAGGGTAAAATGGTAAATATGATAAAAGTGAGGGGCAATTTGGTAATTTAACTAACTAAAGGGATAATTTGGTAATTAAGATATTGAGTAGGGGTAATTTGGTAATTTGACCAACTTAAAGGCAATTTATTAATTATAATAAAGGGAAAAGGTCAAAGTGGTAATTTAACCAACCAAATAGGAAATATATTAAGTGTAATAATTACGAAGGGTGATTAGTGGCCTAACAAGTGTGGGAAATAGCTCGGCAACCTAAACCGAGTAAGGACGTAGCTAAGGCCGCCTATGTGTTACATGTTTTACTTACCTTGGATGCCTTGTACAATTTTATGTCGTGCTCTACATGCTATTATTTTAACTGTTTCATGTGTAGCGTGGCTTAGAACCGAGATGTGTTCATGTATCCTCTTTTGGTATGTGATAATAAGGATATGTTGTAAGCTATGATGTGATGTAATGTGGCCCTTTAGGACATGCATGCTAGGATAATTAATGTGGTAATGTGGGATGGAAGCATGAAAAAGAGAAATGGGAGAGAAAGATAACTAATGGGAAGTAAGTTGGCTAATATGGGTATGGGAGGAACTAGCATTTGCATGGGATAGTTAGAGTCTACATGGGGGCAAACTTTACGTATGGAAAGTTGCCTCGGGACGTGAGGAAGGTAATAGAAGTATCGTTTGGGTGTATGGGGGCTTCGGGTGAAAAATAGTACGTGGGACAGTATAAGGGTGCGTAGGAGACTAGACTAGAGTTTAAGGGGAAATCCTAATCTGAGTAGGGGAAGAAGAAAAAGAAAATAATAAAAATAAGTGAGAATGAGTGGGGCATGAAGTGAAGGTGGAACCGAAGGGTCGAGATGTGTAGGGGTGATAAAATATTCTGGATTGTGCGAGGTAAAAAAGGATGGGCCACATAGGCCCAGGTTAGGGTTTCTGGAGAAAACCCTAGGGGAAGGCGGTGAGTGGACTTTGGGGTATAAGGTGGTGGGCTTTGACCCACACACTTAGGAGTCGGGTTCCTAGTATAAGTAAGTGGTTTAAGGGAAGGATGACGGGGTGAGTTAGGAGGCGCAGAGGTCTCAAGACATGGGATAGGCCCTCTTAGGAGGATAAGTATAGCTGGAGTTAGCCATGCATGTCTAGGGCGGAATATGTTGAACAAGATACAATAAAATACTAATCATGTAAAGTGGAAGATTATTGAGCTAGGTCCAGCCAATCCACTGGTTAGTAATAGTGGTTAGGTGTATTTTTCCCTATAAGTGACCGATCAACCGGCGAATAATAGTGGTGTGGACTTTATCCTGCAAGTGACCGGCCCACCGACAATAATAGTGGGTTGACTCGAGCTCAATAAACACAAACCAGAGTGTGCTAAAGACACTTAAAAGATACTAATTACTTACAGTGGAACACCATGTGAGCAGGAACTAGCTGATCCACCGGTTAGTAATAGTGGTTAGGTGCGTTCTTACCTATAAGTGACCGATCGACCGGTGAATAATAGTGATGTGGACTTTGTTTCGCAAGTGATCGGCCCACCGGCTAAAATAGTGGGATGTTCCTATACTTACATGGATTCGATAAAAGGCATGGTGTGCATCGACTTTCAATAAAAAGATTAATTAAATAATTAATCTGGAATAAATATATACGTTATGTGTGACCTTGATCATTTATATGTGATAGAATTTCTTCATGACCTTATGTACTATACGTGTGGGTTTGAATATTATGTTTACACCTGTTGTTATGTACGGACATAGTAGTATAACATGTGTTACATTGCGGACCTATTTTTAAGTGTGTATTTAAAGGGTTACTCATTACCGTAGTACTGAGGAGTTTCCTTCGTGGAGCCCCTGCCTATTCAATGGGTAGTGTCCCTTACAGGTCGTCTTCGGTGCTATTCAATTAAGCCTCGAGAAATAGCGTAAGGAACTATCCAGAACTAATAGGGTTTAAATTTTCTCTTTTAAATTCAATGTATTTGTTATTTTGCAATCACCGTTGTTGGATTTTACTCTCGTAAATTATTTACTGCGCTTCTCTAATTTATATATGCTTAAGTGTCTCCTAAAATTATATTTTACCTTTTTTTTGCCTTAGCACTTGGTACTGAAACGGTATGAGTGAACCGGTCTGGTACTAGGTGTGGCGGTAATATCCCCAAAATTCACAATTCATTATTTTGCTTCCGATAACTTTCTTTTAATTAAACGAAAGTTTTCAGTAGTGAATTTTGGGGGTGTTACAATTAGTCTGGCTCTAACTCATATCATGTTCCACTATAAGTGATTAATATTTTTCCATGATTTATTCATATGTAAGGTTTGGTTTATTGAGCTTGGGATCCCCCACTTTTATAGCTAGTGGACTGGAAATATACTTCAAGGTAGCACACACTTGGCCACTATTATAACCAACGGAGTGGTACACATGATATAATCGATTTGGACTCGACTCAATAATCTTACACTTGATATGACTAGTGTGTTCCATTTAATTAGCACAACAAATCCAATTATTTAAGTCAAGGGGGAGATCAAGAACCCAGAGATGCAATGGTACACCAGTCATACTAGCAATACAAGAAACATAGTAACCTTCAACCATCAACTAAGGGACATAAAGGTACCCTAGTCGCACTAGTGCATGTCGACACACAATACCCTACTGATAAGGACACCTAATCCATAAGCATGCATACCCGCAAAATAGGTTCGTAGAGCTACATAGAGTAAGATGTAGGGCCTAGATGGGAACTAATGCATACCAACAAATACTAGAATAATCGTGGGCTAACCATATCTTTAGGGTAACGACCCCTAAAGAGCCACCATTCTCGATCTCGAGGTCTTCCACTTTAATTTTTAGTGTATTAATTAAGGTGACCACAAAAAACACAACAACCACAAACTTATTCACTTATATTTGTTAATGTTATTATTAAGTAATCCTTATTCATACGGTCATCGATGTTAATTTAAAGAAACTACTAAGGCCATCCTTATGTCATCTATTTCAAATTCAGGATTCATTTCCATTTATTCATATATCATAAGGTTTATCATATCATAATCATAATATGGGCTTAGAGTTTGGTAGCCTACATCGAAGGATCATGGAGCACTTATCCCTAACATGCCCTTATATCACATCCAACACACATTACCATTCATAATTAATGATTAAGACACCTCTTTCATAAATATGAGATAAACACCATATCACATCTTTAGCTCTCCATCAAGATTTAGGTTATGCCATGTTCTTGTGATATACACCGAATTTCCCTTTTTGTTGGTTAAAGTATCAAATTGCCCTTCTTATTTATTAAAATTATCCAATAGTCATTCCTTCCTGCCAAATTACCAAAATACCCTTTCTTTACACTAAATTACCAAAATACCCTTACTTTATACCAAATTACCAAAATAACCTTCTCCTTTATCAAATCACTCTTTTACCCCTTTACTTTACAAAATTACCAAAATACCTTCCTTTTTATTAATTTACCAAAACACTTTCTTACTCACAAAAATTACCAATTTATCTACTTTCCCATGTAAAATTACTAAAATGCCCTCCTTAATAATCCATTTACCATTTTACCCCCTTTATTCTTATAACTTATATTTTGCCCTTATTATACCAATTTTACCAAAATACCTGCACCACATAAAATGTTAATATATATGGTCCATATACATCATCCAACACCACCAACTATTATTATTATTTATCATTATTTATCATTAATACTCATTAGCGCCTAACACACATACTTATTTAGACACCTTTTGCATAAAAAATTACCAAAATGCCCTTAGGGTTTATACTAACATTATCTATGCAATAAATAGCCACATTAGCTTGCCATGTCATACATATGCATTTAACATTATCAGTAACAATAAAACTCCTTCCCTAAACGTTATCTCTACACATGAACCATAAATTAACATGCTTTTCTTTTCATCAAACAACATATGCCACTAACCACATTATACTCAACAACATACACCATGCATATAAACATATTATAAACCCTAATGTGCTAGTATACATATATTCACACATTTTAGTAAGGTATAACGGTTACCTTATTTCCAGCAATAATCAAACCTTACTGGTACTCTAGTTAAAGGTTTGAGCTTTGATTAGAAAATAAATATCTAAAAATAATAGCAACCTTTATCATATTAGAAGTAGAAAAATCAAAATAATAAACCTTTATCAAGAACTTAATTAATATATACTAATACCAACTATTTCTATACCTTGAAATTAACTAAAATTAGCTCAAAATAAAAGGAAAGGCTCACACTATATGAGCAGCATCAGCTACATGCAAGGATGGAAGAGATTAAGGGTCAAAGAAGGAGAAGTGGGGAGAAGGGAAGGGTGCTTGAGGTTGGGTTTTTGGGGGTTAGGTAAAGGGCTTGTGGAGGGGAGTTAGGGTAGTGACTAGGTGCAAGGATGGATTAGGGGTAGAAGTGGTGGTTTGGTTTGATGATTAGCGGCTCAAGGAGGTGGAGACGGTGGTTGCAAGGATAGGAAAGTAGGATGAAGGTTGGGCGAAGGAGAAGAAGAAAGGGGAAAGAAGAAGAGAAGAGAGGGGCTACAAAGGGAATTCCAACTAAGGGGAAGTGAGGTGGTAGACGAGGTGTTAGGGAGTGGATTAGTGGCATTATAGATGGTGGAAAAGGAAGGAGGGAAGTGGATGGTGGTGGTGCAGGGTGGATGCCAAGAAGGACGGAAAAGAAAAGAGCGGAAAGGAAGGAGGCTACAGGGGAGAGTGAGGGTGATGGGGTTGTGCAGGGAGGTCGAAGGGGTGTCAGTGAGGTGGCTTTGGTGGTTGGTTAGGTGTTAGAGGTGGTGGTTGAGGGTGGCGGGGCAAATGTAAGGGAATAGGAGAAGAGGGAAGAAGGGAGAGAAAGAAGGCTTGGCAAAATGGGAAGGATGAATCTCGAGGGAAGAAAATGGGAAAGGGAGAAGAAGAAAATAAGAGGGAGAATAGAGGAGGCATGGCCGGGTTAGGTGGTTGTAGTTTGTGGCTGGTAAGGTGGCGGGTTGTAGGAAGAAAGAATGAAGAAAAGGAAGGAAGTAGTATGCGAGGGTTGTGGTGCAGGGGTGTGTATGCCCCAAAAATGGTAGGAAAGGGACATAAGGAGAGAGAGGGAGAGAGAGCAAGGCTACAAGGATGACAAGTGGCAGGGAAGAGTTGCAGGCAACATGCATCAGTGATCGAAGAAGAAGAAGAAGAAGAAGGGGGAGCAAGCCGGCCCGCATGCAAGGAGGTAGGGAAGAAAAGAAAGGGAGTTGGGCTGGCCCAACCAGGGGGAGAAAGGAAAAGGAAAAAAAGAAGAAGGTGGAAGACCAAGGTGGAAAAGAAAGGGCCAATGGCCTAGTGTAGGAAAGAAGAAGGCTAGCAACCTGAAGGAAGAAAAAGGAAAGAGGAGGAAAAGAAAAAAGGGGAAGAAATAAAATAAAATAATTCTTAGAATAATGGCATTTAATATTTTTGATAGATAAATTATTTTAATAATTTAATATATGGGTTTAACAAGGGTAATTTTAGTAAAATATAGGTTTAAAAGTTATTTAAATAAAATAAGTATGATAAAATAACAAAATATTTATTTTAATTTATTAAATATTCATACCCCTTTTTTATATACTCACAAATCAAACAAATAATGAAATTAAATAAATTTAAAAAGGAAATTAACCCAAATGAGGATCATTTATTAAATTGTAGGTTTAAATTTTTTGGGCATTACAACACTATCATAACATATCCTCTAATGTTTGGATAGTTTGTTATCTCTTCCCCTGTAGTACTCGTCTTCAATTGAATCTTGAAACTTTCTTGGATATCCTATAAGAAATGTGACAAAAATCTTAGATCTCTATATAACATAATATCCTTTGGCACACCATAAAATCTCACTATAAGAGTTATGTATACATTAACTAACTACTATATATTCCAAGTTAATTTCATCAAGATGAATACTAATGTAATTCTCCAACATTTTAAAAAACCTAAAATTGAATAAATAACTTTTATTTGGGATAAATTAGCTTTTAAAATTATTTAATTTAATTATTTTATGGTTTTTTGAGTATATAAAAGTGGATAGGAATATTTAATAAATTAAAATAAATATTTTTTTATTTTATCATACTCTTTTTATTTAAATTATTTTTTCAAATTGATATTATACTAAAATTATCCTTTTTAAGCCCATATATTTAACTATATTAAATTAAATTATTAGATAAATTTATTTCTCAAAAATATTACATCCTATTATTTTATAAATTAAATTATTTTAATTTCTCCCATTTTTTCTTTTTCCTTTTTCCCTTTTCCCTTTTCTTTCTCCCTTTTCTCTTTTTTCTTCCTTTCTTTCTTTTTCCTCTTTTCTCCTTCAAGTCGCCCGCGCCTGGGCCTTTGGCCCACTCCCTTCCCTTCTCTCCTTCTCCCACGAGGGTCGTTCCCTCTTTCCTTTCCCCTCCTCTCCTATGCATCACAACCCAGCCCAATTCCCCTTCTTTTCTTTCTTTCCTTTCACCTCCTACCCTGGCCAGCCCAATTCCCCTTTTATTTCTGCCGACCGGCCTACTGTTTCTGCACCCCCTTCTTTCTTTCTTCTTCCTCTTCTTTGATCAACCCAAGGTGGCCGACCTGTCTTCATCGCCATATCTGCCACCTCGAGCATTCCGGCCACCGCCCTACCACCACTACAACCCTCCCTCTCTCCCTCTCTCTCCCCCATCTTTTTTTTCACCATATTGGACCCAACCGGCCATGTACCCCCATCATGCATGGCCTCTCTTTTCCCCTTCTTTCCTTCCCTCTCCCTGCCACCCTACCACTTTAGATGCTACCACCCGATCAACCACCTATTGCCCTCTCCTCCCTCTTCTTTTTTTTCTCATCACTGGCCTTCCTAACCCATATTTTTCAAGCCCTTTCCCCCGATCTCCATCCCTGCATTTTCTTCTCCTTCATCCTCTTCCCCATTTTTGGCACCACCGCCGCCCTCCTCTGCTTCCACCGTTGCACCAACCCCCTACACCACTCCCTACCACCTTCTACCTCATCCCTACACCACCACAACACCACCCAAGGCACCCCGCGGCTCCTTCTTCCCCCCTCTTCTTTTTCCCTTCTTTCTCATCCTTATCGGCAACCTCCCTGCAACCCCTTCGTTCGCCGCCTTCCGACCACCTATACCGCCACCCAAACTACCAATCCACTCCCTACAACCTCCTCTACAACCACCACACTTCCTTTAGCTGAAGCTAACCCTTGTACCCCCTTATTTTCCCCCTCCCTTTTCCTTCCTTCTCAGATCCCTCCACCTCGAAAGCCACATTTGCCACCTCGCCACCGCTGCCTCCGCCGCCCTTGCCCACCAACAACCTATCCCTGACCACCACCTACACCCCCTCTTCACTCCTGCACCCTTCCCTTGCCCGAAATCCTCCCCCATCTACCTTCTTTCCTAGCCTAAAGACCCCAACACAAAAATAGCCATCATTCCTTTCTTTCACCCCCCCCCTTCGAGCATTTCTCTTTTTTATTTTCGCATGCAACTCATGCTGCATGAGCAGTATGAGTTGCTGCATTCTAGGTTTATTTTGGTTAATAATTTTAAGGTAAAATAATATTTTAGTTAAGTATTTCATTAATTAAGTTTTATAAAGTATTATGCTTTTGGTTTCCTTATTTCTAATGTGATAAATATTGGTATTATTTTTAGGGGCTAATTTTGCTAATTAAAGCTTGAATCTTTAACTGAGATATCGGTAAGGTTCAATTTTTACGGGATCTAAGGTAATCGTTAAACCCCACTTAAACACATGGATAAACGTATGTTAGCACATTAGAGTTTTTAATACGTTATTATGCTTGTTATATGTTTGTTCATATAATATTATATATATATATATATATATATATATATATATATATATATGCTTGTATTGATTAATAAAAAAGAAAGTATGCTAGTTTATATACTATGCGTGGAAATATTTCTTTAGGAAAGAGTTTGGCTATTAATGAAAGTGTTAAGTACTTATTCATGTTATATTATGTTATTATGACCATTTATGCATGAATAATATTATTTTAAGCCCTAGGGGCATTTTAGTAATATGTCTTGTGTAAGAATGAGGCCTAATATGTGTCGTTGCTAATAAGTATTGTATTAAAATATAATAGTTGTTGGAGTTGGATATTGTGAATGGAGTATTAATATTAATATTCCATGTAGTGATATTAATTTAATAAAAGTGGTGTAATTAGGGTTCTTTTGTTTACTTTAGCTCCTTTGTCTTTGTTTAGCCATTGTAAAGAATAGGGTTTAGGATGATTAGTAGTCTCTAAACCAAGTTTCTTAACCATTGCTTCACTAGCAACATTTGTACATGAACCACTATCAATAATGAATCTATAAACCATGTCACCTATTTTATACTTAGTCTTAAAATTTTTCTCTTCTTGAGTAGGTGTCATATTAGGCTAGATTTTTAACACTCTTTGAATCACAAAACATGGTTCTCCTTCTTCTTCACCCATGGTTAAGATTTCATTAGGAGATTCTCATCATTACTACATGGTTCTATGTCTTCTATTTCACTCAAGGTTAAGGCTCTTTTGGTTAGGACATTCTCTAGCAAAGTGTCCATATCATTTACAATTTGAAGCATTGTTTATTAGACATTTCAACTCACCTATTTTTACCTTTATCATCTCGATTATTCTTTTTATCATATGAAGATGTTGGTTTAGGTGTAAAGGTATTTGAATAGGGTTTGGTTGAGGTTGAAAAATTAAACTTAACATAGGCTTTGGTTGATTTATTTTGTCTTTCAAATTTTAAATCCAACTTAATCAAGTCATCAAGAGAATCATATGAATACATATCAACTTTATCTCTCATCAAGTTATTGAGAAAAATGTATATTAAGGACTAAACATTTGGGTGTCGTTCCAATAAAGGAACCAAAGTTTTTCATCTTCGAATTCAAAAACATACGTTGAGACTTTTATCTGAATAAGGAACTACCGGCCAAATACTTGCTGAAGCTTGCCGGAAAATATTAAAATATTATTATTTTTGTATTTTATACTATGTAACATACTAACTACAATATATGTATGTATTATACATAAATATGTACGTTATACAAATTTAAACATTATTGTTTTTACACTTAATAAAACTAATCTAAGCACATATATTACTAATTAATTCAGTGAAATAAATCAATGGCTCATTGAATTAAAACCCTAACACTAACTAAATGACTGAGATTGTTCATTCAATTAATTAAATTGAATCAAATTAAAACTTCTTAAATTGAAATTAAGCACAATGAAAACCACTCTTGGTTTGCGAAGAGAAATAATTTTTCTTGAACTTTTCGTTCCAGTTCTGGAATGAAGAACCGAAGAAGAGAAAGAACGAGAAGAAAAACAAAGAAGATCATTGAGCTTTCTTCTTCGTTGATCAGGTATGTCAATCTTCTTTCTTCTTTCTTCTTCTTTATCCACTTCTCATCTTCTTCAGTCGTTCTCCTTATTCATAAACTTCTTCCTTCTTCCTCGTCTTCTCTTCAGTTAACATTCAAATCTGTTGCATAATCTTGTTCGTCAACAGGTAAAATGCATAATTTATTTCTTCCTACACTCTGAAATTTTTTTCTTCCTGCATAATCTTGTTCTTCAACAGGTAAAATCCAGTTTTGAAATTTTTTTCTTCGAATCTGACTTTTAAAAACCCTAATTATTTAACTGAAATTTTTTCCTTCCTGCATAATCTTGTTCTTCAACAGGCAAAATCCAGTTATGAAATTTTTTTTCTTCGAATCTGACTTTTAGAAACCCTGATTATTTAACTAAAAAAATTTTCTTCATACGAAATCTAATTCAATTGAGCAACATTGAAATTTGGATACTCTTATACGAAGTTGTTCAATAGATGAATTATTTTTCTTCCTTAATATACATTTTACTCTCAAGTTATTAAATTCACCTAACCATCTAGCACATTTTTGTTCTTTTCTTTCTTGGACATTGCATATAAGTGCTAGTTTTTCAAATTTTCTAGTGTATTATTCTACACTAAAAAATCATTGCCTTAGAGTTGTCATTTTCACATAAATATCTTGTTTATATTCTCTAGGCACAAATTTTTTTCTTAGGTGTTTCTTAAGTTTTTCCCAAGATTTAATTTTTTATTTCTCTTGTCTTTTTTAAGTTGTCATACCAAATCCTAGAAAATATTTTAAACTTAAGAGTAGAAAGCTTACATTTTCTCTCATAATCATACTCTTTAAATTCAAATATAACTTCAATTTCATGCAACCACTCAAAAAATAATTCCACATTCAGTTCACCACAAAATTCAGGAAGGTCAATTTGAATACCTTGATCCTCATTGTATGCATGTCTTACCTAGAATGGATGTGGTCTTCTATGATTTCTTGAGCCAAATGAACTCATATCTTCTCCTCCATCTTTGATATGATGCAAATTTGTGTTCTGCGTCCTCCTTTTACTTGGAAAGCATGCCTCATCTTTCCTTCCACACTATCTTTTATGGTTTCCATTCGACTTGGCCATAGACGATATTTCTCTTGATTGGCTAGCTTGGATTCAACACTTTGTTATTATTGTTAAAGTGTTGCTTGATTATGGATTTGAGCATCCATACGTGTGGTTAAACTCTTGATAGATTCTACCAAGGCACGAACCTCTTCACTTGCCATAGTGAAGTTGGTATTTACTAAGTTCTTCCACAAAAGAATGCAGCAAATTGTGTAGGTGCTGGAAGTTCTCTGCAGCCAAACAAAATAGAATAGATTTTGCTAATTCTCAAGCAAATATTGATCACTTCATGGCTGTTTTAGTCATGCACAAATGGGAAGAAAAGTGGTTGAATGACACTACATGTATTTTTTGTTGGAAAATGGCCGAATGGTGCTTTCTTTTGTGACACACAACAAGTCATATAAAATAACAAGGAAGGTCATCGGATCTGCTTCAATGAAGTGGAATCTTCAAGTTGAACATGTTGATTACACACCACTAGAAGATGTGAAGAATAAAAGGAGGAAGAGTATGTGTTGAAGTTGGAGAATAAAAGATAAGAACCGAAGTAAAAGATAGAATCCCATCAAGGAAGAAGAATACTTTTTGGGTCACTAGAATGCATAAAAATGCTTAACGAAAGCTGTCGTGAGAGAGGAAAAGGAATCTATTAATTTAGCTCTTAATTTTCAAAACTATCTCAATGTTGTTCCTATTAAAGTACCCGAGAATGCCTGGGATAACATCTCTTCTCTTACCCCAACTAGCATCATAGTATTCTTGAATACATTCAAATGGTCCTTTAGATCTATGGAGCCACCAAATGATTCAAAAGTTAGGATTCTTATTCTTTGTGTTGTTTTAAATATGTCTTTTATGAAAGGTGTATGCTAGATAAAATCACCAATGTTGTGTTTCTTCTCTCTCATAGCCTCCAATGCATCTTAAACCCTTTGATCTATAATCTGACTGATCAAATCCTTTTCACTTCTATTAGTCAAGTGGAGACCTTGTCTTTAAATCTCTTCCTCGTCTATGTTAGTCAAGCATACATCATGCCTTCTATTTTGGTGTTGGTTTATTTCATCTCTATGTCTATTAACCTCTTTGCTTGGACTCTAATGTCTTTCCTCCTATTTTTCTTTAGAGGGATAAGAAACTCTTACTATCTATCATGTTTATTCCTATTCCCTCAAGAATCTTCCATAGACTCTACTTTTTATTCTTGGAAGACAATGCTACGGAGCCTAGCTAGTTCTTAGCTCCCTCTTTGGAGTACCTAGAGCTTCCACCAAAGTTTCTTGAGGAGTAGGCTATTAAGGTGTAACATGATGATATTTTCCATAAGATGGAGCAGCTCCCTTAGGGTATATGTAATAGGAACTAGCATGTCTAAGACCATCTCCTAAATATATGCTTAGAGCTCAACATTAGCAACTTGAACCTGAGAGATAGTAACTACATGTTCTTTCCTAGAAGGATCACTAGTACTAGGATCAAGCTGGTTCAAAGGTTGAATGGGAGGCAAAGCTTTTTGTAAGAGATTCCCACATACAACATTTGTTGTTGTGTGTGTTTAATGAATCAATGGATTCTAGGGAAATAGAATTAAGAATTAAAGATGAGAGAATACTGAAGATGTCCTAAATTGGTTATGAGGCCCTATATATATAAGATTAGAATAAGGTACAAGGAAGAGTGAAAGATATTATGTGGTAGAGGACAACGAGTTACCCTGCTCTATGTAGAGAACTAGTCTAAGAAATGAAGTGTATGGTACACCAGTTTAGAACCAATCTGAGACCAAGACAAGTGCACCTAGAAGATTCTTGGGCCAACTCTCGTCCTTTAGACCAGCACTCCAAGATCATATAATACTAGTTGAGAAAAAAAACTATATCATATGTGAATGGTCTTATGGATCAATGGAGCCATCAAAAGATTCAAAAGTTAACAGTCATATTCTTTGTAGTGGTATTTTGGAAATATCCTTAGTGAAACGTGTTTGTCAGCTATAAATAGTATTACCCTTATGCTCTTTCATATCTTGCAATGCTTCTTGAACCCATTTCATCTATCATCTTATTAATCAAATCTTCTTCATCTTTTTTGGTCCATTAGCCTTCTTGTCTTCAATTTCTGTGTTATTATATCATCTCCATGTCTATAGGCCCTATGACTCAAGCTCTAACACTTTATAGTCTCGAAGAGCTTAGGAA
Source organism: Tamarix austromongolica (assembly GCA_039764185.1). NCBI lineage: Eukaryota > Viridiplantae > Streptophyta > Magnoliopsida > Caryophyllales > Tamaricaceae > Tamarix > Tamarix austromongolica. The sequence goes on from CM077809.1 coordinate 125,488,216, forward strand.
CTTTTTGCAGTCTGTCGCTCCTACTTCTTTTACAGGACATATTCCATCGACTATACATCTTTTTGCAGAATGGTGTAGCAAAGTCTAGTTCTTGGTGCTCTTTCTGGAAAATCAAGAGCCTCATCCAAGGTTTCTTAAGGAGTAGGTTGTTAAGGCAGAATGTGTCGATGTTGGTCTATAAGCTGAGGCAATTGTCCAAGGGTGTGAGTATAAAGGGTCATCACATCCGACACCATTTATTAAAAAGAAGTGTGAAGTTCGACATTAGCAATCAAGAGCTAAGTAATAATGACTTCATCCTTAGGAAGATCACTATTATTTAGATCAAACCAATGAGGAGGTTTGAGTGGAGACATAGCTTTTGTAAGAAATTCCTACAGATGATGCTTGTTTTTATATATGTTTTGTAAAGTAAGGGATTCTTAAGGATAAATATAAGAACCAGTGTTAATAAAATGTGGAGGGTAAAGTAGGGAGGAGAAAGGAAAGAGCAGGTATAGGAAGGTTGTATTGTCATTTTTCATTTTCAAAAATAAATACAAGATCTTGTATATATATATGAGTAAAATGAGAGAAAAAGAAAAAGGAAAAAAACTGTGGTCGGAGATAAGGATGTTATCCTAAATATTATATAGAGAACTGATCCAAAAAGGAAGACTTATGGGCCAACAACTCGCTAGTCTAACACTAAGGTCGATTGAGGTGCATCCACGAACAACTTAAGAACATTTGGGATCAATCCTCGTCCTTTAGACCAATGTTTAAGTATATGATACTCTTAGTTAACAAAATACTCATATCAATAATGATGACCAAACATAAATATGGTGAATATCAATTTAATATTGGTAAAATATAACAACAGTGGCAAAATATAAAATATGGAGAAAAATATAATAGTGTTTTATGTAATAGTTTTTTTCATTAGAATTATATGAATATGATTTTTTTTATCTATAAAGAAAAATGTTGAAAACATGATGACATAGTATTTTTAATTTTAATAATCTAAATTAAAACAATCTTAATAAATAAAAAATTGGCATTATTAATACAAATGTCACCAAATGAAAAACACTACATAGTACTCTATTTTAAAATTTTGGTGCCTTATTTACTAAATTAACACTAGCTACACTGTAGTGTAACCTTTGATATGATAGAGGTATTAGGTACATTTATGCCACATCACTTAAAGGGAACAGCCATGTGCTTTGTGGAGATCCATTATTGTTTAAGGACGGCAATGGGATGGAGTCGGGGACCGGGACTCCATTCTCAAATCTGAGTCTGATAAAAAAAATTATCTCCAAACTTACTCTAATTTTCCTTTGTTTCTTATCAAGAAATTCCTAATCCAATTCCCGATCCATTCTCCGACCTTACAATCTGATCCAATACTCAAAATCCAACCCTATCCCCAAAATATCTCTCCAAACGTGAACCCAAATATAAAATTCCAGACAGGGCCTCGAATACATAAAAAAAATTATCATCCTTATTCTTTCCTTTTGCTAAGTAGCCATCATTCATCTTCTAAATGATGTGAGATTATGGGCGACAATTACATACAAGCATGATTATTCCAAATTCAAATGCCCCAAAAAGCCAAGACAATAAAATGAGGGGAAAAAACACACTCAGACAATGATGTACACCCGTTTGAAACAACTTTTAAACGGAAATTATCATATACATGCGTAGTGATATAACTGCATGATTTTCTTTTTACTGAAAGTATGAGGGAGAACATTTCAATATTTTTGGTAACTATGGTCGTAGCAATGATAATTCTATGCTGTGTAGGTCGCATACTCATGATGTAAACCATAATGTACAATTTTCTTTTTTTCTTTTTTATTTTTTAAATTAGTTTATATTTAATTTAGATTATCATGTAAATAAAAAATTATATTACAATAATCATGATATAAATTTTTATGAATAAATATTTATATTAATATACTTCCAACTTAAAAAATACTTTTTTTATTTTATCATTTCTGTGCTAGAATATGAACATTTTTCTATGTGATTATATCTTATAATAATTCTTATATATATATATATATATATATATATATATATATATAGTAATCATGTCAACTACTATATTTATTATGCATATGTCTATACTAATTGTATTTGTTATAATAACAAGTACATACATTTACAAATTGATTATATCAACCTATATAATGATTCTGTCATAGTGATTATAACTGCCTTTTTTACTCTTACTAATTAATGTTTGTATGTTAAAAGGAATGTATTTTTTTTTTATTGACGTAAAAGCCAAACGTATGCAGCTACATACCCTCGAGTGTTTCAAATACATGATTTCAAAATTAGAAAGTAATAAAAGATACCAAAAATATATAATTCGGTTGAATTTAGCCTAACAGATCATATAATTTTATTTTATTTTTAAAAAAGTGACTACGGAGACCACGGAAAATGAGCAGGAACAGGTAATAGTTACTGGAATGTTAAATCAATGTGTTTGAACCAACATGTTTGAACCAAATTTGTAGGCCTTGCCCTATGTTAACTTGCGCCATATATAACCCTTATGATGTTGTAGGCATTTCACCCTGGGGAAAACAAATCCTGTCTTCGGGGGGTTTCCACCAACTAGTGAATTTTCATATATTTCTTTACACTCCTGCACAACCTGTTAACAACATTGAAAAAATTATCAAGGATGAGGAAGCATACAACAACAATTGATATTTCCAAGAAAAGTCCATTAAATGTAGCAGAAAACACATCAATTGTAGACAGCAACGCAACAATCAGCGAGAAAACATCTCAAAAGATAATACGCTTGTTTTAGTTGTGACCGTCAACCCTGTCCTAAGCTAGCAAGATGGAGGAAAATCACGGCATGTGTTTAAAGAGTGCAGGAAACAAGTGCTTACGACTGCGGCTGCGGGTGTCCACAATAAGCCAACATTCCAACCGGTGACTTTTAATTACTAGTAAGAATTAAACTCCTATATTACAGCTATCCGGATTACTATAGTTATTTCATCTCAACAGGCACACGTGTCATTTCACACATGAAATATACATTGGGAGCAGTATGATTCAAATCCAAGATCTCGTGTAAAAGAGTTGAAGTCCATTCCACTAAACCAAGAAAGGAACAGCAAGAAAGCATGGAACGATATCATGGAGGTGCCTGGTCTGAATTATTATTATTTTCCTTTCTTTCTTTCTTTTTTTCTTATTAAGTAAAAGAGGGCAACAAGGCCGTCCATTTAATCCGTGTCATCCAATGCCGAATCACTGCATATGACTTCCGAACAAAATAAACCTGCTCACAGATCCACGTACCTCCTTGGCATCCTTCCGTGGTATGCCTTCTCTCAATGCCACAAGCTTCTCAACAACTTCAGCCTGCAGTCCAGAATCATCGTGAGGTAAAATCTTATTAGCTGAAAGCATTGGTATTTTTCCCATTTTAGGGCAGCTATGCCCACGGCTTACAATGAGACCCCCAAAGTTGTGACTGGCCCAACCCTAATATGCCTCATAGGCACTTCATTGGCAAAGTCTAAAATGACCAAAATACCTTAAATTTTTTTAAATTATGACTTAATTAAAACAAAATCTAAACATTTATACCTTCACAAGAAATTTAAAAATATTTATACCAAGAGCACGCAAAATGTTAACACCTTTACACACTTTCGTCTCTCTTTTTGTATTTTTTTCCCTTTTTCTTTTAATTTGTGAGGGGGTGCTATTCACCAGGGACAATAGATGCATTAATAAATCTTACCGGGCAGTCAGGTTGGTGCTCCAGAATATTTGTGTAGACAAGGGTGAATGTGTCCAGGCTCTCTGCTGAGGCAAGCTCTCTCAAGTCGCTCAATATTCTGACTCTACTTTCAACTTTCTGCAGAAGAAATTACATTAGTCTTTTGATTTATCACATATCATGTGTATATCATATGCACCATATCCGTGGCTGAGAATTAGAAGTTTTTAGGCGCAGCACTTACAGATACACTAATATACTCCCGGAAGAAATCCATCAGAACCTCCTCATCTAACCTCATTCTCTCGATTGTTTCTTCTTTTATATAGTTTTTCTGCAAATCCAGTGTTATTGAGAGATCTAAGCTGAAACAGTTATATAATAGAAGATAGTATCTCCTGAATTACATCTATCCGTAATGAATAGCAACATCCAGCAATACCGGAGTCAAGAGATGATCAACATAGACAACTACAGTTTCCTCTAAACAAGCTTCAACAAATCTCCTGAACGATCTTTCTTCAATGTACCTGAAGTGACCAATGAAAGAATGAACATTACAGGGGAGATACAATTTCTAGCCTTGCGGGCTCATCAAACAAAACTCAAAAGGGTTGAGGCAAACATCAAATACTCAACTTTTATTAATCGAAACAACAAAAACATGAACCTAATGCCATATGTATAGGAGAAGAACTACAAAAGATGAACATTAATCGTAACAAAATAAATCATATCGTTAGAAACATCAATGAATATCTTTAAAAAAATATATTCTAAATCTAAGTAATTAGCAAATCTGAAACTATAGCTCTACCGAGCTTCAGGACTTCTTTCCAGCAAGTAGACTGCATCAGATAATTTCAAGCAGAGAATATTTGTCAACCATAAAATTACAGGATACAGATAGCTTCATAGAAAAGATAAAAAGCGCTCCCCAGAAAGAAAGAAAATAACACAAAATAATGCTTACATCTTTATATCTGTGAAGTAGTCACCAAATGTTGCAACCAAGTACTCGGTCACTTGTCCTTCAAACCATTCTGGAATACACAAACAGTATATTGAATTCAACAGAACTAAGCGTTTCTTATAAGTCCAACTAAACATGAAAATGATTAACATGAATCAACAGTAGATTTCTAATCGCATCAGGGCCAGTGTGCAGATATAGGAACCCACCAGAGATCAAACAATAAACAACTTAAGAACAAGAAGTGTTGATAACATATTTGGCAGATTGAATGGTCTTATAGAATGTTGTATATGAATACACGATCATAAGGGCCTATGGGCAATGTATCAGCTTACAGTATTCCATAATGAACTGAGAATAATATCCACTCAAGAACTTGGACTTCTAGCAGCCGTCAGCCTAAAATTTAGGGTGCTTCCCTCCAGGCACCAAAGTGCCAAAGCAGAAACAGTTTTACCATGGAGCTACAGTAGAAGAAAGGTCCCCAAAACAAACTCCAATAGTTCAAGTAATTGTGTCACCCAAATATATATTCATCCTTATTCAAGCCCTCAAGTCCAATGGGACTAAGGTAAGACGATTTTTCAAGGAGATGCAAAGACATAAGAATAGAGCTAGAAAAAGTAGACCCGACCCGATATAATCCAAAAAATCCGTCAACCCTAACAGATCAGAAACTTACCTGACCTAATGCTGACATCAACCTATGACCTTAACCCAACCTGTGACCTGAGCTAACCCAAAACTTGTCATCAATCCGACTCAACAAGACCACACTCAATATTAACCGAATAGCATAATAAAAATTTACATGTTTTATAGTTCATTTAAATTTTTAAAAAATATATTGATTTATAAATTTTACTTATTTTCTTATTTTTACCATGGATATCTTTATTCACCAACAATGTTTTAATTTCACCAATTTTTTAATACAAAAATACAACATTAAAAAGTTATATTATTATATAAACAAGTAGCAGTAAATTGCAGATTTTTAATCACATGCTTGCATGAAATTAAATTTAATGATTCCTCATGAGACTAATAAGTTAGATTAATTTTTGTGGTCAAAACTGGCTTAATCCAAACTTGAAATGATCCAATTCGGGATTAGCTTGGCTAGAACCCAACCTAACTCAATAAAATCCAAAAAGATCCGATCCATTAAGTTAACCCGAATGACCCAAACTCAAACCATCAAATTAATCCGAAATCACTCGAACACAAGCTAGCTTGCCCCAGACCCAATCTGACCTGTCAAGATTATCCGAAACAACGTGGACCCTAACTAGCTCAATCTAAACTCAACCGGACAAATTAATCTAATACAATCCGGAACTAAAAAGACCTGAACCCAAACCTAACTCAAATAACAAAATAACAAAAAATGACTTGATCACACTACAAGAGAAAAATGGCATGCAAACGGCCCGACCTAACCCCCTACAAGCTGGCCCAATGGTCACCTCTACACAAGAATATCAACAGGATTACCTTTGTTATAAAGCTTCACAAGCAACTCCTGCACTCCAGGATCTTCAAATATCACGGTAACGGTTTCATGCACAGCTTCCTACAAAACATTAGCATAAAGTCCCTTGATTTAGAGAGAGAAAGACGAAGAGAGAGGTAGCAATACATTGAGAGAGAGAGAGAGAGAGACGAAAGAGAGGTACAATACTACAAGTAGAAAGCCTTGCCTATAGTTGTAAATGAGCTTGCCCATTTTGTAGTACCAACAATGGAATACCAATTATACAATTCTAATATCATGCACCTGAGAATGTACTCCCAGTGTGCAAAATTGAAAATAAAATGCTATTATTCACATGAAGGTGAAGAAAACACAACATTATAGTAGAGTTACAGGCATATAGCTAGTAGTTTGCAACAAGTTTTTCAATGATTAGTAACACTTTAAAAATATATTTACTTTTAATTTGGGCCATTAAAAAAAAAGTACCAAAATGTTTATTAGATATTCCTCAATAAATAAATATTCAAATTAATATACTTCTAACACAAATATTTGTATAAACTACTCATAGGTTTAATGACATATCCATCAACCCGAAAGACATATTCATCAATTCAAAAACTAATATTCATTAACCTAAAAGTAATCTATACCACATTGTCAAGCCTGTAGCTTGAATCCAATAGCTTATTGGAAAGTAGGCCCACGTACCTGTGGGTAGACCTCTTTCCGTATGTCTCATAGTGCCATTGGTTTAAGAGAGTTATTTAGCAATTAAATATTATTTATCATCTTTGAGTCTTAGTTGTTAAGTATTTAGAAATCGTTATCTTTTACTATTTACCTAAATTTATCTATAGGGACCTATGTACATTAGTATATTCAAAGTTAATAATACCAATGTATGGTTTGCAAGAAATTGAAGGCTAAAAGTAACCTTGTATTAGTTTGGTATCAAAACCCAAACTCAATCCCAACCACCAATTTTGGTGTTCCTGAAATATTGTTCACGTTCAATAAAAGCCCCAAATTTTAAAACCCTATGTCCCAACTTAAGCAATCAAATTACCTTAGTCATTTCCACCATCACCTTCCTTCCACCGCCACCACCGTTTCACATGACTACCTTAATCTAACAAGTCCTCCGGTCAACAACCATGATCGCTCTACACCACTCAATCGACAACCTTAAATCGCAAACAACTGCCAGTTACAAAACTCAAGAAACCCTAACCCTAATTCTTCAATCAGACAACTTGTGTCTTAGAAAAAGGGATTTTAAGAAAGCTGGTTATAGGTTTTCGAGGAAAGCAAGTCTTCTCCGGGTTTACCGTATAGAGGCTTATAAGATCTAGAATGCCTAAAGTATGACATTAGGAAATAGACAATATATATTTCATAAGCGCACTTGTAATAGTGTCGATCTTTCTACCTTCCCTTATATGGTGAATATTGGTTCCTTGGTCAACTGGGGAAGCTAACTAGATATCTTTATCTGGAGAGGTGTTAATAATATGATGCAAACTGCATTTTATAGCTTGGTTTGGTTTAAGGTTTAAAAAATTATGGTTTGCTTAATATTTATAAAATCGATTTAATCACGCTTTCAAAGTTAAATTATGGTTTATAAACCACAAAAAGTATATATGCATTATATATTTATAATTTGGGACAATTCACCATTTAACTCATAATTTATGCATAATATATAATATAATCATAAGTTTTTGAAAAAGCACCATATAACCTCAAGTTTAGATCTAATAGACAATATAATCCCGAGTCTTTCATCTAAGCACTCAAGCTTACATGGTGCTGGTCCTAAAGGCTATGAGGTTATTTGGTGTGTAAATGTCAAAATTTAGAAGTATATGGTGTGTAACTATCAAAACTAAGGATTATATAATGTGTTTCTGAAAACTCAGGCCTATAATATATATTAGACCTAAACTCAAGGTCATATGATGAATTTTTCCTTTTAATATTTTGAAAATATTAGACCTAAACTCAAGGTCATATGATGAATTTTTCCTTATAATTTTTTTTAAAATATTAAAAAAAAAACTTGTAACTTTTGACTGGTAACTTTAACTTGTAACTCTAATTTTCCTTTTTCTTCTTGTATTATACATCTACATTATATTTTTTTTCCTTTTTACCTTCTATGCCGTGGAATTAATATGATGTTCATTGTGTATATGTTTTATGGTTTTGACTTTATATCAATTGTAAATTTGTATACATATATATAAATATATAGTTGACCTCATTATCAATTTCAAGAACATGATTTTTCATTAGTAAAATAAGCATCAAAATAAATATTAAGATTTAAAATGCATAAACCACAAATGGTTGACATTTAGTTGTTGATGGGAATCAGCTACAGCAACTAATGGTTGACATTTGACAAATCCACACCTATCAACTCTGAGCAAGAATTGTACTTGAGGCTTTGCATGTTGTCTATGGAGAGTCAAGCGGTTGAGACCTATACTAGGGAGTTTCAGAAGCTTGTTGCGAGATGTGTTTTCGAAAAAAGTTCAGCTCATCATCTCAATACATCAGAGGCCTCTATGAAGATATTCAGTTCGAGCTAAAGGATAAGAGTTTCTGTTCAGTTGAGCACGTTGCTTCCTTTGCTCAGGATGCAGAAAATAAGGCCTCCTATTGGCAACAATCCTTCAAAAGGTCATATGGTCAACCCGCTAGCCTGCCTAAGTCTTTTCTTAAGCCTAATAGTTTCAAATCCACAAGATGTTATATTTGCAGCGAGCTTGGTCATACGCATCGATATTGCCCAACCCGACAAGAAGCTGCTAATAAGATCAAGATAGCTTAATTTGGATCCCCAAAACACGGTAGACAATGATCAAAAAGTTGAGGTGGTGGTTGTGGATGTGTGAGTATCCTAGTAATGATGAGTATGATGAAACCAACATGGATCATTGCTGCACTCTCATGCTTTGATATTTGAGGTATACTCCAACCCATTGTCGAGCTTGTAGCTTGAGCCTAGTAACTTATTAAAACGTAGCCCCACAAACCCGTGAATATACCTCTTTTGGTAGGTCTAAGAGTCTTAATTGTTAAGTATTTAATAATTTTTATCTATAGGGGCCTATATACATTATTATATTCAGGGTTGAATAACAACATTGTATGGTTTGCGAGAAACTTAAGGCTAAGAGTCGCCCTGCATCATTTTATTCATTGACTAAAAATATACATACATATATATATATATATATATATATATATTCATCACCTCAGCCCAAAAGACATATTCATCAATCCATATGCTAATATTCAGCCCAAAACCAAATATTTTGTTATAATATTCAATTTTACAAAGGCTTGCATTCGTCGGCTAAATATATACATATATATTAATCAACTCAGCCCAAGACATATTCATCAATTCATAGGCTAGCATTCACTAGCCCAAAAGCAAATATTTTGGTATAATATTAAATTCTGCAAAGACCTGTATTCATCAGTTAAACACACACACACATTCATCAACTCAAACCAATCATATTCATCACCTCAAACACCTATATTCATCTACTCAAAGGCTTAAATTAATTAGTTGATGAATAAATCTAAAATACTCATAAGCTTAAACTCTAACATTCATTGACTCGAGAGGCTCATATTCATCACCTCAGAAGCTTATATTCATCAACTATGATGTTACTTTTTCCATGGTTTTGGCCATTCCTAGGGAACATAGAAAATCAAAAGGGGAAAAAAAGGCTTCACATTGGAAATTCACTTTATCGTGAATTTCTTTGCTCCTACAATATGGGGAGATGGCAGCACTCGGACATTTTCTAGTTCAAAGTTCTAGCTCCAAGAAGGAAGACTCGCACAGCCCACCACCACAAAGATACAAAGCCACCAGTTCCAAACACAAACAAAAGCAGTAATTAAAGATGGGCACTCGATTACAGTTCCCCAGCAACGGAACTCGCCAATCGTAAAACAACCATTGCCTTTCACCTTGTACTCTAAAATCAACCACTACCTCAACAAAAGAGGGAAAAAAAAAAAAAAAAAAAAAACTACTGTAGAAGAGGAGTCCGCTATCGGCTCCAAAGTCAATCACTTGAGAGCAGAGCAGATCGATGACTGACAACCATCGCACACCATATGAGCACCCCATTAAAGTTTTGAGCAAAACTTATAGAAGTCGAGCATGCTTTTTTTAAATGTATATCTATAATATCATCAGAAATGGTGAAGTAGATATGAATCATGATGATTATAGGCTAGTAGAGGTGGCAAGATGGCCACGGGAAAGGAGAAGGTGGAGATGGCTTGGGAAGCGATAGAAGGGTGAAGGCAGTGGTGTTTGAAAAGGCACTCACTAAGGCACAAAGGCTTAGAGCCTTTTTTTTTATCCTAGGCAAGACAACATCGGCAAAGTGCATCTAAGGAGCACTAAGGTGTTGAGGCAGACAATGCTTTTAAACATGCACCTTTCTAAAAATTAGCTACTTTTAGGTTTTAATTTCATTTAAAAAATCTGCAATAAATTTGAAAGGAAAAGGAAATAAGGGAGGGGGGAAAGGTCATAAGAAGACTAATAAACGTAATTTGAATGAGAAATGAAAGAAATGTTTTTAGCATAGAGAAAGAAACCCTTTTTTGGACTTTATTTTCATAAATATAATAATTAAATCTCTTGTTGAGAAGGAAAGGGAGGGGAAATAGGGTTGTGGGAAGGGTAATAGACATGATTTTGAAGAGCAAAGAATATATAATTTAGGGAGATCAAAAACAGTATTAGATTGATAATATTGGTGCCTCACTTCCCCAAGGCGCACGATGAAGCACTTACGCCTTGCTCCAAGCACCTAGGCTCTAGGATCTTCATTGCCTAAGTGTGCCTTAGGCCTTTTTAAACACTAGGAGACAAAAAGGATGGAGTGAGAGGAGAAAGGGTGTGGCAAACATTATATTCTTTTCAAAAATATTACTAAGTTGCGCTCCACATACAACTCACAAGGCACTCCACGTGCATGGTATAATTTGTGCTGTTAATAATCTTATGTGTGGAGGACAAATTGGAAGTATCTCACTCACCAGCACATTAGTTGTCATCATGATCCAGAAGACTTAAGGCATGTCTGGATAGTTCCCATGTTACCTACTACCCCCTCAACCCTCCACTTTACTAGATTTTCCAATTAAGCAGTCCAAGGCCACTAAAATAAATTCTACATAAAGCTTTTCAACCTAGTGGTACATTATATACCAGCACATACATGTTATGATAAGATGCAAACAACTCTCCTCATAACTATAGAGCAAATATCAAGTACAAAGTTAAATGCAATAGTAATGAATGAATAAAAATGCATAGTATCACAACATTAAGCATCTCTCTCGCGAGGCCTGTCTCCTCTCCCCTCTCTCCTAGGGTTCCCGAGTGAGGCACGCCATGGCCAGGAAGAAGAAGTCCCCTTCTTCCACATCGGGCAAGCAGGGCTCGAAGGTATCAGCCCCTGCGACTGAGAAGATGGCCCAGCAGCAGTTTTCGCAGGGCTCGATGGCACCTAATCTGCATGAGGATCTATTGACAGAGAATTTGGGAAATGGGCTGTTTGACGTAGCTATTGCTTGTGCTGGAATGGAGGACCCTGTGCTACAAACGCCAAACCCTAACACTGCCTCCCCAACCCACGTACCAAGGGCAACTCAACCTGCAGGGTATAATGAGTGCTCGAACCAAACAAATCAGAGCAGAGGAAGGGGAGTGCATACTGAAAACCCAAATCTTCCGATTGCTGCCATGAATGAGAGAAAATCTGTTTGGGATCGGCTTGAAGAGATCTCCCCTTCCCCTCCCCCTTCCTGGAGGGATATATTGGCAGGGAATCGGAACCCTAACCAGGGAGAAAAGCTCTCTTATGTCCCACCTTCTATGGAAAATGATTCTTTGAGGGTTAAACTGGATAAGAAGGAGGTGGATGCTGAAGCTGATTTATGGGCAAACACTTTGGTTGGTTATGTTTTTGGTGATGCCCCATCCTATAGCCAGATTTGTGGGTATGTTCATGCACATTGGAAAGAGGTTCCTTTGCCACAAATAATCCTTCATGCTTCGGGGTTCTTTCTATTTAAGTTCAAAAGTATGGAAGATGCAAATTTCATCCTTGGGCAACATTGGACTTTCTTCAACAAACCCATTGTCTTGAAGCTATGGCATAGGAGGATGAAGATTGATAAAAATGAGATGCAGGTTGTTCCTCTTTGGATTAAGTTCCCTAACCTGCCTCTTGAGTATTGGGGCAAACATTCTTTGAGCCGAATAGCTAGTGCAGTGGGGAAGCCTCTCTGCACGGACGCCATCACTATCTCCAGAGAACGTGTGTCCTTCCCAAGGGTGCTTGTGGAGATTGATATCAAAAAACCACTCCTGGACTCTATGGTGATTGTTGATCCTGAGGGATGTGAATTAGTTCAGAAAATTGAATATGATTGGAAACCTATTTACTGCCATTTCTGTGACAGGTTTGGTCACGCTGCTTCCGCTTGTAAGTCTCACAGGGCTATCAACAAGACCCCCAAGGAGTCTGGTGGGGAATGGGTAATTGTTAGAGACCACAGGAAAGGTAAAGAGAGTGCTCCTGTAAATGATGTTGGCAGGGCAGGCTGCGGCGAAGATGTGTTTTGTGTGCATCCCTCAAGTACCCCTGCCCCTACAGCCAGGGCCACTCCCCGAAGCCCGGGCTCTCAAAATGGTCCAGGTTTTGGTCAGCGGCAGAGCTCGCAGGAATCTGTCCCCCCGGAGGTCTCTTTGGACCCTATTCTACCCCCTGAGCTGAGCGTCATCTCAAGGAATCGACCTGAAATGGAAACTCAAAGTGGCCCAGCTGGCGTATCGGGAGTTGTGCAGAAACAATATGTTAGGAGAGGTGCCCAACAATCTGATCCGGGTGGTCATGATTAGTTCGTGGAACGTTAGAGGGCTGAATAAGGCTTCCAAGCACAAGGAAGTCAATCTTTTCTGCAGAAGTAATGCTTTATCTTTAGTTAGTTTCCTCGAGACTAGAGTAAAAGAAAATAAGTGTAGTAGTGTATTTAATAAAGTAAGGAGTGGTTGGAATCTCATCCAAAATTATTCCCAGCATCATAATGGGAGGATTTGGGTCACTTGGGACCCATGTGTGTGGAAGGTCATAGCCATTAGCATGTGTGATCAAGCCATTCTTTGTGAAGTCAATCACTTGATGGAGAATTATTCTTTTCATGTGGGGTTCGTTTATGCTATGAATAGCGGTATAGAAAGGAGAAGGCTATGGAATTGGTTGAAGCAGCACAAAATTCTCGGCTCACCTTGGATCCTTATGGGGGATTTCAATGTGGTCCTATCCTGCAGTGAGAAGTTCCAAGGTGACCTGCCAAATGCTACCGATATGAAAGACTTCCAGGATTGTTGTTTAGAGCTGGGATTATCTGACTTACAAGGGCAAGGAACGTTTTATACTTAGTCCAGCAAACGAGGGGGTGCTGAGGAAGTCATGTGTAAATTGGACCGAGCTCTGGTTAATATGGAATGGCTGGCATCTTTTCCCTCTTCTGTTGCAGAGTTCCTCAGCCCCCTGGTATCAGATCACAGCCCGGTAGTGGTTAATCTTCGGGTCTCTACTGTCCAAGGCAAGAAGCCGTTTCGGTTTTTCCAATTCTGGACGAACGATGAGGCCTTTTTACCCCTTGTGCACGCTGCTTGGCATCAACCATTGCAAGGCAACCCCATGCTTAGAGTTTGGTCGAGACTCCAGATGCTCAAGAAGGACCTCAAGCAATTGAATAAGGTAAAATATGGTAGTATCTCCCAGAAGGTCGCTGCTGTGCGTGAGGAGGTGTCTATCCTTCAGAAGAAATCTCTTTGTAACCCTCCCGACCCCCGTCTCAGAGACCAGCTGAACAGCCTTGAGAGCAGGTATTCATATTTGCTACACTGTGAGGAGATGTTTCTCAGACAAAAAGCCTGTATTCAATGGCTCCACTGTGGGGATTCAAATCATAAATTCTTCTATGCAAGGGCGAAGGAGAGGCAAAAGCGGAAAACCATTGCTTTCCTCATAGGAGAGAATGGAAGGGAGATAAGGGGTGCTCAGGAAATCCAGAAGGCCTTCAGTGACTATTATAAGCAGCTTTTAGGCACTGATACTTTGTCTCTTGAAGTTCTTAACCCTTCTATCGTGGATTGCTCTCTGACGTATGAGCAAAAGTTAGCTCTAAATGCCCCTGTTTCCAAAGAGGAGGTCCGAGCAGCTGTTTTCTCTGTTGGTGACACTAAGGCTCCAGGCGTAGATGGTTACTCAGCAGGTTTCTTTAAAAAGAGCTGGGATATTATTGGAGATGAGTTATTCATGGCTACTAGGGATTTCTTCACTACCGGTTTCCTGCCTAGGCAGATAAATATTACATCTCTTACCCTAGTGCCAAAAAAGCCTAACCCGCAAAAGGTCACCGATTTTCGACCTATTGCTTGTTGCACCATGCTTTATAAGATCATCTCGAAGATTCTTATGCAGAGGCTTCAAGGTATTTTGCCCTCAATCATTGACCTTGCTCAATCCGCTTTCTTGAAGGGGAGAAGCATCGGTGAGAATGTGTTATTGGCTCATGAGTTGGTGAGGAAATATGCTCGAAAGGGAGTCTCCCCTAGATGCATGATAAAGTTGGACCTCCAAAAAGCTTACGACATGGTCAACTGGAGTTTTGTGAGGGACCTTATGCTTCTGTATGGCTTTCCTTACCAGTTCGTAAAGTTGGTTACCGCTTGCTTGAATACTGTGACTTTCTCCCTCTACTTAAATGGCGTGTTGTCTCTGCCTTTTCAGGCGAAAAGAGGGTTGAGGCAAGGAGATCCCCTCTCCCCCTACTTATTTGTCCTTGTCATGGATTACCTGACCAGATGTCTCAAGCAGCTATGGACCAATGATACTTTCAAAGGCCACCCTAGATGCAGAGCTTTGAAGATAACAAATCTGAGTTTCGCTGACGACATCCTTTTGTTCTGTCATGGTGATTTGCATAGTGTCCAGTGCCTTAAGGATGTCCTTAATCATTTCTCTGGGATCTCAGGTTTGATCCTAAACCCTCAGAAATGCACTGTCTATTTTGGTGGCGTGTCGTCCGATATCAGAAGAGCAATTGTTGATCTTCTGGGGTTCCAGGAAGGTACTCTTCCGATTACTTACCTTGGCCTACCTCTAACCTCTTCTAGAATCTCGGCTAGTCTACTTCAACCTATGTTGGAAAAGGCAACAGCTCGACTTAGGCATTGGAGCACTATTTATTTATCTTATGCGGGGAGACTACAGCTTATCAAGTCGGTCTTGTTTAATATACAACTATACTTCAGCCAGGTGATCCTCCTACCAAGAAAGATCCTCCATCAGTTTGTGAGTCTCTGTCGAAACTTTCTATGGTCAGGAAAGATACATGTTAGAAGACACGCCCTGGTTTCATGGGAACAGATTTGTACCCCTAAGGCTGAGGGTGGTCTTGGTTTCCTTAACCTGGACATTTGGAATCAGTGTGCCCTGGGTAAGCTACTCTGGAATCTTGCTACTAAGAAGGATTCGCTTTGGGTGAAGTGGATCCATGCTGTCTACCTTAAGAATATAAGTTTGTGGGAGTACAATCCCACTACTTATACCTCTTGGTTGTTTCAGAGAATCCTCCTTGTACGCACCCAGTTACAAAGTTTTATTCTTTCGAGGTGGTCGAATGGTTTTCCAGAATATAGCATCAAAGATGCTTATGAAGCGATGCGACCCAGACAAGATAAGCGGAAGTGGCCCCAGCTTGTGTGGAACTCCCTTAACTTGCCAAGACACAGTTTCCTTCTTTGGCTGGCATTCAGGGACAGATTGATGACCAAAGCTAAACTTCGGGAGATTGGTATGGATGTATCAGAGCAATGTGTGTTCTGCCAGCAGGGTCTCGAAACCCGGGACCATTTGTTTATCCACTGCCCTACCACAGCGGCTATATGGAGGAAAATTCGAAGATGTGCTGACAGAAGGGACCCTATCCAAGGGTGGCAACAGGAGGTGCAGTCCTTGCTGAAAAGATCTAGACAAAATAGACAGAAAAAACAGGTCCTAGGAGCACTTTTTTCATCTTATATTGCTAATGTATGGTATGAGAGGAACTTGAGAGTTTTTGAAAACCGTAGTAGGGATATAGATAGTATCAGTCAAACTATTGTCTTAGTTGTAGCTAGACGTTTAATGCACCCACATTATAAGGTTAAATTCCAAAAGTGGGCTAGTCTTGTTGATTGTATGGTAGTTTGATCTCAGGATTGTAATCCTTATCCTTTCGTAAGTAATAAAATCTCTTACTTATCGAAAAAAAAAAAATGCATGACCAAATGCCATAGTTGCACAAATAATACACATTTTATTTGCATATTGAATATTATAGTCAAAGGATTAAGGGGGGGAAAAACTAATATACCTTTGCAACCTCAAGGAAACCTTTGCAAGTGTCTTCAAAATTAACCTGCAAATGAAAAGGGCCAAAATAATATACATGTGTGCGCGCGCGCGCGCATGTGTGTATGAAGGTGCTCTACTATATTTCTAAAGGCTACATTAAACTGAGAAAAAGAAAAGGAGACAAGAATGAACTCCATATGCATATTACACATGGCTCATCACAAATACTTGATTTTTGAGATGCAATGATTGTGAGAGGGAATCACTGAAAAAAAATATATAATTCTTCAGGCTTGTTCTCTACTTATTTTTAGGACTTATCATAGTTCTGGTTGAAGCATAACTATAATAATGATAGTGATGTTAACAATAGTAATAATAATAAGAAGAAGGAAAATATTAATTCTGACAATAATAATAATAATTACTCATTGAAAATTTTGATTCTAATAAAATCTGAGCAGCAAAAATTATGAGAAGAGAAGAGCCCTTCATCATGCCAACTTACCACAGTGCATCTCTATTATGCCATATTTACCTTGTGAAGGTGGCCTTCAACCAGAATGTAACAATTACAAACATATGAAAGGATTAATATATCAGACGAATCCACACAAACAAGATTGCTTCCCAGTCCTAACTGAACTCCAAAAGTCCAATCTACCAATTTTTGA
The DNA here is from genome assembly GCA_039764185.1 of Tamarix austromongolica. Taxonomy (NCBI): domain Eukaryota; kingdom Viridiplantae; phylum Streptophyta; class Magnoliopsida; order Caryophyllales; family Tamaricaceae; genus Tamarix; species Tamarix austromongolica. Next base: position 125,505,581 of record CM077809.1, read on the forward strand.
AGCAATCCTATAAACCACATCCAAATATTTCATCAAACCAACAGCTTTGATCCAAATTAGAACAATGATGGACTATTACGTTCTGAAACATCCTATAGTTTCTAATTCACAGACCACTACTACTTCTAGAAGAATCAGTAGATTTCTGATCTCAACTGAAAGTCCAGATTTTTTTATTTGGCATCTCCTCACATCAGTAAAAAATGACCTGTTCAACACTTATCAAGGACTAAATACAATGAAAAGGTTTCAGAAAATATTCAGGTTCAGCTACAGGCAGATTTTGACAGCATTTAAAACAAGAAGAATATACTCATAAAGCCAAAGTAACCAAAAATATTAGATCAAGGAAAGAATATAAGGATTAAATGACCACTATGGACAAGATAATACTAGAGTTCTGAAACAATGGCCCGAAAATTGAATAAACAATAATAATTGAGTTAAAGCAAGCAGACACCTGCTCAGCATAATTTTGTGGCAGTGCTTCCAAAATGCTGTTACTTAGCTCCATTGCAAGATCATAACAGCGGAGATTATTGTTGATCTGTAACAGAAATATTTATTCAATGTCAGAAATTAGAATATGGTGATCAAACATAACCAAGATAGAAGAGGCTGCACATATCGACAGACCAAGGCACAAAGAGGTTCCAGGCCAATTTCTGAAGCAGGCTCTTCAAGCCGTTTCCTTTCAGCAGCTTGAAAATCAATCATTACCTGGAGCACAAAGACATATAAGTGACTCAAATATTAAGAATATAGAGAGTACATTAAATGGTCAAACCACAAGTAGAATACCTTCAGAGAACAAGTGGTCACTACAGAAAATATGCCCCAAAAATGTAAATTAAAATAAAATCCCACCTATCCTGCCCCCCTCCCAAAAAAAAACATAAAACCAGTCAGGGAAAAAAAAAAAACATGACAGGGGTAAGATAATATTTAGATACCTTTTAAGGTAGAACTACAGAAACTGTATTCTTAATCAAGACAATTTCCATACCTAGGAAATATAGTGTCTTACAAAGAGGGAGAAACAAAATGAAAGTGAAAAAGGATTTTCGAATGTCAGGTCCAAAACATTCAGAGTCACTCAGAGCGTAACATCCCAAAACATTGTCAAGGAGCTCTTTGCTCTTATCATGGTCAAAAGCCTAGCCTCAAAAATGAGATATAGATCACATTACATAGTTACAATATTTGTACCACTTAAGTAGAATAGTTGAATTCTTCAGAACCAAATCCAACCTTACTAACAATAAAAATCTGAGCTCCTAAGAAACTACAGTAGACTTTCTGATAGCAGTGATATTCTGCTACTTGAAAGAAATGACAATATATAAATAAAGCAAAGATCCAATTTACTCCATTGATAATGCAGCTAAAACTTGCCTGAATAACAGCCAAAGCAATTCTGTACAGCATGAGATCAGTGCTATTTTCTCGGACGATCTGCACTTGTTCTCCCAAAATTCTAAACAAGTCCACCGCAGCTGGTGTATATAGCTTCCCATCTTCAGTTTTCTTAGGAGGTTGCACTTTGTCAGCCTCAAGGATGTTCAAGTACCATTTCTATAAAACAACAATCGGCAATTTACATGAATACAGATGCAATAGAAATTCAGTAATTTAAAAGTAGCATAAATGTCTCAACACCCGTATTCTTACTCTGGTTGTAGCCTGCATTCTCTCCACATATGCATTCATGAGGGGATCCATAGAGCCACTCTCAGAGCAAACTTGAGCTAAGGACTCATCCACTCCAAGTCCAATCAAGTTCTCTTGGTATTCTATTATCCAACCGGTAACCTAGGAGAAAGCACCAATCTATAAACCTCATGAGAATTAGGGAAGCCAATTATACATATACTTAATCAGGTATGTGGATCTGTTTGACCTTATTGTGTCAATAAAAAAAGAATTGTAGTCAAAGTGATATCTCTAATAATAAAAGTTGTTAAAGCATTTGGATTTCTAAAACTGTTCAGCAATAATGAATAGAAAGACCTATTTACTTTCACCAAACAAAATAAATCAGATTATCAAATAACCAGTAACATTTTGTTTTAACTAAAAATAAATAAAGCAAAATAACAATCATTTGTATTCATAAAATCATATTATCAAATAACATTATTTAATTTATTATTATAGTATCCACTCCATGATAATATCAAAACTTCATTTATTGAATTATTATTCTTGGTAATTTATAATTATGTTAGGCACCAAGATTTCCCAGCAAAGCAGGCCCACATCATCTAGTCATATATTTGATTAGTTGCTAAAATATTTATTTAATTAATAGCCTTTTTAATAATTAGGCAAGCATTTTCATATTAGCTATTAGGAAAGATTTTACAGTTGTTTAATAGACATAAAGATACAGCATATCCTACCTAGCGATGAAGGTAGGAGTTTAGTTTGGTAAATATTCCTTTTATGCTGGAGAAACTATTTATCTTAGGAAATAAGAGATTAGCCAATTAGCTTGTAATCACCCATAAATATGAGGCTAAGACCTCAATAATAAGCAAGTTGGAGAATTAGTGAAAAGTTCATTCCCCTACTTTTTCCATAGCCAATCCCCTCTCCCCTAGCTCTACCCTTGCGGGCCATAAAACCACAGTGCGATGCCACAGTATCAAATTATCATGGATAGGATGGGTTTGGGGCGATGCCGATAACTGCCACACAAGGCCCCCATTTCTCAGGGGCCTCAATGTTTTAAATACGAACTACCATCAATAAAAAAAATGAAAAAAAAAAAAAAAACTAGTGCAAACATAAGTAAGGTAGACTATTGAAGTAGATCAGGTGGTAACGTGCTTCTATCATTACCCAAGTTACTATTGATCAAATCCTGCTGCTGGCCTTTTTTTTCTTATATTAATTATTTATATATAACAAATGTGTAAGGACACTTGCTATAATTTTATTTTAAATTTTTTGTCTAAAATATAACAACTAGTGAATAATTATAAGGAAAATGTTCAATAGTTCCAAAGGCCATGATTACAATATAAAATGGAAATATTTAACATCAAACAGCGCATGTATTTACCATACACTCCTAAAGTAATATTATTTTAGAAAATACATTAACTAATGATTATCCATAACCCTTGTGCCTATGATTATCAAAACTATTGTAGCTATATCGAGTTATCTAACAAGTGACTGTTATAATATTGTTATATTTTCTACAATGAGTAATTAATTTGATCACTAATCAAAACCATACAACTGAACTCAAATGAACATCAACAAACTACAGCATCTAACTACAATGATAAACTATTAGTTTAGTATCATTATTACTATTATATTAGGGCCTAACCTTAATGTTCATATTGGGCCACAAAATACATAGGCTTGACCCTAGTCGCGAAGGATATTTTGTATGTCACAATTATTGGAATGTGATTTTTTATATTTTTTTCCACAAGAAGTAACATCAAATATCAATAAAATACGGATAAATATCGGATATAATGGCCAAAACCTATCGTATCTGCTCATGTTATTTCATTTCTATATCATGCATAGGTAGGCCAAAAATCCAATGTGTGTGTGTCATCCGATCCATGCTCTCTTGGTCGATCCCCATGCAACACACACCCCCTCAATCACCCACAATCAATCTACTACAATTCAATTGCAATGGATTATAAGCACAAGAACAACAGAAAGGGCCCTAAGAAGAAAAAGAGACAGAGGTCCTATATGAAAATAGGACCTAAACCAGTTGTGCTAGTTCCTTGGGTCATGAAACTAACAAAATGCTATCAGCAACAATAATTGAAGCTCTCAATCAAATTAACAACACCATGAATAACATCTTGAAAAGATTGGACAAAAGAGCCAAAAGGCTATAGGAATTCAAGAAGAGATGCATAACATGGCCTTGAACATATTAGATTCTTCAACACAAAAGGTGCATCAGCAATTGAGCACCAACATCTTCTTAGAAGCAATCACCAATGCCCTTCCACACCACCACCCCACTTCCCAACCATGGCGAGGGTTCAGGCTCAATCATCGGCCCTTCATTCACCTCCCTTACTACTCCCATGCCTTCTATCACCACAACCGCCTTTCCAACCCTAAAACCACCAACGCCGCCCACACCACCACAAAAACCACATTCACCACCTTGCTCAGCCCCACCACAACTTCACAAACCACTCATCAACTATCGGCACACTTCGTCACCATTACTGCCCATCTACCACCGCTCGTTGACATCCCTAACCCCACAAGTGAGCCCCAAAAACCCTCCACAACTACTTCCCTCCTCACTACACTACATCACCACTAGTTGCAGCCACGCCAACTCCACCACCAATTTGCCACTATCATCACCATCAATCAGCTCCCATCACTACTCAATGGTAGCAAGCCACCACTTCTACTGCTTCCAATAGCAGCACTCCACCTCCCACATTCACCCCCATGCCTGCTACTTACCTGACATATTCTAATGCCAAATAAAAAATCCCTCAATTTCAAGGTTGTTTGCTGCCTCCACCGTGCAGGCCCCTTTCGAGAGTGTGGTTTCACTCATAGTCTATCAACAAGCCCAAGGCAAGAACCCCATATTAGTCCCAAGTTCTCAACTATTCAGAGTCGGGCTTCAAAACCTTTTATGTTTAGCCGGATAGCATCTGCAAGCCTAAAAGGGTCTAACCATGTCAATGAGTGTTAGGGTAGAGAGACTCAACGGTCTATTTTGCCTCAAAGTCTTAAAGAGTATGTTTAAACATGAGATCTTTTATCTAGGCAACCCTTGCTTGGGCCAAGGATATTAGCCATCAAACTTTGAGAGAGACTGAGTCTACTAATATTGACCATAGCATCCAAGGAGTGCCAACATTGTTAATGAAGCCAGGATTGAGCCTACTAATACATGACTATATCATCCTTTAGAAACTTTCGAGGTGTCTCAACCTTCTTATTTTTCGAACACTGAGGCCCGTTTAGGATCTCCATAGCCTTCTAAGTCATATTCTAGCACAAATAAGTAGACACAAAGTGATAACATGTCAATTTACAAACCGAGCACATAGCTATATCATCTAACATGAAGGTCATATTGTCCCCCGCTTCACTACACATTTTGGATCCAGCCCTTGCCACCCAAATACTTGAAATTGCTGGTCAGGTTATCCCTACCTAGACATGGCAAACAGGTGTCAAGTTATTTTGGTTTGGGTTAAAATTGGATTTGTTATTCAATCTAGACGGATTTGGGTTTGAGTCAGGTTTGTTTTAAGTTCAAGTCCGTTTCGGGTTGTGATGATTTGAACCATGTTTGGGTTTGGTCAGTTTGACAAATATCAAATCGGGTCGGAACCTTGCCCATTAGGTTTCTTTGGATTAGTTCAAATCAAGTTTGATTCGGGTCTACAAATTTAAACCGAATGAATTAGGTTCAAAATTCATATTCACATTGATTGTTATTAATTTATTATGACAAATAAGTTGAATTCTATTAATTATTATTATTATTGTTATGCTTATTACAATAGTTATTATCAAAATATATAATTATTCTCATAATACATGCAATAATAATAACAATAAATTATTATCAATGAACACGTAATAATAATAACAACAAATTATTATTATTACTACTATAGTTCATATTATAAATACATTATAACTACTTTTATAACCATTATTTTAAATATAATAATAATTATTGTTATGAATGTAATAATAATTATAATTATCATAATTATTGTTACTAATAATAATTATTATTATTATAATTTTTATTATTATAAACAATCAAAATAATTATTGTTATTCTTATTAATAATATTTTTATCTTTAGAAATAAAATAATCATCATTACTAGAAACTTAAATATAAACTTTATTATGGTAATTATAATTATCGTATTTATAGTTATAGTTTTATGTTTATAATAATAATCATAATAATGAATAATTTTTATGATCTAATGTAATATGATCCGATTAGTGCTAAACTGGTATGAAAATAAAGTAAGGAACTTATTTTTACTATTTTAGTTTTATTTGTTGTATGAGTTGTATATTATATTCTTGTACATGAAATTCATTAAAATGCCATGTTTATGAATCAAATTTAATTTTATTTTTAGTCAAATTTAGGTCTATATCAGGGGACTGATCAGGTCATTTTGAGTCGAGACTCGAGTCGGTTCGAGTATAGGCCATTATAAGGTTTATGTCCGTGTATGGGTCAGGTTCAAGTGAGGTATTTTTTGTCAAGTCATTTCGGTCAAGTTAAGTTGAGTGCGGGTCATTATTGATTAGCTAACTTTGTGTCAATTTCCTGGCCAATTTTAGGTTAAGATTGATTGGATTTAAAATTTTAGGTTAAAATCATATTTGGATTCAGGCTATACTCAGGTTGGGTCAGCTTTACTAAGTTTATCCCTACCCACGTCAAAGCTCCTAACCCTTTCTATTATATCAATTCCCAAAGCTTTCTTCTAGCAATGGCTCCCCGATCATGCCTAAGCATCTCGATCAACGATGGCACTTGACAACCTTCTACAAGGATTTGTCAAGCCCCAATGCCGGTATAGATTTGTGACAAATAAGCACACTTAGGCCAAAGTGGAGTGGCATAGGCTTCTTTACACTTACTCATGGATACCACAATTATGAGACAATACCTCACCCTCAAGCTTGAGAGCAAGCTCGATGTGGAGGAAGGGAGTGATGTTAGGCACCAAGCTTTCCCAACAAAATGGGCACACAACATCTAGTCTTATATTTAATTAGTTGCTGAAGTTTTTATTTAATTAGCAATCTTTTTAATAATTAGGCAAGTATTACAATATTAGTTATTCGGAAAGATTCTAGAGATATTTATCAACAATAGAGATACAAAGATAGTTTGTTTTGCTAGTACGCTAAGAATGTAGTTGTAAACAAGTTGGAGAATTAGTGAAAAGCTAATTCCCCGCCTCTCTGTAATAGCCAATCCCCCTCTCTCCTACCCTTTCCCCTAATCGACACCTATACAATACACACCCTCAATCACCCACAGTCAATCCTAATTAATTATTCCTAATCTATTGCAATTCAATTGTAATGGGTTATAAGTGCAAAAACAATAGAAGAATAAGAGACCAAGTTCCCAGAGGCCTAAACCTACCCTCAAGTCAAGATCCTAAAAAATTATCAAATGATTATCCTATATTATTCCTTTATGCAACAAACTTATTTCGCAAAAAAAAAAATTATAATAATAATAATAATATTATTATTATTATTAAATAATATTTTAATAAATAAAGAGTTTTAACTTATGTTCCTCAATACTTAAACATTACTCATTTTAAGGGGGAATATTTTTATCCATAAATATCATTTTTTAGCTGATTAAAATTTATCAAATAGTTATTACACATTTTGGGAAAATAATTCCTTTTCATTTAATACATTTTTATATGTGTATTAACAATAAAATAGTTATAAACTAGCTTAACAAGCTACAATTACTTAATAATTTATTATTTTTTGAACTAATTCATAGTTATTGCTCATAAAATAAATATTATATCTATGAAATAATCATTTTTACTTGACTTATTGGAGTCTATTAGTTTTATTTGTAAGATGAGAAAAGATAGACTTTATGATTTATTAAATAAGTTTATAATATATAATATAAAATAATCTTAAATAATATATAAGCATAAAAATAGTAATATTTTAATACTAAGGCAAGTACATGGCCAAAGTTGTTTCAAGAATATGAATCACCTTCATGCGATTTTTCACCTTTCTAAAAGACTCTTCTTTAGTTCATTAAAATAGTAATAAAAAATAAATAGATAAATAAAAGTTGCTTGTTGGAAATTAATTTTTAAGAAATTAGTGTTTAGCTTACCTCCGACTTCTACAATAGTATTAGTTGGATAAACCAATAGCAGTGTGGAAGCAACATATTCAGCCCCCCCCCCCAGGTAGTTAGCTGAATGTTGTTTACCATAGGACCAATGAGTCAACAATCAAATAAATTGTGGGGTTAATCATTTTGTAGCCCCTTGAGAATTCCAACCTCACCTTGTCTAATAATTAAAAAACTCAACCGATTCAACCATGTATTGGGAGGTTCACCAGTACAAAACTATCTGGTTTTGGAATTAGCATACCCAACCAAAAACACAAATTGGACCAGTTTAACCCAATACAGCCTAAACATCGTCGTTTTAGCTATAAAGAAAAGAAATTCAAGGTCGAATGAACCAATTAACCTAATCAGACCGGTTGAACCGGATCGAACCGGGATTATACCAAGCAAGTTTTTGAATAAAAGCAATTTCTAATTAAATTGCAGTTGGACTGGTCGAACCATGTACCAGAAGGTCCACAAGTCGATTTCTGATCCGATATTTAAAACACTAACTTTGTGGTCAAAAAACTAGACGATCTAAATTGAATTCAGATGCATGTAAGACAAAGCCTGTAATAGCTTCACTAACCAATGAAATTCATATAATTAATTGGAAAAATTAATTATTTGTTACATAAAAATCATGTGCTAGAGACCTGATCCGAGGATATAGCTGTAGCAATGTCCTACGAAGATTCCGGAAGAGTCCCCAAGAATTCTAGAGAGAGTGTCAGGTTAATTGAATTGACTGATTGAGCATGTGGGAAAATTAGAGTTAGGGTTTGTGAGAACTAGAAAGAAGAGAGAGACAATGGAGGAGAGAGGTGAGAGCTAGTGAATTAGCAATTTGCTAATTCTCCCAACTTACTTATTGATGAAGGCTTTAGGAAGCAAGCCTAGGGTCTAACAACCCTTTTATTAACAAGACGCATTAAATCCTAATATATAAATAAAACTAGTAGAATCAAGCCTAATGAGAATTAATAAAAACTAATGTCTCTAACTTATTGATGGAGTCAAATCTAACAAGCTAGAACTAAAATTGAGCCCAACCTCACCTCGACAAACACAGCCCACAACTAATGTTCCTAACATTATTTCCATCCAGGTTAACGAGTCTGTCCTCAAGCCTGTAATAAGGAAAGGAGAAACCAAAATCAACTATAGATTCTATTACATCTCGATCCGAAGGTAACCTATTTCACTAAACCAGCAATTCCAAGTGATAAGCTACCGAACATGTACATGGCTAATGCAAACTATCACAGAGGTCTGATGGTACGGCTGTGGTATAAGGATCTTGGGCAATGGACCAAGAAGTGTCAAGTTATGACCACATAGTAGGCAATGTAGAAGGTAGGGTTGCCACAAGACAAAAAGGCTAAGCTACTAAACTAGTCTATGGTGGAAAGTGTCTTTTGGCCCATGGGTCTACCATGAGGATCCAAAAGCATTTGTGAAGCATGTCCAACAATGATTAGGCATCTTGAATTTCCTTCCAATACGACCTACATTGATGCCTGCATAGAGCAAGCCCCTAACCTAGTCCAAAGTTTCCTTCCGGCTACACAACTAATGATGTGGTAAGAGCTTGCAGCAAGTGATCTTATGGTTCACTGAATCTAATGATGGGTGTTGAGGTGCGGCAAAAGCTTGACCAAAATCCCGTTAGTGCCAACAATAGTTGGTTGAAGGTAGTCTGGTGGCTAGGAAGGCTTTCCTAAACTAGGCGAGGATGGCAGGGTAGAGTTGAGCTATAATAAGAATGTGAAATAAAATATCGATCCCAATATACAATATCGGCTAGTATTTATCGATTTCTAAATTTGTTAATGCACAACACAACCGAAACGCAATAGATAAAAAAATTCACAAATTTATAACCGATATATCAACAAAATATCAGATATCGATAATATATCGATAGAACCTAAAATTATCAACCAAAGAAAATAATGTTCGCCTCCCTCTATTCAAAGTCCTCTATACTAGACTCAATTGATAGTCTTCTCTCTATTTTTTAAGTTAAATATAAATATTTATCTTGAATAAGCAATTAAGTACCATTAGTCAAGTAATGTAAATATTAGTCTTTTTAGTATAAGATTAAGAGTTAGATAAATGGATAACAAGTTAAGAATTGTTGTAGTTTTAATTTATTGTAAATGTGAGAGTAACAATTTATTATCAATATCATAAATATTATAAATTAGATGCTAAAAAACAATTAACAAATGTAGTCTTAATAGGATAATTTAACATATAACGACTAGTGAGTCATTTAAATGTTTCTCATATAATATTGAACACTAGTGTAGTAAATAATCAATATATAAGATTTATAGTATATTATGAAATAAACAAAAATCCACATCGCGCTAGCTGCAAAAAATAATTTTCCATTTGCGATGTTCTGATACTACGACACTACGACAACCACAATTTTATTACATGCCTAACCGTGTTGCAATTAGAGGTTTTTGAGGGGTCCTTAGTGGTTAGCGAAAGTGTTGGAGCCTAGGGCATGTTGGAGACTCTAGGCAAGCACTGCAGGCAAGGTTTATGGTGGCCTATGGGCCAACAAATATGATTCTAGGCTTGTAACAAAATCTTAAGAGCTTCAAGAAGCATTGCATCCGGCCACAAGCTTGTTGCCTGGTCAAGAGCGTTCACCTTGGCAGAGCCAGGAAGGTACAAGAGTAACTTTAGAATATCTCAACTTATACCAATATTAAGGGTCTTGTATGTAGGAAAGACTGATAAAAAGTGTTATAGCAAGACTCCGCCCAAGACACCTACTACTTTACCTAGTCGTCGGGGTGGTGGCTTACCAAACACTATAAATAAATTTCCACTACTCAGTTGACCACCTCAATTTGCCCATCTAATTAGGGATGGCATGCAAATGAGGAGGACAATTGTATACATCTAATTGGGATGGCATGCAAAATGAGGAGGACAACTACAGAGCTCCTTCCAAAAGCAACTATTAATATAGGGCTAGAGTTGCTCGCAATTGAATCCAGCATACCATATAGCCACATGACCTAAGCGAATACCCATAGTTGTCATGTAGGGGTGGTTGAGTAGAAGGAAATGAGTTATCTTGGAGAATCGGTACACGACCACTGGTAGAATGAATTTGCCTTCGGGCTTAGGCAACCCATCAATAAAGTATATAGAGACATCTGCCTATATTCGGTTGGAACTTGGAATGGGTAAGGGTTGGAACTTGCAAAATTTGGTGGCAAGGGTTGCAACTTGCAACTTGCAACAATCTGGATACACATTCCAAACCTTATTCTACTGGCACGTGATACAAACCTAAATGTATTCGATGGTAGACTTGAGGCATGCCAATAAAACTCCTCCCACAAGCATTAGAGGGTTTTGTGAAGCCATTCATGTACTTGCCCATAGGACACTGCTAGTATCGTTGAATTGTGTAAAGATGTGGCTAGCCTAAAAGATAGATCCAATCAAGATATCAAATGAGTCCATCCTTAAAACTCTACTCCAAATCCCGTCTAAGATAGATGCCATAGGCTAGGAGAGTGTGAATAGTTGTCCTTCCTCTTCATCCCTTCGGGACAAGGCATCCTCAGCTCGGCTAGTCGCACTCGACTTATATTCAAGTTGGAAGTCATATCCCAGGAGTCAACTAACCTAATGTTATTGGGGTGGCGTAGCCAACTTTTGCTCGAGTAAGAACTTGAGACTTAATGGTCTATGCGTATTATGAATTCTCGTCCCCATAGGTATGTTGTCGTTATGGAAGGCCTTGGCTAGCCCAATAAACTCCCATTCATAGGTAGATAGCTTATGGTGTTGATCCACCTATTGGTTGTTCGCCTTGATGTAACATTGCCCTAATTCCACTTTCATTCAAGTCATATTCCACAATAAAGGTATCTCATATGACAAATTAACGCTAATTCTCCTAGTAACGCAAGCACTACCAAAGGGGATTTGATACCGAAAGTTATGGTCCCAAATTTCGGATTTAAGTTATAGGGCAATTGGAGAATTGATTGATTATGTTAGTGCTTAGAATTAAGGTTCTTGATCTTCCCTATTAAAATAAGGGAAGAATAAGAGAGGATATGAAGAAAAACTAGCAGTTAGGATTAGGATTTTGAGGATTTGAAATTGAGGAAGGAGGCGGTTGGAGGTTCGAGACTCTGGAGGGGTCAGCAAGCATAAGCAAGGCTACAGGCGGTGGAGTTGTGGTGGTTTGGAGGGCAATGGAGATATTTAAGTTAGGGTTATACGGGTTTGGGTTTGCTAAAGTGTATAGAGGCAATGGAAGTCTAGTAAGTGGCGGAAGTGAGTGACAAGGGGTCAACGACCACTTACAAAGGGTTAGCAAAGTGGTCAGAGCCCTTACCTAGGCCAGTGACTTGCAGGACATTGATGGGGAGTGAAAAGGAGGTTCGAAGGCAAGTGGGACAGAGAAGGGAGCAACAAGGGCTGGGATTGCTTGGCTCATTGGCACGATCTTCTAGGGAGGCTCACCAGCAACAACTGCCGGTGTAGGTTGCCCACAACTAACTATCTTCTCATTTAACAAAATTTTTCCACAAATTAAGTCGCTTTCTTCATACTATTTTTTTATATGGTTAAGATCTTCATTCAATTTCTTTTAGCAACTTTTTAGGCTGTTGAAAATTCCATTGAGGTCTTACACTACAGCAAAGGCCACAATGTTATGGGAAGATTTCTAATGAGTTACCATGGAATTAAAAGAATTGTAGAGAGATTGTTAAGTTAATTGAATTGATTGATTCGATAGGTGAGGTAATTAGGGTTAGGGTTTGTGAGAACTAGAAAGCAGAGAGAAGGGGAACACAATGGAAAAGAGAGGTAAGAGCCAAAGATTTGGCAACTAACTAATTCCCCCAACTTGTGGCGGAGCAAGATAGAATTTCTAGCATGCCTAAGATCTAACAAGCCTTTTAATAATAAGACTTATAAAACCCTAATGCATAAATCAACTACTAAACTAAGGCCCGCTAAGGACTAATAAAAAGTAATGCCTACTACTTACTAATGGACGCGAATCTAACATGCTAAGATTGAAATTGGGCCCAACCCTAACAATCTCAAGGAACTTTATTAATATATGGATTGCAATTCAAGTGCCTACAGGTCACCTTCTACGAAATCATTGAACTATTTGTACCATTATGAAATTATTTTATGATCAAACCATTGGTCACTCCAAACAATGTACCTTCAAGATCTCTATGTTTGTGAGTTCATTGGCCCGATCGCTAAGCAACCTAAGCATTTGAACAAAACGCTCTGTATACAAGTTCACCATCAGCTGAAATATTTCGTATCTGCAAAGATAAAAACATTTGTGTTATACTATAACTTCAAGAACCTACAATAGTACTGCACTCTGGCAGACATTAATTAAAGTAAGAAATAAATTAAGAGAAGACATGACCTACAAGATTGAGAGACGCATCTTGAGGTCAGGATAAAAGAGTCACACCAGAAGAAAAGTTACATGAACCCATAGTAATATTGTGTGTCAGACATGTTCATGTACATTATAACAGAGATTGCATCTCTGCTGTGTTTTGCAAATACAAGAAAGATTTCACCATTGGCCAAGATAGAGGTATATATCCACGTCCAACAGCCAAAGTGAAGGTTTGTGGATGGAATGAGAGGTTGGATGGAGAAAAAAAATACACAAAAAGGAAAACGTAAAACTGCAGCAGCCTCAATAGAAAATTCCCACCAGACATTTCTTAGGGAGGAAATGGCATACTTTTACCCATGTAAAAGCTAACCAAAAAGAAAGGAAAACTAAGAAATACACCAGAAGAAAGAAAGTCAAGAAAAAAAAAAAGGAAGAAGAGAGTTGAGTAAGAAAAAGCAAGTGGCAAAAAATCCCCATCAGTCAATCACTTCTAGATTGTTTATGGCAGCTTTAGTATTGGCTGCAAATGAGCCAGTATCAATAGCAATTTATGAATTTCAAATCACAGCCCAAATAAGATGAATTTTACATCCACGTTAAATAATCATGTGACTCATGCAATCCTGCTCATATGACTTCACAAGACTTGTGGTTTGATGAAAAACATGATATCATAGTTTATCCAGCTTGGCAAGTGAAGTACTAATTCAATAGACATTTGGATAAACTACCAAGAACTCTTTCCATGTCTGCTTCTGAAACAGGGTGACCAAAAGCTAGAGGTTCTGACCTTCTGACCAAGAAAGTGAAGCGTCTTCCTGCCTTGCATAAAAACTCGCAAACAAAGCAAGAGAAGCCTAGAAAACAGACACAATAACTCTGTATTTCTATATTTCACTTTTCTTTTCTTATGCAAGAGTTTCTGGTGCAAAAACTTTTATGGGGAGGGGGAAAGGCCTACAAGGATAGTTTTCTGGTGCAAAAATCCTCATGTTACAACTGGATTTGAAAGGTGGAAGGTACAAAATCACTGGGAGATGACTCCACCCATACATATTGTTACATTGTCTTGTGATTTCCTGCCAGTGGAGTAAGGCTTGATTTTGTTCAGTAAACTATTGCAGGCCAGACTTTAGCGAGTGTTAAAATATTGAGTTACTATCATGCAAAAGAATATCAACAACAGAATGAGATGAACAATAGCAGGTGCATGAAGCTTACCTTGGAGGAAAACAAGGAGCAACATAGTCATAAATATCTCCCAACTCTTCACCAATCTATAAGTCAAGAACACAACACAATCAGACCCCATGTGTGCGCAGAACTCAAACCCTACATCTGACTGAGACTACCCAGTACCCACTTTAAGCTTGTCAACTAACAAATGGCAATGTCAAGACAAATATTATAATGTCAAAGACTCGATCAGAATCACCTCATTTAGAATTATTTATAAAAATAATAGAAAAAAAGAAAGAGAAGAGAAGAGAAGAACAATGATCCCAGGAATCCATTAATATATCATGAAGAGACAGGATTTTGAAGGTTTGTATTTTTCTTGAACATGTCAAAATTCTGAAAGAACATTCATAAATCCTTTCAAGTGAATAAGTTTATTATCTGAAGTGGAATTTGTAGTATGATGAGGAAAAGCCATGCCTTGGAAGTTGGAAGCAAGGCCTGCTCAGAAATGCAGAAAGAGATTTAACGATCTAGAATTTACCTATTGTTCTGATGTGGCATCTGCTCCATTCATTTGTCCCCCCCCCCCCCCCGAAAAATAATGTGTATACACACACGCACACACACATAAGGTGGATTAAGCTACTGAATCAGCTGAGGCATGAACTCAATTTAATAACATTATTAAGCTCAAATAGCCCATGACACAAGGTCCAAATTGGATCCACCATCACCAAGACATAACCATGCTAGCTACATTTAGCCAAATAATTCTAAGTATTACTCAAAAGAGATGCATCTTTAGCTGCTCAACATATGAAGTTCATAAGTAAATCATATCAGTCACACAACTTTGGAAACATTTGCTCAAGTGATCAACTTTAACATGTTGGAAGACCAATTGAGAGAAACTTGGAAGAAAATTTTTCAAGGTAATTGCTGCAGAATTTCATAATCTATTTTGCAAGAAACTCATAAGATTGCAAATATCAACATGAGTAAGAGATTGGTCCTGCATACCATCCGAGCTTCCTCCAATGCAGCTTTGAGGTCTTGGAAAACAAGCTAGCACAAAGATAAAGTATTCGCATTAATCATCAACTATAATAAAAAAGCAAGAAACAGATTACCATCTTCTACAAGAAAAAAAATCTTAATAATGGTAAAATCAAACCTCAGTGAGAAGCAGGTTGAACCTTTCCTCAACTGTCTTTCTCATTTGTTCATAGCATTTGTCTTTATATCCTTTTCCCTGAGTCTTCAACTTTTGCTGTACAAGGTTCTTTGAAGAAGCCATTGAAGTTGTAGATTTTCTGAAGTCCAAAAAAGATCATTCATCATTATCAATCCTATGATGCTCAAGTTCTTCAAAATCAGGGGAGCTAATTCAGTACATGTGTTTGCGCCTAATATAATAATATAAAAAAGGCAGGATAAGCAGTGCATCTATGATACAAAATTGTGATTTTTTTTTTCGTATCATTACTTGGTATTTCGACGAGCATTGCCAATTACTGCCATTGCATCATCACCCTCAGCTTCAGCAGCTTCTTCAGCAACTTGTTGATCAAGGATCTCTTGCATTTCAACGACCCTTCAAAAATGTAATGTATGTAAATGCTTTAGCTGGCCCAGCAGCAGCAAATTCATGCACTTTGTTGATAAGGTTATCCACACTAACTTCCCTGTTGTAATGAATCTTAATCGGTGCTAGCACCCAAGTCACAACAATGTATAATGTGTTTTGAAAATGTACTGATCAAGTAGTATAAATCCATTGAAGTACTAATATACCGATGAATTTATATTTTATCTCAGTTGGAGATGAACTGAACTCTAAGAATAACCCTGCAAAAAGGCTTCAAACCCTCAGAAGTTTCTTCCCTTGGAAAACATTTCTTAAGAGATCTTTGATGACATAGAGAAACCATGGGCCCTTTTGAAATTCAATAAATCTTTATCCAGGGAAGTAAGGCCCTTTTGCCTGTCTTAACTGTCTTCTTTCATGACTTGTCCTCCTCTGACCCACACTTTTAGTAGGACGTCCACACAGAGATTGCAGAAGAAATGACAACATCATCCCAGTATATATCCACCAAAGGCTGGGGAGGTTGAGGTGTATGTGGCCTCACCTTTGTTAGATAATGACTATGGGCCTGTTCTCCTCAACTTATTATCAGGAATCAAAAGTTAAGTTCAAATCAGAAAAGCAAGATTTTGATCATTATAAATATATATATGTATGTGTGTGTATGAATGTATAATAAAGATAGTAATGATAACAATAGTAATAATACTAATAAGACAAATATAGATTGTGACAATAATAATGGTACAAAAAATATTAATAATAATAATAACTAATTGAAATTTATCAAATCAGATCAGACAAGACCAGATTAACAAAAAGAAGCTGAGGAGACAGGCCCTAATAGCGGGATGCTTTCAAAAGACCCACATAAAATTCATCTATGTGAGGAAGGAAAAGAAAAAATGAAGAACAAAAATGAAGTAGGATGGGATAAGTTGAGGATGAAAAAGACAGTATAATTGTAATTCAGAGTCAGCAATACAATAAAGAAAACTTCGCGATGCAAAGAAGACCAAGAAGATATTGTCAAATTGTTTGATCAAAATTATCCAAATTCTGCAGCTAATTACTAGTACCAGTAATAGATTTTCTCTAGGAGAGTCAAACACCTATTTTAGTTGCTTGGCAAGCAATAAATGCATTCTCAAACGTTTTGGTTTCAGCAGCTCTAACAATAAGAATCGTGCAATTAGTTTAAGCAATCATCATGCAGTGATTGCTTCATTTTAATGTATCTGACCAGAGAGAAATTTCAGGGTGTCCGTGACATTTTATCATATTGCATCA
This sequence comes from Tamarix austromongolica, assembly GCA_039764185.1. Taxonomy (NCBI): domain Eukaryota; kingdom Viridiplantae; phylum Streptophyta; class Magnoliopsida; order Caryophyllales; family Tamaricaceae; genus Tamarix; species Tamarix austromongolica. The sequence goes on from CM077809.1 coordinate 125,522,980, forward strand.
ATGGCAAAAAAGTTTATCTTTTTCTCTCCCTTTTTTCTTTTTTTTCCTTTATCATATTGTTTCATTTTATCAAAAAAGGGTGAGATTTTTTCACAGTTCTTAGTCCGATCTTATCCCTTTTTGGTACCAGTTAACAAAAATAGTTATACCTAAGGCTATAAACGAACAAAGTTGGCTCAAGTCTTTTTGGACTCAGCTCGTTAAGAGTTCCGCTAGGCTCGACTCGTTCATTTATCTAAATGAGCCAAACTCGAACCTTATTTTTAGGCTAGTTTAACAAATGAGTCGAGCTTAAACATGAAGAATTTGGGCTCAAGCTCATTTACGATGCAAAAGCTCATGAACTTAACTTGTTTACTACAAAAGCTCTAGACAAATTTTCCCCCAAAAAAAAAAGAACTTTTTGGATAATTACTTTTTAAAGTAACTCAAAACAAGGGGTTAGTTTTTATGCTAGCTCAAGAGGACAGCATTTCTACAATCTACCTTCACTGAGCAACTACAAAATTAAGAATAGACGTAATTGAAAATTGTGCTTTAGCTTTATACAAAAAAGAAAAGATACATTTCTACACAAATCAAAGAGGCAACAAATAAAGATACATTTCCATGGACACACCTCACTGCACGAACCAAAGTTTGTGGACTGCAAAACAGATCAAGAAAAAGTGTCACGATCTAAGAAGATATGAATACCATAGATGCAAGTGATAATATGTTCACAAAATCTTCTTGCGCGGAAAGGATATGAAAGCTGTCTACGTTTGCCATGCAATATTATTGGAAATAATAACTATAGGTGTTCAAGCGGATTTTATAGGTCAGCCCAATGCAAAATTACCTCAACACATATAACACATGCAATCCATGATCCCAACCACCTTATGGCAGGTTAGGATTGGTGAATAGTAAATTTCAATATTACCCATCATAACTTGTGGGTTACAAAAGTTAACTGCAGGTCGGCACGAGTTAATATACATGCAAACCACCAACCCATAAGCACCACTTCCACCAACAAGCCCAACCCGCCCTGGCCCAACCAGAAGACATTTGGGTGCTTTTTTTAATTTGTTTAGTTAGTTGGCTTCATATCTTTTACAAGTGAATAAAATACTATATCATAAAATTATTTAGTTAACTAGAGTAACATTACTATTTCAATATTTCTAATACTCTAAAAATATTAAATGCAATCCATGGTAGAAGGAGGTTATTGTGGTTTCGTGGTGGTTAGGGTGACCAACCATCCATGTTTGAAAAAAGCTTAAGGCACACTTAGGAGATGAAGGTCCTAGCAACTAGGCACAAGGCAAACGCACGCACCTAGGCAAAGCGAAGCACCAAAATTGCTTAAAAACCTATAAAATGACATAAGATTTCAAAAAAGAATATCATAATACAAAATACTAGAAAATAAGAAACATGTTAGTCTATTGCTACTAATACTAGCAAGAAAATCAAAAACCATAATCTCATAGGATAGCTAGTATCTACCCACAAAAATATATGATTTTTTCTTTTCTTCTCTTTCTTAAATATTTTCCTTTCCTTTTTCCACTCAAAATTTAATACCCCAAAATTTTATAAAATTTTAATCTCAATTGTCAACATTTTTAACCTAATCTAAATTCTAAATTTCTGGGTCTCATTATTTTATTTTAGCCTAACCCCAACCTCGAAAAATTTTATAAATAAAATTTTAGACTAATTTTCCAAATATTTAAACCTAAACCTAAATCCAAATTCTAAACCCAAAATTTTTCCTTTTTCATTTCTCTCCTTTTCTTTTCTTTTTTCTTTCCTTTCTTCTTCTTTTTCTCCCTTCTTTCCTCGAGCTTCGCCCCGCCCAGACAATTTTTTTTTTCTTTTCTTTCCCCTCCTTTCCTCGAGCTACACGAGTCTAGCCCAAACCCCTACCTTTTTTCTTCTTTTCTCTTTTCTTTCTTTCTTACCCCTATCTTCTTCTTCCTCTCCCTTTCCCCTTTCCTCTTTTTGCCTGAACAAAGACCTACCAGCCCACCTACAAAATGTCCTTGTTTTCCATTCTCAACAATGCATCTTGCAACCCAACCTTCCTCTTAGCTAGAACGAGCAAAAGTTAACTCGACCCGACCCGATGAAACTCGAAAAGTTTAGCGACCCGACCTAGTCCCGACCCAACACTGACCCAACCCGGTACTGACCCGATAACAATTAACCCGACCCGAACCCAACCCGACCTGAACCCAACTCATGACCCGTCATAGACCCGACCCAACATTGACCCGATCCAACGTTGACCCAACCAGTCATCAAAATATATTAAAATAATAATAAATTACACATATTTTATTATTCATTTAAAGCGTTTAAAAATATAGTGTTTTATAAATTATACTTATTTTTCATACTTTTACCCTAAACATCCTTATTTATTAATGATATCCTCATAAATTTTTCCACACAAAATTACAACATTAAGAAGTCATAATAATAATTTAATAAACAAGTAATCAAATGAATGATAGTAAATGATAAATATCTTTGTTAGATTGAATCATGCAATCTTTTTTATTATTAAAATTTATAAATATATTGGTTATTTACTTCTGAAAATAAAGTGCATCTAATATTTATATTTCATTTATGTGTACTAGTAATCTTATAATTTTCTCTAATATTTACAATGTAATAAATGATAATTATACATTGTATAGTCATATTATGATCATCTTTATTTTATAAAATTATCTTTTTTTTTAAGTAATCAAATAAATGATAAATATAATTATTAGATTGAATCGTGCAATATTTTTTATTGTTAAAATTTATAGATATCTTTATTAGTTACTTGTGAAAATAAAGTGCATCTAATATTCTTATTTCATTTATGTATACTAGTAATCTTGTGATTGTTTCTAATAATTACAATATAATAAATGATAATTATACATTGTATAATCATATTATGATCACCTTTATTTCATAAAATTATCTTTTTTAAGTAATCAAATAAATGATAAATATCTTTGTTAGATTGAATCATGCAATATTTTTTATTGTCAAAATTTATAAATATCTTTATTATTTGCTTGTGAAAATAAAGCGTATCTACTATTCATATTTCATTTATTTGTACTAGTTATCTTGTGATTGTCCCTAATAATTACAATATAATAAATGACAATTATACATTCTATAATCATATTATAATCACCTTTATTTTATAAAATTATCTTTTTTAAGTAATCAAATAAAAGATAAATATCTTTGTTAGATTGAATCATGCAATGTTTTTTATTGTTAAAATTTATAAATATCTTTATTATTTACTTGTGAAAATAAAGCGTATCTACTATTCATATTTCATTTATGTGTACTAGTAATCTTATGATTGTCTCTAATATTTACAATGTAATAAATAATAATTATACATTGTATAGTCATTTTATGATCACCTTTATTTTATAAAATTATCTTTTTTAAAGTAATCAAATAAATGGTAATAAATGATAAATATCTTGGTTAGATTAAATCATGCAATATTTTTTATTGTTAAAATTTATAAATACTTTTATTATTTACTTGCGAAAATAAAGCGCATCTAATGTTCTTATTTCATTTATCTGTACTAGTAATCTTATGATTGTCTTTAATATTTACAATATAATAAATGATAATTACCTAGACCTCAATTTAACTCAACCCAATCCAACCCATCAAGTTAACCTGAACCAACTCGAACCCAACGAGACCAACCCATCAAATTGCACAAATTGCACGAAATGACACGAACGGGCCGAACCAACCTAGTCATGTTAACTAAAAAATGACCCGAAGCCAACCCGATCCTACCAATCAAGTTAACTTGAAATGACCCGAACCCGACCCGACCAATTAACCCGAAATGACTCGGACTTGCAACAACCCAACCCGGACCTGACCCGACCCGAATAAGGCAATGACCCGAAATTACCTGAATCCAAAATAACCTGACCCGACCCACAGCCAACCCATAAAAGAAAAATGACCCGAAATGACCTAACCTAAGACAACCCGACCCGCTATGACCCGACCCACTTGACCCGATTACCACCTCTACTCTCAATCATCACCCTGCCACCCTACATAACTACCCTGACACCTTGCAAACCATGCCTAGTTTTCCCCTCACCGCCTTCTCCCTCCTGGTCATCCATGTGTATATAAACCTACACACATGCACACATCTCCCTTTTCTCCCTTCTCCTCTTTCTTCTTTTCTCCTCCCATCACGGCGCACCAAGCTAGTCGGCTCTGTTTTTCTTTACTCCTCGCAACACCGCTCTACCACCAACACCACTGCCCTCGTAGTTGCCTCCGGCCGAGCTCCTTTCCTTTTTTCCTTCCTTGCCTGCTCGATCCAACACCACCACACCATCGTGCCACATTTTCCACCACCACTATGCCCTATAGCCCCAGCCAACACCCTTATCCCGTCACTACCAGTACCACCACCATTGCCGGCCACACCCTTCCTTCTCTTCCTTTCCTTCTCCTCCTTCCTTGCCCTACCATTGACCACAGCCTCAACCCCTACCTCCCTTACCTTCCTTTCATATCCCTACCGCCAGCCACACCACCTTTTGCCACCAAACACCATCGCCACCATCATTCCCTACTGCCAACTCCCACCAGTTCCAACACCATCATCACCTCAAACCTTACTGCCAACCATCACTCCCATCCTTAACCGCCACCATCACCACCACCTTAGCCACCGCACCGCCATCGTGCACCACCCTGTCCAGGCCTCCCACTTTCGGTTATCTCTATTTTTCTTCCCTCTCACTTGCCTTAGTTTCTCTTAGATTGAATTCTTAAGTCTAATTTTTGTATATTTTTGACTTCTAAGTGATACCCGGGTGATAGGGGAGGAGGAAGCATAGGTCTTATATGCTTAGAGACCAAAGTCGTTTCGATAAAGATACATGTCATAGTTAAGACTTTTATGTGCAATATGTGTATATTTGTTCTTGTATCATACTTGGAAGTGTTGGATGAAAATTATTATTACTATGATATGTGGTGTTATGAAAGCATAAGTTGTGTATTTTGTTAGTTGAGATGAATTTCAGATATGAAATGTCTATATATAATCGTAGTTATGCATTTTTATATTGATAGTATGTATGGAAGGTTGAAAAATTATTCATATTTGGAATCGGGAGATTTTGGTAGAAAAATGGGTATTCTGTTGTCTCAGGGGCATTTTAGTCAATATTACTTAAAAAGAAAATATTGGGTATTTTAATGTGTTAAATGGTTCAAATAGATTAAGTATATTATATGGAATGTTTGGAATGAAAATGAATGGTTTAAGTCTAGTAAGTGAAGAAAATGGCTTTAAGCGTGAATAGTAAATCCTAAGGTTAAATCATTATCATATGTACGAAATATTGGAATTTAACCATAAAATTTGGACATGATGTTGATTTTGGCACCTTAGACATATATATAAAATTTAGGATTCATATGGGTCTCAAGGGAAGACTTATGATTGATTTATTATCATATGTGTAAGACGTGGGAGTTAGACCATGATTTTGGTATGTCGTTAATAACAATATTTTAAGGATAAGTATGGATTTTAGTGATAAAATGAGTACCGACGAGTATTCATGCTAGATTTGTGAATTTAGGATTCTTAGGGGAACATGGCATGTCCTTGGGAGTACGTGTTGGAACATGTGTCTTGCATGGGTATCGGTGTGTTTGTATTGACCTCAAAATGAATAACCACAAATACGATATTAATTATTGTAGGACCGGTTGTACATATCTATTCCACCGGACGAGAATAGTGACGAGGAGCTTTATGCCCTAGGGTCGTATTGATGGTAGCGTTCCACCAGTTGAGAATAATGGCTAGGAGTTTTATGCCCTAGGGTGGTATTTATGTTACCATTCCACCAATTGATAACAGTGGAGTATCTAAACTCAATTTAAATAAATCATTAAAATGTTCTTAATCATTAAGAAGATATGAATCACTTAAAGTGAAATATCATGTGAGTTAAGACTAGTTGTTTATGTCCGTACCACCGGACGAAAATAGTGGTCAAAAGCTTTATGCTTTAGGGTTGTATATTTATGATATTATTCCACTGGTCAAGAATAGTGGTCAAGAGCCTTATGCTCTAGGGTTGTACATTTATAAAATACCATTCCACCAGTTGAGAATAGTAAGGTCTCTGAACTCAACGCGAATAAGATTTGGATAATGATCATACCATTACTATTATAAGGCTTGGAAATCAATAAATGAGTTAGTACCTTTATGTTATTCTATATGCACATTTATCTCTTGTTGTGGTCTTATGACTTTGTGTGACATTATTTGACCATATTGTTACCTTACTCAGTACGTTATGTACTGATCATCTTTTTTATGGGTACTGCTCATTCCCACAAACAAAAGGCGCAATTAAGTTTGTGCAGGTCATTGAGTACCCGCTAGACGATTATGCTGATTATGACACTCTAAGTGGATCGAGTAATTATATCTCATGTATAGGGTTTGAGAATCAAAGAGTTAAGTTATCCAATTCTTGTTTTAGTCCGGATATCCTCTTGGTATTTTTACCAAGATATTTCCTTTATGTATTTGAACCTTATATTTGGATATAACCTCCAAAACTCTTGCTTATGTTTATGAAAATTTGCTCGCTTTATGTTTATTATGCTTCGCATTCTAAATTGTTTTGCATGTGAGAATGGCATGTAAGCCAAACATATGTCAATTACGGCAACACCTATTTATGTTTGTTTTATGCATCAGCTTAACCAAATTTTTTAATTCTAAAATTTAGGGTGTTACACAAAATGATGTCTATTGGTCTTTCCATGACTTTTTCTTCCTCCCCCTTTCTTCCCATCAGAGATTAATTACCATATTAACTATTGATTGTCGAATTTTGAATGAAAATATAATTTAAAAATAGCTAATCAGAATTTTTCTGCACTAAATATGTTTATTTCTTTATCTATCCAAAATTATGTCTCCTGGTGCCTTTATTCCCTACTCCCTTTCCTTCCCAATGATTGATTTAGTTATCTTATTGATAATAGAATGTTTTGAGTTAAAATAGAGCCTAGAATTAGCTAAGCAGAGTAAGGTGTAAGCCCTAGAGGCCTTATGTGCCTTTGCACCTCATCAAACTCAAGATGGAAAAAGGTGCACCTTTTCAGACACTCCGACTAAGGGTAATCTAGGGTAACTCATGAATTAAACTATACTAACCCACCATGGGCTGACACATAGTAACCCATGTAAAATATCAACCCAATCCATCTAGGCCAACCCAACCCATTGAACACCCATAAGGATACCCAACTACTAGCATCAATAATATAAGAGAAAAATAAACATATCCTAATATATGGACCACACACATAATGTGACTCACACATACTACAGAACTTGATTATTACTTGCACAATGATATTTATCTATTGAATCCATGATATCTAAATAACATGATTTCGCTTATTCAGAACTGCAACTTTCTTTTAGTCCATACTAAGGGATGATTTGCTACAGTGTCAAGAGAACGATTTTGAAGGCCGATAATCATGGATATATACATGCACAAGAAACACCAGGAGGAACAAACATAGAAGAGAGAAAAAGAAAAGAAGAAAAAAAAAACTCCTATATCTGATAAAGTGTCTCCAGCAGGGATCACACTGGAACATCATTCCTCAATACTAATGTCTCTTGTCACTACAGGCCTTGCCATTCAAACATGAAACATGTAAGTAGCATTAGTAAGATGGACCATGCTTTGTGTACTCAATTATCAAATGTAAGAACCAATAAGAGCTAAAATCTTCTCTTGACATCGAAGCTCAAAAGCACGCGTTAAGATGCTAAGCATCCATTACACAAGCTATTAATACATTGGAACTTCACAATATAAATACGCCAACAAGAGCATCAAGCAGAATTCTCGAAGTATAAGTTTGATTCAACATTTCCAGTGCACCGAATATTTACCTTTCTTTAGATAGCTTGTAAAAGTTCCCAATATGGCCCCATAAAGTCTTCTCAAACGTCTCCCAGCTCCGATCTACATCTTCGAAATATTCTCTGGAAAGCAGCAGAAATTAAATCATAATTATTAGAGGTGAAAGAATCAATAATAAATTATAGAAAGTGACCTGAGCATATGATATATCAAGTGTCAAACAGAAATATATCATAATCATTACTACAGTATCCCACAAGATCCATCCAATAAATGAGAGAATCTGTTAGACCACAGATACAAGTTGCTGGATGAGCCAAGATGCAACAGTTCTTGGGTCAAAGTGTTAAAAATTTATGGAATGTACCCATCTCTCATGCACCATAAAATTAATAGAACATTTCACCAATGACAACACATATCATCCTGGCCCTTAACAACTATACTTAGAAACAACTTCTCAACCACTGCAAATCCCACCCTAACAAGAACTAATCACTTTTCAGATTCCCAATGCTTGTTAAGGCAGGAGTTTCAGACAACTGATTTCAGATTTCTCTCCCTGCAAGTGAATGACATGTCTGTTCATGGTCTCAAAGTCACTCTGTCCTAATATGTTATTGATATGATCAACCAAGAGAAAGAACAAAGAATCTGACCTTATTTTGCCATTCTCGTCCTTATGAGATGCCACAGCTGCTAAAGCAAATCTCCGCTTCCCATCAAGCGCTGTCAACCTCTGAAGTAATTCAGAGTTCATATTTGTGAAGAATTAAGCCAAGGGAAAACATAGTTTATATACCCAATCAAAAGAGTTTATATGAGAAAATTTTCTTTACCTCATATGTATTGATAAGTTCCCTATCATCGCTCAGGGATTCCCGCGCCTCAGTTGCTTCAACTGATATGGACATCATTCCTTCAACATCCTATGAGACCAAATAATTAACTCAAACAGTCAAACGCAACACACGTGGTCAAAAGTACACATAACCTTAGATTATTGCATTATGAATCCTAATTGGAAAATAAATGTTTCATCATCCCTATAGTGATCACAGTGAAGTTAGTTACAGAGCAGAATGACAATGTAGCATAGACAAAGTCAGAGATGCACACAAGCAACTTCTACAAAATTAACTTAGTCTATAGACATGCCAAGTCTATAGAGTTTTGACCACAATCATTATAAATGAATAAACCCACTTACAAAACATTGAAAAGGGGGACTCGTTGATGTAGAGAGAGAAAGATGTTTCATCTACCTTTAGAGTTTTGTTCAAGTTATTCCTTGCATTGCTTAGTAGTTTTATCTGGTCATGATTGTCAATCAGTGTCTGGCACTCTTGACATAGCCTGGCAAAGGTGAAGAAAATAATTACAGATATAAAGTTAATTAATTAAATTAGTCATATACGCAATGAACACTTGCAATCAGACCCTCAGAATCTACGTCATACAATCCAGGGAAAAGGTTATTAGTCAGAGCTACACGAACATGTAGACAAAAGGGAAGTAAAACAGAAGCCTAACTCAGAATGTACTCTGGGAAAAAAAAAACAAAACAAAATCAAAATCAAAAAAATAAAAAACAAAAACGAAAACAAACGAACGTTAGAAGGAGCATTTCATACGATCAACACCTTCACACCACCTTTCACTTCTACCATAACCAGCATATATTCATCCGCACTAGTCCCCACCCTAACAACAGTGGTCCAGATAAGCTACATCAACTTCTTCCAGTTATCAGCACAACAGAGATCCCCGCTGAATCTCTTACCACCTCAATCAACCATTGAGGTGCACATCTTACCCTCACCATGCCCCATTTGACTACACATGTGACATGACATCAAAATTGTTTATTGTTTCCACATCACTCTCCATCTCCATCTCCCATTTCCATGCCTTTCCTTTCTTCTTTAATTTTTTGTGCCCATAAGATTGGCCATCCTTGAGCCGTGACCATCAGTGTACCACCTCAACAACTAAGCCCCAGGCATAAAATAAAACCACAGTTACTGTCACGATTGCGATTGCGGTCGCAGTGTTGCAGTATCGGGGTGTTATGAATGATATTTTATATATCACGGTTGTCGTAGCGTGATTTTTTTATTCTTTTACACAACAAATATCGGTAAATATCGGCCAATATCGGTAAATATCAGCTAATATGGGTAAAATATCGGCCGATATCCGAAATTTTGCCGATATCGCAGCGATAAGTATGTGATTTTCTGAAACTGCCGCATTTTCGGAATTTTGCGTCGTGGTTGACCCCAAAAACCGCGAAATTGCAGCCGATACGCAATTGCGGTACCGATATTTCATTGTATGGCCCCAGGCTGCACTTGATAAATGACTATGTGCAAATTGTCACTTCATTTTTAACTCATGTTACCTATTACTTTTTGGAAAATTTCAAAAGTAAACTTATTTATCACAATTTACAATAAAGTATTAACAAACAAATAAAAAAAATTTAAAGTACATATCTAAAAATGTCGATATAGATTATTTCATTTCAGCATATTAAGTTCCAAAATACACCCCAACACAACAGACAAATAAGCTTGGAATTGGTATATGTTCTAATGGATGCCCAAAGATATATTAATAATTATTCCATTGTATCAAAACTTAGAATTTCTTCAAGGACAATGGCACAACCATCTATGGATCCCAGATGAATTGAGATAAGTATAGCATGTGTAGTACCAGATTATTCCATGGTATCAGATAATTTGTCTAACTGGTGGAAATTTGAGATATTTATAGCATGTGCCGTACCAGATTATTCCATGGTATCAGATTGTTTGTCTAACTGGAGGAAAATTGAGATATGTATAGCATATGTTTGATATTATTGGGCAAAAGGATGTCATGTGACTCTGGCAGTTTGGGCAGGGGATGGGTGGGTTTTGGGGCAGATTATCTCAGTTAAAGAATTGCAAGACACTGGTTAAGTTATGCCAGTAATGGATGTATAGAAGCGTAACAGATTGATACTATAGATTTAAACAAAGATTTACCCTGTTTCAGTGTGGAATGACACGTTTTAATAACCATGTTTAGTCCTTCAAACGTTCCCAGCATACAGTAATACAATTAATACCATGGAAATATAACGTCAAGGACATACTTCTCAATAGAGAGGAAGTTCACACGTAGCTGGCCAATCGTTTTCTGAGAAAAGGAAAGTGACTCCAGTCCAGCTTGCGCTTGTTCAACCTGCATTTATGTACATTACAAAATTCCAAATATCAATCACATAATATGTACAGGTCAATGTTTCATTTCAATGAAAACAGGAAAATGGAAGAAAACACCAAAAGAAAAGTTGACATACCTGCTCTGCAACCATAGTGCTTAGCTGAGCATCATTTGCCTGAAAGACACATCAGCAACAAAGATAGTACTACAGTAATTCCAAATTCTTCAGTAGTGTACTGTTTGAATTGGAGTCAATTGGGATGTACCTAGGGTAATGTTTTAGTTCAGCTCTCTATTTTTAAGGTCGATTGGCAGATCTATTTTTGAGGTCAACTTATTTAAACTCCAACCTAGATTCAACCTTAAGTTTGTTAACCATAAAATTAGTGGTTAAAGTAGTTTATCCTTTAATTTACATTAACTAAAGATCATTATTATCTAATATTAAAAATTGAAGGAAAAAAATGCTATCTCAACGGCTTTTACAGCATGTTTGGATTGGGGTAATCATAGGTGAAACTAGATTAATATCACATTGTTTGTTTTGGGGTGAACCTAGGTTAACATAACCTACTTTAACCTAGGTTAACCTCAAATTTGTTGACCACCAATTTTGTGGTGAAACTAGGTGAAGTTGAATGTTTTAGTGAAACTTTGTCCAACATGACTACTTTTCCCTTTGTTTTGTACAAATTTTTTATCACCTTAACAAATAAAAAAGGATAAAAATGTCAGGTTACATATGTTTCAACCTTGATACACCTCAATCCAAACAAAGTTAGATTAACCAAATAATTCTCATCCAAATAACATTTTAAAACATTTACTTCCACCCACATAACTTAAATTCACCTCAATCCAAAAACCTGCATTCCCCTCAATGTCGTTACTGCTTACTAACCTATTAATAAATACCCAGCCAACATCTCAAAATATTGAACTACCTTTACCTAACCTGGTTACTCCTAATGTAATCTCAGTCACCTCAATCCGTGAGTTTAGCATTTGACAGAATAAGATTCCTGCTTAACCAAATTGATCTTCCAAAAGCAAATATACTAAGATGCTTTGGCATTGGCTCCCAACAAAATGTACAAAGCTCGAATCGAATTGATTACATCCGTGATAAAGGTACCTGCTGGCGCGAAATATAATCTGCCTTGATTGCAGAAATGGATTGTAGAAGCTCGGGAAGCGGTAAGATCTTCGCCACCTCACGAACTGCAGCTTCCTTTGCTTCGACACCGAGGTCCTCCGCCATGATTACGCTGATTTAACCTTGGGGTTGATTTTAAAAGTCAAAATGGCGTACAGCCCTAACCATTGTAGAAGGACGGCAACTGATAAAATTAATTCTAATAAGCCCAGGTCACCACCTCGCTGCCTCTTCAATTGGCAGTGGCATAAGAGACGAAATGGATCATGTATTCCGCGTCGCCTGACGAATTTAGCTGTTAGGCCTAGCTCTAGAGCTGACAGACAATAGCAGAAGACAGGAAAGACAAGTTGAGAATTGGATTTCGGTGATGTCTAGTAGGAAACTCGAAATCAGGTGCAGAAATGTTGATGTTGACGCCCTCGCCAGACGAAATCTTTAGGCTCTGTACAATTGTTTGTCAATATATGTCTTCAATGAATTGAATAATTCAATTCTAGATCCCGAATTTGGAGCTCACACATAATTCCGTCCGCCAAACAGAATCGGAACCGAGAACCAAAGAAAAGTAGAAGGTGAGGATAAATTCAAGTAATGTGACATTTTGCCTCATATTATTTTTTTAGAGATTTATTTAGTTGCCCTATAATTTTAATAATTTTATAATCTCTTTGGATCAGGATAAATTAAAATAAGATTAAATAATAAAATTATTTTAGTTAAAGGTAAATTAGTGTAAATATTTTAAAAAATTATTAACCTTATTGAAGAAAATAGAAGTGAATCGAGATGAATATTTTAAAATATTATTTAGATGATATTAATCTAATTTTGATGAATCGAAATAAATAATTTAAATTTTTTATTTAAATTGAAATGAATATATAAATTTTATTTATATTTTACATTCACCTTAATTACATCCGAAATCAGAAATTAACAAACGTATAGTTAAGCTAAATGAATGAAGGTAAAACTTTAAATGCGATTCACTTAAGTGATGTTAACTAAACTCATCTCCAAATGAGGTAAATTAATTGATTCACTTCTGTTAACCTACATTCACCCCAAATAAAATGAATCATTAATTAAATATATTTATGCTTTAAATCATTATTAGTTAGGTCTATATTACACTAACAAAGTTAGATTATATTAAGTTTAGAAAATTTGAGGTTATTTTTATAATAAATATTGAATTAATTTTTTTTAAATTAAAATTTTTAATTTTAATTAAAAAATGTAAAATTTCTATTTGAATAAATTTATTTTTAAATCTAACAATGCTTTTTTTAAAAATAATAATAATAATAAAACCTAAATTTTTTTGATAAAAAATGAATTTTATAAATAAAAAAATTATTTTTAAATATCATTTTAAAAAACTAATTAAATTATAAAAACTTAAAAAATCTAATCTTTTAGTTTTTTTAGAAATTAAAATTTTAAAAATAGTTTTTTTTTCAAATATTTCAATCATTTGTAGGAATTTTGCATATTTTTTAATATTTATTATCAAAAATCACCTAAGTTATGCAAACTTAACCTAATCAAACTTTTATTAATGTAAAATATACTCAAGTGACAATGATTTAAAATGTAGATGTATTTGAGTGAGATTATTCAAAAATCAAAATATGAAGTACTTGTAAAATAGTATGCTTAGTGTTAGAGTACCTAAATAAAAATTATCCAAAAGATGATATGGAATTTTCCTTTTAGCTTTGTCTTTTTTAAAAGTTGCCACAAACTATAGTATAATGGAACAAAAGTTCTTTTGTTTATTACCATCCTTGTTTGATATAAATTGTTTCAATTCGATACTTAATTCATATTAAAAATAAGAGTTTTCAATTATTGTATAACAAATGTAAACCAAGGTATTTATGGGAGGGTAAAGAAAAGTCAATCAAAAAACTAATAGTGTATTATGAGTTAACAGCCTTCTTAAATAGCTTATATGAACCCGTATAAATAGTGGTTGATTAAAGCAAGGGTAAAGTAGAAAAGATAATGTGAAAGCCAGTCGGGCTTTGGGCACTAAATCTAGCTAGTATTGTATATGGCCAAGTCTACTGGTATTTGGTCAAGTTAGTCTTCAAGCCTCAATAAAGGTTATTACGGGGTGATTATGTAACACCCTAAAATTTTAGACTAAAAAATTTTGTTTAAATTACTGATTTATAATACCTCATTTATCAAAAACCCTAGCATGTATAGGATCTTTTAGATTGAAAAATAAAATTATATTATTTTGAATATTTTTTTACATCATTTATCAAATTGGAAACCTTAATTTTATTTTTGAAATATTTTGTTTCTATTTCTTAACCCTTTATCATAAGGTTGTTTTTGTGACACCTTCTTAGCTATTTTTTTACTATTAAAGTTACTCTAGATCATTTCAATTCTTTCAATTTTTTTTTTGTTAATCCTTGGTTTTTCTAAGTCTCTTAGACTATTTCAAAATGGTAATCTCTAGGAAAAAGTATTATTTATATCCTAAGTAGCCCTATTTCAGCATTTTAAGCCCCAAAATGACTCTTTTAGCTATCAAAAAGTTTCAAAACTTCGATAATCACAATATTTTAATGTCATTGGCTTAAAATAATTTTAAAATACTTCATAATTAATTTTATAATTTTGGACTTGGTTATATATTTTTAATGGCGTATACACGTCATCAAAATCAATTTTATTTCTTCAACTAAACTCAATCTCAACATTCCATGTTCAAAACCAATTAAATGGAGGGACATGATCATCCCATGGTTTTCGAAATTCTAGCCACACAACCACAAATATCTAAGCTTGTAAAATTATCTTAATACCCTATTATACATTTTTACTAAATTAAACCCCCCCCCAATATCTAACACTTGATCTTATCATCATTTATTCTAGTCATCATATTCAAACATTTTTTCTCCCTCTCGGCTTGAAATGCCCCGAAAATTTCTAATTTTAAATAATATATTTAAATGAGTTTTTATTATAAAAGTTAATTAAGTATATTATTCTATTTAAAATAAAAGAAAATTAATTAGGGCAAATCAAGAATAAATTTATAAGTATTTTAATTAGGAGGAATTTGGGTATATTAACTAATTAAAGATTTTAATTTGGGAATTAATTAAATAAATTATTTTATTTAAAATAAGGAGGATAAAATAGTTCCAAATTAATATTATTTTTATAAATAATTTAATGGGATAAAATTAGGGTGTTTTGCTAATTAAAATGGAATTTATGGAAAATCTTTTAAAAATTCTAATTTAGCCTTAAAAGGGATTTAAATATTATTTTATTTAAATATTATTATTTTTAAATAACCCAAATATCCAAATTAATTTAATTAAGTCAAACCGTTATTAAAGTTATATTATTATTATTTTCATCCTTACTAATATTAATTTGGGTGAAGGGTAGAGACCCTTGTATCACCCTTTTGTTTTGAAGTTCATTGGTGTTATTATTAGTTTTTCTACTAGTATTTTGTGTAGTTAATTTTAGTATAATAATATTTTATTTAAAAATAAGGTCTTGGGATAAGATAGAAATAATAGCATTCTTAAGAGAAAACCTAATCCTAGTATTTTTCCCATAGTAGGTGAGCCCAACCAAAACCCTCAAGTGATATAGGAGCGTGCTCCGAGACCGGTGACATTTTAGGTAAGGGTTTACTAAGGCCATTGTATTTCTATATGCATTATGTGCTGCATATGCCATGTATTCTATGTTATCATCATTAATTATGTGGTATATAATATGATGTGGAGTTCATGTATGATCTTGGGTTGTTATATGGGATGTGTTTTATTTGTAAGTGATGATATGTGATGTGGCCTTAAGACATGCATGTTAGGGTTGTAAAATAATGATGGGTAGTGTAACGATGCAGCGATAGGGTTTTGCATGAAATGGCATAGTGGTTAGGGTTTTACATAAAGAGGGTATGGGTATTGGTTTTGCATGATATGGTATGGGTATTGGTTTTGCGTGATATGGTACAGTACTATGGTTTGCATGGAAGTATGTCTACGTGGAGTTAGGGTTTGCATGGGAGCTAGGGTTTGCATGAAAGTGTAGTTTACGTGGAGTTAGGGTTTGCATAGGAGCTAGGGTTTGCATGGAGGTGTGGTTTACATGGAGTTAGGGTTTGCATGGAGTTAGTCATGCATGTCTGAGCAAATGTATGTGCATGGCAAATATTTATAAATAAAATATTTAAGACACTAATCTTTTAAAGTGGAAGATTATTGAGCCGAGTCCAGACCGATCCACCGGTCAGGAATAGTGGTTAGGGTTTTACCCTATGTGCGACCGATCCAACGGTTATAATAGTGGTTAGGACATGAGGTCCTATATGTGACCGGCCCACCTGTAATAATAGTGGGGTGACTCGAGCTCAATAAATACAAACTAGAATCGTTAAAGCTCTTAAAAGATACTAATTACTTACAGTGGAAAACCATGCGAGCAGGAACCAGACCGATCCACCGGTCAGGAATAGTGGTTAGGGTTGTACCCTATGTGTGACCGATCCACCGGTAATAATAGTGGTTAGGGCATGATGCTCTATGTGTGACCGGCCCACCAGCTATAATAGTGGGGTTTTCCTGTGCTCGCATGGATTGATAAAATGGCATGGTGTGCATCGACTTACGATGAAAGAAAGATTAAACCATTAATCCAGATCTTTTTGGACCTGATATGTGGACTTGTTGATATTATGCTATGGATTTCATTATATGCTTTGATGTATCACATGTGTAGTTTGAAATTTGATGCTGATTATTATCTTGCATGATTCGATGTGTAAATGTGTCGGCCTTAGTATTCGGTTACCTTACTCAGTACGTAGCGTACTAATCACCCTTTTCATGGGTGCTGCTCATTCCCACGAGTAGAAGGCCCATCTGATTTCCTGCAGGTAGGAGATGTGTATTATGATACTATTGATGTCTATGGGACATCAGGTGGGGACGAGTGATGATCTGGCTGGATCGATTATCAGAGTGACGTGGTTGGCTTTCCATTGAATTTATTATTACTATCTTATCTATTTATGAATAGCACTTTCGAAACAACTTCATTATTGTAGTTATTTATTTTCCCTAAAAAACTACCCTCGTATTTGGAATTGAATAAAGACTTGTGTGTACCTGATTTCCGTATCTTTAAATTCGGACCATCTATTAATGTTTATTGAGTTGTTTTCTTTAGCCTTAGCACTTAGTACTGGAACGGTTAGAGTGAACCGGTCTGGTACTAAGTGTGGCGGTAGCATCCCCAGAATTCACGGGTTCTAATCTAAATATTTCTATTATAATTGCTTCCATTTTTTTTTTAAAAAAAGGGTGAATTTTGGGGTGTTACAAGTTGGTATCAGAGCGGTCGATCTTATTGACCATGCTCGTTTTTGGAAATAAAGATAATTTTGGAAGTTGCTATTGAACTTTGAAAAGAATTTTCCACTTTAATTGAAAACCATTCTGTTTTCAAAATTTTTGGATCCCGGCTACGGTGAGGAGTACAAGGGTAGATTAGGGCTTCCCTAAGAAGTAGAAAACCTCGTTAATAATTTTGAACCAATGGGTTCGTTTCTAAGTGTTTATTTTTGGTGCAGCGGGATGGTAAACAACGGGAGAATTAGCCGTTTAGAGGAGGCAATCACCGCCTTTCTTGAGTTCATCCAACAAGTCCATGGTGCTGGGGAGGATTGACTTCGGAGGGTTACGGGACATCATCCTCTGACATATTCCGGGGAGGAGAACTCGGTGATCCTAGAGGGGTGGATCCGCGATCTGGATCGCACCTTTGAGGCTGTGAATTGTCCAGCTGACCGACGGCCCAGCATTGCAGCCTTCTTCCTTCAGGGCGTGGCAGACGCCTGGTGGGAAGAGTTTCTTTTCCTTTTTTAAATCAGTTAAATTCATCATATATATATATATATGTATATATTATGGTGGGACATAAGAGTCCAGATATGAATTTGATTTTTATGCATTTATTATTTGTATCCTTGACTTTGTTCATTGTGGTAGGACAAGTATTCATATATGCCTAGGTTTGTATGCCTTGTTGATATTGTGTTGTACCCCATGATATATGTCCATTGGTGGAAGAACTATATGTCTAGGCTTGTGTCTTAGAGTTCATATTCATATGCATATGGCCTATGGAATTTCCCAAATTATGCATTTTCCTCATATGTCTTTAAGTGGCACATATTAAAATGCATACTAAAGATTGTAATACCTCAATAAATTAGACCTATAATGTGTAAAAACTCATGTTCTTGATGATGATAGATACTGTTTTGGAAATTTATTTTGGATTTTATTCACAAAGGACTTCAAAAAAGATTGGAAAATAAAGAAGAAAATGATTTTTAGGGGCATTAGTCAGCTGGCTCTATAAACTAATCTAATGGTTCATTGTTTTCAACTTGGTTTTTGGTTTGAGGTAAACAATTGATTGTCTTGGGGAAAATGATTGACTGGTGGGACCAGTTAATGGTTGCAACAAACCAAACGACCAATTTACTTGACCTGTGTGATTTTTGAAATTAGATTTTGATGAGAAAATTCTTCCAATAACCTTGAATCTTTGTAATTAAACTCTGAATTGTTTCTAAACTATGTTTGACAAGTTATGACCATTAATCCAAGCTTTTTCCCTACCTCAAATAGATTTAGGGACCATAATTGACAAAAGGAGGAAGATGAACTCACACATTCGTCTCCTTCTTCCTCTCTTTTACATGTTGGCTTAAATGGATGATTTTCATCCCAAAAAAAAATCCCTATAGCACCTAATGTTTGTTTCCCACACCTTTTTGTCCATTTTTTCCTTCTTGTGTTCCGATTTTATGAGTCATATTGCCCTTAAATGTTCCAACCATCATTATAACACCTCAAATTTCACTACTAAAAATTTTTATTTTTGCGGAAGCATAATAACAATATTATTGGGTGTTATCGATGTAGTCAATATAATTATGGCTTACTATACCAACCTTACATTGAATACAAGGAAAAAATTGGAGTTTAATTCATATTAAATAGATAATGAAGGAAATAGTTCAGAAATCATAAATAAGAGTTGGAGTTTAGCTTCAAGTATAATATGACAAAATACAATAAAAAAAGATCCATTGGAAATAAGAGTCTAAAAGGTATTTAGACAAAAACCATCTATCGAATAACATCAACTCTAAATTCAAAACTAAAGATACAAAAATCACTCCTCTATAGGTAGACCATCAAAAATAGAGAAATCATCCAAGCAATCTTTAAATACTTGCACAATAAAGCTTGGGGTATCATTGATGCTTGTGGGAATGAGATCCACCCATGAAAAATATGATTAGTACTCTACGTACTAAATAAGGAATAATCCAATCATAAAAAGAGTATACACATACATAAGCTCACATGGAAGAATATTCATGCAATAATGATTATGCATGGGAGTTTTGACTGGTAATTTGATGCATTACATAATATTCTATTGGTTCGTGTAGGTGTTGGAGAAGCTTGGGATTAATATGTGATTTCTTTGAGAAACACAGAGGTCCCTTTTTTATTAGCACGAACTATGTTTTCTCATAGAATGTTTTCATGAGTTTTTAGGCAAAGAGTTGAGAGTAAGGAAATTAACATGGGTTATCGTATTTCCTCAATTCAGACCGTATTTTTCCTTCATTTCTATAACACATTGTTTTTCCCATAGGACTTTTTCTAGTATAAAAGATGTATAAGAAAACCCTATATGTCAAGTCATGCGACCCAACTTATTATTCTCCATAGAATTATCCATTAAAAGAGAATTGTATATTTGTATAATTAATTGATTGAGTTGTTTAATCATCTTACACAAGAGGACAAATAAATATCTCTATTTTCCCCTTAATTACTCTGTTTTGTGAATGAGTCATCAATTGTGCATCATCTTGTTAATTTTGATTTTGGGTTGGATCCATTCAATCCACATAATTCTACAATAATACATGATATAATGTAAGAGATGATCCAAACTAGGTTTCTATTATTAGGTATAATCACAAAATATTTTCTTATATATGTTGAGTTAAGGGACCCCATTATTTTTAAATTAATAGAATGAACTGAAATATCTCCCGTGACAAAATGCACCTAGCCACTATTATTAAGCCGGTGAAATAGATTAAACACCTCTCAAGAAAACATGCTCATGACCACTATTCTTAATGAAGTAGGGGCATCTCTTGAAAACTCTCAATCTTCATATTCTAATGATGGAGAGTAAGAGGAATTAACATACTTGGAGATAGAACCAATTATGCTTAAAAATTCATATACTTCTAATGTTTTGTCAAGTTATCCTTCTTGTGGGTATTATGTATGTTTGTAAGAAATTTATGATGGTTGAAGATCTTTGGGGTATAAGACAATGACAAGGGATTACAAGATTACAAAGTGTAAGGAAAAACAAGGCTAAGAGACTATAAAGTTTTATCAAATATGATTACATCTATACATAATGTTATTAAGTTGTGCAGCTTTGTTATTTTTGTTGTCTACTTTGTAATTCTTGTAAAATTGTCATTATAACTTTATTTGTAAGTCATGGACCATGAATTGTCATGGACCATGCATTAGGAAGGTTAAACATCAGTTGTCTACTCAAAGTTATGGGCTTCTTAATGAAAAGGTATACAAGGTTCCATGCCTATAAATACTTGCACTCAAGGGTGTCAACACATTAGATCATCATTTGAAATTTTATAAAAGTTCATTATAAAATTTGGGAGAGAGTTACATGAGGTATTTCTTCTTCTTCTTCTTCTTCTTCTTCTTCTTCTTCTTCTTCTTCTTCTTCTTCTTCTTGTGTGCCGGCTACGGTCACACCACTACCTACCTTCCCCTATAGCCTTACTCTCTCTCTCTCTCTGTCTCTCCCATGTCCCTTTCCTTTCCATTTTTGAGCCAAACATAACCCCTCTTGTGTGGCCCTTCCTTTCTCTTTTCTTCCTTCCCTTCCTACTACCCCTGCACCCGACCTATATCCTCTCCCACTACCACCACATAACCCGTCACCTCTACCTCCCCTCCTCTCCCTCTTCTTTTTCTTCTTCTCCCCTACCCATTTTCTTCCCTCGATCATCTTCTTTCCCTCCCTGTAGAGCCCCTCTTTTTTCTTTCCTTCATTATCCTCTCGTCTCCCCTATTTTGTGTCATCGCCCAGCAAGCACCACCTCTGCCGCCTGGATAACTACCACAACAACCCCTAGCACCCCTTACTACCTCCCTACACCACCCAATAACCCCCACTCGCCCCTACAACCACCTTTCCCATCCTTTCTTTTTTCCCTCTTCTCGGCCTCCACCCTGCACCACCACTGTGTGCCACCATTCCCCCTCTTCCATTGCCGCCATGGCCACCCATCAACTCTCTAGCACCTCCCCTACCACCACCCTACCTCACCTTGGCCTAAAATCCCCTACAACTGCTTCTTCTTCTTTTTCTTTTTCTCCTATCCTTGCATCTATCTCCCCAGCCCTACAACTGTTGTCTCCACCGCCTTAAGCCACCAACCTTTGACCCCCAACCACCACCTACACCCCTACTCCCTCCCTACACCCAGCCATCACCCTCACTCCCCCACAAGCTCTTAACCTAACCCCAACACTCTTAATTGACCCGACCTTCTCCCTTCTCCCATCCCCCTCTTTGACTATTTTCCTTCTTTATACTATGCATGTAGCTCATGCTGCCATGCATCGTGAGTCTGTTGCATCTCTTTGGGTAAATATGGTTAATTTTTAAGGTATAAAAATAGTTAGTATTAGCATGTATTAATTAAGCTTTTAATAAAAAAATATTCTTTTAATTTTCTACTTCTATTATGCTAATTTTTTATATTATTTTTAGGTATTAATTTTTACTAATCAAAGCTCAAACCTTTGATTAGGGTACCAGTAAGGTTTAATTATTGCTAAAAATAAGGTAACCATTATACTCTACTAAAATGTGTGAATATACATATGCTCGCACATTAGGGTTTTTAATATGTTTATGTGTATGATGTTAAGTATAATATAATTGTGGCATATGTTGGTTGTTGAAATGAAAAGCTTATTAATTTATGTGTCATGTGTAGAAATGATAGTTAAGGAAGGAGCCTTATGGTTAAGGATAATGTTAAATGCTTATATATGATATGATAAGCAAATGTGGCCATTGATAATGTTAATATAAGCCCTAGGGGCATTTTAATAATTTTTCTTGTGCAAAAGTTGTAGCCTAAGTAAGTATAGTATTTTGGTAATTTGGCATAATGAAATGATAACTTATTCATTTTGTGAGTGAAAAGGGTAAAATGGTAAATTAATAAGTAAGAAGGGTATTTTGGTAAATTGGCATAAAGGAAGGATAACTTGGTAATTTTGTGATTAAAAGTGGTAAAATGGTAAAATAATAAGTAAGAAGGGTATTTTGGTAATTTGACATAAAAGAAGGGTAACTTGGTAATTTTGTGAGTAAAAAGGGATAAATGGTAATTTTAATAAGTAGGAAGGGTAATTTGGTAATTTTAATAAGTATAAAGGGTAAATTGGTAATTTAACCAACTAGAAGGGTAATTTGATAACTTAATAAGTGTGAGGGGGTAAAGTTGGTAATTTTTTAAGTATTGATGGTAAATTGGTAATTTAACAAATACAAGGGGGTATTGTGGTAATTATACAAGCATGAAGGATAATATGGTAATTGGGCAAGTAAAAAGGGATAACTTGGTAACATTACAACAAGAGGGGCATTTTAGTAATTTTATAAGTATGAATGGGTAAATCGATAAATTATAAATAACATGTCAATGGATTAAATAAGCCTCCATAATAAGACATAAGTAATATTAAATAACAGGATAAGAGTATTTCGGTAAATCGGTGAGTAGCACAAGAACATGACATAACATAGGGTTGAATGGATAATTAAGGGTGTGATATAGTGTTTATCTCATATTCATGAAAGAGGTGCCTTAATCATTAATTATGCATGGAAATGTGTGTTAGATGTAATAGAAGTATACGTTAGGGTTTAAGTGTTTCATGATCCTTTGATGTAGACTACCAGACTCTAAGGCTGTATGATGATTACGATATAATAACCTTTTATGGCATATGGATAAATGGAAATGAATTCTAAAATGGAAATATATGATAAAAGGATAACCTTAGTGGTTTGTTTAAGTTAACATTGATAACCATATTAATAAGGATTACTTAATAATAACATAAATAAATGGAAATGATTAAGTATGTGGTTGTTGTGTTTCTTATAGTTATCTTAATTAAGACACTAATAATTAAAGTGGAAGACCTCAAGATCAGGAACGTTGGCTCTTTCAGAGTTGCTATCCTAAAGACATGGTTTAGCCCACTATTGTTCTAGTTTTGTTGGTGTACCTTAGTGCCCTAATCAGGCCTTATATCTTACTCTATCTAGCTCTACATACCTATTTAGGGGGTATGCATAATTATGGATTAGCTGTCCTTATCGGTAGGGTATTGTGCGTCCTCTTGCACCAATGCAATTATGGTACTTTTATGTCCTTGAGTTGATGGTTAGGGGGTACTGCGCTACTTGTATGTGCCAGTATAAATAGTGTACCTTTACATCTCTAGGTTCGTGATCTCCCCCTTGAGTTAAATAAATAGACTTGTTGTGCTAATTAAATTGAAAACACTAATCATATAAAGTGAAAGGTTATTGAGCCGGGCCCAGATGGATCATATCATGTGTATCAGTCTACTGATAATAATAGTGGCCAGGTGCATTTTGTCTTAGGGTGTATTTTGGTCCACCGATTATAATAGTGGGGGATTTTGAGCTCAATAAACCAAACCTTGAATGTTAATAAATCATAGAAAGATACTAATCACTTATAGTGGACCACCATGTGATTTGGGGCCAGATTGATCCACCGGTGATAATAGTGGCCAGAAGCCTTTTTCCCTGGAGATGGGTCCACCAACAAATAATAGTGGCTAGGTAAGTTCTACCCTAAAGTGTATTTTCAATCCACTAGCTATAATAGTAGGGTTCTCGCACTCACATGGATATAAATCGAGAGATGATGTTGAATAATGTTTAGTTAATGGCTTAAGACCAAAAGTGTTACTTTTATCATTATGATCTATTGATACAATATAAGTATGGCCTTGGTGCTTGTCACTCTTAGTAAGTGCTAGAGGTGTTAAGCAAATGGACATCGTGTTGTACAATTCTTACTGGTTGATGTGTGTAATTGCTCTTATGAGGCTATGATTATTTATATGTTTGTGCATGATATTATCTTTACTTTTGTCTAAATATTATCTGTTATATGTGGGTCCTACCTTTTAGTTTGGTATAAAGGGTTACTTAGTACTATAGTACTAAAGGGTTCTTTTGTGGGCCAATACCCATTCAATGGGTAGTGTCCCTTACAGGTTAGTTGCAAGTACTATCCAAGCTATTATTGGGTAAGAGTGTAAGGATTTTCTGGGAAGATTTTAGGGTTTCTCTTTTAACCTTCTATTTCCTTGTTTAAAATAATTTTACTCTTATAACCACTAATAGTGGGCTTTATCTTATAATAAACTTAATACACTACTTTGATTTAAATGAAAGTCTAAATTTGTGTAAAACATGTTATGCTCCTTTTTAGCCTTAACACTTGGTAGCGAAACGGTTAGAGGAAACTAGTCTAGTACTAAGTATGGCAGTAACATCCCCGAAATTTACGGTTTTTACTTTTGATGAATTTTAAATTAAATAAAATTTTTCAGTAGTAAATTTTGGGAGTGTTACAGTAACTTGTCAGAAAGGTAAAAGTTTTTTCTTTAAGGATTTGTATACTCCTTTAGTAGTACTTGATCAACATTAGGAGAGTATTAGCATGGATTTCATATTAGGATCACTAAGGACGCAGAGGGATAGTTATTCTATTCTTGTGATAGTGGATAGGCTTTCGAAAATGGCACATTTTATACCTTGTAACAAAACTGATAATGAAACACATGTAGCATACTTATATTTTTAAGAAATAGTACGGTTACATGGAGTTCCCAAAAGTATAGTGTTGGATAGGGATGTAAAATTCTTAAGCTATTTTTGTAAGACACTTTGGCACATGTTAGGTATTAAGTTAATGTTTAGTGCTTCTCATCATCCACAAATAGATGGTCAAAGCAAAGTGACTAATAGAACTCTAGGTACTTTGCTATGAGGATGGGTAAATATGAGTACCAAGGATTAGGATATAAAGCTTGCGCATGCTAAGTTTGCATATAATTGAAGTCCTTCCAATATAACTAAAACAAGTCCTTTTGAGATTGTATATTGGGTTAATCCATATCTACTCATTGATATGTTATCATTTAAGAGAGAGGATACAAATAATTATGATGTTAAGTAAATAATCATACTATTTAGAAAACTTTATCAACAAATTAAGGACAACATTGAAAAATTGAATGCTAAATACCAAGCTCAAGCCAATGAAAACATAATTCAATAAGTGTTTAAACCGGGAGATCTGGTATGGTTGCATTTGAGAAAAGAGATTTTTTAAAACTTAAGAAAGAATATACTAATTCCAAGAGCTAATGTTCCACTCAAAATTTTAAGAAAATTTGAAAATAATGCGTATGAACTTGAATTGCCTGAATATTATGGAGGAGTATCTAGGACTTTTAACATTGGTATATTATCTCCATATTATAGTAATGCTAATTTGAGGGTAAATTCTTCTCTATAAGGGGAGAATGATGCAGGAGAATCTTTTAAAAACTCTCAATCTTCTTCTTCTTCTAATGATAGAGACCAAGAGGAATCAATATACTTGGAGATAGAACCAATTATGGTTAAAAATTTATATACTTCTAATGTTTTGTCAAGTCATTCTTCTTATAGTTGTCATGTGTGTTTAAAAGAAATTAATGAAATTCATAATGGTTGAAGATCTTTAAGGTACAAGGCAATGAAAAGGGATTACAAGATTACAAAGTGCAAGGAAGAACATGGCTACGAGACTATAAAGTTTTATCACATATGATTATATCTATGTATAACATTATTAAGTTGTGTAGCATTGTTATTTTTGTTGTCTACTTTGTAATTCTTGTAAAATTGTCATTGTAACATTATTTTTAGGTCATGGATACTGCATTAGGAAGGTTAAATTATTAATGAGGCTACTAATGGGATTCTTAATGAAAAGTCATTCAAGGTTCCATGCCTATAAATACTTATACTTAAGGGTGTCAACACATTAGATCATCATTTGAAATTTTATGAAAGTTCATTCAAAATTTTGGGAGAGAGTTACATGGGGTGTTTCTTCTTCTCCTCTCCTTTCTCAAGTATGTATTAGGAAGTAGAAAGGGTAATCTAGTGAGAAATAGAAGGTTCTCATTATAAGAGTTAGATCTCAGATTAGATCTACTCAAGTTTTATCATCATTCGAAATAACCAAAGCCTAAATGATTGAAGTTGAGTGTTTGGTTTATATGAAAACAACACAGGCATCAATCCATAGTCATGACGTTGAGATGGAGCAAGTTCAACTATATAAAAGATATCTACTCACTCATGATTGTAATAAAATGAGAGAAATGAAATATAATAACATAAATAGCATGACACATATAAATAACTAGAGAAAAATAGCAAGAGATAATCATAGATTAAGAAAAATGAATTTCATCGTCAAAGGTACGTACATGAACTAAAATTAAAACTAAATTTAGGAATAAAAGATGCAAAGATGGAGTTTTCATCTGAAGAAAAAGGGAGAAAAGAAAATTTTAAATGTTATATCGTGAGAAATCATATTCACTACTAAAGAGAGGGTCGAGTCATGCTTAAAAAATGGTATCTTTATTTGTTACACGATTGTGCAGTTTTGCTTCTCTCACTAGCATGTAATTGGATGCTGCATAGCCATTTCAATCTTAGGCGAGCAGATCATGAAAATTCCTCCTCCTTTACCTTTTTCTATTTTTCTTCCCTTTTGGTGCACGATTGTGCCATGCTGGTGTACTGGACTATGCAGAACTATGCCTTTGCAAAAAAAAAAGGTGGTCTTTTCATCCTCGTTTTGACTCCTTATCCTTTCTCCTCTATCCCTATGCATGTGGTATTGGTTCATCTTCCTTTAATTGCTTTCATGGATAGTGCTCTGAATCCATGCTCTATTTCATTAGATTTGTGCATTTTTATGCAAATCCTTGAAAGATAAATACCAAGAGAGTAGTGGTGAGAAAAAGAGAAATAAAATGCCATAAATTTCTTGAATTATATGAAACATCTTCACAAAATAGAGGTAAAGTAAGGTGATAATATACAAAATAATTGGTTTATCAACATCTAAGGGGAGCTTGCATGGAGATTTGATGCAACTGGGGTAGGGTGGGGTGAAGTAGTGATGTAGATGGGGTTGGGTTGCATGAGTTTGTGGTGTAACTAAAGGTGTGTTGCATGGGGAGTTGACACAACTAAGGGGTGTTGCATCAGAAGTGGCATGGGTATGGTATGGGTGGCGTGATTTGGGTTTGTTGGAGAATAAATTTGCTAAAGGAGGAAGGTTGCATGAAGGTGTGGCGTAGCTAGGTAGTGTATTGCATAAGGGAGGGATGAAACTAGGGGTGGAGTTGTGTGAGGTTGTATTGTAGCTTATACTAGGTTACGTGAGGTTGTGATGCAACAAAGGTGGTTCAACATGAGTATGGAAAACTTATGTAGTGATTTGCAGCATGAAAATTGACTAAATCAAATACAGAGATGCTAGGAAAAGAGACAGGGAGTCAAGGGAGAAGTTGGGGGAAGCAATAAATGAGGTAAAGAGAGAGAACAAGGGGGTATATATAGGAGAAATGACATGAATATGGTGAGAAACGATCGAAGTCAAGGCATAGGGGTGTA
The DNA here is from genome assembly GCA_039764185.1 of Tamarix austromongolica. Taxonomy (NCBI): domain Eukaryota; kingdom Viridiplantae; phylum Streptophyta; class Magnoliopsida; order Caryophyllales; family Tamaricaceae; genus Tamarix; species Tamarix austromongolica. The sequence continues at coordinate 125,551,297 of CM077809.1, forward strand.
TAGGCAAAGCAAGAGATCGAAGGATTCTGGGGTAAATTCCTATGTGACACAACTTAGGAGATGAGAGACGTGATGATGGATTTACGCTTAGGTAGGCTAGAGGGTGGACGCTCAATAGAAGGACAATGGTCAAGATCGGAATAAATCATGTGGAAGTGAGAGAGAGCCGAAGAAGAAGAAGAAGAAGAAAGGAAAAAGGGAAAAGGGGGATAAAAGGTTTAGAATTAGGTTCAAAGATTCGTTTAAAATTTAAAATTAAATAATTTGGGTGGATTAAATACTATTCATCTAAGATTATGGTTATATTAAAATATTAATTACTAGGAATTAGGGTTAGGTTAAATTTGAGGTATTACATCACTATCTCCTTAAAAGATACTACATCCTTTAAGTTAACAAGTTAAGGGTGGGCAAGAAGAGAAAAAGGATTTAATGAAGTGTGATCTTTGTGGTTAAATCTATAGCTATTGATACTATAGTACCAGCTATTACTCCCCTTAGAAGAGGGATAACCTCAAAACCTAATGCATCTACCCTAGATGTGCCTCGTGCATGCCCTTCTCTATCTCCTAGTTTGAATCATTTGCTCTACGGTGGCCCCAAAGAACTTTTATAAGCAAAACTAAGCTCATATGTGCCTGTTACACCTTGGTGTTAGGAATTTATAAGGGTACCTCCTCATAGGATAAAGAATCATCTAGCTCGACCTCATTAGGTTTGATCATATGGGAATAATGTATAATTACTTCCTCAGCTAAGAGAAGTGGAAGACATTATGAATTTGGGCTAACTCCGGTGGAAGTATCAAGTGGTATGCAACCTCATTAACGCTATCGAGAATCTCGTAAAGCCTAATGTACCTTTGTATTAGCTTTCCCTTTCTATGAAGCCTCTACCCCCTTTTGTGGGTGAGACATTTAATAAAACTTTGTCCTCTATCACAAAACCATCACTACGACACCTCTTATCATGTCTTGATGATTATGCGGTAATGTAGAATGATGTGATATAGTTGGTAATGGAGGTCTAATAGTGTATAAAAATGCATGTACATGTTTCTTAGTGCAAGTCGATTGACTAATTCAACCAAACTAATTGACTTTTCTTTATAATAGCTGAATAGTTATCAGAACCAATTAAGTGCTTTATCTATGGTGATTTTTGGGTTGCTCTCAGTTTGAACCCATCAAATGGTGTGGTTGAATTGATCAATTAGTCTTTAGCACTGACTACTAATTTGACAAACTAATTAACTTTTTTTGATAGGGGCACTAGGATTTTGCTGCGCAAAACAGATTGATAGGTCTATGTAACTAATCAATCGATTTTAGGTAGAATGCTTTATTTGCTTCCTTTCAAACTCAGTACTTGATATTATGTTATGGCATAATTTTTAGATGATGGAAATTCACTTATTGGCATAAATAATTTAACTCAATTGCTAGATTGAATTGGTTAATTATTGATGATATCACCATTGTGTGTCCTTGAAGGGCTATGATGGACAATCTAGAATAATCATGTGGTTACAGCCGAGTTGGTAAGTTATATGGGCCTTATTTGGTTTATGGCTTGGTTAATAAACCATTAACATGATATGCAATAATAACAAGAGATAAATAAGAAGACAGTAAAGGAAGAATGGGTTATTTATATATATAGTGATATGGGTCTTGTGTTTACCTCATTTTCGACTGGAAAGATGAGACATCTGTAGTCATTAATGACACAATCTTCTCAGTAATCCCATTTAGGAAAAGATAAAATTTTAATAAAGCCTCAATTTTTGCATGATTCTTTCCTTTTATTGCATTAAATAATGGTGTATAAATGAGTGGTCTTCTAGCAGCCTTGGAAGTTGTTCCCTTTTACAATAGATATTTGATGCATTATATGGTCCCCATTTAAAGAGATTTTTCGTGATTTGAACATGTGATGGAAAAGAGAATAAAACTTAATTTATAATTTTTATTTTGGTACTATTTTACATTTTGTCAAAATTTAAAATTTAAATTTTATAATGACTGATGAAATTGGTGTAGTTTTGTTCCAACCTCAACAGGACTCACTGATGGACTTTGCTGATGAAATTTGATTCTCAAGAACTCACCAATATATATAAATATGTGTGATGTTCAATGGTCTCTTTCTTACTGTAATTTTAAAATGATCAGTATTATTCTTATATAATCCCATTTATAAGTGGCTAATAGTCTTCCTTTTTATAATCGATCGACAATTATTTTGTAATTCTGTGTTGTATGTTGATCTCTTCACTTGTAAATCATCAATAGTCTTTAGTTATTGTGTTTATAAAAGATCGATGGATATATCAATTTTGTAAAATCACAATATAGACTGTTGTATAGAAATTGAAGTTTAGCTTATTTATTCCAAGAGTACTTACTAGTTCACATAGTCATCAATAAATCACTAAAGCATAAGCTATTTTGATGCAGGAGCATCTAATGATTATCATATTCATCGTGATTCTCAAGGTAAGGAAGAATTAGCTTTCTTAATATTAGAGCCTATCATATTAAATATTCTTGATAATTTGTCTATACTTGGTGTTGAAAACAATTCTCTTGTAGGTATGTTACATATTTGTAAGAAGAAGATGTTCATACACCTTAAAGTGTATAATTATTCAAAACATGTAAGACTATGGCATACATGGGATGATACTTTACAACAAGAAGATATGGTGATGATTATCATTAGTTGTATTAGCTTGTTGTAAACCCTAACCCTAAGTGTATTTTATGTAAGTTAGGGTTTGATGTAATTTCATGTATGTATCATAGTTAATTGTATGGCTTTGTAATGTTAGTCATTAATATCATTTAGACAATGATATTGTGATTAAGATTAGGTATTATTTGGGCTTAATTCAAGTAGGATAATGGGCTTGAATTAAGGTAGGATCTCGGCTGATTTAAGCTTGATTGTGCCGGCTCCTTCCTTCCTATAAATACCCTTGTACACGCATGAAATGAAAATGAAATATACAAAATTTTTTAGCACAATTTTAACACAGCAAGGCCTGCGTTTTATCCTCTCTTTTGAGTCTCTTTGATCAAGGAAAGACTAGGGAAAAATTCCTTCCTCCATTGATCTCATTTATTCGAATATTGAAACCTATTTCAACCATTCGAAACCAACCTGCATTCAACCTGAGTTCTTCAAGTTTAATCAACATTAAACCCATTGTTTCTGCTGCATAATCTTGTGATTGACATCACCAATCAACAACAACTGATCCAACCCTTCCCTCCACTTTGATTACACATCATTTTTACCCTAAGGAAAGCAATCAATGTGATGGATGGAGTTTTAAATGGAGTGACAATATGGGTATTTTCTAAAAGAATATTTTTGGGCCTAATGAGCATTAGCTCAAAGAATTGAGGATAACCTAAGAATATTTCTTGCTACACTTTCTCTCAATTCCACACTAGATTGATCAGGTGTGAGGCGCATGATTGACTAGCCGACCGTTATCACATTATATCTTTCCCTTTTCCCTTCCCCCTCATTCCACCCCTATATATATGGGATCTTGTACTCATTTTAGGATATATAAAATCATTAATACATAATCATGCTTTTTCTCTCTCCTCTGAAAGTTTCCCCAGTATTCATGTGTAGGTATTTTGTATTTTGCTTGTGTGGGGTTGAGAGTGTCACGTGCCTAGTTGGCTTGATAAGTGATTCAGTTTGGATCCTTAGAGTCTAATATTCTATTTTATTTTATCTCATTTTGACATTTGTTATATCTTCAATCTTGTATTTATTTTTTATATAGTTTTGTAAGCCTTGTATAGGACTAGGGTCAAGTTAAAACCATACCGACCTCTTATTATATGAGTTTATCTTAACCTTACAACCAACATAGGCTATATATTAGTTGTATCTCTCTTATATTAGATGTGGAGGTAACACTTGAGTTTCTTATTTAGATTCCACAAAATGTCTTGTAAAATAAAAAAAATTTCTAGTTATGAAAATGGGAGTGTTATATGATTTGTGGAAGTAAAAACTAAAACGGGGGTGTTACCACCACTTTTAATATGAATATAGGATTTATACCTTCCTTTTGCTAAGGGTAAGACAAAACAATTCACAAACATGTCAGAAAATATAGAATAAAAGAATCAATAATAATATAATTTGTTCACATCAAGTCCTAGAAAGATGTAATAAAAAAGGAAAACAAGACATAAGAGTTCAAAATATCTAGAATACAAAATATTCCAAAGACACGAGTGGATAGTTCCTACTCTAAGTCCCAACCCAAATAGTGTCATTATTACCCATACAACATACAAATCAATATCATCTTCATTAGGTACTTGAAATAAGTCATCTATAAGTGTAGTATCAACACACTTATATACTAAGTAAATAAGACCTTTCCTACAAGGCAATGTGCAACACATAGGGTATAACATAAAATCTATAAATCATTGTATATTCAAGATGCTATCACAAATCTGCAATATCTCATTATCTCATTGCCTCATTCTCAACTCCTATAAAATACTATAACTATATTATATGCTCAAATCAGTGGATTGTCTATCATAAGCTAATCCAATATACAAAATTAGCATAACTTATATAATAATGTAGGCAGATTATCTACCACCAATTGACCCAATATGATAGCCAACACAACTCAAGTAAAGGTGGATTGAAACTATTAGCTAACATAATATAGATAGTTAACACAACTCAAAATTAAGGTAGACTAAAACTACCATTTGGCTCAATATAGATAGCCAACACAACTCACAAAATATGGTGGACTAAAACTATCACCTGAACTAATATAGATAACCAACTTAATTGATGCAGGAGCATCCCCATATGATGATCATAATCTAGCTATTAATTTTTTCAAGTTTTAGAGCCACAAAACTCTACTTCCTTTGATAAATTAATTATCTATTAAAACCTATCCTTGCAAACCTTCTCCTTTTTCATCCACAAGACAACCGAAAGGAAGGCACATAAGGTTAAATTTTTGAAAGACTTCCCCCTGATTTTTTTATCCATATTTCCTTAGTATTTTAACCCTAAACAACCCCCCAAAAATGCATCCCTATCAAAACCCCATATAGGCCATACAAATAAGCCATAATTGTCTCTCATGTTGGATGTCAAGTCACTTTCAACACTTGGGAAGAATAATGCAGATTTGGAAAAAAATAAGGAAGGCTAGAAGATATTTCTTACTTCTTTTTGGTTATTAAAAGGTTAAAAGGGCCCTTTAACTCTTTCCTTTTGTGTATTATGGATGTTGTAATATTGGAATATGTGATATTAGGGGTGGAAGTTCTAAAATTTGCATAAGTATCCACCCTCATGACCGAGACACATTGGTTAGAACGTAACTAGAGTTTCTTCTTTATTTAGGCTCTATTCATATGTATTAGTTATTTAATTTGAAACTTTTAATCTAACACTTATTCTATAAGTGATAAGGATAGATTGAGAGGAGACCAAGTCACCTTTTAGCCGCATATTTTTCTCTCAAGAACCGAGAGTCTTGTCTTCATTCTCTAGGTGTGAATTTGAAGTTCTTTACAAAATCTTACAAGATTTATCCTTAGAGTTTATACATTAGGTGTTTCTTTTAAGTATTAATTCAAGAGGTTACTAAGAATCAATTTTTTTCAACTCTAATTCTCCCTCTTTCCCTCTTTTGTTTTGATTGTTCTATAGTTTTAAAACACCTACACCTATCAAGACTCAAGTTGGATTTCATATGCATTAACTTGGTATCAAAGCTTAGGTTGTACCAATTTGGGTATTATCTTTGTATTCTCATCAAACTTGTCTAAACCAAACACAACACAAATTTGTAACCAACCCCCTCAAAAACTAACCCATTTCTCCTTCCCATAACTAATTCTTATTCTCTTTTTAAATTTCTTATCCTTTAATAGGATACCTTACTTTATCAAGAGGGTTGAGCCTTGAAGATAGAAACAACTTAAGAAGGGATAGAGATATTGATTCTCTTCAAAATGATATGAGTAGAGTTTTTGATATCTTGGAAACATTAGTTCCTAATGTGACCAAAGATCACCTTAGAAGAAGACCCCCATTTCGTGAACCGCTTGAAGGTTTTGAACATGTTGATAGTGAGGGTGGAGAAGAATCATCCTTAAGTGAGTCTTCTATGGATCCAAGAAGGAGGAGTAATAAAAAATAAGAAAAATTTCACAAAGTTAGGGCTGAGGTCCTGGAGTTTGAAGACAATCAAAAATCCTGAAGATTTTCTAGAATAGGAGTTGAGGTGTAGTGAGTTGTTTGAGGCCAAGGGTTATTCCGATACTAAAGTCTTTAAGGTGGTAGTTCTTATGATTAAAGGTTATTCCTCCATATGGTGGGATAGTGTAGTTCATGAAAGGAGAAAAAATTTCAAAGGTTGTCTTGGGGGAAAATGAAGAAGTTGATGACAGAGAGATTCCTTCCTTCTTTTACTCAATTATTGTACAAAAAAATGTCATATTTGAAATAAGGGTCATTGAGTGTAGAGTAGTACATCAGATATTTCTGAAAACTATCCACGAGATTCAATTTGGATGAGCTATAAGAATATACTATGTCTCATTTCCTTGATGGTCTTAGCAACACATAGCTAAGAAGGTGGAGGTGCATAGTTATTATACCATGGATGAGCTTTATCATCTAGCCATCAAAGTATAAAAACACAAAAAGGAGAAGAGGGAGGTGATATATGGAAGTCCAAAAAAGGATTTTAGCATATCAAGGGAGGTTCCTCCACCATTTAAAGCCCCTTCCACACCTTTGACAAAAGTTGTGAAGAGCAAAGGAGTAGCAGTTTAGAATAATACCAAAAGTGTTAGGTGTTTTAAGCGTCATGGCTTATGACACTATAAAAATGAGTGCCCTAATAAAAGGTTAATGACCATGGTAGATTTGGAGGAAGCTGACTAAGAGGAGGAGAGTGAAGAGGAGGAAGAAGTCTCGGCTATGAATGGAGAGAAGGAGTTTGCACCACTGGATGTAGGAGGATCTTTTATGATTAAAAGGGTGTTTCATACTAAAGAGGCTAAAGTAAATGATTCACAAAGAGAGAATATTTTTCAAAAAAAGTGCACTATACTTGGAAAAATATGTTCTCTTATTGTGGATGGAGGAACTTTTGCTAATGTTGCTTTTTGCACCTTAGTAGAGAAGCTCAGTTTTCCTAATAAAAAAATGTGATAAACCATATAAGCTACAATGGCTTAATGATGGTAACCTGTTAGAGGTGAAAAAGTAAATGAAGGTGCCATTGTCCATGGGGAAGACCTATTAAGGTGAGGTGGTGTGTGATGTAGTCCAAATAGATTATTGTCATTTACTTTTTGGGAGGCCATGGTGATTTGATAGAATTTTCTTGCATGATGGAACAAGAAACACTTATTAGTTGAAGTTTTCTAGAAAGAATATTATTCTCACACCTTTAGTTACTCGGCCTAGTCATGTTAACATGAGTTATAAAAAGTCCTTAATCATAGGTGAAAATAGTCTAGGTAAGGCCTTAGTAAAAGGAAAAGTAACCTACTTCTTATTATTGTTAGAATATAATGAGGGAAGGGTTTGTAATGATCCATAGGTTAGGGCATTTTTAGAGGATTTTGATGATGCACTTCCTAATGATCTACCCCATGTATTACCCCTATTAGAGGCATAGAACACCAAATAGACTTTGTACCCGATTCTATATTCCCTAATAAGGAAACCTATAAGTGTAACCCTAAGGAAACCTTGGAGTTATAAAGGTAAGTAGATGAATTTTTATCTAAGGTTTTAATAATGGATTTCTTTAGCCCTTGTGTCATGTATGCTTGCATGTGCCAAAGAAAGATGGTAACATGATAATGTGTATAGATAGTAGTGCTATCAACAACATTACTATGAAGTATATATATCCTATACCTAGACTTGGTGATATGCTTGACTGTTTGAATGGTACATGCTTGTTTTTTAAAATTGACCTATGGAGTTTTTTACTACCAAATAACATTAAAGGATGGTTATGAATGGAAAATTGTGTTTAATACCAAGAGAGGATTCTATGAGTGGATGGTTATGCCCTTAGGTTTGTTAAATGCCCCTAGTACTTTTATGAGACTTATAATGAGGTACTTTGACCTTTCATTAGCAAATTTGTTGTAGTTCACTTTGATGATATCTTTGTGTATATTGAAATGCCCCAAAAATTTGAATTTTAAAAATATAGTTAAATAAAGTTTTATTAGAAAAATTAATTAAATTAATTATTTTTATTAAAATAAAAGGGAATTAATTAGGGTTATTCTAGAAGAAAATAATAAATATTTTTATTAGAAAAATTTGAGTATTTTAACTAATTAAGGATATTATTTTGGAAATTAATTAAATAATTTATTTTATTTAGAATAAGAGGGAATAAATAGTTCCAAGGTAATAGGAATTTTATAAATAATTTAATTAGAGAAAATTATAGTGATTTGCTAATTAAAATGGAATTTATGAAAAACCTTTCAAAAATCCTAAATTTGCCTAAAAAGGGATTTAAATATTATTTTATTTAGGTATTATTATTTTTAAATATCCTAAATATCCTAATTAATTTAATTAACCTAACCCATTATTTTCTCCTTTTTCCCTTTTCCTTTTTCCTTTTCTTTCTTCCTTTTTCCTTTCTTTTTCTCTTTTCTTCTTTTCTTTTTCTTCCTCCCCTCCCCCAAACTAGGCCAGCCCAGCCCGCACGATTGTTTCTCCTTCCTGCGACCCATTCTCCCTTTTCTTTCTTTTCTTCTTCCTTCCTGCGCTTTATCTCTTTTCCCTCTAAATGATGCATTTTGGCCACCAATTTTAAACTTCGTTGTCCGGCTGGTTTGCCCCCTCTTTTCTTTTCTTTCTTTTTTCCCCAGACCACCGGTCCAACCCCTCCTTTCCTCCTTCTTCTTCTTTCTTCCCCTCCACCTTTTGCACCAGCCATTATAGTCGACTTGCAACTCCGAGAATCACGTAGCCGATCTTGCCCCTTTGACGGGCCATTTCTCTCCTATTTTTCCCTACTGATCTGTCGACCCCATCACTCAACCTACTTCTCCCATTTCTCGCGTAGTTTCCCCCTTTTTCCTGCGCATACCCTTGCCCAGAAATTGACTTCCACTGGCCAACCACCACCGCCGGTGACCGGAACCCTACCTGCATTACCCCTTAGCCGACCTACAGAACCCTCTCTTCTAAACTCTATAAATACCCCTCATTAGTTGAATCTCAAAGCTTTTCCTGAATTCCTAAAAACTCACCCCTTGTCACCACTACCTTTTCAGACACCAGCCCCGCCGCCATCAGCGAACCACACCACCCACTCCGCCCACCTAAGCCTTCCTTACATTGTCCTCTACCCAACTAAACCTCCCTAATTCCTTGATTCTTGTTGTATGAGCCACCCTGACCGTGCAAATTTCCCTTCTCAATCAACCTATTTTCTGCCTGCCACCCTTCGCGCCGCCGTCCGCCACCACTTTCGCAGTTGCTGCTGCTCTTTTCATGTCCCAATCTGTTCTGTAGACCCTCCTCTATCTCCCCTACCTTTCTTTTCCTCTCCCTCCCTCTCCTCCTCTCTTTCTCTTCTTCTTCCCCATTCGGCCACCACCGCCGCCGCCGCGCGCCACCACCTTTGGCTGTGCCATCACCCTTATTCTATTCCTTTCCTTTTGGGCAACCATAACCACCCTTACTTCCACCCCCTTTCTTCTTCTCTTTTTCCCATCCCTCAACTTTTCCCCTTTTCTTTTCTTTTTCCGGCCATCGCCGCCACCACCGGTGTCACCTGTCACCACTAGCCCAAGGTTGAACCCTAAACCCTCTCAACCCTTTTTCCCTATTTAATTAAGCTTATTTTATTTTATTTCAATTTTAACCTATTATTCAATTATTATTATTATTATTATTATTATTATTATTAGGTTCAATATTATTACTATTATTTCTTATTAGGTCCAAGACCCTATTAGACTTATTTAAATTATTATTTTCGTATTATTAATATTATTAGTATTATAATGAGTTTTTATTTTATTTATTAAGTTTATTATTATTATTATTACTATTTTTGAATTATTATTATTACAACTATTTTACTATTAGTGTTGCTATTATTATTATTATTATTATTATTATTATTATTATTATTATTATTATTATTGTTGTTGTTGTTGTTGTTGGTGTTATTGTTATTATTATTATTATTATTATTATTATTTTCAATGTTAGTATTATTATTCTATATAGGGCTGAAACCCTATTGTGCCTATTTTGAATTGTAGTAGTAGTATTATAAATATCAAGTCTTATTATATTTAACATTATTAATATTTTTATCACTAGCATTTATTATTATTATTATTATTATTATTATTATTATTATTATTATTGTTATTATTATTATTATTGTTATTATTATTATTATTATTCAATAAGTTATTATTATTCAATGTAGGGTTGATATCCTACTTAATTTTATCTTTGATTATTATCATTACTATTATTACCATTATGATTATTATTGTTATGGTTTTTATCATTATTATTATTACTATTTCATTATTATTATTATTATTACTAAATTTTATTATTAATTTTACTAATGTTATTATTAGTATTAATTTGGTGAAGGGTTGAAGTCCTTATTCCATCTTTTATTTCAAATCATATTATTATTGTTGTTGTTGTTGTTGTTGTTGTTATAGTTATTATTATTATTAGTAGTAGTAGTATTAGTATTTTTAGTACTATTATTATTATCGTTATTATTATTATTTTTACTATTATCCTTATTATCATTATTATTATTATTATTTTAGTATCACTATTATTATTATTAGGATAAAGTTTTCAAACCTTATATTATCAACTTTTACAATATTATTATTATTTCTTATATTTCTAGCCAAATTTAGTAATTGGCTAATGATTATTATTATTATTATTTTATCAAAAGCCTAGTCTTATAATAAGTTAGTAATTAATAGCATTTTTTGTAGGGGGAATCTAATTTTAGCTTTTCCCTCGTATAGGTGAGATTAGTCAAAGCCTTAAGGAGGCGTAAGAGCATGCTCCAAGACCGATGCCATTTTAGGTAAGGGTGTTACTAAAGCCTCATGTGTGTTGATGTGCTTTATGTGCTTTGTTTGTGTTGTATATTATGCTTAACATTAAAATTATTTTGTATCTGGTATGACGTGGAGTTGAAGTATGCTTTTATGTCATTATATGGCATATGTACTATGTGTATCAAATATTGTGTTATATGATCTTATGTGTTGTGATCCTATAAGACATGCATATGAGGATGTTGATGTCGTTTGTGTGGGGGAAAGGATGAAAAAGGAGAATGGGGGAAAGGATTTGACCAAGGGAAGTAAGTTGACCAAAAGGGAAAGAGGTTGACTAAGGGGAATAAGTTGATAAAAGTGGAATAAATTGACCAAGGGATGTGAGTTGATCTAAGTATTTTAATGATCCACGAGTGGGAGAATCTAAATTATGGGTTTGTATGGGAGAATCTAATTTATGGTTTTACATGGTTTTGTGTGAGAGAATTTAATCTATGGTGTTATATGGGAGAGTCTAATTTATGGTTTTGTGTGGGAGAATTTAATCTATAATTTTGTATGGGAGAATCTAATTTATGGTTTTGTATGGGAGGATCTAATCTATGGTGTAACATGGGAGGATCTAATTTATAGTTTTCTATGAAAGAATTTAATTTATGGTATTGCATTGTAGAATCTAAACTATGGTTTTATAAGGATGGACTTACAGTTTTGCATGGCAGATTCTATAGTATTGCATGGAAGGATCTAATCTAGGGTTTTGTATAGATTCAATTTAAGGTTTTGTATGGATTGAATCTTGATAGATGAGATTTATAGATTATTTTTATGCTTAAAAATGTCATTTATCTCTCATTAATTTTATAAGATTTAATCTTTTCGTCGAGTTTTCCTCCTTTAAATAGATTTTATAGGAAAGAAAAAAATTGAGGAAATTCAAGGAGAAATCAATGAAAAGAAGAAATCAAGTGAATAACACATCAAGAAATGTTGAATCAAGGAGAGAAAAGTTGGAAAGGGAGCAAATACACCAAGAGAAGTTATGCCGAAACTTCAAAAGGAATATAGTGGAAGAATCGAAAACATGGCACCCCCGTGTTTCATAAACACGGGCCGTGTTAATGATCTCGAGCATTGATTTTAAAATTTCTATCGGTAGAATAGTTGGAATAAAACAGGAGGTCCCATGTTTCCAAAACAGGGACCGTGTTTCCATTTAAAAATTTGCAACTATCCGCGCGACCTGTTTCTGATACATTTTATATCTCAAAACAAGGTTCGGGACAGAGGGAATGAATCAAAACAGTTGGAATGTATTTTCTTCCTCTATTCCTCTAAAATATACATGTAATGCACAATTCCAACTTTTTGATCTTCTTGAGTTCTAGTGATAAATTGACAATCTGCACTTCAATTGGTAAGTCTTCTCCATTCCTTTATGAATTTCAGTCTCTTCATTTTTGTTAAATATAAGTAGATTATCCTGCACAATTCCTCTAAAAGTAAGTCACATTCTTCTATAAAAATTCCTGCTCCTTTTCCTAGTAGGTTGGCCAAAAACAAGAAGGTAAACTATGACAAGGAGATATTTGACATCTTTAAGAAGGTAGAAGTTAATCTCCCTCTCATTGATGCGTTCAAACAAGTACCAAGGTATGCAAAATTCCTTAAAGATTTGTGTACTAACAAAAGGAAACTGAAGGAAAATGAGAAGGTAAGTGTGGGAGAAAATGTGTTAGCAATTTTGCAAAGAAAGCTTCCACTGAAGTGCAAGGATCCAAGTATTTTCACTATACCTTGCAAGATTGGAAACATGACGTATGAAAAATGCATGCTTGACTTAGGTGCTACAATAAATGTCATGCCTTTATCTATCTTTAACACCCTAAGTCTAGGTCCTTTAAAGGAAACCCGTGTTGTTATTCAATTTGCTGATAGATCTAACACATATCCTGAAGGGGTCATTGAGGATGTCTTAGTCCAGGTAAACGAGTTGGTTTTTCTTGTAGATTTTTATGTGTTAGATATGCAAGATAATGGTTTAGCTAACCCCTCTCCTATATTGTTGGGTAGACCATTCCTAAAAACATCAAAAACAAAAATTGATGTCCACGATGGAGTGTTGACCATGGAATTTGATGGTGAAGTTATTAAGTTTAACATATATGATTCCATACGATATCTTGCAGATGGTGAAGAGGTATCTATGATTGATGTCATTGAGAATCTAACAGAAATGGTATACAAATTATCATCGGCTGATCATTTAGAAATAACCTTGACATAAGGTATAGAAATTGAAGGTTTGAAAGAATTGAACAAAATGTATGATGTTGAAGAAGAAATCAAAGAAGTAGTGGCTGCTTTGGGAACATGTCCTAGTAGAATTGGAAAAATTGTGGATTTGCCATTGACAGTGGATAGACCTATACCTTCCATAGAACAAGCACCTGAAGTGGAGTTGAAGCCTTTACCTAACCATCTCAAATATGCATTATTAGGAGATAAGAATACCCTCCCTGTTATCATATCTAGTGAACTAACATCTCAACAAGAAGAAAAACTGGTAAATGTGTTGAAGAAGTACAAATCAGCTTTGGGATGGACAGTTGCTGATATTAAGGGTATTAGTCCTTCAATATGTATGCATCGGATTTTAATGGAAGATGATGTGAAGCTAAGTAGACAAGTACAACGTAGGTTAAATCCAATCATGATGGAGGTTGTGAAGGAAGAGGTTTTAAAATTGCTAAGTGTAGGAGTCATATACCCAATCTTTGATAGTAGTTGGGTAAGTCCGCTTCAAGTTGTCCCAAAGAAAACAGGAATAACAGTAGTGGAGAATGATAAAGGAGAAATGGTTCCTACTAGAGTTCAAAATGGTTGGAGGGTATGTGTTGACTATAGAAAGCTGAACTCCATGACTAGGAAAGATCATTTTCCTTTACCATTTATGGACCAAATGTTAGAACGGCTAGCAGTTCATGCTTATTATTGTTTCCTTGATGGTTATTCTGGATATGTGCTGGTCCCCATAGCTCCAGAAGATCAAGAAAAAACCACATTTACATGTCCTTACGGTACGTTTGCGTATCGACGCATGCCATTTGGATTATGTAACGCTCCAGCTACATTTCAAAGGTGTATGGTAAGCATATTTTCCGAATATCTAGAGAAAATTATCGAGGTATTCATGGAGATACTTTTGAAGAATGCCTAGGTAATTTAATACTTATGTTGAAAAGATGTCTGGAAACAAATCTTGTGCTAAACTCTGAAAAATGCCATTTTATGGTTCAACAAGGAATAGTTTTGGGACATGTTATTTCAGCTAAAGGAATTGAAGTAGATAAAGCAAAAATTAATCTTATCACTTCACTACCTTATCCATCAACCGTCAAAGATGTGCGTTCATTTTTAGGGTACGCCGGGTTTTACCGCCGATTTATCAAGTATTTTTCTAAAATAGCCTAACCATTATGTAAGCTTCTTAAAAAAGAAATAGAATTTCAATTTGATGATGCATGCCAGAAATCATTTGACCACTTGAAGGAAAAATTGATAAGTGCACCCATACTTCAACCACCTGATTGGAACTTCCCATTTGAATTGATGTGTGATATATCTAACTTTGCTGTTGGTGCCGTGTTAGGTCAAATGATCGGGAAAGATCCACATGTGATATACTATGCCTTACGAACTTTGAATGAAGCTCAACTTAACTACACAACTACCAAAAAGGAGCTTCTTGCCATTGTCTTTGATTTGGATAAATTTCGTTCTTATTTGTTAGGAATTGAAATAATTGTCTATTCTGATCATGCAACATTGAAATATTTTTTAGCAAAGAAGGAGGCAAAACCACGACTGATTAGATGGATAATTCTACTCCAAGAATTCAATATACATATTAAAGATAAGAAAGGAACAAAAAACGGAGTAGCAGATCAACTAAGTCGGTTAATCAAAGAAGGTTAAGTTGAAGCACCTATCAATGAAGCATTTCTGGACGAACAACTTCATGTCATTGGGAATGAGATACCATGGTATGTTGACATGGTAAATTTTCTGGTGGCAAAGGTATTTCCCTCACACTTTACTAAAGCATAGAAAGATAGAATGAAGAGTCAGGCAAAATATTTTTTATGGGATGATCGATACTTTTGGAAACAATGTGCCGATCAAATCATTAGAAGGTGTATTCCTGATAGTGAGATTCTGTCTATCTTAACATTTTGTCACAGTTATGCTTGTGGGGGACACTTTGGTCCCAAATGAACAGCTTATAAAGTTTTAGAGAGTGGATTTGTCTGGCCTATATTGTTTAGGGATGCTCATGAATTTTGTAAAACATGTGAAAACTATCAAAAGACTGGGGGATTAGGTACTAGAAATGAAATGCCACAAACTCCTATCATAGCATGTGAAATCTTTGATGTTTGGGGTATGGATTTTATGGGTCCCTTTCCATCCTCTTTTGGGTTCAAATACATTCTTGTTGCTGTTGATTATGTATCAAAATGGGTGGAGGCCAAGGCCACCTGTACTGATGATGCTAAGGTTGTTGCAGAATTTCTTCGAACTAACATTTTTGCAAGGTTTGGTTTACCAAAAGCCATCATTAACGACAAAGGTTCACACTTCTATAACAGAACCGTCGAAGCCCTATTAAAGAAATATCACGTGACACATCGAATCTCTAAAGCATATCATCCACAAACCAATGGTTAAGCAGAAATATCCAACTGGGAAATCAAATCAATCTTGGAAAAAATGGTGAAACCAACAAGAAAGGATTGGAGCTTACATCTCAATAATGCTCTTTGGGCTTATCGTACAGCTTTCAAGATTCCAATTGGTATGTCCCCATATCGTCTGGTTTACGGTAAGCCTTGTCATCTTCCAGTTGAATTAGAACATAAAGCTTTTTGGGCCGTAAAGAAATGTAACATGGAGTTAATTGAAATTGGAAGACATAGGCGACTCCAATTACAAGAATTGGAAGAAATAAGAAATGATGCTTTTGAAACTACATTGAGATATAAAGATCGAACTAAAGCAGTTCATGATAAGTTCATTCTTAGAAAGAGTTTTGAAATCGGTCAAAAAGTTTTACTATATCATTCTCGATTGAAGTTGTTTCCAGGGAAATTACAGTCGAGATGGTTCGGCCCATTTATTGTGACTAATGTGTTCTATCATGGTGCAGTAGCAATTAAGAGTGAGAAAACATGGAAGATGTGGAAAGTCATTGGACACCGCCTCAAAATTTATTATGAAGGACACCAAGTGCACAATTTGGAAGTGGTAGATCTTACCATTTTCCAATTATGAAGGTTGAATGAGTCGCATTTTATCACTTGGGAAACACCCAAGTGTTGTACATAAGTTTTCCGTATCTCATACTTTTCTTTTTACACATTTGGTATAATATTGTATGTTTATAATGTGTATATTTGTGGAAATACATTTTAAGTCCATTTTCATATATATATATATATAAACACGGGGGATCCGTATTTCCAAACACGACCTGTGTTTCCTTATCTGCAAAATTTTTTCAGAATTCCAGAGAGCTCTAAAAATAACACGAGGGATCCGTATTTCCAAACACGGCCCATGTTTCCTTGTTTGCAAAAATTTTCAGATTCCAGAGAACTCTAAAAATAACACGGGGGGCCGTATTTCCAAACACGGCCCGTGTTTATATGTCTGTCATTTTTTCCCCTGAAATAGAGAGTTCAAAAATAAACACGGGGGTATTGTATTTCTGGAATACGGTTCGTGTTTCACACAAAAAATCCCTTTTTCTCTCCCATGTTTATAGATCTAAAAAAACACGGCCTTCATCCTCTTCGAAATTGTCTCTTTGCTGCACACCCCTGTCTGTTTTCCACCTTCGAAATTCTCCATTTCTCAACAAATTCTCCCCATTCCAACAATTCATATCCACATTAATCCTCTATCTTATTCCTCCACCTTTAATTTTCTTTCTCTGCCCATATTTCTGTCATTCCATTGCAGAAAACGAGCGAAACCTTCCACTCAAACCCTAATTTCGATCCGTGCATTAACCGTTTGATTTTCTGTAAATTATTTTAGGGTTTTAGTGGAAATAAATCTTCTAACACATCCTCCATCTGATTTCTGTTATTTTCTCCACCTATTTTCACGACATTAAGGTAGGTGGTCACTTTCCACCTTGCTGCAGTAATGCACTTCATATTCCTCATTTGTGCTATCATGTGCTGACACAATAAGCTTGGAAATTGATTATGACTATATGTTTGACAATTGTGGATGAATTTGTTGCACAACTATAACCCTGGATTAATAACATGATTAGGGCATATGTGTTGCATTCAGTTCATATTGCTGTGTGTTGCTAATTGCAGGCTAACCCCATCATTGCAGAAGCAAAATTATTTATGCTGCAATTTCAGTTTGTGACAATGTTTCTGAGCATCCAATTCAATAACCTTTATGTCAATATACACTACATTACACATACCAACCAAGCCTCAATGTCTCACTTTTCTAATGTCGATATATTGTGTAGATGACACCGAAAAAGAAGCAGCGATCCAAAGGCGAATCCTCAAGGCCTCGATCATCACCCATCTAACCGGCCAAACGATTTAGGTATAATTTTTACTACACCGGAACAACAACAAAGGTATGATTACTTGTCTCAAAGGCGTATCATTGGTACTAGGTATTTAGATGATGGGTGTTTACATACCTTAGGTATTCATGAGCAAGTAATGCAAATGCTTAGAGCTGTAGGTTTGCATAACTTTGTCTATTGTACAAATCATACATATAGGCACTTGACATTGGACTTTTTAAGTACCTTTGAACTTTTTGCTGAAGTTGGTGATATCGGTGACACTCAAAATAACCAAGGGTATGTTTCTTTTCGCCTCTTCAATGAGGATAGACAATTAGCCCTACATGAACTTGCCCACATCTTTATGTTACCTCTAAGGGGCTACCGATTCATTCTACCCTGGTTCCATGGCAACAACTTTTTCGCCAAAATAGGTGATATATCGAATATGCCTACCCCTGATACCTTCCGAATTTCAGAAGCCAAATATTCCAGGATTTTTAACCTCGTCTTCCGATACATACAAAGGCTCTTGGCTACAACCGTCTTTGGGAGGGGAGATAGTACCGGGGTGATTCGCTCACTTGAACTCTTCTTTATCTATTCTATGCTGGAACACTACTCTGTTGATACCGCCTATTTTATAGCGAAGCAATTTCAAAGGGAAGGAAATTCTAAGCAGGGAAAAATTGTCATCGGTGGTTTAATTACCACCATCTGTTTAAGCTTGGACATACCTCTTCCCGAGGATATGCCCATCAAAGCCATGAGCACGC
The DNA here is from genome assembly GCA_039764185.1 of Tamarix austromongolica. Classification (NCBI taxonomy): domain Eukaryota; kingdom Viridiplantae; phylum Streptophyta; class Magnoliopsida; order Caryophyllales; family Tamaricaceae; genus Tamarix; species Tamarix austromongolica. The sequence continues at coordinate 125,569,818 of CM077809.1, forward strand.
GTATTGATATCGAACATTGCCGTCGTATTTATCTTATCGAGCGTAGAGGCAATGCTTGGTATCTTGCCTACCAATGACGTGCTTTCTTCCCTCTACCTAACCCTGCCAAAACCGACCCTTTAAACCCACTGAATTGGCAGCCAATTGAGGATGATGATACCCTTGCCCCTTTAGCCATCTAGCATCCTATTCCGCCTCGTGGTGACCATGCACCACCGCCACCACCACCGCGATTCCAAGCCAGCTCCTCCTCTTCCTCAACTTTTGTTCCGGAATGGCATCTCCAATTCCAAACTCAAGTGTATTCCCAATTGGATTCCATTCGCCACAACCAAAATCAAATGATGGAGATGATGAAAAATCTTTATGAGTTTCATCTTGAAAGTCGAGACCCGCCTCCACCTCCTTCTTGAATCCTCTTCTTCATCTTTTTCTTGGGTTTGTTCATTGGGGACAATGAACACAGTAAGTAGGGGGTGCACTAGCACTTGTAGGCTTGTGATTATTGTTAAGTAGAAATAGTTCGTAGATGTTATATATTTATGCTAGTGGTAGTTCTTTAATTTATTCCTATCTTTTTTATGTGCTAGTTGTTCATTTTGTTTTAAAAACAGGAAGTATTAGATTTGAGTAATCCATTTACGAAGTAAAACAAGTTATCAGACTAAATTATTTTTGAAAAGGATAATTTTATACTTATTGTATATTCTGATCAACATCTTTCGAAAACCTTAAAAACAAAAATTGAAAATGTGATAACAGTAAAGGAAAGAAAGTTAGAATAGTTAGGAATCAAATCATGCATTGACTAGGAATGATATGAAATAAAATTAAAAATTGGTTGATACACCATGGTGAGCGCTTGGACCTAATCATTGGATATATTGTTTATCCAGAACATATTTTACTTGTATGTGTACTCTCCAATGATATATGAAACTAGAATTTGCCATTAATTCTCTTCAAGACTGCATAGAAATATAGGGTATCTGAAAATGATAAAGGCACTCTTCTTTCTATGTTAGCACCAAAAGACCAAAAAGCTTAGCTTAAAAAATTATTTTTCCTTTGCATAAACCCCTATGAGCCTAAGCCTTATTTTATTGATTTAACCTTCATTAAAACTTAATACCTGTATAAATTTTCCATCCATACTCTTTAACTAGGAAGCAATAAATTGGCGGGAATAAGTTTGTTGATATGTGTAAATCTAAGCATGGGGGTTCACTTCAAAAAAAAAATCTAAATCTTTATATGGTTGACAAGTCAGAAAATTTGTTGTTATATATATATATATATATATATAATTTCTTCTCTAAGCATGTATATATGTATATGGTGTATATATTAGTTGCTTCCCTAGTTAATGGAGTCTAACCACAATCCCAACAATTCTATCTCACCTTAAACCCTTAGCCCCGTTACAACCAAATTCAAGACCTTTTGATTCTTATATACTTGAGTTCTTTTCAACAGTGGCGAATTGAGAATAATGGCAAACATATGGGTGATCATTATCATTTGGATAATTTTTGAGAGTTACCACATCACACTATACACACATGAGAGTGAGTGTTTTCACAAACCAAAAGCAAGAACCTACCAATTTGAATTTCATTAGTCTTAATCTAATTTGCATGATGAGATGCTAACTATTATAATTTTCACTCCTTAATTGTTTGAGCATTTGATAAAACTTTTTATAAGGTGATTTAGGTGTGTGATCCAAATATATTTTCATCATTGAGATTTCATGATTTACAAGTATTTTAAGTCCCATTGCATTGTTGAGCTTCGTACATGAATAATTCCAGTATAATAATTCTTGTAATCCGTAACCTGCTTCTCTTGCATTTCTTGATGTATTCATGTGCATGTTATGATGTTTCTTGAGGAAAAGCAATGATTCAAGCATGATTGAATCTTGATATATGAGATTTATAGATTATTTTCATGCTTAAAAATGTCATTTATCTCTCATTAATTTTATAAGATTTAATCTTTTCGTTGAGTTTTCCTCCTTTGAATAGATTTTATAGGAAAGAAAAAAATTGAGGAAATTCAAGGAGAAATCAATGAAAAGAAGAAATCAAGTGAAGAACACATCAAGAAATGTTGAATCAAGGAGAGCAAAGTTGGAAAGGGAGCAAATACACCAAGAGAAGTTATGCCGAAACTTCAAAAGGAATATAGTGGAAGAATCGAAAACACGGCACCCCCGTGTTTCATAAACATGGGTCGTGTTAATGATCTCGAGCATTGATTTAAAAATTTCTGTTGGCAGAACAGTTGGAATAAAATAGAGAGGTCCTGTGTTTCCAAAACAGGGACCGTGTTTCCATTTAAAAATTTGCAACTGTCTGTGCGACCTGTTTCTCATACATTTTATATCTCAAAACAGGGTTCGGGATAGAGGGAATGAATCAAAACAGTTGGAATGTATTTTCTTCCTCTATTCCTCTAAAATATACATGTAATGCACAATTACAACTTTTTGATCTTCTTGAATTCTAGTGATCAATTGACAATCTGCACTTCAATTGATAAGTCGTCTCCATTCCTTTATGAATTTCAGTCTCTTCATTTTTGTTAAATGTAAGTATATTATCTGCAATTATACTTGTGTTCATTCTATTGTCATCTTATTGTATCAATAGTAGATTTTGTGAATGTGTTGTTATTAATTTTTGATTTTTATGTAATTGTGTGATTTTTAAATACGCAGATGTTTGAGTAATTTGAACAGGGTAGGATGATTTGAAGATGGAATTATATCCTAATTACAATAGCATATTTTGAATGTTTGATTTTAGATGAAGTTTAATTGAATTAATGGATCGAATTGAATGATTATGTATCATAGATTAAGATTTTTGAACTAATTAGATTGATCACCTATTTAGTTTAGAACTTAATCTTTGCTAAGGCAATGCAATTAACCCATACTTGTATATTAATTTGTCGAAAGTAGCAAGAAGATTAATTGTTAATCTTATCCATTAATTCGTGCAATTGCATAATCCGAGCTTATGTGATTATGATTGTAGTTGGCTGCTTTCCGTGTATAATGCTACCATTAATTGAATATAGCGTTTGTAACCTAGGTTATTAAATGGTTAGAAAATAAATTGAGAGCATATTCAATTTATTAAGGTTGAGAGGAAGCAAAGGAATTTGTTATTATGAATTTCCTAAAGTCAACATTAAATCGTTTAGAATCATTCTTCTTATTTGAATGTTTAGTATTCTGATTCCATCATCAATTCATTCCTCCCCTATTTTTCAATTAGTGATTAAGACTTAGTATAATTAGATTTAGTATTAGAATCAATGAAATTTATAAACGGGGTTATGGCATCAATAGCAAAATTAGTGATTAAAAAGTCATTCCTTGTGGGTTTGACTCCTTCTTGCCATATACTATGCATTTGGAAGTTAGGATTTATTTAATAAATTTATTGTATTTACGATAGTGCATCAAATCTAAGGTTTTATATGGAGGAATCTAGGGTTTTATACGGATGGATCTAGGGTTTGCATGGTTGATTCTAGGGTTTTTACGTGGAATTTTCAGGGTTTCGCATGAAAGATTCAAATGGTTGCATGGGATGTGTAAAGTTTGCATGGGCATGAAATTTATGTATGTAAAGTTGATTTAGGATGTGAGGAAGGTAATGTAAGTGTTGTTTGGGTGTTTGAACACTTTGGATGAAAAATAGTATGTGGAGCAATATAAGGGTACGTAGGAGACCGAGCTAGGGTTTGTTGTGGACAATTAGGGTTTGGTGTGGCTACTTAGGCTTTTTGTGGTATCATGTATATTTGGTGATTAAAGTGTGATTATGTGGGTGGAATTTATGAGTTGTGATGTGTGGAGTGTTAAAATGGGTTGGGTTGTGTGAAGTGGAGTAAGATGGGCCACTAATGCCTAAATTGGGGTTTTTGGGGAAAAACCCTAGAGTAAGGAAATAAGTAGACTTGGAGGTGTGTAGTAGTGGGCCTTGACTCACATATTTCGGTGTTAGAGTTCTAGTGTGAGTTTGAGTATAGAGGAAAGGTTGTTGGGCAAGTTAGGAGATGCAGGATTCTCATGATATGATACGGGTTGGTTGGAGGATAAGTATAAAGGGAGTGATTCATGCATTTCGAGGGTAATATTTCCAAATAAGACAATGTAATACATTAATCATTTAAAGTGGAAGATTGTTGAGCCGGGCCCAGACCAATCCACCTACGAATAATAGTGGTTAGGGCATGATGTCCTATATGTGATCGGTCCACTGGTAATAATAGTGGTCAGGCTTTGTACCTATGCGTTTCCGGTCCATCGGCTATAATAGTGAGGGATTTCGTGCTCAATAAAACTGAACATATTTGTGCTAAGACATGGGAAAAACACTAAGTACTTACAGTGGAACACCATGAGAGTCAGGGCCAGACCGGTCCACCGGCGAATAATAGTGGTCAGGAGCTTTATGCCTTGTGTGTTTCCAGTCCACTGACAAAAATAGTGGTTAGGAGCTATGTGTCCTGTATGTATCTGGTCCACTGGCTATAATAGTGGGGTTCCCGTACTCGCATGAATTTGATAAAAAGTATGGTGTGAATTGGTTTTCGATCAAAGATTAATTAAGTAATTAATCCGGACTGTAAATGGGCCTTTATGTATCTACCCAAATGATTGTAAGATGTTATTTTATCATGATGGTCTTTATGTTCTTTTTATTATTCTACATGGTTTATGTGATTTTTATGTGTTGGCCTTAGTGCATCAGTTACCTTACTCAGTACGTAGCGTACTGATCACCCTTTTCATGGGTGTTGCTCATTCTCACGAGTAGGAGGTCCTTCTGACTGTGTGCAGGTGGACAAGACATCAGGCGGAGCTGAGTGTTGAGAATATATTTGGCTCCAGGTTCGAGAGTAGTGTGGCCAGATTCACTCTTCTAGTTATCTTATTTACTTCTATTATTCTTTTTGTATCATATTTTTGTCTCTTATAGGTGACTACTTTGTATTGAGTACTCTAGATTAAACTTTTATCTTATGAAAGTTTTATTTCTTCTATTTAGAATTTTGACCATATACTCTAATTTATGATTCTTTTACGTGTCCTCTAATCTTTAGTGTTATGAACTCTTGGTTTAAGTTTAACGATATTCTTTTCTTAGCCTTAGCACTTGGTACTGAAACAGTCAGAGAGAACCAGTTTGGTTTTAAGTGTGGCGGTAGCATCCCTAGAATTCACGGGTTTAATTTAAATATTTCTATTTTTTAAAAAAAATTTGTGAATTTTTGGGTGTTACATATATCTCTAGTGAGGAATGACATGTAAATCATCTCAAACATATATTTCTAGCACTTAGAGGTCAAAAGTTATATGCTAAACTTGAGAAGTGTGAGTTCTTGTAGCTAAAGATGCATTTCTAGATTTTTTTAGTGTTTAAAGATGGAATATCCATAGAAGAGTCCAAGGTGGAAGTAATCAAGACATGGCTATGCCTATAAGACTAACACCCAACTTCGTTTTATAGGAGGTTCATTAGGGGATTTAGTACCCTATTATCACCTATAATTAAATGCATAAGAAGAGTAAATTCAAGTGATCCAAGGCAGCCCAAGATGCCTTTGTGGTGATCAAAAGAAAACTAGGTGACATACCCATCCTAACATTATCTAACGTCAAAAAATTATTGGAGGTTGAGTGTGATGATAGTGGAGTGGGAATTGGAGCTATTTTACTAAAAGAAGGAAACCCAATTACCTTCTTTAGTGAAAATCTCAATGACTCCAATGTGAATTATAATAATTATGATAAGGACTTCTATGATTTAGCGAGAGCCCCTGATCTTTGGTTACACTATTTGAGACCACAACAATTTGTGCTACAAACGGATCATGATTCGTTGTAGTACGTCAATGGCCAAACACAAGATTAATCCAAGGCATTCAAGATGGGTAGAATATTTATGATCTTTTTCCTTTATAGCGAAACACAAAAGTGGAAAAACAAATGGAGTAGTAAATGCATTCTCTAGGAGATATTGTATGCTCTTTTTGTGGGGTTTGGGTCTATTAGAGAGCGCTATAAGGAATATAAAGACTTTGGATGCTACTTCAAGGATCAAGACAAAAATAAAGGGTCATTTGTTATTCAATATGAGTTCTTCTTCAATGATAACAGGCATTGTATTCCCAAATATTCCATAGAGAATTACTTGTGGGGAAAGTGCATGAAGGGGTACTAGTTGGACACTTTGGTTTCAACAAGACCATGGATGTCCTTAGTGAGCATTTTTATTGGCCTAAACTTATGGGAGATGTACAAAGTATAATAGATAGATGTGTCACTTGTCAAAAGTCCAAGAGTCACTTCCACTAAGGACTCTACACACTCTTACCTATCCTACATCAACCATGAGATCATGTGAGTATGGGCTTCATTATAGCATTACCTAAGACACAAAGGCAAAATGATGCTATAATGTTATTGGCTAATTGGTTCTTTAAGATGGCTCATTTTGTTTCATGTCATAAAATAGATGATGCCTCTTAAATAACCGATATATTTTTTAAGGAGATAGTTAGTCTATATGGTATCCTTAATTCCATTATCTCAAACAGAGATACCAAGTTCCTTAGATACTTCTAGAAGACCTTATGGAGGTTAGTTAGTACCAAACTCCTATTCAGTACCTCCTACCATCCACAAACCGGTGGCTAAACTGGGTCATTAATAGAACCCTCATAATTCTCCTCAGAACTTTGGTTCACAAATCCTTAAAGGATTGGAAAACCAAAAATTCACATGATGAGTTTGCCTACAACCGATCACCAACCTATTCTATAGGACATTCACCCTTTGAAGTAGTATATGGGGTGAATCCTACTACTCTCATCAAGTCCCACACCAACATTGAAGCATAAGAAAGGGCTAAGGAAATGAGGAAACTTCACAAACAGGTGAGGTGGAAAATTGAGAGGGTGAATGAAATGAACATGAATAGGGCCAACAAGCACCGGAAAAAAAACTTGTATGAGCTAGGAAATCTAGTTTAGCTTAAACTTATAAAGGACCAATTTTCTTCTAAAAAGAAGAATAAACTCATGCCTAGAAGTGACGACTTGAACAAAGTTATTGAGAAGATTTGTGATAATAATTATAAGTTGGAGCTACCGGAGGATATGTGAGATATATCAAACATATTTATGTAACCATTCCTAGCAACCATCCCTCAATTAGTCACCCCCAGACATAAAACATATTAGGTTTATGTAATCTCTGCCCTAACCCACTTTTATAATTACCATTATTATTATTAAACCCTACCTAAGTCATATGTAATCCCAAATGATATTTGACAAACTTTTTCCCTGAGGTTTCCCCATATGCCATTTTCTACAATATCATCCAAAATGTCCCTAAGTCTTCAACACCCTACCTAAGTCTTATAACTTTAAATACAGGAACTTCTCAACAATCTTCAAAAACATGTAGTACCACATAGTAGAATTACACATCAACATATGAATCAATATAGTCATGCCCACACATATTCTTACCTCAGATCCTTGCAAGTCAAGTTGCACAAGCAATATTAAAACATGTAACATTTCATGCAGGTACTTAGTTAATCTATAACAAAGTCACATAAACACAAGACCCTACTTATGATTGTATCCTTATCAAAACGAATCCAGTATTGAAGAAAGAAAAACCTACGCCTCTTCTATTATTGTTATTAAAACAATACCTAAAAATGGGAATACTCAAACTTAGGCTATCTTATCCTTTTTCTTACTTTCTCCCTTTTTTCTTTCCTTAATAATAATAATAATAAATTTAATTAAGTGAAACTCAAAATAAAGGAAAGGGAAGTGGTGGTGACCATAATTGGTAAAAGAAGTGGAGAGTGGTGTGGTGGCGTTCACGATGGTGGTGGCAATGCAGTGGCAGCTGTGCAAGGTGTAAAGTAGTTTTAGTTGGGAAAATAGTGGGGGTTTGTCTTTTGGGGGTTGAGGGTGGTGTTGGCACTAGGTAGGCTAGTGGGAGGGAGGAGGGTCACGGTGGTGGCTTAGTAGAGAGGAAGGGAGGAGAAAAGGGGGAAATGGAGGGAAAATATAGATCTTGCATGTAAAACCTTATACAAATTCTATTTCATTCATATATTATCCTATAAATAATCATCATAAAAACATATAATAAAATGTAACCATTCTTTCCTAAATTCATTAATCTTGCTTTTATAGTATTTATGTAGCTCACTAGGTTGATAGACCCACAAAATATGGAAAGTACTATGTTATTATTAATGTATATAATTACTCATAATTAATATGAATTAAACAAAGTAAATTCATACTTTTCATTGTCCCGTCCAATGTTTACAAATTATTTCCTTCATAAATCTCATCACGTAGTATTCACTACTGATACTATCTTGTTTTCCTAGTCACTAAAAAATAAAATATAAATTAAATTATCTTATTAGTTTCTCATATTAAATACTTAAAATTAAATGATAATGATTCTTAAATAACATAACCACTAAAAACCTTAATTTCTTTTCCAATTCCTATGGGGTGGTTGAGCTATATCCTTCTTTTGTGGCCCAAAATATATCTTGAATGGCGTAATTGATGTAGCAACTATATATATAAGTGCAAACACTCAAATACATAAATATTCTTGTTTTTTTTAAAAAGAGAATAACATGCAAAAAGTAAAAAAGTTCTATTTCTCACATTTAGAGATATAATTATATTATTATACCCATGTAGATGAAGTTCACCTAAGAATTTATGCCATCTTTTGTCTTTTTTGACACATTCAGAAGCTTACCAATTATACAATCATATAAATTTTTCTTAATATGCATTACATCAAGAAAATGTCATACGTGAAAATTCTTCCAATATGGAAGGTCAAAGAAGATTGATCTCTTCTTTCACCCACTTGAAGGGTCTACTTTATTATTATTATTATTATTATTATTATTATTATTATTATTATTATTATTATTATTATTATTATTATTATTATTATTATTATTATTATTATTACTTTGTCAAATGCTTGAAATCCCAGGAGAGGATTCACAGTTCCTACTTCTTCAAATTTTCCGTTAAAAGCTTTTCTTTTCCTAAGATAATAATGGTTTGTAGGAAAGAATCTACGATATCCAAGATAAAAAGGCTTCCTACTCTTCGGTTGCCGGACAAAGTTTGTATTATCTTCACAAATAAGATATACATAGTGTCCATGCACATTATAACAAGAAATATTACCATAAGCAAGTAAATTATTTATTGTAAAAAGTAACATCGCTTTTAAGTTAAAAGACTCTTGGCTTCATGTATCAACTACTTAAACTCCACAACCCCACATATACTTTAAGTCCTCAATAATCAGAGCTAAATAAACATCAATATGATTACCCAACTATAGTTTATGGCCTATTTTTTTAGGGATATAGTATTCTCCCATCATTATACATGAAGTACAACTTGTAGAAACACAACAAAGGGGATGTTGAGAGAAGGAGGAGAAGGAAACAAAAGAAAATAAAAAGGGAAAGAAAAGGAAAAGAGAAAGGGTTAAGGGGATGAGTTTAGGATGATTTTGGATTAGTTAGGGGTAACTAGGATTAGCAGAAATTCTAGCAGGTTTGATTTCGGTTTACAAATTTTGGTTTATCAAAGTTAAGTTTATTCGAAATTAGTTAATGTTTTGGGATTGAGGATTGGTTAAGGTTAGTATAAGATTTATTAGAATTAGAATTGAATTAGGTACTAATGATGCGGGATTAACTTAAGCAAATTTTTGGGGTATTACATCACTATCCCCTTAAAAGAGACTTTGTCCCTGAAGTCAGCGAGTCTGGGATGGGGGAGAAGAGGAAGGAATGAAAGGGAACAATTTCGGAGGTTAAATCCATCAGAGTTACTACTATACTACCAAGTACTACCTCCTTAAAAGAAAGGAAAACCAAAATTCTAACACACTTGAGCTGAAAAGCTAGGGATACACCTCGCGCATATCCTTCTTAGTCTCCCAATTCGCTTCCTTTACCCCATTATGGCTCTAAAGAATCTTTTCAAGCAGAACTAAGCTTGTTCGAGTGTTTAAAATCTTAGCATCGAGAATCCTCAAAGGCCTCTATTCATAGGATAACGAATCATCAAACTCGATCTCATATGGTTTGATCATGTACAACGGGTTTGTACTATACTTCCTAAGTTGAGAAATGTGAAAGACGTTGTGAACTTGGGCTAACTCTGGCAGGAGCGCTGGGCGGTATGCAACTTTGCCAACCCTATCAAGAATCTCATAAGGACCAATATAACTTGGGCTCAGCTTACCCTTCCGACCAAATCTCTACACTCCCTTAGTAGGTGAAACCCTCAACAGAACCCTATCCATTGACTTAAAACCATCATTGCAACGTCTCTGATTTGCGTAGCTCTTTTGGTGACTATAAGTTTCTCTCATCCTATCTTGGATCTATCGAACCTACTGAACCATATCATTAATCATCTTCGGTCCTAGTACAACGGTCTCACTGATGTCACTCCAACACAAGGTCGTCCTACACTTACATCCATACAATACCTCAAAGGGTTCCATCCCAATGCTAGCATGATAACTATTGTTGTACGAGAACTCAACCAAATGCATACAATCTTCCCAACTGCCTTGAAAATCCAAAACGCAAGCATGAAGCATATCCTCTAGAGTCTGAATCCTCCTCTCAGTCTGTCTATCCGTAGCTGGATGAAAGGCAATACTCATCCTCAATCTTGTGCTTATAGCCTTCTGCAACTTCCCCAAGAAGTACGAAAGAAATCTCAAATCCTGATCGGAGACTATGTTGGTGGGGGTACCATGCCTACTCACCACAAACCTCAAATAGGCATTTGCTAACTAATCCATACTCCACTCGATTTTATTGGCACAAATACTGCAAACTTAGTCAGCCTATCGATGATAACCCAAATTGTATCACAACCGCTATAAGTCTTTGGTATCCCACACACAAAATCTATTAATATGGAGTTCCGCTTCCACCTTAGAACATCTAAAGGTTGAACCAACCCTATAGGTCTCCGATGCTCAATCTTAACCTTTTGGCAAGTCAAACATCTTGATACAAACACTACTACCTCTTGCTTTATACTAGGCTACTAGTAGATCCTCTTGAAGTCCTTATACAACTTACCTCCTCCTGGGTGGATAGAATATGGAGTATAGTGACCTTCCTCCAAAATTCGGTGCTTTAGATTAGTGCAACTCTATGGTACACACCAATTACCTCTATAGTGAATGCTACCATCCTTATGAACCCAAAAGCCCTCAACTCCACCATCCTAAATCTTCTACCGAATCTTCTCAAGCTTAACATCCTTAAACTATCCTGCTCAAATCTCATGAAAGACGTGGGCATAATCGTCAATGCATTCATCTGAACCTCTAGTTCACCAAGCTGGATTATCTCTATCCCCATCTCACCAAACTCCTCCAGTAATCGACTAGTAACCACAATAGAACCCAAAGAGTGTGATGTTTTCCTATTCAAGGCATCTGCAACAACATTAGCCTTACCTTCGTGGTAGGTTGACTCAATATCATAGTCCTTTACCAATTCGATCCATCTTCTCTGCCTCATATTTAGCTCCTTTTGAGTGAATATATACTTAAGGCTCTTATGGTTGGTGTAGAATTTACACTTCATCCCGTATAGATAATCCTTCAAATCTTCAATGAAAAGATAATTGCAGCCAAATATAGGTCATACTTTGGATTTTTACTTCAATGGGTGAGAAGCATAAGCCACAACCTTACCATACTCCATCAGAACACAACCAAGTCCATGCTTCGATGCATCGCTATAGACCTCGAATCCATTTGAACTTGAAGGTAAGATCAAACCTGGTGTTGTAGTCAACCGCTACTTTAACTCTTGAAATGATCTCTCACAAGTATCATCCCACTAAAACTTAGTCATCTTCTTCAAAAGGTTTGTCAAAGGATGAGCTATATTTGAGAAATCCTTGACAAAGCATCTATAGTACTCGGCCAAATCCAGGAAACTATGTACCTTAAAGACGCTAGTGGGTGCCTTCCACTTAGTCACTACTAAAATCTTCATCAGGTCTACGACGACTCCTCCAACTGATGCACGTATCCCAAAAATGCAACCTCCTAAAGCCAAAACTCACACTTAGAGAGTTTAGAATACAACTTATACTCTCTCAAAAGTGATAAAATCGTCCGTAGATGCTGCTCATGCTCCTCTTTACTCTGAGAGTAAACCAAGATATCATCAATGAAAACCACAATAAAATAATCGAGGAATGGCTAAAAAATCCTCGTCATCAGGTCCATAGAAATGGAAGGTGCATTAGTGAGCCCAAAAGGCATCACCATAAACTCATAGTGCTCGTACCATATCTTAAAGGGCATCTTCATAATGTCTCCTTCGTCGATGTGTAACTGGTAATAACATGACCTCAAGTCAACCTTTGAGAACGTCAAAGCACCCTGAAGCTGATAAAATAAGTCATCGATCTTAGGAAGCCGGTAGCGATTCTTTATCATCAACTAATTCAACCCTCGGTAATCTCTACACATGCGAAGACCCCATCCTTCTTCTTCACAAACAACACAGGCGCTCCTCACAGAGACATACTTGACCGGATATACCCGTGAGCCAACAAGTCCTCCAACTGAGTCTTCAACTCTCTCAACTCCATCGGTGCCATTTGATATGGAACCTTAGAAACAGGTTCTGCCCTTGGTACCGACTCAATGGTGAAATCTATCTCCCGAATCAGCGGCATACCTGGAATCTCCTGAAGAAACACATTTGGAAACTCATGAACCACAAGAATGTCCTCCGATGCCGACACATCCTCGTTCATCTGTTGAACCCCACATATGAACATAGGATAACCTCTCTGCACCATGGAATATAATGTATGGGCAGATACAACCTTTGTCGTAAGCCTAGGCTTGCATCTCCAATAAGAGACCCTAGCACCTTGAGGCCCTTGAAACACGACTCGCTCCTACGAACAATCTATTACTACCCGATACCTCCCTAATATATCCATTCCAAGGATAACATCAAAATCTTGAAGCTACATCTCAACCAAATCTACTAGGAAGTCTACCCCGCCTATCTCTAAGGTCACACTTGAGTAGAGCCTAGTACAATCCATTTTATCCCTAGAAGGCAACATCACACATATAAATACATAAGAAGATGAAGCCACCACAATTTTAGAAACAAATAAAGAAGACACAAACGACAGAGATGCTCACGAATCAAATAACACATAAACTGGTAACGATAGGATTGAGAACTTACTAGTGACCACATCTAACTTCCTATCAGCCTCTGCCTGGCTGATGCAATTTAGGCGCTCACTTGACTGTCCTCCCTGGTATCCTCCACGATACCCTCTAGAACTCTAGGATTGACCTCCTCCTTTCTAAGGGAAAGAGCGAGGCCCCTGTGGTCTCCCCTGACTCCACTAGTTTGCCCATTAGGTGGGGTAGGTGCTCTCTATTGATACTGCTATTGAGGCTATTGGTAGGTTAGCTGTTGGAAAGCTTGCTGCTATAGAATTAGTGTTGCTGATACTGACCCCAATGTCACTAACACTCAAAAGGTCAGTGGCCCAGATCACCACACGCCCTACACCAATTTAAGCCACCCTGGTAAGTACGCCCTAGATGATCCCGACCATAGAAATGGCATGCGAAGTGCCTCCATTGACCCCAAGACCTGTTCTGACCTCCTAACTAACCTTGATGTCGGCACTGACCTCCTTAACACTAATTTTGACCTTTATGTTGGAACCTAGGAGATCCTCCTCCTCGGTACTGGACCTTACCCCCATAACCCTACGACTATGGCTTCCTCATCAAGTGAGGTAAATATATATCAAAAAGTGATTACTGTACAACTACACAGGGCATACCCTGGTTGACAGGCCCCAAGCTTACATAAATATGTTGCCAGCCTCCAAAGGAGGAGAAAACACCCTAGGTTACACAATTACAATACTGTTAATCCTTCCCTAAGGTTCCTGTAAAAAAATAGGGCACTGTACACAAATTTCTGAACTTGTACAATAATACTGTTAGCATCAAAAGTTTTGGATTCAAATAATACAGAGTTTCTGCTCCTCCAGATGAACTGAACTGCTGCTGCCACTGTTAAGGCTCTTGCCTTCCAGATAGTGTGGTGTCTGTGAGAGTTTCTCTGTATGGTTCTCATAGCACTAAAGAGAGTAGTGGAACCCCTGGCAATGCCAAGCCATTTTCTGAGAGGTTGCCAAATGCTGTTGGTTCTATCACATTCAAAAAATAAGTGCTCATGTGTTTCCTCTTCCCTCTTGCACAGCAGACACTGTTTAGGTCCCTCCATGAACCTCAGTCGGTCTCTGGTATAGAGTCTTCTTCCGAGGGTTAGCCATAGCAAGAATGAGTACCTTTTGGTCCTGTTCAGTACCCAAACCACCTTATGAGGTTTCCACTTAGGGGCCTTTTCTCTGAAAAAATTGTATGCCTTCTATGTTGAAAAGCCTCTGTCCATTACCCAGGACTTCACAAGAATCACAGCCTGTTCCCTTGAGCCCTGAGCTAGTGCCAAAAAATCAAATAGCTTGTAGATCTTATTCAGAAAGTGTGAAGTGTCATGAGTTGGTCTGAAAGTTATCATGTTCCTATCCTGCAGGTAGTGTGTATGTATCCATTTGGTCCATAGGGTTTCCTTCTCATCCTGCAGGAACCAGATATACTTACACTGGAAAGCAGAGTTCCATGTAGAGAGATTTTTTACCCCAAGACCACCCTCTCCTTTAGGTAGGCAAACCTTTGACCAAGCCACAGGTGGAGGTTTGCCTTGCCATAAGAAGTTTCTGCAAAGAGAGACTAGTCTTTGCAACACCACAGTAGGGATGACAAAGATTGACAACCAAAAACCAAGTATGCCTTGGATGATAAAGTTAATCACCTCCAGCCTGCCTGCATAAGAAAGGGTGTTAGGCCTCCACATTTTAAACTGGTCACAAATGCTGTTAATGAGTTGCTCTACGACTATGGCTTCCTATTTCCTAGAATGGAGGCTTGCTCTTGAACTAATGTAGCTATTATGCATGCCCTCTCATATAACGTGTCCAAGTCTTGGAAAGCCACAACACCCATCATCCTCTAGATACTAAAATAGAGTCCCTGCTCAAAATGATAAACCATTGTTGACTCACTAGCTGTGATCCCCAGCACAAACCTCAATAGCTCCGTGAACCAGGCGTGGTACTGCCTCACCATCATGTTCCCCTGAGTCAACTGTATAAACTCCTTTAGATTGTCCCTCTTAAGACTATCAGGGTAGAAATTAGCATGAATCGCTACCTTGAAGTCCTCCCAGGGCATTTGTAGTCCCTCTAGTGCACGACGACCTACATACTAGGTGTTTGTAACTCCTCGCAAGAAGAAGGCTGCTATACTCGTTTTTTGGGCTGGCGGGAAATCAACTGCCTCAAACGTCCTATTTGAGTCCTGAATCCATCCCTCTAGGATTATTGGATCCTTATATCCAATGTAGATTGGTGGGTAATGTCCTCACATTTCAAGGCCACTTAGGCTACTCGTCCCCGATTCCTCACAAGTTAATCTGGATCTTTAAAAAAGAAAACTAGTTGTTTCTAAAATGTGAAATAGACCATTAGGAATAAGGTGAGGGACCTTTGAAAACCAAATTTTTGAAAACCAAAACACAGTAATCAAAACCAAAAGCTCTGATACCAACTTGTAACACCCCAATTTTTACTACTAAAAAAATCATTTTTGAAGAGGAAAAAACGAAGTAAAAATAGTGGAGGTTACCGCCATAATTGATGTAATTCTGGTTTATGCAACAATCCTTACATCAATCATAAGACTAAAGCATACAAGGTAATACAAAGAAATTATAAAAAGAAAGTAAATTTATAGCACACACACTAAGTTGGGAGTATTACTCCGAGTTTTACAATACCAAAATACAAAAAGGGGATACTGTGGATCAAGAGTCCAAAAAGGGTATCCAGTTTAAGACATAACCTAGATAACATATACTCTTCACTTGAACCCAACATAAATGGAGTCACTCATCCCCGCATATGGAGTTATATGCTGCAAAATCATCTACCTAATCCTCTGAAACCTACACAAAAGATACAAAGCCATTTGCTTGTGGGAATGAGCAACACCCATAAAACGGGTGGTTAGTACACCGCATATCGAGTAAGGGAACAATACTATCAAAAATAGGAATATAACTAGCACAATATTTCACATTAAATGATAAAGGAAAAACAACCAAGTAAATGATCATCTTATAAGGTATAATATGATCTAGATCCTTTTATTAATATAGTCCATTTTCAATCTTTTATATGATATGAGTGTAGGAACCCCACCATTCTTAAACTAGTGGAACAAGCTAAAACTTTTTAGGGACAACACATCTGATCCACTATTCTTTTTGGTGGAACAGAGGTAATAACATCTTCTCGGGGCAGAACGCTCCCGAGCCACTATTCTTTTTGGTGGAACGGAGGTGATAATATCTTCTCGAGGTAGAATGCTCCCGAGCCACTATTATACCCGATGGAATGGGAATAAATTCCAATGGTCCTAACTCACGCATTCTCCCACTTTATATCATTAGTATCTTTTCCCATAGGTTGTAAAGGTATGTTTTATTTCACGATGAGTAGGCACTCTATTATTCTCAACCAGTGGAACAATTTGAAACTTCTTGGGGACAACACACCCTAGCCACTATTCTTTCCAGTGGAACAGGGATTAAAAACATCATCTCACGGCAGAACGCTCATAAGCCACTATTCTACCCGGTAGAATGGGAATACATATATATAGAGTTAAGAGAAATAATCACATATCCCTACTCACGTGCTCTTTCACTTTAAGTGATTAGTATCTTATTTATAATTGATTCTTAGGCATATAACATAGTCAAACCGATATGCATATAACATAGATCAAAAACCTCGAGTCTCGTCAAACCCTAATTACACTTCCTTTAGTGTTAATTCTCCCATGTTGGTTGTTCCACGCATATTATAGGACGACATCTCTCAAATCCCATCATTAATATCATGCCCAAAAATCAAAACCTAATTCCCATGAGTTTGATTTAGTAATCTCATCCCAATGTATATATATATATATATATATATTAAACACTAAAGCGTCCAAGTCTAAATCTCATAAAATTATCATAAACTTCATATAAAATATTCATCATTTCTAATTCCCAATAGTTATTCTCTAAAACATGAAGATGGAATAATAATATTAACATCTCAAGATGACTTATCCTAAATTTACTATTAAGCATTTATGAACCCCAAATTAACGATAATATCCCTATGAATTACTCAAATTATTATTATCATAATTTTAAGCCTCCTAACACATAAGTTACCAAAACCTCATTAATATCCCATAATGACCAAGTTACCGTTTTAGCACAATTAACACCTTTATCTCATAAAATATTGTACCTTCCATACATATTATTTTTCCAATTCCTCATTCATCATCATATCTGATGGGAGACCTTAAGCCTATTTACCATAACTCATTCAACCCATATTTTATATCGTAAGACATAATTTCACAGTTATGACACTCTCATCATTCAACCCATATTTCATACTATAGGTATAATTTCACAATTTTGACATTTTCATCTTTAAACCTATATTTCATACATTAAGTTATAATTTTTACAAATATGGCATTCTCATCATTCAACCCATATTTCATAACTCAAAATACAATTTCACAAATACGATATTATCATCATTCAATCCATATTTCATACCTCAAAATATAATTTCACAAATATGATATTATCATCATTTAACCCTGATTTCATACCATGAACATATTTTCACAAAGGTGATATTATCATCATTCAACCATAGATATATTTCTACAAGTATGATTGGTGTGACCGTAGCCGGCACGCAATTTAAACCCTCTTGTTGTCACTTGTAGTACTGGTAAATAAAAGTATCGTTCTAGCTGGGGATTGAGAGGGCTCACCTCTAATTAACTATCTTGGAAATAAAACTAAAACTAAAAACAAAAATCCTAAATAACACATAATAAATAAATAAGAAAAATACTAATGGGGGTTGTAAAAATAATAATAAAATACAAAAAGGAATAAAATAAAACAAACTAATAAGAATAAAACAATGGGAAACCCGCATATATGATAAACATGTTAGGGAAATAAAAATCCACCACTAGATTAGGTCGTAATATAATATTTATTTCTAAGTCATCTTTTAATCGTGAGAAAGAGATCGACCAAGTTGCACACCAAAAGCAGGTCTATACACCTTATATTACTTCCCTTAATTAATTAATACGACAAAGCGCCAATATTAACCCTATTAAATACTAGCAGTATAGCAGCAACAAGCGGCTCCTATATTTAACTAGATTTAATGCATTAAGTGTAAGTGGAAGGCTGTCAATCTAAGTACCCATACTAGTACAAAAAGCATGTCTAGCTGTATTTCCTTTTCTTAACCCACACGTATCGAAACGTTTTACCACTTCGGTTAGAATCACAAAACGATTAGGTGAATTGTTATCTAACCTAGCTGCAATTTATACATATAGACTCTAGTATATTTAGATGGCCATCTAGCAGGCAAATAATCCTACATACTGTCACTTATGAGGAACCAGAACAAGGCATGCACCAAATAAACTATACTTGACAGAATTATACATATAAACGATAGCAATTAACATAGAGTCAAGAAAAAATCTCACGAAACAAAGAAAATAAAATTATAATTCAAATCATAATCTAGGGTTTCAATTCATTCCCTAACAATAAATAATCAACCAGCCATAATTAAAGAATTAATTACACATAAATATATATCTAAAATATAAATTAAAATAAGAGAAAGAAATAACCGGAATTAATTTTGGATAAAAGATCAAGAATTTATTCAAATAAAAATTAATTTTATTTGAAATAAATTCTACCGGTATAAATTTCCTCTTATTTTTCTTCTCTCTCGGCTTTGATTTCTGTGTAACAATTCTTTTTCTTTTTCTTTTTCTTCGGCTGACGGCTGTTCCGTGCGCTCCATGTCTGCTGCTCTCAACCGCACTCATGACACGCCCTGCCCGAGCCTACTGCTCTCCTCAGCGTCTAGCCTTGAAGGCTCTCGCTTCCTTTTGCCTCTCTGTTGCCTTTTTCCCGAGCCTATAAAGGCTCTGCCGCTTGCCGCTCACTTCTGAGCCTGAGAAGGCTCGGCCTTCTCTCCACGTCCTCTGTCTCTGACCTGCGGCTCTGCCGCCTAACGGCAAAGGCTACTTAGCTCTGCCTTTCTCTCCGATTCGTCTCTCCCGAGCCTATAAAGGCTCTCCGCTGTTAGCCCGAGCCGTGAAGGCTCTCCTCCGCTCGCTGCTTCCTTTTGCCTGCGGCTCTATTTATTTCCGTCAGAAACCTTTCCACGTCAGCCCTTATTGCGACTGACTCTCCTTTTTTTTTTCTGCCACTGAGCTCTCTTGTTTCCACATCAGCCCTTACGGCTGGCTTTTCTTCGTCGTTCAGTGCGCTGCATTCTTAGTGGCTCGTTTGGCTTTGTTTTGTTCTTGTTGCGGGCCTTTGGGCCTTCGGCCTTCGGCCGTTGGTCCAAAGGTCGAAATCCTTTTTTTATATTCTTTTATTTAAAAACAAAACCTGCAAAATAAAATTCAATAAATATTAATAAATAATATTTTATTCTAAATTTACTTAATTTATATCATTTTAGCTCAAATAATAAAACTTATGCAATTTTTACCACTTAAGCATTAAATAATAATTATTCCCCTATATTAGCCAAATAAACTACCAAAAACTAAGATTATAAGGGTATAAAATGTGTCAAAATATGAACTCATCACACCCCCACACTTAGCTTCTTGCTTGTCCTCAAGCAAGTTACTACTCTAAACAAATAAAATTAAATTAACTAGTCACTTTCGTAGGTCTCACGATTACACTTAGCATGTGTAACAAGCCCTTTAAACCCTTAGGTCACCCATCGAGGATGAGTAAGGTCTCGTGAGGGTTTCGCAGTTGATGTACCCACAAAATCACACACAAATAAAATAAAATAAGATCACACCTAATACCCTTAACCATATTTGTCTCAGAATCTTTTACTTTCAAACGTCAAGATTCGCAATCAATCAAGATTCAGCATTGGGAGATTTAAAGGATCAATTTCAACATATGGTTCACACATAAACATGACAAGTATGAACAGATCAATATTATGGATGAAAATCTACCACGCCTTAGTCACATCAAGATCCATCCTCACTATGGATACCCTCTATTTTTTTTTCTCTTAGATTCATGGCTACAAATGTATAAAAATACTCATGTATGTGAGCTAAGATGATAAAAATAACAAACGACTCACATATATAAACAAAGAAGGCTCATGTTCTTGTGGATAAAACCTCATGAAAGATACCAAATATTTGCCAAATGGACTGAACCATATGCTTAAATCTTGTGACTAATCTCCAACAGATCAAAGGCTGCTCATCTCAAGAATCAAATAGGACTTACTTATTGGTTATAACGGGGTTTAAGGTAACGAAGGATATGGAGTATTTTAGGTGTGTGGTGCTAAAAAGGTCAAGAGCTAGTGGAATCTAATAATTAGACGAAATATAAGCATAACTCCACATCAGTCATTAATGATACACCTCTCCATCTTCACACCAAAATAGAACATGAATAGAACTTTCTCAGCATCATCTCCATAACTCCCTCTCTTCCTTTTATCCTAACATTTTTTTTTCTTCTTCTTCTTTTTTTTTAAATTTTTTTTAATTTTTTTTTCAATTTTTTTCTCCACCAAACATAACCAATCCCCTTTATTAGCATGAATACATATATTTCTTTCACATACACACATGCACAACCACTCTTTATATCCATAACGATTTGATTTCCTTCCACTAGCTTTAAGTAGAGGTAAGGAGATTAAGGCCCAACGGTTATTCAATGTGGGTAATGAAGAAAAGTATATATTCCATGTATAGGCTCAAAAGGGTTTCTATAGGGTGTACACCATGTATACACAAATCAGGTTAAGCTATTTGGTCATGTGATGGAAAATTCCTAAGCTGCCTTTATCATTTTCTCAATCAGAGCATGTTTTGACTATAAGCTTTGACTAGCACAAGAGTAAGTTCTAGTAATCTCTATAGTCCATTACAAGATCCATGGCAAATAATTTGATCAAAACAATTAAACATATATGAGGTTTACAAAAAAAAAATTTGAAGCCAAGAAAAGTAGATGATTTTGTGTAAATTCGCTCAAAAAAGAAGAAGGTATATATGGTTCAAAAACTCACTGAGGAATGTGATGAATCTCAACATGCCATGTCGGTGATTAGACAATCATACATATTCTTTCTCCATTCAAATTTAGACACGTAGATATGTGTTTCCTATATCGAAATCAACACAAAAAATCTTCACTTACTTTATCTCAATTTCATGGTCATCTTTTCGTTAGATTTTAAAGATATACTCCTCATTAACTAGTTAAGGCTCTTACAACTCTAAAAACACTAAACAATCTAAAACTCTAAAAAAAACTAAGCACTCTAAAAATAATCGAAACAATTTTTTTTGACACGTACATAAAACAAATGCACCCCCACACTTAAATCACACATTTTCCTCAATGTGTAAAAAACTAAAGAAACATGTAATTTAAAGTATGGAGATAATAAATAAATAAATAAATAAATAAATAAATAAATAACTAGAGGATAGAAAACTCCTTCATTATATTGGGTTGCCTCCCAAGTAGCGCTTGTTTTTATGTCTTCAGCCTGACATGATCTCGGTTTGTCTCGTTCAAGGTGGATACGTCCACTTGAGAGCTGCTTCACCAAATCCTTCCTCGTGATGATCATCTTTATCCTGCAAGGAAGAAAAAGATAAAAAGTTAGATTTAATGAAATATTTGATCCATCAAGAACGTAACTTACCTAGCATGGAATTTAAACTCATGTGTAAAGAGAGAATGTTTTGCCCAATGTCCATGTACGGTAATCTCTCTATCGAAGGAACATATTTTCCCATCTTAAAATCTTTAAACACATCCTTCCAACATAACCTCTCCTTTGGAGCATCACGCTTCTTATTAAATGTATCCAAGGTGATTTGATTACTCTCTTCACTCTTGGATCCATACAACCTGCTAAAAGAGGGAAAACAAGGAGTGTGGTCAGCATAAATAAAATCAACGTGGTTCAAAGGCTTACCTTGTGTCTCATGGTCATCTCCAAGCAAAAGTGGGGAATAAATGTTCAAAGATGGTATATGGTAGGTGAAAGTGATAGTTTTGTCATCCATATACTTCTCTTTGTTCATTTGATCCTTATTTTGATGAGATTCTTCTTCTACTTTTACAAGCTCTTCTTCCACTTGATCTTGCTTTTCAATGTTCTCCATGGGAACCTCTTCAACTAGCTCATCCTTACATTCAGATATGGCATCATCACCCTCATAACTCTCACTTGAATTTGGAATTGAAGTACTAGAGAGTTATTTTTTGTGCTTCTAATTGATTCATCATGTTTACGATAGAACCCATTTTCTCCTCTATCACTGACACCCTTTAATTTTGTCTAATCTGACTTTGCATTAGTTGATTTAGGCTTTTTGCCAACTGGTTTTGACCATTTATCAGTTATTCAAGAAGCTTATCCATTTTTTCTGAACTTGAGGGTTCCAAAACTGGAGAAAATTCTTGTTGAGGATATTGATAATATTTTGAAGCTTCATATTCACGCGTGTAAGGGTTTTGATATGGCACTTGATACTGATCATTCATCTCCCATCCAAAGTTAGGTTGATGCCTCATTCCCGAATAGTATGTGCTTGTATAGGGATTTTGTCCTTGGAAACCATTGTAAGATTGAGCACCAGATTGTGTCCATCCTCCTCCTCTCATAGCTTGTTCATGGTAAGCATATGGATTTCTTTGTGTATGACACACTCCACTTGTATTAACAACTATAGTAGCTTTAGCAACCTGCAACACAAGAGTAGTGAGTTTGTTAAGTTTATCAGTTAGACTACTCAAACTTACCTCTTTTACTCTTGCATTAGGATTCATGCAAAGTTGTCCATAATCAAACGATCCTCTCATAGCTACCTGAAAACACTAACACTTCAAAGGAAAAGGTTAATATCAAAACACACCAAAAATCCTAAGAAAATATAAAACAAAACTAAAAGAAAAAAAAATAAAAAAACACACTAAAAATACTAGCAAAATAATGGTGAAGTTACCAATCCCCAGCAACGGTGCCAAAAATTGGTGTGCCGTAGCCGTCACTAGAGCTGGCAATCGGGCGGGTCGGGTCATTATCGGATCGGGTAACATGATAATCGGGTCATATCGGTTTTGGATAATTTCGGATCATTTTGTCGGGTCGGGCTGGGTCGGGTTTGATTCGGATCAACTCAATATCGGATAATCTCAGGTCATTCTAAGCTCTCGGGTCGGGTCTAGTTGAGATCGGATGGACTCGGATTCGGGTAAATTTGGGTTGTTCTAATTTCGATTCGGGTTCGGATCGGGCTCAGTTGAGTTTGAATTATTATATTTTCGGGTCAAATTTAGATTGGATTTAGGTCATTTTATATTTGAGCCATGCTTGTGTCATTTTCTTTCTTTCTTTTTATTCCAAGATAATATTAAAAGCTAATTATTTTGAGATCATTTATTTTAATTTATCTTATTCAATTAAAAGTGAATTATTATATTAATTGTTTTGGGGCCTTAGAATTTTTTGTCATTATTTCATCCTTGGAGATGTATCTGACGTTTCAAATTTAAAAGTTTTCAAATCGTATCACTTTTCTTTTTATGTTAAGGTATAACTTATAATTTAACTCCATTATTAGCTTGGTCATATTAAGTTCTAGTATTATTTTAAGTTTATATTATATTTATATCTTATACGCTCCTTACATGATATTAACTTATAATAGTCATTGATAATTGATAACAAATGAAGACCTCTAAGGTCGTACTTCTCATATTATTTTTAAAAGAGATTGATCACATCATATCAACATAATTTTAATAAATATAATAATAATACAAAAATAATGATAACAATAATAATATTAATCAATGAATATCAATTATGGCAAAAATAATAATAACAACATATTAGTTTTTTTATTATATATTTTGATTAGATCATATTAAGTTAAATAAGATAAAAATTAGATAAAGTAAGTAATAAGGACTATTATTGACAAAAGACCAACTAATATTGACTTCTTACTATTTAACACTGTTGATGTAATAAAAAATATTAATCTTCAATTTTTATAATGAATAACTAACATTCTCACTCTAAATTTTTCCTACTTTTCTATGATGTTGTAGGTGCTATATTACAAGGTACGGTCGTATAGATACTAACATATAGTGTTTAAGGCTGCACTGTTATTATCTTATAGTACTAGATGGAATAATGGAAGTGAAGTAATATTTAAATGGCATAGTAGTGTTTTTTTTCTCTACTTTTATTTCTATTGGTATCAATGGATATTATATTTGTATATACATAAGTAATATAAATTTTATGAAAGTATATTGTTTCTAGATTTTGATGTAAGTGCTAGTATGGATTAGTTGCACATCTACATTATTTCATGTTTTATGAAGTTTAAAAAAATTTGAGTTATGTGTTAATGTTAATTTTTGGGTAGTACCAAGTTGAATCTTTATAGGTTTATAATTTTTCAGATAATATCAGATTTCGGATAAATAATGGGTCAGATCGGGTCATTTCGGATTTATAGTTTTTCGGGTTATATCGGGTTTCGGGTGAATAGCGGGTCGGGTCGGGTTTATTTCGGGCTTATGATTTCTCGGGTTATATCGGATATGTATCGGATCGGGTCGGATAAGTTTCGGGCTTTTCAATACTCGGATAAAATCGGATCGGATTTTGGGCGGATCGAGTCGGAATTCGTCGGATTTTTCGGGTCGGGTCAACTTTTGCCGGCTCTAGCCGTCACACAATTTAAACCCTCTTATTGTCACTTGTAGTACTAGTAAATAAGGGTATCGTTCTAGCTGGGGATTGAGAGGGCTCACCTCTAATTAACTATCTTGGAAATAAAACTAAAACTAAAAATAAAAATCCTAAATAACACAGAATAAATAAATAAGAAAAATACTAATGGGGGTTGTAAAAATAATAATAAAATACAAAAAGGAATAAAATAAAACAAACTAATAAGAATAAAACAATGGGAAACCCGCATATATGATAAACATGTTAGGGAAATAAAAATCCACCACTAGATTAGGTCGTAATATAATATTTATTTCTAAGTCATCTTTTAATCGTGAGAAAGAGATCGACCAAGTTGCACACCAAAAGCAGGTCTATACACCTTATATTACTTCCCTTAATTAATTAATACGACAAAGCGCCAATATTAACCCTATTAAATACTAGCAGTATAGCAGCAACAAGCGGCTCCTATATTTAACTAGATTTAATGCATTAAGTGTAAGTGGAAGGCTGTCAATCTAAGTACCCATACTAGTACAAAAAGCATGTCTAGCTGTATTTCCTTTTCTTGACCCACACGTATCGAAACGTTTTACCACTTCGGTTAGAATCACAAAACGATTAGGTGAATTGTTATCTAACCTAGCTGCAATTTATACATATAGACTCTAGTATATTTAGATGGCCATCTAGCAGGCAAATAATCCTACATACTGTCACTTATGAGGAACCAGAACAAGGCATGCACCAAATAAACTATACTTGACAGAATTATACATATAAACGATAGCAATTAACATAGAGTCAAGAAATAATCTCACGAAACAAAGAAAATAAAATTATAATTCAAATCATAATCTAGGGTTTCAATTCATTCCCTAACAATAAATAATCAGCCAGCCATAATTAAAGAATTAATTACACATAAATATATATCTAAAATATAAATTAAAATAAGAGAAAGAAATAACCGGAATTAATTTTGGATAAAAGATCAAGAATTTATTCAAATAAAAATTAATTTTATCTGAAATAAATTCTACTGGTATAAATTTCCTCTTATTTTTCTTCTCTCTCGGCTTTGATTTCTGTGTAACAATTCTTTTTCTTTTTCTTTTTCTTCAGCTGACGGCTGCTCCGTGCGCTCCATGTCTGCTGCTCTCAACCACACTCATGGCGCGCCCTGCCTGAGCCTACTGCTCTCCTCAGCGTCTGCCTTGAAGGCTCTCGCTTCCTTTTGCCTCTCTGTTGCCTTTTTCCCGAGCCTATAAAGTTTCTGCCGCTTGCCGCTCACTTCTGAGCCTGAGAAGGCTCTGCCTTCTCTCCACGTCCTCTGTCTCTGACCTGCGGCTCTGCCGCCTAACGACAAAGGCTACTTAGCTCTACCTTTCTCTCTGATTCGTCTCTCCCGAGCCTATAAAGGCTCTCCACTGTTAGCCCGAGCTGTGAAGGCTCTCCTCCGCTCGCTGCTTCCTTTTGCCTGCGGCTCTATTTATTTCCGTCAGAAACCTTTCCACGTCAGCCCTTATTACGGCTGACTCTCCTTTTTTTTCTGCCACTGAGCTCTCTTTTTTCCACATCAGCCCTTACGGCTGGCTTTTCTTCGTCGTTCAGTGCGCTGCATTCTTGGTGGGTCGTTTGGCTTTGTTTTGTTCTTGTTGCGGGCCTTTGGGCCTTCGGCCTTCGGTCGTTGGTCCAAAGGTTGAAATCCTTTTTTTATACTCTTTTATTTAAAAACAAAACCTGCAAAATAAAATTCAATAAATATTAATAAATAATATTTTATTCTAAATTTACTTAATTTATATCATTTTAGCTCAAATAATAAAACTTATGCAATTTTTACCACTTAAGCATTAAATAATAATTATTCCCCTATATTAGCCAAATAAACTACCAAAAACTAAGATTATAAGGGTATAAAATGTGTCAAAATATGAATTCATCAATGATATTAACATCAATCAACCCATATTTCATGTTATAAGATGCATTCTCACAAATAAGATGTTGTTGTCACAATCATAATATAATGGTATCTCTTACAACCCTTATATCCTTTCAACATCACAAGTTATCAATATCAACATACATCACATATTATAGCACCAATATCATGTAAAACACATTTATTCGAACAAGAAAATATCATCAAAAGTCCTAAGCATCAAATAATATTCTTACCAACTAGGAAACTGGGCTCTAAACACACAGAATCCTAGACTTCCTCCTCCAAAGCTACTGGAAAACCACCTATAAAAAATATTAAAATTACATTTAGGCTCAAAGACTTAAACGAAAGGGTAAAATCAAGGTAAAGAGGCTAGAAGTAGGTATAACCATATTCAAATGAGAGCTTGAGATGTGTGGATGTGTAGAGGAGCTATGGTAGAAGTTTGGTGGTGTTTGGTTGAGGTTTGGAGGTGAAAATAGGGATGCAAGACCAAAGGAATAGGGTTGCATGGCTGTGAGGCAGGCAATACAACTTCTGGTAGAGAGAAAAGAAAATGCACAACCAAGCAGTGCAAATTTGCATGGCAATGCAAAATCAGGCCGAGAGGAAAATTTTTGCAAGGTCAGACCGTGAAGGGATTACATGGCTGTGCGGCAGGGGATTTTAAGTGTTACACGACCGTGCAGTAGGCGGTGCACTAGTCGTGCACTCAACAACCTACTGCACGGTCGTGTAACACTTAAAATCCCTTGCCGCACAGCCATGTAATCCCTCCTTCTTCTCACAATGCTATAACATGTGAGAAGAAGAAGGAGGGAAAAGAGTTGGCGGTCGGCGACAATGCCCGGTTACAGTGAGGGGGAAGGTTGGGGTGACCTTGGTGGTTGGTCGACCTACCAAAGAGTAGGCAGTGGTGGTCGAGGTGGTGCACGGAGAAGGAAGATGGCGGTTCGAATGTCAAGAATAGGGAAGGTAAGGGGAAGAGGAAGAAGAGAGTGAGAAGAAGGAAAGTAGAATGATGGTGGAGCTCAAGCAATGGTTATTTGGCACAAATATTAGTAGAGTGAGGTAAATCAAAAGGGAAATAGGGAGAGTGTGTGATGTACACACACACACACACACACACACACACACACACACACACATATATATATATATATATATATATGCATGTGTGCTATGCATATGGTGTTTTGGGGGGGAAAGAAAAGAAACAAGGGTAGCGTGCAATGGGGGAATTGTGATGGTGCAAATGCAAGTGGATGATGGTGGTGATTGTTATAGAGGATGGCTAGGGTAGGGTGGTAGCTGTAGGGTGAGGGTGGTGATGGTTGATGGGGTTATTGTGTGAAGTGAAAGAGGATAAGAAGGATGTACGGAGTTGGGGTGTGCGATAGGGAAAGATGCAGGGATAAGAGTGCAAAAGGAGAAGAAGAAAAAGAAGAAAAGGGGAGGTGAGGTGAGGTTGATGGATGATGGAAGTCTGTAGGGGATAAGATGGGAGATGGTGCAAGTGGTGGTGCAAGTTGTAAGTGTAACTTGCAGAAATGCAGCAAAGGGGCTGAGGGGAGGAGGAGAAGGAAAGAAAAAGAAAAGAAAAAGGGAAAGAAAAAGAAAAGGAAAAGAGAAAGGGTTGAGGGGATTAGTTTAGGATGATTTTGGATTATATAGAGGTAACTAGGATTAGTAGAAATTTTAGCGGATTTGATTTCAATTTACCAATTTCGTTTATCAAAGTTCAAGTTCTTCATAATTAGTTAATTTTTGGGATTAAGGATTAGTTAAGGCTAATATAGGATATATTAGAATTAGAATCAAATTAGGTATTAATATTGTGGGATTAACTTAAGAAAATTTTATAGGTATTACAGCATGTCTTGTTATATTACTATCATGAGACTAAGCGTTAAAGTGTATTGGTATGCTTATCATCATGCTCTTATGTGGCTTCAATGTATTCTATAAGCCTTAACATGTTTTAGGAATTATGTTTTACTAGTATTTCACTATAGTGATACTACAATTATGTGGTTTATGTGATGATCCGGCTTCTAGTTTAAGGAGGAGAGGATGATTTGCAAGGGTACAACTCTCAGTTAGAGTATGCTAGGGGTGATAACAATGGCCATTAGCTAGCCATTGTGTGGGGTAGGAGTTTTATATTTATGCCTAAGAATTAGGCTAATCGGTTAGAGGTGGTAATACTCACTGCATTAGAAAGTTTTTGTTCATTTGGTTATTTCATCTCTTGGTTTTGATTCCTTGTATTTAGATATATAAACTCTCATACTTCTTCTATCTATATCATTGCTCTCAATTTCTATCATTGCATATTATTGTATCAATATTATGAGTATGCATCTTTTCATTTGTTGTGCCGTTTTGACTTACATTAGGTATAGGTTAGGTGATGATTATACCTCTCTCATGGTTGATGTGGCGGTAACATTCCCCAGTTTTGTTTTTCCAATGCTTCCGTATTATTTTAAAAATTAAAATTTTCTAGTTAAATAATTGGGGGTGTTACACCTAGACAATAGGGTTTTGGGTCTGCAGATTAGTCATTATTGGTTGGATAAATTGAAAATTAGAGTTTTAGAGGTTAGAAATAGAAAAATGAGGGTTTAAGAGATATGGTTAAAGTTTCCACACAAGGCTTAAGGGGTAATGAGGGGATTAAGAGGGTAATCACCTAGAAATCAAGGTTAGAAAATTTGGGATATTGCATGACTTATTTCCAAATTCTTCTTCAGTATGTATATTTGAGATACTTACATTTTTATAAGTCTCATTGGCTTTTTCAAAATGTCAAACCAAGTTGTTGGCATAAAGAGACTGATCATCTTACTATAGTATTCTTGAGCTAAGTATGATCCAAAAATATTCTATTATTATTCATATAAGTTTTGTATTTATTCCGATATGTGAATTTTGATCGGATATTTGAGACAATACAACATTGTGTTGGTTTGTGTAGATATTGGAGAAGTTTTATATAGTATGGAGGTTTGTGAGAGAAAGACTAGCATCCCATATTAATATACATAGATTGTGTTTTTTTGTGGAGTCTGTTATGTTTTTTTGGGAAAATTTTGAAAGTAAGGAAATAAACATGGGGGTCCAGTGTTTCCTAAACACGAACTATGTTTTTGTTATATTTTCTAAACACGTTGTTTTGTCACCATATGGGCTTTTCTTCTATAAAAGAAAACATGTTAAAGCCTTAGACATCTAGAGTCATGCATCTCAAATTCTTCTTCTTCTCCATATAATTCTCCATTCAAAGAGAATTGTAGAGTTGTGTAATTGATTAATTGATTAATTGATTTAATCATCTAATGATGACACAAGAGTATGAATAAAGAAATATACTTTTTCTAAATTGTTCTATTTTGTGTTTGAATTCTCAATTGTGTATAATCTTTTATATCTCAATTTGGTGTGGATCTCTCTAAATCCACACTAATTCCGCAATATTTTGGTATCAAAGTTGTATTGTTGAAGAGATTGGGTTATTGGGATATATAAGATTTGATATTGAGAATTTTAATCGATCCATTAATTTTGAATTATAGAAATTAAAAATGCAGGCGATTATAATTTAGAGTGGATCAGAAAAGGCTTTATCTTGTCATTTGAATAAGCTATAATTGATGATAGATGAGAGATTTGAAGAAGTAGATCTAAAGGCCCTCTTTACCATACAACTATGCATGTCGTGCATTAAGTGGTAAAAGAACCAACAATGACTACCTTGTGGTTGAAGCTTGTGTCATTGTAGATTAAAAAGTTAGTAGAAAATTGGCTACTATTGAAGAGTCAGCTTCATGACCTAAAATTAGGTGAGGGTCAAACTTTAAAAAGTCATCTGGAGGAATTTCACTATATCGTTATAGATTTGTATAATATAGATGTTACATTAGATGATAAAGATTTGGCTATTATGTTGGTATGTTCTTTACCTGATATTGTTAAACATTTTTGTGAGAATGTTTTGTATGTGAAGGAAGAGTTAGCCATTGAGGATGTGAAATTGGCCTTGCTATAAAGGCAGTTGATTGACAGTGATACTTTTGGGGACTCTCATAATGAGGGATTGGTAGCTAAGGGGAGGAAACATGACTAGGGTTTTGGTGATAAGAAAATGTCTAGATCTAAGTTGAAGAGTTGGAAGAAGAATGTGACATGTCAAGGTTATCACATGAAAGGCCATATAAGGAGATACTTTCCTAATAGGAAATCAAAAGATATTACTAGTGGTGTATCTGATGAGTGTGATACCGCTATAACTGGGGGTAATGATGATGGTGATATATTGGCTACCACAAATACCAGTAGGGTTTTTTTATTTTATAAAATGAGACATATTGAAACCCTATCAATCTAAAGTCATACATTCCAAAATCTTCTTCTTCTTCTCCATAGAATTATCCATTCAAAGAGAATTGTAGATTTGTGTAATTGATTGATTGATTAGTTCTATTTTTTTTTTAATTTCTCAATTGGGCATAATCTTGTTAACCTCAATTTTGTGTTGATCTTTCTAAATCCATGCTAATTTTGCAACATGATACTTTTGGGCTGTAAAAGTCATCAAATCACTTTCTTCTTCTTCAAATCCTATCCTAATATTTTGAGACTTGATTCCAACCTTTAATTATTGTTTATAATGGATGAGAAACTCTCATTTCTCCCATTTAATTTCGTGGCTTAATCCTTTAATGTAATCAATTTGGTTTTGTCTTCTATGTTAGATATTTTTATTAAAATATCTTAATGTTGACATACTTTTCTTTTAACCTCTCCTCCACTCTTTTTCTTATGTGTTGTGGCTAGAGGAGAGACATTACTTCATTTCCTCCCATTTTGCCCCACCTTGGTGCAAGTTTTAGCTAATTTGGTTTCAATTTCCTTAATAAATAACCTTTATATCCTTATAAATTTAATTTAATTCATAAGTTTTCTATATTTCCCAAACTTAACCACTTTCTCTACTTTCTCCTCCTTTTTCATCCAGCACCTTATCCCTTAATTTCCCCTTAAAAATTTTGTGACCTTCATGGCCATTAACAACCATGGTTGAAGTTTGATTTAGCTTTCAAATTTGATGATAAGTTCCTTCAACCTTTCTTCTTGATTCCTTCTCCTTTGTTGTGGATTATGCAAATTGTTGTTTCTAATCTCTTCTCTGGTTTTTATAAGTTGTATCTTCGTTATTTGTTTTGAGTTTAAAGCTTAGGATTATGGGAAAACCTCCAAAACCCTAAGTGAATATAATTAATATGTGTTTTATGCTTTTGTTCCAAGTTAAGCATGAAAGCGTGATTTTTATGAGTTTTGTGGTGGTTTGGCCCTAAGCCTTATTTTGATGATAGATTATTATTTTTAATTATAATGGTTATATGATGTTGATTAATGTTTAAAAATCAACTTTCATGCTTAGTTTAATTTAATTTAATCATTTTAAGTCCTTCATTTAGTTGTTAGAAGTTTTGAGGGTTTTAGGCCTTTTCGTTTGGTATATTTGGTTTTGGATGATTTTTGGATGTTATTGTTGTTATTATTTGAATTTGATGATACCATGATATCCTAAATTGGGCATAAAAATTAAATTTTCTATGTTAGATGTGGTGTAACTATAACAACCTAATTTTTTGTAAAACTTTATTTTTTGAGTGTTTAACATTTTATTCAAACTTAACATTAAATCATGACATAATTATCTTTTTAACTCTTAAACCATAGCACAAACTATTTCCTACATATTTTATCTTAATTATTTTTCCTTTTTATTTACCCCTCCCTTAAACATTTGTTTTTCTCATTTTGGTTTTGCCAACTAGAAAACCCAACCTTACTAAACAAGCCTAACCAAACTAACCCTAAACTAACACTCCACCCCTTCTTATCCTATTTTCTAGCTCAACACTCCCTAACTCCCTCTATAACCTACCTTCTCCCTTTCTATACACCAACTCCCCACATTCTCTTTTCTATACAAACCTTGAACCCCCTACCATCCATATCACCTACTCAACCTCCCTCACACAGCAACCTCCTACAACTCTCTTTCCCTCTTTCATATATATATTACGTTTGACCACTTCCCAAACCAAACCTCCCTTATTCTTCCTTCCCTCTTTTTTATTGTTTCTTTTGTTCTTCTAAACACCACCTAGCTTTGCTCCATTTTCACACCCTTCCACCACTATCACTTCGTTGCAACCTTCCTCGACCCATGCCCTTTGACTCATAACCCAAATCTCCCTTTGCTTCCGAAAATTTTGTTTCACACCAACACCTATCCTAACTACATCCTCTCATGGACAAACCATCACCTCATTGTCTATCCAACTCAAATAATTCCCTCTTCCCTAATTTTATTTACCTTTCCTATCATCCACCTTGTAGCTTTCCGGCATCCAACATCACCATTACAACATCCCAACCTCCTCTATAGTTTTTGCAGCTATGTACCACCTGTAACACCCTAAAACTTTAATACTTAAAAATTTTATTTTACAGAAGTGATATTTATAAAATAATGGGTGTTACTACAACACCTAGCATAAGTTCGATTTCCTCATCTTCCTTATGCCAAGTGCTAAGGATTAAAACAAGTTAGATCAAAACAAATAATGGAAGGAAAAGATAGTACATAAATAAAGGCTTAAGAATTATACATTCTCCATACAATAGTGTCAAAAATCTATGATAGGCATAAATTATGTCAATCATATGAACTTTAACATGAACATTTAATGTGATTATATGATGATTTTTTTTCTTACTTTAGTCCACTTGTGCTTGTTTACTTCTCTTAATGATATTTTGTAGATATTTCAATAATAAGGGATCAAAAGGAGCTAAAATGTAATAGTGATGTGCTATTGTGTTAAAAAAAAATTTAATAAATAAATCCTAATTTTCAAATATGTAGTAGATCAAAAGGAGTCAAACCAACAAGGAGTGGTATATAATCAATAATTTTGTAATCGATGTTAAAACTCCGGTTATACAATATCATTACTTCTATCACTAAGTTCTATACTATGGAACGCTTTACTCACTACTTAATGAATAAGGATAAGAAGGTATTGATTATGAAATTAGGGTATCAAACAATCATGGAGAAAAGAATGATTCTAAATGATTTAACGTTGACCTCTAAAAACTCATAATAATTCATCTTTTTTTACTTTCTCTTAATTCTAATAAATTGAATAAGCTCTCAATTTATCATCTAACCAATTAATAAGCAAGGTTAATAACACTAGATTCAATTAATGGCAGCATTATGAAAGAAAAGCAGTTAAGTATGACTATAATCACATAAGCTTGGATCAGGCAATCGTATAAATTAATGGACAAGATTAACAATTAATCTTTTTGCTACCCTGGACATGTTAATTAACAATTACATATTAATTACGTTACCCTTTCATAGATTAAGATCTAAACTAGATAGGTGATCAATCTAATTAGTTTAAACTCTTAATCTATGATACGAGATCATTCAATTCTATCAATCAATTCAATTAAATTTCATCTAGAATCATGATTTCAAATTATGCTATTATATTCAAAACCTAATTCGGTCCTCAAATCATCCTACCCTATATTATCTACTCTACTATCTGCATAATTGTAAGATCACACAATTAAATGCAATAATTTATAATTAACATAAATGATTACTAATAAATAAGTAATGAAACACTAAAAGTAAGAGAAATAATAATCCAATCAGGAGAATTTACTTGTATTCAATCAAAATTCAAAACTTGCAATTAAGAGAGAAATGGAGAAGAACGTATCAACTTGAATTGTAGAATGTTAATTGTTCGATTGAATACAAGGAAGGCAAAGAAAGTTGGAATTGTGAAGTACATGTTTTCTAGAGAGAATAGAGAAAAAGGGAGAATTAAACTTTTAAACTCTAAAAAATGACTTCCCAACTCCAGAATTGTCTGAGAATATATCAGAAAAATTTTTGTATGAGCAGTTATAAAAAATTAAGAAAAACACGATCCGTGTTTTGGAAAACACAAGACCTCTGTGTTTTTCTTTGAATTCTCTGCCAATTTCTGGATTTCCAAAACTGAGATTTTATCTTCTGGTGGAAAACATGGCTCGTGTCTAGGAAACACAAGGGTACCGTGTTCTTTTCTCCTTCGTCATTCCTCCATGAAATTTCAATACAAGCTTCCCTTTGATGTCTATTCTTCATTTCTAGTCTTTTCTTCCATTGGTTCAATGTCTCTTGATGTGTTCTTTTCTTCATTTTTTCTTTCCTTCTGTTTTTCCTTAAAATTTCTTCATTTTTATCTTTTCTTGCAAAATCTATTCAAAAGAGAAAAACTTGAGAAAAGATTAAATATTATAAAATTAATGAAGAATAAATGATATTTTTACACAGGAAAATAGCATATAAATCCCATTTGTCAAATACCCCCATGCTTAAATCATTGCTTGTCCTTAAGCAACATCATGTCATGCATAAGAGCGAGATCAATAATTTCAAGTGAGATAACTTATGGACTACAAGAATTGTAAGATTGGATTTAGTCATTCACAGAGTTTAACAATGCATTGAGACTTAAAACGCTTATAAATCACAAAATCGAAAACGTTGAGAATATTTTGGATCACACATCTAACATACCCTATAAATAGTTTTATCAAATGCTCAAGTGGATAGGGAATGAGAATAAATATAGTTAGTATCTCACCATGCAAAGTTAGATTAATATTAATTAAAGTTAAATTGGTGGGTTCTTACTTTCGATACGTGAAAATGCTCACTGTTATGTGTATAGGGTACGATGTATTTACTCTCAAAATTTCTCCAAATGATAATGATCACCCATATGTTTGCCATTACTCTCAATTCACCATTGCTTAAGAGAACTAAAGTATATAAGAATCAAGAAGTCTTAAATTTGGTTATAATGGGGCTAGGGTTATAAGGTAGGATATAAAATTGGGATTGTAGCTTGACTCTATTAATTGGAGAAGAAATTTCGTTCTTTCCATTAAGTCACAATCCTTCCTTTTCTCTTTTATTTTTTTTAGAACCCTTCCCTTCAACCAAATAAGCAACAAAAGACTTTTTTTATCCTTTTTTTTTTTTGAAAATAGGACTAGCTACTTCACCTAATTTTTTTATGATATCCATACCCCCATGCATAGATTTCACCTTATTAACAAAACAAATGTTCTCTTTGAAAATCTATTGCTTCACTAGTCATAGAGTAAGGAGGGAAAATGCATATAGAGATTAGTTGTTAGCAAAGGTTAGATCAATAGAATAAGGCTTAGGCTCAAAGGGGTTATGCAATGGATAAAAATTTTGAAGGTAGGCTTTTTGGTCTTGTAGATAACAAAGAAAGAAGAGTGCCTTTATCATTTTTAAATATCCTAAAGTTCTATGCAGTCTTCAAGAGAACTAATGAAAAATTCTAGTTTCACATATCATTGGAGAACACACAAAAAAAATATTTTGGATAAACAATGTATCTATAGATTAGGCTCAAGCACTCACAATGTTATATCCACCAATTTTGAATCTTATTTCATCTCATTCATAATCAATGCATGGATTGATTCCTAACCATTCTAACTTTATTTCCTTCACCACTATCACAATCTCAATTTCTGTTTTTAAGGTTTTGAAAGCTGGTGATCAAAACAGTTATGATCATTTAAAAAAAATATCCATTATAAAAAGATTTAGTCCAATTACTTTGTTTACCCAATGAATGGATAAATCAAATCTAACACTTCTTGTTTAGACACGAACCAAATAAATAAACACAAGATCACATACTTAAAAAATGAGCCACATAAACAAAACAACCAAAGAAATAAAAAAAATATATCTATCTATATATATATATATATATATATGCAAATAATACCCATAAAGACTATATTAACTATATAAATCACCATAAGTGCATCCCCCTACTTAGCTTGTTCATTACCCCCAATGAACTAACCTAAGGAAAAGAAGATAGGAATAGGATTTATGAAGGAGGTGGTGGTGGATCCCTATTCCCAAGGTGAAACTCGTAAAGAGTTTTCATCATTTCCATCATTTGATCTTGAGTTCTACGCATAGAATCTCATTGGGAGTAAACTTGGATTTGAAATTAGAGGTGCCATTCGAGTACATAAGTAGAAGAGGACAAGGATCCATCCTGTGAATGAGGGGGAGGAGGTGGTGGTGCTTGTTCACCATGTGGAGGAAAAGGATGTTCAATCGCAAGAGGAGTGTAATACCCTAATTTAAGCGGAGTGTTATAAGAATTGATCTGGCTATTTATATCAACACGGTATACCATTCTTTTAGTGATTCCATCCTAAGAACTCCATAGTTAAGCTTGCTAGCCATGGTGCAATTTTAAGATGGGTGACCCTCCTGGAAAGTTTCAGAATTTTTTTGAAAATTTCTTGGGAAGCGCGTGAGTGAGGACAAAACACGCTAAAAGGACTCGTGTTGATTTGTGGGGCCAGCCAATCAATCCTAAAGTGCTCCAAGGTAGCCCCAATATGGTCGTATCTACTTGGGGTGTTACAAGGAGAAGGAGTGTCTTCATCATCTATTGGCTACCCATTTTGTTAGTTCTAGTAGGGTTAGGTAAGGGAAAATGAGCACGTCCCTAGTAGGAAAGATACCATGCATTGCCCCTATGTTCAATAAGATGCGTTAGATGGTAATGTTCAACATCTATTCGTGTGCTCATGGCTTTTATGGGCATATCATCTAGGAGAAGAAGGTCTATATTTAGATAAATAGTGGTAATTAAACCACCAATGACAATATCACCCTACTTAAAGTTGCAAAACCTTTGAAATTGCTTAGCTAGAAAATTGGCAGTGTCAATTTGGTCATGATCTAGCATATAATTGATGAAAACAAGCTCTGTGGATCAAACTACCCCTGTACTATTCCCCACCCAAAAATGATGCTAGCTAATAGTCTTTGTAAATATCAGAAAACCAGATTGAAAATCCTTGAAGCTTTAGCTTTTGAAATTACGAAAGTATCGGGGGTTGGCATATTGGAAACATCACCAAATTTAGAAAATAAATTATACACATTGAACTATGGGGGTATGACACGTTCTCCCCTGGAGTTAACATAAAAATATGGGCTAATTCATGTAGAGAAATTTTCCTATCCTTGTTAAAGATGCGAAAGCAAATATACTATTGTTCCTCTATAGATGAGCTAGCATGTAATTCAAAGGTACTAATACATTCTAATGTTAAATGCCTATATGTATGATTAATACAACAAAAAAAATTATGCAATTCCACGTTTCTCAGCAATTGTGTGACTTACGCATGTATACCCAATGCATTTAGACAACTGTCATCTAAATACTGTGTTCTAGTAATGCACCTTTGGGAAAAATAATCGTGCCTTTGTTGTTATTCAGGAGTGGTAAATGTAATACGTAGCTCATTTGGTCTATTTCGTCTGTTTTGATGTTGAATTGGTGATGCATGCCATCTTGATGATTCTCCCTCAGTTCTTTGTTTCTTTTCAGGTGCCATCTACAAGGATAACCAAATACATTTAATATAATCAGTGACACTTGCATTAGTAAGAATTTTAGGCTACAGGACAATTTTCATTTACACTTACATTCAATCATTGTAGCATGCAATCCAACACACAAACATAAATTCCAGATACTAATTGGACTACACAAACATTGTGATATGTGGCATTCAATTTCAGTAATCATAAGCATATATGCATTTCATCCATTAGTAGGAATACATAATTATCATCCTATAAGAATCATTTCAGCACACCAGCCTATGTTGACAAATGCATTGCAAAATGCAACAAAATTCAACACACAACCCATATGCATTGCATTATGCAACAAAATTTTAGCAAACAAACATATATGCATTGTATTTGCAACAAAAATTGCAGCACCCAACAAAGTTCATACAATTTCGGTTGAGGTAATTGACAAAAATGTACAAACCTTATGGTTGTGATTTTTGGGGAGTAAATATGTAGAATATAGGTCGAGTAAGGCTAAAAAATTGAACTAAACAAAATCTCTAAGCTAATTTGTTGAGGTGGGGGGGTATTTGAGTAAGAACTGAAATTAGAGTTTAGAGTGTAGATTTGTGAAGATTGATTGAATGTGAGTGCTGGAAGGAATTTCTGAGGTAAGAAAATGGTTATAGAAGTAGCAAGGATGAAGAATTAAAGAAAGGATGTGTGGTTATGGAATATTATTCCAAGAAAATGGAAGAATGAATAGGAAAGGATTGATTGGTTTTCACGTTCGGCAGAGACGTTGGCAGAGAAATTTTGGGTCGTGTTCTGTGATGTGTAAAACACGGGTAGTTGTAGGTTTTTTTCAAAAAACATGGTCCGTGTTTTAGAAATACGGTACCCCTATGTTAATTTTGAAATACTTTGCCAGAGGGTGAAAAATTCGTGACACAACAATACGGTCTATGTTTAGTAAACACGGACCCCTGTGTTTATTTTGAAAGTTGCTGGAATATGCCAAAATTTCCTAATAAAAAAACACGGTCTGTGGTATATAAATATGAACCTCTATGTTATTTTTGAAACTTGCTGGAATAGGCTGAATTTATGATAGAAAAACAAGGTCCGTATTTAGTAAACACGGGCCCCCCGTGTCATTTTTGAAAGTTTTTACCTTTTGCTATTTTTTCTCCAAAAAACTGTGATGGTAAAACAAGGGTCGTGTTTTTGGAATACGGCACCCTCGTGTTCTTTTATTCTTCTTCTGTTTTCCTTCAAATTTTCCCTACAATAAGAACACAAATAATATTCCAAATTTGATAATTTTTTTTAAGCTTTCATTATTTACACTACAAAAAAAGAAAATCATACTCACATGATACACACTAAACACACATAAAATATCAAACATGCACAACTACAACATACATGAATTAGAGAAAAAAAAAATAAAGAAACATAAAATGAGATAAGAAAAACTTATGTACAACACTTGGGTGTTTCCCAAGTGGTAATGTCCCACTATTTCAGCCTTCATAACTTGGACTGGTAAGATCTACCACCTCAAAGTTTCTCATATAGTGTCCCTCATAAAAAAGTTTGAGATGGTGTCTTTTCACTTTCCATATTTTTCCAGTTTTCTCACTTTTTTTCTCTACTACCCCATGAGGAAACACATTAGTTACAATAAATGAGTTGATCCATCTCAACCTTAATTTTCCTGGAAACAACTTTAAATGAGAATGATATAATAAAACTTTTTGACCGATCTCGAAATTCTTCCTAAGAATGAACTTATCATGAACTGCCTTAGTTTGATCTTTGTATCACAATGCAATTTCAAAAGCGTCATTTCTTATTTCCTCAAGTTCTTGTAGTTGAAGTTTCCTATTTCTTCTTATTTCATTTGAATCCATATTACATTTCTTTATATCCCAAAAATCTCTATGTTCCAATTCGATTGGAAGGTGACAAGGCTTACTGTAGACTCCATTTTCTAATCCTTTTTTTTATCTTTAATGAATAGATTGAATTATTGGAGTAGAAGTATCCATATAATCAATC
The DNA here is from genome assembly GCA_039764185.1 of Tamarix austromongolica. Classification (NCBI taxonomy): domain Eukaryota; kingdom Viridiplantae; phylum Streptophyta; class Magnoliopsida; order Caryophyllales; family Tamaricaceae; genus Tamarix; species Tamarix austromongolica. The sequence goes on from CM077809.1 coordinate 125,610,545, forward strand.
TTAGTTTTGCTTCCTTCTTTGCCAACAGAAATTTCAAAGCTGCATGGTCAAATTAAACAATAATATTAGTGCCTAAAAGATAAGAACGAAATTTATCCAAAGCAAACACAATGATGAGAAGCTCCTTCTCATTGGTTATGTAATTAAGCTGGGCTTCATTCAAAGTTCATGAGGCATAGTATATCACATGTGCATCCTTCCCAATACTTTGACCTAACACTACACCAATAGCATAATTAGATGCATCACACATTAATTCAAAGGGAAAATTCCAATCGGGTGGTTGAAGTACGGGTGCACTAATCAATTTTCCCTTCAGATGTTCAAATGCTTTCTTGCATGCATCATCGAAATCAAACTCCATTTCTTTCTGAAAAAGCTTACACAAAGGTTGGGCCATTTTAGAAAAATCCTTAATGAATCGGCGATAAAATCAAGCATGTCTAAGGAATGAACACACATCTTTAACAATCGACGAATAAGGTAATGAAGCTATAAGATCAATTTTTGCCTTATCTACTTCAATTCCTTTAGCCAAAATGACATGTCCCAAAACTATCCCTTGTTGAACCATGAAATGACATTTTTCAGAGTTTAGTACAAGATTTGTTTCAAGATATCTTTTCAAGATGAGAGTTAAATTATCTAAGCATTGGTCAAAAGTATCCCCATGAATACCTCAATAATTATCTCCATATATTTGGAAAATATGCTTAACATACAACAGTGAAATGTCGTAGGGCATTGCATAGCCCAAATGACATGCGGCGATATGCAAATGTACCATAAGGATATGTGAATGTGGCCTTCTCTTGATCTTCTAGAGCTATGGGAACCTACACATATCCAGAATATCCATCAAGAAAAGAGTAATAAGCATGAACTGCTAGCCTCTCTAACATTTGATCCATAAATGGTAGAGGAGAATGATATTTCCTAGTCATGGAATTCAACTTCCTATAATCTATACACACCCTCCAACTATTTTGAACTCTAGTAGGAACCATTTCTCCCTTATCATTCTCCACTACAGTGATTCCTATTTTCTTGGGTACTACTTGAAGAATACTAACCCAAATACTATAAGAGATTGGATAAATGACTCCCATAGATAATAATTTTAACACCTCTTTCTTTACTACCTCCATCATAATCAGATTTAGCCTACATTCTACTTGTCTAGTTGGCTTAACATCATCCTCCATTAAAATCTGATGCATACATACTGAAGGACTAATACCCTCAATATCAGCAACCATCCATCCCAAAGCAGATTTATACTTCTTCAAAACATTAACGAGTTTTTCTTCTTATTTAGGTGTTAGGTCACTATAGATGATAACGGGAAGGATATCTTTTTCTCCCAAGAATGCATACTTAAGATGGTTAGGTAAAGGTTTCAACTCCACTTCTGATGCTTTCTCTATGGAAGGTAAAGGTCTATCCAATATTATTGGTAAATCCACAAATCTTCCGATTCTACCAGGACATGCTCCTAAAGCAGCCATTGTCTCTTTGATCTCTTCATCAACATCAAACTTCTCATTCAATTCTTCCAAAACTTCGGTTTCTATTCATTGAGTTAAGGTTACTTCTAAAGGATCTATAGATGATAATTTGCAAACCTTTTAAGTTAAATCATCAATAACATCAATCATAAATACTGATTCACCATTTGTAGGATATCGCATGGAGTCATATATGTTAAACCTAATTACTTCACTATCAAACTCCATAGTCAAAACTCCATCATGTGGATCAATTTTAATTTTTGAAGTTTTCAAGAATGGTCTACCTAACAATATAGGAGAAGGATTAGATGAACCATTATCCTACATATCTAACACATAAAAATCAACAGGGAATACTAACTCATTCACCTGAACTAAGACATCTTAAATTACCCTTTAGAATATGTGTTAGATCTATCAGCTAACTGACTAACAACACAAGTTTCCTTTAAAGGACCTAGACTTAGGGCATTAAAAATATATAAAGGCGTCACATTTATGGAAGCACCTAAATCAAGCATACATCTTTCATATCTCATATCTCCAATCTTGTAAAGGATGGTAAAAACACCTGGATCCTTGCATTTTGGTGGAATTTTCCTTCGCAAAATTGCTAATACATTTTTTCCCACACTTACCTTTTCATCCCCCTTTAGTTTCCTTTTGTTAGTACACAAATCCTTAAGGAACTTTGCATACCTTGGCACTTTTTTAATTGCATCAATGAGAGGGAGTTTAACCTCCACCTTTTTAAATATGTCAAATATCTCCTTGTCATAATTTAGCTTTGTGTTTCTTGCCAACTTGCTAGGAAAAGGAGCAGGAATTTTAATAGGAGTGGAAGAGCCACCATTAGTTATATGTAGAGAATTTTCAATTTTTTCTTCTTCAAAAACTGTCTCATCTTCTTCTTTGCTTATTTCTTCCTCTTCACTTCCTTGCCTTGGATCTTCCAATTGTTTCCCACTCTGAGTTGTGATAGTACTAGCATTTTTCCTAGGATTCCTTTCCGTCTGACTTAGGAATTTTGAAGACCCTTGTACTTGTAATTTCCCAAGGGAATCTGCCAATTAACTCACTTGATTTTCCAAATTCTTGATACCATTTCTAGTTTCTTGTTGAAACTACAATGTATTGGTAGCTAAAGATTTCACCAAATCTTCTAAAGGCATTCCTCCTGATTGTTGTTGAACTTGTGGTGGAGGTAATGGTTGAAATGGTGGTCTTTGGTGCTTTCGTGGAACTTGAAAGAATCCGGGAGGTGGATTTGATCCTTGCTAATTTTTATAAACTTGTGGTCGGAAATATGAATTACCAACTTTTGATTGTTTCCATACCTTAGATTAGGATGATCCTTCCATCCTGGATTGTACGTTGGAGCATAAGGATCATTCCTCTTTGGTATTTATTGTCCTCTAATGGCATTCCCTTGTTGTTCTTCCTGCAAAGTAGGACATATATCAGTAGGATGGTCAGTGAAAGAAAAAATTCACATACATTTGTAGGAATTTTGTCACCCATAACTTTCTCTATAAGAGCTGTCAAATTTGATACTTGTGTTTTCAATTCAATAATACTAGCCTCTTTCACCTGTTGAGACACATAAGTACTACCTCTACTACAATATTGAGAGTTAGATGCCATATTAGTAATTAATCTTTTAGCCTCAGCAGGGGTTTTATCAACCAATGCACCACCAATAGCAACATCTATCATGTTTCCATCCATAGGAGATAATCCTTTATAAAAATATTGTATCAATAATTTCTCACTAATTTGGTGATTAGGGAAACTACTAAACTTCTTGAAAAGTTCCTAATATTCATGTAATGATTCTCCTCCATCTTGCCTATAACCACAAATTTCTTTTCTTATGTTAATTTCTCTAGATGAAGGAAAATATTTTTCAAGGAAAACCTTTTACATATCAGTCCAAGTATTCACAGAACCCGCTGCTAAGTTATAAAACTATTCTTTTGCAACATCAGCCAAAGTAAAAGGAAAAGATTTAAGTTTGAGTTGTTCTACACTTACTCCATTAAGTTTTATATCGGAACATGAAATATGGAAATCCTTAAGAAATTTGTTGGGATCAGTGAAGCACCCTAAATCCATTGAGTTGTTGTCCCGAAATCCTGTAAAAATAGGTAAAGCGTGTATCAAACCAGGTTTGATCTCACAAGTGTCATTTTATGTAGGATAATTAATGCATAAAAGGTTAGGGTTGAAGACATGAGTAGCTAGCTCCTTGAGAGTTCGATCTACTATAGGTGGATCGATGTGACAAGGTGAATTAAACAAATCCTCTATGCAATCCTCTTCCAAATATGTGGAACTTCCTTTAGAAGGTAATGGAATATGATAAGCGTACTCCAATCTCCTTCTTGTTCGGTTTGTAATAGGAGAGGAAGAATTAGGGTCTATTGGCAGGATGATTTGTCCTTGATGCTCAATTGCAAAAAACCTCAAATGTAAGTGCTTGAGGATTATACACAATTAATATATAAGCAGAATTGGAGAAATTATTGAAAGAAAAAATAAGAGACAACACCAAAAACAAAACTAAAGATTATAATTGTCATTCCCTGGCAACGGCACCAAAAATTTGATGCACTATCGTATGCATAAAAAATTTAATAAATAAATCCTAATTTCTAATTACTTAGTAGATGGTAAGAAGGAGTCGAACCCATAAGGAATGGTATATAATCAATAATTTTGTAATCGATCTTAAAACCCCAGTTATACAATATCATTACTTCTATCACTAAGTTCTATACTATAGAACGCTTTACTCACTAATTAATGAATAAGGATAGGAAGGTATTGATTATGGAATTAGGGTATCAAACAACCATGGAGAATAAAATGATTCTAAATGATTTAACATTGAACTCTAGAAAATCATAATAATTCATCTCTTTACTTTTTCTTAATTCTAATAAATTAAATAAGTTCTCAATTTATCATCTAACCAATTATAAACCTAGGTTAAGAATGCTAGATTCAATTAATGGCAGCATTACTAATGGAAAGCAGTCAACTACGGCCATAATCACATAAGCTCGGATAAGCAATTAATCTTTTTGCTACTCTGGACACGTTAATTAACAATTACGTATTAACTACATTATCCTAGTGTAGATTAAGATCTAAACTAGATAAGTAATCAATCTAATTAGTGTAAATTCTTAATCTATGATACGAGATCATTTGATTGCATCGACCAATTCAATTAAATTTCATCTAGGATCATGATTTCAAATTATGCAATTATATTGGAAACCTTATTCGATCCTCAAATCATCCTACCCTATATTATCTACTCTACTATCTGCATAATTGTAAGAGAAATAATTATCCCATCAAGAGAATTTGCTTGCATTCAATCAAAATTTAGAACTTGCGATTAAGAGAGAAATGGAGAAGAACTTATCAACTTGAATTGCAAAATGTTAATTGTTCAATTGAATACAAGGAAGACAAAGAAAGTTGGAATTGTGAAGTACATGTTTTTTTCCTAGAGAGAATAGAGGAAAAGAGAGAATTAAACTTTCGAACTCTAAAAACTGACTCCCTAACTCCAAAATTGTCAGAGAATATATCAGAAAAAAGTTTGTATGAGCGGTTACAAAAATTAAAAAAAATGGTCCATGTTTTGGGAAACACAAGACCTTTGTGTTTTTCTTTGAATTCTCTACCAATTTCTAGGTTTTGAAAACTGAGATTTTATCTTTTGGTGGAAAACACGACCCGTGTTTAGGAAACACAGGGGTACCGTGTTCTTTGCTCCTTCGTCATTCCTCCATGAAATTTCAACACAAGCTTCCCTTTGATGTCTATTCTTCATTTCTAATATTTTCTCCATTGATTCAATATCTCTTGACGTGTTCTTTTCTTCATTTCTTCTTTCCTTCTGTTTTTCCTTTGAATTTCTTCATTTTTATCTTTTACGACAAAATCTATTCAAAAGAGAAAAATTCGATAAAATATTAAATATTATAAAAATAATGAGGAATAAATGATATTTTTACATAAGAAAATAGCATATAAAACCCATTTGTTAAATAGCTGGAACAAAATAGAACCAAATGCGAGTGCTCAAAGTATGAAAAGGAATAAAGACTTGAAAATACAAACATGATGAGATCTAAATTTGGAAAATTGTTGAACATGAAAGGTATATATATTTTTGTTATCTTTCCCACACATTAAAAAATGGCTCAATAAAAACTCAAATGAAGAAGTTAAGGCTGAAATACGAAACATGTGCAAAGTTGAAGTTGGACACGACACTACTGTGTTGATTTACATGGTCGTGTCGATGGGCAATTATGTATATATAAACTTATTTTTCATTTAGTTTTGGGGAGAAGAAAATGGGATAAAAAGGTGGTGATTTTGGGAGCACTAAAGAGAAATCTATCATTACTTGTTTGCATCACCCAATCCAATCCTACCTCTAATTCATCCACAATCTTCCATCTCTTGATCTCATTTTCTTATTGTCGATCAGACGAATATAACAGTGAGTTTCTCATCTTGAATAAAGAGGATATTGTATTTTTCCTTTGGATTTTATTTAAATTTTCTATATTTAAGATGTTGAACCTAATGAAATCCATGATTGGCTAATTGATCTGTACTAAGGTGAAGGGAAATCCCCTAATCCAGATGTGTTGAGAATTTGAACCCTACCCAATATAATTCCTTATCATATGTGTTATGCTAATCATTTAATTTAAATAATACATAAAAATGATCACTTTTCTATTATTATTTAGAGAAACCTGGCGAGATTTGAGAGATGAGTTGGAGTAGGCTCCATTAGCATGACCAGAAATCAAACCATAAAGTCGAGAGATGTTGGTTGGCTTCTAAAACTATAAAAAGGAAATATGATACATAATAATGTGTTGCCTATTTTTGCATTCATATTAGAGATAGATGAGTCTTAATAGACAATAAGGTGTAGTGGCTTGAGAGAACATTGCACTACATACTTTGGTTGGCATTCATAATAAAGTGTTTTGATTTAGGATTTGGATTTAGTTCGCATCTTTTCTTTTCATTTAGAGTTAGACATCATCTACCCCTATCATTAGTCTACATATAGGATATCTTTTCACTATCTCATTACTCACTTCCTAGTCCTTATTAGATCAACCTTGCATGCTACTTCAATGTCGTGCACTTGTGGTTATAAGTCATCAATCCATCAAGGACATAAGAGTCTAAAGAAAATTTATCACAAAAGAGCACACAACGATGTGACATCTATTTTCCCTTACACCCATCCCCCTTTCATAAAAATATTACAAATAAGGGTTATAAGAGCATGTACTTTTACTCTCTTAGTCTACCTAAATGTCTGGATGATGATCCTCAAAATCATTCAACCATTGCATGTAGCACATTTACTCATATGAAAAGTGATAGTATTAGTACGACTTCCTGATACTAAGTAAATCACATCTTTAAAGAGGCTGCAAGCCCACATTGTACATAACAATAATAACTAGAAAAGCATAATTAATATCCAAATACGTATACGATAACATAATACAAATACCATGTGGTAACATATATGACATCAAAGTCTCATGCTTAACACCAATATACTTAACCATTTCACATCCATCTCAAAACACAAAATATCCCTATCATAGCTCATATCTAATATTTTAGTGCACTAGGGAAATATCAACCAGCCAACCAACCAATGAAATCATCTTTAAAAACAAAGGTAGGGCACATAAGTAACTACTAAATCAACAATCCAAAAATACTAAGGCCATCAAATATAATCACTGCTTGATTATTTAATTTACTCAAGAGAGGATAATATCAATATTAGGACACTAACGTACACTCGATCATATTATTTCACATAGGCCTTATGCCTTAGAAACTAGGGACACTAACTTACACATGGTCATATTAGCATAGCAATGCAACGGTATACCCTTGTTCCTCTTAGGTGTAACACCCCGAGTCGATATGACCATGTGGGGGCTATCGTGGAGTACTTTTGGACTGATTAACTGACCCCACATATCAACACGAGTCCTTTAAATACGTTTTATCCTCACTCATGTTCTTCTTGAGAAATTTTTAGAAAATTCTAAAACTTTCCAAGAGGGTCGCTCATCCTAAAAATTGCTCCAAGGCTAGTACGCTTAACTATAGATTTCTTAGGATGGAATCACCAAGAGGATGGTATACCATATTGATATAAGTAGCCAGATTAATCCTTATAATACTCCACTTAATTTGGGGTATTACATTAGGTCAATTAATCATTAGGTATCGATATCCCTAAAAAGTTTAGAGAACTAATTAAAGTAGATATAGGGTCCTATTTGGGCACTGAGATATGTCGACAAAAACAAATCAAATCAAGGGTTAAACTCATCCTTAAGGTAGTTACCTCTAAGGATGCACTAATCCCAAACTCGAGATCTGCCAGTTTAAATTATATTTCATTAGGTCATCACAAATGTCACATAGTGCATAAAATTTCCATTTTCATACTTAACCATTTTTTCATTTTATTTTTAATTATTTAAGTTAACCTTAAGGTCAATAGATCAAGCCAAAGTCAAAGATAACACTAAGGTTAAACCTAAAAATTTACTACAGCCAACCTAGTCTAACTATTCACCCAAGGAACACTTTTTCATAAAATGACCAAAATGCCCTCCAAATCCTAATCACCACATTTTTATCCACTTTATTACCAAATTTATTTCTATATAATATTTATCATGAAAAGGCTAAAATATAATAATTAAAAATAATTTATCATACAAGAAAACTCCTCATTATGACAAAAGATAATATTACCTTTAAGCGTGGACATAACAGAATATACTTATAGAACCATAGCATACAATTTTAACATATCTTAATATTCACACTAATTGTACATAATAATTTTAGATGCAAATCATGCTACGTAAAAGTGTACATTTCCACCCCTAAAATAAGCGATATAGAATCATCATATTTTAATCATATTTATACTCTAAAACCATTATGCTATACATCTAAATCTATCTAAAATGTACATGGAATATATTTAACTCATCAGTAGGCCAAACATAAGGCATGACAAAATTTCGATTAAACCATAACCCTAAACATACACATTATTTCTAGCTATAATTTATGTATCGATGTAGAAATACATCCCCATTTTTGAAATATTACCAAGTTATACATGGATTATTAATTTGTAACATGGTAATATATATTATTTTATACATCACAAAATTATACATAAAAATGTAATATTACATGCTTTTATTTTTTGATAAAAATATGAACTTTTAAATAACATCAACCTAGCATAGTTTTTATTCTAGAAAATTAATCTATCATATTTACATAAAAAGGAAATTTCACCTACAGAATAATTGGATTTAACTTCAAGCTATACAAATTGTACAATAATAATTGCCTCATCCAAGGCCACCTTAAGTAGGATTGTGATAACCTAAAACCAATAATACAACCCCCATAACATATATACATATTAATATCTATAGCAAGATAAAATAATTAGATAAAATTTATAGGAACTAAGGACTAAAAAATTAAGGGATTTAAAGCCAAGGGTGGTGGATGCATGGTAAAACCATGCACCACGTATGTAGGGAAATCCAACTAGGTCTTATGTTCGACACAAGCTAGAGGTTGGTTGCTGGGGTGAATCTGACTGGAGAAGCTCGATTGAGGTGTTTGGCAAGGTTATAGGGAACAACGTTAGCATGGCTTAAATGTGCAAGGTGGGGGCTTCTTGGTGTAGGTGTTGGAGGCTACTTCTATTACTGGAGCAACAAGGCTCCTCTATGAGAAGGTTGGGCAGGCAAAAGTGGAAAAGGATGGAAGTTTTTTAAATAAGAACCAGGCTAGGACGAATGTAGCTGATGATTGGTTGGTCTCTCACATTAAAGGGGGTTGTATCATACGAGTATCTCACATAGGTATGGAGTTGTTACATGAATTGCTAATGCAGCAAGGTGGTGTGGTGGTGGTAGTTCATATATCAAGAAGGAGCACGAATGGAGGAGTTAAGGATGTCAAACGAGTGAGAGTCGAAGGTCGGTGGTTGTGAGATAAGATAAGGTAATGACGGTGGTGCCGGTTCTTGATGTTGGAGATCATAGGGGGGAACAAATGAAGTAGGGCCTTGGCAGTGATCGAATGTGCTAGTAGCAACTATGGAGCTCAATGAGGAGGAGGGCCATGGTTTAAAGGGATAACCGTGTGATAAGAGGGGGAGAAGATGGTGGTTTGGTGCAAGAGGAGAATGAAGTTGAGCTACTACGAAGTTGCGTTCAATAGGAGGCAAAGTTGGTGTATAAGGCTAAAAAAATAGAGTATATAGTTGGGAGTTCTAATGGAGTAGTAGCATGAAAACAATAGCCATATTGGAGCAAGATGGTATAAATTGGTTTGTTGCTGAGAAGATATGGCTGATTCAATATCCCCTCACAAGGTAAGTGTCAGTGCATAGACAGTTAGCTTGGCATGAAGCATTTGAAAATGAGGATCTACAAGGCTTTTAGTAAATATAACAGCAAGTTGGTCTTTAGTAGAGATGAATCTAACATCCAACTTCTTAGAGGTCTCTTTCTCTCATATAAAATGATAGTCAATTTCAGTATGTTTAGTGTGGGCATGAAAAATTAGGTTAGCTATAAGATAAGTAGTACCAAGATTGTCACACCATAATGTTGGAGTGGAGGTGGAGATGCCAAGCTCTCGTAACAAAAACTAAATCCATATGCGCTTAGCTAAGGTAATTTCTAAACTACGATATTCTACCTTTATACTAGACCTAGACATTGTCTTTTGCTTACTTGCACTCCAAGAGATAAGATTAGAACCAAAAAAGAAACAGTAGCCAATGGTTGTGCGGTGATCATCAACACACCTAGCCCAATTAGCATCAAAGAAGGCATGAAGGGAGGAGTGACTAGAGCAGTGAAGAAGAATACCATGATTCACAATATGTTTAATATAAAAAAGAATACATATAACTACAATTCAATGATCCTCCCTTGGGTTATGCATCATTGCAGAAAAAATATATTAAAGTTGATGTATTGAAGAGCACCAATAATGTTGCGATAATAAGTAGGATCTACAAGCTTAGAACCAGCAAATAATGACAATAAAGCATTAGCACCAAGTGGAGTATGGACAGGCTTCACTCCATCAAGCTTAGTTCATTGTAATATATTAGAGATATATTTCCTTTGTGATAAAAATAGACCATCAGGATGAGGGGTGGCTTCAATACCTAAGAAGTAATGTAGAGTACCAAAGTCTTTCATGGAAAATTCAAATTGTAGACAATGACTGAACAAGAACCTATAACTATTATATCATCAACATAGATAAGAAGGTACATAATAGAGTCTAATAGACACCTAATAAATAAAGAGGAATTAGCTTTAGATCCATGGAAGTATAGTTAAAGTAGATAAGAGCTTAACCGAGAGAACCAAGTGTGGGGAGCTTGATTTAGTCCATAGAGAGACTTATGAATTTTGAATACATAACTATGAAATTGAGAGTTAACATAGATAAGGGTTGTTTCATAAAGGCTTCCTCATGCAGAAAGCCATGTAAGAAATCATTTTGAATGTCCAGTTGTCTAATGGTCCATGAATGCATAAGAGCATAGGATAGCACAAGACGAATTGTGTAAGGTTTGACAACAAGACTAAACGTTTCTAAGTAATCGATGCCAACTTGCTGATTAAAACCCTTGGCTACAAGTCTGGATTTATAGCAATCAATAGAACAATCAGATTTCCTTTTAATGCAAAACACCCATTTACATCCAACAATATTCATTTAAGATGAGAAGGAACAAGAGAACAGGTACCATTACGAATTAAGGCATTGAATTCATCATCCATTGTAGAATGCCACTGACGATTAAGTGCAACTTGACTATTGTAGCTTGGTTCAGCTAGATCTTCAACTTGGAGTGGATATTTAGTAGTACTGAGACATATTTTATTGATGGGTTTGTAAATACCAGCACGAGCCTGAGTTATCATTGGATATTAAGGATACTTGACTAAGGAAGGTGGTGGTAAAGGAGGTAATGAATGAAAGGTATTGAGGTTGGAGGAGAGTAGGGTTGTGGAAGGTAAGGAAAAGGCAAGGTGGGGATTAAGGTAACTGAGCACTACGTGAGGAAGATAGCAGAGGAGAGAAGGGAGAAGAGATAACAATGTGCCGAGAAGATGAAACATGGGATGTGGGCATGAGTGTAGAAGTGGTGATAGGACCAGTAGTGTTATTAAGGGAAGATGAAGAATCCTTGCAGACTATGGAAAAAGGAAAAATGACTTCCTCAAAATGAACATTTTGTGAAATGTATAACCGTTGAGAAGAGATGTGATAACATAACTAACCCTTATGAGTGGATGCATAGTGATGCGGGAGCAGAATCACAGAACATAACACCGAGGAAGACAGTTACGCTACTCAGAACGGGTGCATGAATAGGGGGTATGCATGGCTTCATGTAACATTTGTTAGCTAGCGTAACGTTTATTTTTAAGTACTAGTTATTGTTATTTACTTTTAGTCAACGTTTGTTAGCTAGCGTAACGTTTATTTTTAAATACTAGTTATTGTTATTTACTTTTAGTCAACGTTTGTTAGCTAGCGTAACGTTTATGTTTAAGTACTAGTTATTGTTATTTACTTTTAGTCAGTTAATAACTGACTATTAACTAGCTAGTCTTAAGGGAATTAATGCTTTTGAGAGGGAATATGCTTGTAATCTTTTGAGAAGATGCTTGGTTCCTTGGCTATATAAACCATAGGAAACCAAGTAGAAAGACACAACTTGAATAATAAGAACAACCTTAAGCATTGCTTAAACCTGAATTCTGTGTGGATTCATCTCGTAACAAGTCGAATCTGTGTGAACGATTTGTTTCGAATCATCTCGAAATAAAACCGAATCTGTGTGAACGGTTTTGTTCTCGAAACCTTAATCTTTATTTCTGTGTGGTTTAAAGATTAATTTACCCTTCTACCTCGTGTTCCATCATCATCCATCCCTTCGAATCCCCATCATCAACCTCCATAATCCATACTCATCAAATACTCCATATAAACTCCATCTAAATCTAAATTTCGAGAGGGAGATGAATGGAAGACCGCTTTTAAGACCAAGTATGGGCTATACAAGTGGTTGGTAATGCCCTTCGGATTATGCAACGCACCGAGCTCTTTTATGCGGTTGATGACCGAGGTTCTACGACCCTTTCTTGGAGTCTTTGTTGTTGTATATCTGGATGATATCCTGGTGTATAGCAAGACAGAGGTCGAACACCGACAACATCTGAGACAATTGTTCGATAAGCTCAGAGAGGTGAAGCTCTACGGTAAAAGGGAAAAATGTGACTTCATGATAGCAAGTGTAATCTTTCTTGGTTATATAGTAAGCGGAGATGGTATCCGAGTAGATCCATCCAAGGTGGAATCAATCCAGACATGGCCAACCCCTACTAATGTGCATGAAGTTCGAAGTTTTCACGGACTGGCGTCCTTCTACCGAAGGTTCATCAAGGATTTCTCCACTATTGCGGCACCTATGACACAATTAATGAAAAAGGGGGAATTCCACTGGGATGACCGGGCAACCAAGGCATTTGAAGAATTGAAGGAGAGGCTCTCCAATGCACCGGTGCTAACCCTACCGTGTTTCGACAAGTTGTTTGAGGTAACTTGTGACGCAAGCGGTGTGGGTATCGGGGGAGTGCTTTCTCAGGAGAAGAGGCCAGTAGCATTCTTTAGCGAGAAGTTAAATGGGGCTAGACTCAACTACTCGACATACGACAAGGAGTTTTATGCTATTGTGCGAAGCTTGGAGACATGGAGCCACTATCTGAGACCAAAACCTTTTGTACTTCACTCTGATCATGAGAGTTTGAAATATTTACATGGCCAGAAGAAGATAAGCATAAGGCATGCCAAATGGACCAGCCTACTTCAGACTTTCGTCTTCTCTACCTGTCATGTGGATGGAAAAGAAAATGTGGTAGCAGATGCCCTATCCCGGCGGAGTATGGTGCTCACCGTGATGGAAGCTAAGCTACTAGGGTTCGAGATGCTCAAAGGGCAGTACTCCGCGGATGAGGATTTCTCCATGATAGTCGAGGAGTGTGAGAAACAGGGGGTTCACGGGGCCTATGCTCTTCAAGATGGGTTCTTATTCAAGAACAACAAATTGTGTATCCCCAGAACATCAGTTCGGGAATTACTCATCAAGGAGGTACATGAAGGAGGGATAGCCGGACATTTTGGGATCAACAAGACTCTGGAACTATTGCAGGAACAATTCTACTGGCCAAGGATGAAAAAGGGAGTCCTAGACACGGTCACCAGATGTTCCACGTGTCAAAAGAGCAAAAGTTTCTTTCATAAGGGAGTCTATGTGCCATTGCCCGTACCTACCCAACCATGGGAAGGAGTTAGTATGGATTTTATACTAGGGCTGCCCCGAACCCAACGCGGGAAAGATTCTATCATGGTAGTCGTTGATCGGTTCTCCAAGATGGCACATTTTATACCGTGTCATAAAACCAACGATGCAACCTATGTTGCGGATCTGTATTTTCAGGAGGTTGTGAAACTGCATGGGGTTCCGAGGACGATAGTTTCGGATAGGGATGTCAAGTTCCTTAGTTATTTTTGGAAGACTTTGTGGCACAAGCTGGGCACAAAACTTCTATTTAGTACTTCACACCACCCCCAGACCGATGGACAAACAGAAGTCACGAACCGAACATTGGGAACTCTACTGAGGGGACTGGTTAGTAAAAGTACCAGGGATTGGGATGTCAAGCTTGCCCATGCTGAATTTGCTTACAATCGATGTCCTTCTACAACCACAAAGTGTAGCCCTTTTGAGATCGTATATGGTGTCAATCCATATATTCCCATCGACATGGTAGCATTGAAGAAAGGGGAAATGCGGAACCATGATGCAGAAGAAAGGGTAGAATTCTTCCAGAACCTACACCAACAGATTAAGGGCAATATCGAAAAGTCCAACGAAAGATATAAGGCCAAGGCAGACAAACATAGCACTCAACCAGATTTCCAGCCAGGAGACCTCGTATGGTTACACCTTCGGAAGGAAAGGTTTCCCAACTTAAGGAAAAATAAGCTCATGCCTCGAGCAGACGGTCCCTTCAAGGTCCTTCGTAGATTTGGAGAGAGCGCCTACGAGCTAGAGCTACCTGACTCCTACGGAGGAGTATCGAGAACGTTCAATATTGGAGACATCAGCCCCTATCATGACGACTCGAATTTGAGGACAAATTCAAACCAACCCGGGGAGAATGATGCGGGAGCAGAGTCACAGAACATAACACCAAGGAAGATAGTTACGCTACTCATAATGGGTGCATGAATAGGGGGTATGCATGGCTTCATGTAACGTTTGTTAGCTAGCGTAACGTTTATTTTTAAGTACTAGTTATTGTTATTTACTTTTAGTCAACGTTTGTTAGCTAGCGTAACGTTTATTTTTAAATACTAGTTATTGTTATTTACTTTTAGTCAAAGTTTATTAGCTAGCGTAACGTTTATGTTTAAGTACTAGTTATTGTTATTTACTTTTAGTCAGTTAGTAACTGACTATTAACTAGCTAGTCTTAAGGGAATTAATGCTTTTGAGAGGGAATATGCTTGTAATCTTTTGAGAAGATGCTTGGTTCCTTGGCTATATAAACCATAGGAAACCAAGTAGAAAGACACAACTTGAATAAGAAGAACAACCTTAAGCATTGCTTAAACCTGAATTCTGTGTGGATTCATCTCGTAACAAGTCGAATCTATGTGAACGATTCGTTTCGAATCATCTCGAAATAAAACCGAATCTGTGTGAACGGTTTTGTTCTCGAAACCTTAATCTTTATTTCTGTGTGGTTTAAAGATTAATTTACCCTTCTACCTCGTGTTCCATCATCATCCACCCCTTCGAATCCCCATCATCAACCTCCATAATCCATACTCATCAAATACTCCATATAAACTCCATCTAAATCTAAAACTCTAACCGTGCACGCATCAATTTGGTATCAAAGCTAAGGTTGTGGTTAGAGTGAACAAATTCTTCAAGACCAACCATGACAAGTCAAGAAGAAGATTTGAGAGATATTCTCAAAGCCTTGGCGGAAGATTTTAAGGATGTCAAGATCCGTATGGGAAGAATCGAAGCTTCCCAAGCACAAGGGTCACATGTGCAACAACCTTACCGAAGAGAACCAATCGAAGTAGAGAATATAAGGAGAACATCGCATCGGTTGGAAGGGGAAGAAGAAAGTGTAGGAGACTACGGAAAGGCACATGAGTCCTCTAGGAGGACATATGATGACGTAGAGAAGGGGATCCGTTTCGACTTACCCGACTTTGAGGGTAATCTCGACCCGGAGTTGTTCCTTGAATGGTTGCAAAACGTGGAGTCGATCTTTGAGTATAAGGAGATCGATGATGAGAAGAGATGTCGTATAACAATCTTGAAGTTGAAGAAATTTGCTAGAGTATGGTATGAAAATCTAAAACGAAGAAGAGAAAGAGAAGGGAAAACAAAAATCCGATCATGGGAAAAGTTGAAGAAGCATCTAAGGAAGAATTTCATTCCGAGAGAATATGAGCAAGAGAACTTCATCAAGATGACCACTCTGAGGCCGCGCCTACTCAGAGTTGAAGAGTACATCCGAGAATTCAAAAGGCTAACACTTGTATGTGACGTGCAAGAACGAGAAGAGCAGCGATGTGCACGGTTTATAGGAGGTTTGAATATGAATCTCCGAGAGAAGGTAGAAGTGTACCCATATGAAGTTTTCGAAGATTTGGCTAAACTAGCCATCAAGTTCGAAAAACAGTTGAAGTGGGGCAAGGTTCCAAGTAAGTCCATCAGTGTTCCGTACGGGTCAAATTTGAAAGGAGGATCCAAGCCACCAATGGTGCAATCCACAAGCACCGATGTGGTTAGAAGATTCACTTGGGAGGAAGAAGGAAAGGAGCAAGCGGAGGAGAAGGTCCACAGGCAATGCTTCAAGTGCCGAGGATATGGTCACTTCGCTTGGGATTGCTCAAACCAACAAGTGTTATCCCTGAAGGAAATCGCCAATATGGAGACATGTGAGGAAAGTGAAGACCATGAGGAGGATGAAACCAAAGAATCGAAGGATGCCTTGGAAGAAGGAACCGTAGATTGTTATGGGCTGAGACGAGTTCTCCAAGTGCAAACCCGACCTCTGCCTACTCAGCGGGAAAGACTTTGTAAGGCCAAGTGCCGAGTTGGAGATCGGGCATGTGAGATCATCATTGCTAGCGGCTCATGCACCAACGTAGCCAGTGAGAAGATGGTCAACAAGCTCGGATTGGAAATAACGAGTCACCCCAGGCCATACTCACTGCAATGGCTCAATTGTGACAAGGGCATATGGGTAACAAAACAATCTCTTATCTCATTCAAAGTTGGAAATTATGTAGATACTATTCGATGTGATGTCCTGCCTATGGATGCTTGTCATATTCTGTTGGGGAGACCGTGGCAGTATGATAGAAATGTTACACATGATGGGGTCCTCAACGAACACATCGTGTGTAAGGATCAGAAGAAGTACAAATTAAAACCAAACGAGGATGAGGAGAGTTTGATTAGAGAGAAAGAAGAGAATTCGAGCCGGAAGAGTAAAGAAATTGAGGAGATTAAAAGGGAAGAAAAGGAAAGTGTGAATGAGGAAGAAAATCGAGTATGTAATGATGAAGACAATCATGCTATTACTACTATTGAAGCGAAAGGAGGGCAACCAAGTTTTTACATGCATCACGTTGATTATGTGGAGAATGATGTGCATTATTATCCCATGGTTTCCTTGTGTTTTTATGGAGCAAATGTTATCATGGAACCCTTGTATCATTCGAAGCAAATTGAAGAAAAAAACATGGTGAGTTCGAAGGTATATAATGTGCATGAAGACATATGTGATGTGACGAAGCAAATGAACTATAATGCACCCCATGCATTCGGTTTATGTTCATTGATGTGCGCTTATGAAGATCCAATGTCAAGGCTTAAGGGGCATTGGAGGATTTTCAAAGATAACTTTAGTGTGAAGGAGATATTCAAAGAATACAAGGACCAGTATCACGTTGAAGAATATGTCCTTTGGTGTTTGTTATTCCTCATCAAAGTTGTTAATTTGAGGACAAATTCAAACCAACCTGGGGAGAATGATGCGGGAGCAGAGTCACAGGACACATCACCAACTAAGATGGCTACGCTACTCTACGTAGATACATAAACATGGAGGAGTATGCATGGCTTCATGCAACGTTTGTTAGCTAGAGTAACATTTATGTCTAAGTACTAGTTATTGTTATTTACTTTTAGTCAATTAGTAACTAAATATTAAATAACTAGTCTTAAGGGAATCAATGCTTTTGGGAGGGAGTTATTGTTATTTACTTTTAGTCAACTAGTGACTAAATATTAACTAGCTAGTCTTAAGGGAATTAATGCTTTTGGGAGGGAGTTATACTTTTAGTCAATTAGTGACTAAATATTAACTAACTAGTCTTAAGGGAATTAATGGTTTTGGAAGGGAGTTACTGTTATTTACTTTTAGTCAATTAGTGACTAAATATTAACTAGCTAGTCTTAATGGAATTAATACTTTTGGGAGGGAATATGCTTGTAATCTTTTGAAAAGATGCTCGGTTCCTTGGCTATATAAACCATAGGAACCCGAGTAGAAAGACACAACTTGAATAAGAAGAACAACCTTAAGCATTGCTTAAAAACCGAATTCTGTGTGGATTCATCTCGTAACAAGTCGAATCTGTGTGAACGATTTGTTTCGAATCATCTCGAAATAAAACCGAATCTGTGTGAACGGTTTTGTTCTCGAAACCTTAAAATTGAAAAGGCACATGAAGAGAAAATTCATCCCAAGAGAATTTAAGCAAGACAACTTCATCAAAATGATGACATTGAAGCAAGGAAATTCAAGTGTGGAAGAATATACAAGGAACTTTGAAAAGTTATCCTTGATATGTGATGTACAAGAGAGGAAAGAACAAACTTGTGCAAGATATCTTGGAGGATTGAATTTCAACATTAGAGATAAAGTTGAAGCTTCTCTATATGATACACTTGAAGATATGATCAAGCTTGCTATAAAATTTGAAAGGCAACTCAAAAGGCCTAAGGTATTCTCCAAACCTTCCTCTTCCTTGTCAAATGAAGCAACATCATCTTCAACTTTTATGCCATCAAATTCGAGCATTATCATAGAAGAAAAAGATATTAAGCCACGCATGGAGAACTATAAAGTTAAGGAGATTGAAGGTAAAAGTAGATAATGTTTTAAATGTAGAGGTTATGGTCATTATGCTAAAGAGTGTCCTAATCAAAGAGCTATGACCTTAAGAGAAATTGAGGAGATTAAAAGGGGAGAAAAGGAAAGCATGAATGAGGAAGAAAATCAAGTATGTAATGATGAAGACAATCATGCTATTACTACCATTGAAGCGGAAGAAGGGAAACCAAGTTTTTACATGCATCACGTTGATTATGTGGAGAATGATGTGCATTATTATCCTATGATTTCCTTGTGTTTTTATGGAGCAAATTTTATCATGGAACCCTTGTATCATTTGAATGAAGTTGAAGAAGAAAACATGGTAAGCTCGAAGGTATATAATGTGCATGAAGACATATGTGATGTGAAGAAGCAAATGAACCATAATGCACCCCATGCATTCAGTTTATGTTCATTGATGTGCGCATATGAAGATCTAATGTCAAGGCTTAAGAGGCATTGGACGATTTTCAAAGATAACTTTAGTGTGAAGGAGATGTTCAAAGAATACAAGGACCAGTATCACGTTGAAGAATATGTCCTTTGGTGTTTGTTATTCCTCATCAAAGTTGTGAATTTGAGGACAAATTCAAACCAACCTGGGGAGAATGATGCGGGAGCAGAATCACAGAACATAACACCGAGGAAGACAGTTACGCTACTCAGAATGGGTGCATGAATAAGGGGTATGCATGGCTTCATGTAACATTTGTTAGCTAGCGTAACGTTTATTTTTAAGTACTAGTTATTGTTATTTACTTTTAGTCAACATTTGTTAGCTAGCGTAACGTTTATTTTTAAATACTAGTTATTGTTATTTACTTTTAGTCAACGTTTGTTAGCTAGCGTAACGTTTATGTTTAAGTACTAGTTATTGTTATTTACTTTTAGTCAGTTAATAACTGACTATTAACTAGCTAGTCTTAAGGGAATTAATGCTTTTGAGAGGGAATATGCTTGTAATCTTTTGAGAAGATGCTTGGTTCCTTGGCTATATAAACCATAGGAAACCAAGTAGAAAGACACAATTTGAATAATAAGAACAACCTTAAGCATTGCTTAAACCTGAATTCTGTGTGGATTCATCTCGTAACAAGTCGAATCTGTGTGAACGATTTGTTTCGAATCATCTCGAAATAAAACCGAATCTGTGTGAACGGTTTTGTTCTCGAAACCTTAATCTTTATTTCTGTGTGGTTTAAAGATTAATTTACCCTTCTACCTCGTGTTCCATCATCATCCATCCCTTCGAATCCCCATCATCAACCTCCATAATCCATACTCATCAAATACTCCATATAAAATCCATCTAAATCTAAAACTCTAACCGTGCACGCATCACATAGACTAAGAAACACATGGAAGTGAACGAGATTCAAGTTTGTGTGAGATGTAAGGACAAAGAAAAGGGAAGCAGAGGCAACCAAAAACTTTAAGGAACTTGTAATCTGGTTTTTGATGAAATAAAGTGTGAAGAGGGGTGGAAGATGGATTAACTATATATGGTTGATGATTGATAAGATAACAGGCTGTAGTGAAAGCATAATCTCAAAAGGAGAGAAGCAAGGAAGATGTGTAAAATAGAAATAAACCTATCTCAACATTATGGCGATGGCACCTTTCAGCTAGGCCATTTTGCTCAAAGGTATATGGATAGGAGAATCTATGATATATGCCATGAGAGTTAAGATAAGGTGTGAACTTCTTGAATTCTCAACCATTATCAATTGAAATATCTTGATTTCATAGCCTAATAAATATTTAATTTTTGTTTTAAAGGAAATGAAATATGATAGTGCATCATATTTGCAAGGAATAGGATAGAGCCATGTGAATCAATTGAACATATCAGTAAGTTACAAATAATAAAGAAATCCTTTATGAGATATTGCATGGAGATACCCACAAATCTGAGACAATTTGTGAAATACCCCAAAACCCTGATTTAGAAAATTATGTCAAAATAGGAATTTATTAGGAAAATTAATTAAATAAATTATTTTATTTAAAATAATGGAAAGTATTTAAGGCAAAATTAAGAGAAAAATAATAAATAATTTAATTAGAGAAAATTAGGGTGGTTTTCTAATTAAAATGGAATTTAGGAAAATTTATTCAAAATATCCTAAATTAATCTAAATAGGAAATTTAATTATTATTTTACTAATTTTTATTATTTTTAAATATTCAAAAATACCAAAATATTCTAAATACCCCAATCAATTTATTTTTCTTTTTTCCTTTTTCCTTTTTCTCTTTTTCCTCCCTTTTTCCTTTTTCTTTTCTCTTTTCTCCTTTCTCTTTTTCTTTTTTCCTGCTTCCCCCAAAATGGGCCAACCCCTCCCCTCGCGGCCCAACTCTCCTCCATCTCTTCTCCCTTTGTGCAACCTAATCCCGCATCATTCTTTCTTTTTTCTCCTCCCCCACCCAGCCGCCCGGTCCTCCTTTTTTTTTCTTTACTTTTTCCCCTAGACTGGCCAACCCACTGCTTTATTTCCTTCCTCCCCCTCCTTTCCCATGCCTGCAAATCGAGACCTGCAGTGCCCCGTACCACCGATAGCCTAGCCATCGTACCGCTGGCCTTGCACCTCCTCTCTCCACATCCTTTTCCTTTCCTTTTCTGACCCCAATCAGCCCCACACGTCCTCCCACGTGTGCCCCATCCCTTTCCTTTTCTTCCCCCGACCGAATCTTCATCTACAATTTGTAGGCAGGTACTGGCGAGCATGCCATACCTTCCCCCTCTTCCTCTTCCCGCTTTGTCTTATCCACCCCCATTGGCCTATAAATACCCCATACACGACCTCAATTGAGCTTCCTTTCTTACCCAGAAAAATTCACCTCCCCTTGCACCACCGTCATTTCAAACGCGGCCGCTGCCACCTGTGCCTAGCACCGTTACTCATAACGCCTGCCAAACTCCTTCCTGCATCACCCTCCACCGAACCACACAACCTACCACCTCTAATTCCTCCCGCATGAGCTACTACGGCCGTGCAAAGTTTGCTACCCAACCTGCCCATTCTCCTCCATTGCCACCCTTTTTGCTATCGTGCACTACTATCCCTACCGTAACCACCACTTCTTTTACCTCCCAAAACCCTCATAAAATCCTCCTCTACCTCCCCCTACCTTGATTTCTCCCTACCTCCCTCTCCTTCACCCTTCCTCCTCCTCCTCCACCACCTTCAGCCACCACAATAACCACCACCTATGCCACCCCTTTTGCTAAGCCACCACCACCATTCCAACCCTCTTAACCCAGAGAATCCACCACCACCACAACCACCATCTTACTCTTCCTCTCCTAGCCTAAAAATCCACCTCTCCAACTCCACTTCCTCCTCCATCACCACCTCTGTGCGCAGCCGCTTGTGCTGCCTGGTCACCACCACCCCTAGGTTATGCCCTAGCCTCCCTAACCTTTAAACATAATTAATGTAACTGTTATTTATTTTATTAGTGTTAATATCATTATTATTATTATTATCATTTTTATTGTTACTATTATTATTATTGTTGTTGTTGCTGGTATTATTATGTTTCTATTATTATTATTATTATTATTTTTTATTTTATTATTATTATTAACTTGGGCACTGTTATTACTAATGTTATTATTGACATAATTATACAAAACCCTATGATTATTATTACTAAAATTTGAAATATTATTATCATCATCATCATCATCATCATTATTATTATTATTAAATTTGGCCTTATTATTAATAATTTTATTATTTGTATGATTATTTGAACCTTTATTATTATTATTATTAAGATTCAAACTATTATTATTATTATCATCATCATCATTACTGTTATTATTACCTATATCACTAATATTACTATTACTACTACTATCATCATCATCATCATTACCATTCTTATTGTCAATATTGTCACTATTTTAGTATTACTAATACTATTATTATTATTGTTATTAGGAATCAGGTTATTATTATTATTATCACTATTATCATTATTATTTTTGTTGTTGTTGTTGTTAATATTAAAGTTATTATCTTTAGTGATATGAATATTGCTAATAATACTTTAACATGGACCAATATAACTACCAAGACCTATTTTGACTAGTGATAGTATGATTAGCTACTTTGAGAATAATACCCTTACTTTTATTTATAAAACTATTACTATTATTATTAACCCTAATACTAGTCTATAATAAGGTAAGGTAGGAAATAATGAAAATTTTGGTAAGTGGGAAGTTAACCCTTAGTATTTTCCTCTTATAGGTGAACCAAGTCAAAACCCTAAGGAGGTGTAGGAGCGTGCTCCAAACCTAGTGTCGTATTAGGTAAGGATGTATTTAAGGCCAATTATGTGTATTATGTGCTTTGTATTCCATGTTTTATGTTATGTTGTGTACCTTATATTATTATGACTGCTTACTTGTAACGCAGCACAGAGTTAAGGTACATTTATGTGACTTCTTTATGGCATGCGTGGCATGTGTAAAATGATGCATATGTTATGCTTGTGGTGTTATGTGTTGTGAACCCCTAGGACATGTATACTAGGGTCGTTTAATGATATAGTATAGGGTGAAAGGATAAAATGGGAAAAGGGGAAATGAGTTGACTAAAGGAAAATGAGAATGACCTAATTATCTTATGACTTATGAGGGGATAAATAAAAGGAAAATATGAACAAAGTAAGAGAGTGGAGTAAATCTTGCATGGGGAAGTATAGGGTTTTCATAGGATGGATGGAGTTTACATGGGGATGATCCTTACGTGGAAACAGTTACCTTGGGATGTAATTAAGGCAAGGGAAGAGTTGTTGGGGTGGTTGGAGCCCATGGGTGGAAAATAGTATGTAGGTTGGTATGAGGATATATAGGGGAATGTGGCTAGGGTTTGGGAGGAAAACCCTAAATGGAGGAGATTGTGGAAGGGAAGAAATAAATGGAAAGGATTGGAATATAGGGTAAGAGTGGAAGAATATCACATGGAGGGTGAGTATGGGTGCCATGTGGAAGAGAGGATGGTAGGTGAGTAATAGAGAGGGGTGACATATGAGAAAGGAGAGGTGCTAGGGTTTGGGGTAGCCAATTAAGGTTTCATGGTCACATGTGTAAAATGGGACATAAAGGGGAATGCTTGGGGTTGAATCTAAGTGAGGTGATGTGTTGAGGGTAAAGGAGCTTTAGTTGTGTGGGATAAAGGAAGGTTGGGCCATATAGGCCAAATTAGGGTTTTTCGGAAAAAACCCTAGAGGGCGATAGTGAGTTGACTTAGATGGTATGAGGAAATGGGCCTCAACCCACACACTTAGGAGTTGGGTATTTTAGTAAGTAAGAGAAGAGGAAAAAGATATTTAGATGTGTTAGGAAGTGCAGAAGTCCCAAGATATGGGATGTGCCCTTCTGAAGAGAATAGGAATAGACGAATTATGTGAGTGGGTAGTCCAAAGAACAGACATGTCTAGGGTGAAAACATATATTGAATAAGACATTGTTAAGATACTAATCATTTAAAGTGAAAGATTATTGAGCCGGGCCCAGACCGATCCACGGGTATAATAGTGGCCAGGTGCCAGGGTGCCTTGGAGACCGATCCATCGGCATATAAAAGTGGTTAGGTGCGTTTGGCCCTGTATGTTTTTGATCCACCAATTATAATAGTAGGGGATCCCTAGCTCAATAAACCAAACCTTAAGTTATGATAATACATATGAAAGACGCTAAGTACTTACAGTGGAATACCATAAGAGTCGAGGGTAGACCAATCCATTGGCATAATAGTGGCCAGGAGCGCTTCACCCTAGAGACCGATCCACCGACAAATAATAGTGGCCAGGAGTGTTCTACCTTGTTTGTTTCCGATCCATCGGCTATAATAGTGGGGTTCCTATACTCACATGAAATTATAAAGAGCATGTGTGAAAAGAGTATATTGATTAGAGATCTAATAAATGGGTGTAATCGGACTATAACACAACCTATACTATTTGCATTGCTTGCATGGTTTATTTGTATGATCCTATTTATATTATATGTTTTTTGTGTATGGCTTTAGCTGCATGGTTACCTTACTCAGTAGATAGTGTACTGACCATCCACTTCATGGGTGCTACTCACTCCTACGAGCAGAGGGCTCTGCTAAGTTTGTACAAGTAGGAGATGCCATCTTCGATGCTTATGATACTTATGAGGCATCGGGCGAGGCTGAGAGTTGATCTTTGGACTTGGCATGGGAACCCGGGAGTATCGTTGGCCAGACTCTCTTTTACTTTAGTTTACTTATGTATCATTTTATTTTGGTTCATTTTATTGTATTGTACCTTTTACCCCTCGTGGGAACTTTGATTACGTACTTTATTGGGTTGTATAACTTTTGACACGCACTATGATTTTTGCTTTATAAATATTTCATTTTTCCATGGATCTTTGTTTAAGTGTGTTTAATGTTCTTATGAAATTATCCTTAGCCTTGTAATTGGTACGAGACTGACCAGGGGTCGGGCTTGTACTAATCACAGTGGTAGCATCTTCTGTGATTGTGTTTATTTTAATTAAACAACAAATTTTAACTGTAACTTTTGGGGGTGTTACAATTAGACTCAGTGGTTCTATATAATAGGTAGAACTTAATGAAAAAGGCAACTTACAACTCTTACTTAGATGACATGGCTGACAAAAAGAATCGAGATTTAGTAAACACTGTTAAGTTATTAGAGATAATAATATGCTGGATAGTTCTAGACATAGGATTCCCTAAACGATGGTTCCATAAAGACACAGACTCAAAATACAAACAAGAAGAAAAAGAGTGGTTTTCCATCTTAGGAGCATCTTCAAATTGATAAAAGGGCCCCGTTATTCCTGTCATGTAGAAGGGTCATCCCTGTGCGGCAATCCTTCACAACAAAGAAGGTAGGATGAAATTCAAAATAGTAGTTATTGTCTTTGGTGAATTGAGATATAGAAATTAAGTTAGTAGAAAGAGATGGAACATGATAAAGATAGTTTAAGTAAAATTTTCAAGAGGAAGAGGAGAAAGATGAACAATTAATATGAGCAATTGGTATAATCTTACCATCACCAAATTTAATTTGTTCTGCACCAATATAGATAGAGTGAGGATTAAGCTTTTTGAAGTCAGGAGTCATATGGTGAGTGGCACCACTATCACGCAACCAGTTATGTTCAAGGGTAGATCCAAGAGCATTAGTGTAGGCATAAGAAAAAGTCTTGGGTGTCTAATCAAGGGCAGTGTGCTTTTTTGCATCCACAAAGTTAACATGGGCCCTGAGCATTCATATTAGGCATTGAACTAGTGGCAAAATGAGTAGCTCCACGAGGAGGTCTTATGGCTCAATTATTGTCCCAAGATGAGGATGATCTGTATGAACTAGATCTATGATGAGATGCAAAGTTAGCAATTGGTTGCCATTAAATTGTGGCTTGTTGAGACTCAAGTCTCATATCAAACGCAAGTAAATGAGAGTAGAAGTATTCTATGCAATAAGCATCATTAGTAGCAGTTAAAGTAGTGACAATTGGGTCATAGGTAGAATCAAGACTAGCAAGTATAATTTGTTGCAAGTCTAGAGTGGCAACATGGTTGCTTGATGTAGCAAGATTATCGGCCAACTGTTTGGCTTGAAGAAAACACTAAGACATTGGTTTGTTGCCTTTTTGGAGATTTTGGAGAGATCTATGAAGTTGCATAATACAAGCCTTAGAGTGAGAGGAAAAGTGATTCTCAAGTGTGAGCCAGACTTCTCAAGAGGTAGACAAACCAACAACTTGAGAAAGAACATATTCACTAAGAGATGATAGAAGCCACCCAAGTAGAACCAGGTCTTGTTTCTACCATTGAGTATAAGCAGGGTTGAAATCAATATCAATAAGAAGAAGATAAAGTGGAGGACAGGTAGAGTGCCATCAATGTATACTTCAAGACCATGACCATTTAATAAAGGTTTAAATTGAGCAACCCAAATTAGATAATTAGAAGAGTCAAGTTTGATAGTAATTGGATGATGGATATGAGTAGTTGGAAGGGAAGTCGTTAGAGGGAGAGTGGCAAAGTTGGCAACAAAAGTAGTAGGAGATGAAGACATTAGAGAGGATGATAGGAAGAAGGATCAAGGCTACCTAATAGCATGTAGAATTTTGCAAAACTCTAGATACTTACTACTATATTATTGACACTTATTTATAGATGAGTTAGTTACATATAATGCAGTAATTATTTTCTAATAATTTAGTGTAGTAACTATCTCCTAATCATAAGGAATTAGATGTTACTATCTAGCTACAATATACTGCAAATGATGACTTGGTTTATTTCTAAAAAGATATGGATTACTCAATAAAGGGGTTGGGTGATGAGACAAAACACACTGGATAGGGGCACATTTGCATGAAACGGGCAACCTAGGCTTGGTGATGGTGATTGAACAAATGGTGTAAAGTCAAAGGTAGGAGGCACAGGTAAGTCTAGCAAGGACACATTAGCACAAGGAGATATTATACGAAAAGGGTGTTTGGGTTAAAGGATGGTTGGGTTTCAACTAAGGGGGTAGGAATCAGTTTGGTGTAGGTTGGCTTTAGCATAAAATAATAGAAAAGGGTTAGGTTAATAAATAATATCAATTATTTTTAAGAGTTTATGAAATACTAAAAAATTTGCCCAATAATAATAATTATTATTATTATTATTATTTTTTTTTTTATCTTTTAGATATTAATCTACTAGTCTAGATTGTTAATACATACTAGTAACAATAATAATATACGCAATAATAAAACATCTAGATCTAATAATTCCATAATTAATTATATAAAATAATAAAACTTTAAATTTAGTTATCTAAATTAGGGTTTATATAACGGGGTATTGCACTACCTTGTAATCGCCATCCAAACACCATCTCCATCCCCTTTGTTTGCATCATGAGGAACCACCACTGCCACCAAGTCTCTTCTTCTTCCTCTTCATTCATTTTGTTCTTTTTCCTTTGAACCTCAACTCCCTAAAAACCAACCTAGCCTCCACCACTTTTTCCTCTGCCCAAGACCTCATAGCCATATCCTTGTTGAAAACTAATGTTTCCAGCTCCTTATTGCACCCAACCTTGTTGCATTGATCCCATGCAAAACCCAGCCTATTGTTGCATTTCCATCTTATGCTACCTTACCCCTACAACATGACTGACTCAAGAATCCAAGCCCCTATTGTGTAAGTATCATGCATAAATTAAGCCATGCAACATCCATGGTATGCGTCGCTTGTTGTTACTATATTAGTTTTCCACCTTTTCCCTAGCAAGTTATCCTAGCTGTTGTTGGGTGGATTTCTCTAGTTTTATTTTATTTTATTTGGCTACAAATTGTTAGTTACTATTGTGTTTTAGTTAGGATTATTTTTAGATAAAGAAGGAGGATTAGCTTAGGCTAGGGATTGGTGTTAGGTTGATTGTGTTTTAGAATTTTTTCTTAGATTTGAGGTAACCTATATGGCCCACTAAAATGTAAAAATCATATGATAGCATATTAGGATTTTGATTTGTTAAGTTGTAACTATTATCTTAATCATGTCTTGTTATGTTGCATTTATTTTTCTAAAAATTCTAGCACAAAATTATGTATAATGGAGCATGTCAAATTATTTATTGATGTAGGAGCAAAAACTCAAGAATTGGCTTTTATAGTTATGGAACCAATTATTCTTCATTTGAAAAGTATCTCCCACAAATTTAAAGACCAACGAATGGTTATGTTACTAGAAACATACCAAACAAGTGACTAAGTATCTACATGCATGTGCATGGCATGCATGGAATGATGACCACATGCATGGGGAGTTTATTTTCAGCATTTGTCGAGCACTATTATTAATTTAGTTAATTAATTAATTAAGTAGTAGAGTTGGATAATAGATAAAGCATAAAGTTAGTATAAAGTAGCATAAAGTTAGCATAATATCTTTTATCTTAGAATCTTTTGAATTATGCTTTTAGCTAAGTGGTAGAATGGCTATAAGAAGCCATAGAAGGCACGATTATGGGCATTGAAATTAAAGATCAATATTGAAGTTGAATGCTAGTTTCATTCTATGTGAGTTCAATTCAAGTTAATCGAATATGTGTGATCGATTAGCTTGAAAGTTTTAATCTCTTTGTCTGTGTAAATTAGAGATTAATTCAAATATTTTCTATTCTCTATAATCCATATTTTTCCAACTATAATTATCATTCAAACCTAACTCTAATTCGAATTTGATTGCAACCTAAATCGATTTGGCATTCAAACATCTAATTCCATCATTTGAAACCTTAATATTTCCATCCGAACCAAACATCACCTTAACCCTTCTATTCAAACTAAACCCTAATCCTAACCCTAAACCATGACCTCATCCTCCATATAAACCCTAACACTCAAAGCTCATCACCATCTAGAGATTATTTTTGAATACACGTCATAATTGGTTCACACCATTTGAACAATCATCATTCCTCATCCACCATCACCGAATCATCACTACTTTAGTTTGACACATATTCAACCTTAACACTCCATATTCAAATGTATTATCATCCATACCTCATTGTCGAAGCTTCTTTTAGTTATTATCAATACAACCAAACCATATTCTCATCAATTTGATAATCCTATCCTCCCACACACATTATTTATAATGTTATATCTACGAAAGCATGTTAGAATAGGATTACTGCCATGGATTAATTATGCATGATGTATGTGTATAGCATGATAGGTTGAGAATATTATGGCTTATTTTCACATGATTATTATTATTTGTATGCCATAAAGGTAATTTTGTCTTTTAAATGTACCGTATTTATTTATCCCAATATGTATGCCTAACATTTATTATATGAAGTTAAGTATGAAAACATGTGATTTATAATGAGTTATATACGCATGTTAGGGTTTTATATGCTTATACATGTGTATGAGCAAAATGGTCATCATTCATGTCTTGTAATTTACCTGTATATTGAGATCTTTGAAATTATTGTATTTTAGCATTTTCATGACAAATTATTAATTAAAATGAAATTATCATTTAAAATAGATAATATCGTGATAATTTGGACTTCAAGAGCAATCATAATATGGTCTTAGAGTTTGGTTAGTCCACATTGAAGGATCATGGAGCACTTAACCCTAGCATGCCCTTATATCACATCCAAAATACACTATCATGCACGATTAATAATTAAGACACCCCTTTCATGAATGAGACAGACACCATATCACACCCTTATATTATTATTCAATGTCACTTAGGTTTGGTTATGGAGACTTATTTAATCCATTGACATGTCATATGCAAGTTATTAATTTACCCCACCATCCTTACAAAATTACTGAAATACCTATTGTTTGTAAAATTACCAAGCCACCCCTTTTCATTTGCTAATTTACCATATTACCCTTCATATTTGCATAATTACTAAAATACCCCTTATATCTATTTAGATTACCAAATTATATTCCATACTTATTAAATCACAAGCTTTACCCTTCATACTTGTTAAGTTATCAATTTACCCTTTCAGTTGGTTATATTACTAAATTGCCCTTCTTACTTATTAAAATTACTAAATTGCCCTTTCAATGGATTAAATTACCAAATTGCCCCTCTTACTTATTAAAATTACTAAATTACCCTTTTAGTGGGTTAAATTACTAAATTACCCTTCTTCATTATTATAATTACCATTTTGTCCCCTTTTACTAATAAAGTTACCAAAATACCCTTTCTTTCTAATTTACCAAAATACCCTTTCTTTAAGCCAAATTACCAAAATACCCTTCTCCTTTTATTAAATCACCATTTTACCCCTTTACCAAAATGTCTTTCCTTTATGCCAAATTACTAAAATATTGATGCAGGAGCATCTAATGATTGCCATATTCCAATTGATTCTCAAGGTAAGAAAGAATTAGCTTTCTTAATATTGGAGTCAATCATATTAAATGTTCTTAATAATATGTATATGTTTGGTATTGAAAATAATTCGAGATATTCTTGCAGGTATATTACATATTTACAAAGAGAAGATGTTAACACACCAAACAAGACTTAAAGTGTACAAGCATTCAAAGCATACAAGGCTATGACATACATGGGATGACACTACAACAAGATATGGTGATGATTATCATTAGTTATATTAAACTTGTTGTAAACCCTAAGTGTATTTTATCTAAGTTAGGGTTTGATGTAATTTCATGTATGTACCATAGTTGATTGTGTGGCTTGGTAATGTTAGTCATTAGTATCATTTAGATAATGATATTGTGATTAAGATTAGGCATTATATATGCTTAATTCAAGTAGGATAATTTAGCTTGAATTAAGGAGGAAGACCGGCTGATTTGTAAGCCTTAATGTCAACTCCTCACCTATATATATACCTATGTTGTAAACGCATAAAAAAAAAGAATAAGAAGAAGATCATTTGAATAAAATTTCTAAGTTAAAAACTTGTTGTCTCTCCCTTTGGAGTAGTAGATATCCAGGAAGTGTCGGGCATTCCTTTGCATTCTTTGTTCGAAGTTGAATGCAGCTTCAACATTCAAACTCAACTCAATCTTCCTACCTGCAACATTCATAGAGTTTAATTCCTCTAAAATGACTTGAGTCTTGCAATTTCAATCCACCAACGCAGCTATCCATTGGTAATAGATCCTGATTCCTTCCCTCCCCTTTGATTCACATCAAATATCCTTCTCCTTTTTTTTAAATAACAATTTTACCCCTTTACTTTTACAGAATTACCAAAGTACCATTCCTTTAGGCCATATTACTAAAATAACCTTTTCCTTTATTAAATCACCATTTTACCCCTTTACTTTACAAAGTTACCAAATTACCCTTCCTTTTTATTAATTTACCAAAATACCTTCTTGCTCACAAAAATTATCAAGTTATCCCCTTTTCCATGTAAAATTACTAAAATGTCCTCCTTATTTATCCATTTACCATTTTAACCCCTACTCTTATAAAATACCATTTTGCCCTTATTATACATATTTTACTAAAATAGCCTCACTACATAAAATATTGATATATATGCTCCAAACAAATCATCTAACACCACCGACTATTATTATTTATCATTAATACACATTAGCACCTATATTTATTTAGGCCACACCCTTACACAAGAAATATTAATAAAATTCCCCTAGGGCCTATAATAACATTATTTATGCAACAAATGGCCACATTAGCATATCATATCATATATATGCATTTAACATTATCATTAATAACAAGGCTCCTTCCCTTAAGCATTATTTCTATATATGGCACATAAATTATCATAATTTTCTTTTCATCAACCAATATATACCACTAAATACATTATACTTAACAACATATATCATGCATATAAACATATTAAAAATCCTAATGTGCTAGCATATGTATACCCACGCATTTTAGTAGGGCATAAAAGTTACCTTACCGGTACCCCAATTAAAGGTTTGAACTTTAATTAATAAAAATTAATACCAAAAAATAATATAAAAAATTAGCATGATAGAAGTAGAAAATCAAAAGAATAATATTTATTAAAAGCTTAATTAATACCTACTAATACTCACTATTTTTATTCCTCAAAAATCAACCAAAACTTGCTAACCACAAGCAGCAAGACTCACGCTGCTCATGTAGTGTGAGCTACATGCAAATGAAAGGGAGAATAGGTCAAAGAGGGATAGATAAAAAGAAGAGGGGCTGGTTTGGGTGAGGGTTTTGAGGCTCGAGTGAGGGCTTATGGAGGGGAGTTAAGGTGGTGGATGTGTGTAGGGATGGGTGAGGGTGTAGGTGATGGTCAAGGGTTGATGATCGATGATTGATGGCTTAGGGTAGCAGAGATGGTGGAAGTAGGGCTAGGAAAGTGGGTCAAAGGTTGGGTGATGGAGAAGAAGGAAGGGAAAAGAAGAAGAGAAAGGAGGGGCTACTAGGTGATTTTCGGCCAAAGGGAAGATGTGGGGTGGTAGAGGAGGTGTTAGGGAGTAGATTGGTGGCTGTGGGGACAGCAGAAGAGGTAGAACTGTGAAGCACGGTGGTGGTGCAAGGTGGAGGTTGAGAAGGAGAGGAAAGAAAAGAGAGGGAGGAAAGGAGGATGTAGGTGCGAGTGGGGGTGATGGGGTGGTGCAAGGAGGTTGATGGGGTATCAAGGAGGTGGGTATGGTGGTTGGTTGGGCAACAAATGCGGTGGTTGAGGGTGGCAGAGAAAAAATAGGAGAGGAGGAGATAAGGAGAGAAAGAAAAGGGAGAGGTCTTTGTAAGGAGGTGAGGGAGCTTGAGGCAGGTGGAAAATGAGTAGGAGAAGAGAAGAAAAAGAAGAGGGAGGGGAGAGGAGGTAGGGCATCGGCGGGGTGGTTGTGGTTGCAAGGAGAAGGAGAAGGAAAATGGAAGGTACGTGGGGGAGGGTTGTAGGCTTGGGTTTGGTCTAAAAATGGGAGGAAATGGACGGGAGAGAGAGGGAGAGTGAGAGCATGGCAGTCTGGTTGCCATGGCAAGTACAGAGGTGGCGGTTACAGGTGGTGCAGGAGGCGTGGCGTGCGGCGTCAAAGGATAAGGATGGAGGAAAGAAGAAGAAGAAGAAGAAGAAGAAGAAGAAGAAGAAGAAGAAGAAGAAGAAGAAGAAGAAGAAGAAGAAGAAGAGTTGGGCTAGCCCAATAGGGGAGAAAGAAAGGAAAGAAAAAAAATAAGGGGAGAGGCCAAGTTGGACACGCAAAGGGGGAGGAGAAAGGGAGAGGCCCAATAGGGGATGGGCTAGTGGCCCAGAGTAGGGAGGAGGAGAGTCGTAGGCCTGGTGGCCCGAAGGGGAAGAAAAAGGAAAAAGGAGGAAAAGAAGGAAAAGAAGAAAAAGGAGAAAGGAAAAAGGAAAAAAGGAAAAGGGGAAAAATAAAATAAAATAATTTTTAGAATAATGGCATTTAATATTTTTGATAGATAAATTAATTTAATAATTTAATTTACTATAATTTAATATGTTGGTTTAAAAAAGGGTAATTTTAGTAAAATATTAGTTTGAAAAATTATTTAAATAAAATGAGTATGACAAAATAAAAAAATATTTATTTTACTTTATTAAATATTCATATCCATTTTATATACTCAAAATTCCACAAAATAATTAAATTAAATAAAACTTAAATTTAAATTATCCCAAATGAGGGTTATTTATTAAATTAAATTTTGGGGGTATTACTACTTAGCTCTTCACACTTCTTAGAGGGTATGCATACTTATGGATTAGATATTCTTATTCATAAGATATTGTGTTTCTTTTTTGTGCTATTGCGACTAGGGTACCTTAGTGTCATTAGGTTGATAGTTGGTAGGATTAAAGGTGGCAATGGGGTTGAGCGGGTTAGGTTCGAGTCATGTTATAACAAGTTAAGTCATCCTCAATTTAGGTTGTTTATAAGGCAATTTCCTTTATGGGTTGGTTGCGTGTCGTGTTTGATCATTTCAAATTTAGGTCATTTTAAGTCATTCAATTGTTCAGGTTTGGGTTCGAGTTTTGGCTGTTGTATATCCAAATTATATCGAATTAATTTGTTGTGTTGTATCTAGGACATTTAGGGTTAGCTTGTCATATCCGGTCGGATTTTGGTCAAGCAAGCTCATGTTTGGATGATTTTAGGTTTAGATTAATTTGATGGGTCAAATGGATCAAGTATGTTTAGGTTTTGATGAGTTGAGTTCAGGTTGGGTTTGCATTGAGCTAATCCTAGATCCAATCACTTTAGGTTTCGATCATCAGACATTAACCACCAAAAATAATCTAACTTATTAACCTCGTAAGCATGTATTAAGTTTGACATCATACAAACATGTGATTAAAAATAGATTATTAACTACTACTTATTTATTATTATAACTTTTAAATGTTATACTTTTATGTAAAAAAATTGGTAAAATTATAATATCATTAGTGAATAAGTATGTCAATGATAAAAGTAAAAAAATGTAAAATTTATGAAAACAATATATTTTTAAAAGATTTAAATAAATAATAAGAAATGTGTAATTTTTTGTTAACATATCTCATTAATATCGAGTTTAGTCTTGTTGAGGTAGGTTAATAGTGGGTTGAGTTTATTGTAGGTCAAGTTGATAGTGGGTAGAGCTGATGGCTAGTTATAGGTTGGATTTGGGTGAATTATATGCGAGTCAGAGTAAGGTCGGATTGAGTTAGGTTAACTTTTGCCAACTTTAGGTAGGATATTATGTTGTCTTTGTGCACTAGTATGACTAGAGTACCTTGGTGTCTCCAGGCTGATATTATTTCTCCCTCAAGTAAATAAAATGGAAGTAATTATTGTTTAATTTAGAGTGATATTGGATTGGTGAGTCAATAGTTGTCTTCATTTGCTCCTTGTGGTCGGTAGTTGCCTTTATATCCTACCTTTAGTCGATAGTTGCTTTCATGCCCTAATTTTGGTTGATAGTTGCCTTCGTACCCTACCTATAGTTGGTAGTTTCCTTTATGCCCTACATGTGGTTAATATTTTCTTTCATGCCCTACCTATGGTGTTTTAGAATTTGTTGGTATGGTTGGTTGAGATTTTTGATATAATGTGATTGTTATGGAAAATGATTGAGAATGATTTGGTATTTTTCCTTTGTGGAATACCCTTGGCATATTTTGACTTATTAAGCTCTATATTATGGTTTAAGTGAAATAGTATTTTAAGCATGTAACCTTGGTGATAATTGTTTGTCTAGCCTAATAGTGTAGTTTTTTTATCACTCGTATGATTTAGTTTGTTTATACCATGCTCTCTTGTGATGCCTTTTATATGTTCTATGCGACCTTTGCATGATCTTATATTATTAGAACTATGTTAATTTGTAATATAACATTTGTTATGTTCATATAATTGATGGTCATAAGTTAGCCTTAACACTTGATATAAGATTGGTAAAGTAAACCAAACTTATACTAAGTGTGACGGTGACACCTTACATTTTTAATGATTTAGCTTCTACATATACCTTTTTCAAACAAATTTTTTAAGTGCTAACATTAGGGGTGTACAACAATACCCTATATTTATTTATTTATTTTTAGCTTCCATACCCTATTTTTAAAGAAAAACTTCAATTGATAAAAATGGGAGTCTAACATTAAGAGACTCTAAAAATGCTAAGGAATTCAAAACTAAATAAATTATAATAATTTGAAATGAGTTCAATGGTTAAAGGTAACTTGGAAGATCACATAGAACAAACTTGTGAGAATGGGTTAGGAATAATAAATTAAATATTTTTTTAAAAACAAAACAACGGTTTTCATTTCATCAAATGATGTAATAAGTGTATAAAATAAGATAGTTTATTCTAATTAAAATAAATCCTAAATAACTTAAGTTTCTAAGAAGCTAAGTATTACATCCTCAACTTTTAATTAGATCAAAATCACACTAATCAGATCAGATAATAATAATAATAATAATAATAATAATAATAATAATAATTTAAAATAGTTATATTTATACTAATTATCATAATAATTATTAATATAATTAGTAAAATAATTATTATTATTAATAAAAATATTATAATTATCACAATTAATTATTAAAATTATTATTATTATTATTCTTATCAATATTATTAATATAATTATTCATATGGTTAATATTAATAATTTTTGTAACACTATTAATATTAGTGTAATTATTATTATAATTATTTTATTAATAATATTATTATAATTAATAATATAATTATTTTTAACTAACATTATAATTATTATAATTGATAATATACTTAGGATAATAAGAATTATTATTATTATTATTATTAATGTAATTATTAATATAACTATTATAATTTAATAATATTATTAACATTTTTATTACTCAATATCATTTTTATTTCTATCATTATATATTATAATTAAGGTTCTTTTTATAATTTATTACTATCATTATTAATATAATAATTAATATTTATAATAACATTAATATTAATATAAGAATTATAATTTTTAAATCAAATGTGTACTAAATAAAATATATCACATCAAAATTTTCAAGTGAGAAACACATGGCCAAAGTCAAATGAGAAGTGGGCCCCCTAAGTCTCCCTAATAAATTTGTGGATAAAATAAGATTTTTTTAAAAAAAAGTTTTAGAGTAAGAAAACCAATTTGTGGGCTAAAAATTTGGAAAAATACCAAATAGACTTTAATTTTTTTTTAAATTCATAAAAACAATTAAGATAATATTATAAACTAAAATAGATATTTTTTTATAAGTAAGTGTATTTTAAATAGATTAGTGATAGTAAAAATCAAGTTTTTAAAGTAATTTCAAAAATAATTATAAAAAAATATTTGCAAAATAATGGAACTTTTTAGTTCAACATTTTAATGCCTATATATATATATATAGTTATGATAATCATCAAAACTTCAATATCACATATTAAAATGATTTAGATTCCGAGAATGTTATTAGAAATATATTTTTATAAGAAATTTAAAATTTTCATTAGAGTAGAAGGTCTTTTTAAGGCCACATTTTTACAAAAGAAACTTATTATTAAAATTACTTTATATATTTCAAAGTCAAATATAATTAGAACAAAAAAAATCTACAAAAATTTCTATAGTTTAAGTGGCTTAAATAATCTTAGAAAAAAAATGATAAACATATTTTATAAAAACTTTACATGAAGCCTTTGAAATTGATTGTTTTTATTTTGACTTATTAAAGTATATAATTAAATATATCAATAAAAAAAATTAATCAATATTAATACTAATTTAATTAAGGTTCTTCAAAATTAGAGGATTACAATTTTTCCATTGTTAGTCATAAGTAATATATTATAATTATTATATTATTATATTATTATCATTATTTTAATTATAATCATTACTTTTATGTTATTTTTATTATTATCAAAATTTTGGTTATTTAATATAATTTAAGCTAATTTATTAATTTTGATAATACAATCTAATTTAATTTAAACTTATCTAATAAATTATAAAATGATGTTTTTTTTTGTAGTAATAAAAATAAGTTGAGGACGGCTAGGAACATTGATCCCAATCATGGATGCTCCTAGTCCTAAAAGTTCATTGTTGATTTCGCTATTGAGTATTGACACAAGTCTAGCAAATAACAACGTGTGGCTAGAAATGGTGCACCAACGCCAAAGCAACAAGCAGGCTTTGTCCACTGCTAATTTGTCTCCTAGAATTTGATACTGGTTGTTCTATGTACACAATGCGTCTGTAGATTTCCCTTGATCAGCTCAAAAATGGCGGTTATGCTCCAATCATTCTCCAAGACCTTCCTATTCTCTCCAACCGCCCCTCTCATGGCCGCCAAACCCAATCCCACATTCTCTCATTTCTCATTCCGCCCCTTGACTCTCAATCCCCTTCTAAAGCAGCTAAAGCCCTCAGCAGTACTCCGCCATGCCGTGGCAGCGCACGTAGCCTGCGGATTGTCGACTGATGACGATGATCAGGGTATACTGGTGGATCCACCTAGCTTAGAAGAAATCAGAGGGCAAATAGAGGTTGTAGATTATCGTTGGACTGAAGAATGGTATCCTCTTTATTTAACGAAGAACGTTCCCGATGATGCGCCGTTAGGGCTCACTGTGTTCGACAAGCAGCTTGTTTTATATCGCGATGGAGATGGTGAGCTTCGGTGTTACGAAGATCGATGCCCACATAGGTAAAATCCAGTATCTTGGGCTTTTTTGCGCTTAGGTTTTTTCTTTCTATGTTGAATTGACGTGAATTGGGTGAAATAAATATAAAATACTCACCTAAGCAATAACAGTGATTCGGGATTAATATTTTATAATGTTATTTGAAATTTAAAAAATTGTTTTAATTGTGTTTTTATTAGGTTAAATTGGGTCTATTTCAAAAATGAGGATAATAAAAATAGAGTGCCTCAATTATTCTAAAAATGAGGTTAATAAAAGTAAATGGATTTGGAATGACCTTTTAAACTGTTGACGGCGGTGAATGTTTTTAAATAGGTTTTCAAACAGGACGAATGTAGGTGAAGGGTTTTCATTCCCTCCGATTCTCAAAATTAAATAGACATTTAGTGAACTAGTGTTGTTGCATTTGCTAAATCTAGGTTTCGAGGGTGTGGATAAAATATTAGTAATATTTTAAAGTAAAGTTTGCTCGGGGAGTAGCTTTATCATTTTGTAGAGGTACAAATGTTGGATGAAATAGGGTAGCTTCCTGGAATTAGAGTTGATTGTTGTAAGGGCTAGGGTCCTGGGATGTTGTTTAGACTACTGCTGTTACTTGATTATGTGTGTTCTCTGCTATTTATCTCGAGTGTAGACTATGTACGTTCTTAGAGAAGGTGCTAAACTTCATGGGCCAAGGATTTTTTGACCAAGGTCGATACAAGGCTGTTTTGGTTGATATTGTACATGCAGTGGTAGGAGAAAATCATTGATATTGTTCTTAATTGCTAATATTGAACACTTTGTAAGAGTT
Organism: Tamarix austromongolica; assembly: GCA_039764185.1. Lineage (NCBI taxonomy): Eukaryota > Viridiplantae > Streptophyta > Magnoliopsida > Caryophyllales > Tamaricaceae > Tamarix > Tamarix austromongolica. The sequence goes on from CM077809.1 coordinate 125,650,008, forward strand.
GTAAGAGTTCTTAAGATCACATGTGGTTGAATGTTTGTGTAAAATGAATGGCGGGACTCAACTTGCTGTGTGCCAGCTTGTTGATGAGAAAAGGAAAGGAATTCCTTTTATTATTAACAAAAAGAAAGACCAAAATCAAATACAGAGTTCTGGATGTTGTACGATTTATTTTGTTGTCCAACTGTGGTATTAAAGAACTGATACATTATCTTTCCTGGCTCCAAACTTCTCTCCTTGCGTTGGGTTTGGTGTTCTGTTTCCTTCTAATTGTAAGAGTGTAGGTTTCTATGATTGTTGGCCTTGCTCATTGCATGTGAATGACCTCAAAGTTACTAGTGTCAAAACACTGACTGGTAAGTTTCAATTAGATTAGCCAAGCTTTCAGAAGGTCAGTTGGTTGATGGAAGACTGGAATGTCTATACCATGGTTGGCAATTTGATGGTGATGGGAAATGTGTGAAAATACCTCAGGTCCTTCTCGACAAACTTTTGCCTCTAAATATTTACCAATTCCTGACATTTCTGACAACAATGTGGGTTCTAATATGTCTTTCATAAATGTTTCTGCCAACAGCTTCCATCTGGTGCTAAAATTCCTCGACAAGCTTGTGTGAGAGCATACGAGGTAAGGGATTCCCAAGGAGTCGTATGGGTATGGATGTCTCAAAAAACTCCTCCAAACCTGAAAAAACTTCCTTGGTTTGAAAATTTTGCGAGGCCAGGATTCAAAGATGTCTCCACGACCCATGAACTTCCTTATGATCACTCTATACTTCTCGAGAACCTAATGGACCCAGCTCACATCCCAATATCACATGATCGAACAGATTGGACTGCAAAAAGAGAAGATGCGCAGCCTCTACTCTTTGAAGTAATTGAAAGGACGGATCGTGGTTTTGCAGGGTGGTGGGGAAAGGAGAAAGACAAATCCATGCCAAACTTCTTGAGGTTTGAAGCACCGTGTGTTCTCCAGAACAACAGGGAGATAATGGATGGAAAAGGAGTGAAGCACTACTTCAGTGGTCTCTTCCTTTGCAGACCTTCAGGGCAGGGGAAATCTATGCTTATTGTGAGGTTTGGGAGCACCAGGAGGTCGCCCATAGCCAAATTTTACCCAGAATGGTACTTCCACCAGAATGCAAGCAAAGTGTTTGAGCAAGATATGGGGTTTCTTTCATCTCAGAACGAAGTGTTGATGAAGGAGAAAGTCCCAACGAAAGAACTGTATCTTAATTTAAGGTCATCTGACACATGGGTTGCAGAGTACAGGAGATGGATGGACAAAGTTGGGCATGGAATGCCTTACCATTTTGGACACAGCACAATCTCACTACCCCAGGAGCCTGCTGTTGTTGAACATGCTCCGGCTGGCCTGGTGGCTGGGCTTTCAGCTTCTTACCCAGCTAAGGGTGGCCTTGCAACTATGCATGCTCCAAATTGGGCTAACCGATACTTCAGGCACGTGATCCATTGCAAAGAGTGTAGGAGCGTTGTCAAGGCTTTTGAAGCATGGAAAAAGGTCCTGTCAATTGTTGCCCTTTTGTCAACTACTGGTGCTATTCTTGTGTCCGCAAGGCAATGGAAGACTTTCTTTGCTATTATGACGGCTTTTTGCCTAGGTGGTGTATATGTATGTTCAAGCGCTATTGAATTGAACACAACGAATTTCATTAGGACACATAGAAGGTTGTAAAGTTACAACGTTTCAAGACTCTTTTCATCAGGTAGATACGATACACTTTTATAAAAAGCAATGCTTTGGTGACAATGCGAGAGTTTATGTATAGATCTCAACAATTGTGCCAGTAGGGTTTCTGAAAAGCCGTACATGATATAAGTATCTCTTCTTGACATTAATTGACAATTGACAGTCCAACAAGGACTTTGCCCATATATAGCCTGGCTTCATCTAACAACAACCGCACCCCCTCAGACTAGACTTTTCTTCAACTTATAAACAATAATCCACCAGTCATGGAGATCGGAATCAATTTCCCAGCTATTGCAGAGTACGCTGACATCTAGAACACTAATCAAATTAAAACTTGAGCCATCTCTTTTCCTTTTCCTTGCTGATGACAGCATGAGAAGCAGAGGCGTGGGCAGCCTCGGCCTCTGCTAAAGCCTTACGTGTCTCCAACAGCTTCCTCATCGCTGCCTCAAAGACTATCTTTTCCTTTTTGTTCCGGATGACCATTTCCTCTAACTTCTCCACCCGAAGCCTCAACTCCTTCATCTCATCTTCATAAGCGATCAAGGAACGCCTGTCTTCTTTTCTATACTCTTTCTCCTTATGTTTCTTTGATGAGCTACCACCATTCATAGCTTCTCCGTACACGGCAAGCTGCTGGTTGATAAGGCTGAAGACGTCCTGCCTTGGTTCCTCCTCCTGTTTGGCTGCTCGAGCTGCTTCTGCAAACTTCTTGTCACGCTTTCTTTTACCTCCCCGGCTGCGCTTCTTCCTCTGAAGGTCCTTATCTACTTCATTCTGAGAAGGCCGCACAGCATGGTCAAGAGATTGTTTAGGTGGAAGGACTTTCACATGAATAGGATCTACGATGCCCTGGCCAGATATACCGAGGCCCATGCCTTCATGGTAACCCATACTTGCCATCATCTTGGATGCTATTCCTCGTGTGTGATTTTCCCACTTTGCAAAGATGGCTGTCTTTGTCTGAATGCCACGCTGCAATGCAGTGCTTTCCACAAATCCCAAACCACGGGGACTATCATCTTCAAAGTCACTAGAATCCACGTCATCATCACTTGAATGACTTTCTTCTTCGTCACTGACTTGAGCATACTCTGATGTAGCAATAGCATCAATCCCAAGCTTTTGGGAACTTCCATCATCATGAAAGATAACCTGTCCTTCATTCAGATTTTCATCCCATGATTCAAGTTCAGCTTTTTTCCAAATGCCAGCTTCGCTCTGTGAGACTGCCAAAATTGTAGACCCTACCAGAGAGCGATCCCATACAGTTGGCACATACATTTTCAATGAAGAGATGGGGACGCTAATTCCTGCAGAATAAGGATGTCACATATGACATCATTAAATGAATCCAGATGAAGGAGCAATGTTATCAATAACATCTGAGTAAAACCACAGTGATCGCACACAATAACTACATTCAAGTGTCTGGGTAGATGTCAAAGATCATCACAAGGAAATTACGTTGGAAATTCCAAAAGCTGCTTCAACCCAGCACAACCATAACAAAACAAAGAGAGAGAGAAGTTAAGTCTTACCGAAATCTATTCTATCCACATAAGAATGTAGCAACAACAGAAATTTCTTCACACAAACTCGAGGAAAAAGACTTCCCCTGAAGCCAGATTATTTCTAATTGACTTCATTGGCTTCCAATATATCGTAAACTTAACTAGAAGTGCAGGCATAAAACAGAGAAAGCATAATGGCCTGGAACAAAAGAATTTGGTGGGAGTGGCCTACAGACCAGCTATCACAGGGCTAAGGGGTATATCATCTTCAAACAGTATAACTAGAGATGATGGCACTGAAGTCCAGCCCTTTCTAGCTTCTTGAAGCACCGCAAGACTACTCGGACAGCATAACAAAACATGTGCAAACATACCATGTGACAAGCGGCAGTTAGCACCAAATCGGCATCGCTGCTGGAGGAAGAACTTGCACACCTGCACTTGAGAGGTTTATGATTAGTATACTGAGATGACCAAAATTAGAAACGTGTTTTCCTTCCTATCGATTTCGTGAAGTGTGATGTTGCTTTCTTATAATTGTAACCAGGACTCATGCCAGAGGTTCTCATAAACCCAGCCTCACAACAGACACCCGCACTATTTTAAATTAGCCTTTTTCTCTCTTTGTTACTTAGACCTGAAGTTTTTGGCAACTTAATGTTTTGGACTACCAGGGAACTCAGATACAACTAGTAGCACACACAGGCGTAAGACCAGCAAGCCATCAAGCTGCAGGATTATGTTACCAACTAAAGCTCACGACCTTCTTGTGTTCACCGGTTCAAGGACAACAGATCAGCTCCTTGCCGATGATGCGCATCTTCTCTCTGTTTTGGGCTGTTTTCATTAGCTGTCGCCTTTAATTTATTTGAGTTTTCAATTAGCTGTTTATTATGGGCAGTGCTGAGCCACCATGAGATGTGTCTTCCATCTAGTGGCTCAGCAGGGAATTGCCCATGGATTATAGTAGTAACCGTTAGTAATATATACACATAACCCACCGGTTAATATAAGTGTAATTAATATTGACCGGCTAATACAATTATCTACCTCAATCACCCACTGGAGTGGTACTGCTCGAAAGTGGTCTATCCATCAAAATTCCCATCAATTGGTGCTTTCATTGAGAGGACACCACTGAGGGAATGCTAAACAGGAACCGTACAATGGAGCAAAATATGCAACAGCTCAGAGAAATAGTGAGCTCTCACCAGGTGGCCATCGACAAAGATAAGGGTAACCAAGCAACACTTAACGAGTCCTTGAGTGGAATCCTTTCCCACTTGGATCCAACTCCCCTATCGTTCCTCCCAATACAAGCACAATCCCAAACACCACACCCACAAACTGGCTCGAACGCTCCTCAAGCACCCTCACAGCGCATCCTTAGAAGAGTGAACTCTGTACTTTTGTTGGACCAAACCCACTCCATCAGATCATCTAGGCCAAAAGGTATTTCTCCAATGGATGTCTAGGGACCAATAGGAGTCTTCTTAGTCGCTCCTTACACAAGCATTGGAGCAGAGTTGCCAATCATCAACATATGTCAATCATCAAGTAGCCCAATTCAAGCTTCTGCAAACCGGCACCGTCGTGAAATACCAATCTAGCTTTGAAAGCACTTGCAACAAAGATGCCAATCTCACCCCCAAAGTTATTTTGAATTGCTTTATTTCAGTGCTGGAATTTCCTATCTAGAGAAAGTGCCATTCTGAAACCCACGCTCATTTCAACAGCCCCAGAAATGGCTAAATTTGTCAAAGATGAACTCATAGGACAACAAGCTTCCTTCAATCAAAGCCTTCTTCCAAGACCACCACCTCTAGAACCTATTATAAAAATAAATAAATAAATAAATAAAAAGCTAGCTTTACTGTATATCCTTAGGGGAAAACACGTACACACACAAACACACAACCCAAACCCCTATCCTGCTAAGCAATTGATGCCAAAATACACTGCAGCAAGCACAACACCTTTGTTACCATTATGACAAGAAATACAGCCTGGGCACCAATGTAAGACTCATCCCTTTTTTCTTATACTCTCTGGGCCAGATTCAACTCTTGACATTGAATCCCTAACCAATTTGGAACCCATAGTTTAGCCTCGGGTGGACACCAAGGTAGATCCTTAGATTTATTTACATCATCTTAACTAGGTCCCTAAGTCTTTGCACCCTTTGATTTACCACCACCATTAAGCAACACTTTGTCTTAGCCTAGGCTGATTTGGGGAACACACATAATTAGTGTTGACCTAGTAGGTCACTAACCCTTGTTTTTTATGATAACAAATCTAATTAAGGATTTAACAAGTTTGGTTCTACAAGATCTCATATAGAGTGGCCACACTCAACCAAACTGCAATCAAGTTTCATGCATCCAAGAATGATTTTTGATACAAGACCTACAAGACTTTAAGATTATGGTAGATGTTATTAAATCTTTCTAGGTTATGATGTGTGTATATCTGATCTTTGAGCACTTACGAATTCTCATAAAAAAAACTTTAAACATATCAAATTTTCATATCTTGAAAGGTTTTAAAGTATTTTAATTTGGAAATTACTTTGCGAAGTGTTGGACATGGTATTAGTGTTCTACCCATACCAGTCAATTGGTTTTAAACCAAACCAGTCAATGGTTCCCGAGGAAACCTAGGGATTGGTGTTCTCTAGAATACTAGTAGACTAATCTAACCGGTTGACTGATTTTGGGCCACCAATCGCCTACTAAATGTTCTTTTTCAAGGTTCCTCTCGACTTTGGGCTTACAATGAATTAATTCTTTAAGTAGCTATCTAGTTTCCCACCCAAATTAGTCAATTGGTGGAAATGCCATGAAAGTCTCATGCCTATCCACTTAGTCAATTGGTTGATTGCAAAACCTATCCACTAGTCTCTAAACTAGTCAACTGATTTTGGGGTACAAGTTGATTGCTAAATTTCCAAAAAGAAAATTGCTCTCGATTCGTGCCGAAATATTCAAAATGTAAGTTGTTAAATGTCCACTAATCTGGTACATGAGTTCAAAGTTGAATTGAAAGAAGAGAAGAAAACCAGTACGATGAAGTTGAAAGCTTCATCATGCAAAGCAAATGAATATACTCAAGATGATGATAAGAAGAGAAGATGAAGAGGAAGATGGAAGCTCAACAATGCATAATGAGGAAATTGCTCTAATCTCAAGAGAGTTCTCAAGTTCCCAAGAAGAAATAGAAGAGACTGAAGCAACTCAAGAGAAATTCATCATTCTTCAACGACGGAAGCAAAGCTATCGCTCAAAGAAATGTCTCGTGATTAGAGATTGTGTTGCATTTCAAGAAGAAATAGCTCAAGTAATAGCTCTAGAGAGAAGGGAAAGATCATCCAAGCAAAAAATATTTAGAGGTGATGACAATGATAAGCAAAATAAAGAAGTTGTGAATCTTCACTTCATGGTTTGTAGTGATGAATCATCTAGCTCTAACTCAAGTTCAAGGATGATGGTATGGAAGATGAAGAGGTATCACAATCTCATTTTCTCTATTCCAATGATGATTTGCTACATGTTTTACGTGACACCTTGTGTGAACATGATAGAGTAGCAAAAGAAAGAGATAACATGAACGAATGAACAAATTGATTGGTCACCTCAATGATGAACAAATTCATATATTAAATGAAAATTTTATTCCTAAATCTAGTATTAATCAACTCAAGTTAGAGCTTGTAGAAAAAATTGACGAGCTTGAATTATTCATAGAATCTAATGCACTTTCTCACAATATCAAGATAGATCAACTCAGAAAAAAATTAGTTAACCTACAAGCAAAATGTGACAAATTTATAAAAATTGCACATACCTTCACAGATGGTGAAGAAGGTTGTCTTAATTTGTTGCTCGGTGTGCAAAGATATTGCAAGAACCAGAAAGCAAGCAATAAAACCGCGGTTACGGTCGCGATTGCGGTTGCGGTCGCGACGTCGCGGTATCAGAATATCGCGAATGATATTTTATATGTTGCGATTGTCGCGATGTGATTTTTTAATTTTTTTCACAAGTAGTACTGGCAAATATCGGTAAACATCGACCAATATCAGTTAATATCGGCCGATATCCGAAATTTCGCCAATATTGTAGCGATAAATATGTGATTTTCTGAAACGGCCGCAATTTCGAAATTTCGCGTCGCGGCTGACCCAAAAACCGCAAAATTGCAGCCGATACGTAATTGTAGTACCGATATTTCATTGTATGCCAGGAAGGTCTTCGATTTGGTGACAAAAGGGTACCTAAGCATAGAAACCTTCAATTTCTTTGTAAATGCCTCAAAGGCTCATCAATTATCCTCTCCCTCTCTCAATACTTGTAACATGAGGGGGAAATGTGATCATATTGCATGTTCATGTAGAAATGCTAAATCTAATTCAAAGACCAATAAGATGTGGGTGAGTAAGGAAACCATTTTTTAAGGTTAAGTCAGTAACCCTAGAATCTAAGAAAAGTTGGGTAACTAAAACTCTTAATTGGTTACTATTTGTAGGAGACACAAAGAAGAGGAGCATATGCTTCATCGCAAATGGAAACACAAAGCTCTCTCTACTTCTTAATGTTTTGGAAGGATTAGTGCACAAAAATATTATGTGCCAAGTTAATCATTCCAATCCTATTAACTTGACAATCTCTTTCCCAATCGAAAATGTGAAATAAATGCATGACACTCACCTTTGGAAATATATTGTGAAAACCACGTGTAAATCATGCTTGATTGAAATCATTTATCATGATTCATGCGTTTATAAATATGTTACATCAAACTCTCCATGAATATGATTAAATGTATAAAGATTTAGTGTTTAATGCTTATTCATATGCCAAAATCAAGTTTAAATGGCTTCGATGTGAATTGATTTGATTCAAGTATGGCCTTGCATGATTTATCCTGAAATATGCCAAGATTGAAAACATAAGTCAACTAGCCATCACCTCAGCTAGTCAACTAGTAACCCTAAGGTTTGTAATTTACTTTTAGTGATTGGACAATACTAGTCAGCTCGTCACTCAATACTAGTTAATAGCTTTCCATGTGGTCACACAACTAGAGTTGAAAACTAGTCGGTTGACTCTAATCATATAAAATTACCATTTGACTAAGTAAACAAACATTCGACCTTATGCATTTTCTCCCCCCCCCCCCCAAACAATCCCTCTCTAAGTTTTATCCTCAATTTCTCTTTCAAGTCTTAACCTAAATCCATCAAACCAGTTGCTTTGTGCTCTAAATCGTTCAAGGATTCAAGGGATGTTGGAAATTTCAACTAAGATATGGAATTCAGCTAGATTGAGGTTAGTAAGGAGTTTGAACCACAATTCATCAATTTGTTTTGATTTGCTGGTAACCTTGGTAAATTAAGCATTGTTTAGGGCTGATTAGCGATCATTGCTCCTCTGTAGTTGTTAGGGAAACCAAGATCATTGCTAATCCTTAGTATATTTCCATTTCTTCTCCCCTCCTCCATACTTATTAGGGTTTTAGGGTTCTTACCTTGATCATTTCTAACATTATCACCCCTTGGTCATTCCTTTCGGTTGTTGAACCATGACCAGTTAAAAACATCCAGCATCAAACACTAAGAGGGCTAAGGAATTAACCAAAAAGAGAAGACAAGATAACCCACCACCACCTTCTCCCTGTGGATTCACATCTTCTTCTACCACCCTTGAGGCATCTACTATTCGATTGGGATTCACTTTTGATACGATCCTCTTTAGGAATGTCGATATGCGGAGGCAGTAGGTTACCCCAAACAAACACCCTCCACACACACCACATTACTCCATTTCTTGAGTTGTGTGAAGAGCATCACCCTGATCTAATTCGGCTCTTTTATGCCAACCTCCATATTTCAACCACTTATGGCCATATACAAACCTGTATTCTTGGGATTTCCATCCATATTACAGAACGGAATCTATATCATATCTTAGGGATCACTGATGAGGCTAACATAGATAAGCTCATGGTGAGTGAGCGGCATGTATGGTGGTAGAGGCTCTAGACCATAGATGTGGTCCAAACTAAGACATTTTCCAGATTCAAAGGAGTACGAACGAGATCAATCTACCTCCCTCCACACACATCATAGTTTTGCATGCTTTCTCATGCAACATCATTTTCCCAAGGAGTGGTTGTGAGCCAGACTTAATAGCCAAGGATTAGTATGTGATTGACCACATCCTCTTAGGATGAAGGATGCACCTACGGATGAACATATCCATCCACGTGTCACATGGGGCGTCATTGTCGGTCAACACTTCAATATGACTCACTCATCACGCAGTAACTGAGGCACTTTTAAGTGCCACTCACTAGATTCACAGGTAACCCATCTTATGATGAGTACGAGAGGTGCTCACTCAAGTTCATGGGGTTTGAGGTAAGACTCCAGCTCTCTGCCAAGGGCAGAGTTACCCTCTCTTGTAGTCAAGTGGACACTTGTGTGCTAGCCACATAGAGAGGTGCACATGTGATAGGCCATTAGTAAGGTATACATATGTAAGGAGGGGCAAAGGATGAGGTGTAAAATCTCATGGGGGTGCGGGGAAGGGTTGGTGTGATGCCGAGCAAGGTGTCTTTTACTTAGAGATTGTTGGTAGGTCATGTGGTGTATCAATTATATTATTAGTGCTGAGTCAGCTAGTAAGAGTTGTATAAAAAAGGGGTGGGGGCAAAGAGAGAGAGGGTACAAAGGAATTAGATTGTAAACGGAGGAGCCAGGTCCTCGAATTCTTGGTTTGATTCTCTCAATATCAATACTAATTTGTCTCTCTGCCTTCCTCTAACTCACTGCTTGTTTTAAATTCTATTATCGAATTGTAGTTCTATCAAATCTGGTATCAGAGCTTTTGAAAGCTGGTGGTAAAAAAACATACGATCATGACTCAAAATCAGAAGAAGGTGGGTGCTTTGGAGGAGAAGGTTAAAGCGATGCAGTTGAGCTAGCAGAAGGAGATGAAAGCAATGAGATTGACAATGAAAGAAGGAAAGAATGAAGCTATGGGGACGATGTTGAAGCAATTCAAACAAATGATGGAGAAGGAGAAGGGGGAGTCAGCCTCCAAGTACTTAGGGAAACAGGAGGCCGACATGGCAGAACACTTCCCACTGGTGTACCATCAGCTCCACTTACTGCCAATTTTCCATGTGCTTAGTAGAGGTCAATTCAACAACTGGATCTTCCAAGCTTTGATGGAGAGTACCTGGATGGTTGGATCTTCAGAGATGAACGATATTTCCTATTGAATCGGATGGAGGACAAGGAAAGATTGGAAGCTTCCGCCATAGCGATTGAGGGAAAAGCTTTGGCGTGGTTCTAATATGCTAAAGAGAGTCAAAAATTCAATTCATGGGCTGGGTTGAAGGAAAGCTTGCTGACCAAATTTAGATCTCGGCATGAAGGATCTCTGTGTGAAAAATTTTTGGTAGTGCGCCAAGAGGGTACAGTGGCGGAGTTCATGGAGGTCTTCAAACAGCTTGCTTCTCCACTTCTTGGCCGAGTATCTGGTGAAGTCATGGACAACACTTTCCTTAATGGGTTGCGTCTATACATCAGGGCCGAAGTCAGGATGATGAGGCCTAATGGGCTTGGGGAAATTATGATGCCCGCCCAAATGGTTGAAGACAAAAATAAGGTGTTGCTAGAGGGTCAGGCGAGAGGTGTTGGGTAGGGGTATACAGGCTCACAGATAGGTCACCAGGATGGAGCTAAGTTCGCCGACCCCAAAATTTTCAAGAACGGAGCCATTTATGCATCCCCTCCCTCAAGAATTTCTATTGCCACCAACCAAATTAGAAACCCCTCTTTCAATCGTTGAAACCCTAGATTTTGCCAGATCACAAATGCTAAATTGATTTGCAAAAGAGAGAAAGGATTGTGTTACTGGTGTGATTCAAAGTATTCCCCCACTCATGATTGCGAGAATCGCCTGCTCCAGGTGCTGCTGGCGGAGGAAGCACAGAGAGAAGGAGAACTAGAGGAGTTGCAAAGTGAAGAGGAAGAGGGACTGACGGAAGTCGTAGAGGGTAAGGTCGAGCTCTCCTTGAATTCGGTTGTTGGGCTCTCCTCTTCACGCACAATGAAGCTAAAGGGGGAAGTGGCTGGAAATGCGGTCACCGTGCTAATCGATTGTGGAGCGACACATAATTTTGTTGCTCTAGATGTGGTTCAATGCCTGCATCTGCATCACGCATCTATCGCTGAGTATGGGATATTGTTAGGTACTGGTAATGCTGCAAGGACAGAGGGAATCTGCAAAGGGCTTAAGGTTAAGCTACAAAACATTACGATGACGGATGACTTCTTGCCCCTGGAATTGGGTAGTGCTAATATTATATTGGGTATGCAATGGTTGGAGAAAATGGGGGAGATGAAGGTCAATTGGAAATGATTGATTATGAGGTTTAAGGTGGGAAGTATCAAAGTTTTGTTGAACGGGGAGCCAAGTCTCGAGAAATTGCAAGTCTCATTGAGGGCTCTTGAGAAGTTGGTGAGGCGTGGAGAATCGGGTATTTTTGTGGAATGCAACTCCCTAACCACTCAGTCATTAGTGGAGCCGATACCCACTGAGGTACCAAGGGCCATTCAAAGGTTGATCCAAGGATTCGCTGATGCATTTGCAACTCATACGGGATTACATCCATCCCAGGCAATGGATCATCACATTCAACTGAAACCTAAACAATGCGCCGATCAGTGTGCGTCCTTATCAGTATCCCCACATTCAAAAGGATGAGATTGAACGAATGGTTCAAGAGATGTTGGCGGCTAGAATCATTCACCCTAGCCATAGTCCCTTCTCCAGCCCTATTTTACTAATTAAGAAGGACGGGGGATGGCACTTTTGTGTGGACTACAGGGCACTCAATTAAGCCACAGTCCCTAATAAGCTTCTGATCCCAATCATTGACGAGCTTCTAGACGAACTTCATGGGGCCACCATCTTTTCCAAACTAGACCTCAAGCCAAGATATCACCAGATTCGGATTCATCCGTCGAACATACCTAAGACTGCCTTCCGGAAGCACAAAGGTCATTATGAATTTTTAGTGATGCCATTGGGACTCAATAGAGTAAGGGGTGACTTTCTTGTAGTTATACATATGAGTAAGGCCTTTTTAAATGCCATTTAAAAGGCTTGAAAAGCTCTTTAAAGTTGTTTGATAACATAAACCATTAAGGAAGCTCTGAAAGAGACTATTTTAAAGTAATATTGACTACATATGATAATACTATCACTCATAGTTCCTACAGAGTGGAACGGAGTAGGCAACAAGGGCCACAAGGTCCAATACAAAAACAACTAGAGGCTTTGAGGGGCAAGTATAAAGGGTTCTACTTATAGCAAGGTACCCTCATGTTTAAGGGAAAATTGGTGTTTCCTGCCAATTCAATTTACATACCTCAGCTCTTGGTAGTATGGGGGTCATTCAGGGGTATTAAAAACCTTCCAGCATTTGGCCGGAGAAGTCTTTTGGGCAGGCATGAGGCGTCGGGTTCAAAATTATGTTGAGGAATGCCCTGTTTGTCAATAGAATAAGTACCTTGCCTTGTCACCAACAAGACTCTTACATCTACTTCCTATTCCCAACCAAATTTGGGAGGATATTTCCTTGGATTTTGTGGAAGGCTTACCGAAGTCCGAAGGGTATAATACCTTGATGGTAGTGTTTGACCATCTGTCAAAGTATGCGCACCTGATTCCTTTGAAGCACCCATTTACTGCCCAAGGGGTGGCTGCAGTCTTTGTCAAGGAAGTAGTGCAACTTCATGGGATTCCTCGATCTATGGTCTCTGATCGAGATAGAGTTTTTATCAATCACTTCTACAAGGACGTCTTCAAGCTGCAGGGGACATCTTTACGACACAGTTCAGCTTACCACCCTCAATCTGATGGCCAAATCGAGGTGGTAAACCGATGCATTGAAATGTACCTACGCTATTTTGCTGGAGGAAAACCTAAGGATTGGGTCAAATGGCTACCGTGGGCAGAGTACTGGTATAATACGTCCTATCACACGACAACTAGGATGACTCCCTTCCTTGCTATGTATGGACGAGCTCCTCCACCCTTACTACGATACAACATAGGTTCTTCTCAAGTGGTTGCAGTGGATGAGGCCCTGTAACAATGCGATCAGATCTTACATGACTTGAAGCAACACTTGGTGGTAGCTCAGCAACATATGAAACGGTCCACAGATTATATAAAATAAAATTAAGGCCTTATCGACATAAGTCCCTTGCCAAGCGTCTAAATGAGAAGCTCTTGCCTCGCTATTTTGGGCCTTATAAGGTGCTGGCTAGAATTGGGAGAGTGGCAAACTTGCTGGATTTGCCGGATAGCGTATCCATTCACCTAGTATTCCATGTATCCATGCTGAAACCCGCAGTGGGCATGAATATATGTGTACAACCCTTTCCACTTGCTTTAACTGAAGACCTAGAATGGAAGGTGCAGCCAAAAGAAGTATTGGGTACTCACTATGATTCTAGGTGGGCGTTGGAAGTACTGATAAAATGGAAAGAGTTGCCTGCCTTTAAAGCTTCATGGGAGAATTTTGAGAAGATTCATGCTCTATTCCCTGAATTTCCCCTTGAGGACAAGGTGAAAGTCCACCAGGGGGTAATGATAGGCCATAAGTAAGGTATACATATGTAAGGAGGGGCAAAGGATGAAGTGTAAAATCTTAAGGGGTGCGGAGAAAGGCTGGTGTGATGCTGAGCCGGGTGTCTTTTACTTAGAGGTTGTTGGTAGGTCATGAGGTGTATCAATTATGTTAGTAGTGCTGAGTCAGCTAGACAGCTAGTAAGAGTTGTATAAAAAGGGATGGGGGTAGAGAGCGGGGGTATGAAGTAATTAGATTGTAAACAGAGGAGCCAGGTCCTCGAATCCCTGGTTTGGTTCTCTCAATATCAATACTAATTCGTCTCTCTCTGTTCCTCTAACTCACCGCTTGTTTTAAATTCTAATATCGAATAGTAGTTCTATCAACATATTATGGATCTGCTTGCACTTGGAGATGTAACACAAGCTACTCAGGCTGGCCAGCCTTCCACTGATCCATAGTTGCCATGATCCATCATCATCTACCATACCCATAGTTGTTCTCACGCCTCCTGCTAGATGGGCTACACTTCAAAGTTTACAGTAGGAGATTTCAAATGATTGAGCAAAGCTTATCCCATATACATTAGACAGCTTGATCACAATGCTTAATAGTCTTTAGAGGTTGGTTCGATCCTTGCAATTTATTCCTACAATCCAGTAGCTCTAGAGACCACCACTAACCATCCTACTATTGCTACTAGTTGTTGCCGATGACATAGGAATTGATGCTTGGTTGCTACGATGGAGGACGTTCCATTGCCACCAAGCATTGAGGATAGTGTATGAACTTTAGGTGGAGGTAGGGGTGTTCATAGATCAAATATCCTATGTTTCGAATATCCAATAAAAAGTTTCGAATATTTGAAAGATCGGATATATGGAAAAAAAATTCAGATATCCGAAGTTTCAAATCGGATAACAAATAATGCGACAGATATCCGAAACTTTTCAGCGGGCCACAATTGAGAAATATTAGATAAAAAAAATTATTGAATCAAAAAATAAAAAATTGATCCAATTTGAATAAAAATAATCGAATGATTCGAATTGAATATTAAATTACATTATTTTCAATTACTAATTCCAAATTTTGGACAATAATTAAATATTTAATCAAAATAATAATTAAAAAGTACAAAATTTACTTACAATAAAGACTCATTTCAAATTATACACACATACACACACATACATGATTATATAAAATAAAATCTTATGAAAAATAAATAGTGTTTAGAGTATATACGTATATAATTTATCGGATCGGATATTATTTGTATTTGTTAGATTGGATATCCAATTTATTTGATCTTTTATTTATTGGATTGGATATTTGATTTGTTAAAAAAAATATCGAATCAGTTTTTTGGTATTTTGGATTGGTCGATTCGGATATCGAATATGATCATCAAAATATCGGATAACATAAACAACCCTAGGTGGAGGTACATATGATGCAATGTTAAATGAGGTACCATTGAGGATATTATATAGGCTCAGCCTACCTCCATTGGTCCATTCAGAGGCACCACTGGCAAGGATAGTGACATGTTCATTAGTCACTTTTGTTAGGATTTACAAGTGTTGGTTGCATTTTGACATGTATTGATTATAACCCTTTGGCTTTTAACATGTAACGTATTTTATTCATGATCTCTTGTACTAATTTATATATATGAGAGATGAGTTCAGAGCCTGACTTAGTGTTCATCTAAATCTACTATTTTTGCTCATATGCTCTGATTTATGCTAACACTTATAGTAAGCTTTTTCAGTTAAAAGAATTGAACTTAAAATCCTACTGCATACCCTTAGGGGAGCCTCTCATATTGTATTCTTTATATCACTAACCCTAGGATGGCATAATGATTATCTTTCTTATGTTAATAATGCATAAATTGAAAAGGAGAATTCTCTTTTTGTTAATCCTTTACTAGGGTTTCTCCGGTTAAACCCTTCCCACCTTTTGTTGATAACAAATGGGGAGGGGGGAGAAAATTCAATGATTCTGAATAGACGATACAAATATGGTAAATTTTCAATATTTTCATGTTTCATACATTACAATTATCATCATTGCACCTTTTTGTTTGTCATCATCAAAAGGAAGGGGGAACTAGTTGACCTAGTAGATCACTAACCCTTATTTTGATGATAACAAACATAACTAAAGGTTTAATAAGTTTGGTTAAGTGTACATGTTCTACAATATCTCACCATACTCAATCAAATCCTTGAAATGCTTTAATTCAAAAGAGTAATCAAGTTTCAAAAGTTTGCATACAAGACCTACAAGACTTCAAGATTAGGGCAGATTTTATTAAGTCTTTCTACATTATGATGTGTGAATGATCTTTGAGCACTTAGGAATTCTCATGAGAAAATCGTTCTCAAACCTTCCAAATTTTCATACCCCAAAAGGTTTTAAAGTTGATTTAATTTGGAAAATATTTTGCTAAGTGTTGGACATGGTATTAGTGTTTTACCCATACCAGTCAACGGGCAAACTAGTTGAAAAAACTTAGGAATTACAGGCGAAAGGGTACAAGAGAACCTAGAATACACATCAACCAGTCCAACGAGTCGACTAGTTTTAGGCTATGAGTCAACTACGAAATGCTCTTTTTCAAGGCTTAAGTTTTATTAATTCTAAAACCAATCAACTGGTGGGAATGCTCTAGAAAGTCTCGTGCTTAAACCAGAAACCCTACAACTCAACTTGTTACAAAAGCAGTCCACTAGTCTCCGAATCAATCAACTAGTTTTAAGTTGCCAGTCAACTGCTAAATGTCTAAAATGTAAGTTACTCTCGACTTGTTCCTAACTATTCAATTAATTGCTAAACTCATCAACTAGTCTCTGTAATGGCTATAATTTTATTAGGAGTAATATTTTTCTGTCACATTATTTGGGCACTAGTACTTAGTTTTGAGGAACCAATTAATTAGTTGTGCTGAATAATTAAAAATTTGCTACACCAACGGGCACATTTATTTGAGCACCAATAAAAGAGAGTTTTAACTAAATTTACCAAAAACATTTTTAAGCCATCAAGTGCAATTCAACTCCTCTCTTCTCCTTTCATTAATTCTCAAGGAATCACATCCATTCTCCTTTCATATTAGGATTTTCTGGAGAGTTCTTAAGTGCTCATTGTTCAATCATCAAAGCTAGTTGTAATTAACTTTCATATATGTAAATACTAGCTCGATTAATTCTCACAATTATTCTTAAATTTCTATTTAGGATGTAGAGGAACCTTGCTGGGTTCTTGAACCACTATACATAGTATGGCTATTATTTGCAAATTTCTCTACTCCGTCTTACAAATTAAGGAAATTTTTTAATTTTTCATTATCCATTCTATAATCCCTAATCACCCCCTTCAAAGGTTTCTAGCATTACATCCACCCATCGGTAGTGAACTACTTCAGTATCTGGGTCAATCATAGGGGTTTAAAGGGTGTTGAGTAAAGATTAGGGGGCATGTCGTTCTTCAGTGATTTCTTTATACCTGCTTCCTCTAAAGTTGAGGATACAATGGGTGGCTGGAAATGTTGGGGCTAGTGGTGACCGATTAGAAGGGGTTGAGCCATGAGTTTCATGATCCATAGGCTAAAGGTGCGTCTTCAAGGTAACAGCCCTAATGGCCCAATTGCGCAAACTACACCAAGAAACAGTCCAGTCCAATTATTAACACCTCCAATTACAAGAGCCACACAATGACCTAATCGATGCTAACTTAGAGAAATTAGACCTTGATTTGTGGGCCTTAATTAACAAATTTGAGGTTATTTTTAGTATACAATATACCTAATAATGCATATGGGATACATTTTGAGTTTGAACGAGAATGAAAGTGATTGAGTTAATCCCACCTAAAGGAAGATAGAGAAGGGGAATAGGCCACGCAAAGCACACAAAAAAAATCATACAAACTTAGGCAACTCCTACGGATTTATACTTTCCAATCACCATCTAATACTTAAGACATCTTGGGACAAAGAGAGAATTTTTTAGAAGATAACCCAAGTCTTTGAGAGGAAAAGAGGCTCTCGACTTAAGGCATGAAAATGCATCAATACTCAAGTCTACCTCTTCATTGATACATTTGTCACTCTTTTAGAAAAGGATGATTAAGTTTTAGTTACCATGGTAAAGTTACATTAGAACTAAACTAGTTAAGGTCTAACCTAAATCCCAACTAGTTGGTTGCCAAGGAAATTAACATGACAAAACTATAAGATAAATATAATGCAGTATATGTAGGAGACTAAAAATCAGATACGAAATACTTATCAAGCAATAGGTGTGTCGTGACCCTTAATCACTGCCCTGAAGCGATTAACACCTTGATCGTGGTGCAAATCAGAACCGGTAGATCACCCCCAAGGTTTACACAACTACCTCCTTTCAATGCACTCATGAGAAGAGGTTTTGAAACTTGCAGAAAACAATGCCTAGATCTATGCAGTTTTGTAAAGGAGAAAATAATTAGGTCGAAAAAACCGTATCTCTATCTTCTAATTTTCAAAAATAAATACAGTGAAGACTCGGTTAAAACCGAGGAAAAAATCGTGGAAGAGTTGAACGTCTTCCACTCCTCGCACTTAGTAAGAAACGGTCAATAGGCATAAAAACCTCAACCATCGAACACAAAGTTCCCAGACTGTTAAAAGTTTTAGCAAAAAGAAAGCCAGGCTTGTTTAGATCTATGACCCACACCCACGCCACGCCTAGCCCGGACCAAACGGAAGGGCGGTGGAGTGCTCGCACATGTGTGGGGTATATAGTCCAGCCCACTAGCCCAACAAAACAACCCAAACTTTGAACTCAAACATGCCCAAGGGTGGGGGGATATAAAAACTGATTAAAACCATAGGTTCCCACCAATGTGGGACAGAAAACTAAGCAAACAATAGTAACAACAAAGAACTTGTTGTCGGTCATTGCCCAACAAAAAAACATAATCCCCTAAAAAAAGTTATAGTATTTCTATTATTCCCTAATTACTACAATTAGGTAACTAGCTTAGGTACATGGGAAACTGATAAACAAACAGAATATTCTAATTTAAGCCAAGCAACCTCTGACTTGTGCAACATAACAAAATTAGTAGCTAAGATAGTCCGTATGGGATGATCTATGCCAAACAAGGTTTAATTTAGTTTAGAAGTATATAAATGAAGTTACAAAGCTTACAAAAACAATAATTCAACAGCTAATCAATACTTAGGGAAAATTAGATGAGTTACTTTTGTATTGTAAGGCCTGATTATGGAAAAATAATTCCTCCACATGCTGATTAACAACCCATACACTCAAGGGGGCGGTCCCATGGTGTATGGCTTGATTTCATGGTTGAACTAGATGATTTGAGGTTGACTTGAAGTCCCCAAGCTGCCGGAATTGATGCCGAAAATTGAGGGGCTTGATCTGAACCATGGCTTTCATTTATGACTCCCAAAAATGTTTGGAAGTCCCTTGGTATCTACTGGTTTACCTTGTTTTGTGCTATTTGGATGTCAAGTCTTCTTAATCCTTGAGTTTAAGTAAGGTCTAGTTAGGTTGAGATTCAACCAAAACTTAACCAAATGAACTAAGGACTTAGTTGCTATGCATTTGGCCTTCTTTGTCCCAAGAGTGATGCGTGCTTCATATTCAAAACCCCTTTGGAAGAATTTGAACTAGCAATTAACCCATTGACCCATGCTTAAAGTATGAGCAACACCATCATAAACCTCCTCACATGAAATTCGACCATCACATTAATCTTCAACCCTATAACCATTATGTCAATGTTCGGCCACATTTGTACCCCCACTTCCAAAAGGAGGGAATTAAAGCACCAAATTCAAGAAATGCTTTAAGAGAATATTATTCGCACCTCCCTTCTCACCCATACTGCTAATAAAGAAGAGGGATGAAGCATAGAACTATAGATTAAAGAGCTTTACATCCCATAACTATTAAGGATTGTTTTCCAATAACAACAATTGCTAAATTATAGGACGAGCATCAAAGAGCCATCATCTTCTCTAAATTGGACTTTAGAAGTGGGTACTTTTAAATACGGATGCATCCCCAAGATATTCCCAAAATGGCCTTTTCAACCCATGAGGGGAATTAGTCCTAATTACGTCCACCAAGTTAGTTAACCCCTAATTTTAAGCCACAATGAACGAGATTTTTCAACCCTACCTATGAAAGTTTTTATTATCCTTTTTTATGACATTTTGATTTATCACCAATAACACACAACCCACTTACTCCATTAAACCACTATGCTAAAAATCGTACAAGTCCACCAATTGTATGCCAAAATCTCTTCATGTTTATTTGCTCAAGCCATTGTAGAACATCTGACCCATCAGATTTTAACCCAAGGGTGTATGTCAGCCCAATGAAAATTTAAAGTATGACTACTTAGCCCATACCTAGTTTGATCTCTATGATAAAGGGGTTTTTGAGGCTTAGCTATGACTAATCGACCCATATCTAATTCTATCCCTATGCAAAATGGGTTTTTGGGCTCATCAATTAATAGCGTTATGCAGCGATTGCTCGCCCTTGATAGACCTGCTCAAGAAGGCCCCATTTTCTTAGACTATTGCAGCCCAAGAAGCATTTGAGAGCCTAAAACAAGCCACGACTATCGCATCTATGTGCATGTTAACTTTTCTTCACTATTCGTTATCTATAAGGATGTTGCCACCATTGTTATCAGTGCTATCCTTTCAAGGGCGAAGCTAGGCTTCCATATGGTGCCCCAAGACACTACGGAGCCCTAGCGGTGGGGTAGTAATTATATTTATTTTTTAGGTATTAAATATGTGTTATATATGGACACCATAACAAAAGTTTAAAATGGAGCAGCGGTTGGACTACTCAGGGTCCTGTATTCTTCCACTAAGAAGTCTAGGGATTGAATCCCTTGTCCGACTGTTTCTTGAATTATTTTTGTATTAGCTAAAATGACATCATTTTATTTTTTTTCCCCAACTCCTTACCCGTTATCTTCCCTCCCTCCTACTACTCAACGCACTCTTTGACTTCCACCTCCTGCCCTACCCTGCCCTCCTCTTTGACTTCAACCTCCTCCTCCTCAGAATCTTGATAGACCTCTCATAAAATACACTTATGCAAGGAGGAGTAAGAGATGAGGAGGGAGGTCTCTTATAGCTGGTTCAACCAGGTTCTTTTATGCACCTATCACTTATCTTTTATTTTATCTATTAGTAATAGAGTCTGTTTTGATTAAATATGTTGAGTTGTTAATTGGGTGGGGAATTCTGTTGGGTAGTTAAGCTGAGTCAGAGGCTGGAGAGTTATGCCACCTCTATTTAAAATCGACAGAAGGAGAGAACAGGGAAGGCAAATACTGGAAGTTGAGAGGGAAGGGCACTAGGACCTCGAATTCTTGGGTGTAACTTTCCTCTAATATCAATATACAAACAGTTCTCTTCTCTCTCAGAATTGATCTATCTAAGGTATTATTATGTGAGTTCATTGCTACTACAGGAAATCCTAACAAATTGGTATCAAAGCAGTAAGTAACTAGGAAGTATAACTCGGAAGAAAATAGAAATGTTGGAGGAGAAATTGGGATTTATCCAGGATGAATGGTAGAAAGAGATGGAGGCAGTTCGGGAGGATACTGGATGATTACCGTCATTGGAGAGAATTGTGGAAGAGATTGGAAGACAACTAGGACAATTACTGTGGCAAAGAACTGGGGAGATTTCCTCTGCAGATCAAGGGAATAGAGGACCACAGAGGCTCGCAAATCAAAACCTGTTGCACCAATGGAGTTTCAAGAAGTACCTCTCCTGTTAACCACCGTTTTGGCTTTTGTTCCTCCAAGCAAATGGAATTTCCCATATTCAATGGGTTAGACCCCAATAGTTGGCTTTATCGAGTGGAACGGTTCTTTATCTTGAACCAAAAGATGGAAGCTGAAAAACTTGAGGGAGTAGCCATAGCCATAGAAGGCAAAGCTCTGACATGGTTGCAATGCATGGAGGATGGGAGGAAATTCGCAACCTAGAGGGGAATCAAAAAGGCAATTCTCAGTAGGTTCCGCCCGAAGCATGTGGGCTCCCTGTGTGAGAAATTTCTCTTAATAAGGCAGAGCTCCGCGGTAGAAGACTACCTAGAGACTTTTGAGCTCCTTGTTGCACCATTATAGGGTCAACTATCAGAGGAGATACTGGAAGGAAACTTCCTCAATGGGCTAAAGCCCGCCAATAGAGCTGAAGTCTGGATGATGAAGCCTAAGGGATTAATGGAGATGATGGAGGCAGCCTAGGTGGTGGAAGACAAGAATCGAATGACCCAAACTAGGTGGAATGGAGCCAAGATTGAGGGCCCAACAACCATCAACTCAGCCTAAAAAAATTGGCAGCCACAGCACAGTCTATATGCTAAGTCGTATGTTATGGCAACCCAGCCTGTTAATGCCAATTAGGTACCAATGAGCAATCGAGCAACCTTAGAGGAGGTCGCAGGGGGACAACGAGCACCAGAGGCCAAACGGCTAATGGACCCAAAACACCGACACTGACAGGAGAAGGGCCTCTACTACAAGTGTGAGGAACGATTTTTTTTGGGTCATGTCTGCAAGAACCGGATGTTGCAACTTCTAGTGGTGGACGACTCACAAGCCTCCCTCAAAGAAGAGGCACTAGACGATACCTACAAAATTCCAATAGAGCAAAACGAAGGCAACATTCAACTTTCAATGACATTTGTTGTTGGATTTACTTCACCTACAACGATGAAGCTAAAGGAGATGATCAAAGGAGAGCAGGTAGTGTGTTAGTCGACTGCAAGGCAACCCACAATTTTGTTGCTTGCAAGATGGTTAAAAATATAGACTTACCAGTGTCTAAAGCAGCGACATAAGGGGTTCTCATGGGGACAGTAAACTCTATTTTGACGGAAGGTGCATGATTTTCATTGCCAGAGGTAGAGATTGTTGAGGACGTTCAGCCATTGGAGCTAGGAAGCACAGACATAGTGTTGAGGATGCAATGGTTAGAAAAGTTGGGGGGTTATGCAGACTAATTAGAAGACTTTGTGGATGAAATTTCATGTGGGCAGTACCCCAATGACACTCAAGGGGGATACGGACCTGTGTAAATCTCAAATGTTGCTAAAGGCTCTATTTGTACTGTAAGGAAGACGGGACAAGGAATATTGCTGGAATTTCAGGCATTGCAGGTGGTGACAGGAACTTCAACTGAATTCCTAGGGATTCCTGAACCTATTCAAGCAACGGTAAACCGATTCCCAGAGGTCTTGAAAGAGCCAACAAGGTTACCAACCCTAAGAACGATGGATCACAGAATTCCCCTGCTACCCAGAGCTGCGCCGGTAACCGTGTGTCCTTATTGGTACCCTCTTATATAGAAGCAAGAGATTGAACTATTGGTGGGGGGGAAATGCTAGCAACTGGCGTGATTAAGCCAAGCCATAGCCCTTAAATAAGGTAAAAAAAAAGGACAGTACCTGGCGTTTCTGCGTAGGCTACCGAGCCTTAAATAAGGTAACAATGGCTAACAATTTTTCAATACCAATGGTAGATGAGTTGTTGGATGAATTACATGGAGCAACAATTTTTTAAAATGGGACCTCAAATCAAGGTATCACCAAATCTGAGTCCATCTAGAAGATGTGCCAAAAACTGCTTTCTACACTCACAAGTCACGAGGGGCATTACGAGTTCCTGGTCATGACTTTCAGGTTGACAAATGCCCTAGCCACTTTTCAAGGGCTAATGAATGAGGTTTTCAGCCCATAACTCATTAGATTTGTGCTAGGTTTTTTTTATATGATATACTGGTATACAGCTCCTCTGTGGATGCTCATGTCCAGCACCTTGACATCGTTTTTGATGTCTTGCAGGCACATACTCTATCAATAAATATTAAGAAGTGTATGTTTGGACAAAGGGAGCTTGAATATTTGGGGCACATAGTACCCTCAAAAGGGGTGTTGCGGACCCCACTAAAATTCAATGCATTAAAGATTGGCCAAAGCCTAAGAACCTACAGGAGTTGTCACGATTCTTAGGTTTAACAAGGTACTACCGAAAATTTGTGCACCATTTTGGGCACATTGCAACTCCACTCACTACCTAGCTGAAGAAAGACAATTTTGGATGGAATGTAGAGGCTCGGGAGGCTTTTGAAAAGCTTAAGGGAGCCATGATGATAGTACCCATAATAGACCTCCCAAATTTTAATGAGCCCTTCATAGTAGAAATTGATGCTTCAGGAGTAGGAATTGGGGTTGTCTTGATGCACCAACAACGACCAATTGCTTTTTTCAGCCAAGCCTTGGGATAAAGGGCTCGCATGAAATCAGCATTTGAGTGGGAATTGATGGCGGTAGTGTTTGCAGATCAAAAATGGTGGCATTACCTATTGGGTCGGAAGTTCACGGTTAGAATGGATCAGAAAAGTTTGAAGTTCTTGTCTGAACAATGCATAATTCCCGAAGAACAATTGAAATGGGTTATTAAGCTATGGGGGTACCAGGTTGACATTGAATATAAACCTAAGAAGGAAAGGTGGAGACCTATCAGCTACCTGGGTTGAAAAAATGGAGCACGCTTCAATCCGAAATTGATACTGACCTTGTCTATAGACTATCAAAACCAAACTGCAGCAAGGAGATGATGTAGAGGGGTACCGACTGAATCAGGGCAACCTCTTCTACAAATAGCACTTGGTGTTATCGGCCGATTCGACATTAATTCCACAATTGTTGGCTGATTTTCATCGGGGGAAACAAGACATTTAGGAGTATTAGGCTAGCTAGGGAAGTATTATGGAACGAGTTGCAAAAGACAATACGGGAATTTGTGGCAGGTTGTACTGTTTGCAGCAGCAAAGTACCTAGCTATAAACTCAGCAGGTCTGTTGCAACCATTGCCTATTCCACAACAGATCTGGGAAGACATATCACTGGATTTTGTTGAGGGACTTCTGTAGTTAGAAGGTCATAACTATATCCTAGTGGTGGTGGATTGTCAAAGTATGCACATTTCATACCAATCAAACACCCATTCATTGCACGCACCGTTGTAGAGGAGTTCATTAAGGAAGTTGTTAAGATGCATGGAATCCCCAACTCTATTGTATCCAATCAGGATAAAGTGTTCCTCAGCCATTTCTGGAAAGAAATATTTAGGATGTTAGGAACAACACTCAAATTCAGCTCGACCTATCACCCACAGACAGAGGTCGTTAATCACAACTTGGAGATATACTTTCGCTGTTTTGTGTGTGACAAGCCCAAACAGTGGGTCAAATGGGTTCCTAAGGTAGAGTAATGGTATAATACTTCTTTTCATTTGGCCATACACACCACACCCTTTAATGTCCTGTACGGACGAGACCCTCCTCCATTATTACGATATGAGATGGGGTGAAGCCCATTTGCTAAGGTAAACAAGGAGTTATGAGATAGAGACGCAATTTTGGGGGAATTAAAGGAGCACTTGCAAAAAGCTCAGAGGAGAATGAAGTCTCAAGCTAATAAGAAGAGACAAGAATAGAGTTTTGAAGTAGGTGGCTAGGCGTTTGTTAAATTGAAGCCCTATTGGCAGAGGTCCTTAGCAAGAAGGCTGAACGAGAAACTTGCTCCACATTATTTTGGGACATACCTAATTCTAGCAAGGGTTGGACCAGTGGCCTATTGTCTCAAATTACTAGAGTCAGCGTCCATTCATCCATTGTTTCATGTGTGGATGCTTAAGGCTGTAATAGGTGAAGGACAACAGGTGCAACCTTTTACTCCAGTCCTTACATCAGAAATGGAGTGGCAGGTGGAGCCAGAGGGTGTATGTGACTCGAGGTACAATGCCAAAGGACTACTGGAGGTTTTGATCAAATGGAAAGGGTTTCCAGACTTTGAAACCTCTTGGGAAAACTTCGAGCTACTCAACGAGTAGTTTCCTGGTTTTCACCTTGAGAACAAGGTGAAAGACCAAGGGGGGTACTGATAAACGTCTCATAAGATACACTTATGCAAGGAGGAGCAAGAGATGAGGAGGGAGATCTCTTATAGCTGGTTCAACCGGGTTCTTTTATGCGCCTATCATTTATCTTTTATTTTGTTTATTAGTAATAGAGTTTGTAGGTCATTGAGTCTATTTTGATTAAATATGTTGGGTTGTTAATTGGGTGGGGAATTCTGTTGGGTAGTTACGCTCATACAATTAAATATCGGTCATGATACGCAATATCGGCTGATATTTATCGGATTTTGGGTTAGCCGATACGCGATGGATTTAGAATTTTACGTATTTGTCAGCGATATACGGTTATCAACCAATATTTGCCGATATTTTACCGATATTTGCCAATATTTACTGGTATTTGCTAATATTTATTGTGAAAAAAAATTAAAAAATCACGCCGCAACAACCGCGACATATAAAATATCGTTCGCGACGCTCCGATACCGCGGTACCACAAACGCGATTTTATTACTTGGTTACGCTGAGTTAGCATTTGGAGAGCTATGCCACCTCTATTCAAAAATCGAGAGAGGGGGAGAACAGGGAAGGCAAATACTGGAATTTGAGAGGGAGGGCACCAAGACCTCAAATTCCTGAATGTATCTTCCCTCTAATATCAATATACGACCAGTTCTCTTCTCTCTTAGAATTGATCTATCTAAGGTATTATTTTGCGAGTTCATTGTTGCTACAGGAAATCCTAACAGATCTCAAACATTCTCTACTACCCCGAAGCTGCTACGCTACACTCCATCTACAGTGACACAGAAGCTGCCCTTACTTTGCTCTTGCCTTCCTCTTCGACTTCATCCGTCTTCTTTGTCCTCCTTCTCAAACGTCCTCACTCGTCCTCTATTGACTATTAGTGCCACTAGCTCTTGGCTGCTCAACATTGAACCCACACAAGATGCAATGCCCCGCCCCCTCTTTGTGACACACACCATACACCACACAGCACAACTATTGTTGTTACTATGTTGAATGAATTGACGAAGGGGTTAGTTAATTTATTAATGATAAATTGTGAGTAGTTAATTTATTTATATCTAATTATTTTATCAATTGATTAGAATTTCTAGTTTATAGAAATCAGAATGTAGAAACCCCAATTCCCCAATTAATTAAGTAAACCCTAATGTACTAATTAGTGTGTTAATACATTGAATATTTTAATTTATTAGTTATTTTTGGAATTAGTTTATTATAAAATTAAATTATCAATTAAGTTTTAGTAAAGTCCTTAGCCAATTTATTAAATTGTTTAATGTTTCAATTTAGGAAGTAACGGCAATTTTCAAACCAACCTAAATACAGCTACCACGAATCTAATTCTATTAATCAAGTTATGTTACCAACTTTTGAAAACCAAGCACTTCTATCTTCAAGCCAACCACAAGGATCAAGATTCACTAATGAACGTAAAGTTGATTTAGAAACGCTAGAAGCAGATTTGAGGTTAAGAAAAAGGGTTTTCGATGAAATCTAAATATTCAAGACATACAATTAAATACGGTCCCAATACGCAAGATCAACTGACATTTATTAGATTTTGGGCGGCCAATATGCAAAATTTGCGATTCGCAATGGGTTTAGAATTTCACGTATTTATTGGTAATATATCAGTTATCAGCTGATATTTGCAAATATTTTACCAATATATGCTAATGTTTACCGATATTTACTAATATTTATTGTGAAAATAAATAAATAAATAAATCATGTCGTGACAATCGAGACATAGAATATGATTCGCAACACTCCAATACCACAATCACAACTGCAATTTTATTGCTTGATTCAAGATGAGGTAAGGAGAGATTATCTTTTAAGAGGCCCTTATCAACCCCGTAAGCTTTTCTATAAAGGTTATCAGTGGGAAAAATAGTCAAATTGTTTCATCTTAGTTTGATGAATATGATTGGAATATAGTATAGCTAAAGATGATGTATTTTGCCTGCCTTGTGACTTGGTTAAAAGTGAACACGAAGCTTGTGGTGATCATTTTGTGGGAAAAGAACTTATACACTGGATTAAAAAATAGAGGTTCGAGATTCACGTTGGTAGTTCTAATAGTCCTCATTTTAAAGCTACTAATAAAAAATGTGAAAATCTTATCAAATAGAAGCAAAGCATTGAAGCCTCTTTCATAAAGAAATCTGAACAAGTCAAATCAGATTATCTTATCCGCTTAGATGCATCTATTCAGGCTGCTAGATTTTTTTTCTTAGGGGGGAATGGATTTTAGTTCTCTAAATCAAGGTAACTTTCTTCATTTTCTAGTGACTTTGAGGCATAATAATGACGCTATAGCTAGAATTGTGTGAGGAAATGCTCCAAACAATATTTACATGACTTCACGTGAGATTCAAAAAGATATTAGTAATGCATTTGCATATGAAATAATTAATGAAATTGGAGATGATTTATTTGGCATATTAGTGGATGAAGCAAGAGGTGTGGCAAAGAAAGAACAAATGGTCATTGTTTTGCATTATGTTGAAGATAGAATTTTTCTTATTGAAAGGTTTGTTGGGATTGTACATGTCAAATATACAACTGCTTTATCACTTAAGGCTGAACTTGAATCAGTGTTGAGTTAGTACGGATTATGTTTATCAAAAATACAATGACAAGGGTACAACGGAGCTAGTAATATGCAAGGTGAATTTGATAGTTTGAAAACATTAATTCAAAATGAAAATCCTTGTGCCCATTATGTTCATTGTTTTGCTCATTAACTTCAATTGGCTCTTACTGATGTGATAAAATGGCATAATGAGGTAAGTTATTTTTTTAGCCCTATTACACATGTTGAGAATGTTGTTAGATTATCCAATAAGTGTCATGATTCTTTTCGAGATAAACAAGTTACTTAGATAGGAAATGCATTTGAAGAAGGCTTGATAAAATCTAGTCGGGGATACTTGTTGGGGTTCTTGTTTAAGGACATTTTTAAGTCTCAAAAATTTATTTTCTCTTATTGTCAAGGTACTTGAAGAGTTGGAAGCTGGTAGGACATTTGATAAAGACGGGAATGCTACATTCTTATAATATGGATTACAAACTTTTGACTTCTTTTTCATATTACATTTGGTGATAAATGTTATGGATGTTACAGATTTATCTCATGCATTGCAATAAAAAATGATCAAGACATTTTGAATGCCTTACCACTTCTTGAAATTGCTAAGGATCGTTTGCAAGAGATGAGGAATGATGGATGGGAAGGTATTTTGAATGAAGTTGTTTTATTTTGTAACAGGAGAGACATTGATGTGCTCACCGTGAATGAGCAATATGTTACGGGAAAAAGATCAACATGCCAAGCTCCAATCGTCACGAATCTACATCACCACAAATATGACTATCTCTATAATGTTATAGATTCGCATCTAAAGGAGCTTAATTGCAGGTTTTATGTGATAAGCACTGAATTGTTGAGTTGTGCTGCATGTTTGCATCATTCATCATTGTTTGAAGCTTTTAACAAGCAATATTTAATAAGATTGCTTGTTATCTGATGATTTCTCTAATATTAATGTTGTGGTGTTAGACAACTAACTTGAGAATTATGTTAGATATGTTCGGTTAGATAGTAGGTTTCATTGCTTGAAATGACTTGTTGATCATTCAAGAAAACTAGTGCAAATCAAAAAGCATAGGACATATCCTTTCGTAATAGGCTTGTAAAATTAGCTCTAATTTTGCCAGTGGCAACTATTCATCAAGACTGCATCATAAAATAAAATATGAAATCAATGGCTTCAAGATTGGTTAGCAACATTTATAGAGAGATGTATTTAATTCTATTAGCAATGGAGTTATTGTGAATCATTTTCAAAGTATGAAAACTCGACGAATATTGTTGTAAGACTATGTAAAATTTTATATTTAAGTGTAATGTAATGATATCATATTACTTAAGAGTATTATTTTATATGAGGACACCATAGAATTCTAATCCTGGCTCTACCACTGTATCCTTTTCTACAGAAAGTAAAGATGTAAACGAGCAGAGCCGGCTCACAAGCTTTTTGGGCTCGGCTCATTCATTTAGCTAAGAGAGCCAAGCTCAAGCTTGAGCATGAAAATTTTGGACTCGAGCTCATTTCTAGTGTAAAAGTTCACAAGTTGGCTCGGCTTATTTATAAGCGAGACAAACCGTAGCCTTATTTTTAGATTCATGTACTAAATGATCCGAGCCCAAGCCCACCCCACCTTAGCTCATTTACAACCCTAATAGAAAGCATCCGATTGTTTCCTTTGGTGAGCAACTCAGCACAAAGCTTCAACTTGCTTTGGTGTATATTCGAGGGATGAATGCAACCGCCATTCAAAAACAAAGACAATATCTCCCGACAAACCAGACGATTCAAGCCCTTGAATTACATTAATAGTTGCCTAAGTTGCTTAGGTTCAAATGTGAAATTGTATATAAGAAGGGCACATTGAATTTGCCCACGCCTATCTAGGTGGTCCTCTAAAGGCTATAGGGCAATACACGTTCATTTCTTAGCTAGGAGTTCAACCCTTAATTTTAATTCATGACCCACATTACATGCTTTCACAAGAAAATAGGTTTGGGCTACTACCAACTAGGTACTCTATTTGAAATGGCTCTTATTGTTTTGCAAACAATTGATGGCTCTAGTTGATCCTCACCTTCATCAAAAAATATTATCCAGCCAAATAATGTGGTCAACAGGCATTCTAGGTGGCTATAACTTGGTCTTGAATTGAAGGTAACAACAAATTTTTTTGGGACAGAGCTTCATTCAATGGTTGAGCAATATGTTTGCAATTGTGGCATTTGCTTGAATTGAAGCCTAAAAATAGAGCTATGAAAGGCTTACGTCAACTCTTATGGACATGTTCTCCAAATAAGCTAATGTGTTTTTAATTAAAAAAAAATTAATTAGTTATTATTATTATCATCATTTAATATTATAATTAATATTTTCTTATATTATTATTACTATTTTTATTATCAATATCATCAATCATTATTATAGTTATTACTATTAATTATTAATTATATATATATTTTATTATTGTTAAAAATAAGCTAAAGAGAACTGCCTATTCTAAAGCGAGTTTGGGAGGATGTGACTATGGAATTCATTACTAGATTGCCCCCTTAGTCGGCTAAGGCTATCATGTGGGTTGGTTATGGATCACCTACCAAAGTAATGCCAATTTGTGTGCACTACCTAGCAATGTTACTACTTGTGAAGACTTTGTGCGTGAAATTGTTCACCTTCATGGTTATCCCTGTTCCATAATATTCAGTCATGACCTATTATTAGAATCACTTTTGGAGATAAACTATTGATTGTAGACATTCAACTTAGGATGAGCATTACACATCATGGGCATAACAAGGTTGTGAATGGGTGCTTACAAACTTATTTGAGAATATTGGTATAGTATGTCTCACCATTGATATGACAACATTCCAAGTCATCTTCACACATCATCCATTACCTAGATGGTAATGAGCTTGACCTTGTGGGATTACATAAACTTGCTCAAGTTCCTCAAATGCGATCTCCATCGAGTGCAATTCACGATGAAGAATCAAGCTAACAATCACAGTAAAGATAAGAGTTTTAGCTAGGACATTTGGTGTTTGTCAAATTGCAGCCATATCAGCAGCAATCACTTGCCAATAGGTTCCCCCACCAGATAAGAGTTTTAGCTAGGACATTTGGTGTTTATTTGCATTTCATTTTCCTGGTCACCAAGAGATGTGTCACGTGTTCCTTCCTGTGGCTCAGCTAGGAATTGTCGACGTATGTATATGTATATACACACATATACATACACCAAAATTTCTCTCCCTTCCTCCCCATTTGAAGCTTACCACTGCTCGAAAGTGGTCTATCAATAAGCATTCCCCATCGAACACACAAACAACAAAGGCAGATACTTAAAGAATGACGAACGGCAAATTTTTCAGGAACAAATATGTAATAAAAAAAAGCAATTAAAATTTGATGTAAGACAAATTAGATACCTACCAACATGTTCTCCGAGGTCGGTGTGAGAAAAGAAACTTTCACATGGCAAGGATCATCCAATGCAACAACTTGACCATTATAACAGCGTCCATCAACATGGCGGAATCTACACTTTGATCCAACAGAGTAACTTTGCTCTTCCAGTGGTTCTGCTTCAACATCCGCTGAATTAAGTGGTTCCACTTCAACATCATCAGCAAGAGGAGATTTAGGACTCTGCAGCACTAAATCAGCTTCTCGCAACAGCCTCACACGTTTTAGGTTAAGAAGTGCATCTTCTGCGTCACTGATAGCAGAAACAAGCTCCCCCTTGACCTGCACCGATGCACAATATTAAGCTCATGGATTCAGTGGGATAATCAGCAGAGGAAACACCTTTCTGGAGCATACATTGTGAATCGTTGCCACTTCTTAAGCTAATAGTGCCAACGACCTTGCAGCGCCCACAATTTGTTGCTAATGCCTAATGGTTCCCGATATTAGTTTCTACTAACAGTTAGGCACACAATAGTATAGCCCTAATTAATCAGCATTCAAAGATAAAGCACGGCACTTTTGTCAGAGCAAGGAGACTCGGTAATTTCGCTATAACCCAAATGCTTGATTATTTCACGGTATCAAACCCTGAAAAAAGCAGTTCGCCCGTATCTCCCAGTAATACCCTGTCAATACACAATAGGAAACCTAACACAAACAGCAAGTGGATTTTCATAATAAGCACCAACAGATGACGGCATAGACTTCAAATCCAGCAATCGCTTCTCATTTTGATTAAGAAATGGATTGGATTAAACAACTAAACTACAATACAGAGAAGTAGTTCCGTGAAATGGGCAAGAAGTTAAAAATGATTGCAGAAAACATACGGAGAGAAGCTCAGGATTGTCAGGATCAGAAGCTAGGGCGTCTTTGATTGCAGAGATCGTCTCTCTTTGCTCTCGTAATTGAAGCTCTAATTGCTCTTCTAGAAACCTCTCATCATCGCCCGCCATGGAAAGAAACTTTGATGATCGATAGCGCAAGAGAAGCACGATGAGTCGAGGGAATGGCCGACAGAGAATGAGAAAAGAGGTTGGCCTGGCTCGCGGCTCTCATGGACTTCCGAGTAGCTTCGGTGCCAAGAAAATCTCTCAGCTTCTCGCCAAAATAATAACAATAATAATTTACGCCAAAAAAGAATATACTACTATGACCATATATTTAAAACAAGTGTCACCTTAAATTTTTACATTTTTGTTAAGAAGATATACAAAGTATTTAATTTCCCATTATTAAATATATCTCATTAAATAATATTTGTAGCAGAAAATATTTAATGAGTAACAATAAATTACTTTTATATTAAAAATCTAACACGATAGTTATTTTGATTTAAAAAACTTTGATAATAAAAGATATAGTAAATATTATTTCCGGCATCTCATAAATATTTTAGATTTATTTGTTGTGATGTTATATCAAAAAAAAAATAGCAAATATTATTATCATACCATATACATAGGTAAAGTGTCCACCGATCTAAAATCAAATAGGATCGGATGAACGTAGATTGGATCGAAAATTGATTAACGACTGAAATTTAGGAATCAAAGACTGAAATATAATAAACGATCTTGGACTCATTAGAATCATAATTATAATACCCTAAAATTTACTACTAAAATTTTTTGTTTAAACGAAAGCGTAATAATAAAATATTTGGATATTATCATCGTACTCAACAGAAGCCTAGCTTACTATATCATCCTTACATTTAGTATAAGGTAAAATAGTAAACACTTAAATCATGATAAAAATGGGGAATGAGATAAAATCATAAACTTAAACACAAGAGTTTGAAGGATCACTCCAAGTATAATATTCAAAATACATATAATAGATGCATTGGAACTAATAGTTCCAAAAGGCATTTTGGTCAAATATAAGATTCGGATAACATGACTTTATATCCCCAAACCCTAAGCATAATAAGGTTATTCCTCCCTAAGTAAGGTATCATAAGCAACAAAATCATCTAGAGGCTCATTCTCTACTTGCACAAAAATACATGACCTGTCACCTGTATGTTAATAGGAATGAATAGCATCCATATATAGGATGATCAGCACACTATGTACTGAATAAAGTAACAATAAAACCATAGTAGAGTTACACAAAGTATATAAGATCATATAGAAGAATGAGCATGTATAATGATTAAACATGACATGATGTAGAACAATTTCAACACAATCCATTTTTTATTTACATTAACCTTAGGACCCACTATTCGTAATCACGTGGAATAGACTAAAACACTTCCTAAGGTAAAACGAGCATAGCCACTATTATTAAGTTGTCCTAAGGCAACATACTTCTAGCCATTATCTTAAACTGGTGGAATAGTCTAAAGCATCTCTGAGTGTATGCACCTAGCCATTATTATTAAGTCAGTGGAACGGATTCAACACCTCAATCCTAGCTCGTGGAACCTTTCACTTTAATTAATTAATATATTATTCCTTATTATCCATCTCAAGATAATATTCTTATTTATATTGAGTTTAGGATTCCATTTTTCTTAATCTGGTAGAACAGACTAAAGCACATCACATGGCAAAATACACCTAGCCGATATTATTATGTCGGTGGAACTAGCACACAACACCTCAGTCCTGACTCACGTAATCTTTCACTTTAAGTGCTTAATGTCTTATCCATGGTTATTTATCTCAAGCTCATCATACATACACACATATAGATACACAAGGCATATTATCTAACTGAACATAATTATTTGAACACATGAAACATAACTACTAGAATATCGAGACAACCCCTAAGAAAAAAGATCATGCTTCTTCTGAGAAACCCTACTTTCATATGATAAGCGCAACATCTTCCATATTAATCACTTTACCACCAAATTTTATCACACATCCCTAAAATATTATTAATGAAAAGATGTCCTAAAATCAAGATATAATTCCTATATCTTACACATGCGATAACAACCTACCTCTAGAATAATTATTCACAAAACCCTATGAAATTCTAATTTCACAAGTTGGGCATATCTTTTCATATAAGACTCATATAAGTACTAAATTTAATGCACATTCCTAAAATGTCCTTATTGGTAGCATATCCAAAAATTAAGGTCTGATCTAAGTACTAAATTCCTATATCTTACACATGCAATAATAACCTGCCTCTAAAATTATTATTCACAAAATCCTAAGAAACTCTAATTTCACAAGTTGGGCATATCTTTTCCTATAAGACTCATATAAGTACTAAATTTAATACACATTCCTAAAATATCCTTATTAATAGCATATCCGAAATTTAAGGTCTAATCTAAATGCTTGACACATGCGATAACAACCCTACCTCTAGGATTATTATCCTTATTTCAATCGTTTTCACATTTTATTGGACTTAGGTCACTTACAATTACTCCAGTTATTTCACATAGACTATTTAGCATATTTGGAACCAATTTACACATTAAAATACCGGGGATTCCATATTTGACCCATATTTACTAAATTACCTTTAAGATAACCCAAAATGCCCATATTTTCACAAACTCCCCATGAGCCCCAATATGAATAATTTTTGACCTCCAACACATCTCATCATGAAAATACTTAACCCCCACCCCCACACACACATATTTATATATACAAGCCAAAATCATAGCCCAAATTAGATAATGACTCATGCCAATCTTCTTGACTAGCAAAACTAAGTGAACCAACATATATACAAATGCAGGCTTTCACATTTTTCTCACATTTTCATCATAATACAACACTATCATAAATACATTATCCATGTGACAATACCAACCATGAGAATTTATACAAAAATACACATTGCACACAAACCCCTAGTCATAATGTGTATCCTTACTAAAAGCATCTCTAGTCTCTAAGCAAGTAAAACCCTAAGACTTATTCGATATCATTGGAAAATCACCTATAAATCAAGAACAACACAAAGTTAAAACTAAGAAAAAATAGCTAAAGAAAACTAAAGCAAAGAGGGTGGAGATGGATAAAACCTAAAACAAGTTGAAGAGCTCACTACATGGGAGGTGTTAAGTGGCTAGGTTTATGTGTGGAAGGTGGCAAAGGGCATGGGGGTACATAATGCATTGAGGAGAAGGCACAATTAATCTAATGATAATGTAAAAAAGGAGGCATGATTGTGCATTGGGATTGCATGGGTCATGTGAAAAGAGCGTGCATCAGTTGCAAGGGAGCACACATGATTCAGTGAGGGGGAGTGCATGGCTATGCAAGAGAGGCTCATGGCCATGCGAGGGAAAAAATAAAACAGGGAACTTGAGGAAAGGAGAAAAAAGGGATGGTTTGATGGTGATGGTTGGGCGACGACAAGTGGGATTGATGGGGAAGTAGTGGTAATTGGTTGTTAGAGAAAATGGGGATTCTTGGTGGAGGTGGTGGTGAGTGATGTTGGTAGTGGACAATGTTGTCGAATAGAGCAGGGAGAAGGGAGAAGAAGGGGAAATGGTCGGGTAGTTAAGATTTTATACAAAAATGAATGGAAAGGTGAAAGGAGGAGAAGAGAAGAAAGAAACACACACACACACATATAGGAATAGGGTGGAGTTGGTGGAGATATATAACACCCCAAGTCAATACGATCATGCGGGGGCTACCTTGGAGCACTTTCAGAATGATTGGTTAGCCCTATAGATCAACATGAGTCATTTTAGCATACCTTTTCCCTACTCACGAGCTTCTTGAGAAATTTTTAGAAAATTTCTCAAACTTCCTAGGAGGGTCACCCATTCTAAAAATTGCTCCACATTTGGTGTGCTTAACTATAAATTTCTTAGGATAGAATCACCAAAAAGATAGTATCACAGGATGCATGGGTGTTAGAGGACGAAAATGGAAGGGAGGCCATATGGAGACGATGTAGGTTAGCTAAGACAAGAAGGAAAGAAAAGGAAAATTAAAAATGGAAGGAAAAGAGAAAAAGGAGAAGGAATAAGAAAAACAATTTGGTTTATGATTAAAAATAGGTTTAATTTTTAGATTAGGGAATGAAGGTAAAATTAATTTATCAATCATTTAGGGTTAGGGTTATGATTAAAATTAGGTTTAAGTTTTTAAAATTAATTTATCAATCATTTAGGGTTAGGGTTAGGCTATGAATATTAATGATCCAAAGTTAGGATTATGATTAGGTTAAAATATTAATTAATTAGGATTAGGATTAGGATTAGATAAACTTTTAGGGTATTATGAGAATTGCTAAAGTATGTATGTATGTATGTATGTATGTATGTATGTATGTATATATATATATATATATATATATATATATATGTATATATTAGGTAAAGTGATAATGATATTCTGAGTCAGACATGATAGAATCAGAATTGGTTAGTACCAACAAAAATCTACTTTCAAATTAGAACCTAAAATAATCGATTGATTTGGTTTAAAATTTAGGTCTAAACTGAAGGTTGAATACTCCTACACATGGGTGTATATTTCAAGGTATATCTAGGTGACATTGTTAGATCATCAATTATAATATAGGCTAGTAGATGTTTGCTATTTCCTCCCCTAAATTTAGTCTTACTCACACAAGACTCTAAGGGTTGTTATGAATGACTTTGTTGATTCAATTTAAGGGATCTTCGCAATGAGTTATTTTCTATAAGAATTAATATTGGGTATTGTGTAATTAGTGAAAATTTTGTAAATAATAACATGAGAAATATTTTTTTTTATAACTATGACATTTTCAAATAAGTTTAAATTTCTTTTTTAATTTTGTTTATGATATATTATCTTTATTTTTGGCCAATAAAATAATTATATTAAATTTCTTCTCAAAATTTTATCTATAAAGAAACCTATGTTACGATACATTTGATGGAAGAAAATTTTCTAATGTAAAATTTCACCTATGTGTAAAGTTTTTCAACAATTCTATGATATTTTTCAATAGCTATATAATTATTTTTTTACAAACTATGATGATTGATCACTATCAATTTGAAAGAAAATTTTCATATTTGTTGTATTTATTTTTCAATAATTATGTGCAAATTTTTCACTATTGTTGTAATATTGTAAATATTTTATTTATATATTGTCGATGTATAATTTATGAATGTGTAGTGTAGTAAATCTTAGGTTTAATACTCTTATCTTTACCATTAGTTATAGTAGTTTCTTTTTTATATTTATTATGGCTATAACCTCTCAACTCTACATCTTCTCCACCATATTCTATATTCCTTAATTTTATCTTATAATGAATGTAATAACTATAGATACATATGAATTGTTAGTGAGATTTTTTGTGTTAATTTCGATACATGGAACACATATCTATGTGTCTACATATGAATGGAGAAAGAACATGTATGATTTTCTAACCACCGACATGGCATGTTGAGATTCATCACATTTCTTAGTGAGCTTTTGAACCATATGTACCTTCTTTTTTTGAGCGAATTTACACAAAATCATCTACTTTTCTTGGCCTTAAAAATTTCTTTGTAAACCTCATATATGTTTAATTGTTTTGATCAAATTGTTTGCCATAGCTCTTGTAATGGACTATAGAGATTACTAGAACTTACTCTTGTGCTAGTTGAAGCTTATAGTTAAGACATGCTCTGATTGAGAAAATGATAAAGGCAGCTTAGAAAATTTTCCATTGCATGACCAAATAGCTTAACCTAATTTGTGTATCCATGATATACATCCCATAGAAACCCTTTGAGCCTATACAAGGAATATATATTTTTCTTCATTACCCACATTGAATAACCGCTGGGCATTAATGTCCTCACCCTTGATTAAAGTTATTGGAAGGAAATCAAATCGTTATGGATATAAAGAGTGGTTGTTTATGTGTGTATGTGAAAAAAAAATATATATATGTATTTATGCTAAGAAAGGGGGATTGGTTATGTTTGGTGGAGAAAAAACAATAAAATAAAAAAATAGTATTTTTTTTTAAATTGTCAAAAAAAGAAGAAAAGAAAAAAAAATGTTAGGATATAAGGAAGAGAGGGAGTTATGGAGACGATGTTGAGAAAGTTCTATTCATGTTACATTTTATTGTAAGGTGGAGAGGTGTATCATTAATCAATGATGTGGAGTTAAGCTTATATTTCACCTAATTATTAGATTCCACTAGCTCTTGACCTTTTTAACATCACACTCCTAAAATACTCCATACCCTTCTTTACCTTAAACCCCGCTACAACCAATAAGTAAGTCCTATTTGATTCTCAAGATGAGTAGCCTTTGATCTGTTGGAGATTAGTCACAAGAGTTAAGCATATGGTTTGGTCCATTTGGCAAGTATTTGATATCATTCATGAGGTTTTATCCACAAGAACATGAGCCTTCTTTGTTTATATATGTGAGTCATTTGTTATCTTTATCATCTTATCTCACGTACATGAGTGTTTCTATACATTTGTAGCCACGAATCTAAGAGATAAAAAAAATAGAGGGTATCCACAGTGAGGATGGATCTTGATGTGACTAAGGCGTGGTGGATCTTCATCCATAATATTAATATGTTCATACTTGTCATGTTTATGTGTGAACCATATGTTGAAATTAATTTTTTTAAATCTCCCAAATTCTGAATCTTGATTGATTGCTAATCTTAAAGTATGAAAGTAAAAGATTCTGAGAAAAAAAAATGGTTAAGGGTGTTAAGTGTGTTTTTATTTTTATAATTTTTTATTTTAGTTTTTTTTTGTGTGATTTTGTGGGTTTATCATATGAGAACCCCTCACAAGACCTTACTCATCCTTGATGGGTGACATAAGGGTTTAAAGAGCTTGTTGCACATGCTAAATGTAATCGTGAGACCTACGAAAGTAGCTAGTCAATTTAATTTTATTTGTTTAGAGTAATAACTTGCTTGAGGACAAGCAAGAAGCTAAGTGTGGGGTGTGATAAGTTCATATTTTGACACATTTTATACCCTTATAATATTTGTTTTTAGTATTTTATTTAACTAATATAGGTGAATAATTATGATTTTATGCTTAAGTGGTAAAAATTGCATAAATGTTATTATTTAAGCTAAAATGATATAACTTAAGTAAATTTAGAATATAATATTATTTATTAATATTTATTTAATTTTATTTTGCAGGTATTGTTTTTAAATACAAGAAAAAAAATTAGACCTTTGGACTAATGGCCCGGAACAAGAAACAAAGAAAAGAACGACGCAGCGAAAGGAACCAAAGGAGCCACACGGTCAGCAAAGAAAAAAAAAGAAGAGAAGAAAGAAAAGAAAAAGTCAAGGGTGGGCGAAACAAGGGCTGACATGGCGTGGGGCGACGAGGGATCGGTCGCACGAGAACGAGAATAAAAAGGAGCATGAGGGCGCGTCAGGATAGAGCGTGAGGAGTAGGGGCGGCAGAGCTGCATTAATTAAGAGAAAAGGCAACCGCACGTCAGAGAAAAAGGAGAGCCTTCATAGGCTTGGGAGAGAAGAGATAGCGTCTAGAGGAGAGAGCGGCCGACAAGCCCTGACGTACGGAAACAAAGAAAGCCGCCGCATGGACTTCGAGGCGCGGCAGCACAGCAGCATCAGCCTCCATCAGCCGGAAAAAGAAAAAGAAAAAGAAATAGTGCACGGAAATAAAGGCAAAGAAGAAGATAAAATAAGAGGGAAGAATTTATACCTGCAGAGTTTATTTCAAATAAAATTAATTTTTATCTGAATAAATTCTTGATCTTTTATTTATAATTAATTTCGGTTATTTCTTTCTCTATTTTTAATTTATATTTTAGATATATATTTCTGTGTAATTAATTCTATAATTATGGTTGGCTGAATATTTGTTGTTAGGGAACAAATTGAAACCCTGGATTAAGATTTGAATTATAATTTTATTTTCTTTGTTTCGTGAGATTGTTTCTTGACTCTATTTTAATTGCTATCGTTTATATATATAATTCTGTCAAGTATAATTTATTTGGTGCATGCCTTGTTCTGGTTTCCTCATAAGTGACAGTATGTAGGATTATTTGCCTGCTAGGTGGCCATCTAAATATACTAGAATTTATATGTATAAATTTCAACTAGGTTAGATAACAATTCATCTAATAGTTTTGTGATTCTAACCGAAGTAGTAAAACTTTTTGATACGTGTGGGTCAAGGAAAGGAAATATAGCTAGATATGTGTTGTGTACTAGTTTGGGTACTTAGATTGATAGCCTTCCAATTACACTTAATGCATTAAATCTAGTTAAATATAGGAGCCGCTTGTTGCTACTATACTGCTAGTATTTAATAGGGCTAATATTGGTATGTTGTCGTATTAATTAATTAAGGGAAGTAATATAAGGTGTATGGAGCTGCGTTTGGTGTACAACTTGGTTGATCTCTTTCTCACGATTAAATATTGACTTAAAAGTTAATATTATATTTCGACCTAATCTAGTGGTGGATTTTGATTTCCCTAGCATCTTTATCATATATGCGGTTTCCCATTATTTTTATTATTATTAGTTTATTTTATTTTATTTACTCCTTTTATTATTTTTATTTTTATAAACCCCAATTAGTATTTTTCTTATTTATTTATTTTGTGTTCCTTAGGATTTTTATTTTTATTTATAGTTTGAGCTAGTTAAAATAGAGGTGAGCCATCTCAATCCCTGGCCTAGACTGATACCTTTATTTACCAGTGCTACAAGTGACAACAAGAGGGTTTAAATTGCGTGCCGGCTACGGCCACACCAATTTTTAGCGCCGTTGCCGGGGACACACCAACTTTTGAGGCCAGGGAACGATGAAAGAAAAGCGGCAAACCAAACGAGCCGCACGAAATAAATAAGGGCTGACGTGGAGAAGAGGGTGCAGGGAAAACGAAGAATAAAAAGGAGTTTTCAGAAAGGAGGCCACACGGAATCAAAGAAAAGTCAGCAAGGATGACGTGGCATGGGGCAGGAAAAAGGATGCAGAAAAGAAAGCGTTGCACGACAATAAATAGAGGAGTGTGCGGCAGAGCCCAAAAAAGGGAGTGCGCGGTAAAGGAGAGAGGTGAGAGCCTTCAGAGGCTCGGACTCTGAGACATAGAGGAGGCTCGGGAGAGTCGAGTAGGAGGGATAGAAAAGAGGACCGTGAAGAGACTCGGCCGAAGGAAACAAACACAGCGCCGCACGAAAACCGAACCAAAAGTATAGGCAGAAGTTGGCAATAAAGGAAAAAGAAAACATAAAACACTAGGGAAAATATGTAATTTAAAATATGGAGAAAACAAAATAAATAAATAAAAAACTAGAGTATAGAAAACTCCCTTATGACATTGGGTTGCCTCCCAGGTAGTGCTTATTTTTATGTCTTCAGCCTGACATGATCTTGGTTTTTTCTCATTCAAGGCGGGTATGTCCACTTGAGAGCTGCTTCACCAAATCCTTCCTCGTGATGATCATCTTTATTTTACAAGGAAGAAAAAGACATAATATTAGATTTAAATTTGATCCAGCAAGAACGTAACTTACCTATCATGGGATTTAAGCAGGTGTGTAAAGAGAGAATGTTTTGTCCCATGTCCATGTATCGTGATCTCTCTATCGAAGGAACATATTTTCCCATCTTAAAATCTTTAAACATATCCTTCCAACAGAACCTCTCCTTTAGAACATTATGCTTCTTATTAAAGGAATCCAAGGTGATTTGATTACTCTCTTCAATCTTGGATCCATAAAACCTACTAAAAGAGGGAAAACAAGGAGTGTGGTTAGCATAAATAAAATCAAAGTGGTTCAAAGGCTTACCTTGTGTCTCATGGTTATCTCCAAGCAAAATTGGGGAATAAATGTTCAAAGATGGTCTATGGTAGATGAAAGTGATAGTCTTGTCATCCATATACTTCTCTTTGTTCACTTGATCCTCATTTTGATGAGATTCTTCTTCTACTTTTATAAGCTCTTCTTCCACCTGATCTTGCTTTTCAATGTTCTCCGTGGGAACCTCCTCAACTAGCTCATCCTTACATTCATATATGGCATCATCATACTCATAACTCTCACTTAAAT
This sequence comes from Tamarix austromongolica, assembly GCA_039764185.1. NCBI lineage: Eukaryota > Viridiplantae > Streptophyta > Magnoliopsida > Caryophyllales > Tamaricaceae > Tamarix > Tamarix austromongolica. The sequence continues at coordinate 125,692,994 of CM077809.1, forward strand.
TTGGAACTAAAGTACTAGAGAGCTCTTTTTATGCTTGTAATTGATTGATCATATTGACCATATAACCCATTTGCTCCTCCAGCATTGACATCCTTTTATTTTGTATAATCTGACTTTGCATCAGTTGATTTTGTCCGTTTGTCAATGCTTCAAAAAGCTTATCCATTTTTTCAGAACTTGAGGGTTTGGGGGGATTAAACCTTAAGGATAGGTTATTATCACATATAGAAGATGAGGGAGTTAGGTTATACCTCTGAGTTGTAACGTGAGGTACACCTTATAGAGGATGTGGGTTCAATCAAATGGTTAGTTGGGATGTGTAAGAGAGGGTACAAATGAAAAGGGGAGATTAGGGTTTTAGGAGGTTGCTATCACATGTGTGAGACGAAGGAGTTGGGTTGCAAAAATTTGGGGGATGGATGGATATGGAAACCTGAGCTTATTCATAGAGATTGGAGCTAAATAGGAAGTGGATGAGAGGTTAGATCCACGTAAGCCAAAACTAGGGTTTTAAGAGGGTAACCGTAGAGTGCTATGGTTATCACATGCGAGGAACAAGGGAAGTGGGATATGAATCACGAGTAATAGGGTTCTAATGGTATGTTCAGGTTGGTAGATAATTTTAGGAACTCAAAGGATCATTAGGCAGTGATGATACCTTGGACTTAGGAAATTAAGGTTTCTATAAGGCTAAGGTTGGTCAGGGTAGTAGTAGGTTAAGAGTCTTACATGGTTGGTGCGTGGATGTGTGTGTGATATCTGAACAAATAAGACACGAATAAGATACTAACGACTCAAAGTGGAAGATCCTTGAGCCAGACCCATGTGTATCATATGTATCGGTCCACCAATTATAATAGTGGTCAGGAGCGTTTTGTCCTAGATTGTATTAGGTTTACTAGTCCACCGGTCATCATAGTGGATAGGAGTTTGTGCTTCCATAGATTATATTGTTCCATTAGTGAGAATAGTGGAGGTTTCAAGCTCAAATATTGAAACCTTTGGATGATAATAATCTACCAAAAAGATAATAATTATTTACAATGGAATGTCACGTGGGTCAGGACATGTGTAGGTTATTTACCGATCCACCAATTATAATAGTGGTTAGGAGCGTTTTATCCAGAATTGTATTACATTTACTAATCTACCAGTTATAATAGTGGTCAAGAGTGTTCCACCTTGGATTATATTATAATTATCAGTCCCTGGTCATAATAGTGGTCAGTAGTGTGTTGCCTTGAATTACATAGTTAATGGTACATCGGTGAAAATAATGGGGTCCCTAAACCTAAGTGGACATAATTTAAAAGATGTACAAATACTACACTAATGGCTTTAAGCCCTAATAAGGGAAAATGATCTATTATAATCTATTTGTGGGCATTATATCTTTATCATGTATTGTTATATTCCTACTTAACTATATTGTTACCTTACTCAGTACATAGCGTATTGATCACCCCTATCATGGGTGCTACTCGTTCCCATGAGTAGTGACCCATCTTGAGTATGTGCAAGTGATTGATGATGCCATAGATGATTTTGCTACATATGATGACTTGATCGAAGTAGAATGATGTTGTGGTATTCCAGGGTTGGAACTAGAGAGAGTGTCTTTCAGACTTGTTTTCCTACCACTTTCAATTAATGTTTCCTATAGCTAAACAATGTTATATATTTCTAGTATTTCCTTACATCAACTCTTAACTCTTTAATTTTATTTATTTCCAGTATTTCCTTGTATCAACACTTACCCTTTTATGTTATGAAGTTTTTCTTGTTGTGGTATTTTAGTTGAGTTTTTATCCTATTAGCCTTATAGTTGGTATGAGATTGGCCGGAGGCCAGACTTATATTAATTACTGTAGTAGCACCCCATTTTGTGGTGTATGGTTTTTAGAGATGAAATGAAAATTTTTAACTATGATTTTTGGGGTTATTACATAGAGACTCAAATAACCCATAACCACTAATCTAGTATGCAAATTATATAAGGCCTAACTGACCCGCCTAAATGTAACTAGTTCACCAATAAATATGATACTTAATCACTTAAGTATGCATACCCTATAGAGTTAAAATATATTGAAATACATATAGAAGAGGGTTTATCCTAATCTCGTAAGGCACCTAAGATCACAAAAGAGGAAAGATACCAAAATAACATCAAGTAAACACCAAACCTAGCTCGAATAGCTATTCTAAATGATATAAGTCCCGAATCAATATCTTTCATTTTAAGTAATTAAAGTTTTATTTAAAGATTTAATCAACCATGAATCAGACTCACATAACTACACTTAAATCACTCATATCAACAAAATACAACTCCATTAGTAAACTCTAACGTTATCCACACACTTAATCTATAAGGGATCAAGGCCTAAACTATGTGGCATTAAAGCTAGTTGTTCCAAGTGGCATTAAATCCAATCAATCCCAAGCGACATTAAAGTTGGAAAATACCAAGTGACATTAAAGCCAAACAAATTCATGCCATAAAAGCCCAACATAGGACACCACACCATCTTAGTTCACACTTAAACAATTTTACAATTTTTCAAAATGAATTATAATTAAAACACTTAAAAAGATGTTATAGAATCACCAAACATTTTAGAAATTAGCTGAACATGTTAACTACATAGTCATGCTCAATCCTTCTCATATCCAAACTCATACAAACAATCAAGAGGCATACTAACACATGTTTGCATTGAAAACTATAAGCTCATAGATACATGAAAGTACCATACAAGACAGATTATACACTTGAAATACATTAATCACATAAAGCATACTTATCACTTTCAACTTTAAGAAGGCATTTCATGATTCTACCATAAGAAAAGGAAAGTAGAGACTTACCTAGGTTTGAAGCTAGCTAAGTAAAAGAATAAAGAGAGGGATATTACTAGCTCAAGGATCCACGATAATGATTTCCTAGATTGACAATGGAAATTATGATATTAGGTTAGGAAAATACCTTATCAACTAATAACTAAAATACTACAACTTAATGAACAAAGAAAAGTGATGCGGAATATTGTCTTCAAAATCTTCTACAAGAATCCACGATCTTTTTTGAAGGATCACAAGTTACAAGCCATCATCCAAACTCGAATATCCTCTTGAATTATTTTGGTTGTCTTGAACATTAGATAGTATGAATTAGAGCTATACCAATATCTAACTTTGTTTAATGAGAAAACTTCTATTTCTCAATAGAAACACTCTTACTACTCCTCAATGCTCTCAATTAAAGAAGGAGAAGAGAAGAAAAAGATAACAACTCTCATGTATTCCTCTTTCTAAGATATGAATAAACTTTGATTTCATTAAGTTGGAATGTGTTGAAATTCCTTTAAGTACAAGGAATATATATGCAAACAACCATGCACACCTTTTTATTAATAAGCTCACTAAGCAGCCTTATTAATGAAATAACCCTCTTAAGGCATGACACATGACATATATTAAAGATTACAATGATAATTGACAAGTATTACAAAGTATACATAACAAATACCAAAGCTACACAACTTAATAATGCAATACATTAATATAATCATATGTGATTAAACTTTATAGTCTTATAGCCTTGTTCTTCCTTACACTTTGTGATCCTTGTAAGAAATTTTCATTATCATGTACATCAAATATCTTCAACCATCATGAACTTCATGAATTTCTTTCAAACATGTACAATACCCGCAAGAATGACTTAACAAAACATTAGAAGTATAAGAATTTTCAAGCATAATTGGTTTTATCTCCAAATATGCTCATTCTTCTTGATCTCCATCATTAGAAGAAGAATAATGAGAGTTCTCTAGAGATGCTTCTGAATCATTCTCCCCTTGTAAAGAAGAACTTTCCCTCAAATTAGCATCACTATAATATAGAGATAAGTAACCGATGTTGAAAGTTGTAGATACTTCTCCATAATGTTCAGGAAATTCAAGTTCACACATGTTATTTCCAAAATTTCTTAAGATTTTGAATGGACCATAAGCTCTTGGAACTAGTTTATTCTTTCCTATGTTTTGGAAATCTCTCTTTTCTCAAATGCAACCATACCAAATATCCTAGTTTAAACACTTGTTGAATTCTATTTTTATTCGCTTGAGCTTGGTATTTAGCATTTGATTTTTCAATGTTGTCTTTAATTTATTGATGAAATTTTTTAAAGAATTCAATTCTCTCCTTGATATCATAATTCTTTATATCTCCTCTCTTAAATGACAACATATCAATAGGTAGATATGGATTAACCCTATAAACAATCTCAAAAGGACTTGTTTGAGTTGTACTAGAAGGATTCCTATTTTATACAAACTCAACATACACAATCTTTATATCCCAATCTTTGGTACTCTTATTCACCGACCCTCATAGCAAAGTACCTAGAGTTCTATTAGTCACTTTGATTTGATCATCCATTTATGGATGATGAGAAGTAATAAACAATTACTCAATATCTAATATGTGCCAAAATGTCTTTCAAAAGTAGCTCAAGAATTTTACATATTTATTTGATACTATACTTTTGGGAACTCCAAGTAAACTCACTATTTCTTGCAAATATAAGTATGCTATATATGTTGCATTATCATTCTTGTTGCAGGATATAAAATGTGCCATTTTTAAAAATCTATCCACTACCACAAGAATTGAATCTTTACCCCTTTTCATCCCTGGTAATCCTAGTATGAAATCCATGCTAACACTCTCCCAAGGTTGATCAAGTATTGGTAAAGGAGTATACAAACCCTTATGGAAGAAACTTTTACTTTTCTAATATGTTATGCATTTTCCTATAATTGCTTGTACTAATTTTATCATCTGTGGCCAGTAGAAATTTTCATGTAGTATTTCCATGGTCTTATGAACTCCAAAATAACCAGATATAGCTCCCTCACATATTTCTTTAACAAGTAAATCCCGTACACTTGAAGGAGATATACACAACTTATCAGTTTTAAAAAGATAGTCATCTTGTAGTAAATAATTACTAAAACTACCATTCTTCTTGCACATATTATATATGTTAACAAAATCTTCATCCTTATCACACAATTCCTTCAAAATCCCAATAACTTAAGATCTAGCATGACTAATATCATGGATCTATGAGAAAAAGCATCTGCCATAATATTTTCTTTACCATTGAAATGTTTGATAGAAAACACAAATGATTGTAAGAAACTAACCCATTTTTCATGTCTCGGGCTAATTTTCTTTTTCCCATCAAACATTTCAAACTATCACAGTCTAAATGTAAAATAAATGGTTTAGGTCTTAGGTAATGACTCCATGTTTCTAGACTTCGTATGATGGCCAAAAGGTGTCACTGAAAAGAAAGTAGTAGACTATAAAAAATTATCTTTATGGCATGAGACATGAGATCGCGTTAGTGCACCAATGATAGATAAAATCATTGAAACTTGCACGAGCACCCACTTAGAATTATGAAGATTCTTGTAACTAATGATCTTATATGAACGACATATTATTCTTGGAAAATTTAAAATGAAGCCATTATAATGTAAGTAAATACAAAATCTCATATGCCTTGAATAGAATTTAAGTACATACATGTATACCATTTAAATATACCATGGTATCTAATGATGCATCAATGTATGATCACATATTATATTTTATAACTGATATTTTTGTATTGCCACAAAAGTGAATAACCATCGAGTTAGAATAATAGAATATCTTTGCTTCAATTTGGAAGTAAACCAACCTAGTAGATTCATTGATTATGTATTTACTATGTAAACCCTTGTTAGTGAAGTCTAGAAGCAATATGTCAATATGCTTGCGAAGAATTTTTGTGCCTAAAAATTACATATGACATTATCCTTTAAGCCAGGTCAATTAGGATGAACTTGATGCTTATCATAAAAAAACATTATATAAGTCTTATATGTGCTTACAATCTTCCATGAATATGAAATTAAGCCACAAAGAAGGCTGAGGATGTTTATTTCCTCAACTTTAGGGGGAAAGAAGGATACTGAGATTATAAAGTAAGCAATAATAAAGGAGACATCTTCCATGAGATATAGGCCCAAAGAAAAATCAAATTGCACTTCATGATATTTATGCTTGCTTGATGTAGCTTAGCTGCAACTTGCGTATATTATGGTTGAGAAGTTATGAAAGTCATATGTGTCTTGACTAAAGTTCTAATTCATAGAAGTCTGACGAGCCAAATCCGCAAGGGCACAAATTCATTTTAGCATGTCAAGGTTGTATCCCACAACGACTTTATTGTTAATTATTGAATCCTCACCATTTATAACTATCTATACAAATCAAATTTGGGGAGTAGAAAATGGCTAACAAAATAAAATCAAATATTAATGCTAACAGTAATACAAATATAATTAAAAGCCTGTGATTAGATTGTCATCATAAATAGATAATTAACAAATAATCAATTTAATTGCCAAATAGTTACCTAAATCCGAGAGGGTGAAATAGCTTAAATTAACTAATAGCCTCTTTCAAAGTCTAAGAGCCATATCCAATCCAAATTATAACCTATTTTCATGGTATTAAATTAAATTAGATCCATTATGCTCTATGTTAAATTAGGTACATTCTGTTAAATTCTCCCATTTAATTATTAGATTTTCGATTATTAATTTTCACCTTTTATTTCTTAGGTTAAAACCGATATTTAATCAAACCGGTGATCAGGCAATTCAACCATAAGTGAAGAGCTTAACAATTGAAATCAAGAATTTGAGTAATCAAAATTGAAATTAAACAAATTTATCATAAATCAATGATTCAAACTAGCTCCAATCCTAGAAAAAAAATATACTCACTCATAACTAAATCAACAGACATAATAGATAAATTAGATGTGGATGAAATAAAAAGAGTAATAGATTAGAAGGTGCTGAAGATATGAAGAGTCGATACGTATTTGAATGATTAGATATCTTCAAAATTTAAATCTAATGCATGTTTGCATCCCAGAGAGATGAATACAAAAGTGAAGAATAAAAATTCATTGAGTAATGAGAATAAAAGATAGCCTCCCAACATCTCCTTTTAGTCACCCCTCTTAGGTCTAGTAAAATTCATCGCATAATATGACTGCCGGATCCTTTAAAATCATGCTAAGAAATTAAAATCTGATACCCAGGGCCATGTTGGGGTAAGAGACTGAGTAGTTACTCTAAAAACTTGCATGACTATGTTAATCAACATGACATGCCAGGTTGGCTCATAACTTCTTCGTTCGGAGTCAAAATGAGGTGATATTTGATGCGTTGAAAAGTTGAGAAGAAGATCTATAACTTTTATTCATTGTAATTTTCTAAATTTAGATTGAATCAAAGGAAAAATTCTTTACTTTTCAATCAAATCCTTTATATTGCCACATTTTAGCCTTATTTGCATTCATCGAGTACACCCACACAACAAAATGCCAAAGGATGTAATATCCACGCATCTAATAGAAAAGCTAACAATATGCATAAAGAATCTATGAAAATAGTCATATATAAAAAGGGAGAATCATCCTAATATTAGTCATTTACCAATTTATTAATTCTCCCCTACTTGAACTATTTCTTGACCTCAAGCAAAATGAATAGGGCACACAAGTTAAGGTGGACAGTTAAAATAGAGAAAATGATAGGAAAGATAACGAGAAAATTTAAAAACATCAACTTACCTAGACTCACATTCATAAGTGATTTACTTGATCCAAAGTCAAATAGAAATCACGTTTTGGGTCTTGCATGGAGATGATGTATCCATAAGTGTCTTATATGTGAATGTGAGTGAATCAACTCATAAATGTTGGAAAATAGGATTGGTAGAATTTTTCTTTTAGTTGATGTCCTAGAACTCCCCCATGTTATAGACACATATTAAATCACACTTGGCTTATCTTTTTTCCACTCAAGGTCTCAAAGGGGTGCTCATTTTTCTTTCAAATGTATATATATACATGTGTGTGTGTGTGTGATAGCCATACTTTCGAGGGTGTGGTGCTAGGTACTCGGAGTGAAAGATTTTAGTGTTTTTTTTGGTATTTCTCTAGTAACCAAATAGTAGTCTAACTCATCAGATGAGCTTAGGTACTAATTAGGTAGATTAGAATGAAAGCCATTCCTATATCCCTACATTTTAGAGTCAAAGTGAAAGAAAAAAAAATTCTCAAAGATAACACCTTGACCAACTAGATGTAGAACAAAGATTCTTGGTTTAATTTTAAGACAAGTAAACTTAGATATGTGTGTGTGTTTACATAAAAAGGGTAATATAAAATAGGCAAAAGTTAAAAAAAAATAAACAAAAGATTACTCAAATAAGGAAATATAAAAACACACAAAGATTGAAAAAGAACATAAAACAATACTCAACATAAAATGAACTCAAAACATGTGACACATCTCCTCCATGCTTGATTGACACATTGTCCCCAATGTGTGAAAAGAATAAAAGAATGGAATGGAGAAGATATACCGCTCACTCTGGCAGTGGTGGAGATGGAGGGTATCCTTGGGTAAGATGCTAATTATACATATCTTGGAGTATTTTATACATCTCAGCAGTGGTGCTGTGGAACTCGTCCAAGCGTGATTGAATTATTACAAAATGAGCATGGTAATTTGTGTAATCCCCCCTAAATTTTAGAAAAACTATAATTTAATAAATAACTTTTATTTGAAATAAATTAGCTTTTAAAATTATTTAATTTAATTACTTTATGGATTTTTTTAAGTGTACAAATTTGGATAGGATTATTTAATAAATTAAAAATAAATATTTTGTTATTTTATCACATTATTTTTAATTAAATAATTTTCAAACTAATAATTACTAAAAGTATCAATTTCGAACCAATATATTAAATTATATTAAATTAAATTATTTATTAAAAGTATTACATTTAATTATTTTATAAATTAAATTAAATTATTCTCCCTTATTTTCTCATTTTCCTTTCCTTCTCCTCTTTCTCCTTTTTCTTCTTTCTTTTCTTTTCCTTTTTCTCCTCCTTTGGGCCACCAGGCCAGCCCTTTCCCCTCTCCCCTATGCACTGGGCCTCGGCCCATCTCTCCCTTCCCCTTCCTTCCTCCCTCTCTCGCGTGGCCCGTGCGGCGCAGCCCAGTCCTAGTCGCCCCTCTCTTTTTTTCTTTTTCCTAGACTAGACCGGCCGGCCTCCCCTTCCTTCCTGCGTCGGTCCAACCACTCGCACCCCTCCCCTTCTTTTCTTTCTTCTTCCATGCCCGACCAGCATCTCCTCCTGCCATGCTCAAGCACGCCAGCCACCTGCAATTGCCATACCTGGCCACCACCTGCCTCCCTGCTACTTCCTTTCCCTTCCCCGTCATTTTCTTTCCTATTTCGAACCAAACTAACCCCTAGACCACAGCTCGCATGCCCATCTTCCTTTCCTTCTTCTTCCCTCCCTTTCCCCTGCCAACCGACACTCCCTGCCACCCTTCGTCCTATTGCCGACCAGCCACTTGCCCCCTCTCTTCTCCCTCTTCTTTTTCTTCACCTCTCCAGCCTCCTTTCTACCCCATATTTCAAGCATCTCCCTTTCCCCGACCTCCCTCTTCTCTCATTTCTCCTCCTTCCCATTCTTCCCTGGTTTTTGTATGCCGCCGCCAACCGCCGCTCCAACCACCGCACCAAGCCCCTGCGCCGCCCACTGCCACCCTATACCTCATCCTTGCACCACCACGAGACCACCCAAGCCACCCTTGAGCCCCTACAGCTCCTCTTTTCTCCATCTCTTCTTTTTCTCCCCACTTTTCTCCTTTATCACCAAGCCACCTGCAACCGCCCCATTCGCCGCCGTCCGGCCACCTCTGCCGCCGCCCAAACCACCAATCCACACCCTGCAACCTCCTCTACCACCCCATACCTTACTTTCCTGAAAACAGCCCCTGCACCCCTCCATTTTCCCCTCTCTTTTTCTTCCTTCTCAGCCACGCCTAGCCTGACAGCCATCTTCGCCTCCTTGCTGCCGCCGCCCTCTGCCACCGTGAAACCATCCTTAGCCTCCACCTACACCCCCTCTTCACTTCTGCATCCTTACCTTGCCTCCAATCCTCTCCCATCTATCTCCTTTTCTAGCCTAAAGTCCCTAAACCGAGCCATCTCTCCTCCCTTCTACCTCATTCCCTTCGAACCTTTTCTTCCCCCCTTAATCTGCATGTGGCTCACGCTGTTCATGCAGCGTGAGGTCCACATTATTTTGGAATTTATTTGGCTAAATTTTGAGGTATATTAATAGTTAATTAAAGTGTTTTATTATTAAATAAATTTTTATAAAGTTTTATCCTTTTTAATTTCCTACTTCTAATATAATACTTATTGATATTATTTTTAGGTGTTGAGTTGCTAATTAAGCTTTGAATCTTTCACTGGGATATCAGTAAGGTTCGATTTTTGCGGGATTAAGGTAATCATTAAGCCCCACTTAAACACATGGAAAAACTTATGCTAGCACATTAGGGATTTTAGTATGATTTTATGCATGTTTTGTGTTGCCTAGTATGATATATATGGTTGCTTATATTGATTGATAAAAAGAAAAGAAAAGAAAAGTATGATAACTTTTGTGCCATGTGTAGAGATGATACTTAAGGGAGGAGTTTGATTGTTGATGGAAATGTTAAATGCTGGTTTATGATGTATTATGTTATTAATGCATGAATAATATTATTGTGAGCCTAATGGTATGTTAGTAATATGCCTATGTAAGTATGTGGTCTAATATATAGATATAGTTGCTAATGAGTATTATGTTGAATAATGACAAGTTGGTGGGGTTAGATAATAAGAATGAAGTGCTAATATTAGTATTTTATGTAATGGTGGTAAATTCATAAAATGGTGAATAAAGGGGTTAAGTGGTAATTTTATAAGTAAAAGGGGTGTTATGGTAATTTTGGAGGCAAAAGGGCAATATGGTAATTTTATGATTGAACGAAAAAATGATAATTTTATAAGTAAAAGGGTATTGTGGAAATTTTTAGAGAAAAGGATAAAGTGGTAATTTTGGAGTCAAAGGGCAATATAGTAATTTTACAAGTAAGTGGTAAGAATGGTAAAATTGGATGTAAGGGGGTAAAATGTTAATTTTTATAAATAAAAGAGTATTATGGTAATTTTGGGGATAAAGGGTAAAGTGGTAATGTTAGGAGTAAAAAGGGCAATATGGTAATTTTATAAGCAAATGGCAAAATGTTAATTTTATAAGTAAAGGGGTATTATGGTAAATTTGGGAGTAAAGGGTAATATGGTAATTTTGGAAAAGAAGGGTAAAATGGTAATTTTGTAAGGAAAGATAAAAATGGTAATTTTAAATGTAAAAGGGTAAAATAGTAATTTGTAAAGTAAAAGGGGTGTCATGGTAATTTTATAATAAAAAGGGGTATTGTGGTAATTTTGTAACTAAAAGGATATTATGGCAATTTGGAAGTAAGGGGTAGAAGGGTAAGTTTGTAAATTAAAAGGATATTTATGGCAAACTTGGGAGTAAGGGGTAACTTAGCAATTATGATAATGACAAAGGATAATTTGGTAATTAAATTATGATTAGAGAAGGGCAATATAGTAATTATAAAAAAATGGAGAGGGGTAAATTAATAATTCTAAGTATGGAGAATGGTAAATTAATAATTATAAATATGGAGAAGGGTAAATTGGTAATTATAATTATGAAGAAGGGTAAATTGGTGTTTATAATAACAGAGAAGGGTAAAATGGTAATTATAATAATTGAGAAAGGTAGAATGGTAATTATGACAATGGAAAAGGGTAATTTGGTAACTTAACCAACTAAGGGGCAATTCGGTAATTATAATGATGGAGAAGGGCAATTTGGTAATACAATTGACTAAAGGGTGAGTTAGTAATTATTTAACCTATTAAAGGGGAGAAATGGTAATCATGATATCGAAGATGGGTAATTTAGTAATTTATCCAATTAAAGGGTAAGTTGTTAATTGTAATAAAAGAAAAGGGCAAAATGGTAATCTAACCAACCAAATGGGAGATATGTTAAGTGTAGGAATTATGAGGAGTGAATGGTGATCTAAAAAGCGAAGGGGTTAACTTGGTAACCTAAACCGGATAAGGGGTAATTTGGTAATTATGCAACCTAAAGGGTAATAGGGTAACTTGTCAAGTAAGGAAGGGGTGACTTAGCAATTATATAAGTAAGGGGTAAATAAGTAATTTGTACCTAACATGTTGTTGTGATTGTGGAATTTCGTGATATGATTCAAATAATGTTAATTAGTAAGGTAAGAGTAATTGATAATTAGTAAGTATCACGAGAACAAATCCTAACTCGGAATTAGATGAGATTATGATGGCCTTAATGTTTTCTCTATGATATCCTGGATAATCGTCTGAATAAGAAATTACTAATGATATCAGAACGATTGAAAGCGAATAAGTATCTGATTATTATGCTTTTGGTGATCACCTTAATTAAGACACTAATACTTAAAGTGGAAGACCTCGAGATCGGGAATGTAACTCTTTAGGGGTCGCTACCCTAAAGACGTGGTTTAGTCCACGATTATTTTGGTATTTGCTGGTGTGCCTTTGTGCCCCAGCTAGGTCCTATATCTTACTCTATCTAGCTCTATGGACTTAGTTAGGGGGTATGCATACTTATGGATTAGGTGTCCTTGTCGGTAGGGTATTGAGTAGCTTTATGCACCAGTACGACTAGGGTACCTTTGCGTCCCTGGGTTCGTGGTTGAAGGATACTGAGTAGCTTGTATGCACCGGTACAACCGGTGTACCTTTGTGTCCCGGGTTCTTGATCTTCTGTCCAAGGCAAACAAATAGAATTGTTGTGCTGATTAAAGAAAGGGAAAACACTAATTACGAAAGTGAAATATTAATGAGCCGGGCCCAGTTGACTTATGATATTGAGTACCGATCCACCGGATATAATAGTGGCCCAGGAGCGTGTTGCTCTGGCAAGTGAGTATGAATACCGATCCATCGGATATAATAGTGGCCTAGGAGCATTTTGCCCTGGATGATGATTATATGTATTCCGGTCCACCGTTTAAAATAGCGGGGGTCCCGAGCTTAATAACAAAAGCATTGGATGTGGATAAATTATGGAAAGATATTGATTACTTATAGTGGAACACCTTGTGAGTCGGGGCCAGACCGGTCCACCGGCGAATAATAGTGGCCAGGAACGTTCTGCCCTGGAGACCGATCCATCTGCAATAATAGTGGTCAGGAGCGTCCTGCCCTGTATGTATTCCGGTCCACCGGCTATAACAGTGGGGTTCCCACACTCACTTGGATATAACCAAAGAGATGATTGAATAATGATGGACTAATGGCTTAAGGCCTAAAAGTATCAATCGTACTTTATAACTCGTTGATATGTGGCAGCCTTGTTATATATGTGATTGTTATGTATGCACCTCTCATTACATATGTCTATAGCTTGCATTATGTGTTGCATTGCGGGTCTATTTTTAAGTGTGGTATTAAAGGGTTACTCAGTACCATAGTACTGAAGGGATTCCCTTCGTGGGGCCCCTGCCTATTCAATGGGCAGTGCCCCTTGTAGGTCTTTTCAGGTGCTACTCAAGTGGGCAACGGAAAAGAGAGTAAGGAATTATCCGGTACCGTTAGGGTTTTTCTCTTTCTCTTTTAAATTCCTGGTTTTAATGTTAATGTTGTTAAAGTAACCATCATTGGTGGATTTTATTATTGTAAGTGACTTGATCCGCTACTCTGATTTGATTGTGAATTGTGTTTTACACTTTTAGCCTTAGCACTTAGTACTAGAACGGTAGGAGTGAACCGGTACGGTACTAAGTGTGGCGGTAATATCCCCAGAATTCACGATTTTATAATTTGCTTCCGCTAACTCCTTCAAATAAAACAAAATTTTTCAGTAGTGAATTTTGGGGGTGTTACAATTTGTGTGTAATGTGGAGATGGATTTATGGAGTCGTTGCTGCCCCTAATCTAAGGTCTTAACCCGAAGGTTCCAATCAATGAGGCCAGTGAAAGAGGAGGAGCCAGTAGAGAAATGGGGTTGGTTAGGTGGTGTGAGAGGCTCTAAAGGGGGTTGGATATGCTGTGATGTATGTACGTCATCTGTTGGCGGCTGCCAATTCATGAGCCTGTTAGTAGTGATGCGGTTGGGGTTAGGGAGGGGAAATATGGTACACTCTTTATAGGTCAACCAAAAGACACCATCAATCTTAGTGATAAGACCGATATTGGTATAATAATTTATGTCAACCCAATCAATAGGCCACTCAATAGGAAGATTAGTGAAGTTTAGGCCCATGCGATCACCTAGGATAGTGATCAAACCGCCCATTACAATATTGTTAGTGGTAGCTTTACCTAAACTTTTAAATTATTTAGCCAAGAAAAATCCAACATTCACCACAATGCGATTGACCATACAATACAAAATAAAAAACCTTAGAATCACGAAACACATCGGAGCTCTTTCCTCGATTGAAGATGGTGTTAGCTATAAGCCTTTGTAAATAGAGAAAGATAGGATTATAGATTTTAGAGGCTTCATTTTTAGATGGCTCATATAGAATGGGATCATGTAACACCCCAAAATTTACTAATGAAAATTTTTGTTTTATTAAAAGAAAATAGCGGACGCAAAGAAAATAAAACTATGAATTTCGGGGATATTACTGCTACACTTAGTACCAGACCAGTTTATTCCTATCATTCCAGTACTAAGTACTAAGGCTAAAAGAATAAAATACAATTTGATTGAAACTCAAACCATATTTAAATCAAAGTAGCACAAATGGTTCTCTTATAAGAATAGAATCCACCAATGGTGGTTATAAGATTAGAGATTACATTTAAACTAAGAATTAAAAGGCGAAAGAGATACCCTAAGGACTTTCTGGATAATCCTTACGCTTGAACCCAAGCTGAAATGCCTCGAAAATTCTAATTTTATTATTTATTATTAAATAAGATTTTATTATGAAAATTAATTAAATAATTTATTTTTATTAAAATAAAAGGAAATTAATTAGGGTAAATTAATAAGAAATTTTATAAATATTTTAATTAGAGGAAATTTGGGTATTTTAACTACTTAAAGATTTTAATTTGGAAATTAATTAAATAACTTATTTTATTTAAATTAAGAAGGATAAAATAGTTTAAAATTAATATTAATTATATAAATAATTTAATTGAAGAAAATTAGAGTGATTTGCTAATTAAAATGGAATTTATGGAAAATCTTTTAAAAATCCTAATTGAGCCTAAAAAGGGATTTAAATATTATTATTTTTAACTATCCCAAATATTTTAATCTATTTATGTAACCGAACCCTCCTATTTTTCTTTTTCCCCTTTTCCTTTTTCCTTTTTCTTTCTTTTTCTTTCTTCTTCTTTCTTTTTCTTTCTACTTCTTTTCTTTTTTTTCTTTTTCTTTTCCTCCCCGATTAGGCATGCCTTCCCACGACCCAATCCTTCCTTCCCTTCCTCTTTTGGTGGCCTAGAGTTCTGCACCGCGTCTCACCTCTCTTTCCCTCAAAACGCGCCGCTTCATTAAAAAAATTTAGCCATGCCCAGCCCGCGTAGCCGTCCCGTTCTTCAGACCTTTTCCACATCGCGTTTTGACTCCTTTTTCCCCTAGATGCCGCGTTTCACTTAAATGTCCTCCCCTCCTCGCGCCTGACTGGCCCGACCCGTCTTCTTTCGTTTCTTTCTTTCTTTCCCTGAACCGCTAGTTCAGACCACCTTTCTTCTTCTTCTTCTTCCTTCGCACCTCCCACCGCATCGTCGGCAACTTGCAACTCCATCGGCCTAATTCCCAGGTTTTTCGCACGTTCGCTACCCACTTTCTCCCCCTCTCTTCCATGAAGATCCATTGACACACATGTCAGCTCACTTTCCCCCTTTCCCCACACATTTTCCCCCTATCCTAGCCGCTTGCAAACCACGATTGGGAAAGTGCGCTGGCTGTCCTCGTCGGCCGGTGCCCACTCCTTCCTACTACTCTCCCACTTTCCCTTTGACCCTAACTTCCCCTTCAGTCTATAAATACCCTCAGATTGTGCCTTGTATCAAGTTTTGGTCACTTACCCAGAATTCCCCGACATTGTCACCGCCTCCCCATTAGACGCCGCTTCCGCCGCCTACGGCCAACACCGCCGCTCGTTCTTGCTGCCTACGCCTTCCTTACACCGCCCTCTAACTAACTAGACCACCCATACCCTTTGATTCTTCCTGCATAATCCACCCCGACCGTGATAGATGAGATTTATAGATTATTTTCATGCTTAAAAATGTCATTTGTCCCTCATTAATTTTATCATATTTAATCTTTTCGTCTAGTTTTCCTCCTTTGAATAGAATTTACAGGAAAGAAAAAAATTGAGGAAATTCAAGGAGAAATCAATGAAAAGAAGAAATCAAGTGAAGAACACATCAAGAAACGTTGAATCAAGGAGAGCAAAGTTGGAAAGGAAGAAAATACACTAAGAGAAGCTATGCTGAAATTTCAAAAGGAATATAGTGGAAGAACCGAAAACACAGTACCCCCATGTTTCATAAACAGGGGCCGTGTTAAATATCTTGAGCATTGATTTAAAATCTATCTGTCGGTAGAAAAATTGGAAGAAAACACGGACCGTGTTTCCATTTAAAAAATTGTAACTGTCCGCGCGACCAGTTTATGATATATCCTATCTCAAAACAGGGTTCGGGGGTGAGAAATATTAGAGATTGAAACATTTTTGGAATGTATTCTCTTCCTCTATTCCCTTAGAATATACATGTCATGCACAATTCCAACTTTTTGATCTTCTAGAAATTTAGTGATCAACTGACAACCTGCACTTCAATTGATAAGTCTTCTCTATTCCTTTATGAATTGCAGTCTCTGCATTTTTTTTAATTGAAGTAGATTATCTACAATTATACTTTTGTTTGTTCTATTGTTATCTTATTATACTACTAGTGGATTTTGTGAATGTGTTGTCGGTATTAATTTTTGGTTTTTATATGTAATTGTGTGATTTTTAAATATGCAGATGTTAGAGTAAATCGAACAGGGTAGGATGATTTGAGGATGGAATTATGTCCCAAATACAATAGCATATTTTGAATGTTTGATTCTAGATGAAGTTTAATTGAATTAATGGATCGAATTGAATGATTTCGTATCATAGATTAAGATTTTAAACTAATTAGATTGATCACTTATTTAGTTGAGAACTTGATCTTTGCTAAGGCAATGCAATTAACCCGTAATTGTTAATTAGTTTGTCTAAAGTAGCAAGAGGATTAATCGTTAATCTTATCCATTAATTCATGCAATTGCATAATCCAAGCTTATGTGGTTATGATTGTAGTTGGCTGCTTTCCATTCATAATGCTACCATTAATTGAATTTAGTGTTCGTAACCTAGGTTATTAAATGGTTAGGAAATAAATTGAGAGCATATTCAATTTATTAAGGTTGAGAGAAAGCAAAGGAATGTGTTATTATAAATTTCCAAAGGTCAACATTAAATCGTATAGAATCATTCTTCTTACTTGACATTTGACAATCTGATTCCATCATCAATTCATTCCTCCCCTATTTGTCAAATAGTGATTAAAACTTAGTATAATTAGATTTAGTATTAGAATCAATGAAATTGTATAAACGGGATTATAACATCAATTGCAAAATTAGTGAGTAAAACGTCATTCCTCGTGGGTTTGAATCCTTCTTGCCATATACTACGTATTTGGAAGTTAGGATTTATTTAATAAATTTGTTGTATATACGACAGTACATCAAAGTTTTGGTGCCGTTGTTGGGGAATGGCGATTATAATCTTTAGTTTTGTTTTTGGTGTTTTTTCTTATTTTAGTTTTTGAGAAATTCTCCACGTGTACTCATCTATTCTTTGATTTTGTGAAATCTTCAGGCACTCGCAATTGAGATCATTTGCAATCGAGCATCAAGGATAAATTATTCCATCCATTGATCCAAACTCTTCCTCTCCAATTGCAACCAGAATGAGAAGGAGATTAAAACACACTAGTCATATTCCATTACCTTTTGAAGGAAGTTCCACAGATTTGGGAGAAGTCCATATAGAGGATCTGTTTAGTACACCTTGCCACATTGATCCACCGATGGCAGATCGAACTCTCAAGGAGCTAGCTGCTCATGTCTTCAACCCTAATCTTTTATGCATTAATTATCCTACTGATAATGATACTTGTGAGATCAAACCTGGATTAATACGCGCTTTACCTATTTTTACAGTTGTTTCACCGATCCAAATAAATTTCTCAAGGAGTTCCATATAGCTTGTTCTGGTATGAAACTGAATGGAGTATGTGTAGAACAACTTAAACTCAAAGCTTTTCCTTTTGCTTTAGTTGATGCTGCTAAGGAATGGTTATATGACTTACCAACGGGGTCAGTAAACACTTAGACTAATATGCAAAAGGTTTTCCTTGAAAAATATTTTCCTTCATCGAGAGCAACGAATATAAGAAAAGAAATATGTGGTATTAGGTAAGATGGAGGAGAATCCTTACATGAATATTGGGAACGTTTCAAGAAATTGTGTGGTAGTTATCCTAATCATCAAATTAGTGAACAATTATTAATACAATACTTTTACGAAGGTTTATCTCCTATGGATTGCAATATGATAGATGCTGCTAGTGGTGGTGCTTTGGTTGATAAAACACCCATCGAAGCTAAAAGGTTAATTGTTAATATGGCATCTAACTCTCAATATTGTAATAGGGGTAATACTTCTATGTCTCAATAGGTGAAAGAAACCAATATTGCTGAATTGAAAATGCAAGTATTGAATTTGACAGCTCTTGTGGACAGAGTTGTAGGCGAAAAGATTCCTGCCAAGGTATGTGGAATTTGTTCTTTTACCGGGCATCCAACTGACATGTGTCCTACTTTGTATGAAGAACAACAAGTGAATGCCATTGGAGGACAACCATTACCAAA
Source organism: Tamarix austromongolica (assembly GCA_039764185.1). Lineage (NCBI taxonomy): Eukaryota > Viridiplantae > Streptophyta > Magnoliopsida > Caryophyllales > Tamaricaceae > Tamarix > Tamarix austromongolica. The sequence goes on from CM077809.1 coordinate 125,712,012, forward strand.
AAGGAATGATCCATTTACCCCAACATACAATTTTGGATGGAAGGATCATTTGAATCTAAGGTATGGAAACACTCAACAAGGTGGTAATTCATATTTCCGACCACAGATGTATCAAAATCAGCAAGGATCAAATCCACCTCCCAGGTTCTTCCAAATTCCACCAAATCATCAAAGACCACCATTTGAACCAATGCCTCCACCGCAAGTTCCACAACAATCAGGGGCATGCCTTTGGAAGACTTGGTGAAATCTTTGGCTACCAATACATTACAATTCCAACAAGAGACCAGAAATGGTATCAAGAATTTGGAGAATCAAGTGAGTCAACTAGCAGATTCCCTTGGAAAACTACAAGCACAAGGATCTTCAAAATTTCCTAGCCAGACTGAAAGAAATCTTAAGGAAAATGCTAGTGCTATCACGACTCGCAGTGGGAAACAATTATTGGATCCATGAAAAGCGAGTGAGGAAGATGACATAAATTAAGAGTCAGATGAAACTATGGTTGAAGAAGAAATAAGAGAAGAGTCACAACAAAGAACAAAAATTAAGTCACATTCTCCTATCAAAATTCCTACTCCTTTTCCTAGCAGGTTGGCCAGAAACAAGAAGATGAACTATGACAAGGAGATATTTGACATATTTAAGAAGGTAGAAGTTAATCTCCCTCTCATTGATGTGATCAAACAAGTACCAAGGTATGCAAAATTCCTTAAGGATTTGTGTACTAACAAAAGGAAACTAAAGGGAAATGAAAAGGTAAGTGTGGGAGAAATGTGTCAGCAATTTTGCAAAGAAAGCTTCCACCGAAGTGCAAGGATCCAGGTATTTTCACTATACCTTGAAAGATTGTAAACACTAGGTATGAAAAATGCATGCTTGACTTAGGTGCTTCAATAAATGTCATGCCTTTATCTGTCTTTAACACCCTAAGTCTAGGTCCTTTAAAGGAAACCCATGTTGTTATTCAATTGGTTGATAGATCTAACACATATCCTAAAGGGGTCATTGAGGATGTCTTAGTCCAGGTAAATGAGTTGGTTTTTCCAGTAGATTTTTATGTGTTAGATATGCAAGATAATGGTTTAGCTAACCCCTCTCCTATATTGTTGGGTAGACCATTCCTAAAAACTTCAAAAACAAAAATTGATGTCCACGATGGAGTGTTGACCATGGAATTTGATGGTGAAGTTATTAAGTTTAACATATATGACTCCATGCGATATCCTACAGATGGTGAAGAGGTATCTATGATTGATGTCATTGAGAATTTAATTGAAATGGTATACAAATTATCATTGGCTGATCCTTTAGAAATAACCTTGACACAATGTATAGAAACTAAAGGCTTGGAAGAACCGAACAAGATGTATGATGTTGAAGAAGAGATCAAAGAGGTAGTGGCTGCTTTGGGAACATGTCCTAGTAGAATTGGAAAATTTGTGGATTTGCCATTGATAATGGATAGATCTCTACCTTCCATAGAACAACCACCTGAAGTGGAGTTGAAACCTCTACCTACCCATCTCAAATATGCATTATTAGGAGATAAGAATACCCTTCATATTATCATATCAAGTGAACTAATATCTCAACAAGAAGAAAAACTGGTAAATGTGTTAAAGAAGTACAAATCAGCTTTAGGATGGACAATTTCTGATATTAAGGGTATTAGTCCTTCAATATGTATGCATCGAATTTTAATGGAAGATGATGTGAAGCCAAGTAGACAAGTACAACGTAGGTTGAATCCAATTATGATGGAGGTTGTGAAGAAAGAGGTTTTAAAATTGCTAAGTGTGGGAGTCATATATCCAATCTCTAATAGTAGTTGGGTGAGTCCTCTTCAAGTTGTCCCAAAGAAAACAGGAATAACAGTAGTGGAAAATGATAAAGGAGAAATGGTTCCTACTAGAGTTCAAAATGGTTGGAGGGTATGTGTTGTCTATAGAAAGCTGAACTCCATGACTAGTAAAGATCATTTTCCTTTACCATTTATGGACCAAATGTTAGAACGGCTAGTAGGTCATGCTTATTATTGTTTTCTTGACGGTTATTCTGGATATGTGCAGGTTCCCATAGCTCCAGAAGATCAAGAGAAAACCACATTTACATGTCCTTACGGTACGTTTGTGTATCGACGCATGCCATTTGGATTATGTAATTTCATGATGGTATTAATGGCTTATGGTGGTATTAGGGTTTGCATGGTGGTGTTATGGTTTGGTGGTATTAATGTTTGTATTGTGGTATTAGGGTCTGCATGGTGGAGTTAGGGTTTTGCCTGGGAGTTAATGATTGTATGGGATTTAGGGTTTGTATGAAAAGTTTGAGAGGTTGCATGGGATGGGTAATGTTTGCGTGGGAGCAAAATTTACGTATGAAAGGTTGACTTGGGATGTAAGAAAGGTAATGTAAGTATGATCTGGGTGCTTAACCTTTTTGGATGGAGAATAGTACGTGGAGTATTATAAGGGTATGAAGGAGACAGAATTAGGGTTTGGAGTGATTAACTCTGGGTCGTCGTGATTAAGTAGGGTTGGAGTAGCTAATTGTGATTTGTTGAGGATAATTAAGGGTTGGGATGGCTAAGTATGGTTTTTATGGTAAAATAGGGTTAAGAGTGGGTAACCACAATTTGGTGTGGACAATTAGGGTCGGTTATGGCTGCTTAGAGTTGTGGGTGTTATCATGGGTATTTATTGATTAAAGTGTAGTTATGAATGTGGGATTTTATTAGTTATGATGTGTACAGTATAAAGAGAATGATTTATGTATGTCAAGGGTGTGATGTGACTCAATAAGACACGGATAAGACATTAATTACGTAAAGCGAAAGACTGATGAGCCCGACCCAGTTCGGTCCACCAGCTAGAATAGTGGCCAGAGGCGTTCTGCCCTGGGTGTTTATTTTCGGTCCACCGGCTATAATAGTGGTCAGAGGCGTTCTGTCCTGAGTATTTATTCCGGTCCACCGGCTATAATAGTGGGGGATTCGGGCTCGACAGACCCAAACGAATAAGTTAATCCACAGGAAAGATACTAAGTACCTATAGTGAAACACCATGTGAGTCGGGGCCAGTCTGGTCCACCGGTTAGAATAGTGGCCAGAGGCGTTCCGCCCTGGGTGTTGATTTCGGTCCACCGGCTATAATAGTGGTCAGAGGCGTTCTGCCCTGTGTGTTTATTTCCGGTCCACCGGCTATAATAGTGGGGCTCCTATGCTCACATGGATTAATGAAGAATGCTTTGAATGAATATGAATGAAGTAATTCATGGGAAAATACTAAGTACTTACAGCGAAACACCATGTAAGTCGGGCCAGTCCTGTCCACCAATTAGAATAGTGGCCAGAGGCGATTCGCCCTGGGTGTTGATTCCGGTCCACCGGCTATAATAGTGGTCAGAGGCGTTCTGCCCTGGGTGTTGATTTCGGTCCACCGGCTATAATAGTGCTCAGAGGCGTTCTGCCCTGAGTGTTGATTTCCGGTCCACTGGCTATAATAGTGGGGCTCCCGCACTTACATGGATTATTAAAGAATATGTGTGAAATGGACATATTATTAACGAGGATAAAGAATAAGTCACCGGAAAGTATTTAGACCTTATCTTGCGGGTTATCGCATGTTGTCTATATGATTGTGATATGTGTGCTATGTGGTATGATTGTATGTTTGGCCTTAGTGCACCAGCGCCCTTACTTAGTATTGGACCCGTACTGATACTACCTTGATTGAATGGGTCCTGTGATGATCCACCAATGGTGGGGAGCAGACCTCCTATGCAGGTTTGATCGGTTACTAATTTGGGGTGGAAGACTTGACTTGAGTGAGTAGGCGATCCGGATATTGGTCCATTGGGATCTGTTTTATCTAGCTGTATTTTGTACTACGCTTCTTGTTTTGAAATCGTACTCTTAAGTTGTATTCCTAAACGATATTTTAACTGTTTTTGACTCGTGGTTTTCGTGAATGACCTATGTTAACTACGTACCTATGTTTTGATGATTCTTACTTAATGATTGTTTAGTTTAGCCTTAGCACTTAGTATCGGAACGACAGGAGTGAACCGGTCTGGTACTAAGTGTGGCGGTAATACCCCCAAGTTTACGGTTTTAATTCTTCCGCTTCCGCTAAACCTCTGGATTTAAACAAAAATTTTCAGTAGTAAATTTGGGGGTGTTACAGTATGACGTGGAGTTCAAGCATGTTCTTGTGTTGTTATATGGCATGTGTATTATTTATATACGATGATATGTGTTGTGACCCTGTAAGACATGCATGTGAGGGTGTTGGTGTGGCTTATGTGGGAGAAAGGATGAAAAAGGAATATGGGGAAAGAGGTTGGCCAAGGGATGTGGGTTGACCTAATTATTTTAATGATCCATGAGTGGGAGAATAAAATGGAGAATTTTAGGGTTTCGTGTGGAAGAATTTGATTTATGATTTTTATGGTTTGTGTGGGAGAATATAATTTATGGTTTTATATGGGGGAATATAGTTTATGGTTTTGTATGGGAGAATCCAATTTATGGTGTTATATGGGATAATCTAATTTATGGTTTTGTGTGGGAAAATACAATTTATGGTTCCATTGGGAGAATCTAATTTATGGTTTTGTGTAGGAGAATATAATTTATTGTTTTATATGGGAGAATCTAATTGATGGTTTTGTATGGAAGAATCTAATTGATGGTTTTGTATGAGAGGATATATTTTAGGGTTTGGTATGGAGGAATCATTGGGTTTTTGTGGAATGAATCTAAGGTTTTGTATGGTGGAATCTTGGGTTTTGCATGGTGGTATTGGGGTTCGTATGGTGGTATTAATGGTTTGTATGGTGGTATTAGGGTTTGCATGGTGGTATTAATGGGTTGTATGGTGGTATTAATGGCTTGCATGGTGGTATTAGGGTTTTCATGGTGGAGTTAGGGTTTTGCATGGGAGTTAATGATTGTATAGAATTTAGTGTTTTTATGAAAAAGTTCGAGAGGTTGCATAGGATGTTAAAAGATTGCATGGGAGTGAAATTTACATATAAAAGGCTGGTTTGGGATATAAGAAAGGTAATGTAAGTGTTATTTGGGTGGTTGAACATTTTGGACGAAAAATAGTACGTGGAGATTATATAAGGGTCCGTAGGAGACCGAACTAGGGTTGTGTGGACACTTAGGGTTTGTTGTGGTTGCTTACAATTTTTGTATTATCATGTGTATTTGGTGATTTAAATGTAATTATGATGGTGGAATTTTCTGATTTGTGATGTGTGAAGTATAAAGATAATTATTCGTGCATGTCCATGGTGAAAGCTTTTGAATAAGATACTTAAGATATTAATTACATAAAGTGGAAAATGTTGAGTTGGGCCCCAACCGATCCACCAGCATAATATTGGCCAGGTATTGTGGTAGCCTGGAGACCGATCCATTCGCTTAATAGTGGTAGGGTATGTTACCCTAGTGACCGATCCACCGGCTAAAATAGTGGGGGATCCCGAGCTCAATGAACCAAACCATATCTGTTTTTAAGATGTGAGAAGACACTAATGACTTATAGTGGAACACCGTGCGAGAAGGGGCTAGACCGATCCACCAGCATATAATAGTGGTAGGGCATGTACCCTAAGTGACCGATCCACTGGCTATAATAGTGGCCAAGAGCCAAACATGCCCTCGAGACCAATCCACCAACAAAAATAGTGGGGTTCCCGTACTCGTATGGACTTGATAAAGAGCATGGTGTGATCATATTTCGATAAAGGAGTAATGAAGTAATTAATTTGAATTATATTGGATCTGGTCATTTTCACCTGATTGCTCATTTGCCTTTATGTTATTGTGTTGGTGATTATGCTCTGTTATTATTCTACATGGATTATGTGCTTATGTGTTGGCCTTAGTGCTTGGTTACCTTACTCAGTATGTAGCGTATTGATCACCCGTTTCATGGGTACTGCTCATTCCCATGAGTAGTATGCTCTTTTGACTTTATGCAGGTGGGTGAGACATCAGTTGGGGCTATGTGTTGATCTTGTTATGGCTCAAAGTTTGAGAGAGTTGTGGCCATATTTCAGTCTTAATGTGATTTTATTTCCTTTTGTTATTTCTTTTGTAACAAATTTATCCCTTTTAATTTATTGCTTTGTATTGAGTATTTTAGATGAATCTTTTATCAGTGGTAAGCTTATTTTCTTCTGGATTTGAATTACAATTCTTTATGCGTACTTTGATCTTTGGTATTATAATCTTTCTAGTTCTTCTATGAACTCTTTGTTTGAAATTAAATGTCACTCTTTTCTTCTAGCCTTAGCACTTAGTACTGAAATGGTCGGAGAGAACCGGTTCGGTACTAAGTGTGGCGGTAACATCCCCTGAGATTTACGGTTTTACTTTATAAGTATTGTGTGTTTTTTTAAAAAAATATGTAAATTTTAGGGGTGTTACAATATCGGCCTATGATCAATTGTGCATAAAAGAGTATGGTTCTTAAAGGGTTCTAGGGTGCCTTATCGAAGATGCAAGCCTAGGCCCTTAGTGAGAATGTTGTCCACAGTTGTGCTTGAAACATTGGTACAAAAGGGTATCCACTCTTCCTATGTACTATTTATGACTTAAGAGTTAAGGAGTCATCACTTTAGGATATTCTTGTGAAACTAGAGTTTCTAGATGTGTTTCTTGATGACGAAGTTCATGGTATACCTTCTAATAGGGACAGAGCTTGTGTTAAAGGTAACCTATCATGTGGCACTCACTAAGATGGTAGCTTTGGGAACTCAGTTAAAGATGGTAGTGGAGAAGGGGTATATTCAACTAAGTATATTACCATAGGGAGCACCAGTCCTTTTTGTTGGAAAAAATGATGGTGGGTTGAAGCTCTACATCGATTTATAAGGATTAAACTAGGTTATAGTTAAGAACTATTATCTTCTACCTAGGATTAATAATATCTTTGATAAGCTTCAAGGGGCTACAGTGTTATTAAAGATAGACCTCAAATCCAAGTACCATTAATTGAGGATTATCGAGAGGGACATATAAAAGATAGTTTTTAGGATGAGGTATGACCATTACGAGTTTTTTGTGGTCTCCTTTGGACTCACATATGCCCTAAAAAATTTCATGGTTTTGATGATCTACATTTTTCAGCAACACCTTGATTATATCATTGTGGTCTTCATCGATGGTGTCTTGTTCTATTATAGGACTTATGAGGAGCAAGAAAAACATTTGAGACAAACGTTGGCACTATTGAGGACACATTAGTTGTATGTCAAACTCTAAAATTATGAGTTTTGATAAAATGAATTAGACTTCTTTAGACATGTCATTTCGATGAATGGTGTGTTAGCTGATTCTTCAAAGATTTGAGCAATGTTAGAGTACCCAATGCCAAAAAATGTTTGGTAGATGCCAAGTTTGTTATGATTAGTATGTTACTACAAATGTTTCATCTAGGACTCTTCTAGGATTGCTCTTCCATTAAAAATAATGGTTAGGAAAATGATGAACTTTTAGTGGGATGATAAGTGCACTAAAGTAATACCCCATATGTTTATAAGGGTTTTAGAATGGGATGTTGTATTGGTTATTAAAATTTGATAATTATTTATTTTGATTTGGGACTATGACTATGTTTGAAGAAAAGTTGAATTTGAATAAGATTTATAAATTGAATAAAAGGAGTATTTAGGCAAACTAATTGACCGATTCTATCAATCGATTGCCTAGTTTGTTATTTTAGCTAAAGAGTTTTGTTCATTTGAACCAATCAACTAGTTTAGGGAAGCAATCAACTAGTCAGTTGAATAGTTTACTAGTAGGACAAATCGATTGTCTAACTAGTTATGCTAAGTATATATTTTTTTTCTAAGAAAGTACCTTATACTAAGATGGAACCTAATAATCCCACTCAAGGCTATTTTTTATATATTCTTAACCCTTCTTATGATGCATTCGACCCAAGTTGTTTCCTCGAACTAATTTAAGGATTCAATTTGGACAATTGAGGGAGAGGATACCCTCAACTTTGTCATCTTTCCCCTTTCTCGTCTTCAAATTATGGAATCATTACTTCGATTCTTAGATTGTTTGTACCTATATGAGAGATTCCCTCCCACCCTAATATTCCAATACCTCTCTTATGTTTGACATATTTTAGGAAAATTCAACCTACATTCTCTAAAAATTATAATTTCGGCTTTAGAATGGAGGTCAACCTATGTTTGACAAAATCTACTAATTTAATTCAAAATTAAACTATAAAAATTATCATTTTTGATATGTGCATAACCCCACTCATTCTTGAACTAATTTATTGGCTATAAATAGCCCTAATCATCCCTTCTATTCACTTTTCCTTCAGTCTCCAAGATATTCCAACTCTATAGCACTTGTATTCTTTCCTACCCACTTTGAGATTAATTTTGGCTCCTTTCCACTTTTTTAATCCTTTCTCTATCTCCTTCTTACTTATCTTTAGGCAAGGTAGGGTTAGATTTAGGAAAAAGTTGAGTCTCTCTCCTAGCATAATTTCTCTATATTTTTTCTTATGTTTTGTAAGCTTGTTTCCTTATAATTTGAATTCTAATTTATGAAATTATTCATTAAATTCTAAAGCTTTAACCCGTTGTTTTAAAGGTTTAGAAGTTGAAAATGTTCTAGGTTGAGTTTTCTCATTTGTGTAAGAATTTTTCTTGCATCAAGTATGCCATTCTTACTTCTGAAATGTAGCCTAATTAAGCATGTGATGTCGAGTATTCTTTCAAGTGCTAATTTCAAGGGTCTACATGAGAGTTTGTCTTTGGATGGTTGTAGGTTGATTACTCTTTGAATCTTGAGAAAAAGGTATGATTTTAAAGAAATATGGTTGATTTGGTTAATTATGAAGCATGTTTTAGTTTATAAGCTGATAAAGTGGTATGATGCTATACTATAGTTTGGGTTAGATATGGTAGGATTTTAGAGTGTAATTTGCATGAAAATACCTATGTTATGATAATTGGGGGCAAACTGGTCAACTAATTAGGCCAAACCAATCAACCAGCCCTTGGAATAGTTGATTGGTTGGCCTAAAGTGATTGACTAGTAAGCCCAAACCAATCTATTGATGGGTCTATGGCAACCTTAGTTGCTCTCTACTTAAATGCATTAACTGGTTTAGTAGAACCAATTGACTTGTCCTTGAGTACTTGATTGATTTGGGCAAATCGATCGATTAGTTTGAGAGAACACTGAGTTTGGCTTAGCCAAACCAATCAACTAGTTAACCCAAATAGATTGCTAGTTGGGGAAACTGATTGACTAGTTTTATCAGATTGTGTGAATTTGGTCCTTTGATATGGATATGATTTAAGACTATGTCTAATGGTGCTATATAACTATTTAATGAATGAAATAAATATGTTGATATAGATGGACAACTTAATGGATGGATTAAATGGATGATAATTCTTGCTATAGTGAATAGGTTTTTAAGAAGGCCTTAGTGGGAAAACTAGAATAAGTATTTTGCGAATTTAAAGTGTAATGTAATCTAAATTATCAACCTAAGATGGGTTAATATGATGGACCAATTAAAATTCATTAAGCATTAATGGAAATCCCACCATATGTTTAGGGGAATACGAATGGTTAAGAAGGAATAAATATGTGAAGTCCTTGCTTGCACATTATATGGGCCTTATATGATCACATAACCTCAAAAATAAGTTACTAATCACTTATGGTGAAAGATGATTGAGTTATGCAAGGGTTTGTGTTACCCAATCCTTGATTAGCTATTAGGAGTTATTTTACCTTCAAATGTTTATTAGTGCCTTCAGACTTTATTAGTAGGTAAGATCTTAGTAGATCTTAGTGCCTCACATACTCTACACACTAATAATGTGCTAGGCGTATTGATACTAAAGTTTCGGGCTACATAGATGGTTTTTGGCTTCAACTTGGACTTATGTCCAATAGTAGTTACTTAGCTTAGCTTGACTTATGTTTATTGGTGGTTACTTGTCTTCTTCTAGGCTTTATGTCCTTCAGTTAGATAGGATTCCATGGTATGTGAGACCATGGGGTGGTACATAACCCATCGCTCAATAAGAATTTGGAATAATTATGTGGCTAAATAAAAAATAAAATAAAAAGGAAAAAGAATAGTAAAGCAATTAATGGTTTATAAATAAATGACCCAATGGATTATGCAAGTCAGAAAAATGGCTATATGGTGAAACAACATTCATGGATGATAGAAGCCTTAATAATAGCTAGACAATCTACGTAGTATCTTGTATGTTTTCATCTACGATATTATGTTATGTTGATAAGCATGAAAAGTCATGTTTGGTATGAATTTCCAATGTATGATATGACCATAATAGAGCATTTATTTCTATTTATGTGGAATAGGCATGAAATATGTTAGTATGATCTCCATAATATACTAGAACTTGTTTATCTATTACTCCCACTAAGGAGGTAACTTGGTTTACTTAGTACAAAGTATAATGATGCACCCGTTTGCTTGGTCACCTGCTTTATCCCTAGGAGCAGAGGGTCATGTGTAGATTTTTAGAGATTACCAATAGTAGGCCTATCTCGTGATGGGCATGGGTTCTGTGACCGAGGACATTTAGAGACTTTTTGTGAAATCCTTGATGGATAAAAGTTTATAGCTACACCCTACTTCTATTTCTACCATTTAATTGATATACCTTGCTTAATTTTCCCTTATGTATTTGAATATTCATAAACCGTCAGGGTCATGCACTTGGAAACCTTTCCTTAATATTTATATAATGTGTTTTTTAGCAAACTCTACTTTATTTTTGGTTGGTTTTGTTCTCATCCTTGTAACTAACATAAGATCGGAGTCTAATGCCTATCCTGTGTTAGGAGTGGTGGTAAATTTCCATTTTTCCTAAGGGTTTAGTAGTTGTCTACTTCCACAAGTTTATCAAAGTGAATTTTTTCAGTAGTGAAAAGTGGGGGAGTTATAATAGGCTTTAAAGGAGCTTAAGATTATATTGACTTTAACTCTAGTTCTTACCTTAGTCTAGGGTGTGTGTTGATGCACCATGGGATGGTAGTGGCATATGCTTATTAATAATTAACAAAGAATGAGTAAAATGATCTTACTCATGACCTTGAGCTAACCATGGTGATTTTCACCTTAAAGATATGGAAACAATATCTATATGGAGTGTAGTGTAAATTCTTCATAGACCATAAGAGCCTTAAGTACACCTTCACTTAGTGAGAGATGAATATGAGACAATGGAGATGGTTAGAGTTGGTCAAAAATATTTTGCATTTAAAAAATGATGAGGGTAAGGTCATTGTCATAGTAGGTGCTCTCAATAGGAAGACTTTATAATTTTTGGGTTCTTTTGTGGTAGTTTTAAATTGAATTTGGCAGGAGATTTAAGATATAGGCATAGCGATCATTTAGTTCAGGGATCTTGAGATGAGGATGATCACTCTCATGATCAAATCGACTATCTGTACCATGATCTAAGCTAGTAAGCCAGGAGATGTTAGCTTTAGCACATCAGATAGATTATATCACAGGGAAAAGATATGGGGTGTTAGATTTTTGAGAGTGGTAGTATTCATTTGCAAGGTAGGTGGAGTGTTCCTTAATGTTATAGGGAGCTTAAGTAAAATATTCTTGAGAGGTTCATTGTGTGCCTTATTTCATCCATCCTATAGGCAATAAGTTAGATAAGGCCTTGAAATAGATATATTGGTGGCTTATATGGAGTGGGAGGTTGTGGACTTCATGGCTAGGTGCTTGACCTGCCAAAAGGTTAAGATGGTGTGCAAGCATCTAGCAGGGTGTGTTCAATCTTTGGAGTTTTCTGAGTGGAAACGGGATAGTGTGTCGATGGACTTGTTAGTTGAGCTATCAAGGACTCATAGTGGATTGGATGTGATATAGGTTGTAGTTGATCAATTGACCAAGTTAGTAATATTTATACCAATGAAATCAACTTACAGTATGGAGCAAATAACCACTGCTTATAGGAAGCATGTGGTTCGATACCATAGGGGCCTACAAACATTGTGCCATATCGAGATTCAAGATTTTGTCACACTTCTAATAGATATTGTAGGTAGCTTTCAGGACATAAATAAAGATGAGCATTGCTTTCCATCAAGATATAGACTCTCAGACTGAGTGCACTATTCATACTTTAGAGTATTTGCTTTGAATGTCCATACTTAAGTTTCAAGGTAGTTGGGAGGATTTCCTAGACTTGATAGAATTTTCCTACAACATCACTCATCATGCGAGCATTAAGATGACACCTTTCAAGGTACACTATGGATAGAAGTACAATAGCCCCTTATGCTAGAGCAATTTAAGCTCAATAGTTGTATTGGTACCTAAGATTATAGAGGACACTATCAAGCATATTAGGTTAATTAAAGATTATATGAAGGCCTCCTAGGATAGGTAGAAGAGTTATTAAGACCTATAAAGGAGTACAAGTGGGCATGATGATGGTGATCGAGTCCTATTGAAGGTCCTACCCACCAAGGGATGTTGTGATTTGATCGGAAAGGTAAGATTTGTCCAAGGTACATTAGGTTGTATGAGATTTAAAAAAGTGTTGGGGAGGTTCCCTACTAACTTCCCTTACCGCTTAGACTTCATATGTGTATAATGTCTTTCACATCTCATAGTTGAGGAAGTGTGTGGTAGATCCCTCACACAACGTCCAACCAAAGATGATCGAGCTCTATGGCGTGTTAACATATGAGGAGTGATGGATGAGGTTCCTAGATACTATAACTTGATAAACTCAGTTTAAGGTCTCATAGCTAGTGAAGATATTATGGTCCTACCATGGAGAGGAATAGGCCACCTAGGATTCTAAGGATGAGAACAAGACAAACCACCAAGAGTTATTCTCCTAGGCCCATTGCATAGGTAACACCACCTCTTTTAAGGGGGTAGTACCCTTTACTCCTATAATAATTCATGAGTGTCATTTTTTTCCTTGATGTCTAAGGATTATGGAAGGTTTTAAACTTACAATAATGTTTCTTTTGAGACTTTGGGGCCAAAGTCTCTTTTAAGGGGGGTAGTGCAACAATGCCCAATCATAAAATCCTTCAAAATATACTTAAAAGCATGTTAATATAAAATAAATTATTTTTTCATTTGAAAAGGGATTCAAATTCTCATAAAAATGTGAATTTCAAGATGAATAGTTGATTGTTTACCCTAACTAATCTAGCAGTATTCTCAAAGACTAACATTGTTATTCACTGATAAAGCATTTGACTAGTTTACCCAAACTGAATGACTAGTTGTCATTCGATTTCAAATATTTTTCTAATTTTGAATCTAATACCTTTCCAATGTTTATGAAAACTTCTAAATAGAATCTATTTGTGGTAACAATAATATTTTGATGCTTTTGGATTATGTTTACATTATTTAGATCATTTAAGGATTTTTTTTACATAAAATTTTTTCATAAGACTTTTCAAGTATTTGCTTTTTCTAACATCCCCTCACTTTCCTCTCTCCTATAATATCCATGGTTGTGTGTTTAAACTTTTATACCCTTTTCTCAAATTTACCAACCCTCTTTCATGTTCCCCCTGAGATGACACTCTACCTCCCTCATCTCATCTTACATTTATCTTATAGTTGGTTGTCCACACTCAACAAAGTTAGCCTTTTATCTTTCCTCTCCCTTAGGATTTCAACCATATTTTCCTATACACTCCATTCCTAATTCATTTTCACTCCTTAATTTCATCATTCTCTCTCTTTTATTTATGAAAATTTTCTTAGTGTTCGGCATTCCTCACTTTTCTCCCTTTTTTCCTCTATTAGGAAAAAGAAGATGTTCCCTTTTGTTTTCTCATTATTTATGGGATAATTGCCTATTCTGTCTTCTTATGATCTTATCTTACTTCTATCATATTTATCTTAAGTAAGGAAGGATTAAGGTTTTGAAAAATGTTGGAGATATTAACTTTTTTCTCTTTGAAAAATATGTTCTTGATAAAGGTTACGTTATATCATTTCTTATTATTCCCCTAATTTTATTTATTTAGTGTTAAAATTTATTTTTAATTGTTTTGGTTATTAATTCTTTTAATAAGTTAAGCTCTTACTAGGGACCATCAATGCTAGAAGATTTTCTTGGAGGTATGGCATCATTATCTCTAATGTGACCAAGGAATTTTGTTTCTTATTGTGGTTTCATTTTTTTTCATGTACTCTAACTTGTATGTATTATGATGAATTATTTGATTCAAGAATGTCAAATATTTTTATTTTTGAAGTTTTGGAGTAAGTTTTAAGTATTCTAAATATCATACCATATATAAGTTGGAAAATTTTAAGCACCATCTTGTTAAGTATCTATTTCTATAATGTATATGTGTAATTTCACATGTGGATTGTGTCTTTTTATGTTTTCTATAGAAGCATGATAGTATTAATCTGGAAAAGATTATTTATTTTAGTTATTTGTGTTTTATGTGTCTCGGTGTTGTTTCACCCAGACAAGTCAACCGGTCGCTACAACTAATCAACTAGTTTTGTAAATAGTTGCTCGGTTGATAGCCATGATTAGTTTGTTGCTTGAAAAGTCAATTGCTTTAATGAATCGGCTGGATGGACTCCATGAATAGTCAATCTATTTGACTAATCCATCGATTGGCCAAACCCATTGACTTATTTCTATGAACAATATATCAGTTGGCCTAACCAATCGACTAGTTTAGCTATGTGTTATTTTTTCTCATGTCTAGAGCAACCAAATAGCCATTTTTACTTGTTATTTGAATATCTTTCTTTGGAACTTTTATTTTAATTTTCCATTTAATCACAGCATTTTTATCATTATTTCAACCATATGTAACCTAAAATTTATAATGGATCTAAATGACAACATTTTGGTGCTTTGTACTGTTAAGTTTGCAATCATCTTTAAACACCCAATTGGTAGCTAGTATTCCTTAGGTAGTATTTGGTGTTATGAGATGGAAACACCCATTTGGTTATCAATGGAATCAATTATGATTTGTGATATCAATTAATAGTTGATTTTAGATTTTATTTGAGCCTTTTTCTCCAACTCTTGAGGTAGCTAGGTGAGAGTTAGTAAGCGGATTGTATTTTATCTTTTCACTTAGTACATATTTCCTTCTCTATCAGGTTATGGTCGATATGAGGCATGTGCATATCTTTGAGGGTAGGATAATACAGTGGTCGGTTGACACGACATCAATTTCAAACTTAGATGATGAGGTATCCTAGTAAAAGCCCCCTTAGCACTTCATAATGTCCATTCCTTAGGCAAGTGTAGTATCCAAACTTGTGTAGCCTTGAAAATGAACTCATGGTGTGATGACTAAGCTATCCAAATAAAACCCCCTTGATGTATTCAGACCCAATGTGTTGGGTTTGGTATCCCAACAGTGTTAGCCATGATAGCAAGGGCATTCGATGTGTGGTGGGTGTGGTATTGCATAGGGTATGTATTATCCCTTGACTTTGGTTTATGGTGGAGAACTAGATGTGGTCGAATTGATTATCTTAATAACTAGAAATTATGTGGTTATTAAATGAAGAATTATAATATGGTTTAGGTTATGTGAATCCAATGCATGATATGTATTATTATTTTTCCATGATTTTATGCGAGCATGTTTTGTTATATTATTATGCTACTATGTGACCTCAATGTGCAACAAGAGCCCTTACCATGTTTTAAGCAATTTTCTTTGCCAGTACTCCACCATACTAATACATCATTTGTGTGGTCACTATAATGATTCAAGATCTGGTCTGGTGACTAGTAGATGATTTAAAGGGTTAGAGTTCTTAGCTTAAGTGTTTTGAAGATGATGTCATGGGCCAGTTGGAACACCCCTAAAAAACTACTACTGAAATTTTTTTATTTTAAGCAGAAGGGTATTATTAAATAGCTAGGTGTTACTATTGTAACTAACATAAGTCTAACTTACCATATCATCCTTACATCCGTGACAAGGTAAAAAAAATTAGAAGGTAAAACATGATAAATAGAAATTGAGGGAACTTTCAAAAACATTGGAAAAAGTTTGAAGGTTTACTTTGAGTATAATAATCCAAAATACATAAAGGGATACCATAGATTTAAGAGTCTAAAAAGGTATCGAGTTAGAACAAACATCTGGATCACATGACTCTACACCCAAAAGCCTAAAACAAAAATTACTCCTCCACATATATATCATCAAAGGATGCAAAATTGTCCATTAGGCCAGCCTAGACCTATATAAAGATATTTGGGTCGTTTACTTGTAGGAATGACCAGAAATCATGAAATGGATGATCAATACGCTACATATTGAGTAAGGTAATGGTATATTCAAAGCATGATTACACATAACACATTCGTTCACATCATAAAATAAACATAAATTCATTAATATAAAATAATGCTATGTAGATGATGATTTCAGGTATCACTATATAAAAATATCATATTCCAATCTTTTAGTTATGATGAGTTTAGGGATCCCACTATTCTTAAAATGATGGAACAATCTAAGACACCTCTCAATGACAATATACCTGAGTCACTATTATTATATAGCCGAGTAGACTCAACACTTCTTAGAGAAAAAATGCTCATGAGACACTATTCTTAAACTAGTAGAATGGTCTAAAGCACTTCTTAGAGATAATACACCTAACCCACTATTATTATCTGATGGAACATATTCAACACCCCAGTCTTGACTCATGTAGTATTTCATTTTAATTAATTAGTATCATTTCCATTAATGCTTTATCTCTTAATCGTATTTTTATTCGATGCCTCACTATTTTTAATTCGGTAGAATGGACTGATGCACCTCTCAAGGATACCACACCTAAACCACTATTATTGTCCGATGAAATGGACCTATATAAACACCTCGGTCCAACTCATGTGATATTTCACACTAAATGATTAGTACCTTATGAGAGTTGATTGTGTATTCAAGATTATCATGTAGGACTCATATAGGTATACAAGACATAAAAGTGAATAACATAATTACGACTATATAATTATCCTCAATTGATTATAATACACTAAGGTAGTTAAAAAGGGTCATATTCTCCCAAGCCCTGATAAATCCTAAAAAAAATACATATAAATCTCCAATATTCATTTGGAACATATATCATTAATTATATATACACATAAAATATTCAACATTATCCCCAAATAAATACTTCCAAATTTTGTTACAATCAAGATATTATATCATAGAATTTTCATAAATACATTACTCATATAACATGCTAAATATAAAATTTACATACACATACATATAAAGTCCTAGTTATCACATGTATCTTTATTAAAAAAGACACCAGAATCTATACACATAAATCCTAAACCTCCTCCTCTGAGATCTTTAGAAAATCACCAAAGAAATCAAGATAATAAACAACTAGGCTCGAGGATTATAATAGGTAAAAGAAGGTAAAATTAGAAATAACTTGAGTTAAAGGGAATCTTGATTTGTGTGGAAGTGTGGTGGAAGGTATGGTGGTGCCATGGTAAAATTTTAGTGGTGTTTGGGTGTGAAAAATGGGGTGCATGATAGAAAAAATATGGTTGTATGGGTGTGCAGAAAGCGATGCATGCTCAGGCTGAAAGCTTGGAACCTACATAGGTAGACTATGGGAAAAGGCACAACCATGCTCATGCAACAGATGTATAGTTAATAATGAATAGAGATGCATGGTCATGCTAAGGTGGTGCATGACCCATGCAAATATGCTCAAGCAAACTGTGTTGGCATGCATAGGCATGTGACAATGAAAAAGAGTAGAGGAGCAGGAGGAGGTTGGCATGCAAAGGCATGTGACAAGGAAAAAGAGTGGAGGAAGAAGACAAAGAAGAAGAATAAGGAGGAGGAGGAGGAGGAAGAAGAAGAAGGAGGAGGAGGAGGAGGGGGAGGAGGAAGAAGAAGAATAACTAGTCAACTGGTCTTAAGACCAATCAATTGTTTTAGTTCAAACCTAAGGCGTTGATCATGTTAAACTAAAACAAACAAACTAGTTAAGAAATCGATTAACTAGTTGATAAAACTGATTAACTTGTTTAGAAACCAATTGATTGGTTTCACTAACTAGTGCATGGATTTTGTTCCTACAAAAACCCATTTGGTCTCTATTTGAATACTTTGGTTGGTTGATGAAATTTATTGATTGGTTTTACTAACCAACCCATGGGTTTTGCTCCAGTGGAAACCCATTTGTTCTTTGTTTTAAAACTTAAACAAGTTGATAAAACTAATATACAGGTTTAGAAATCAATCAACTTATTTCACTAAACAATCCATAGGTTTTAATCTTGTAGAAACCCATTTCAACTCTATTTTATCACTTTCAATTACTTCATTAAACTATCAATTTGTTCCCAAACTAAATAAGTGGTTTGACCAACCAAGCTTAGGGTTGATACAAAGTGAAAAATAGTTATTTTGTAGGGACTAACCTAATCAGCTGGTTTGAGTAAACCAACTAATTGATCTAAAGGACACATTAAATGTACTAAACCTTTTGACTATTCATATATGTTCATAAGATCAAATGTGTAAAACAAAACTGATCATCTGGTTTCAATAACTAATTATTTGGTTTGTGTAACTTCTACTTGCAATTAATTCTTAACTACTCACTTTCATACTCAACTCAAGTTGATATATTTTTAAATGTGTTTGTGCTCATTTTACTTAAGCGGAAACTACTATTTTATTATAATATCTAAATTTTTCTAACTAGATTACACTCACAAAATATTCATTCATTTTCATGTTTGTATCATGTTTGAGTTACGTTGGATCAACCATAACTCTCCTCAAGACTCATTATATTAAGGTTGTATGTTGCCTAGCGTTTTTAAGAAATTTCATTGAATTGATGGATCCATAAACCGAGAGAGAGAATAACAAGATCAACTTATAAATCAACTCTTAGATGGTCATTGAGATAGTATACTCATAAATAAAGAGAGGAATGATTATCAATAAACAAACTAGAGATTAAAAATTCAATAGGCAAACCCTTTTGGTAGTTAATGTACAAAAATTTTATTCTTCAACCACTACACACTGTATGTCAAATTCTTATTTTCTCCTTTCCATTCTTATTACCATATTCACCCCACTAGCATTCTTTCAAAACTTAATGGTCATTACACTAAACTTTAATGGATCATATGTATGGAAAATAAGGATTGTCATTCATCAACATAATGGTAGGTAATATATTATATATTAGTTAGAAAATTTAGTTAGTTATATATGGTTAGAATATTGTTAGTTATTTATTTATATTTTGTGTGTTTGTTAGTGTTAATTGGTGTGATTTTTATCTTGTATTTTTAGCTTAATTTTTCATGGATATTATTATTTGATGAGGTTAGAGTTCATAGAATAAAACCATGAAGCATGTACATTTTATGGTCATCATTAAACATAAATTGTAGGTTTAAATCTTCAATTCGTTCTCTACATGAATTAGTTCTTACATTTTATTTGTGTGATTCATATTCAAATTTTCTCTACTCAATTTCTGTGTGATTTGAACGATTAAGTTTATGTTTAGATCAAACACATTCATATCCCATAAATTATCCACAATTTTTATCCATCATCATACACAAATTGGACTACAAATTCATCACGTTCAAACTCAAACCCTAACCTAACCCTCCTTTGTACCTAATGAATTTCCCCACAATTACTTATCCATTGAATTCAAATTCAGACTGACATAAATATACCAGAATTAGTCATTAACCCACTATATAAAAAACCAAAAAAAAATTAAACATTAAATCCTAACAAAAAATTGCAAAAAACCCAAAACCCAAACCCTAAAATTCATCCAATTCTTCTTATTTTGAATCAATTCTTGTGTGAATTGTTTCAATTATGTTGTTTTGTCATTGTGTTATTCTAGTATGCATTATTCTAGGCTTTCAATTCTTCCTCCTCAACACCTTAATCACCTTAATTTAAAAAATACAAGTATATATTAGTAAAAATTATTTTTAACAAAAAATTAATGTAATATAAATTATTAG
This sequence comes from Tamarix austromongolica, assembly GCA_039764185.1. Lineage (NCBI taxonomy): Eukaryota > Viridiplantae > Streptophyta > Magnoliopsida > Caryophyllales > Tamaricaceae > Tamarix > Tamarix austromongolica. The sequence continues at coordinate 125,732,106 of CM077809.1, forward strand.
AATTTAAGAAAATTAAATAAAACCCTTTCATTTGAGAGAATGTGCTTAAGGAAGGTTTGAATGAGGCTTTTCTTTGACTTCCTCCAAGTTTTAATCCATTTTTTCTTAAGGATAAGCACTAACAAATTAAAATAATGGATTAGAATTAAAAGAATAAAAATGAAAGGAGAAGAGGAAGGCAAGGTGGATTCCTCATATGAGAATAAAATAGAGGTTCAACATTTGTTAGATTTCTTGAAACTAAGGAAGGATTGAGGAAGAGAATGCAGAGTTGTGTTGAAAACATAACATTAGAAGGCTAAAACCTTCGTATAGATGTTAAAACTTAGCAAAAAAGGAAGAGAGGAATATCTTGCTTATCTTGCACTTAAAGAGAAGAAAAACAAGAAGTGGTGAAGGTAATGATGATGATGAAGCAAGGGAGTAAAGTGCAAGGATAAGAGAAGGATAAAAGGGCATGGAAGCAATATTAACAGATGATTTTTGCTTGTGGAAAAAACATTTAGTGAGGGGATGGAGGAGAGAGAATTTAAGAGATGACATGATGTCGGTTAGGTGAAGGTGTAAGGCAAAAAGTTGTTTTTAGTTAAATCTTATATAAGTTAATTGAAATAATACTCTAAAGATTATGAGAATAATCTAGAAATCATTAAAAGTAATGTTTATCACAAAAATACCAAAAATATAACGTTTTAAAAGGTGCAAAATAGAATCAAGATCTAAAGGAAGCATAAACACAAATCTCGGTCAGACTAGTCTATTGCTCTAGCAAAAGTAGTATATCGGTTTCATATGAAATAAAATCTCAAAAATAAGATAATGAATGGACTAGTTTCTCAAACTAGTTAATTAGTATATCAGCCAAAGTCATATTTCTTTAAGAATTTAACAAAATAATCTTCTCTATAAAATATATAAAATAATTAAAGGAAAATATTTTTGAACTTAGGAATATTATTAAATCATTAAGAGTTAACAAAAATAGGGTATTATAGTGATGGGTAACTTACATAAGACATTAAATATCAATTGGATCTTCAATGGTTCACATACTCTCTATAATTAAATGAATGTTAGTATAAACAATGACATGATAAATAAATATTGATTAAAACATATAGAAAAACTTACATCATTCAAATGATATTTCATGTGAGCTTTAAAGATTGACAAAAGATCAATCTCCATTGGACCTCCAGTCACTAGCCAATTGGTGAAAGTAGTAGCAAAAGAGTTAATGGTAGTGGCATCACAAGCCTTGCCATAAGATCCCTTGTAATCTAACTAAGGATCATGATGGCTAGGCTTATCTTGGACGTCATCAATGGTGTCATGAGCAACAACTCTCAAGCATGCTTCTATTGTAGCTTTTCTACTACTAGTAATGGCAATCCTCTTTAGTGGCCTAGAATGTGTCATCTCCTTCTCTCATCTAAACATAAGCAATTTTAAAGCACCTATTATACATATATATTATAAATCAAATCAAAATACATAATATAAATCAAAATATAAATCTAAAATTTAGTGTTTACAATTGGTTTAGGATCATGATTTGATAATAAAAATAATTAGTAAAGATGAAAATAGTCTTTGAATTAAAAAAATAATGTAACACACGGTCATCGCCATGTCTAAATTCCTTACCAAAAATATTAACATCATCATAGTAATTTTTTTTTTTTAAAAAAAGTGCTCCTTTTAGGTGTGGTGACAAAAGAAAAACAAATTTGCCCAACCTAAATGGTAGTTTTTTAAAAAAAAATTAAGAAAAACTATGTTGCACGTGGTTGGTTAGGATAAACCATAGAAGTAATATATGAAATTTTTTTAAGGTTTTCCAAACAAGATTGTAGATTTATTGATTTTTTTTAGCTATATAACAAAGATAACCTATGACACCCCGCCCCCCATCTTTACATAAAAAAAACACATTTTTGGAACATTTTGCACAAGCGAAATAAGAACATAGGGTGTTACCACCACATCCAACACAATAATGGTACATCCTATAATCAACCTATGCCAGATGCAACGCTAAAAAAGCTTATATCTTGAGATTAGGTGTGGCTAGCACTTGATCCCAAAGATATAAAGAAGAACACAACACTAAAAGGAATCACCAACAAAAACAAGTATAGAGAACAATAGTTATTTGTATATAAAGAGGGCCAAACCTCATATAACATACTAAGAAACTAAAATATTAGATTGAAAAACTAAACTAGGCCTCAACCCAAATAACAATTATCAGCCTTCACCGAAGCACAAATATCCACAACTAAACCTGTAACACAGAATCTGATGTGGTTTTATCAAAGTAGCTGGAAGGTTGGATTGAAGATTGTAGTAGAAACTATCACCCACAAATTAATGCAAAAGAAACGAAGTAATTAACAAAAGTATAGGTGAAGAAATTGATTAACAAAAGAGGATGTCTTGGCAAGTTTCAATGTGTTGAGTAGTTTGAGTGAAATGGAGGAAGGTAATGCCCAGAATTTCCTTGCTCAATTTCGACCAAAAAAGAGAGGATAGACTTCAGCTAATGTAGCTCAAAGTTTGATAAAAAAATCATATGCTTTATTCATTCAAATTCTACCCTACAATGATGCGCACAAGGTATATACAGGAGAGGAAGTAGTCGGTGGTTAGCATGCCTAAACCAGCCGATTCTTTCCCTTAATCCAAGCCCACTTATTATGGTTGAATTAAGCCCATATTAACCTTAATCCAAATATAAAGCTATACAATTGACTAAGATACATACATGAAATTATATCAAATGTTAACTTACATAAAATACACTTGGGGTTAGGGTTTACAACAAGTTAATACAACTAATGAATATCATCACTATATCTTCTTGTTAAAATGTATCATCCCATGTATGTCATAGTCTTGCAGACTTTGAATACTTGTACACATTAAAGTGTATTAACATCTTCTTCTTGCAAATATGTGACATACCTAGAAGAACAACTTGAATGTTTTTTAATATCAAGCATATAAGAATTATCAAGAATATTTAACATGATAGGCTCCAACATTAAGAAAGCTAAATCTTCCTTACCTTGAGGATTAATATGAACATGACAATCATTAGGTTCATTAGATGCTCCTACATCAGAATCTAAAGAAAAGAATAGTATTGATATGATAAACATATTGAGTAAACATAATATTCTCAAACCAATATCATGAAACATGTAATTCACATAGAATAATGATCAGGCCAAAAAAATGTCAGAAAACATGGTATTGAGAGATTCATGCTAAAATCCACGTGATATAATTATACATACTTTTCATGCCAAACCCTAATATCAAATGAAAGGCTTAAGGGCATCTAAAAATTTAGAATTGAGCACTTAATACATAAAATGATTGAATAAACATCCATGTGATATTTTCCCATGCTAGCATGCTAATAAATTCGCGTGCTTAAATACAATATCAATATATTATAACTAGATTTTACACACCAACTAGGATACTTAAGAATACAAATGCCAACCCTAAGTCAAGATACTATAGTATGATAGACCACCGAACTAATAATATATTATAGTCCATTAGGGCAGTAAACAACTAGGAGACAATAAGTTAATAGAGGCAACAGTAGCCAAGGTAAGAATAAGCTAATAAAAGCACAAAATAGGTAGGATACTCTACCCTTTATAATCATGATAACAACCCCATAAAACATAAATGATAACCCTAGATCTCTATTATGTAAATAAGATATAACATTAACCACTAAAAAAAGATGTAAGACACCTGGAGACAATAAATTTCACGCCCATATATAATAGACAATAGAGAAAATATGAAGTAATAGATACATGATTCAGCCCCTACAGCTAGCCACAACTTAGGTACTAATCCCTTAAGTGTTAATACCGCCTAAGGAAATATAAATCTAGTAGAGTAGGAAGATAACCAAAACCAACTTGGTTTCCGCTCAAAGGAAAACATCTAGAGACATACAAGACTCAATAAAAGGATCATGTACATAGCTCACTAAACCTCAACTTAGCAACCTCTGAGAGTTGGAGATCTAAACTCAATAACTTACACCATAGCACAAGGTTTAAGAAATAGCATAAAACGCACAATCCACATATGATGAATCATATCTCATCGAATACTAAGATAATTAAAAAAGATCTTAAGGACATGAAATAAAATTGAGGCATGAAGCCTAAAACAAACAAGGAAAATATATTAACAAAGCATTGCAAGGGCATATAAGGCCTCAAACCAATTCAAAAACAGCATACAAACATTCCTAGAAAATACTATTCGTGATTGAAAAAAAAACTTATTTTATGTTGAGAATTTTAAATCCAAAAGCCGCCAAAAAAGTTATTGCAAGTAATTACTATTAACTAGAAAAAATATTATTCATGCTCAATTACTATCCAAATGTCCAAGTTAATGGTCAAAGGATGACTGTCGCCCTAATTACACTAAAAAGATATGTTGAGGTTAATTATTCATTTGAATAAGAGTATTGGTCATAAACATGAATAATTTTCCTCTAACCCTTCTTAGGGTAATTAGAGAGTAATTAGGGTGTGGACAGTTTGAATGTTTCAAGAACATTAAGAACAAGCTTAAATATTCAAACTTTTAATCAAAATTAAAAGTCATTAAACATGATATTTAGATATTATATTATGCATAAAAAATTAGCTAGAAATTTCAAATATTATCATGGTATCATATTATAAGGAAAATTAATAAAAACTATGATGAACACATGAAGATGCTCAAGAACATCAAGAACCTCTAAACTAGATAATATTTCATGCTTGAATTAAACTTCCAAACGATGCTTAGATAAGACATGCCAAACATCAAAGTTCATATAATGATTATAAGGATGGACATGGTATAATTAGATTAAACAAAATAACAAAGAATCAAAATCAATGCCTAAATCCCAAATATCCACCAAACATGGCATAATCAACCATAACACTTTATATTATGTTAAACACCAAAATCTATCAACTTTTAGTATGTACCATGTTTACCTGTAATCCTTTGATCTCCAATACTAAGAAAAGAACAAAATAAACCTAGAAATACCATAGGTAGGAAAACAAATAGTCAAAAAATAAAGCAAAGGAGATAGAATCGAAGAGAATGAAAAATAAGTTATTATCATAAAGTTAGAAGAAGAACTAAGCTTCATCCAAAGTGGTAATGGCCATGTCAGAAAAAAAAAATTGAGTGAGAAATGAAGAATAATAGTTTTGTGGAAGGAGAGAAGGAAAGGGAAAAATGACTAAATAATTTACTGAGTGAAAAAATTAAGAATAAATAAAGCCATAAAGGGAAAATAAATCATTTTACTTGTAAAAATATTGTCACATGCACCAATTGTGAAAGGAGAGATGGGGCAACCCATACCACACAAAAAAAGTTGTTCTAATGCTTTGTTGAAATGGATAGTCTAGGAGAAGAAAGGAAAATATGGTAAAGGGTAAAATGGTAAAATCAATGTTAAAAGACAAGACATCTAATTTTTATAAAAACAACAAGGGAGACACAAAATTAAGAGAATAAATGAGAGGTTTCCATCCATGATAATCAATAATGAAAGGCTATGATTGATCCATGTAAAATTATATAAAGTTTAGAAGAAGAAAAGTTGAATGCAATGATTATTATGGTCCACAAAAAAATATGAAATCATACAAAAATTATATGATTAATAATGGGATATTGTTGGTTCATATTTTGATCAATATACTACAAAAAGATGATTATCAATGTTTTGTAAGTTTTAGATAACTAGAAAGTGCTTAATAGACTCAAAAACACACAATTAAAGCCTACTAGAATGATGAATAGTATATTTTGACCAACATCTTGGATTGGCATTTTAAAAAAGCTTAGGAGACTCATTAAAATATGGCGAATCCAAATATAAATAAATTATAATGATTCAAAAGAAGTTCAATAGCTAAAATGGTTCAAAATATCTCACAAACATAAAATTGTAAGAACGGATTAGATATAATATATATATATATATGTTTAAAAAAAATAAATGGAGTGTTTCTATTTCATCAAAGGATGTACTAAATATGAAAAAGAGGTAGATTTGTTCTATTCTAAACAAATTCTGGATAACTTAGGGTTTTGAGGAACAAAGCATTACAAGACCAAATAGTACTAAGTAAAAAAAAAAAGAGTCGTCAAAGTTACATGACTAAGTATGATGCCAACCCTCTGACCCAAATGACTAAGTTTCTTAGAGTTTTTAAAAAATGATGCTTAACCCCTGCCTCGAACTACCGGTTTTAACACAGATTCATCTATTAATTGTAAAATTTCAAACAACAAAAACAACAACAACAAAAAATACTGCATAAATTTAAGTCGATCTACTCATATGTAAAATTCATTGGAAGAAAAATTGAACATATTAAGATCTTCCATTTTCTTCCACATTTCATAGAGTTAGATTCAAGAAACTACCACCTTTAAGTATAGATGGGTTTTGGAGTTTGAAGGAGAAGGAAGGTTGTCAAGGAGAGAGGGAAGAAAGGAAAGACAAATTTGAAAAAGGGGAGGGCTAATGAAGAATGGGGGAAGCAAGGAGGAAGTATGGTTGTTATGGGAAAAAGGGGAAGAGAGAGGGGCAAGTGGAAAGGAAAGGTGCGAAAGTAAAAATGAAAAAGGTAGTTTAGGATGGTGGATGGAAAAGTTGGGATATAGGAGTTTCAAGTAAGAGTCTTTGGTGTGCAATGAGAGACCATTGATAAGTTCATATTTTGACACATTTTATATCCTTATAATCTTAGTTCTTAGTATTTTATTTCACTAATATAGGTGAATAATTATGATTTTATGCTTAAGTGGTAATAATTGCATAAATATTATTATTTAAGCTAAAATAATATAAATTAAGTAAATTTAGAATAAAATATTATTTAATAATATTTATTTAATTTTATTTCGCAGGTTTTATTTTTTTTTTAATAAAAAAAAAAAAAGAAATTGAACTTTTGGACCAACAGCCCATGAGCCGAAGGCTAAAGGCCCAGAACAAGAAAAGAAAAGAAAAGGCCGAAGGCCACGGAACAAAGCGGGAGGCAGTCAAACAAGCTGCACGAAACGAAATAAGGGTTGATGTGGCGTGGGCACGAAAAAGAAACGGAGAAGACAGTCGCACGAATCGAGAATAAATAGAGAGAAGGGAGAACCTTCAGAGGCTACACGCTGAGGGGGCAGTAAGGCAGTAGAGCCGCATTAACTAAGAGACACAGGAGGCTCGGCAGAGCCACAGACGACGAAGGGCAGCCGTTAGGAGGCTCGGTCGAAGGCTGGGCAAAGAGTACGGCAGGGTGCGTCACGCGAAGCAGTAGGGCGGCAGAGAGCCGCAGAGAGAAAAAAGAACAGGACAGAGTAGCAGCAGTCAGCGGCACAGAAACGGAGCACAGACGATGATGTAGAGCACATCAACACGTCAACCATCAGCGCCAATAAAAGAAAAAAAGAAGAAAAGAATATTGCACTGAAATCCACGACTGAGAAGGAAGAGAAAATAAGAGAGAAGAATTTATACCGATAGAATTTATTTCAGATAAAATAAATTTTTATCTGAATAAATTCTTAATCTTCTATTTAAAATTAATTCCGGTTATTTCTTTCTCTTATTTTTAATTTATATTTTAGATATATATTTCTATATAATTAATTTTATAATTATGACTCTTTGATTATTTATTGCTAGGGAATGAATTGAAACCATAGATTAGGGTTTGAAGTATAATTTATTTTCTTTGTTTCGTGAGATTGTTTCTTGACTCTATTTTAATTGCTATCGTTTATATATATAATTCTGTCAAGTATAATTTATTTGGTGTATGCCTTGTTCTGGTTTCCTCATAAGTGACAATATATAGGATTATTTACTTGTTAGGTGGCCATCTAAATATACTAGAATTTATACATATATAAAGCAGCTAGGTTAGATAACAATTCACATAATAGTTTTGTGATTCTAACCGAAGTAGTAAAACGTTTAGATACGTGTAGGTCAAGGAAAGGAAATACAGCTAGACATGCTTTGTGTACTAGTTTGGGTACTTAGATTGATAGCCTTCCAATTACACTTAATGCATTAAATCTAGTTAAATATAGGAGCCGCTTGTTGCTGCTATACTGCTAGTATTTAATATGGTTTATATTGGCGCTTCATCGTATTAATTAATTAAGGGAAGTAATAAAAAGTGTATTGACCTGCTCTTGGTGTACAACTTGGTCGATCTCATTCTCATGATTAAAAGATGACTTAGAAATTAATATTATATTTCAACCTAATCTAGTGGTGGATTTTTATTTCCCTAGCATATTTATCATATATGTTGTTTCCCATTATTATTATTATTATTATTAGTTTATTTTATTTTATTTATTTCTTTTATTATTTTTATTTTTATAAACCCCCATTAATATTTTTCTTATTTATTTATTTTGTGTTATTTAGGGTTTTTATTTTTATTTATTTTTAAGCTTGTTAAAATAGAGGTGAGTCATCTCAATCCCCATTTTAGAACAATACCCTTATTTACCAGTGCTACAATTGACAACAAGAGGGTTTAGATTGCGTGCCGGCTATGGCCACACCAACCATACATTTTATAATAAGTATAAAAATGCTACTATCTTTAAAGAAAGTTTGAATTTTTTATTTAAAAAATTGGTTTTCCTAAATTTAAATTAGTTTTAGTGTTTTTAAAAGATCTATTTTCTAAAAAATATAAAAATAATCAAATTCTAAAAATTTTGAAAAAAAAAATATTTAATAAAAAAATATTGAGCATCTTTAGTAACCATATTATTTGCATATTATCTCCATAAAATTTTTTACGTTACACATTATTTTTTAAAAAATTTATAAACAATATATACTTTTTATTACAACTTTCTATAAAGTAACTTCAAAAAATAAATTTATATTAAAATCCATATCCAAAAAGGTCAATATAAATTACTTCGAATTAGATCCAGATAAAATATTAATTTACCAAACAATATAACTTTTGTAGAAGTTTTCAAGCTTTTAATTTATTTTTACAAAAATCATTTCTTTCCTTGTGCTTCATATGCTTTTAATTTTTCAAGATTTTCAATAATATTTAGAAATTTAATATAATTTTTTTTTGTATTTATCATCAAAAAGTATTTTAACTATAGTAAATCGGATCTAACTTTGATCAAGTAAAAGGCCCTTAAGTGATTTAAATTTAAAGTATAAAAGTAACTAAGCGAGATTATTTAGAACACTGATAGCTGTGAATTATTAGGCCAAATGTTCTATACCTATATATATATATATATATATAACAAATCTTTCTTTAATCGGCTGACTATGAAACAAATCCTTCTGACTAGACACATGAAACACCTTTCCATTGGCGGGATTCAAACTAGAATGTAGTTGCTACAAGAAGTTGATCCATACTGTTGTTGCTCACTGGTTTTTGACATCGATACATCTTGGGTTGTATCTGCCGCATTCCTTAGAGCAAACAATGATTGAACTTGCAATCTGGCATAAAAGAGGCTGTCTAGTGAGATAAATCGTACAATTTGAACTCCTCTCTTTCAGCGAAATAGTTGTCAGAGAAAAAAAAATATCAGGCCTCAATTCTTAGAGGTACGTATATGCTCAGGTCAGACATGTATTTACTGTTGCATTCGTCACATAAGACCATTGGCAGTATAGTATTATGGTGACTCAAATTCCCCTACTTACCAAACATAACACTAGAGTCCTCTGACCGATACATAATGCCATCCATCAAATGATTTCATCTCTATCTATACAGTGAATAATTAAGACTTCAGAGATGATGATACTAGATCACGTAAGGTGGAGACACTAAGAGACAATGCAAATAGATGCTGTCAGAATTGGAAGTATATTAAGTACGTTGAAGTCTCAAGGTCGGTATAATAAGAGAAAAAGAAATGCTCTAACCAATCGGCATCAACTCAAAACGAAAAGATTTACATGATATTCTGTATCCTGTATTGGTCAATCTAGCAACAAACACACGCTGTTACTATATATCATCATTGTTGGCTGGATTGTGGTTCTTCTAACCACCTGGCACGAAATCCAGTGCTCTTACAATCGGGGCATCGCATGGATCCCTGGCAAGAATCAAGTACACAAGTCAGTATTTCCAATTTGGAACGAAAATGTAGCAACTAAGTTTCAAGTAAGGGTGAATGCAAGCTATAGAGATAGAGAACACCTTTCCAGCACAGATAACACAAGTTGTATCCCTGGACGGAACTTGGCAAAGCATGTTATCACCAAGAATGAAGAATCCGGTACCACGACACCATTTGCATTCGATTAGACCCTTGGCTTGGCAAGTTGAACATGGAGTTGGCGTAGGTTGCTGCATCATGAATGAATCGCACACGGGTCATATTATAGCTGAAGGAACTAGAAAAAATAAATAGCAACAAGAACACTTGCATGGTCTCACATTTACTACAACAATTCCAAGGCATGTTGATAGAGCACGATAAGAGGTCGCGTGACCACCCAAGATATGCCCATGGCGGGATTCATACCGGGTGTTGCCCTTGTTAATAGAGCAAGAGTAACAAATCATAGAACTGAAAAAATATCGCGCCAGGAGCCATTGCTTAACAGTCTCCCATGAACAGATGTACTCCACAATGTCAATTGAATTATTCACATAACTAAGCCAACAAAAAATAAAAAATAGAAGATGAAATGGCCGGAGTAATAATATAAAAAGTCCAGAGGACAAATGACCGGTGCAAGCTTTAAAAACTCCAGAAAATAGCTGAGTTCAGGGTGATTTCAATCAAAACCCTTGCGGCTGGTCACCAACAAAATTAATACAAGAAGTAGCAGCAGTACTGAAGCAAAATTGATTAACTAATAGGGTAATGAGTCCAAAGCTACCTGAGATATTAACCAGGCTTGTTCCATCCGCTTGGAGAAGTTGGAAGGATTTTCTTGTGACGAGTCCACCATCGAAGCTCGAACTTTACATTCGCCGAGTTTCAACGACCTCACTTTCAAATTGCTCCGCCTTGCAGGTACTACAAATACGATGCTGGTGATCGCCTTAATGGATGTTAAAGAGGAGCTTGCTGTGTTTAGAGGCAGCAGTAATGATTGGTGGAACAAACAATTCGCCATATTTACCTTCAATTTCTCTCTCTCTCGAACTGAAAGCGAGGCGGAAGCCAGAGGTAGGGAAAATTGGGAGGGGGAGGGGTGGCGAAAAAAATTGGAATAGCAGATGTTGGACTGTTGGCGGTGGGCGACGGTAATTTAGGCATAACCTTGCCGCAGCGGATAACCCCGCTCTGTTTTTTTTCCCCCCTCTCTCTCTCTCTCTCTCTCTCCAGGTAAGCCATAACAGTGTTGTGGGATTTTGACAAGTGAAAGTAGAACTCATCGTCAATTTTCATGCCGGCTCATTTGATAAATGGGAACGAGAGTTTGAGAATTAAAGAATGGGAATGAGAATTATGAAGTAGAAATTTGTTTATTTAATTTCATTTCCATATTTGGTATTTGATAGAATTAATTTGAGAATAATTTGGGAATATAAGTTTTTTATGTTTGGTACGTGGGAATGAGATTGAGAATATAGTTATAAATTTACAAAAATATCCTTCTTATATTTATAATATATATATATATATATATATATATATATATATATATATATATATATATATATATATATAACCAATTATTATTATTATTTTTCATTATTCAACTCTATTTTCCTTATAATAGACCATATAATATTAGATTAGATCAGATCCGATCAGATTAGATCTGATTCAATACAATCAGATCAGATAATAGTAATTATTATTATTATTATTATATCAAATACTATTTACAATAATAGTTATTATTATAATTATGATTATCTTTATTGTAATTATAATTATTACTATAATTATTATCTTTATTATATTTTTAATTATAATTATAATTATCATTATAATTATTATCTTTATTATAATTATAATTATAATTAATGATTATACTAATTAGAATTATAATAAAGATAATAATTATATAATGATAATTATAATATAGTTATAAATATTATAAAGATAATCATCATCATCATCATTATTATTATAATTAATATTATTAATACAATATTATACATAATATAAGGTTATTTTAGTCTTTTTGTTTTCTATCCCAATTCCCACCCTTCTAATACCATACCCCCCTAAGGAATAAATTGGTGGGAATAGACATCCCCAATTCCCATTCCCAATCCCATTTTTATTCCCACTCCCTCAAAACAAACACTAATATAATTAAATCCCTCCCTAAATTCCCATTCCCACCATTTTATTCCCATCAACCAAACTAGCTGTGCCTGTAATTCATCTACATTGCCTAATTTTTATATTTAGAAATATGAGAATTGTTTTCATTCTTTTTACGAAGCTCATTCGCAGTAAATATGTTTAGAATTTCCATGCTTTAATATCTTCCCAGCGGAACCAATAGAATGATATGAGATCACAAATATTTTGATACTCTTAGTACTGCTTCTAAGCTTGCGTTTGAAGGGGCGTTTTGTTATTAAATTATAAGATTTGAAGTATAGTTTTTTCAAATATATATATACAGAGAGAGAGAGAGAGAGGAAATATGCAATGATAATTAACTTTATCAGTCATAATTAATATTCTAAATTAATGAAATTATCTAGGTAGAGAAAAGTATTATAAGTAATCAAATAAACTATATTATTTGAATATTAGAAGAAAAAAAAAGACGACCATATTTTTATAAATATTATATATATATATATATATATATATATATATATATATATATATATATATATATATATATATATATATATATATATGTTTCGTCTTTAGAAGACCTATTGTATATGGTATAAACTATTCTTAGTAAGAGAAACTATTATAAATGTGTTAGGAAGTTATAGTATTTAAGTGTTAAAAAAATGTTAACCTTTTTTTAATAAATATTCGGTATTTATATTTAAGATTAAGAAACTATCTATAATAGATGGTTGAAACTACCTTTGGTGAATAAAAGAAGTTACTATAAGTCTCTCTACAAACTATAATATTTGAATGTTAGAAGAAAAAGTGGTAGTATTTTTATAAATATTAGATTTTTATATTGTAAACTAGGAAACCGCCTACAACATGCAGAGAAAACTATCCGTAATAAGTGGTGATAACTACTATAAATAGTTTTAAAAACTAAATTGGTTCTCAATTCTCACTATAAAAATTGATTCGCACTAGATATACCAATATATATATAATATTAGTAAAAGTAAATACTAAATATAACAAAATAGCAAATTTCAATGACTAACAATAATAACACTTCCAAACAAAGACTATACATACTTATTGTTCAATAAGAGGCAAAGATTAGAAACATGCTAAAATTGAGCACAGTCTATGCAACCTTAGCAAGAAATATAATACCCCCAATTTTCCAATTGATTTTATTTTTAAGACAATTGAAAAATATTATCCCCCATCAAATATTAGAGAGGTGTAGTCATTCACCTAACTTATGTTCAATGCAAAGCTAAAATGTTAACTAAACCATGTACAAAGATGAGAGAAGGCAAGATATGTATAGACTATATGCTCATGATAAAATTTTATAAAATAAAGGACCCCTAAAGTAGGAGTGCAATAAAAGTTTTAAGCCCGTGGACAAAAATAATGTCTAAATTATTTACCCCCCAAAAAAACCTAAACAATGAGCAAAACATCTAAATGAGAGGATGAGCCTAACCCAAGACTATAAGTACTCCCCCATCAAAAATAGCATTTGAGGCATCATCATTCTACAAACACAATGTCATGCGTCGATTAAATGGATAGTGATCATGAAACTACAGTATCAGTGTAATGGTGTTCTAAGTGAGCATAGTTCTCAAAGAAACACAATATAACAATGTATGTAGCAAGATAACATCAAGCGATATCTATTTCATTGTGAACAAAGGTATCATAAATATAACGAAAACAAACCAAGAGATTCATGCAGGGACTCTCCACAATGGAGAAAACCTTTAAGACATCTATAAGATTCAATTCCATTATCATTCTCAAAATTCAATTTATGGCCATCCCATTGTTTCAAAGTGCTTACACTAAAAATATGCTAGTATCACATAAGAACATCATGTTCCACCACCAAAAGACACATAAGTCATAGGGCACAAGAAAGAAGAACTGGAGCATCATACTCCATTCATACGTACACCTAAGCCAAATAGCTAGTGTAATACTTTATTCTAAAAACTTTTAGAATGTTTTTAAAATTGTGTTCATAAAAAAAAAATTGGGAAGGCTTGAAAAGGCTAAAATATGAGTCTTTTTGAAACTAATTGACTTGTTAAGGCCTAAACCAGTCATCTGATTTATTCAGGGACCCATATAATTATGGTATTACCCCACTTATACGGTTATTTAATGTGTTTTAATTTTTTTCCCACTTGTGATTTTGACAAACTAATTTTTTCCCATATTTTTGCACTACTTTCCCTAAATTTGTATTGTTTTGTTTGGCACCTTATTTGTGTTATTGCTTTCTTGATAATGGTTTTTAGGAAATTTTGGACAAAAGCAAAGATCCAAGGAAATGATGCATGGAACCAAGAAAATAATCAATTATGGAAGGTATTAAATGAAGATAATCAACCTCACATGTCTTTGGAGAAGTGAAGAGGGTTAAAGTTTAATACTCCCAAAATTCACTACTAAAAAATTTCATTTTATATATTAAAAAAAAAACAGAAGCAAAAAGCAAAAACCATAGATTTCAGGGATATTACCACCACACTTAGTACCAGATCGGTTTTATCCTGCTGTTCTAGTACCAAGTGCTAAATCTAAAAGAAAAAAAATATAATTGTCTCAAAATCATACTTTATTTAATTAGAGTAGCATAATAAACACTTTACAAGAATAAAATCCACTATTAGTGGTTACATGAGTAAAATAATGTAAATAAGGAAATATAAGGTGAAAAGAGAAACCTTAAAATCTTCTCGAATAATCCTTATGCTCTTATCAAATGCCCACTTGAATAGCACTTACAATAGACCTCCAAGAAATACTTTCCATTAAATAGGCAAGGGCCTACAAAAGGGACCCTTCATTACTATGGTACTGAATAACCCTTTATACCAAACTAAAAGGCAAGGCCTGCATGTAACACATAATACATAACGACATAGGATAATATCATATATAAGCTTAGGAAAATCACAATCAACACCATAACCAATAAATAAGGAAACACCACATGCGATAAAGAGATGCGTAACACACAATCCATATACTTAGAAATTCCATCATATACCTAAGCAAGGATAAGCACTGAATCTAAACTCATGTCATATCAATAGATCGCCAGTGGATTAGTCTCTAAGGCTACCTGCACCTAGCCGCTATTATTCACTAGTGGACAGGTCTGGCCTGGCTTATATGGTGTTCCACTATACATAATTAGTGTCTTCCTATAATTTATTAATATCCAATGTTTAGTTTATTGAGCTCGGGATCTCCCACTATTATTGCTGGTGGACTAGAAACATTCAGGGTAGAATGCATCTAACCACTATTATTCGCCGGTGGATTGATCTCTCATGGCATCTTATATTTGGCTACTATTATTCACCGGTAGACTAATCTTGGACTGGCCCAATAATCTTTTAGCTTAAATAATTAGTATTTTATTCATATCTTATTCAATAAGTCTATTTAATTAATTCGAGGGAAGGAAAAAGGTCACAAATCCAAAGACACAAAGATATACTGGTCATAGAATCAAGTATTCCAGATCAAGGATCACAGTATACAGAAAACCCAAACACATACTTCAAATATATGTAACACACATTTCCATGCATACTTACAAACTAAGCACCTCTTGTATGATTATGAGATAAACACCATATTACACCCTTACTTATCCATCAAAACCTAGATTGTGCCATGCTCTTATGAGACTCATTGACTTACCGAATACCCTTACCTTATTCTTCACTATTACTTATATCTAATTATAAAACTTATTTAATCCATTGACATATTAAACACAAGTTACCGATTTACCCTTATCACCTTTACAAAATAACTGAAATACCCCTCGTTTATAAAATTACCAAGTCACTCCTTTTCACTTGCCAATTTACCATATTACCCATCATGTTTGTATAATTACCAAACTACCTAGTGTAATTATTAGACTACCAAATTATCCTCCATACTTATTCAATCACCTACTTTACCCCCTTATACTTGTTAAGTTACTAATTTACCCTTCCAATTGGTTAAATTACCGTATTACCCATTATACTTATTTAAATTATCAAATTACCCCTTAGGCTTATTAAGCTACCAACTAATCCTTCATACTCATTACATTTACCAGATTACCCATTTGTTTGGTTAAATTACCAAATTGCCTATCATGCTTATTAAATTTACCAACTTACCCTTTTGTTGGTCAAATTATCAAATTGCCCTTCTTATTTATTAAAATTAACAAATTGTCCATTTGGTTAGTTAAATTACCAAATTTCCCCTCTTACTTACCAAAGTGCCCTTTTGGTTGGTTAAATTACCAAATTGCCCTTCCTTTATACGAATTTACCAAGATGCCATTTTTAAGCCAAATTACACTTCTACATTATTAAATTACCATTTTACCCCTTACTTTAAAATTTTTCCAACATAACCTTTTATGCCAAGTTACCAAGTTACCCTTATCCTTTATTAAATTACCAAGTTATCCCCCTTTCCAAGTAAAATTACTAAAGTTCCCTCCTTACTTATCCATTTACCATTTTACCCCTTTACTCTTAATTTACCATTTTGCCCTTATCATACAAATTCTACTAAAATTCCCTCACTATATGAAATATTAATATTCATACTCCATACCCATCATCCAACTCCACCAACTATTATTATTTATCATTAATACAAATTAGCACCTATCACACATACTTATTTAGGTCATGCTTTCATACAAGATAATTTACTAAAATGCCCCTAACGCTTACCTTAATATTACCTATACAACAAATGGCCACATTAGCATATCATACCACACATATGTATTTAACATTGTCATTAATAACAGGGATCCTTTCCTTAAGCATTATTTCCACACATGGTACATAAATTATCATGCTTTTCTTTTCACCAACCAACATATGCTACTAAACACCTTATATTTAACATCATATACCATGCATATAAACATGTTAAAACTGTAATGTGCTAGCATACATATATTCATACGTTTTAGTAATCAAACCTGATCAGTACCCCGATTAAAGGTTAAGCTTTGATGTTGGGGGATTTTCAGCCAAAGGGAGGATGTGGAGGTGAAGAGGAGGTGTTCAAGAGTGGATTGGTGGCTATGGTGACGGCGGAAGAGGCGGGACGGCAGTAGATGGTGGTGGTGTAGGTGGAGGCTGAGAACGAGAGGAAAGAAAAGGAAGGAAGAGAAAAGGGTTGCAAGGGTGAGTGAGGGGATAGGGTGGTGCAAGGGGATGGTGGGGTGTCAGGGAGGTGGTGTAGGTGGTTATTTGGGTAGTGACAGTGGCGGTTGGCTGCAAAAAATTGAAAACAGGAGAGGAGGAGAAGGAGGAAAAAAGGGGAGAAAGAAGGCTCGGCACGGAGGTGAGGGAGCTTGAGTCAGGAGACAAATGAGTAGGAGAGAAGAAGAAAAAGAAAAGGGAGAGGAGAGGAGGCAGGCATGGTCTGTTGGGAGGTTGGTTGTAGGTGGCATGGTGGCAAATTATAGAGAGACGAAAGGGAAGAAAAGGGAAGGAAGGGCATGTGAGGGTTGGGGTGCAGGTGAAATGCCCCAGAACCCTAATTTTAATGATTTTAGCTAATTAAGGATTTATTTTAAAAATTAATTAAATTAATTATTTTTATTAAAATAGAAGGGAATTAATTAGGGTAAATCAAGAAGAAAATAATAAATATTTTAAGTAGAGAAAATTTGGGTATTTTACTAATTAAAATGGAACTTAGGAAAAATCTTTCAAAATCCTAAATTAGCCTAAAAAGGAAATTAAATATTATTTAATCTAAATATTATTATTTTTAAATATTCCAAATATCCAAATTATTTTAATTATCCCAACCCACCTATTTTTCTTTTTTCCTTTTTCCCTTTTCTTTCTTTCTTTTCTTTTCTTTTTCTTTCTTTCTTTTTCCTTCCTCCTTTCCCTGACCTAGGCATGTCTACCGGCCTAATTCCCTTCTCTCTCTTTTTTTTACTGTGCAGCCCAAGCTCGTGCCTTTTCTTTTTTTCGACTGGTCTAGTTCTTCCCCTCTCCCTATCTTTCTTTCTTTTCTTCTAGACTACCGGTCCAACCCCCTCTTCTTCTTCCCTAGCCCATCACAACCTACGATTTTCTCCCCTAAACGGCTCCATTATTTCTACCGCTGACCACATCCAGTTGATTGGCCATTTCCCCTCCCTAGTTCCCCCTAATTTGCTGGCCACATCGACCCAACCAACCCTCCCCTTTTCTAGCACGATTTCCTTTCTCCCAGCCAGCCACTTGCCCTGCCATGATTTGAATTTCGCCGGCCTGCCACCGCCAACTAGTAAACCCTAACCTTCCTGCCCTGATTCTCCCATCTTCCCTCTGACCTTAGCCCTCCTTTAGCTCTATAAATACCCCCATAACCAATCCTATTCGAGCTTTTGATTGCCAACCCAGAAAACCATCCCTCGTGTGCCACCACGTTTTTAGATGCCATTCCCTTCGCCGTCGACCAACTCTGCCGCCCACCTAAGCACTCCCTACACCACCGTCTACCCAACTAAATCTCCCTCCTCCCTTGATTTTCCCTGCACGAGCCACCCCAACCATGCAAAATCTCTTTCCAAATCATCCCTTCCTTGCACATCCACCGCCCTTCGCACCACCATTAGACACCACTTCCACCGTAACCACTGCCCCTTTCATCTCCCAAAAACATTTGTAGACTTCCATCTATCTCCCCTACCCTTATTTTCCTCTTCCTCCCTCTCCTCCTTTCTTTCTCTCCTTCTTCCACTTTCGGCTACCATCACCGCCACCGTGCGCCATCACCTCTAGTTGTGCC
This sequence comes from Tamarix austromongolica, assembly GCA_039764185.1. Classification (NCBI taxonomy): domain Eukaryota; kingdom Viridiplantae; phylum Streptophyta; class Magnoliopsida; order Caryophyllales; family Tamaricaceae; genus Tamarix; species Tamarix austromongolica. The sequence continues at coordinate 125,751,309 of CM077809.1, forward strand.
GCCACCCTTATTATACTCCTCTCCATCTAGGCAACCATAAACACCCTAACTCCCACCCTCTTTCTCCCTCTCCTTTCTCCCAACACTCAAATTTCTCTCTTTTCTTCTCTTTTTCTAGCCACCGCCGGTACCGCCTGTCACCACCAACCCAAGGTGGAACCCTAAATCCTCTCAACCCTTTTATCCTATTTATACAACCTTTAATTATTTAATTTTATTATTTTCCCATTAATTTGAATATATTATTATTAGTATTATTTTACTAATGTTTTATTATTATTGTTATTGAGGGTCGAAGCCCTATCATATTTTTATTTCGGTTATACTACTGCTACTACTTCTACTACTACTACTACTACTACTACTACTTCTACTACTACTACTACTACTACTACTACTACTTCTACTACTACTACTACTACTACTACTATTATTATTATTATTATTTTCAATGTTAGCATTATTATTCTAGATAGGGCCAAGACCCTATTATGTCTGTTTCAAAATTTTAGTATTAGTATTATTAATACCATGTATTATTATTATTATTATTATTATTATTATTATTATTATTATTATTATTATTATTATTCAATGTAAGGTTAAGACCCTACTTCATTTTATCTTCGATTGTTATCATTACTAGTATTACCATTATGATTATTATTATTTCACAATATTATTATGATTTTTATCATTATCATTGTTGTTGTTGTTATTATTATTATTATTATTATTATTATTATTATTATTATTATTATTATTCATATTATTGTTATGATTATTATTATTATTATTATTATTATTATTATTATTATTATTATTATTATTATTATTATTATTTTAGTGAAGGGTCAAAGCCCTTATTGCACTTTCTTTTGAATTATGTCCTTTTCATTATTATTATTATTATTATTATTATTATTATTATTATTATTATTAGCATTATTTCTAATATCATTATTATTATTATTATTATAATTAAATCATCAAACCTTATATTATCAACTCTTATAATATTACTATTATTTCTTATATCCTTAGCAAAATTAGTAATTAGTTAATGTTGTTGTTGTTGTTGTTGTTGTTATTATTTTATTATTATTATTATTATTATTATTATTATTATTATTATTATTTTATCAAAAACCTAATCTTAGAAGAAATTAGGAAATAATAGTATTTTTGGTAGGAGGGAGTCTAATCTTTAGCTTTTTCCTCATATAGGTGAGACCAGTCAAAACCTTAAGGAGGCATAGGAGCATCCAAGACTAGTATTGTTTTAGGTAAGGGTGTAGTTAAGGTCGTATGTATCTAATGTGTCTTTTATGCCTTGTATGCCATGTGCCATAATATGTGATGTACCTTATGTGTATTGTTATAACTATTTTATGTATGGTGCATCTTGGAGTTGAGGTACTTTTATGTGTTATCTTATGATTTGGGTGTCATGTGTTTGTATTGTGATTGTGATGTGATATGATGTGACCCTATATAAAATGCATCTAGGTTATGTAATATAATGGTATGGAGTGAAATGATATGGAGTTGACCTAAATGTTATATGACCATAATTAAAAGAATCTAAGGTTTTGCATGGAGGAATCTAGGGTTTTGTATGGTAGAATCTAGGGTTTTGTATGAATGGATATAGGGTTTGCATGGGTGAATCTAGGGTTTCACATGGGAGTTTTAGGGTTTGCATGAAAAAGTTTGAAAGGTTGTATGGGATGTGTTAAGTATGCATGGGGGTAAAATTTACGTGGGGAAAGTTGATTCGGGGTGTGAGGAAGGTAATGGAAGTGTTGTTTGGGTGTTTGAACACTTTGGATGAAAATAGTACGAGGAACAATATAAGGGCGTGTAAGAGACCAAGCTAGGGTTTGGTGTGGCTATTTAGGATTTTGTGGTCACACGTGTACTTGGTAATTATTGTGCGATGATGAGGGTGGTACCTAGGGGTTGTGATATGTGGAGTGTTAAAATAGTTTGGGTCATGTGAGATGGAGTAGGATGGACCATGTAGGTCTAAATTAGGGTTTCTAGAGAAAAATCTAGAGTAAGGTAATAAGTGGACTTGAAGTGTATAGTAGTGGGCCTTGAACCACATATATGGGAGATGGGCTCTAATGTGAGTTAGGGTAAGCAAGAAAGGAGGTAGGGTTGAGTTAGGAGGTGTATGAGTCTCATGATGTAGGACAGGACCTTTGAAAGATAAGCGTAGAGGGAGTTAGTCATGCATGTCTCAGGTGAAACTTCTGAATGAGACATTTAAGACATGAATCATGTAAAGTGAAAGATTATTGAGCCGGGTCTCAGCTGATCCACCAGTTAAGAATAGTGGTTAGGGTGTTCCACCCTATAAGTGTCCGATCCACTGGCTATTATAGTGGTTAGGAGCTTTATGTCACGTGTGTTTCTGGCCCACCGACTATAATAGTGGGGGATCCCGAGCTCAATAAACCAAATATGAGTTTGCTAAGACACATAAAAGACACTAAGTACTTATTGTGGAACACCATGTGAGTAAGAACCAAACCAATCCACCTGTAAAGTATATGTGACTACTCCATTGGCTATAATAGGGGTTAGGTTCATATTGCCCTATATGTGACTGAGCCACCGGAAAAAATAGTGGGAGGTTCCTATACCCACATGGATTGATAAAAAGAGCATGGTGTGAAATGAGTATCCATAAGAGATTAATTAAGTAATTAATTTAGACTATAAATGGACCTTTGTATATTTACCTGAATGATCGCATGCTACTATGTTATCATGTTGGACTATTTGTTGTTTTTATTATTCCGCTTGGTTTTATATGCTTCTATGTGTTGGCTTTAGTGTATGGTTACCTTGCTTAGTACGTAGCGTATTGATCACCCTTTTTATGGGTGCTACTCATTCCCACGAGCAGAAGTCCCTTCTGACTTTGTGCAGGTAAGCGATGCATATTTTGATGCCTTTGATGTCCATGAGGAATCAGGCGGGGCTGAGTGTTGATCATAGGCTTGGTTCATTGATCGAAGTGACGTGGTCGAATTCTCTCTTTATGCCATTCTATTTCTTTATGTTATTTCTTTTTTGTATTGGATTTTCTAGAATTAAACATTATCATTTGTATACATTATTCCCTTCGAGGAATTTTGATTTCATAATTTGAGATATGTAACTTTTTACGCATACTCTAATTTCTATGCTTTGACTCTTTTAGTTTTTCTTTTTATGAACTCTTGGTTTGAGTATTAAATTAAGTTTGATGATAATTCCTTTAGCCTTAGCACTTGGTACTAGAACGATAGAAGTAAACCAGTCTGATACTAAATATGGCGATAACATTCCTGAAATTCACAGGTTCTGATTTAATTTATTTTCTTTCATTTTTTAAGAAAAAATAGTGAATTTTGGGGTGTTACAGCAATGGCTTGCATGGCCCAAAAATGGAAGGAAAGGGATAGGGGAGAGAGCAGGGTTGTAGGCTGCAACAGTAGAGGTAGACAATGTGTAGGCTGGCCATGGTGTGTGGTGGCTTGGTTGAAGGGCAAAGAAGAAGAGAAGAAGAAGAAGAAGAAGGGAAAGAAGAATTGGTAGGTCGGTCAGGCGGGGAGAAAGGAAGGGAAGCGGATCGTCCCACATGTGCCAGAAAGAGGGAAAGGAGGGGCATTAGGCTGGCCCAATCGGGGGTGAAGAAAGGAAAGAAAAGAAATTGGGGGTGACAGGTTGGACGCGCGAGGGGGAGGGAGAAGGGAAGTAGGTCGGGAACCCTAAAGAGGAAAAGGAAGAAAAGGAAAAATAAGGAAAATAAAAGAAGAAAAAGGAGAAAGAAAAAGAAAAAGGAAAAGGAAAAAGGGGAGAAAATAAAAAAAATTAGAATAATGAAATTTCATATTTTTGATAGATAAATTAATTTTATAATTTATATTGTTATAATTTAATATATTGGTTTAAAAAAGTAAATTTATGTAAAATAATGGTTTGAAAAATTATTTAAATAAAATGAGTATGATAAAATAACAAAATATTTATTTTAATTTATTAAAAGTTCATATCCTCAAAAATCCACAAAATGATTAATTTAAATATATTTAAAACTTAAATAACCCTAAATAAAGGTTATTTATTAAACTTTAGGTTTTAGATTTTATTAGGGTATTACATAAATAGCTAAAAAGACGAGCGAAGGAAACAAGAGGAGGATGAAATTATAGTGGCATAACAAACTTTATAGCAATGCAACTCTAAATCAACATTATGTCGAGGCTATGAAAGTTGCACAATTAGCTAGTGCAACATTGCATAGTGATGAAACTATCGAACAACACTCCACATCTCATTTCCTTGCATGACTATAGCACACCCTTGCACAACCTTGCATTTGTATTCTATCGAGAGAAGAAAAGCTGCACAACCAGCCAATGCAGCCTTTCACGGCCACATAGATAATGGTTATCATGCACACCACACAATTTCTCTCACATTCATCCCACCTCCTCTGCATCAACATTAATGGAGATATAAAAGGAAGGAGGGACAATAAATTAGAAGGGAGAAGTCTTAATTTCTTTGAATTATTCTTAAGCAGAATTAACTCCTTGTAATTTACTTTGAATTCTTATACAATTTTTGTTATTCAATCAATATTAGTCAAGTGTGTATCTTGACTCCACAAATTCTTAGTTTTACCTTAAATCTATGATTTGATCTTTTCATTCTCTTTTTTATTATTTATTATATCTACAACATGCATGACAATTACATTTATTTTCTGTATTTTTTTAATTCATGAGTGAGTAATTATCTTTTCTAGGATTGAACTAGGCTCTATTTGGTTTGAATACAATTAGTTCAATTATATGTTATATGTATGGTTCATATAGGTTGTTTTGTATGTTATAAATTATTGATATAAGTCAAATTTGATAAAATCTTATATATATATATAGATGTTGACTATGACTGAAAGGTTCAAATAAATGTCAGAAAATTAATATACAAATGAGAATTCAATTGATCATAAGAGTTAGGTGGTTTATTTGGCTTTAACCTTACTTTATGTTCATTAGTGGTTCTCTTAGCTTCAATTAGACTTTATATCCATTGGTGGATCTCTTGGATTTATGCAAACTTTATGTCCTTTAGTATTTGGTGTGACTTTAATGGTATTAAGAGACTATAGGGGTAATCGAGCTTATTTATCAAAAATAAAAAGGGATTATAAATAAATAACATAGCGGCTTACTTAATATCCGAATATGGATATAATGTATGGTTATAGTAATAAAACTTAGAAACCATCTAATGAGCTGAATAAATAATTTATCTTTACTTGATTATATCTTGTTCTTGGTGCTTAAATTGAGATGGTAAACATTATGAAATGTGAATACTTGGCATGATAGGAAATCTTATAATTATGATAGAACATGTAAATTTATCTATATTGTGTGAGTAGGATGATGTGTTCTAGTATGACCTATGTGTGTCGTATTAGCCTTGAATGCATCATGACTCCCATTAAGGAGGTAAATCGGCTTATTAAGTATGTATCATACTAAGGCATTTTTTTTGCTCACTTACTTAATCCCATGAGGAGAAGATCCTATGCAGCTATTTAAGGGTGGCTATTAGCATTTCCACCATGTGTTTGGGATAGGGGAAAATGGGTGTGGACATCTAGTAGTTCATTTATGTTGTTCATTGTGAGACCTATGTTTTGGTGTTTTAATTCAATACCTATTTTTCCCTTGATGTATTTCAATACCATCTATTTTATTCCTTTTATGTATTTTAGTTGTTTTGGGATCTAACGTAGCCTTATTAGTAAAACCTTACATTTGAATCTCTGTATTGTGTATTTTATGCACTATTTTTTTTGTTGGTTTCTTAGCCTTATATCTAACATGTGATTAGTGGTGGATGTGCATCTTGTGTTAGATGCAATGGCAAGACCCGTTTTTTTTTGGTTTTTTTTGTTTTCCTTATAGGAGCATTTATGTATTTTTTTTATTTTGTAATGCTTTAAAAATGAAGTTTTTTGGTAGGAAAATAGGATGTTACTCATATAGAGAGCTATATATATAAGTGATAAATGATATGATAAGTTTATATAACTAAATCCAATAATAGAGATAAGAGTTTAGGTAACCAAAAGACAAAACAACCCATTATAGTATGAAACTCCTAACTGAACCAATCAACCTAACTCTCTAATGCTATAAACCTTCCCAAAGAAATGGCTATATGAAGGCCCACATTAAGCTACTCAAACCTGTAAAACACCACTTGTTCCATGGAATAAAATTCATATCAACATAGTAACCACATAAGGTAGTATTGATATGAATGAAGAATTGGTAAAACAATTTTATACTATAACATAGAAATGACTCATGGTCCATGATTTGGGTTTTTCCTCAACTAGGACTATTTAGTCCTTTAATACCAGCCAAAAGAATGAGAATGCACATCAAAAAGCTTATGGATTCACTTCAAATGGTCTTAGTCTTAGACATGTCTTAGGATGTTGGGCTACATAGTTCTTTAACTGGGTCAATTTTCTACATTAGATAGGGAAATTTCCTATCCTCTGCCTTATAGTATTATTCCATTCCCCTCCTCCCTCATCTTTCTTCTTTATATATTACGTGTTGTACTCATTTTGGGATAGTAGAAATCATAATAAAAATTTCCTACTTTTACCCTCTCCTCTCCCGTCTCTACTCTACCCTCGGTATTACTCAACAATGATTCTTATCTTTAACTCTTAAGAGCCTATCCGTTCATAGAAACCATATAACAATGATAATTGTTTATGGGGAATTGTTACAAAATGCTTTATCTCCCACTCAAAATTCTGATTGACATTATCCTATCACTAGTGATCTTATTAGGGGATAATATTTAGTCACTTTAACTCATCTCCAAGCTACTAATGTTGAGCGTCGGGCACCTAATCAAGAAATGGTGTTAGAAATGCTGACTCATTTTACACACACCCTTGGGAAGTTATCTCATCTTAGGGATCAACATCATCACATTATATTTCAACAGCCTAGTCCCAAGAAAATTTAGTGGAGGCTCTTAATCTTCCAAAAAGAGAGCCAATAACTAGTGAATGTAAACAACCCCTATATTTTCCCTCACTACATGCACAAATACATGTACAATATGCCCAACATTTACAAGATAATTATTTACAAATTGTTCATAAAATAAGAAAGCTAAAAAGAACTCTATCCATGTAAATGTATGAACCATGCAGCCAAGCTTTAACTTATAGATTTATCTCCTATGTCACTTACATACATCTGATAGTTGAGATTTATCGATTATTTTCATGTTTAAAAATATCATTTATCTCTCATTAATTCTATTAGATTTAATCTTTTCGTTGAGTTTTCCTCCTTTGAATAGATTTTACAGGAAAGGAAAAAATTGAAGAAATTTAAGGAGAAATCATTGAAAAGAAGAAATCAAGTAGAGAATACATCAAGAAATGTTGAATCAAGGAGAGCGAAGTTGGAAAGGGAATACATACATCCAAAGAAGCTAAGCTGAAACTTTCAACGGAATTGAGTGGAAAGATCAAAAACACGGGGGTATCGTGTTTCATAAACACGAGCTGTGTTATTTATCTCGAGCATCAATCTTTAAATCCTTGTCAGCAGAGCAGTTGGAAGAAAACACGGGGGTACCATGTTTCCATTTAAAAATGTGTAACTGTCCGCGCGACTTGTTTTCTGATAAATTTTATCTAAGAACAGGGTTCGGGACAGAGAGGGAGAGATCGAAAACAATTGGAATGTATTTTTCTTCCTTTATTCCTCTAGAATATACATGTAATGCACAATTCCAACTTTTTGATCTTCTTGAATTCTATTGATGATTTGACATTCTGCACTTCAATTGATAAGTCTCCTCTATTCATTTGTAAATTTCTGTATCTTCATTTTTGTTAAATCTAAGTGGATTTTTTGTAACTTTATTTGCGTTCACTATATTATCATCTAATTGTTTCAATAATAGAATTCGTGAATGTGTTGTTGTTATTAATTTTCAAGATTTATATGTAATTGTATGAATTGTAAATATGCAGACATTTGAGTAATTTGAATAGGGTAGGATTATTTGAGGATGGAATTATATCCTAATTACCATTTCATACTTTAAATGTTTGATTCTAGATGAGGTTTAATTGAATTAATGGATCGAATTGAATGATTCCATATCATAGATTAAGATTCTTGAACTAATTAGATTGATCACCTATTTGGTTTAGAACTTGATCTTTGATAAGACAATGAAATTAACCCGTATTTGTTAATTAATTTGTCTATAGTAGCAAGAAGATTAATTATTAATCTTATCCATTAATTTGTGCAATTGCATAATCCGAGCTTTTGTGATTATGATTGTAGTTGGCTGCTTCCCGCTCATAATGCTACCATTAATTGAATCTAGTGTTCGTAACCTAGGTTATTAAATGGTTATAAAATAAATTGAGAGCATATTCAATTTATTAAGGTTGAGAGGAAGTATGGGAATTTGTTATTCTGAATTTCCTAAGTCAACATTAAATTGTTTAGAATCATTCTTCTTATTTGAATGTTTGGCATTTTAATTCCATCATCAATTCATTCCTCCCCTATTTGTCAATTAGTGATTAAGATTTAGTACAATTTAATTTAGTATAAGAATCAATGAAATTGTATAAACGGGGTTATAACATCAATAGCAAAATTAGTGATTAAAACGTCATTCCTTGTGGGTTCGACTCGTTCTTGCCATATACTACGTATTTGGGATGTAGGGTTTATTTAAATTTGTTATATTCACGACAGTGCATCAAATTTTTGGTGCCGTTGCCGGGGAATGGCAATTATAATCTCTAGTTTTGTTTTTGTTGTGGTTTCTTATTTTAGTTTTTGATAAATTCTTCACGTAAACTCATCTAATCTTTGACTGTGTGAAATCTTCAGGCACTCACAATTGAGATCATTTGCAATCGAGCATCAAGGACAAATTATTCCAGCCATAGATCCAAACTCATCTTCTCCAAATGCAACTAGGACGAGAAAGAAATTGGAACAAGCTAGTCAGATTCCATCACCTTTTGAAGAAAGTTCCGCAAATTTGGGAGAAGACCGTATAGAGGATTTTTGTAGTACACCTTGCTACATTAATCCACCGATGGCAGATCAAACTCTCAAGGAGCTAGCTGCTCCTGTCTTCAACCCTAATCTTTTATGCATTAATTATCCTATTGATAATGATACTTGTGAAATCAAACCTGGATTAATACGAGCCTTACCTATTTTTACAGGTTTTAGAGACAACAATTCCATGGGTTCAGGCTGTTTCACCGACCCAAATAAATTTCTCAAGGAATTCCATATAGCTTGTTCTGGTATGAAACCAAAGGGAGTAAGTGTAGAACAACTTAAACTCAAAGCTTTTCCTTTTGCTTTAGCTAATGCTGCTAAGGAATGGTTATATGATCTACCAGCGGGCTCAGTAAACACTTGGACTGATATGCAAAAGGTTTTCCTTGAAAAATATTTTCCTTCATCAAGAGCAACTAATATAAGAAAGGAAATATGTGGTATTAGGCAAGATGGAGGAGAATCTTTACATGAATATTGGGAACATTTCAAGAAATTATGTGGTAGTTGTCCTAATCATCAAATTAGTGAAAAATTATTAGTACAATATTTTTACGAAGGTTTATCTCCTATGGATCGCAATATGATAGATGCTGCTAGTGGTGGTGCTTTGGTTGATAAAACACCTATCGAAGCTAAAAGGTTAATTGCTAATATGGCATCTAACTCTCAATATTGTAATAGGGGTAATACTTCTATGTCTTAACAGGTGAAAGAAACCAATATTGCTGAATTAAAAACGCAAGTATCGAATTTGACAGCTCTTGTGGAAAGAGTTGTAGGAGAAAAGATTCCTGCCAAGGTATGTGGAATTTGTTCTTTTACTGGTCATCCAGCTGACATGTGTCCTACTTTGCAGGAAGAACAACAAGTAAATGCCATTGGAGGACAACCATTACCAAAAAGAAATGATCCATTTGCTCCAACATATAATCCTGGATGGAAGGATCACCCGAATCTAAGGTATAGAAACACTCAACAAAGTGGTAACTCATATTTCCGACCACAGATGTATCAAAATCAGAAAGGAGCAAATCCACCTCCCGGGTTTTTTCAAATTCCACCAAATTAGCAAAGACCACCATTTCAACCGATGCCTCCACCGCAAGTTCCACGACAATCGAGAGGTATGCCTTTGGAAGACTTGGTAAAATCTTTGGCTACCAATACATTACAATTCCAACAAGAGACCAGAAATGGTATTAAGAATTTGGAAAATCAAGTGAGTCAACTAGCAGATTCCCTTGGAAAAATGCAAGCACAAGGCTCTTCAAAATTTCCTAGCCAGACTAAAAGAAATCCTAAGGAAAACGCTAGTGTTATCATGACTCGCAGTGGGAAACAACTTTCAGATCTAAGAAAAGTGAGTGAAGAAGATGACACAAGGAAAGAGCCAGATGAAACAATGGCTGAAGAAGAAATAAGTGAAGATTCACAACAAACAGTGAAGAGTAAGTCTCATTCTCCTATAAAAATTCCTACGCCTTTTCCTAGCAGGTTGGCCAAAAACAAGAAGGTAAATCATGACAAGGAGATATTTGACATATTTAAGAAGGTAGAAGTTAATCTTCCTCTCATTGATGCGATCAAACAAGTACCAAGGTATGCAAAATTCCTTAAGAATTTGTGTACTAACAAAAGGAAACTTAATGAGAATGAGAAGGTAAGTGTGGGAGAAAATGTATCAGCAATATTACAAAGAAAGCTTCCACCAAAGTGCAAAGATCCAGGTATTTTCACTATACCTTGCAAAATTGGAAACACGAGGTATGAAAAATGCATGCTTGACTTAGGTGCTTCAATAAATGTTATGCCTTTATCTATCTTTAACACCCTATGTCTAGGTCCTTTAAAGGAAACCCGTGTTGTTATCTAATTAGCTGATAGATCTAACACATATCCTGAAGGGGTTATTGAGGATGTCTTAGTTCAGGTAAATGAGTTGGTTTTTCCACCAGATTTTTATGTGTTAGATATGCAAGATAATGGTTTAGCTAACCCCTCTCCTATATTGTTAGGGAGACCATTCCTAAAATCTTCAAAAACAAAAATTGATGTCCATGATGGAGTGTTAACCATGGAATTTGACGGTGAAGTTATTAAGTTTAACATATATGATTCCATGCGATATCCTGCAGATGGTGAGGAGGTATCTATGATTGATATCATTGAGAATAACTGAAATGGTGTACCAACTATCATCAGCTGATCCTTTGGAAATAACTTTGACACAAGGTATAGAAACTGAAAGATTGGAAGAATTGAACAGATTGTATGACGTTGAAGAAGAAATCAAGGAGGTAGTGGTTGCTTTGGGAATATGTCCTAGTAGAATTGGAAAATTTGTGGATTTGCCATTGACAATGGATAGACCTATACCTTCCATAGAACAACCACGTGAAGTGGAGTTGAAGCCTTTACCTGACCATCTCAAATATGCATTTTTAGGAGATAAGAATACCCTTCCGGTTATCATATCTAGTGAACTAACATCTCAACAAGAAGAAAAACTGGTAAATGTGTTGAAGAAATACAAATCAGCTTTGGGATGGACAGTTGCTGATATTAAGGGTATTAGTCCTTCAGTTTGTATGCGTCGGATTTTAATGGAAGAGGATGTGAAGCTAAGTAGACAAGTAAAACGTAGATTGAATCCGATAATGATAGAGGTTGTGAAGAAAGAGGTTTTAAAATTGCTAAGTGTAGGAGTCATATACCCAATTTCTGTTAGTAGTTGGGTAAGTCCGCTTCAGGTTGTCCCAAAGAAAACAGGAATAACAGTAGTGGAGAATGATAAAGGAGAGATGGTTCCTACTAGAGTTCAAAATGGTTGGAGGGTATGTGTTAACTATAGAAAGCTGAACTCCATGACTAGGAAAGATCATTTTCCTTTACCATTTATGGATCAAATGTTAGAACTGCTAGTGGGTCATGCTTATTATTGTTTTCTTGATGGTTACTCTGGATATGTGCAGGTTCCCATAGCTCCAAAAGATCAAGAGAAAACCACATTTACATGTCCCTACGGTACGTTTGCGTATCGACGCATGCCATTTGGATTATGTAATGCTCCAGCTACATTTCAAAGGTGTATGGTAAGCATATTTTTCGAATATCTGGAGAAAATTATCAAGGTATTCATGGATGATTTTAGTATTCATGGAGATACTTTTGAAGAATGCCTAGGTAATTTGACTCTTATCTTGAAAAGATGTCTAGAAACAAATCTTGTGCTAAACTCTGAAAAATGTCATTTTATGGTCCAACAAGGAATAATTTTGGGACATGTTATTTCAGCCAAAGGAATTGAAGTAGATTAAGCAAAAATTGATCTTATTGCTTCATTACCTTATCCATCAACTGTCAAAGATGTGCGTTCATTTTTAGGGCATGCCGGGTTTTACCGTCGATTTATCAAGGATTTTTCTAAAATAGCCCAACCATTATGTAAGCTTCTTCAAAAAGAAACGGAATTTCAATTTGATGACGTATGTCAGAAATCATTTGACCATTTAAAGGAAAAATTGATAAGTGCACCCATTCTTCAACCACCTGATTGGAACTTCCCATTTGAATTGATGTGTGATGCATCTAACTTTGCTGTTGGTGCGGTGTTAGATCAAAGGATTAGGAAAGATCCACACGTGATATATTATGCCTCACAAACATTGAATGAAGCTCAACTTAACTACACAACTACCAAAAAGGAGCTTCTTGCCATTATCTTTGCTTTGGATTTTGTTCCTATCTATTAGGAACTGAAATAATTGTTTATTCTGATCATGCAGCGTTGAAATATTTGTTAGCAAAGAAAGAGGCAAAACCACGATTGATTAGATGGATTCTTCTACTCCAAGAATTTAATATACGCATTAAAGATAAGAAAGGAACAGAAAACGGAGTAGCAGATCATCTAAGTCGGTTAATCAAAGAAGTTGAAGTTGAAGTACCTATCAATGAAGCATTTATAGATTAGAAACTTCATGTCATTGGGAATGACATACCATGGTATGCTGACATGGTAAATTTTCTGGTAGCTAAGGCATTTCCATTACACTTTACAAAAGCACAGAAAGATCGAATGAAAAATCATGCAAAATATTTTGTATGGGATGATCCATACTTGTGGAAACAATGTGCCTATCAAATCATTAGAAGATGTATTCCTGATAGTGAGGTTCTGTCTATTTTACACTTTTGTCACAGTTATGCTTGTGGGGGACACTTTGGTACCAAACAAACAGCTTATAAAGTTTTAGAGAGTGGATTCTTTTGGCCTACATTGTTTAGGGATGCTCATGAATTTTGTAAAACGTGTGAAAACTGTCAAAAGACTGGGGGATTAGGTCCTAGAAATGAAATGCCACAAACTCCTATCATAGCATACGAAATCTTTGATGTTTTGGTATGGATTTTATGGGACCCTTTCCATCCTCTTTCGGGTTCAAATACATTCTTTTTGCTGTTGATTATGTGTCAAAATGGGTGGAGGCTAAGGCCACCCGTACTGATGATGCTAAGGTTGTTGCAGAATTTCTTCGAACTAACATTTTTACAAGGTTTGGCGTACTGAAAGTAATCATTAACGACAAAGGCTCACACTTCTGCAATAGAACAGTAGAATCCCTATTAAATAAATATCATGTGACACATTGAATCTCTACAGCATATCATCCACAAACCAATAGTCAAGCTGAGGTATCCAACCGGGAAATCAAATCAATCTTAGAAAAAATGGTGAAACCAACAAGAAAGGATTGGAGCTTACATCTTAATGATGCTCTCTGGGCTTATCGTACAGCTTTCAAGACTCCAATTGGTATGTCTCCATATCATCTGATTTACGGTAAGCCTTGTCATCTACCGGTTGAGTTAGAACATAAAGCTTTTTGGGCCGTAAAGAAATGTAACATGGAGTCAACTGAAATTGGAAGACATAGGCGACTCCAACTATAAGAATTGGAAGAAATAAGAAATGATGCTTTTGAAACTGCATTGAGATATAAAGATAGAACTAAGGCAGTTCATGATAAGTTCATTCTTAGAAAGAGTTTTGAAATTGGTCAAAAAGTTTTATTATATCATTCTCGATTGAAGTTGTTTCCAGGGAAATTGAGGTCGAGATGGATAGGTCCGTTTGTTGTGACTAATGTGTTTTCTTGTGGTGTAGAGTGAGAAAACAGGAAAGATGTGGAAAGTCAATGGACACCGCCTCAAACCTTACTACGAAGGACACCAAGTGCACAATTTGGAAGTGGTAGATCTTACCACTCCCAATTATGAGGGCTGAATGAATTGCATTTTGTCACTTGGGAAACACCCAAGTGTTGTACATAAGTTTTCCGTATCTTGTACTTTTATTTTTACATAGTTGGTATAAGTTTGTATGTACATAATGTGTATATGTGTGGAAATAAATTTGTATTTTATTTTCATTTTTACAAATTTAAAAAAAAAACAACACAGGGGGGTCGTATTTTTAAACACGGCCCGCGTTTCCTCTCTGCAGAAAAATTTTAGAATTCCAGAGAGATTCAAAATTAACACGGGGGGTCTGTAGTTTTAAACACGACCCATGTTTTTCCCTCTGCAAAAAATTTCAGAATTCCAGAGAGCTCCAAAATTAACACGGGGGGTCCGTATTTTCAAACACGACCCGTTTTTTTCTATCTGTAGAAAAATTTCAGAATTCCAGAGAGCTTCACAAATAACACGGGGGTTCCGTATTTTTAAACACGGCCCGTGTTTCCTTCTCTGTAATTTTTTTTTCTGAAACAGAATGTTTAAAAATTAACACAGGGGTACCGTATTTGTGAAATACGGTCCGTGTTTGTTCCACAGCACCCTTTTTCTCCCCCGTGTTTACAGATCTGAGAAAACACGGGCCTTTCCTCTCTTCGTCTCCATCTCTTCGCTGCGCTCCTCTATCTGTCTACTTCTTCAAAATCCTCCATTTTCTCACTAAAACTTTCAAATCCTAACAATTCCTACTCCATTAACCTTCCATTTTCTGTCTCCACCCATTATTTTCTTTTCTCTACAGACTTTTGTGTTGTTCCATTACAGAAACAGGCGGCACCCTTCCAGCAAACCCTAATTTCAATTCGAGCATTAACCCTTCCATTTTCTGAAAATTACTTTAGGGTTTTCGTGGAATTTGAAATTACAATATCATTTCTCCGCTTTCTGTCATTTTCATAACCTATTTTTGCACAATCAAGGTAAGTGGTTCTTCCCTAT
Source organism: Tamarix austromongolica (assembly GCA_039764185.1). NCBI lineage: Eukaryota > Viridiplantae > Streptophyta > Magnoliopsida > Caryophyllales > Tamaricaceae > Tamarix > Tamarix austromongolica. Next base: position 125,766,710 of record CM077809.1, read on the forward strand.
CATGCAGCAATACTGAAATCATATTCCTTGATTGTGCTTACATATACTGACACAATGATATTGGAAATTGGGTGATTTTGTTCCATAGCTTGCACAAGTATAAAACTGGGTGAATGATATGGTTAGGGCATATGTATGCATTCAGTGAATATTGTGTGTAGTTATCATTGCAGGCTAATCATATTCTTGCAAGAGAAACATTATGTTTGCTGCAATTTCAAGTTTATGACATTGTTTCTTATCATCCAATTTGTAATCTTTATGTCTCTATATACTCCATTACATATATCAACCAAGACTCACAGTCTCATTTTTTTTATGTTGACAAATTGTGTAGATGGCACCGAAAAAGAAGCAGCGATCCGAAGGCGAATCCTCACGGTCTCGATCATCACCCACTCAAGCGAGACAACGACGTAACCGACCCAATGATTTAGGTATAGTTTTTACTACACCCGAACAACAACAAAGGTACGATTACTTGTCTCAAAGGCGTATCACTGGCACTAGATATCTGGATGATGGGTGTTTGCATACATTAGGTATTCATGATCAAGTCATGCACATGCTTAGAACTATAGGATTGCATAACTTTTTCTATTGTACAAATCATACCTATAGGCGCTTGACTTTAGAATTTTTGAGTACTTTTGAACTTTTTGCTGAAGTTGGTGACATCGGTGACACTACAAATAATCAAGGGTATGTTTCTTTTCGCCTCTTTAATGAAGATAGGCAATTAGCCGTGCATGAACTTGCCCACATTTTTATGTTGCCTTCACAGGGGTTCCGATTCATTTTACCTTGGTTCCATGCCAACAACTTTTTTGCTAAAATAGGTGATATAGCGAATATGCCTACACCCGATACCTTCCGCATTTCCGAAGCCAAATCCTCTAGGATTTTTAACCTAGTCTTCCGATACATACAAAGGCTTTTGGCTACTACCATCTTTGGGAGGGGAGATAGTACCGGGGTGGTTCGTTCAATTGAACTCTTATTTCTCTATTCTATGCTTGAACACTACTCTGTTGATACTGCCTATTTTATAGCAAAACAATTTCAAAGGGTCGGTAATTTAAAACAGGGGGACATTGTCATCGGTGGTTTAATTACCACCATCTGTGTAAGTTTGGACATACCCCTCCCCGAGGATATGCCCATTGAGGCCATGAGCACGCGCATTGATATTGAACATTGCCGTCTTACGCATCTTATTGAGCGTAGAGGTAACGCATGGTACCTTTCCTACCAGGGACATGTTTTCTTTCCTCTACCTAACCCTACCAAAACCAACGCTTTAAACCCATTGAATTGGCAGCCTAGTGAGGATGATGATAACCCTGCCCCGTTAGCCATCGAACATCCTATTCCGCCTCGTGGTGACCATGCACCACCGCCACCACCACCCCAATCCCAAGCCAGCTCTTCTTCCTCCTCAACTTTTGTTCCAGAATGGCATCTCCAATTTCAAAATCAAGTATATTCCCAATTGGATTCCATTCGCAATAACCAAAATCAAATGATGGAGATGATGAAAACTCTTTATGATTTCTCTCTCAGGAGCCGAGACCCACCTCCACCTCCCTCTTAAACATCTTCTTCATCTTTCTCTTGCATTTGTTCATTAGGGACAATGAAAACAATAAGTAGGGGGGTGCATTAGCATTCGTAGGCTTGTAATTATTCTTAAGTAGAAATAGTTCGTAAATGTCATATATTTTTTCTAAGTGGTAGTTAGCTAATTTATTCCTATCTACTTTACGTACTAGTTGTTCATCTGCACTTAAAAAAAAAATAGGGAGTATTAGATTTGAGTAATCCATATATGAAGTAAAACAAAGTATGGGGCTGAATTATTTTCGAAAAGGATAATTTTATGCTTATTGTATGTTTTGATCAACATCTTTTTAAACCTTAAAGATAGAAATTGAGAATGTGATAACAGTGAAGGAAATAAAGTTAGAATGATTAGAAATCAAATCATGCATCGACTAGGAATGGGATGAAATGAAATTGAAAAAATACACCTTGGTGAGCGCTTGGACCTAGTCATTGGATATATTATTTATCCAAAACGTATTTTACTTGTGTGTACATTCTCCAATGATATGTGAAACTAGAATTTGCCATTATTTCTCTTCAAGACTGCATAGAACTTTAGGATATTTGAAAATGATAAAGGCAATCTTCTTTCTTTGTTAGCTACAAGACCAAATATCTCACCTTGATAATTGTTATCCATTGTATATCCCCTTTGAGCCTAAAGACCTATTCTATTGATATAACCTTTCTTAACAGCAAATCTCCATATGAATTTTTCCTCCTTACTCTACGACTAGTGGAGCAATAAATTTTCAAGGAGAACTTATGTTTGGTTAATAAGGTGAAATCTAAGTATGGGGGTGTGGATATCATAAAAACAAATGGAGTAAGTGGCTAAGCATTTTTCTTCTAAAATAATAAAAGAAAAGGAAAGAAGAAGAAGAAGAAGAGAATAAAATTTCATGTCTTTTGATGTTATTTGATCGTAGGGAAGGGTGTGAAGATAAATAAAAAATAAAAAAATAAATTAATTAATTAAATGAGGAGGTGAAGTAAAGCAAAAGAGGAGGAATTTTTATTTAATTGAAATAAAGAAATTGCTTCTCTAGTTGGTAGAGTCTAGCTACAATCCTAAAATTCCATCCCACCTTAGAACCTTAGCCCCATGACAACCAAATTTCAAGCCCTTTTGATTCTGATATACTTTAGTTCTTTTTAGCAGTGGCGAATTGAGAATAATGGCAAACATATGGGCGATCATTATCATTTGGAGAATATTTGAGAGTAAACACATTATACCCTTTACACATAAGAGTGAGCGTTTCCACATCCCGAAAGTAAGAATCTACCAATTTGAATTTCATTAGTCTTAATCTAATTTGCATGATGAGATACTAATTATTATAATTTTCATTCCTTAACCATTTGAGCATTTGATAAGACTATTTTTAAGGTGATTTAGGGTGTGATCCAAAAATATTTTTATCATTGATATTTCATGATTTACAAGTATTTTTCATTCCCAGTACAAGTTGAGCTTCGTACATGAATAATTCCAATCTAATAAATCTTGTGTTCAGTAACCTACTTCTCTTGCGTTTCTTGATGTATTCATGTGCATATTATGATATTGCTCGAGGACAAGCAATAATTCAAGCATGGGGGTATTTGATAGTTGAGATTTATCGATTATTTTCATGTTTAAAAAATATCATTTATCTCTCATTAATTCTATTAGATTTAATATTTTCGTCGACTTTTCCTCCTTTGAATAGATTTTAAAGGAAAGGAAAAAATTGAAGAAATTCAAGGAGAAATCATTGAAAAGAATAAATCAAGTAGAGAGCACATCAAGAACTGTTGAATCAAGGAGAGCAAAGTTGGAAAGGGAATAAATACATCCAGAGAAGCTAAGCTGAAACTTTCAAAGGAATTGAGTGGAAAGATCAAAAACACGGGGTCCCCTATTTCATAAACACGGGCCGTGTTATTTATCTCGAGCATCGATCTTTAAATCCTTGTCAGTAGAGCACTTGGAAGAAAACACGGGGGTCCCGTGTTTCCAAAACACGGACCATGTTTCCATTTAAAAATGTGTAGCTGTCCGCGCGACTTGTTTTCTGATAAATTTTATCTAAGAACAGGGTTCGGGACAGAGAGGGAGAGATCGAAAACAATTGGAATGTATTTTTCTTCCTTTATTCCTCTAGAATATACATGTAATGCACAATTCCAACTTTTTGATCTTCTTGAATTCTATTGATGATTTGACATTCTGCACTTCAATTGATAAGTCTCCTCTATTCCTTTGTAAATTTCAGTATCTTCATTTTTGTTAAATCTAAGTAGATTTTCTGTAATTTTATTTGTTTTCACTATATTATCATCTAATTGTTTCAATAATAGAATTCGTGAATGTGTTGTTGTTATTAATATTCAAGATTTATATGTAATTGTATGAATTGTAAATATGCAGACATTTGAGTAATTTGAGTAGGGTAGGATGATTTGAGGATGGAATTATATCCTAATTACCATTTCATACTTTAAATGTTTGATTCAAGATGAGGTTTAATTGAATTAATTGATCTAATTGAATGATTCCATATCATAGATTAAGATTCTTGAACTAATTAAATTGATCACCTATTTGGTTTAGAACTTGATCTTTGCTAAGACAATGAAATTAACCCGTATTTGTTAATTAATTTGTCTATAGTAGCAAGAAGATTAATTATTAATCTTATCCATTAATTCGTGCAATTGCATAATCCGAGCTTTTGTGATTATGATTGTAGTTGGCTGCTTCCCGTTCATAATACTACCATTAATTGAATCTAGTGTTCGTAACCTAGGTTATTAAATGGTTATAAAATAAATTGAGAGCATATTCAATTTATTAAGGTTGAGAGGAAGTATGGGAATTTGTTATTCTGAATTTCCTAAGTCAACATTAAATTGTTTAGAATCATTCTTCTTATTTGAATGTTTGGCATTTTAATTCCATCATCAATTCATTCCCCCCTATATGTCAATTAGTGATTAAGATTTAGTACAATTGAATTTATTATAAGAATCAATGAAATTGTATAAACGGGGTTATAACATCAATAGAAAAATTAGTGATTAAAACGTCATTCCTTGTGGGTTCGACTCCTTCTTGCAATATACTACGTATTTGGGATGTAGGATTTATTTAAATTTGTTGTATTCACGACAGTGCATCAACATCCTTACCTTGTCCTTTTATTATACACTACGTGTTTTGGATGAATTATCCTTCTTACAAATAGGTGATATTAGAAGAATTATAGTTTTGGAAACAAATTTCAAGAATGGTAGGTTCCATCTCCAAGTATGCTAATTTTTGAACTTTCTTAAATTTTTTTGAAGAAGAGTTAAATGCTCCTTCATGATTCTACCCTTGTAATAGAGAATTTGACCTCAAATTATCATCTTTATAGCATAGAGATAAATCACCAACATTAAAAATTCTAGAAGCTCCTCAAAATTTTAATAATTCCAATTCATAAGAATTATTTCCACATTTTCTTAAGATGTTAAATAGTACCTTAGCTCTTTCCATTAAATAGACCTTTCTTAAGTTTTAAAATCTCTCCTTTATTAAGTGTAAACATATTAATTCTCCTAGAGAAAACACTTGTTGAATTCGGTTCTTCTTAGCTTGAGGTTGACATATAGTATTACATTTCTCAATGTTATTTTTAATTTTTTCATAAAGTTTCTTAAAGAATTCAACTCTTTCTTTAGCATAATAGTTCTTAATATTTCCTTTCCTTAATGACAATATATCAATAGAAAAATAAGGATTAACTCTATAGATAAACCTCAAATGGATTCGATTGAGTTGCACCTAGAGAACTCCTCTTATATGAAAAATTAGCATGTTCTAGTTATATATTCCAATATTTTGAACTCTTATTAACTAACCCTTGTAGTAATGTTACCAAAGTTCTAGTAGGTACTTTGGTTTGACCATCCATTTGAGGATGGTGAGATATACTCAATAACAACTTAGTACCTAACATATGCTAAAGTGTCTGCTAACATTAGCTCAAAAAATTAACATCTTTATTTGAAACTATACTTTTTTGAATACCATAAAACCTTACAACTTCTTTAAAATATAAACCAACACCATGGTTGCATTATCAGTTTTATTACAAGGAATGAAATGTACCATATTATAAAATCAATCTACTACTACCATAATAAAATCATTTTTTGTTTGTATCCATGGTAACCCTAGGATAAAGTCCAAACTAACTCCCTCTCATGGTTAACTAGGAATAGGTAAAGAAGTATGCAAAGGTTTATGAAAAAAAAACTCTTTCTCTTTTGACATATAACATATATCCCAATAATAGCTTGTCCTAATTTTATCATTTGTGGTCAATAGAAATGTTCTTGCAATAATCCATAATTTTATGCACACAAAAATGACCAGCAATACCTCTTTCACGTACTTCCTTAATAAGTAATTCATGCACTCTAGATCTAGTTATACACACTTTTTTAAGATTAAAAATAAATTCATATTGAAGCATATAATTATAATGACTATGACTCTTTTTATATGCATCATAAATCACAAACAAATCTTCATCATTTATACATAATTCTTTCAACGTTTCAAAACCTAATAACTTAGAATCCAATATGACAAGTATCAAATATCTTCTTGATAATGCATCTACTACATTTTTTCTTTGCTGCCAAGTTATTTGATATAAAACACAATGAATTATAAGAAACTAACCCATTCTACATACCTCAAACTAATTTTCTTTTATCCATGCAAATATTTCATAATTTCATAGGCTAAATGCAAAACATATGCTTTAGGTCTCAAATAACGAGCCTATATTTCTAGGCTTCTTATGATGGGATAAAATTATTTGTCATACGTGGAGTAATTTAATTTAACCCAATTTAATTTTACAATATAGAAAGTAATCAGACTTTTTTTCTTGTGAAAGTGCACCCTCTATCCTTAACCTAATAACATCACATGTAACTTCAAAAAATTTATCAAAGTTAGGTAAAGATAATACCAATGCATTACATGACTTGTCTTTTGAAGTCTTGAGGGATTTATTTATATCTTATCCTCACTTGAATTTGCCTTTCTTCGTAAGCTATATAATTGAAATTGAAATAGTTAAGAATTCCTTGATGAAACTTCTATACAAGCACACTAGTCCATAAAAACTCCTCACCTTATAGATATCCTTAGATATTGGTTAATCTTGAATAGCTTGTATCCTCCTCGGATTCACTTTTATATAATTTCCACTTACAATATAACCAAGGAGAAGAACACTTGAAAGCATAAAGTTACATTTTTCCACTTTTCTACAGATTTTGGCTTACCTTAGTTTATCAAATAATCTTCTCAAATGAATAAGTTGATCATGCTCATTTTTACTATACACAAGTATATCATCTAAGTATACTACGATGAATTTTCTAAGAATATAAGGACAAAGAACTTCATTTGTAAGTCTCATAAATGAAGTAGATGCATTACACAAACCTAAAGGCATCTCAATCCATTCATAAAGTCTATATTTTATTTTAATGCTTTTCCACTCATCCCCTTCTCTTATCCTCATTTAGTTATATCCAGTCCTTAGATTGATTTTAGAGAATACGTGTACTCTATATTATTCATCTGACATGTCATCTAATCTAGGCATAGGAAATGAATATTTTATTATTATACTATTTATAGCTCTAGCATCAATACATATGCACCACATACAATATTTATTTGAAATATGTAATGCAAGCACACAAAATGAGCTCTTGTTTTATTTCACATATCCTTTTCCTAAGAGTTCTTGTATATGTCTTTGTAATTCATTAGCTTCCTTCATATTGCATCTATATGTAGGTAAATTACATATAAACACACCAAGCATTAAGTCTATAGCATGTTCTATTCTTTTTTTGGGTAGTAATCTAGGTGGCATATCATTAGGAAATACATCATTATATTCACCAAAAATCTCATGTAATTGATGGTTGTTATTATTTTTATCTCCTTGTGGGGTTTCCTCCATAAGTAAATGTAACACTCCCAAAATTACAATTGAAATTTTTTTGTTTAAATAAACAATTACAAGCATAGGGGTGCTACTGCCGTGATTAGTACAAGTTTAGCCCCCGGCCAATCTCGTACTAACCACAAGGCTAAAGAAACGTTTTCACAAGATATTGGATAAAATTAATCAAAGATTCATAAAAATTGAAATGTTTATAACATGAAAATCATATTGCATGATAAAATTTGGCACAACCTAAATAGGGTACAAAGTCAAAGTTCCTAAAAGGGATAAAAGGTACAACATAAGAAAACAAAACTGAAATACAATAGAAACATAAGTACACAGAGATAGAAGGGAGTCTATCCATCACTCTTGGGCCCCTATGCCAAGTCTAATGGTCAACTCTCAGTCCAACCTATTGCCTCATAAGTATTATAGGCATCGAAGATGGTGTCTCTTACCTACACAAAATCAATAGGGCCGTCTACTCGTAGGAATGAACATTATCCATAAAAGGGGTAGTTAGTATGCTACGTACTAAGCAAGATAACCATGCTGCTAAGGCCATACAGAAAAAGGCATATAATACAAGCAAGATCATACATATAAACATACAAAAATGATATTTTGTAATCATTTCGATTATTATCATCATCATCATCATCATCATCATCATCATCATGATAATAATAATTATTTTTATTATTGGTATTGTTATTATTTCAATGTAGGGCCGAAACCATATTTCACATTATTTTCAATTAATACCATTATTATTATTATTATTATTATTATTATTATTATTATGACGTATTATTATTTCTATTATTTATTTATTATTATTGTTAATTTTTTTCTTATTATTATTATTATTTTGGTGAAGGGTCGAAGCCCTTATTTTATATTATTTTGAATTATACCATCATCATCATCATCATCATCATCATCATCATCATCATCATCATCATCATCATCATCATCATCATCATCATCATCATCATCATCATCATTATCATCATCATTGTTATTATTATTAGTATCATTATTATTATTAGGATAAAATCTTCAAACCTTATATGATCATCTTTTCCAATATTACTATTAGTACTTTTATCCTTAGCAATATTAGTATTTTGTTAGTGTTACTATTATTATATTATTATTTTATCTATAACCCTAATCTTAGAATAAATTAGGAAATAATAGTATTTTTGGTAGGAAGGAACCTAATCCTTAGTTTTTCTCTCTTATATGTGAATCCAGTCAAAACCCTAAGGGGGCGTAGGAGCATGCTCCAAGACCAGATGTCATGTTAGGTAAAGGTGTAGTTAAGGCCTTATGTGTATTATGTGCCTTGTATGCCATGCATCATGATGTGTAATGTATCTTATGCTTATCATTATAACTATTTTATGTGTAGTGTGGCTTGGAGTTGAGGTATGCTCATGTGTTATCTTATGGCATGTGTATAATATGTATAAGCTGTGATTATGATGTGATTTGTTATGGCTCTTTAAGATATACATGCTAGGATATGTAATGTGATGATATAAGGTGACAAGATGAAAAAGGAAAATGGGGAAATAAGTTGACTAAAGGGAAATAGTTTGACTAAGGAATGTGGGTTTGCCCTAAATATTTCATGATCCATGAGTGGAAGAATCTAGGGTTTTACATGGAAGAATATGAGGTTTTACATAGGAGAATCTAGGATTTCTACAGGTGTTTAGGGTTTTGCATGAAAAAGTTTGAAGGGTTGCATGGGATGAATAGGGTCTGCATGGGGGTAAAATTTACGTATGAAAAGTTGACTTGGGGTGTAAGGAAGATAACATAAAAGTTGTCTGGATGTTTGGAGGCTTTGGATAAAAAATAGTATGTGGGACTATATAAGGGTGCATAGGAGAGCAAGCAAGGGTTTGGGAGGAAACCCTAATCTAAGAAGGTGGTAAAAAGGAAAAATAAATGAGGGTGAGTGGAGTATGAGATGAGGATGGAAGATTATCATGTGAGGGATAAGCGCATGCATCATGGAAAAATAAAAGTGGAAGGTGAGAAATGGAGGGGTGACATGTGGAAATGAGGATGTTAGGGTTTGGCTTGTCCAGCTATGATTTGGTGTGGCCACCTAAGCTTTTGTGGTCACATGTGTAATTGGGGAGTAAAGTGAGATGATGAGGGTCAAATCTAATGGTTGTGATGTGTGGGGTGTTAAAATGGTTTACGTTGTGTGAGATGGAGTAGGATGGGCCACATAGGGCCAAATTTGGGTTTCTGGAGGAAACCCTAAGGGTGGGGCAGTGAGTGGACTTGGAGGTGTGCAGTAGTAGGTCTTGACCCACACACTTAGGAGTTGGGCCTCTTGTGTGAGTTACAAAAGGAGGAAAGGATGTTGGGGCAAGTTAGGAGGTGCATGAGTCTCAAGCTATGGGACGGGCTGCTTGGGAGGATAAGTGTATATGGAGTGTGACATGCATGTCTAAGGTGAAACTTGTTGAATAAGACATAGTAAAACATTAATCATGTAAAGTGGAGAACTGTTGATCCAGGCCCAGACTTGTCTGCTGGCGAATAATAGTGGCTAGGAGCTGGGATGCCCTAGAGACCGGTCCACCAGTGAATAATAGTAGTCAGGTGCATTATGCTTGTCTATTTCTGGTCCACCGGCTATAATAATGGGGGATTCCCTACTCAAAAAACCAAACATAATTGTGATAAGACATAGAAAGACAGTAATTACTTATAGTAAAACACCATGAGAGTCGGTGCCAAATCGGTCCACTGGCGAATAATAATGGCTAGGAGCATCTTGCCCTAGAGACCGATCCACCGGTGAATAATAGTGGTCAAGTGTGTTACGCCCTGTTTGTTTCCGGTCTACCGCCTATAATAGTGGGGTTCCTATACTCGCATGGATTTGATAAAAAGCATGGTGTGAAATGAGTACCGATCGGAGTTTAAATAATTTACTTTCATCCGGACTATAATTTGTCCTTTATCTATTTATCTAAATGGTGGTATGCTATTATGTTATCATGTTTTGAATATTTTCCTTTGTGTGTTGGCCTTAGTGTACGGTTACCTTACTCAGTATGTAGCGTACTGACCACCCATTTTACGGGTGCTACTCATTCCCACGAGCAGAAGGTCCCTCTATCTTTATGCAGGTTAGTAATACCTATTTCGATGCCTTCGATGTTCACTAGGCATCAAGCGGGGCTAAGTACTGAGTATGGACTTAGCACAAAGATCAAGAGTGGCGTGGCCGGATTTTCCTTTTATGATTTTCCATTTTTGTATTGAGTATCCTAGACTTAATTTTTACCGGTTGTAAACATTATTTCCTTTTTATGAACTTTTACTACGCACTCTGATTTCTATATTTTAATTGTTTAATGTTTATTTGAAGTCTTGCTTGGGATTGATTTATGATGATTATTAAATTTCTTTTAGCCTTATGGTTAGTACGGGAACGGTCGTGGGTCGGGCTCATACTAATCATTTTAGTAACATTCTCAAAATTCATAGGTTTTAATTTAATTACTTCCGTTTAAAAAAAATAGTGAATTTTGGGGTGTTATAAGTTGGTATCAGAGCGAGGTTTCGACTGCTCTTTCGATTTCAAACTTTTCAAGCTGACACCACAAGTTGGTATCAGAGGGTTGGTCCTATTAACCACACTCATTTTCAAAATAAATTTGATTTACAAAGTTTTTTCCCTAATTTTGAAATGTTTTTGAACCCAAAAAGACTTTCCTTTTTAAAAAATTCTGAGTCCGGCCATGGTGAGAAATGAAGGGTAGACTAGGAGTCTTTCTAAAAAGGAAGTAGTATATGATCATAGCATACCCAGTTAATTGCAATTGTAAACTTAGTCTTAAGTGGGGTAGACTTCTTAGTAAGCCCTTTTTCTTAAGGGAGTAGTTGATATAATTACTGGTGTTAGTCTGGTATCCCTTCCCACTTAGGACGTTCTAGCATTAACCCTAGGAAGCTGCAACAGACTTCGAGGACGAAGTCTGTCTTTAAGGGGGTAGTGATGAAATGCCTCAAAACCCTAATTTTATAAATTATGGTCAAATAAAGGTTTAATAGGAAAATTAATTAATTAAATTATTTTATTAAAACAAAAGGAAATTAGTTAGGGCAAATCAAGAAGAAAATAATAAATATTTTAATTAGAAAAAATTAGGGTGTTTTGCTAATTAAAATGGAATTTAGAAAAAAAATTCAAAAATCCTAAATTAGCTTAAAAAGGGAATTAAATATTATTTTATTAAAATATTATTATTTTTAAATATCTAAAAATACCAATATATTCCAAATACCCCAACCAACCTATTTTCGTTTTTCTTTTTCTTTTCTTCTTCTTTTTCCTTTTTCTTTCTTCCTCTCCTTTCTCCTTTTCTTTTTCTCTTCTTTTCCCCTAAATTGGGCCTGTCTTCGTTCCTACGGCCCAAACCTCTTCTTTTTCTTTTCTCTTTCGGCGTAGCCCAAGCCCCATACGCCGCATTTTTTCTTTGTTTTTCCCCCCATCGCTCGACTAGTTCCCCTTCCTTTTCTTTCTTTTCTTTTTCTTCTTGGACCATCGGTCCACCCCCTCCTTCTACTTCCTTCTTCTTCATTCCCCGTCGACCTACAACTCCCTCCCCTAAATACGCCATGAATTTTGCTGCCAACCACATCACTGATCGGCCATCTCTCCTCTCTCTTCCCTGCTGAACCACCTACTGTTTCAACCCAACAAATTCTTCCCCTCTTCTCGCATGACTCCCCTTTTTCTAGGCCAATCATGCCTGCCACCAATTGATCTACACCAACCGGCCATCGCCGGCCGGTGCACCTCACTTACTTGCCCCTATTCTCCCATCTCTCCTCTGACCTTATCCCCCTCCATTGGCCATATAAATACCCCATAACCAACCCTGAAGTCAAGCCTTTTCTCACAACCCAAAAATTTCCTCTCGTGCACCACCGTCCGATCAAAACCCCTAGTCGTCACCGTCGCCCAGCGCCGCCGCTTGAGCCACCCATAGCACCACTCCCTGCATCACCCTCTACCTAACTACACCACCCTCTGCCCTCGATTTGCCTTGCACAAGCCACCCGGCCCGGAAAATCTCCTTCCCAATCATCCACACTTCTACCTCTGCTGCCCTTTGTACCACCATTTGCCACCACTTCTGCCGCAATCACCACCTCCTACACCTCCCAAATTACCATGTAGACCTTCCTCTACCCCTCTTACCCTCCTTTTTGAAATGCCCCAAAAATTTTAATTTTAAGAATTATAGTTAAATAAGGTTTTATTATTAAAATTAATTAAATAAATTATTTTTATTAAAATAAAAAGGAATTAATTAGGGCAAATCAAGAAAAAATTTATAAGAATTTTAATTAGGAAGAAATTTGGGTATTTTAGCTAATTAAATATTTTATTTTTGGAAAATAATTAAATAATTATTTTTTGGAAATTAATTAAATAAATTATTTTATTTTAAATAAGAAGGATAAAATAAGGTCAAATTAATAGAAATTTTATAAATAATTTAATTGGAGAAAATTAGAGTGATTTGCTAATTAAAATGGAATTTATGAAAACCTTTCAAAAACCCTAAATTAGCCTAAAAAGAAAATTTAATATTATTTTAGTTAGATATTATTATTTTTAAATATCAAAAATATTCATATTAATTTAAATACACAACCTACCTATTTTTCTCTTTTCCTTTTTCCCTTTTTCCTTTTTCTTTCCCTTTTCTTCATTTTTCCTTTTCTTTTCCTCTTCATTCCGACTTGGGCCTGGCCACAACCCATTCTTGCTTTTCTTTCTTTCCTCCTATTGTGGCTCGTTTCCTTCTTTTTTTCCTTCAACGCGGTCCAATCGAAGCGCTGCTCTTCATTCTCTTTTCCCACTAAAATACCATGTTTCAATTAAATTCTCCCCCCTCACCGCACCGATCGACTCAGTTCACTTTCTTTTCTTCCTTTCTTTTTCTCCTCAGCCGCCCGATCCAGCCCCCTTCTTCTTCTTCCCCAGCCGTCGTAGCCTGCATTTTCTTCCCCATATTTCGCTAGTATTTTAGCCGCCGACCGTGCCGCTCACCAGCCGATTCTCCCCTCTCTCTCCCTTGTTGACCCACCTGTCGTTCAACTCAACCAAACCTCTCTCTCTTCTCATGGAAAATTCTTTCATCGCCAACAAATTAGGCCCTGCCACGAGCTGACCTCAGCCGGCATGCCGTCGCCGGCAAGAGCTTGCCCACCTACTTTTACCTATTCTCCCATCTCCCTTCTAACCTTAACTCCCTCCATAACTCTATAAATACCCCCATAATCTACGTTGTATTGAGTTTTTTATCTCCTACATAGTAAAATCCCCCTTGCACGCCGCCGCCCCTTCAGACGCCATTTCCGCATCCTCTAGCCAACAACGCCGCCCATTCTAGCCACCCAAGTACTCCCTGCACCGCCTTTTAACTAACCAAACCACCCATCCCCCTTGATTTTCTCTACACAAGCCACCCCAGCTGTGTAAAGGTAACTTCCCAGACAACCCTCTCTTCCACCTCCGTCGCCCTTCGCACCACCCTTAGCCACCAATTATGCCGCTGCTGCCACTCCTTTCACCTCCCAAACTATACTACAGACTCTCATCTACCTTTCCCTACCTTTCTTTTCCTCTCCCTCCCTCTCTTCCTCTCTTTCTCTTCTTCTTCCCCATTCGGTCACCACCGCCGCCACTGTGCGCCGCCACCTTCATCCTACTCCTCTCCACCTAGGGAACCCTAAACACCCCAACTCCCACCTTTATTCTCCCAATACTTTTCCCAACATCCAACTTTTTCCCTTTTCTTCTCTTTTTTCGGCTATTGTCGCCACTGTCGCCACTGTCGCCTGTCACCACTTGCCTAAGGTTGAATCCTAAACCCTCTCAACCTTTTTTCACTATTTATATAAGCTTTATTTTATTTTATTTCATTTATTCAAAATATATTATTATTATTATTATTATTATTATTGCTACTACTATTATTAATGTTGTTATTATTATTTTTATTATTAATGTTTTTATTATTATTTCCATCGAGGGCCGAAGCCCTATTATATTTTTATTTTGATTTTATTTTTTTTATTCTTATTGTTGTTATTATCTTTATTTTTAATATTAATATGTTATTATTATTATTATTACTATTTTGAAATTATTTTGATTATTATTATTCTTTCATTATCATTATTACAACTATTTTACTATTAGTGTTGTTATTATCATTATTATTGTTATACGATTATTATTATTATTATTATTATTATTATTATTATTATTATTGTTGTTGTTGTTGTTGTTGTTGTTGTTATTGTTATTGTTATTGTAACACCCCAAAATTCACTACTTTTTTTTAAAAGCGGAAGTAATTAAAATACTTAATTTAAAACTCGTAAATTTTGGGGATGTTACCGCCACACTTAGTACCAAACCAGTTTTCTCCGACCGTTTTAGTACCAAGTGCTAAGGCTAAAAAGATATTACTATTATACTCAAACAAAGAGTTCACAAAATGAATTAAAAGATCATAATAAAGAAATTAGAGTACGCATGAAGAATTATAATTCATTTTTGAAAGAGAAATAAGCTTACAAATGATAAAATATTCATTTGAAATACTCAATACAAGGTAATAGATCAACATGGATAAATCCGATACAAAAGAACTAATAAAAGGAAATACATCATATAAAGAGTAAATATGGCCACAAATCTCGAACCTTGAGCCAAAACAAGCTCAACACACAGCCCTAACTAATGTCTCGCCCACCTGCACAAAGTTAGAAAGGGCCTTCTGTTCGTGGGAATGAGTAGCACCCATGAAAAGGGTGATCAGTACGCTACGTACTGAGTAAGTTAACTGAGTATTAAGGCCGTCATATAACACATCAAATCATAAAGGATAATAATCAACATACAATTCCAAACCACATATATGATACATAAAAGCGTATAGAGAATCCATAGCCTATCATCAACAAACCCACACATAAGGCCCAAAAAGATCCAGATTAATTATTTAATTTTTCTTTTATCGGAAGTCGATATACACCATGCCTTTATCAAATCCATTCGAGTATAGGAACACCCCACTATTATAACTGGTGGGCCGGTCACACATAGAGCATCATGCTCTAACCACTATTATTACTAGTGGATCAGTCACATATAGGGTAAAACCCTAACCACTATTCCTGACCGGTGGATCGGTCTAGTTCTTGCTCGCATGGTGTTCCACTGTAAGTAATTAGTATCTTTTAAGAGCTTTAGAAATTCTGGTTTGTGTTTATTGAGCTCGAGTCACCCCATTATTATTGCTGGTAGGCCGGTCACATATAGGACATCATGTCCTAACCACTATTATAACCGGTGGATCGGTCGCACATAGGGTAAAACCCTAACCACTATTCCTGACCGGTGGATCGGTCTGGACCCGGCTCAATAATCTTCCACTTTAAAAGATTAGTGTCTTAAATATTTTATTCACAAACATTTGCCCAGACATGCATGACTAACTCCATGCAAACCCTAGCTCCTATGCAAACTCTAACTCTATGCAAACCCCAACTCCACGTAAACCACACTCCCTCCATACAAACCCTAGCTCCCATGCAAACCCTAACTCCACGCAAACCACACTCCCTCCATGCAAACCTAGCTCTCATGCAAACCCAAACTCCACGTAAACCACACTTCCATGCAAACCCTAACTCCCATGCAAAACCCTAACTCCACGTAGGCATGCTTCCATGCAAACCCTAGCTTCACGTAGACCACACTTCCATGCAAACCCTAACACCATACCATTTCATGCAAAACTCTAACACCATACCATTTCATGCAAAATCCTAACACCATACTATTTCATGCAAAAAACTAACACCATACCATTTCATGCAAAACCCTAACACCATCCCCTTTCATGTAAAACCCTAACACCATATTATTTCATGCAAAACCCTAACACCATACTATTTCATGCAAAACCCTAACACCATACCATTTCATGCAAAACCATAACACCACATTGTTACACTCCCCATCATTATTTTACAACCCTAACATGCATGTCTTAAGGCCACATCATACAATAATAATAACATAAATATACACATAATTCTCATGCCATAATTTATTCATACCAACATACTTCAACTCCACTTTATACCACATACAAAATAATTAATAATGATAAACATAGAATACATGGCATATGAAAAACATAATGCATATAAACATACATATGGCCTTAGTAACACCCTTACCTAAAACAACACCGGTCTTGGAGCACGCTCCTACGCCTCCTTAGGGCTTTGACTGGATTTACCTATTATGAGGGAAAAAGCTAAAATTAGACTCCCTCCTAAAAATATTATTATTCACTAACTTATCATAATATTTGGTTTTTAATTAAAATAATATTATACTATAATTGATTATACAAAATACTACTAACATACTAATAAAATACTATTGTAATTTAAATGAATGGTGGTATAAGGGTTTCTACCCTTCACCCAAAATGATATTGGTAAATATAATAATGATAATGATGATAATATTAATAAAATAAAATATTTTTAATAATACTAACATTAGTAAAATAATAATAATAGTAATAATATAATTCTTAAAATCATAAAGTGGGCTTTCGAGCCTGCCCAAATAATAAAGTTACTGTTCAATGATAATAATAATAGTGTTAATAATATATATATACTTATAAGAATATTAAATTAGTAAAAATAATAACCATAATAATATTAATAATAGAAAACAATGCTAATAATAGTAATAAAATGCAAGGATGAGAGACCTAATTAAAATTTAAGGTCTCGGCCCTCATTAAATAATTATAATATTAAATAGGTAATTATACTAATAATAATAATAATAATAATAATAATAATAATAATAATAATAATAATAATAATAATAAACACGTATTAATTCCATTAAATAACCAAAATTTGAGAACAATAATTTATCTAACTCAAGAATACTCCTAAACCTACCAACAAAATTTATCAATTAAGTTACAGCTTATAATAATAATAATAATAATAATAATAATAATAATAATAATAATAATAATAATAATAATAATAATAATAATTAAAATCAAAATAACATTAAAAATTACGATAAAAGCAGAATAATTCTTAATAAATCGAAAGGAAGTGTTGAAAAGGTCTAGGGTTTACAGGAGTAGAAGCGGCATATGTGGTGGTGGGAGTTGGTTTACAGGTTTCAGGGGTAAAAATTGTGCGAGAGGAGTAGGGGACTTTGCATGGTTATTGAGGGCCGTGCAAGAAGAATCGAAGGCTACAAATGATTTAATTAATTAGAGGGCATTGCAGGGAAGAGTTTGGAAGGAAGAAGAGGTGGCAAGGTTGGCTAACGGTGGAGAACGGTGGGTCTAAAGTGGCGGTGGCGCACAGTCTTACACTCAAGGTTTCAGTGAAAAGAAAGCTGGAATCCAGACCATGTGAGGGGTATTTATAATGGTATAGGGTAGGCTCACGTTATGGAGGCTACCAAGAGGTCTAAGTCAATGATAAAATGGGTGGTTATAGCATGGATCGGTCAACACGATTTCAATTCGTGCCCGACCTTCGCAAGGGAAAATGGGGGCAAACGTGGGGGAGAAAAGGGAAGAGGAGCAGTTCAAATTGGAGTGTGCGTCGAGGGGAAGAGAATAGGCGGGAGAAAGGCCGGTCACTTCACGTGTGGCCGGCGACGCCATTTTTGGGGGAGGGTAGAGGTTGCAGGTCCAGCGATGGAGGAGAAAGGAGGAAGAAGGTGAGCCGGCAGTCGGGGAAAGAAAAGAAAGAAAAGAAGGAACTGGACGGTCGGTGCGAGGTGAGGGGGAAAATTAAATGAAACGTAGAGTTTCGGTGGAAAAGGGAAAGAAGAGCGGCTTTCTAGTGCGGTCGAGCGCAACGGTAAAAAGGTAATAATCAAAATGTAGCGTTTAAGTGGAATAAAGAGTCAAAACGCGACGCTGAGAGGGAGAGAAAGGAGGACGATCACATGGGCCGGGTTGTGCCATAGGAAAAGAAAAGAAAAAGGGGATTGGGCCGTTGGGCTGGCCTAGTTCGGGGAAAGAAAAAGAAAGAAAAAGGAAGAAAAAAAAAGAAAAAGGAAAAAGGAGAAGTGAAAAATAGGAAGGTTGGGTTAATTAAATTAATTAAATTAATTAAAATATTTGGGATATTTAAAAATAATAATATATAAATAAAATAATATTTAAATCCCTTTTTTGGCTAAAATAGGATTTTTAAAGGAATTTTCATAAATTCCATTTTAATTATCAAAGCACTCTAAATTTCTCAACTTAAATTATTTATAAAATGCATATGAATTTGAAACTATTTTCTCCTTCTTATTTTAAATAAAATAATTCATTTAATTAATTTTCTATTATAAAATCCTTAATTAGCTATAGTATCCAAAACTTTTCTAATAAAAATTATTTATTATTTTATTCTTAAATAGCCTTAATTAATTTCCTTTTAATTTAATAAAAATAATTTATTTAAATTATTTTTTATAATAAAACCTCATTTAATAATAAATAACAAGATTAGAATTTTTGGGGCATTTCAATTATTATTATTATTATTTTAATTGTTGGTATTATTATTCTATATAGGACTAAAACCCTATTGTGCCTATTTTGAATTGTAGTAGTGGTATTATAAATATCAATTCTTATTATTGATAATATTATTAATATTTTTATCATTAGCATTTATTATTATTATTAATTTTATTATTATTATTATTATTTAATATTTTTATTATTATTCAATGTAGGGTTGAAACCCTACTTTATTTTATCTTCAATTATTATCATTACTATTATTAACATTATGATTATTATCATTTTTGCAATATTATTATGGTTTTTGTCATCATTATTATTATTACTAAATTTTTTTATTTATTTTACTAATGTTATTATTAGTATTATTTTGGTAAAGGAGATGAGGCCCTTATTTTACTATGTTTTTGAGTAATGCCCTTTTTATTATTATTTTTACTATTATTATTATTATTCTTGTTAATATTAAAATTAATATATTTTTAGTATCTTTGCTATTATTATTTTAGTATCATCATCATCATCATCATCATCATCATCATCATCATCATCATTATTATTAGGATAAAGTGTTCAATCTTATATTTTCAACTTTTATAATATTACTATTATTTCTGATACTTTTAGCTAAATTTAGTAATTAGTTAATGGCTATTATTATTATTATATTATTATTATTATTATTATTATTTATTTTATCAAAAGCCTAGTCTTAGAATAAGTTAGTAATTAATAGTATTTTTGATAGGAGGAAATCTAATTCTAGTTTTTCCTCATATAGGTGAGACCAGTCAAAGTCCTAAGGAGGCATAGAAGCGTACTCCAAGACCGGTGTCATTTTAGGTAAGGATGTTACTAGGGCCTATTGTGTGTTGATATGCATTATATGCCTTGTATGTTATGCATCCTATGTTTATCATTATAATTATTTAGTGTGTGGCATGGTGTGGAGTTGATGTATTTTTCGATGTCATTACATGGCATGTGTTGTATGCGTATGTGATAATATATTGTGGTATGTGATGACATATGTTGTGACCTTGTAATACATGCATGTGAGGATGTTAATATAGTTAGTGTGGGGGAAATGATGAAAAAGGAGAATGGGGAAATAAGTCGACCAAGGTATGTGAGTGATCTAATTATTTTAATAATTAATGAGTGAAAGAATAAAATGGGGAATTTTAGGGTTTTATGTGGGAGAATCTAATTTATGGTTTTGCATGGTTTTGTGTGAGAGAATCTAATTTATGGTTTTATATAGGAGAATCTAATTTATGGTTTTGTAGGGGAGAATCTAACTTATGGTTTTATATGGGAGAATCTAATTTATGGTTTTATATGGGAGAATATAATCTATGGTTTTATATAAGAGAATATAATTTATGGTGTGGCATGGGATAATCTATTCTATGGTGTAATATAGGAGAATCTAATCTATGGTTTGTACGGATTGAATTTAAGGTTTTGTATGAAGAAACCTTGGGTTTTGTGTGGATTGAATTTATGATTTTTTTTTATGAAGGAATCTTGGATTTTGCATGAAAGAATTTAGGGTTTTGTATGGATGGACTCAGGGTTTCGCATGGCAGATTTTATGGTGTTGCATGGGAGGATCTAATCTAGGGTGTTGTATGAATTGAATCTAAAGTTTTGTATGCAGAAATCTAGGGTTTTATATGGAAGAATCTAGGGTTTTCATGGTTGCATTTAGGGTTTCACGTGTGATTTTAGGGTTTCGCATGAAAATTTTGAATGGTTGCATGGGATGTGTAAAGTCTGTATAGGTATGAAATTTACGTATGAAAATTTGATTTGGGATGTGAGGAAGTTAATGTAAGTGTTGTTTGGGTGTTTGAACACTTTGGATGAAAAATAGTATGTGGAAAAATATAAGGGCACGTAGGAGACCAAGCCAGGGTTTGTGTGGACAATTAGGGTTTGGTGTGGCTGCTTAGGGTTTTTGTGGGATCATGTGTATTTAATGATTTAAGTGTAATTATGAGTGTATAATTTATAAGTTGTGATGTGTGGAGTGTTAAAATGATTTGAGTTGTGTGAAGTGGAGTAAGATGGGCCACTAAGGCCTAAATTAGGGTTTCGGGATAAAACCCTAAAGTGAGAGGTGGAGTGGACTTGAAGGTGTATAGTAGTGGGCCTAGACCCACATATTTTGGTGTTGGAGTTCTAGTGTGAGTTTGAGTATAAAGGAAAAATTGTCAAACAAGTTAGGAGGCGCATGGTTCTCATGATATGATACGGGTCAGTTAGAGGATAAGTGTAAAGGGAGTGATTCATGCATGTCTAGGGTGAATGCTTCTAAATAAAAGACTTAATACATTAATCATGTAAAGTGGAATATTATTGAGCCAGTCCCACCGATCCACCAGTTAGAAATAGTGGTTAGGACACTTTATCCTATGTGTGTCTAATCTATCATCTATAATAGTGGTTAGGATATGTTACCCTATGTGTGTCCGATCTACCAGCTATAATAGTGGTTAGGGTATGTTACCCTATGTGTGTCCAATCCACCAGCTATAATAGTGGTTAGGGTATGTTACCCTATGTGTGTCCGATCCACCAGCTATAATAGTGGCGGATTCTGAGCTCAATAAACCAAACACAAAGTTTGCTAAGATACTTAAAAGATACTAATTACTTATAGTGGAACACCATGCGTGCCGGAACCAACCGATCCAACGGTAAGAAATAGTGGTTAGAGTATGATATCCTATGTGTGAATGATCCACCAGCTAATAATAGTGGATAGGTACATTGTGCCTTGTTTGTCTCCGCTCCACCGGCTATAATAGTGGGGGCTTCTGTACTCGCATGGACTTGATAAAGAGCATGGTATAGAATGAGTATCTATAAAAGAATAATGAAGTATTACTCTGAACTTAAAAATGGACCTTTGTATATTCAGCTGATTAATCATATGCCTTTAAGTTATCATGTTGGATTTTATACTCTTTTATTATTTTACATGTTTATGTGATTTTATGTGTTGGCCTTAGTGTATCTGTTACCTTACTCTGTACATAGCATACTAACCACCCTTTTCATGGATGCTGCTCATTCCCACGAGTAGTAGGCCATTTTGACTTTGTACAGGTGGGTGAGACATCAGTCGGGGCTGAGTGTTGAGCATGTTCTAGCTCAAAGTTGAAGGGTGTCATGGCCGTATTTACTCTTTATGTGATTTATTTCCTTCTGTATTACTTTTGTATCGTATTTACCCTTTTATGATTTATTACTTTATATTGAGTATTTCAAATAACCTTTTATTGATTGTAAGATTACTCCCTCCGAGGAATTTTGATTTCACGCTCTAATTTCTATCTTATCATCGATTACAAACTTTTATGCGTACTCTGATTTCTATGTTATGATCTTTTGAATTCATTTTATAAACTCTCGGTTTAAGCTTGAAAATAATCTTTTTAGCCTTAGCACTTGGTACTGGAACGGTTGGAGTGAACCGGTCTGGTACTAAGTGTGGCGGTAACATCCCTAGAATTCACAGGTTTTAAATTTTAAATTCTTCCATTTTTTTAAAAAAATAATGAATTTTGGGGTGTTACACTTTTTCCCTTCCTCCCTCTCCTCCTCACTTTATCCCTTTCCTCCACTCTCAACCATCACAACTGCTGCCACCTTTGGCCGCACCACCACCCTCATTCCAACCCTCCTCACCTAGGCAACCTCTACCACCCTAACTTCCACCCTCAATCCCCCTCTCCTATTCCCAATACTCATCTAACCCTCTCTTTTCCCTCTTTCCCCACCACCGCCACTGGCGCCACCAGTCACCACCAACCTTAGGTGGTACCCTAAACTCTCTCAACCCTTAAACCCTAATTAATTAAGCCTTATTCATTTTCAT
Organism: Tamarix austromongolica; assembly: GCA_039764185.1. Lineage (NCBI taxonomy): Eukaryota > Viridiplantae > Streptophyta > Magnoliopsida > Caryophyllales > Tamaricaceae > Tamarix > Tamarix austromongolica. The sequence continues at coordinate 125,789,872 of CM077809.1, forward strand.
TGTATTATATTAGTACTATTATGTATTATTTTTATTATCATCATCATCATGATTATTATTATTATTATTATTATTATTATTATTATTATTATTATTATTATTATTATTATTATTATTATTACTATTGTTGTTGTTGTTGTTGTTGTTGTTATTTAATGCAGGTTCAAAACCCTATTTCACATTATTTTCAATTAACACCATTATTATTATTATTACGTATTAATATTACTATTGTTATTATAATTACTATTAATATTATGTATTTATTATTATTGCCATTATTATTATTATTACTATTATTTATTTATTTATTAGTATTATTAGTATTATTATTATTTTGGTGAAGGGTCAAAGCCCTTATTTTATATTATTTTGAATTATACCATTATTATTAATATCATTATCATCATCATCATCATTGTTATTATTATTAGTATCATTATTATTATTAGGATAAAATCTTCAAATCTTATATTATCATCTTTTCCAATATTACTATTATTACTTTTATCCTTAGCAATATTAGTATTCTGTTAGTGTTACTATTATTATATTATTATTTTATCTATAACCCGAATCTTAGAATAAATTAGGAAATAATAGTATTTTTGGTAGGAGGGAACCTAATCCTTAGTTTTTTCCTCTTATAGGTGAATCCAGTCAAAACCCTACGGAGGCCTAGGAGTATGCTCCAAGACCGGTGTCATGTTAGGTAAGGGTGTAGCTAAGGCCTTATGTGTGTTATGTGCCTTATATGCCTTGTTTGCCATGTATCATGATGTTTTATGTATCTTATGCTTATCGTTATAACTATTTTATGTGTAGTGTGGCTTAGAGTTGAGGTATGCTCATGTGTTATCTTAAGGCATGTGTATAATATGTAGAATTTGTGATTATGATGTGATGTGTTGTGGCCCTTTAGGACATAGATGCTCGGATATGTAATGTGATGATAAAGGGTGACAGGATGAAAAAGGAAAATGGGGAAGTAAGTTGACCAAAGAGAAATAATTTGACCAAGGAATGTGGATTTGACCCAAATATTTCATGATCCATGAGTGAAAGAATCTAGGCTTTTGCATGGGAGAATCTAGGGTTTGCATGGGAGTTTAGGGTCTTCATGGGGGTAAAATTTAAGTATGAAAAGTTGACTTGGGGTGTAAGGAAGGTAATAGAAGAGTTGTCTGGGTGTTTGGTGGCTTTGGGTGAAAAATAGTACGTAGAACAATATAAGGGTGCAAAGGAGACCGAGGTAGGGTTTGGGAGAAAACCCTAATCTGAGAAGGTGGTAAAAAGGGAAAATAAATGAGGGTGAGTGGAGTATAAGATGAGGATGGAAGATTATCATGTGAGGGATAAGCACGAGCATCATGGAAAAATAAAAGTGGAAGGTGATAAATGGAGGGGTGACATGTGGAAATGAGGATATTAGGGTTTGGCGTGTCTAGCTAGGGTTTAATGTGGCCACCTAGTGTTTTGTGGTCACATGTGTAATTGGGGAGTAAAGTGAGATGATGAGGGTCAAACCAATGGTTGTGATGTGTGGGGGTGTTAAAATGGTTTTAGTTGTGTGAGGTGGGGAAGGATGGGCCACATAGGGCTAAATTTGGGTTTCTAGAGGAAACCTTAGGGGTAAGGCAGTGAGTAGACTTGGAGGTGTAAGGTAGTCAGCCTTGACCCACACACTTAGGAGTTAGGCCTCTAGTGTGTGTTAGGGAAAGGAGGAAAGGCTGCTGGGGCAAGTTAGGGGGTGCAAGAGTCTCAAGATATGGGACGAGCCTCTTGGGAGGACACTTGTAGATGGAGTGTGACATACATGTCTGTGGTGAAACTTGTTGAATAAGACACAGTAAAACATTAATCATGTAAAGTGGAGAACTATTGAGCCAGGCACTTCTGGTCCACCGGCGAATAAAAGTGGCCAGGAGACCGGTCCACTGGCGAATAATAGTGGTCAAGCGCATTATGCCTGTATGTTTTCAGTCCACCAGCTAAAATAGTGGGGGATTTCGGGCTCTACAAACCGAACATAATTGTGACAAGACATGGAAATAGATTAAGTACTGATAGTAAAACATTATGTGTGTTGGGGCCAGACTTGTCCATCAATGAATAATAGTGGCCAGGAGCACCTTACCCTTAACACCGATCCACCGGCGAATAATAGTGGTCATGTACGTTATGCCTTGTATGTTTCTGGTCCACTGGCTATAATAGTGGGGTTCCTATACTTGCATAGATTTGATAAAAAGCATCATGTGAAATGAGTACCAATCAGAGTTTAAATAATTTACTTTCATTCAGACTATAATTTGGCCTTTATTTATTTATTTATCTGAAATGCTAGCATGCTATTATGTTATCATGTTTAGATTTTATGCCTTTGTATGTTGGACTTAGTGCACAATTACCTTACTAAGTACGTAGCGTACTAACCACCCGTTTTATGGGTGCTATTCATTCCCCCAAGCAGAAGGTCCCTCTGACTTTGTGCAGGTTGGTGATACTTATTTTGATGCCTTCAATGTTCACGAGGCATCAGGCGGGGATTAGTGCTGAGTATGGACATAGCACAAAGATCGTGAGTTGCATGGCTGGATTTCCCTTTTATTTTCTATTTTTGTATTGAGTATCCTATACTTAATTTTTACTGATTGTAAACTTTATTTCCTTTTTAGAAACTTTGACTACGCACTTTGATTTCTATATTTTAATTGTTTAATGTTTATTTGAATTCTTGCTTAGGATTGATTTATGATGATTATTAAATTTCTTTTAGCCTTATGGTTAGTATGGGAACGGCCGTGGGCTGGGCGCGTGTTTATCACAGTGGTAACATTCCCGAAATTCACATTTTTTAATTTAATTTCTTTCATTTAAAAAAAATTGTGAATTTTGGAGTGTTATGGAAACTGTCAACCATAAGTAGGCATGGGACTACTCTGAAACCATTAATGGGCAAGAATGCTACTATAGAATAGTAGGTAGCTATAAAAGTTACTATCAAATCACAAGTGGGCACAAAGGCTACTACTAAACCATACATTGGTAAGAAGGCTACTATTAAACAATAGGTAAGCATGAAGACTACAATTGAACCAATCAAACAATCATTTCAAACTAACAAAAGCTATTCACATCTTTAATTTATTTGAAGGGAGACCAAATAACTCCGAAAACACTAAAGGACTCTTATCATACTAGTTCACAAAGGTAACATGGTATCCTATAGATTATCAACCTAAGCACACTAAGGTACCCTGTTCATTGTGGAATACAAAGGAAGAATAATACCCTATTAAAATGATCACCCTATCCATAAGTATTCATACACTCTATAAAGTTGTAGAGAAAAGTATCGTAAGATATAGGGTCTCATTAGGGATCTAAGGCACAGCAGAAAAAATCCAAATCAAATTGTGGGTGAAACTACATAATTATAGTAGTTACCCCAAAAAAGCCACTATTCTAGATCTCATGTTCTTTTACTTTAAATATTTATATTTTTTGTGGTGACAAGGATATCACATAATGCATAAATAGATCTATATTTCATATTTGACCATCTATACTTATATTCAACTATTCAAGAAAACTATAAGCAAGGTCCACACTCAAATCAAATAAAAAATCTACTATGGTTAGTCGAGGTTCAGTTATTCACATTAGATGTATTAGGTTAATAATGACTAAACTGACCTTGAGACCATTATTATCACATTATTATCCACTCTAAATACTAATTTCAATTTTATTTCATAATTTATCATGAAAATGTTAAACACAAGTTTAAATTATTTAACATGAAAATGAATTACAAGTCACACCAAATAACCACTTTACCTTACATATGACTTGGCATGTAAAACCCTAACATGCATTTCTAATACGTCAAATCACATACTTCTATACTCATCACTATATGATACATGTTAGGCATGCTTAATAGAATAAATATATTGATACACTTAAAAAGACCAAAATTTCCATATGGCTCAAAATGAAAATACTAATGCTCAAATTTACCTAAGCATATTCAACTTATCACATGGCATGTATATATAAAACATACTTTATTCTCTGTATTAAACCTATTTTAACAATTTTTCTTTTACACAATACTTTACACAAATAACTATGCTTTATTTTACCAAAATCCATGTTAAAATTATTAAGCAAATAATAATCATACCAAAAATACTTAATTAAAATTTATACTTCAAAACTATATTCACTATCATATAATAGTTAACATTAATAAACTATATGGGACACCTACTTTGAAGCAAAAGCCTAAAATATAAGCAACCTACTAAAATTATGAAGCTCCACAAATCAACCTCTTATACATGAAAAAAATCAATCAACAAAACAACATATTGGTCCTAATTATCAAACACATCACTTAATAACCAAAATATCCCCAAAAACATAATTTAAGTTAGCAAGGACTCATATATCTTGGAAAAACAATGTGACCCACTCATGTAGGAAATGTTTGGGTGAGTTATACACATAACAAAGATCAAAGCGATGAAGGAGCCGATGTAGAATTAGGGTAGTTGGTGCAACAAGGAGAAGTGAAAGGGTAAAGCATGATGGAGATAGGAAACGATGGCTCAATGTATATGGGAAAAAGGTAATGCAAGAAAGGTTTTTGAAGATGGCATAGCTGAGGTAGGTGATGAAAATTTTGGGAAAGGTTGGGAGTTGCGAGGGCAACTCATACTATATAGGAAATGGAAGCATGAAATTTCAATGGACTTGGGCATGGTGGTATGGTAGAGGTTGGCTAATGCAATAACATGTAAGTATCATAATAAATCTCAAAAAGTTCAACATTTAGCATTTAGAGAGATGGAACTCATCATTCTTGAAGTTCTTAAAATCCTTCCCCAAAACCCTAATTATACTGATGGTTTTTTAAGAAATTAATATTCCCATATCACATGTTTCCAAGTAGGAGATATCATTCAAAAAACATAGTTTATAATATAAGGAGAAGGAAAATATGTACAAAAGTGAACATGTAAGATATACCTATAAGTGAAAGCATCGTTGCAAGGTTCATAAGTTTGTGTGGTTAGTTTTTTTTTAGCTTTGTTACTTTAGGAACAATTTATATATGGTTGTCTTGTAATTGTTGAACGTGTATGTAATATGTTTGTACATTTTTTGTAGAGGATTTTAGAGGTTTTTTTATTAATTAGAACTATTACTAATTAGTTATATCAAAGCTAATGTTGAAGGTTGTGTATGTTAAGGTCCCAACATTTAGTTTTAGTTTTTTAGTGTTAGTTAATGTAGTATTCATTGACTAAAATAGTTAGACTAAAAAATTTATTATTAATAAAGTTGTTAATCATTTATTATGAGCTATAACACCCTAAAAAACTCATGTTTTTAATCTATCACTTGTCCATTGTACATGCAATAATAGAGTTGAATAATAGAATTCAATTTTTTTTTAAATAACACTTCTTCTCCATGTGAGTTAGTGGTTAAGAGTGGAGTATATTATTTGAATAAAACTAGAAGATTTATTCTTAGAAACATTACCTAATCAATGAAGAGAAACATCAACATCTAAGAGCCAAGAAGATCAAGACGGTAGAAATCAATTTGCAACCTCAAACATTATTTAAAGAATCTACACGTATAATAGTTTTATCTCTCCATCTGCTTACACATTATTTATGGTATAAATGCCAAGTTGAATTTCAACATTTTAATTGAAAAAATTTGACACCATATTCTCCCTCAAATTCAAAGTTATTCACACCTTCCATCATCTATCACAACAAGGTTTTGTTTTTGTTTCCTGATTACAAGTATCAATTTCCTTGGTTGCATGTGTTGCGTTTTTTGTGCACAACATAGTCAAAACATGAAGGTTTTCTTGAGCATAAATGTCAAATGATATTAGAACTTCATGTAATACATGTTATTTGCATGATGTTAGCTGATTGGTTATAGTTATGGATGACTCTATTTATTTGATACATGTTTTATTGTTTGATCCAACATTTTCCTATTCATGTTTTGTTTCATATGTGCATGATTCTTTTTTCATATGTGTATAATTATCTTTGTTCATATAGGTAAAAAAATTTGAAGATATAACTTGGTAGAATCTACCTAAGCATTTGGATTTGATCATTTCTATTGTATGATCATTTTATGTTGTATTAGTATTTGACTTCCTCTTTTTAAATCACCAATTTTTTTTTTCTAAAAGTGTGGCTTATTTTTAGAATAATTCTTCTAACTATTTATAGTTTAGTGTATTTACATTTTGATTCATATATTATATAAACTATGATGGAAATTGTTTATTGTCTTTAGATTATTACAATTGCGTAAAATAAATTTGTTGTTATTCATTTCTATTATAAGAACCTGGTAGGACTCATATATAGTATGACATAAAACTTTTTTTTCAATATATTTTCTTGTTAATACATCACTTAACTTATTTAAGTCCAAGAAACAACCAAGAACATAGTAATACTTGTAGATTTGGTAGTGTTTGAATCAGTTTTATTTAATCTTTTTGTACTAATTTCCATTTGAGTTGTGTTATGGTTGGTCATCATAAAAATGTTGATGACCAAAAATTTCTATCCCTATATGTTTCTATCCAAAAGCTTTTAAAAAAATTAGATGCTATAATGCTCAAATCAAGGAGCTCCTAATAATGCAAATAAAATTGCAACGCATGGATTATAGGATTATTAATCAAGAGTCATTTCAAAACATGTATGGAACAGGAGATTTTCCTAAGGAACAATTGGAGATAATGGTAAAATGAGATTCATAATGAAATAGAGGACATTCTAACTCACATGTGGAGTATGAATATATGTCTCAAGGAAGTGAAAGCCATTAAGCCTTCTATTAGCATCAGTTAAGGTATGATCATAAAGTAGACAAAGGTTTAAAGGTTGATATCCCTAATTTTGATTGAAAACTTGATGTTTAATATTTTTAGTTCAAGGACTATCATGATGAGTGTGAGTTTTAACCGTGTATTTGAGCACAACATAAAATTATATTGGTCCATGCAAGTTTTGGAGAAGTTTAGTGTAGTATGGAAGTTTATATGAGGAACACATAGGTCATGTGTTACTAAACACATTCTATGTTTCTCTATGGAATGCTTGATATGTTTTTGGTAGAAGTTAAGAATAAGGAAATAAACACAAGGGCCCTATTTTTCCTAAACATGGACCATGTTTTTGTATATTTTTTAAACATGTTGTTTTACTCCATAGGGTTTTTTTCTTCTATAAAAAGAGGTATGTTGAAACCTTATCCCTCAAGAGTCATGTGTCCAAACTTCTTCTTCTTCACCATAGAATTCCCCATTCAAATAGAACTATAGATTTATTTAATTGATTGATTGCTTAATTAATCATTTTACAATTACAAAAGAGTACGAATAAATATCTCTAAATTTTCCTTAATTATTTAGTTTTGTGATTAAATCCTCAATTGTGTATAATATTGTTAATTCCAATTTTTTTTGGATATCTTTCAATCCACCCTAATTTTGCAATAATTTGGTATCAGAGTTGTGCTGTTGAAGAGATTTAGATATCAAGATGGGTACAAGATTTAATATTGGGAATTTTAATTGATCTCTCAATTTTAGAATATGAAAATTAAAGATATGGGTAATTCTAGTTCATGGCAGATTGGAAAAAGGTTTATCCATTCATTCAAAAAAGCCAAAGCTAATGACAGATGAGAGATTTGAAGAAGTAGATATAAAGGCCCTCTCTACCATACATGAAGTGGCAAATGAGGTTTTACAGGAAGTGGTGAAAGAACCAACAACAACTTCCTTATAGATGTATCTTGAGTCCTTGTATATGGAAAAGTTAGTAGCAAATTAGCTACTGTTGAAGAATCGACTTCATGACCAAAAATCAGGTGAGGATTGATGAGTTCATATTTTGACACATTTTATACCCTTATAATCTTATTTTTTGGTAGTTTATTTAACTAATATAGGGGAATAATTATTGTTTTATGCTTAAGTGGTAAAAATTACATAAATATTATTATTTGAGCTAAAATGATATAAATTAAGTAAATTTAGAATAAAATATTATTTATTAATATTTATTGAATTTTATTTGCAGGTTTTGTTTTTAAATAAAAGAAAATAAATAAAAAAAAGAAAAAGATTTGGACCTTTGGACCAACTGCCAAAGGCCAGGGAAAAACAAAACAAAAAGCAAACCAAAAGAGCCGCAGAGGCTCTGAGACAAAAAATAAAGGAAGAGTCAGCAGGGGTGAGGTGGAAAGAAGGCAGCAGACTTAAATTATAAAAAGAAGAGAAACGCATGAGTACGGGGGGAGCAACGCGACAGAGAGTCGAGAGAAGGCAGAGCCTTCACAAGCTCTGACACGACGCATAGGGCACCGCACGTCGAGGAGGAAGGGAATTCTTCACAGCTTCGGACCCCGCACGAATTTCAAAGCCTCAGCGCACGGAACGAGCAACAGCCTTGTCAGCCGAGAAAGGAAAAGAAAAAGAAGAAGAATTTGTTGTGCAGAAATCAAGGCACCGATCAGGAAGAAAATTTAGAGGAAGTTTAATATCGGTAGAATTTATTTCAGATAAAATAAATTTTTATCTGAATAAATTCTTGATCTTTTATTCAAACTTAATTCCGATTATTTCTTTCTCTTATTTTTAATTTATATTTTAGATATATATTTCTGTGTAATTAATTCTATAATTATGGTTAGCTGATTATTTATTGTTAGGGAATAAATTAAAACCCTGGATTAGGATTTGAATTATAATTTTATTTTCTTTGTTTCGAGAGATTGTTTCTTGACTCTATGTTAATTGCTATCGTTTATATATATAATTCTGTCAAGTATAGTTTATTTGGTGCATCCCTTGATCTGGTTTCCTCATAAGTGACAGTATGTAGGATTATTTACCTGTTAGGTGGCCATATAAATATACTAGAATTTATATGTATAAATTGCAGCTAGGTTTGATAACAATTCACCTAATCGTTTTGTGATTCTAACCAAAGTGGTAAAACATTTCGATACGTGTGGGTCAAGGAAAGGAAATACAGCTAGACATGCTTTTTGAACTAGTTTGGGTACTTAGATTGACAGGCTTCCACTTACACTTAATGCATTAAATCTAGTTAAATATAGAAGCCGCTTGTTGCTGCTATACTGCTAGTATTTAATAGGGTTAATATTGGCGCTTTGTCGTATTAATTAATTAAGGGAAGTAATATAAGGTGTATGGATCTGCTTTTGGTGTACAACTTGGTTGATCTCATTCTCATGATTAAAAGATGACTTAGAAATAAATATTATATTACGACCTAATCTAGTGGTGGATTTTTGTTTTCCTAACATATTTCTCATAACTGCGATTTCCCATTATTTTCATTATTTTTATTGTTATTAGTTTACTTTATTTTATTTACTCCTTTTCTTATTATTTTTATAACCCCCATTAGTATTTTTCTTATTTATTTGTTCTGTGTTATTTAGGATTTTTATTTTTAGTTTTAGTTTTATTTTCAAGCTAGTTAATTAGAGATAAGCCCTCTCAATCCCCGGCTAGAACGATACCTTTATTTACCAGTGCTACAATTGATAACAAGAGGGTTTAAATTGCGTGTCGGCTACGGCCACACGAATTTTTGGCGCCGTTGCCGGGGATTCTTAACTTCACCTTTATTTTTCTAGTACTTTTAGTGTGTTTTTATTTTTAGTGTTTTTGTATTTTTTTCTTTTAGTTTTGTTTTAGATTTTCTTAGGATTTTTGGGGTGTTTTGTTATTATCCTTTTCTTTTGAAGTGTTAGTGTTTTCAAGTGGCTATGAGAGGATCCTTTGGTTATGGACAACTTTGCATGAATCCTAATGCAAGAGTTAATGAGGTAAGTTCGAGTAGTCTAAATGATAAACTTGACAAATTCACTGCTCTTGTTTTGCAGGTTGCTAAAGCTACTAGAGTTGTTAATACAAGTGGAGTGTGTCATACGCAAGAAAATCCGTATGCCTACCATTCACAAGCCATTAGAGGAGGAGGATGGACACAATCTGATGCTCAGTGTTTCAATGGTTTTCAAGGAGATGATCCCTATATAAGCACATACTATTCTGGAATTAGGCATCAAACCAACTTTAGATCAGAGATGAATGATCATTATCAAGTTCCATATCAAGACCCTTACACACGCGAATATGAAGCTTCAAAATATTATCAATATCCTCAACAAGAATCTTCTCCAGTTTCAGAATCATCAAGTTCAGAAAAAATGGATAAGCTTATTGAAGCATTGACAAATGGGCAAAATCAACTGATGCAAATGAATGATCATTATTCAGTGCCATGTCAAGACCCTTACACATGTGATTATGAAGCATCTAAACATTATCAATATCCTCAACAAGAATCTTCTCCAGTTTCAGAACCCTAAAGTTCATAAAAAATGGATAAGCTTATTGAAGCATTGAAAAATGGGCAAAATAAACTAATGCAAAGTATGCAAAATGAAAGGATGTCAATGCTAGAGGAGAAAATGGGTGATATGGTCAACATGATGAATCAATTACAAGCACAAGAAGAGCTCTTTAGTACTTTAGTTCCAAATTCAAGTGAGAGTTATGAGGGTAATGATGCCATATCTGAATGTAAGGATGAGCTAGTTAAGGAGGTTTCCATGGAAAACATTGAAAAGCAAGATCAGGTGGAAGAAGAGTTTGTAAAAGTAGAAGAAGAATCTCATCAAAATGAGGATCAAGTGAACAAAGAGAAGTATATGGATGACAAGACTATCACTTCCACCTACCATATACCATCTTTGAACATTTATTCCCCACTTTTGCTTGGAGATGACCATGAGACACAAGGTAAGCCTTTGAACCACTTTGATTTTATTTATGCTAACTACAATCCTTGTTTTCCCTCTTTTAGCAAGTTGTATGGATCCAAGAGTGAATAGAGTAATCAAATCACCTCGGATACATTTAATAAGAAGCGTAATGCTCCAAAGGAGAGGTTATGTTGGAAGGATGTGTTTAAAGATTCTGAGATTGGAAAATATGTTCTTCCTTTGATAGAGAGATCACGATACATGGAAATTGGGCAAAACATTCTCTCTTTACACACCTACTTAAATTCCATGCTAGGTAAGTTACGTTCAGATCAAATCTTTCATTAAATCTAACATTTTATCTTTTTCTTCCTTGTAGGATAAAGATGATCATCACGAGGAAGGCTTTGGTGAAGCAGCTCTCAAGTGGACGTATCCACCTTGAACGCCGAGATCATGTCAGGCTGAAGACATAAAAACAAGCACTACTTAGGAGGCAACCCAACTTCATAAGGGAGTTTTCTATTCTCTAGTTATTTATTTATTTATTTAGTTTGTTTTCTCCATACTTACAATTACATGTTTCCTTACTTGTTTACACATTAAGGACAATGTGTGATTTAAGTGTGGGGGTGCGTGTGTTTTATGTACGTGTTAAAAAAAATTGAAACAAAAAATATTTTTTAGATTTTTTTAGAGCGTTTAGTGTTTTTAGAGTCGTAAGAGCCTTAACTAGTTAATGAGGAATATATGCTTGAAATATAACGAATAGAGGATCATGAAATTGAGATAAAGAAAGTGGAGATTTTTTGTGTTAATTTCGATATAGGGAACACATGTCTATGTGCCTAAATTTGAATGGAGAAAGAACATATATGATTTTCTAACCACCGACATGGCATGTTGAGATTCATCACATTCCTCAGTGAGATTTTGAACCATATGTACCTTCTTTTTCTGAGCGAATTTACACAAAATCATCTTCTATTTCTTGGCTTCAATTTTTTTTTTGTAAACCTCATATAGGTTTAATTGCTTTGATCAAATTATTTGCCATAGATCATGTAATAGACTACAGAGATTACTAGAACTTACTCTTGTACTAGTCGAAGCTTATAGTCAAAACATGCTCTGATTAAGAGAATGATAAAGGCAACTTAGGAATTTTCCATCACATGACCAAATAGCTTAACCTAATTTGTGTATACATGATGTACAACCTATAGAAACCCTTTTGAGCCTATACATAGAGCATACATTTTTTTATTACCCACATTTAATAACCTTCGGGCCTTAATATCCTTACCCTTACTTAAAGCTAGTGGAAGGAAATCAAATCGTTATGGATATAAAGAGTGGTTGTGTATGTGTGTATGTGAAAGAAATATATGTATTTATCCTAAGAAAGGGGATTGGTTATGTTTGGTGGAGAAAAAAAATGTTGAATTAAAAAAAATCAAAAGAAAAAATGAAAATTTTCAGAAAAAAAGAAGAAGAAGAAAAAAAATGTTAGGATATAAGGAAGAGAGGGAGTTATGAAGATGATGTTGAGAAAGTTCTATTAATGTTACATTTTATTGTGAAGGTGGAGAGGTGTATCATTAATCATTGATGTGGAGTTATGCTTATATTTCATCTAATTATTAGATTCCACTAACTCTTGATCTTTTTAGCACCACACTCCTAAAATAATCTGTACCCTTCTTTACCTTAAACCCCGCTACAACCAATAAGTAAGTCCTATTTGATTCTGGAGATGAGCAACCTTTGATCTGATGGAGATTAGTCACAAGAGTTAAGCATACGATTCAGTCCATTTGGCAAGTGTTTGATATCTTTCATGAGGTTTTATCCACAAGAACATGAGTCTTCTTTGTTTATATATGTGAGTCTTTTGTTATTTTTATCATCTTAGCTCACATACATGAGTGTTTCTATACATCTATAGCCATGAATCTAAGAGAGAGAGAAAAATAGAGGGTATCCATAGTGAGGATGAATCTTTATGTGACTAAGGCGTGGTAGATTTTCATCCATAATATTGATATGTTCATACCTGTCATGTTTATATGTGAACCATATGTTGAAATTGATCCTTTAAATTTTCCAATGCCGAATCTTGATTGATTGCTAATCTTGACGTTTGAGAGTAAAAGATTCTGAGACAAAAATAGTTAAGGGTATTAGGTGTAGTTTAATTTTTTTTATTATGTGTGATTTTGTGGGTATATCATTTACGAAACCCTCACTAGAGCTTACTCGTCCTCGATGGGTGACCTAGGGGTTTAAAGGGATTGTTGCACATGCTAAGTGTAATCATGAGCCCTACGAAAGTGGCTAGTTAATTTAATTTTATTTGTTTAAAGTAATAACTTGCTTGAGGACAATCAAGAAGCTAAGTGTGGGGGTGTGATAAGTTCATATTTTCACACATTTTATACCCTTATAATCTTAGTTTTTGGTGGTTTATTTAACTAATATAGGGGAATAATTATTATTTTATGCTTAAGTGGTAAAAATTACATAAATATTATTATTTGAGCTAAAATGATATAAATTAAATAAATTTAGAATAAAATATTATTTATTAATATTTATTGAATTTTATTTTGTAGGTTTTGTTTTTAAATAAAATAAAATAAAATAAAAAAAGAAAAATATTTGGACCTTTGAACCAATTGCCAAAGGCCCAAAGGCCAGGGAAAAACAAAACAAAAAAGCAAACCAAAAGAGCCACACAGGCTCTGAGACGAAAAATAAAGGAAGAGTCAGTAGGGCTCATGTGGAAAGAAGGCAACAAACTTAAATTATAAAAAGAAGAGAAACGCACGAGTACAGGGGGAGCAACACGGCAGAAAGCGTAGAGAAGGCAGAGCCTTCATAGGATTGGAAGAGAGAGGAGAGAGGCGAGAGCCTTCATAGGCTCTGACGAGAGGCATAGGGAGCCGCACGTCGAGGAGGAAGGGAAGCCTTCACAGCTTCGGACGACGCACAGACTTTGAACCCTCAGCGCACGGAACGAGCAGCAGCCCTGTCAGCCGAGAAAGGAGAAGAAAAAGAAGAAGAATTTGTTGCGCAGAAATCAAGGCACCGATCAGGAAGAAAATTTAGAGGAAGATTAATACTGATAGAATTTATTTTAGATAAAATTAATTTTTATCTGAATAAATTCTTGATCTTTTATTCAAAATTAATTCCGGTTATTTCTTTCTCATATTTTTAATTTATATTTTAGATATATATTTCTGAGTAATTAATTCTATAATTATGGTTGGCTGATTATTTATTGTTAAGGAATAAATTAAAACCCTAGATTAGGATTTGAATTATAATTTTATTTTCTTTGTTTTGTGAGATTGTTTCTTGACTCTATGTTTATTGCTATCGTTTATATATATAATTCTATCAAGTATTGTTTATTTGGTGCATGCCTTGTTCTGGTTTCCTCATAAGTGACAGTATGTAGGATTATTTGTCTGCTAGGTGGCCATCTAAATATACTAGAATTTATATGTATAAATTACAGTTAGGTTAGATAACAATTCACCTAATCGTTTTGTGATTCTAATCGAAGTGGTAAAACGTTTTGATACGTGTGGGTCAAGGAAAGGAAATACAACTAAACATGCTTTTTGTACTAGTTTGGGTACTTATATTAACAGCCTTCCACTTACACTTAATGCATTAAATCTAGTTAAATATAGGAGCCGCTTTTTGCTACTATAATGCTAGTATTTAATAGGGTTAATATTGGCGCTTTGTCGTATTAATTAATTAAGGGAAGTAATATAAGGTGTATGGACCTGCTTTTGGTGTACAACTTGGTCGATCTCATTCTCACGATTAAAATATGTCTTAGAAATAAATACTATATTACGACCTAATCTAGTGGTGGATTTTTATTTTCCTAATATATTTCTCATATCTGCGGTTTCCCATTATTTTCATTATTTTTATTGTTATTAGTTTACTTTATTTTATTTACTCCTTTTATTATTATTTTTATAACCCCCATTAGTATTTTTCTTATTTATTTGTTCTGTGTTATTTAGGATTTTTATTTTTAGTTTTAGTTTTATTTTCAAGCTAGTTAATTAGAGGTGAGCCCTCTCAATCCCTGGCTAGAACGATACCCGTATTTACCAGTGCTACAATTGACAACAAGAGGGTTTAAATTGCATGCCCGCTACGGCCACACCAAGGATTAATATTTGAAAAGACATTTGGATGAAATTGACTCTATCATTATAGATTTACATAAGATGGATGTTAGATAAGATGTTGAAATTTTGGCTATTATTTTGTTTGTTTTTGTGCTAACATTAAGCATTTTTGTGAGATTGTTTTATATAGGAATTATGTGTTGTTCCTTGAGGATGTGAAAACTACCTAAAATGATAACTATCCCTAAAACATATCCTCAATGTTGTTCTCGAAAAGATCTAAATTATAAAATATTTAAACTCTTCAACTAGCTAGACAAATCATAAATATATTCTACTATATCTTAACCAACTATGTAAAGCTAACAACATATCCGCATAAGATACTCACCATAAAAAGTATAATATTAAATTTATTTTTATTTACTTCTCTATTGAAATAAATGTGTCTTTCAATATCAAGAAAAGATAAATAACCGAACACATAGTTTCATTTACTCCCACTTGATTTGTCAATGATTTAAGTTGAATCAAACTTCCTCTTACTATACTCGACATGTTTGAAATAAGGATATAATCTTGACTTATATATTTAACAAGCTGACAGAATATTATACTATCATCTAATTGTTTAAGCTATGTATAGTAAAATTAAGTAGATATTAATAAGATAATATACATAGGTTAAATATAATATTATGATATTATGAAACTTTTAGTTGAAAATAATGTATATAATAGTTTTTTATAAGAGAACATATTAATTATCATATTTAGTATAATAAATTCTAAACCCAAACCCTAACCCTAACCCTAACCCTAATAAATTATAATAAAGACTACCTTAAACGTTATAAACCCTCATCCTAAACCTAGCTTACTATAATTAAACCCTAATAAATCTTATATACTATCATCATCATCATTATTATTATACACAATTATTTTAACTAATTTAATTATTCACTTTTATGTCTTCTTTATTTTATATGTCTATTTAATCCTCATCAAATAAAAATGATGAACATGCAACTCTATTTGAAATTTTCAATTAATGATGTACATATCTAAAATATATTTTCATTTAATTATATGGCATTTCCTAACATCCTAGTGTCTTATTCTTATTAATGAAAATGTATATATAGTTTTTACGAGTGATCTTACTAATATTTTTAAGTATTTGATTTCCTTTTTTAATTAAGCATATATATATATATATATATATATATATATATATGTATGTATGTATGTATGTATGTATGTATGGTTGGCTAACACATTCATGCATGTTAATAACACCGACAAATTCAACAATGAAAAAAAAATTTTCACCAAAACATTCAACAACAAACAACAACACAATTTTCAACAACAAACTACAATTTTTCAATAACAAACACTACAACCTGCATCAACATGCATCCATTTAGATGTATAGATAGATAGATAGATAGGTAGATAGATAGATAGATAGATAGATAGATAGATAGATAGATAGATAGATAGATAGATAGATAGATAGATAGATAGATAGATAGATAGATAGATAGATAGATAGATAGGTAGATAGATAGGTAGGTAGGTAGGTAGGTAGGTAGGTAGGTAGGTAGGTAGGTAGGTAGGTAGGTAGGTAGGTAGGTAGGTATGTATATATCATAAAAGAATAAGTTAGGGAAGAATAAAATCATATGTAAGAGGAGCCATGGAATCTAGAGGAGCAACGACGAGCAAGAGAACCAATAGTGAGTAAGAGGACAATAGTAACCACCTATAAACATGGCAAGCAAGAAGGCCCAAATGCTCGTAAGGTATGCAAGAATGGCAGGACATGCAACACCAAGAATGGTAGCGGTGTCGTGGCATAAAAGAATGAGTGGTTGCCTAGAGTTGATTGTGTAAAAGAGAATAAGTGGTGGTTAAGCAGAGTAGAGAGGAGGAGGATTGGTGGTGCACTTTATGGTTATCAAGGGTTCATAAGAGAACGAGAGTAAGAGAGGGAAGGTGTAGATTAAGAGAGTATGAAATTTTTTGCATGAATTAAGAAGTGAACCAAATTACAGGTAGAATATTGGGGTTTTAATAATGGTTTTTGTAAGAACAATTATTAAAATTCTCCCTCTCTTATTCTCATATAGTGGGCCTTTTAATAAGGGTGCTCTTAAGAATCATTATTAAAACAACTTTTAATAATGGTTTTTACAAGTACCATTGTTAAAACTACCATGTGCAATATTAGGGTGGAGGTTTTAATAATGGTTTCAAACTATAATCGTAATAAAAACTTTCTCAACTATCCCATGCAATAATTCTTAAGTGTTTGGAAAAAATTTTAAAATCACCATTATTAATGTGCCATTATTATTTCTCCTCTTCATGGTAGTGAGAGTAACTGTTTCTTCTATAAAGATATGTATAAATATTTATGTGTTCCTAGTCAACCATATGAGGGGTTCCGTATGGAGTTTATCTAGGGTTTTGCCAAAGACAAAAGGGGGAAATGATTTTCTTATGGTTGTCATAGATAGATTTTCAAAAATGTTATGTTTCATTATATCTCATAAAAAAGATGATGCACCTGATGTACCTACTTTATATTTCAATGAAATAGTAAGGTTGCATGGAATTCCCAAGAGTATAATTTCATATAGAGATATCAAAAATTTTAGTTAGTTTTCAAAGATACCTTATCATATGTTCGTTACTAAGTTGTTGTTTTTACATCTCATCATCCTTAGATGGATGGTTAAACCAAGGTTATAAATAGGACCTTGGGAGTTTTACTACAAGGGCTAATTACTAAGAGTAGGATGGATTGGGATATAAAACTACAACACGTTAAGTTTGCATATAATAGGATTCCTTCTGGTGCAAATCAATTGAGCCCATTTGAGGTTATTTATGGGGTTAATCCTTATTTTCTTATTTATATGTTATAATTAAATAAAGGAGATATTAAGAATTATGATTATAAAGAATTATTTGAATTATTTAATAAAATTCATTGAAAAATTTAGAGGAACATTAATAAATCTAATGCTAAATATAAAGCTCAATCTAATGAGAACAACAGTCAACATGTGTATTCTATGAGAATTAGTACGGTTACCTTTAAGAAAAGAAAGATACCAAAATTAAAAAAGAAAAAATTAATGCCAAGAGCTAATGAGCCATTCAAAATCTTAAGAAAATTTGGAGATAATTCTTATGAATTAGAACTACCTGAATCATATAGAAGAGTATTAAAAACTATTAATGTAGGTGATTTATCTCCAGGCAATAAAGATACTAGTTTAAGTAAAAATTCTCTTATATAAGGGGAGAATGATGTAGGAGCATCTAAATATCCTCATGAATCTTAAAAAAAATTAAGATTTAATGTTCTTGGAGATTGAATTCATCATTCTTGAAGTTCTTAAAACCCATCCCCAAACCTTGATTCTACTAACAATTTATTAATAAATTCTTGCAAGTATATCACATGTTTGCAAGAAGGATAATTCATTCAAAAAAATCTATTGTAAAAGACAAGGATAAGAAAAGCATATACAAAAATGAAATTAGAAAAAAAGATACATGATAAAGCTTTATTGCATGGTAGGGTTTTTCTTAGCTTTGTTATTTCATTTACACTTTGTGAAATTTCCCTAGTAACTATTGGGCATGTATTACTCATATTTTTTGTGTGTATGGTAAGGTAATATAGAGGTTGTTTATATTAGTTACCATAACTACTAATTAGTTACACTACTAAATAACATTAGAGATTAGTTGATATTAAGGTTCCAACAATTGGATTAATTTGTTAGTTTTGACTAATGTGGCTTTCAACAAATAGATTAGTTAGACTGATAGTTGTATTAGTTATGAAGTTTTTAATTAGTTAGTAGAAGTTGTATCACTCTAACAACCTCAAGTATTTAACTTATGTAAGTTTTTACTGAGTATTTCTAGCACATCATAACATTGTGTTGGTTTTTGTAGGTGTTGGAGAAGTTTAAGTGTAGAATGTGAATTATAGGGTCCCATGTATATTAACATAGACTGTGTTTCTCACTAAAACTCTGATGTGCTTTTTTTGAAAAAGTCAAGAGTAAGTAAATAAATATGGGGGTCTCGTGTTTCCTCAACAAGGATTATGTTTCTTCTTTATTTCTAAAACACATTATTTGGTGGAGTAGGGTATTATCTTCTATAATTGGAGGCATGATGAAACCTAATCCATTAGGTCTTGTGACCCAACTTCTTCTTCTTCTCCATAGAATCCACCATTAAAAGAGAATTTTATATTTGTGTAATTTATTGCTTGATTTAGTCATCCTATAATTTCACAAGAGTATGAATAAAGATCTCTATTTTTTAATCAATTGTAATGTTTTGTGATTTAATCCTTAATTGTATATAATCTTGTTAATTCTGATTGATTTTGGATCATTTTTCATCCAAGCTATTCTATAATAATTTGGCATTTGATTTGTGTTGTTGAAGAGATTTGGTAATCAGGATAGGTACAAGATTTGATATTGAGAATCTTAATTGATCTATCAATTTTAGATTATGGAAATTCATCATGAGGGTGATTCTAATTTAGAATGGATTGGAAAATATTTATATAATCATTCAAAGAAGCCAAAATCAATGACTGATGAGATATTTGAAGAATTAGATATAAATGTATTCTCTACCAAAAAAAATTTCTTTTCTAATAAGGTATTGCAAGAAGTGTCAAGGAGTCAATAGTGGTTGCCTTATGGTTGATGCTTGAGTCATTACATATGCCAAAATCAGTAGCAAATTAGCTATTATTGAAGAGTTGGCTTCATGACAGAAGAGTTGGCTTCATGACCTAAAATTAGGTGAGGATCAATCTTTGAAAAATTCATTTAGGTGAATTTGACTCTATAGTTATGTATTTGTATCATATAGATGTTAAATTAGATGATTAAGATATGGCTATTATATTGTTATGTTCTTTTTATGCAAGCTTTAAGTATTTTTGTGAGACTTTTTTGTATGAAAATGATGAGTTAGTCTTTGAGGATGTGAAATATGCCCTATTAGAATGGGTTTTTATTGATAGTCAATTGCCTAGTAGCAGTACTTCCTAAGACTCATATAGTGAGCGATTAGTAGCTAGGGTGAGGACATATGTGAAATGCCCCAAAAATTTCTAATTTCAAAAAATTATATTTAAATGATTTTTTATTATGAAAATTAATTAAATAAATTATTTTTATTAAAAAAATGGAAATTAATTAGGGTAAATCAAGAAAAAATTATTAGTATTTTAATTAGGAGGAATTTGGGTATTTTAGCTAATTAAGGATTTTATTTTGGAAATTAATTAAATAAATTATTTTATTTAAAATAAGAAGGAGAAAATAGTTCCAAACTAATATTATTTTTATAAAAAATTTAATTAAATAAATTAGGGTGTTTTGCTAATTAAAATGGAATTTATGAAAATTCTTTCAAAAATCCTAATTTAGCCTAAAAAGGGATTTAAATATTATTTTATTTAAATATTATTATTTTTAAATGTCCCAAATATTCTATTTAATTTAATTAACCCAACCCATTATTTTTTTTCTTTTTCCCTTTTCCTTTTTCCTTTTGTTTCTTCCTTTTTCTTTCTTCTTCTTTTCTTCCTTACCTTCTCCCTGATTGGACATGCTTCCCACAGCCCAATCCTTCCTTTCCTTTTTCCTTCGGCACGGCCTAGCCCTCGCAGTCGACACCTCCTTCCTTCTCCCAACGCCGCATTTTGTTTTTGTTTTCCCCTAGACTCTACATTTTAACCCCCCCATTTTAATTTCATCGCTGGTCTGGTCCTCCTCCTTTTCTTTCTTTTTTTTTTTCCAAACTGCCCGATTCCTCCCACCTTTCTTCTTCTTCTTCCTTCGCACCTGCCCAACCCCGCCGTCGAGCACTTACAATCTCCGCCCCACCCTAGTTTTTCGCATCCGATTTGGCTGGCTAATTTTTCCCATCCCTTTTCCCGCTGATCAGCCTATCTTTTTAACCCAATCAACTCCTTTATTCTCGCACGTTTTTCCTCATCCTAGCTAATCACCCTCCCTACCACGACCTAGATTTTCACCAGCTTTGTTGCCACCGGTGACCATAACCCTACCTACCTTACCCCATAGCGAACCCACAGAACCCTAAACTCCCTTCAAATATCTATAAATACCATCATAAGCTGCCTTGTATCGAGCTTTTAATTCCTACCCAAAACTTTCCGACCTTGCCACCGCCGCCCCTTTAGACACCTCGTCTGCTGCCTCCAACCAACTTTGCTGCCACCTCTGGCCACCAAACTCATCCTTGCACCGCCCTATAACTACCTAAACGTCCCATATCCCTCGATTCTTTCTGCGCAAGCCATCCCCGCTGTGAGAAGTAGCCTTCTCGATCAACCCTCTCTTCCACCTCCGCCACCCTTTGCGCCGCCCTTAGCCACCACTTCCACCTTTTTCGCCGCTTCATTCACCTCCCATTCTATTCTGCAGACCCTCCTCTACCTTTTCCTACCTTTCTTTTTCTATCCCTCCCTCTCCTCCTCTCTTTCTCTCCGTCTTCCCCATTCGGCCACCACCACCGCCGCCATGAGCCGCCACCTTTGGCTATGCCACCACCTCCGTTCTATTCCTCTCCCTCTAGGTAGTCTTAAACACCCCAAATCCCACCTTAATTCTTCCTATATTTTTCCTAGCATCCAACTTTTACCCTTTTCTTCCCTTTTTCGGCCACCGCTGTCGCCTCCATGCACCACCGCCAGTACCGCCTATCACCACCAACTTAAGGTTGAACCCTAAACCCTCTCAACCCTTCTTCCTATTTATACAAGCCTTAATTTATTTTATTTCATTTATTCAAATATAAATACTATTATTATTATTATTATTATTATTATTATTATTATTATTATTATTATTATTATTATTATTATTATTATTATTATTATTATTGTTATTATTATTATTAATGTTTGTATTATTATTTATGTTGAGGGCTGAAGCCCTATTGTAATTTTTATTTCGATTTTATCATTATTACTCTTATTATTTCTATTATTTCATTATTATTATTAATATGTGATTATTATTATTATTATTATTATTATTATTATTACTATTTTGAAATTATTATTATTATTATAACTATTTAACTATTAGTTTTGCTATTATTATTATTATTATAGTTATGCAATTAGTATTATCTTTATTGTTATTATTATTATTATTATTTTAAACAGAAAAATTTTATATCATAATCATAAAGTATAAATAAGGTTGTAGAAATAATCTACCCTTCCTATCAACCTAATAAACTTGTTCTTACGATTAGCATGAAGACAAAGAGAAGACATAATCAAGGAAATCCTAAAAGTGACCCCTTTTAAATCCCAAGTTCTATTAGAAAAAATACAGCCATTCCTAGCTTTCCAAACTTCATACAATGCAACAACATAAAAAATGTAATAAAATTGGGCAACTCCATCCTTTCTATGTCTACTTCTATCCATGGAATTAAACATTCTCTCCAAGGAGCCAAATCTGAGTTTGAATCCACCTGTTCTTCTTATAGCAGTCCAAACCTTCTTTAATTTAGCACATTGACAAAAAATATGCAGCACTGATTCATTCTGATCACAAAAACAGCATTTCTGGTTGATAGAAGGCAAGAAAGAGCTGATATAATCCTTAGTGGGAAGCCATGATTGTGCTGCCAACCATAGAATAAACTTATGTTTGGGGGCTGCAAAACTAGACCAAACAAACCTTCGCCAAGGCACCTTGGGTGCAGAGACTCTTATGGAATTATAAACTTCTGCTATAGAATACACATGATCTCTATGCCAACTCTGAACAGCAGGAAAAATAGTTAAATAGTTGTTCTGAGAGAAAACATTCTCTGCATAAGGCCTGAAGTAGTGGATGGTAAAGTGCTAGAAAAGAACCCCTGCCTTTTGATATAATATTCATGTATCCATTTAATCCATAGATCAGCCTTATCCTGAAACAGGTGCCAAATCAATTTACCAACATCAGCTATGTTCCAAGTAGATAAATCCAAAAAGCCTAATCCCCCTTCTTTTTTAGGAAAACAAACCACCCTCCATGCCACCAAAGGTTTTTTAGAAGTTACACTCTTACAAGACCAGAGAAAAGCTCTACACATGGCCACCACTCTCTGAATAATTTTCTTGGGAAGGACAAAAATCTGGCTCCAAAAATTAGTAATACCAGAAAAAACAGATTGCAACAGCTGAAGTCTACCAGCATAAGAAGGAAGTCGATTTGCCCAATGTTGCATATGAACAGAAATTTTATGAACCAAACTCATCATATCAACTACCTTTAGCCTGGAAGAATCAATAAGAACTCCCAAATATTTGAAAGGGAAAGAACCATCCTGAAAGGGAAAAATAGATTTTATCTCCTGTTTCAAATGCTGAGAAATGACCCCTAAGAAAACCATACTCTTTGCAGGACTGATGTGCAGACCAGAACTAGAGGAAAAATTATCCAGAACCTCTTTAATAGCCATAACAGAACTGACCTCAGCCTTACAGAAAATAAGCAAGTCATCAGCAAAACTCGGATTAAGAATTTTCAACTTTCTGCATTTCGGGTGACCATGAAAGCCTCTTTGACCCCATAAATATTGGAGGGCTCGAGTCAAATATTCCATATTAATAACAAACAGAAAAGAGGATAAAGGATCCCCTTGCCTCGACCCTTTCATACCCTTAAAAGGATCTTGCAATCCCCATAAAGTTTTCTTAGGTAGAAGTCAGGGGTCAAATGGCTGCAGCTGGGTGATTCAAATTCTCACTATTTTTTCTCTGTTATGAAGGCTAGACAGCAGCATAATTTTATTAAACAGATTCAGCTTGATTCAGGACAGATCTATTCAGACATAAATGGCATTGATCTAGCATTTGTGGAGTTTTATAAGAAGCTTCTGGGGTAGAAGGGTGATGCTACAGGTTTAATGTCAGAGCAGGTACTGAGGATTGGCCCTTTAGTTTCTATCCAACAACAGCAAGATCTGCTTAGTTCTGTAACAATGCAGGAGGTCAAAACAGCTCTATGGTCTATAGGAAATCTTAAAGCTCCAGGCCTAGATGGTTTTACTTCAGGTTTTTTTAAAGCTGCATGGAATGTGGTATGTGAGGACTTATTTCAAGTTATAAGGAGATGTTTTTAGACAGCTGTTATTCCTTCCTTTATGGGTATGTCTAAATTGGTTCTCATTCCCAAGCTGGTCAATGCTGTTAAATTAGCTGATTTTAGACCGATTGCATGTTGTAATGTGGTCTACAAGATTTTGGCTAAGGTCCTGGCAGGTAGACTACAAAATGTTTTGCCTTTTATCATTCATCCTTCTCAGTCAGGGTTTGTTAAGGATAGAAGGATTGGAGATAATGTGTTATTGGCTTATGAACTATTGCATATGTATAATAGAAAGAACATTTCTCTTAGATGTATGCTGAAGATTGATATGAGGAAAGCATATGATTCGGTGGATTGGATTTTCTTGGAAAATGTCTTGTTGAGCCTTCATTTCCCCCTGCATTTTGTGAAATTAATCATGGCATGTGTTTCATCAACTTATTATTATTATTATTATTATTATTATTATTATTATTATTATTATTATTATTATTATTATTATTATTATTATTATTATTTTAATTATTGGTATTATTATTCTATATAGGGCTGAAACCCTATTGT
The DNA here is from genome assembly GCA_039764185.1 of Tamarix austromongolica. Lineage (NCBI taxonomy): Eukaryota > Viridiplantae > Streptophyta > Magnoliopsida > Caryophyllales > Tamaricaceae > Tamarix > Tamarix austromongolica. Next base: position 125,814,647 of record CM077809.1, read on the forward strand.
GCCTATTTTGAATTGTAGCAGTGGTATTATAAATATCAAGTCTTATTATTAGTAATATTATCATTATTTATATCATTATCATTTTTTATTATTATTAGTGTTGTTGTTGTTGTTGTTGTTGTTATTATTATTATTATTATTATTATTATTATTATTATTACTATTATTATTTAATAAGTTTATTATTTTTCAATGTAGGGTAAAAACCCTACTTCTTTTTATCTTCAAATATTATACTTACTATTATTACCATTATGGTTATTATTATTTTATAATATTATTATGGCTTTTATCATCATCATCATCATCATCATCATCATCATTTATTATTACTATTATTATTATTATTATTATTATTATTATTATTATTTCATCATCATTATTATTACTAAATTTGTTTATTTATTTTACTAATATTATTATTAGTATTATTTTGGTAAAGGGGCTGAAGCCCTTATTTCACTATGTTTTTGAGTAATACCCTTTTTATTATTGTTGTTATTTTTATTATTTTGGTTATTGTTACTATTATTATTATTATTATTCTTGTTAATATTAAAATTGATATTATCTTTAGTTTCTTTACTATTATTATTATTATTATTATTATTATTATTATTATTATTATTATTATGAGGGTAAAGTCTTCAACCTTATATTATCAACTTTTATAATATTTCTATTATTTCTTATATCTTTAGTAAAGTTAGAAATTTGTTAATGTTATTTTCATTAATATGTTATTATTTTGTCAAAGCCCTAAGGAGGCTTAGGAGCGTGCTCCAAGACCAGTGTCGTTTTAGGTAAGGGTGTTACTAAGGTCTATTATGTGTTGATGTGCATTAAATACCTTGTATGTTATGCATCTTATGTTATTATCGTAATTATTTTGTATATGGTATGATGTGGAGTTTAAGCATGTTCTTGTGTTGTTATCTGGCATGTGTATTATGTATATGTGATGATATATGTTGTGACCCTATAAGACATGCATGTGAGGGTGTTGATGTGGTTTGTGTGGGAGAAAGGATGAAAAAGGAGAATAGGGGGAATAAGTTGACCGAGGGATGTGATTTAACCTAAGTATTTTAATGATTCATGAGTGGAAGAATATAATGGAAAATTTAGGGTTTCGTGTGAGAGAATATAATTTATGGTTTTGTATGGGAGAATCTAATTTATGATGTTATATGGGAGAATCTAATTTATGATATTACATGGGAGAATGTAATTTATGATGTTGTATGGGAGAATCTAATTTATAGTTTTATATTGGAGAATCTAATCTATGTTTTATATGGGAGGATCTAATATAGGGTTTTGTATGAATGAATCTTTGGTTTTATATGGTTGAATTTAGGGTTTGGTAAGGTTGAATCTTTGGTTTTATATGGTTTGAATTTGGGGTTTGATAAGGATGAAACTTTGGGTTTTGTATGGATTGAATTTAGGGTTTGTTATGGATGAATCTTTGGGTTTTATATAGTTTGAATTTAGGGTTTGGTATGGATGAATCTTTGGTTTGGTGTGGATTAAATGTAGGGTTTTATATGACGGTATCTTGGGTTTTGCATGAAAGAATTTAGGGTTTCGTATAGATGGGCTTAAGGTTGCATGAAAATTTTGAAAGGTTGTATAGGATGTGTAAAGTCTGCATGGGAGTGAAATTTACGTATGGAACGTTAGTTTGGGATGTGAGGAAGGTAATGTAAGCGTTATTTGGGTGTTTTAACACTTTAGATCGAAAATAGTACGTGGAGCTTTATAAGGGTACATAGGAGATGGATTTAGGGTTTAGAGTGGTTAATTATGGGTTGTTGTGATTAATTAAGGTTTGGAGTGGCTAATTATGGGTTGTTGTGATTAACTAGGGTTTGGAGTGATTAACTACAGGTTATTGTTGTTAACTAAGGTTTGGATATGGCTAACTAGAGTTAGGTGGTAGTACGTGTGTACTTGGTAAATAAAGTATGATGATGAATATGGAATCTATGATTTGTGATGTGTGAACCGTAAAGGAAGTGATTCATGCATGCCTAGGATGAAAGCTTCTGAATAAGATACTTAAGATATTAATTACTTAAAGTGGAAGATATTGAGATGGTACCAGCTGATCCATCGGTTAGGAATAGTTGTTAGGATTTTTACCCTATGTGCGACCGATCCACCAGTTATAATAGTGGCTAGGGTTTTACCCTATATGTGCGACCGATCCACTGGTTATAATAGTGGTTAGGGCATGATGTCCTATGTGTGACTAGCCCACCGGTAATAATAGTTGGGGATCCTGATCTCAATGGAAATAAACCAGAGTTTTGCTAAGGCAAATAAAAGATACTAATTACTTACAGTGGAACACTATGCGAGTGGGAGCCGAACTGATCCATCGGTTAGGAATAGTGGTTAGGGTTTTTACCCTATATGTGACCGATCCACCGGTTATAATAGTGGTTAGAGTTTTACCCTATATGTGACCCATCCACCGGTAATAATAGTGGTCAGGACATGATACTCTATGTATGACCGGTCCACCGGTTATAATAGTGGGATGTTCTTGTGCTCGCATGGAATTGATAAAAATGCATAGTGTGAATCGACTTTCGATAAAAGAATAATTAAATAATTGATATGGACCTTTTTGGGCCTTATGTGTGGGCTTGTTGATTATAAGCTGTGGATTCCTCTGTAAGATTTTATGTATCATATGTGTGTGTTAGAAATTATAAGTTGATTATTATCCTGCATGATTTTATGTGCTTATGTGTTGGCCTTAGCGCTCGGTTACGTTACTCAGTATGAAGCATACTAATCACCCATTTTATGGGTGTTACTCATTCCCACGAGTAGAAGGTCTGTCTGACGTATTTTAGGTAGGCAACGCTTTCTATGATGCCATTGATGTCTATGGGACATCAAGTGGGGCCGAGTGATGATTGGGCAGGATTTAAGACCTAGGAGTGGTGTGGCCAGTTTTCCATTCAAAATTATTATTTCTATTTTCTTTTAATTATGTGAAACTTTAGAAACAATCTTATTGTAGTCGCTATTTCTTCTTTGAAAACTATCTCCAGTATTTTAAACTATGTAAGAGTGTATGCGTACTCTGATTCCGTATTTATGAACTTTGGTTTATTTAATACTACTGTGAGTGTTTTCCTTAGCCTTAGCACTTGGTACTAGAGCGGTATGAGTGAACCGATCTGGTACTAAGTGTGGCGGTAGCATCCCCAAAATTTATGGGTTTTAATTTATGACTCCTGTTTTAAAAAAAATGTGTGTAAATTTTGGGGTGTTATAATATGAGTGGGGTAGCATAAGAAGTCCATATCTAAGTTTAAGAGTTAGTAGAAGAATGTGACTTGTTATGGGTATCACAATAAGGAGTATTTTAGGAATTTTTTCCTAATAAGAAGCCTAATGCTATGTTTAGTGAGTCATCTTGTACAAAGGATGATGTTTTAGTTTTCCATGATGATAGTGATGGAGAAGTGTTAACAACCACTGATAAATAAAACAAGATCGGCGATAGAAAGATCTTGGATTCTAGGTGTTCTTACCATATATGTCCCAATTAAAATTAGTTTCAGACATTCGAAGTGACTCAGGGTAGAGTTGTCATGGGAAATGATGTTGATAGTAAAGTTGCTGAGAGTGGGATGGTAAAGTTGAGGATACATGACGGTGTGGTCAGAATAATATCCAATGTGAGACATACCCCCAAAATGACCAATAACCTCTTCTTTATGAGTTCCTTAGATTGTAATGGGTACTAATGTGTCATTGATGATGGTATCGTGAGATTTACAAAAGGGGCTTTGGTGGTGATGAAGGGAAAGCAGGTTCAAACAATATATGAGTTGGTGGGTTCCACTATGGTACGAAAAGCTAGTGTGACCTTATCAAGGTTGTTAAACTCATATGTTATGAGACTTTGGCACATGAGACTAGGACACATGAGTGTTAAGGGTCAGACTAATCTCTCTAAGAGAAGGCTATTGGATGGATAGATTACATGTACTATAGACTTTTATGAGAACTACGTATTTGGCAACAAGAAGAGTTAGCTTTTATACAACTAGTCATAGTATAAAAGGGCCCCTTGAGTATATCTATTCATATTTTGTGATCTAGGGTAAGTGGTTTCCAAAGATTTTTTGTGATACTTACGTCAATTGTTGAATTTTCTAGAGATATATAGGCATATTTCTTAAAGCATAAGAATGATGTGTTTTGTGTTTTCAAACGAGAGGTGTGGGCTTACTTATTAAAGCATAAGAATGATGTATTTTTTGTTTTCAAATGTTGGAAGACCTTGCTAGAGAAACAAAATAGGAAGCAAGTTAAGTTTCAGAAGATAGATAATGGTCTTGAGTTTATTGATGAGAGTCTCACTGATTTCTCCTAAGACCATGGGATAGTAAGACATCGCAACTATGTTGGAAGACTATAGTAGAATGGGGTTTCTAAGTGGATAAAAATAGCCATATTGGAGAAGGCTCATTCAATGTTATCAATAGTAGGGATAAGCATTGAGTTTTGGGCAGAGACATGTCCCAGAGATGACTAAGAATCTCATCTCTTTAAGTTTCTTAGATTGTCATGGGTATTGGTGTGTTATTGAGATTGGTACCTTGAGAATTAAAAATGGGGCTCTGGTGGAGATAAAATGGAAGTTGGTCAGAACACTATATGAGTTAGTGGGTTCCATTATTGTGGGGACAACTACTGCAACATTGTCGATGTTGTGAGACTTGAATGTTACGAGACTTTGGCATATGAGACTGGGACATATAAGTATTAAGGGTCTAACTAAGCTCTCTAAGAGGGGGCTACTAGATAGATAAATTATGGTTACTATAGAATTCTATAAGCACTATGTGTTTGGCAAGTAGATGAGGGTAGGTTTTTAATAGCTAAGCATACGAGAGGGCCTCTTGAGTATATTCATTCATATTAATGGGTTCCAACGAGAGTGGTTTTCAAAGGTGGCTCACAGTACTTGATCACATTTATTGATAATTTTCTGGAAAGTTATGGGCTTATTTTTTAAAGCATAAGAATGATGTGTTTGGATGTTGGAAGACCTTGTTAGGGAAATAGATTAGGAAGCAAGTTAAGTGTCTTAGGATAGATAATGGTTTTGACTTTGTTGATGAGAGTTTCATTGATTATTGCTAAGAACATGGGGTAGCGAGACACCACACCTATAATTGAAGACCATAGCAAAATGGGGTTGCTAAGTAGATAAACAAAACCCTATTAGAGAAGGTTCTTTGTATGTTATTATAAGGAGGGCTAGGTAGAGAGTTTTGGGTTGAGACAGTTCACATGGCAGCATACTAGGTGAATCAGTCGCTAAATCAGTCCATAGAGTTGAAGACACCTGATGATTTGTTTTATGGTAATCCAATTAATTACTCTAATGTACATATCTTTGGTTGGTCTACTTATGCTTACGTGAATGGTGGTAAACTTGAGCCTAGATACAAGAAGTGTATCTTTCTTAGACTTACATCTAGAGTGAAGGGGTATTGGTTATAAGATCCTACTCCATCTAAGTTCTTAATCAGAAATGATGTTACCTTCAATGAGTTTATGGTCCTCCAGAAGACTAAGACTTGTGATGATGTCTCTAAGAAGGCGAAGCGAGATAATGCTTCGAGCCAGGTGGAGGTTGAGGTTGAGTTTGATGTAAGGACACTTTTAATAGACCCATTATTCTTGAAGTGTATGGATATAGATAGAAGGTGGAGCAAAGGGGAATTATTCCTACAAGAACATAGAGGGTTGCCAATACTCTATTGTAGTATAGTTATGAAGAATTGCCTTGCTATGCTTTATCTAGTGCAGAGACTTCTATTAATGTGCATGTACCAGCATCATTTGCAAAGGCTATTGAGAGTACTTGTTCTAATGAGTGGTATGTTGCTATAGAGGAAGAGATAGAGTAATTGATTGAACAAGAAAATATGGGAACTTGTGGAGGCACCCAATATGAAAATAATTATTGATTGCAAGTGGGTGTACAAGTTCAAACATGGAGCTTCAAAGGTAGAGAGACCAAGGTACAAGGCTTATTTAGTTGTATGGATCTTTTGTGTATGTTTTGCTATATGTTGATAACTTGCTTATGGCAGCAAAAGATATGTCTAATGTTGTTAAGGTAAAGGTAATGCTGAAGAGAAAGTTTGAGATGTAGGATCTTCAAGTTGCGAAGCATGGGGATAATTAGAAATCATGAGGAAAATCTTTTGTACTTATCACAATAGTCCTATGTGAACAAGGTACTTGAAAGATTATATATGATGTACTTGAGGATGTTAAGCACTCTATTGGTGACTCACTTTAGATTGTTTTCTTTGTATTCTCCTAAATCTAAATAGGAAGAGGAGTTCATAGAGGCTATTACATATTTGAATGCTATTTGTTGTATCTTATATTCTATAGTGTGTACCCATCCTAATATTGCTCAAACTATTAGATTTTTGCATCTATATATGACAAATCTAGGAAAGGCTAAGTGGCGAGTTGTGTAGTGGATCCTTAGGTACATGAAAGAAATGGAATTAGATTGTATTGAGTATTGGAGATCAACTAATTCGCTGATTGAGTTCCTTGACTCGAATTATGGTGGAGACCTTCATAAATGGAGATCCACCAGTGGATATGTTTTATATCTTGGTGGTTTAGCTATTAGCTAGAGATCTTCCTTTTAGAAGGTGATGGACTTTCTCACTACTAAGTAAAAGTATATGGTATGACAAAATCTAGAAGCCTTATAACTAGGTGATTTAGTTTGAGAGTTGGGGTTTGGTCTTGGTTCTTTAGTTGTTTGTGGTGATAGCTTGAGTTATATATGTTTAGCAAAGAATCAGAACTCATTTCATCGTCGAATGAAGCACATTGACATTTAGTATCACTTTATCTTGGGTATTGTTTCTACAGAAAAAGTTGCGTTTGAAAAATTGGATACTTTGGATAATCCAGCTGACATGCTAATGAAATCATTAACCATGGATAAGTTTGAGTGTCTCTATGACTTGATTGGTATTCATATGCCATAAGGTCCTTTGCTAGGCCAAGCTTTTTTATAGAGGTATTTACATGTCATACGTCACAAATACTATGTCGAGGTCGTGAATTGTGAGTTTTAACAGGGTAATTGAAGCACAACATAATATTATATTGGTTCGTGTAAATGTTGGAGAATTTTAATTATAGAATGTGAATTAAGTGAGAAATAGAAGGGTATAATGTTCATTAACACAGACCATGTTTTACACTGAAAACTCTAATGTGTTTTTTGGGGAACAAGCTAGAGTAAGGACATAAACTCGAGGGTCTCATGTTTCCTAAACACTGACCATGTTTTTTCTGTAGTATAACCATTCATCACCTTAGTCTCAGCCTTAGTGTCTTACATTTATCTTTCCAAGTAGTCTTCTAAGCTAGCAACTTGAACTTTATAAAATCTACATCAAGTGAAGTGGGCTTCAACTCTCTCATCTTATTCTCTAATTAAGATACTCTAGCTTGAAGGGATTCCTTCATGTATTTCAAGGTTGAATAAGCACTTTGAAGTTCTTTACATTCATCCATTACCCATTAGAAATGTCTAGCACTCAAAATACATGGTCAAAAATCTTCTTTCTCATAAAGAGTTGTTGCAAGTAATATGTAAAAATTTAATAGATTTGAATCCCTTAATACTGATGCGTATATAAAGTAAGGATTTGATTTATACCTAGAAGGTAAGGTTTAAGTCAGATCTCAACAAAGTTTTTATCCTTAGGCCATCAAAAATCCTCCTATCCTCATGTAACATTATAGCCTCAATCATCTCGAGACCTACAATATCATTAGGATGAAAGCCAAAGAAGGGGTAGCCTTTAATATTGGTTCTAGTGGCCCCCATCTTCTTCAAATGAGACTTTAGAACTACCATGAAGAAATTATTTCCTCACACCAACAATTAGAGTGGCACCATTGGCTTAGAAGATGTTATAAAATGTCCATCATCACTTGTTCACACCTCTACATGCAGAGGACGAATAGCGTTTCCCCCCAACAAAATTCTAGCTCTCTTTCCCACCTCTTCTTTTAAGTTATCCCCCTTTTAAATTGTGATCATCTCTTTAACATCAGTGTAATGTTTGTAGGGTAATGGAATTATGAATTGGGTGGTAATATGGATCAATTAGGGTTTAAATGTGATGATAAAGATTCGGTGATGATAGATTAAGAAATTTGATGGTCAACTATTTAGGGTTTTAAGGTGATATGGTTTGTAGGTTAGGGTTAGGGTTTAAGATAAGGGTCTTGAATGTGGGATGAAGATGTTGATGATGAATGATTGTGATTATGGTGACTTGATGTAGAGATTTCAATTATGATAGGGAGATGGTGAATATATGATAATAATAGAATTATTACCTAGGATTTGGATATAGAATTGGTAGGATTAAGTAAAAAGAATAGGCTGAAGATAAAGTTGAAGATGATGAATGTTATGTTGACAATGGCGACTAGTGTTGATGATTGGCATGGATGATGAATGGATTTGGAGATATTTCTTAACCTCTAATTCAAAAAGATAAATTGAGTAAGGGTTTTAATAATAATCACTCACAAAAAATTGATTATAATTAAGAAGAACTTACATATAATTCAAATAAGGAATAACTTGTATTTTCATTCAATGGGCTATGCATGTGGACGTGTAACCCTAAAGCTTTTATATCCTATTTTTACCTCCTCAATATTGCAAGATAATTCTAATTAATTAGGAATAAAAATAAGATCTAATTGACTCCTATGCAATTTCTTGTTCCCCACTCCGAGCACATCTTATAAGATAAACTCTATAATATATAATCCCCTTAAAAAGCTACTTTATGCTCTAACAAATCATAATACAAATAATTAACAAAACAATAACACATTAAATAAATCTAAACACATGCTATTAATTCTAAAAAAATTTCTCATGCATCCTATGCATGCCATGCACATGCCTCGTTTTGCAAGTTTCGTCTATAATTAGCAATGTAGCCATCTCCTTGTCTTCAAATTTGTAGGGTATCCTCTCTAGGTAAAGGAAAATAAGCTCCATAATAATAAATACTAATTCTTGATCATTTGATCCTACATTCTTCTCCCCTTTTTAACTTGAATTTACTCTCAAATTTACATCTTCATGGTAAGGACTAATATCTCCAACATTCAATGACATAGATACCGCACCATACGAATAAGGTGAATCTAGCTCAAAAGCACTATGTCCAAATTTTCTAAGGATTTTGAAAGGAACATCCGCCCTGGCACAAGCTTATTTTTCCTTGGATTAGTAAACCTCTCTTTTCTTAATTGCAACCATACAAAATCTCCTAGCTAAAATACATGTTCACTCCTATACTTGTTTGCTCTAGCCTTTCATACTTAATTTGGCTTCTCAATGTTGTGCTTGATTTGTTGATGAAGTTTCTTAAAGAACTACACTATCTCTTTTGCATCATAATTATTCATTTCACCTTTCTTTAATAGTACCATGTCAATTAGCAAGTATGGATTAATACCATAAATTATTTCAAATGGACTTGAGCTTGTTGTAGTTGAAGGGCTTCTATTGTATGAAAACTCCGCAAGTGCTAACTTAATATCCCAATCCTTAGAAATCTTACAAACCATTCCCCTTAGCAAAGTACCTATAGTTCTATTAGTAATTTCAGTTTGACTGACCATTTGATGATGATTTGACGTACTAAATTAAAGCTTCATTCCTTGCATATGCCATAATGTGAAATACCCCAAAAAACGTAATTTTAAGAATTATAGATAATTAAGGGTTTATTATGGAAATTAATTAAATAAATTATTTTTATTAAAATAGAAGGAAACTAAATTAGCCTAAAAAGGGAATTAAATAATATTTTATTTAAATATTATTATTTTTAAATACCCCAAAACATCAAAATATCCCAAATATCCCAACCCACTTATTTTTCTTTTTTTTCCTTTTTTTCTTTTCACTTTCTTTCTTTCTTTTCTTTCCTTTTTTTGTCTTTTTCCTTCCTCTTCTTTTCTTTTTTTTTCTTACCCTTTCCCCCGACCTGGGCCAACCCAGCGGCCTAACTTCCTCTTTTATTTTCTTCCTCTTTTGGTGCAACCTGACACACTACATTTCATTTCTTTCCTAGTCGGTCAGTTCCTTCTCCTTTCCTTCTTTTCTTTTTCCTCCTAGATCTTTGATCCACACATCTTCTTCCTCCTTTCTTCTTCTTCCCTCCGTCAACCTGCAACACTGCCCTAACACCCTAGTTTTTTGCCACCGATAATGCCCCATGAACCGACCATTCCTCTTCTCTCTCCTTTCCCTTGACTCGCCAGCCACTTTGACCCAACTACACCTCCCCTCTTCTCACACGATCCGGTGAATCCTAACCTATCTGCCCTATTCTTCTATATTCCCTTCGATCGTATCTCCTCCTTTAGCCTATAAATACCCCTCAACAGCCATGGAATCAAGTTTTTGTTTCGAACACAAAAATATCATCCCTTTTCGCTGTCGCCCTTTCAGGCGCCAGCCCTGTTGCCGTCGACCAACTCCACTGGTGAAACCACCTATAGGACTATTCCTTGCACCACCATCTAACTAACTACACCATCCTTCTCCCTCGATTTGCCCTGCATGAGCCACCCCAATCGTGCAAAGTCTCCTTCCCAATCAACCACACTTCCACCTCCGCTGATGTGGTTTTATCAAAGTAGTCGAAAGGTTGGATCAAAGATTGTATTAGAAACTATCACCCACGAACTAATGCAAAAGAAATAAAGCAATTAGCTGGAGTATAAGTGAAAAAATTGATTAACAAAGTTGAAGATATTCGACAGATTTGAGTGGTTTAGGCTCCAACATTAAGAAAGCTAAATCTTCCTTACCTTGAGGATTAATATGAACATGACAATGATTAGGTTCATTGGATGCTCCTCCATCATCCGCCGCCCTTCGAACCACTATTAGCAACCTATCCCGCCGTAACCACCGCCTCCTATACCTCCCAAACTGCTATGTAGACTTCCCTATACCTCCTAGACTCTTCTTTTCTTCTTTCTCCCCCTCCTCTCTTTCTCTCCTTCCTCCACTTTCGGCCACCACAGCCTCCGCCGTGGCCCACCACCAGTGGTTGCGCCACCACCCTCATTCTACTCCTCTCCATCTAGGCAACCATAATCACTCCAAATCCCTCCCTCTTATTTTCCCAGCACTCAACTTTCTCTCTTTTCTTCTCTTTTTCCAGTCGCCGCCGCCATGCATCACCGCCAGTGTCGCCTGTCACCACCAACCCGAGGTGGAACCCTAAACCCTCTCAACCCTTTTACCTTATTTATATAAGCTTTAATTATTTTACTTTAATATATTTTCTTTATTTTGAATATATTATTATTATCATCATCATCATAATCATCATTATTATTACTATTACTACTACTACTACTACTACTACTAATGTTATTATTATTATTTCTATTAAGGGCCAAAGCCCTATTCTATTTGTATTTCGATTATATTATTGTTGTTGTTGTTGGTGTTATTATTATTATTATTATTATTATTATTATTATTATTATTATTATTATTATTATTATTATTATTATTATTATTATTATTATCATTATTATTATTAATAGCAGTATTATTATTATTTCAAAGTAGGGTTGAAACCCTACTTTAAATTCTTTTCGATTTATACTATTAGTATTATAATCATTATCGTTATATTATTTCGTATTATTGTTATTATTATTATTTATTATTATTATTATTATTATTATTATTATTATTATTATTATTATTATTATTATATTATTATTATTATTATTATTATTATTATTATTATTATTATTATGTGTTGTTATTATTATCATCATCATTATTATTAATAGTAGTATTCTTATTATTTCAAAGTAGGGTCGAAACCCTACTTTACATTATTTTCGATTTATACTATAAGTATTATAATCATTATTGTTATATTATTTCGTATTATTATCATTTTTATTATTATTATTATTTTACTAGTAGTAGTAGTAGTAGTAGTATTTTGGTGAAGGGTCGAAGCCCTTATTTCACCATTTATTTCGAACTATATTATTATTATTATTAGTATTATTAGTATTATTATTATTATCATTGTTGTTGTTGTTGTTTTTGTTGTTATTATCATTATTATTATTAGGGTAAAATCTTCAAATCTTATATTATCATCTTTTATAATATAAATATTATTACTTTTACCTTTAGCAAACTTAGTAATTAGTTAGTGTTATTACTATTATATTATTATTTTATAAACCCTAATCTTAGCATAAATAAGGAATAATAGTATTTTTAATAGGATGGAATCTAATCTTTAGCTTTTCCCTCATATAGGTGAGACCAGTCAAAGCCCTGAGAAGGAATAGGAGCGTGCTCCAAGACCGATATCATATTAGGTCAGGGTATAGCTAAGGCTTATGTGTACTATGTGTTGTATATGCCTTGGATTGCCATGTATAATGATATGTTGTGTAACATGTGCTATTAGTTTAACTATTTTTATTGTGTTGTGTAGCTTGGCGTTGAGGTATGCTTATGTGTCATCTTATTGTATGTGTTGATATGTATGTGTGGTGAAATATGATGTAATGTGATGTGGACCTTTAAGACATGCATGTGTGGATGTTTTAATGTGGTATTGTGGGGTGGAAAGATGAAAAAGAAAAATGGCAGAGTGAGATGACTAAAAGGATGTAAGTTGGCTAATATAGGTGGAATTGACCTAAGTGTTTCATGGTCCGTAAGTGGATGAATAAAAAGGGGATTTTAAATAAAATAAAAGAGTGGGAGAAAATAGGGTTTTACATGGAGGAAGCTAAGATTTTGCATGGGAGAATCTATGGATGTGCATGGGAGAAACTAAGGTTTTCCATGGAGGAGTCTAGGGTTTTGCATGGGAGAATCTATGGATGTACATGGGAGAAACTAGGGTTTGTCATGGAGGAATCTAGGATTTTGCATGAGAGAATCTATGGTTGTGCATGGGAGAATCTAAGGTTATACATGGGAGAGTCTAAGGTTATACATGGGAGAATATATGGTGATGCATGGGAGAATCTAATCTATGGTTTCATATGGGAGAATCTATGGTTTTGCATGGATGAATCTAATATATGGTTTTGCATGGGAGAATCTAAGTAAGTATGGAAGAATATAGGGTTACATGGGTGAATCTAGAGTTTCATATGGGAGTTTTAGGGTTTTGCATGAAAAATTTTGAAGGGTTGCATGGGATGTATAAAGTCTGCATGGGGGTGAATTTTACGTATGGAAGGTTGATTTGAGGTTTGAAGAAGGTAATGGAAGTGTTGTTTAGGTGTTTGAATGCCTAGGATGAAAAAATAGTATGTGGGACAATATAAGGGTATATAGGAGATCGAGCTAGGGTTTGTTGTGGCAACTTAGGGTTTTGTGGTCACACGTGTACTTGGTGAGTAAAGTGTGTTGATGAGGGTGGAATTTATGGGTTGTGATGTGTGGAGTGTTAAAAGGATTTGGGTTGTGTGAGGTGGAGTATGATGGGCCACTTAGGCCTAAATTAGGGTTCAGAAGTAAAACCCTAAAGTGAGATGGTAAGTGGACTTGGAAGTGTAAGGTAGTGGGCCTTGACCCACATACGTGGGAGATGGGCTCTAGTGTGAGTTAGGGTAAGGGGGAAAGGATGTTGGGCCAAGTTGGGAGGTGCATGAGTCTTGAATTGTGAGACGGGTCCTTTTAAAGGATAAGTGTAAAGGGAGTTAGTCATGCATGTCTAGGGTTAAAATTTTGAATAAATCATGTAAAGTGAAAGATTATTGAGTCGGGTCCAAGCCGGTCCACCTGATAGGAATAGTGATTAGGGTGTGTCACCCTATAAGTGTCCAATCCACCAGCTATAATAGTGGTCAGGAGATTTATGTCCTGTGTGTTTCTAGCCCACTAGCAATAATAGTGAAGGATCCCGAGCTCAATAAACCAAACTTGAGTTTGCTAAGACACATAAAATACACTAAGTACTTATAGTGGAATACCATGCGAGTAGGAACCAACTAATCCACTGGTAAGGAATAGTTATTAAGGTGTTCTACCCTATATGTGACTGATCCACCGGTTATAATAGTGGTTAGGTGCATGTTGCCCTATTTGTGACCGATCCACCGGCTATAATGGTAGTTAGGTGCATGTTTCCCTATATGTGAATGAGCCACCGGCTAATATAGTGGGAGATCCTATACTCACATGGATTGATAAAAAGACATGGCATGAAATGATTTTTGATCAGAGGTTAATTAATTTATTAATCCGGACTATAAATGGATCTTTGTATATTTAATTGAATGATCGTATGCTATTATGTTATCATGTTGAACTATATGCTATTGTATGTTAATCTTAGTGCATGATTACCTTACTCAATATGTAGCGTACTGATCACCCTTTTTATTAGTGTTGCTCATTCCTAGGAGCAAAGGGCCCTTCTGACTTTGTGCAAGTGGGTGATGTATTTTTTTCATGCCTTAGATGCTCATGAGGCATCAGGTAAGGCTGTGTGTTGAGTTGGACTTAGCATAAGGATCAAGAGTGGCATGGCCAGATTTTCCCTTTTATAACTTATCACTTTATATTGAGTATTCTAGACGAAACTTTTATCGGTGGTAAACTTTATTTCTCTCTTTGGAATTTTGACAGTGCACTCTAGTTTATGATTCTTTTACGCATACTATGATTTCTATGCTATGATCCTTCTAGTTCTTTTCATGAACTCTTGGCTTAAGTATTGATTAAGTTTAACAAATATCCTTTTTAGCCTTAGCACTTGGTACTAAAACGGTAGGAGTGAACCGATATGGTACTAAGTGTGGCGGTAATATTCTCGAAATTCACAAGTTCTAATATAATTTAATTGTTTTCATTAAAAAAATAATGAATTTTGGGGTGTTACATAATGTCTTCCAAAAATAACTTAGGAACTTCACATCTCTATCCAAAACTATACTCCTTAGAATCTGATGCAATCTCATGATCTCCTTGAAATATAAATGAGCAATATGAGTAGCATCATCGGTCTTGTCACATGGAATAAAATGAGCCAACTTGAAAAATTAATCCACCACAACCTCAATAAAATCTCTGTCTTTTTGTGTCCTAGACAATCCTAACATAAACTCCATACTAGCACCTTTCCATGGTTGGGTAGGCATGGGTAAAGGTATATGTAATCTTTTGTGAAAGAAACTCTTACTCCATTGACATGTACCACACTTAGCAACCTTATCTTGTACTCTTTTTTTTGCATTCTTGGCTAATAAAAATGCTCTTGCAATAGCTACAAAGTCTTGTGAACTCCAAAGTGTCCTATAATACCTACTTCATACAGTTCTTTGATTATAAAATATCAAATTGATGTCTTAGCCATACAAAATTTATTTTACTTGAATAAGAATCCATCTTGAAGAACATAAGCTCCATAACTTCCTTATTTCTTGCACTATTCCAAAATCATACCAAAATCATCATTAATTGCATATTAACTCTTCAACATCTTGAAACATAAAAGCTTTGCATCCATCATTTTATGTATCGTGGTCCTCTTAGATAATGCATCCACAACAACATTCTCCTTACCATCCTTCTTAAGCACCAATAACGCTGGATCACTACACAAACTCATACTCTCATGAACATAGCCTGTATCTAACAACTCTTACACTTTTTTATACAATTCCTTAGATTATTCTAGATTGCATCTATAAGATGGCTTATTTGGCCATGGAACTCCTGACATAAGATAAATAGCATGCTCAATACCTCTTAAAAGAGGTAATTCAAGTGGCAACTCATCTAGGAAAACATCTGCATACTCCCTTAACACTTGTTGTTATTTTGGATCCATACTTCCCCTCATTAGACTTCCTTCACCACTAATACATAGCATACTTCCTCATCCTTAATAGCTTCAATCATCTCACTCTCCTTGAAGATTAACAAATCCTCTTCTTTTCTCCTTTTTTTGTATTGATTTTTTTCTTTTCTTCTCTTCTCCTTTCAAACTCAACCCCTTTTTGCTTCTTCATTTTGATTCATATATTCAGCTCCCTCTCACCTTTCACTCCTCAAAACTAAGCTCCCCCAGGCTTGAATCTAAACATCTTTTTGCCTTTGCACACCACATACTCATTAAGGACTCCATTATGTTCAACCTTCCTATTAAATTTCCAAGGTCTTCTAAACAAAATATAACAAGAATCTATAGGTAGAATATCACATAAAACATCATCAAAATGACTTTTAATTTTAAAGTGATAAGAGCTTGTTTGGTTACCTTTACACCTTTTTCCTTATTGAGCTATTGAAGTGAATATGGCCTTATATGACCCATGGTCTCCAATCCAAGCTTTCTCACCATTATTTCACTAGCAATGTTGGTATGAGAGCCACTATCAATGATGACTTCACACATTTTATCTCCAACTCTACACTTGGCTTTAAAAATATTCTCCCTTTGAGTAAGTGGAGTTTGTTGTTGCACTTGAACCACTATTTTTAATACATAGCAATCTAATTATCTATCTTCTGAAGCATCTTCTTGACTATCACTTCCTTATTCAAGGTCTTTATCAAAGTCTTCATTTTCCTCATCACAAACCTCCATGCTTGATATCTTTGTTCACCTTGTTAACCACCTTTCCCTTTCCCTTCTCTTCATGATTGAATCTAATATTATTATCTATATTTGGGGCTTGAGAAGTTGATGTCATTAAGACCCCCTTGAAAGTTAAACCATATGGTGCATTGGTGGACTTGCTTGGTGGTTTTGTTCTCTTCTATTACTTCTCAAATTTGATTGCTGATTTTACAAGTCTTTGAATAACTTATAAGGATACACCAACACCTTCTCTCTAATATTCATATTTAGACCTCCAATAAACCTAGCACATCTTTACTCTTCTCTTTCTCAGACATCATAAATAAAAGCTAATCTTTTAAACTCTCTAATATACTCCTTAACTCTAAGAAACCCTGTCTTCAATGTAGTCATCTTTATGAAATTTTCTTGCTTATATTCTCTAGGCACAAATTTTCTTTTTAAGTGTTCTATTAACTTCTCCCATAATCATATTTTTATTTTTACTTTTCTTTCCCTACTCCTCTTCAAATTATCATACCATACTCTAGCAAATTTCTTAAACTTCAATATGTTAATTTTGTACCTTTTCCCATCATCAAGCTCTTTATATTCAAAAATAGATTCAACAATTTGTAACCATTCAAGTAAAGACTCAAGATAAATATTACCATCAAGATCAAGTAGATCGAATCTAATACCCTTTTCTGTATCATCATATGATTTCCTTGATGTCTCATTGGGTCTTCAATAATTCCATGTACTCTCTTCTTCTCTTCCTACCATTCGGTCATGTGCTCTTCTTACATGATCTTCTTCTACTTGATCTCTTTGATTTTTATTTTAGATATATGATCCTTGTTCTTGTGAGGCTTCCATCCTTTCTATACATGACTTTAATTCCTTGATATCCTCCACGAACACCTTGAGAACACCTCTTAAAGCATCCTCTTAGCTTGCTATGTTTTCCTAATACCAATTAAATAGTGTTCTTCAAAAAATCCTCCCACAGTCAATCAAAATCTTGAATCCTAGAATGTTCTTGATGAGTTTCCAAAATAATATTGAGGTACGAATGCGTACTTAACAAAATATTGAAAATAATTTTAGATCTTTATCATGTATATCAAACTACACAAAAACATACACTATGATACCAAAATTGATGTGTATAGGGTTATGGACTTTTCAATTGGGTAATAATATGGTTCATTTAGGGTTTGAATGTGATGATAAAGATTCGGTGATGATAAATTAAGGAATATTATTGTTAAATATTTAGGTTTTTGGGGTCATATAGTTTGTAGGTTAGGGTTAGGGTTTAAGATTAGGGTTTTGAATGTGGGATGAAGATGATGTTGATGAATGATTATGATGATGATGATGATTTAATAAAGAGATTTTGAGTATGATATGGAGATGATGAATGTATGATAATAATAGAATTATTATCTAGAGTTTGGATATATAATTGGTAGAATTAAGTAAGAAGAATAGGTTAAAGCTAAAGTTGAAGAAGATGAATGTTATGTTCAAAGAGGCGGCTATGGTTGATGATTGGTGTATGTTATGAATAGATTTAAGGATATTACTTAACCTCTAATTTACACAGACTAAGACTACTAGTTTCAATAATAATTGCTCATATAGAATTTAAATAAGGAATAACTTATATTTTTATTCAATTGGCTATGCATATAAACGTGTAACCCTTAGGCTTTCATAGCCTATTCACACCTCCTTAATATTAAAAGATAATTATAATTATACAGGAATAAAAATATGATCCAACCGGCCCCCATACAATGTCTTATTCCCCACTCCAAGCACATCTTATATGATAAAGTATTTAAGATAGAATTCGCCTTAAAAAGTTATTTTCTTCTCTAGCAAATCATCATGTAAATAACTAAAAAAATAATAACACACTAAGGAAAGCTAAACGCATGCCATTAAGTCTAAAAGGACGTTCTCATGCATGCCATGCACATGCCTCTCTTGCTAGTGACTCGTTTTGCAAGTCTTGTCTATAACTAGAAATATAGTCATTCATTTCTCTTCCAATTCATAGGGTATCCTCTTGAGGTAAAGAAAAATAGGCTCCATAATAATAAATGCTAAATCTTAATCATCTACTCCTACATTAGGGTCTGGACAAAATGAGGTTGAGGTTTCTTCAAGGAGACCCCTTGCCTTTTTCCTAGAGTGATTTATAAGGAGGATTTGAAGGCTCACCTTTTTAATTTTTGTGCTAAAAACCTTTGGCTAATAATGATTAGGGTTGATGTAGGTTTAACTTGACTAGACAAAGATTTAGGAACCTTCTTAGTTGTTAGCACTTTTAAGATGGCCTTAGGTGGGCCCTTCTCCTAAAAGTATAAATGAATTATAAAGAAATATTAATCACTTAATCTAGCATAAGGGACATAAAACATATTTTGTGAAGACAGTTAACGGACTCGAGATTGGACCAAAATTTACTAATATTACAAAACTTATTTGGTTTTGATTTTATTCTTGGCTTTTTAGGGCTCGGCTTTGTAGCCCTTTCACTTTCCTTAGCATAGAATAGGGTAAAAGAATTCTTAGAATATGATTATGGATAGGCATGGTTAATAGTATATAATGGGAATATATACTTTTTTCTTGATTTCCCTAGAATTAGATGCTCTAGTAATAGGAATATCCATGGGATCTTGTATTCCCTTAGACAAATTAGGAGTGGTAATTTGATTTCGAGCTTTCTAAGTATTAAAATCTATAAAAAAAATATTAAAAAGCATTATTTTATAAGTTGATAGACTAGTTAAATCATTGAATGAGTGAAAATGATGATAGGAAGATATGTTACTCACTAACGTTAGAAATTAGCCCTATCTTCCTTACCATGATAGGATCATTCATGACTTCATTATTATTTATTGCTTACCCATATCACAAAAAGTTGGCAAATTCATCCACATAAGCTTCTAACTCTAAAGAGAAGGATGGACACTCTTGGAACATTATGTTAAGCTAATCCCATTTACATTCAGAATCACTCAAGATGAAGATTTAATATGGCTTAAAAGAATACTTAGGCTCTTTAATACATTTATTCTCACCTCTAGTTTGAATAGAGGAGAAGGTTGAAGTTAATGGCTGGCTCAAGAATTTAAAGAAGTGTCTAATCATGTCCATTGTTTGTATGACCTCCAACAAATGATGTCCATATAGAAAGCATGTCACCATTTACTAATTATTGGGAATGAACTAGGAAGGACTAAGCTTACAAGATTGAAGGAATTCCCTTATGAATAGATTTAAGGAAAAATAGATTTTAGCATAAAGTGTATCAAAGTATAAGGTTATGAAACTATCTGGTGAGATATTAGTCGTGTTCAAGGGAGTTAGCATAATTTAAGTAAGGAAAGAAGGAATATAGTATTATATGCTAAGCATCATTAATATTTCTTGGAATAAGGAAGGTTTAGATAAGTTAACAAAAGAGGAAGGATTAGAAAGAGGTAAAGGGGCTTAGGGGTTTGTTATTAATGGGTTCATCAAAGATGAATAAGGAAAAGGAGAAATTGAAAGTGTAACAGAAATATTTGAATATTTAGAAATAAAAAAAAATAAAGGAACTAATCAAATGTTTATGAAAAAGATCCATTAAAAGAATAAGGAATTTACCAAGATGCTCTAAAAGGTTGTTGGTTGGTGCGACTACTGCATGAACTCTACAAGGGTGATTTCCATATGGAAGCTCGTGGTGATAAATACCTCCACTTATAGCAAAAGGATGAGGGGTGGTAATGATACTATGGGAAAAGATGATAGTAGTATGGATAGTGCTCTAACATGGGATGGAAACGGAGGTATATATAAAGGTCATATGTTAAAAGATAAAGAAAAAAAGTGGAAGGAATTTGAAGAATAGAAATCATAGAAGGTGAAAAGAAAAAAAAAGTGGGGAAAAATATATAGAGAGAGATATGGGACGATCAAATTTACCTCATTTTTGAATTGGATGATGAAGAATTTGCATTGATTACTGACATGGTCCTCTCTATAATCTCACATTAGTAGAAGAAAATTTTTTAAATCAAGCTTTCATCTTTACCTTTTCTTTTGCAAAATAACAGCATTAGAATAATAGTCTTCCATGACCCAGGAACTTGTTCTTTTTATAATAATTATTGGACACATTATGTGGCTCTCATATAAAGACATCTTATTCAATTTAAACATGTGAGGGAATGAAAATAAGGCTTATTCATCAAGCCTCATTTTTCTACAATTTTACATTTTACCAAAATTTAAATTTTAAATTATACAATAACTAATGAAATTAGTGTAGTTTTGTTTTTTCCTCAACAGGACTTGTTGACGGATGTTGAAGTTGAGAGATGATTTAAAAATACTTTCTAGTTCATATAAATGATGCATAATGTTATTTTATTTAATTTTATTTAAGTGGTTAATGGTCATTTTGTAATTTTAGTTGTAAGAGACCAATAGTATTATTTTTGTGTAACTTTATTTATAAATGCTTGAAAGTTATTATGTAATTTTACTTATAAATAATTGATAGTCTTATTTTGTTAATTTTATTTTTAATTGTTTTATGGTCATTTTATTTCTTGAGAATTTATGGCTTGGATATTAAGCAATGTAATCAAAGCCTATTCTATCTACATAAGAGAATTAGCTGATGTGTTTCGTCTCTAGTAACTTATTGATGTTTAGTATGCCCACCCTAGGAGAGTGATTGATTTGATGGTTAAAACTTTGAACAAAGTCACGATATGGGTATTTTATAAACTAATATTACTAGGATTAAAGGGCAACAACCTGATAAATGAAGGTTAGACTAAAAAGCCTCTACACATACTCTTCTCTCTTATTTGCATTCCTATTTCCATACTAGCTAGGTTGGTTGTCTACACATTGCAAGGACAGTTGGTTGTCCTTGAGAACATAGTATTCCTCCCTTCTCCTCTTCCTTTGTTCAACCCATATATATATATGGGGTCTTTTCCCATTTTGGGGGTATAAAGTTCATAATACAACTCTCTCACTTTTATTCTCTCCTATCTACTCTAAATTTTGTCCTAGACACGATTTATTCACTTGACTTCCCCTTTAATTCCTTAAGAATCCCTCAACTCAGAAATTATAAAATATAATTTATATAACAAGGTATTACATTCGAATCCATATAATACTGAATTGATGGTGGAAAACAACCTAAAATGCAAACATATGTCATATGGGAGCTTCCCCTAAATAATCTATTCAAATAAAATACTATTCATGGACCACAAAAATGTCATTTTATATTGAGAGGCTTAAATCCAAAAAATTTTAAAAAAATGAATGGAAATTAGTAGTCATTAAAAAATTAACAAATCACTATTCTCGAACGATACTATTTGTAATAAGATCGAACATGTTAAAATATCTCAAAGCCACTAATATATCTCAAGGACAGAAACTTATCTTATAAAATATCTTAACTTGCTTAAAAATTTGACATTAAGCTTAATCAACTAGAAACATGTTTAATTTTCAAGATAACCCTATGTAGGGTAATTACCACATGATTAGGCAAAAAACTCTCTTAACTTCTCAAGAACACTTAGAAGATTCACCAAATCATTTAATCATTATAAACTAGAACTCAAATTAAACTATGAAAACATGATCAAATCAAGACATGTTATGTATCATAATTACCTAATATGCCTATGATTAACATGGTGACAATATATTTAAATAACAATAGCAATATCTTCCAAAACTGACATACCAAATTGAAAAACCTAAAGAACACTAATATTTAAACACTTAGAAAACATACCAAATGAAACTAAATCATAACATTCTCTATGCCAAAATTATCCTAAGAACATCAACTTATCCTGATATACTTAGATTTAAGTAAAACCCTATGAATCATAATTTAAAGCCAAAAATGTTAAATCCACCTAACAACCCAAAACCATGTTTAACTTATAAACAAAAGCTTATAAAAAATATTAATTCTAGTTACTATTTTTTTTAGGGAGGTTTACCTTTAATCTCTAATGTTTAACACTTAAAATATAGTAAAATACAAAAATAAGGAAAAAATTGAGAAATAAGCTCATAAAAATAATAACAAATGAAGAAGGATTAAAATATTTACCCTCAATGCTTGGAAGAAACATCAAGCTTCACCAATGGTGCGTAATGGTCATTAAGAAAAAGAAATTGGAGAAGATAAAATAAAATAGGGAGAAGGTGGTAGATGAAAAAGGATGATAAAAGAGAGGAAAGTAGCCAAGTTAGAATGTATAAAAAGAATTAAAAGACTTAACTTGTAATTTAACTTAGTATTTGAGACTCCTTATGATATTTTGATAAAAATCAAGAAAGTAAAAAGGTAGGTGGATCCATATAGGAGGAGAGATTGGAATGCTTCTCCTTGATCCATAACCATATGTAATGAGTAGATGGGAAGAAAGATGTAAAATATAATAAGGGTAAAAGGGTAAATGTGTTCTTAAGGAACTTTTCTACTACAACCAAGGGCCAATAAATTAAAGGGTGAAAGATACATTATAATCCATGCTAAAAAAATAAGAAAATGTTATAATCAAGTCTCATTGGATTAGGATAAGATTTGATGGGGGAAAGTGTTATTTAATGACTTTTATAGTACAAAAGTATCTAAATTAATCCAAAAATGGTATGATTTAGAATAGAAAATTTATCTCAATAATAATAAGATAATATAACCCCTAATTTTTTTTAATTTTTTGATAACTAAAAAGAGATTATCATGCTCAAAACATGTGATTAAAATCTACCAAAATGATGAATATTATTAATATTTTTTACCTAAAACTTGGTTTGACATCTTAAAAAATCTATGAGACTAATAAAAAAATTAGTATCTCAAATATCTACATGAAATAATGTTCTAGAATGAATTTGGAAGCTAAAAGTGACTTAAACATCTCACAAAACTATAAGAAAGGACAAGTAGTCTTAAATGAAATGTTCTAAAAATGCAATTGTGGATTCAAAACTCTAAAGAGAAGTGATAAATAACCAAACTAAATATATTTAATCTCCACAAATACTAATCCTAAATAACTCAAGTTTTCTAAAAAATGAGGTATTACAATACCCTAGGGTTATTTACATATATTAATGGATGAGTTAGATTGTTGCTATTACATGTGATCATATGTCTTATCCTTATATTCATGAATGTATTGATTTTATCATAAATATTCCATGAGATCATATGCATTCATATTTTTATTATTGCATGTGTGTTTATGTCCTATGTACTTGATCTTACGTTTACTTTGTATTGTGTGTATATGTGAGAAAACTACCTCCTATAATGGTGTTGTGGGCTATTCAGTATGAGATATAATACTAATATGACATTTTTACATGATGCATGTGTTCAATAAATAGATGAAGGACTGTAAAATTAAATGGATCCATGAGATAAGATCTATTCTTTAAAGTCTATTTTTGGGATCGAGAGATAGAGCTAACTAAATTCTCACCATTTATTTGATCCTTATTGTTTAGTTTATTCTTTTTGGGCTTTATGTCCCTTGCCTTATATTTTGTTTGTTTTGTTGCTGTAATGGAGGTTATAACTATCTATAACTCTTTTATTTATAGTATCATTTCTTCTCTTCCTATTATTTTATCAATTTTAGTGTAAATATTTTAGCCTTAACACCAAGCACAATGAAGGAAGTAGAGATTGGAATTATGTTAAGTGTGGTGGTAATATCCATAATTTTACTTATATGATTGTATTAAAATGAATTTTTTAATTAATAAAATGCGGGGTATTACAATCTTGTGATTGATATCACCTTTAGAGACTATAGAGGTGCTTCCTTTGTTGACAATGTGGATTGGACCATTCTAGGAAGGATTATTAGGGTTGACATGATCATTACTAGAATTGTGGAAGGATAAGACATAGATTCTTCAAATATCATCTATACTAGGGAGTTAGGGCTCCGAGAAACTAATGTTAACCATAAGGACCCTCCACTTATTAGTTATTGCCTTAAAGAGCACAACATATACTAGCTAGTGTTCAAAATAGCGAGACCAAGGGGATAGCACCAGATTATCACCCCTTCCATTAGAGTATAATAGAACAATCTTAAAGATATAGTAGGTATCAAGGTAGATACCATGAACATCAATCAGGCAAGTGTTTAAGTGTCATCAGCTAGATAAAGGCTAAATGATAGTTGGACATTATCACTAGTATATTCATCGTACTTTTGTTACTCATATATGTGCTTTTTAATTCTTATCATCACTCTTGATTATTTCATTATCATTTCTATGGTTGTTCACGGCTCAAATATCTAATGTTTCTGATATTTGATTGTCTGATATCCAAAATTTTGGATAATTGAAAATAATATTTGATATTTGATTTGAAACTTTAGCTATCTGAAAGATCAAATATCAGATTTTTTAGATGAGATATAAAATATAACCAATATTATTCAAATAAAATAATAAATATAAAAAAACCACAAAATAACAAATATATTTGATATTATCCAATCTGATGAACAAATATCTGATCCACTCAAAAAATATCCGATGTTAAAAGTAAAATTAAAGCCGCTACATCATAAGATTTAATTAGATTCTATCATATCTAAAAAGGGATTATATTAAAAACATAATTTCAACTAAATTAAACTTTAGCCCTAATACTATATCAAGTAAAAAATATACACATATACACACACATTTAAATTTATTTATATATAAAAATATATAAAATAAAAAAATTATAAAAAATGTATAAATATTTTTTTCTTTGGATTAGATATCTATTTTGTTTGACTTTTCATTAAAGGGATCAAATATTTGATTTAAAAAAAAGTTAGATCAGTTATTTATTTTCTCCGATCAGATCACTTTGGATGTCGGATCAGATAAGCAGATATTGGATAACATGAATAGCCCCAAGATTCATTTGTTTAAAGAGATTCTTTGGCTCATATTTTTTTTCTTTTTTTTCTTTATCATCCAATGAGATACTCACTTGTAATAGGCTTCACTCTGATATGACCTTAGTCATAGGTAATGTAAGTTTCTCCACAAACCTTATAGAGTTAGATTTATATGGCTTTCTCCACAAACCTTATAGAGTTAGATTTACATGGCTTTGATATGGTCATATGAATAGAAATGATGGAAGAATATAGAATGATGAATAAATATGCGTAGGAGTATTAGATATCCTATAAGATATTAAAGCCTAAGACAATGATGAAAGTAATATCTACCCATACACTTTATTTGTTGGAATAAAGGGTTTGCACTATGTATATCTGCATTGTGGGGGAATTGAACATTGATGTGCCATTATTAGAGTATATTTCAGTTGTACATAACCTTTTCAATGCCTTTTCATAAGAGATATTAAGGATATAGCCAGTGTAAGAGGTGAATGTTAAAACCAACTTAGTTTTGGAGCATAACCTATATCTAGAGCACCGTACTGGGTGAAATCGGTAGAGTTAACCTAGTTGAAGTCAATACTAGAGGAGATATTGGTTCATGGATACATAGGTCTAAGTATGTCTTCACATGAAGCACTAGTCTTTTTAATGAAACATAGGGATATAATTTTTCTTTTCTTCATAGATTAATAAGGTTTAAATTAGTTGACGGAAAAGAAGATGTTACCAAATATTAATGATTTTTTTGGTAAACTTTAAGGTGTAATTCTCAAAGTTCAACATGAAGACGGTCTTTTGGATGTGTTATTGTCACTATAAGATCAAGGTGACGTCTTTTAGACTCACCAATTAATGTACCATATTCATAGATTTTATGAAAAGGAATTTGTGGTTGTAACTTAATCAATTTAGGGTGGTCTACATGTATGGCTAGTAGGGTACTGTAGATGTTTTGTATAAGACTATAAAATTTTCTTGTTCCTTAACAATCCTTATAAAGAAGGCTAGGGGATACCTATATGATGATGGTTGTCAAGAGGCATTTCAAGAGTTTAAACATCATTTAACTAATGCACTAATATTCAAATCACCTTCAAGGTTTTATGGGTTTTAAATGTATATTAATGTGTCAAATCATTAACTTGTTTGTGTTTGAATGCAACATGAGAGGGAAGTCACTTACACTTCTCATGAGTTGAAGTAATAAGATTACAACTACTCAACATATGATTTAGAGTGGATAGTGGTTGTCTTTGCATTAAAGATGTGGATGCAATACTTATACAAGACACATTGAAAATTCTTCACAAACCACAATTCATAATTTTATGCATTAATAATTCATATTCATGTATTATATTAAGCATCATGTATTGCATGAAAATGTTCAAACTACCATGTATTGCCCTATGTGTGTGTGTGTTTGTTTTTCTATGTGTCTGTGTGGCTTTATGTGTGTGATTCCATATATATAAGTTTTACTATAAATATCATAAAGTTTGGAAGGGAATGGATAATATTTTCCCTTATATTATTCTTGACCTTTTAGATTTTGAGTTGTTTTTTTTTGTTGTATTAATTATTTTAATCTTGTTAATATATGTGTATTAGTATAAAGAAGTTTGTGTGTGATTTTGGTGTAATTTGGCATCATTTTAAATTTAGGCATCTTTATCTATCTATTACCTTCAAGGGACTTTGTTGGGTATACCCATGAGTTTTTCTAAAATTTGGCTTTATCATTATATTCATTAGATCCTTCACTTAATTTTTGAAATGTAATATGTTGGGGTTTGGAGTCATTTAGAGTTAGTTATGATTTTTGAATTTTTGAGGTATACCTTTCTTTTATAAATTCAAGCTTATTTTGAGTTCAAAATGAGATAAGTATGATGAGTTGATTATTTGGGATAATTATGATTAGTAGAATTTTGAGTTTTAAGTGAAAATGATATAAAATTAGTATTAAAAACCCTAGGGATATTATTTAGGATTATGATTACCACCATTTTGAGCTTTAAGTCAAAATTACATAAAATAAGCATTGAAAACCCTAGAGGTATTATCATTATTTCATGTATTTAATAATGTGTTATTCATATTTTTATGTTAACTTTGTTTAATATTAAGTGTTTCAGTGTGGGCATAGGTTTAGTAAATTAGTAGTGTATGACATAAATGAGAATAAGCATTTTCTAGGGACATTCTAGTCATTTACAAGTGTTATAACTTCTTTAGTCATAATTTACATTTAGAATATCCTTTAGGATCTTATTAGGTGTAAACATAAGTTGAGTGGCCTAATTAGTTTATTTGAATGAGTATTTCTCAATATTTAGATTAGGGTTTCTTATGACCTTTGTATCTTACTATAGTGTGGCTTATTTCATTTAATTAACCTTAGTGTAATTTTAATTCTGTGATTATAAGTATAAATTCATAAAATAAGTGATAAGAGGAAGTGTGTTGACAAATGAAAGTACGATGACAAAGGATAAGTATTTAGTGTGGATATTTATGTGTTAATTATTTGATGTTATCCCTTGAATAATATATTAATAACTGAAGTGAATGGAAATTAAATTGTAATTTTATTCTATTATATCTTGGTTTTTGTGGCAACCAGAGTGGCCTATATCCACTCTATATGAGTATGATACACAGACTTATAGAGGATATGCATATTAAAAATAATACCTATTTGTTGTCCCCTAGTGTTTTTTTCCTTACATAAGTGTAGCCCAATTCACATGTTATGATACTAATCTGTGTGCTTTATGCCTTGGGAGTGTAATCGATTAAAAAATATTAGGAGGAATCATTTTCTCAAAGTGAAATATTATTATATTGTGTGATCACTAAGCAACGATTATAATATGGCTTTCCTCTCAAGTCTGTCATTATATCATAAATTGTGATTGAATGTATAATGTTTTTTGTGTCTTTCTTGTTTAGATATTTTAAAATTACATGGATGATTCGTTGTTGTTCAACATATCCTATGTTCTCACATGAAGCATCTTTATATTTTATAAGTGATTTTATTACTTAGTATGTTATTGTGATGACTTCTTTGTCACAAATAATAACCAGACAACTCTCTTTCTTATTCGAAGGTTTATGATGATTCTATTGATGAATTTTATATGATGTTTGTGCATGAGTCATGTATGTTTATGTTTTGGTGTAGAGTCATTGTCATATGGTGTTGCCTAGTTGTTTTGTGTTTGAATGCTCTTTTAGACTATTAGTTCT
The DNA here is from genome assembly GCA_039764185.1 of Tamarix austromongolica. Classification (NCBI taxonomy): domain Eukaryota; kingdom Viridiplantae; phylum Streptophyta; class Magnoliopsida; order Caryophyllales; family Tamaricaceae; genus Tamarix; species Tamarix austromongolica. The sequence goes on from CM077809.1 coordinate 125,843,598, forward strand.
TTATATCACTTTTTTTTATGTATTTTTGTTATTATTTCTTTAACGTTTATCTCATCAACTCCTATGTTTTGGTTTATATAATTCTTCTCTTATTTTCTCTTTACCCCTTATACTTAGTAGAAGAATGGTATGATGACTAAAATCATACTAAGTATGGTGGTAACACCCCCTTAAGTTTATAATTAAGCTTTTGCAAAATAAATTTTTTCTATAGTATATTTTCAGGTTTTTTCTTACTTCTTTAGTATTTTTAAAACATACTTATTTAATAATTAAAATTAGGCGTATTGCAAGTATGATTTTTTTTTTCAATTGTAACTTTTTTGGTTTTACAATCGTCGTTAAGGATGTTGTGCATATCATTAACAATAACAGGTTGATGCATCTACATCATTTTATATATAAGCATTATAATTAATAATGCACTACTTATATATAATTTCGTAATGGGGTGGAATACAAATACAAATGGCTTCCACCTCCACTCTAGAGAGAAGATGACCAGTAACTGTCACAACACCAAAAATCATAGTTGAAATTTTTTGTTTGTTTATAAATCCAATATAACAAAGGAGGGTATTACCACCATAATTAGTATAATTCTAGCCCTTGGCCAACCTCATACTCACTACAAGGATAAAAAACAACATAAGTGTAATACTATAACAGAAATAAAAACACCCAAGACTTACATCAACCTATGATAAGACTTATCAAACACATACAAAAACACGTAGTGAGAGTCAAACACATCATTACCTTATATCCTTGTAAGCCAAAGTACACAACACTCTTAGATCACATATACATATATACACATTTCATACAAGTACACTTATTCCACAACCAAGACATATAAGCATAACCCTAACATAAATATATCCTTAACTAGTTGGATCTAGTCTTGAAGCGATGAAATCTTATACCTCCTCACGGGGAATTACTAGTTTCCTACCTAAAATAAGAACAACAACTTAGCTATTTTACTCCTTTTCTACCCTTTTTCCTTTTTCCTATTTTCTTAATAATAATAGTAATAATGTTAATAATTATAGATATTAAGATAAAATGCTTAAAATACGTAAGGAGGGAGAAGGTGTGACCTAAATAGATATGGGCAGGTGACGATAGCATGGCAGCCATCGTAATGGCAGTAGTAGTGGTGATGTAAGGAGGGGGGGTTTTAGGGTTAGAAGAAGGAGTAGGGTAGGTTTTCTTGGGGTGGTGGAGGTGCTAGCAAGAATAGCTAGTGGAAGAGGTGGGAGTCTCGAGGCAATGGCGGTGGTGGTGCTCGCAGTGGCACCCGAGAGGAAGGGAGGAAGAGAAGGAAGAAGGGGTGGTGGAGGAGGTCTTATGGCAAAGGAGACATTCCTACATAGGAAGAGAAAGTAGGGAGGAAGGTACAGCTGGGAGTGGTGGTAGCATGAGGTGGTGTTGGTGGTGCATGATGGTGCAAAGGGTAGCTCTAGCTACCCACTTTGCATAGCTGGGGAGAAGGAAAAAAAGGGAAAGGAAGGGAAAAGGAGAGGAGAGGTGTAAGTAAGGAGATATAGGGAAAAGAATAGGAGGGAGCTAGGGTGGTGGAAGCATCTAAAATCACAAAGAGAGAATGAGAGGCAAGGGAGCTCAAGGTAGAAAAGAAAGGAGAATGAGGGTGTAGGAGGGTTTTTATAAGCATCGGAAGGGAGAATGAAGATAAAGGAAGGAAGAGGACAAGGAGGAGGCAGGAGGTTGTAAGCCTGTGGTGGTACCGGCGGTACAGGCCTATGAAGGGGTGAAACTTTGCATGTGATAGGGTAGAGAGTAAAGGGAGTAGGTGGGAGAAGTTGCAAAAATGGCAGTGGGGGTGAGGCTGGTGCAGCATGCGTGAGGTTAGAAAAGGAAGAAAGGGAAAAAGAGAGGGAGAGAAAGGGGAAAACAGGGGCAGTAGGCATGTGTTTGGGCCCCGCCCTAGGGAAGAGAAAAAAAAGAAATGGAGGTTTGGGCTAGTTGGGGGGAAAAAGAAAAGAAAAAGAAAGAGGGGGAGGGGAACCCAAGCTCACGCCTGATGGGCCGCAGCTTGGTCAACCAGGAAGAGAGAAGAAAAAGAATGAAAAAAAGAGAGAGAGATAGAGAGAGAGAGAGAGAGAAAGGAAACGAAAAAGAGGAAAGGAAAGAAAGAAGGAAAAGGGAAAAGAGGGATGGTAGGGTGTTTTGGATTTTTGGGAATTTATGGGTAATAAATAATAATAATTAAAATAATTTTCATTAATTTAGAACTTACCATATTTTATCTATAATTTATTTTAGGTTAGTTAATTAAAATTACTTCCAAATAATAATTTTTTTGTGTCAGTTTTATTATCATAATTTGTATTATTATCTTTATTATAAAAGGTAAATATATTTTATATTATTTGATAAGTCGTTATTTTATCCTTTATTCCTAAATAAATGTTTGGAGTATTACATAACTACCCCCTTAGAAGAAAGATTTCATTCCTGAAGTCATTGGCTTAATCTAGGAGTAGGGAAAAAGGAAATAAGAGGCAAAAGAGTTATGGATACACCTCACTCATGCCCTTATTGGCTTCCCAAGTGGCTTCCTCTATCCCATGGCAGCTCTAGATAATCTTCATAGGTGGAATTGCACTTGTACAAGTCTGTCAAAGCTCGGTATATCGAATTCGTATAGTTCTCTCTTCGAAGGTCACAAAGTCATCAAACTCAACTTTCCAAATCAGATCACATAGGAAGGATTGGCAACGTATTTCCGTAACTATGAGACATGAAACACATTGTGGACACTACTAACTCTGGTCGGAGTGCCAATTAATAAGTAACCTCCCCAAACAGATCTAGAATCTCTTAGGGCCCAATATACCTCGGGCTTAGCTTGCCTCTCTTATCGAATCTCTAGACTCCTTTTATAGAGGAGACCTTCAACAACACCTTCTCTCTAGGCTCAAAATTTCCACCATGGTACTTCCAATCTACGTAGATCTTTTTTTGGGGTCTAAGAAACTCTCATTCTATCCTAAATATGATAGATGTGTTATCTCCCCAATTAACTTGGGTCCTATTACCAATGTCTCGCTGATGTCATTCCTACATAAGGGGGTCCTACACTTTTGGCTATACAATGCTTTAAAGGATGCCATCCCTTTGCTATCATGATAAATTTTGTTGTAAGAGAACTCTATCCGGTGTAGAAGATCTTCCCAACAACCTTGAAAGTCCAAAGCAAAGGCTCATAAAATGCCTTCTAGGGTCTGAATAGTCATATCTATCTACCCATATGTAGCTAGATGAAAATTTATAGTCATCTTGAGTTTCATTCCCAAGACCTCTTACAACTTTCCCCAATAATGGGAGAGGAATGTAAAGTCCCTATCAGAGATGATATCCTTAGGCACCCCATACCAACTAACCATAAATTTCATATAGGTATTATCCGACTGGTGAGTACAATAAGTTGATTTCATGGGAAAGAGCACTACTGACATGGTTAATCTATCCCAAAATAGTGTTATAGCCACTATGTGTCCTAAGAAACCCACTGACAAAGTCCATGGAGATCGAGTCCCATTTTCATATTGGTTCTTCTACAAGCTAGAGTAGCCCTACAGGTCTACAATTCTCAATATTGACCTTTTGACAGGTCAAGCATTGTGGTATAAATTTGACTACATCATGTTTCTTACAAGACCACTAGTATATTCTCTTAAGATACTTGGATAGCTTGTCCCCTCCTAGGTGGACAGAGTTAGGCGTATGGGTGTACCTATTCTAAGATTTAGTGCTTTAACTCTATGCATCCCTACAGTACAAACTAACCACCCTTATAGTGAAGGTTACCATCCTTGTTTATCTGAAACCCTTTAGCCTTGCCTTTTTATATCTTCTAGTAGTCTAGCATCTCTAGGCTGCTTAGCACGGACCTTCTCCAACATTGTAGGGGTGGTCATCATGGCACTCATGGGGACCTTGAGATCACCCTACTGGATTAGCTCTATTTCCATATCACCCAACTCTTCCAGCATCCGTTTGGCTACCATACAGGAGTTCACAAAGTGTGTGGTCTTTCTACTTAGGGTATTGGCAGCCACATTAGCTTTACCCTCGTGTCAAGTCAACTCTATGTTGTAGTCCTTTACCAGTTCTAGCCGCCTCCTTTGTCTTATATTTAATTCTTTTTGTGTGAATATGTATTTGAAGCTCTTCTAATTGGTGAAGAATTTACACTTCATCCCATATGAATAGTGCCTCCAGACCTTCAACACAAGAACCACTGGAAGTAGCTCCAAATCATGAGTCAGATAGTTCTTTTCAAGTCGATTCAATGGATAGGAGGCATAAGCAACTACTTTACCATTCTATATTAATACACACCCTAACCCATGTTTGGATGTGTCAATATAGACCTCAAATCTCTCGAAACCCTCTCGTAGGGTTAAGACAAGTGTTGTGGTCAATCATCTCTTTAGCTCTTGGAATACCTCACCACAGCACTCGTCCCATTAGAACCTAGTGGTCTTCCTCAAGAGGTTGGTTAGAGGATGGGTAATCCTTGAAAAGTTCTCCACGAAGCATTGGAAATACCCAAGCATACCCAAAAATCTATGAACTTCTGACATATTCATGGGTGACTTCCATTCCTTAACTGCCATTATCTTTACTGGGTCACTAGCTACTCCCCTAGCTGACACTATCCGCCCAAGAAAGGCTACTTTAGGAAGCCATAACTTGCATATAAATAGTTTTGCATATAGACAATGTTCCTACAAAAGGGATAGAATGGTGCGGAGGAACTAATAATGTTCTTCAATTCCTTGATAGTAAACCAATATATCATCAGTGAATACCACCATGAACTGGTTGAGTAATGGTCTGAAGATCCTTATCATCATATCCATGAAAGCACTAGTGGAATTAGTGATCCCTAAAGGTATCACCATGAATTGTAGTATCCAAACTGAGGTTGGAAAGCTATCTTCATTGTGTCTACATCTAATATGCGCTATTGGAGATATCCGGACCTCAAGTAGACCTTAGAGAAGAATGTGGAACCCTATAGCTAATCGAAGAGGTCTTCAATCCTTGGAATTAGATATCATTTTTTCACCATCAGTTGATTTAGCCCCCTGTAATTAATGTAGAGATGGAGATTTCATCTTTTTTCTTCATAAATAGGATCAGTACTCCCTATGACAACACACTCGGTCCAATATATCTGTGGTACAACAACTTCTCTACCTGAGTATTAAGCTCTTTTAGCTATATTAGTGACATTCTATAAGGTTCTCTTGACACTAGTTAAGCCCTTGGTACCCGATCAATTATGATGTCATTTTTGAGTACTAGGACATACCTAGATTCTCCTCTAGGAACACATCAGGAAAGTCCCTAACTACTAGAATGTCGCCCAAGGTTGTTAAATCCTTTTTCAGTTCTTAAGCACTACATAAATACATCAGCTACCCTTTACAAACCAAGGAGTGTAATGAGACAGTAGACACCACTTTGGTGGTGGGCTTAGGCTTAGTCTTTCTATACAAAACCCTGGTACCCTTTGGGCCCCATAACACCACATGATCTTGAGCACAGTCAATCACCATATGGTATCTCCCATGCATGTCCATCCTTAAGATGACATCAAAGTCCCATAAATCCATTTCAACCGGTTATACTATGAAGTCTACCCAACCTATTACTAATTCCACATCTAAGTAGAGTCTAGTGTAGCTCATCCTATCCCCCAAGGGTAGCAACACAGATATTGCTATGCTAGTAGGTGATGACAAGTCAGCTCTAGCAACAAATGTAGTGGACACAAATAATAAGGAAGCACAGGAATCAAATAGAACATACATCATTAAAGAGAGAATGGTAAATATACTTGTAACCATGTCCAGCTATCTATCAACCTCTACCTAACTGATAACATTTAGGCACCCGCCTAAATGACCTCCCAGATAGCCCCATCGGTATCCTCTAGTGTTATGAGTCTTATCGCCTCTTTGAGGGAAAGGTCGTGGTCCCTAAGGCCTCCCCTTAAACTCTCAGCCTAGTGCACTAATTGGGGCAAGTGCTCTCTAATGGATCTACTAAGATGAGGTTTTATGAGCATGATGCTGATAGGCTTGCTGCTAGGGCATTAGTGATCTCCTCTACTAGAGCTAATGGTTCTAAGGCAGTAGGAAAATTTTCTGGTTCTAACACTTGAAGGAAAGGTGGATAAGCTTTCCATAAATCCTATGACCCAAGGGTCTACCTCCATAGTCTCGACCTAGGTGGTTCCTACCATAGCATTTGTAAGAAAAAATCCTCGGTGATCCCTAACCTCTAATCGAGCCACTCTATTAATGTCATGAGGGACCTCCTCCTTAGTCCTGGGCCTTACTCCCAAAAGCCTAGGTTACTAGTCTCCTTATTCTAAAGATTGATTCTAACTCTTGGACTAGGGTAGCAGTGTTGCACTGATGCTTATATAAGGTGGTCAAGTCTTAGAATGCCACTGCTCCCATCATTTGGAAAATACTAAAATAGAGTCGTTGCTCAAACTAGTAAACTATGTTGAACTTACTAGTCAGGGTACTCAAGACAAACCTTAGTAGCTTGGTGAAGCGGGCATAGTATTGCATGATTGTCATGATTCCTTGGGCAAGTTGCATGAAGTCCTTAAACTTATCCCTCTTCAGGCTCTCTTAGTAAAACTAGGCCTATAGGGAGGTCTTAAAAGCTTCCCATATCATTTGGGGACCATCCTAGGTGCAGCACTCAACCAACTAGGCTTTTGCAATGCCTTTGAGGAAGAAAGTTGTGATGCTAGATTGTCTAGCTTAGGGCAGTCCATGGCCTCAAAGGTGTGATCCACATCTTGGATCCAACCTTCCAGGACCATGGGATCATCCTCTCCTACGTACGGCAAAAGGTGATGACCGGTAACCCTCCAAATTCCTCCCTGGTACCCTCAAGGTGATGTTATAGTGGTGGAGTGGTGGCCAGGTTTAGGGTTGGTAATGGACAAACTCTATGAAGGCCACAAAGGCCTCCTCTAGGCATCCAACCCATCCATTCATCATGGACTTGTTGATACCAAACAAGGAATGAGTTAGACTTGAACCTCTTGGTTCGAAAATTATCACACACACTTTTCCCCTTTTGAGGGGTTCCTTAGACTACCACTTTCATTTCCTTACTAGTGGATCTAGACTAGATGTAAATAAAAATAAAAATAAAAAAATATTTTCCAAGGTAGAAAACCATTTCAAAATCAAGAAAAAATTGTTATAAGAATATTTTTCCAAAAGTAAGGCATGGTTATTAGAACTATCACTTTGATACCAACTTGCAATACCCTAAAAAATAACAGTTGAAATTTTTTGTTTGTTTCTAAAATCACACAATGCAAGGGGGTGTTACTGATGTGATCAATATCAATCTAGCCCCTAGCCAGCCACATACTAAATACAAGGCTAAAAGAATAACACAAATGTAATACCATAATAGAAATAAATTAAAGTGTGAAAGTGTTAAACATTGGTATATAGAAAATACTAGAACATAAGAGAGTCAAGTGACAATACAGAAGAGTACTGAAAATACATAATAGGGTCCCACCATTGGGAGAAACATGAAATGCTAATAGGAAATAAGCCTGAGATGTGCTCTCTCCATCCCCAACTCAGGATAAAATGCCATCACTCTACCCCAACCAAGGCATCATATACAAAAAATTCCTCTAAACCCACATCACGTACCTGCACAAACTCAAGAGAGGCCACTGCTCGTGGAAATGAGTAGCACCCAAAATAGGGGTGATAAGTATATTATATACTGAATAAGGTAATAATATAGTTAAATTAAAGCATAGCAATATAGGATACAAATATAATGTACACAATATATTATATTACATTATTGACCCCTATTAGAGTTTAAATCCATTAGTATAGTATTTATACATATCTTGAATTATGTTCGTGTGGATTTGGGGATCGCACTATTATGACTAATGGACTAGTAACTACATCATCTAAGGCTTAACTCTCCTGACCACTATGATGATCGATGGGCCAAAAAAACTAATACCATTCAAGGCAAAACACATCTCACCACTATTATAGCTGATGGACCGGTAAATATACTACAATCCAAAGTAGAGCACACCAGACCACCATTATAACCGATGGACCGGTGAATATACTACACATAATACTTACCCATGTGGTGTTCCACTGCAAGTGATTAGTGTCTTTTCCATAAATTAATATCATCTAAGGGTTTCATTTATTGAGATTGAGACCTCCACTATTATAAATGGTGGACCAATGCTAGAAACTCCTACATAAATGCACCTGCCCACTATAATAACCTACAGACCGATAAATATACTAAACCCTCAAAACCCTAATTTGGCCTACGTATCCCAACCCTATCCTCCTCTTCTTAATTATCCCTAGGCACTCATGACTCAAGCACACATTACCACACTCATCCCTACTCCAAAATCTTATAACTCAACTCCCATATGTGATAAGGACCTCCGAAATAGACACCTTCAAAAACCTTAATGTCTCCTTTATTTTCATACCTTCTTCTTGCACAACTCCACCCTTTACTAGATAAGACCCCCATCCTCCATGTGGTAGACTCCTCATCACAAGCCTAGTGCATAACCTAACTCTCTCAACTTCTCCTTATAATACACCCTATCCTTAGGGTTGAGCCCCAAAACCCTCAATTATGCCCCCATTCACTCTCCCATCTTCCCCCATACCAAAAATCCCCCAAGTCCACAAACTTACCATAACACACTCTCCTACTCATGGTCAACCTCTAAACAAGGTCCCACTAAGAGGATCTTGCCCCCAAGCAAAGCTTACACTTCCCACGCTATGTTTTTTTCCCTAACCCCTCTTATCATTAATACCTCTTTTTATTTCGCTATGTTATTCCAAGGGTTAGTTAGAACACTCCCCACATAAAATTTTACATACTTTGCTCCACATTTTTGTATTTCATTTGCCTTAGCCACGCCTTGACATAAATATATTATTTTTAACAACACCAAATACTTACATCAAACCATGAAAAGACTTAGCAAATACATACAAAAAAAAGTAATGAGAGCCACATACATCATTACCTTAGATCCTTATAAGCCAAGATACACAACACTCTTAGATCACATATATATATATACACATTTCATACAAGTACACTTATTCCATAACCAAGACAAATAAGCATAACCCTAACATAACCATATTCTTATTTAGTTAGCTTCGGTCTTGAAATAATGAAATCTTATGCCTCCTTATCGAGGATTACCAGTTTAGTACCTGAAATGAGAACACCAACTTAGCTATTTTACTCCTTTTCTAACCTTTTTTTCTTTTTTCCTATTTTCTTAACTATAATAATAATAATAATAATAATAATAATAATAATAATAATAATAATAATGATAGATATTAAGATAAAATGATTAAAATAAGTATGGAGGGGGAAGGTATGACAAGAATAGAGAAGGGAAGGTGAGGATGGTGCGGGGGCAGTTATTATACCAGTCATGCAAGGAAGGTTCTTTTAGGGTTGGAAGAAGGAGTGGAGTAGGATTTCTTGGGGTGGTGGAGGTGCTAGTATAGATGGCTAGTGGAGGAGGTGTGTGTTTCACGGAGGTGGTGTTTGCAGCAGCGCTTGAGAGGAAAGGGGAGGAGAGTGAAGAAATGGAGGGGAAGAAGCGGTGGTTGAGGAGGTATTGTGGTAGGGGAGACCTTCCTATGCAGGAAGGGAGGGAAAGAAGGAAGGTACATCCGGTAGTAGTGGTGGCATGAGGCAACGTTTATGGTACGCGGTGGTGGAAAAGGCTACTTTAGCTGCCTACTTTGTATGGTTAGAGAGAGGAAAAGAAGGGAAAGGAAATGAAGGGGAGAGGATTAGTGTGAATAAGAATAAGCAAGGATGAGAATGGAAGGGAGCTAAAATCACGAAGAGAGAAATAGAGGTTGGAGAGGTCAGTAGAAAAGAGAGGTGAATGAGGGCGTGGGAGGGGCTTTCATAGGCATTGGAAGTGAGGATGAAGAAAAAGGAAGGAAGAGGACAAGGAGGTGGTAGGTGGCTGTCAACCGACGATGGTAAAGGAGGTATAGGCCTAGGAAGGGAGGGATTTTTATAGGTGGGAGGTCATAGGGTTGGGGGAGAGGGCGCGTAAGGGGCACTGTGTAGGGTCATCCCAACTACACACTATACATGGTTGAAAGAGGAAAGGAGAGAGGGGAGTAGGTGGGGAAGCTACAAAAATGGTAGTGGGAGTAAGGCTGGTGTAGTGTGCACGAGGTTAGGGATGAGGGTAGAAAAGGAAAAGAGGGAAAATAGGGGTTAGGCATGCATTTTGTTCACCACCTGGGGGTAGAAAAAATAATGGGAGGTTGGGCTGGTCGGGGGAAACGAGGAGAAAGAGAAAGAAGGGGAAGGGCAGATGGGCCACATCTGCTTGGTTTGTTTGGTCACAACCTAATCGGATGGGACGGAAAAAGAAAAATAAAGAAAGAAAAGGAAGAAAAGAAAGAAAAGAAAGAAAAGGGATAAAAAGGAATAGAAAATGAGGAAAGGAAAAAAAATAGGAAAAGAGGGGGATGGTAGGGTATTTGGGCTTTCTAGAATTTATGGGTAATAAATAATAATAATAATAGTAATAGTTTTCATTAATTTAAAATACCATAATTTATCTATAATTTATTTTAGGTTAGTTAATTAAAAAAGCTTCCAAAAAATAAATTTTTTTGTATCATTTTTATTGTCATAATTGGTACTATTATTTTTATTATAAAGGGTACATATATTTTAGATTTATTGAATAACTCAATATTTTATCATGTATTCCTAAAAAAAAACGTTTGGGCTATTACACTATCCATGACATGTATTGCATTTTACATATCCATATTGACAAGAATCCATGTGCAAGCATGGATTTTTTTATTATCCATTTATTATTTCCTTCCTCATTTATATTTTGGGTATTTAGTCTAAAATATGTAAGACCTTACACTTGAAGAGTATGAGGATGCCCTATGAAGATATCAAGCATACACTAAACACTACTTATATGCAACTAGAAAATTTTTCTAGCCTTTATTCATGGAATTTACATTCATCGCTCTCCTCCTTAATTAATCCTAATGTTGTGCTCATGTATCATTATTAAAATTAGTAGCTAATGTGGAGTATTTACAAGGAAGGAAATAGGAGTTTGTGCCTGAGCATATTTTTATTGATAACTTAAGAAGCCATCTAGGTTAGGTTATAGCTAGTTAGCATGTGGCTCCACACTTTTAGTAGTAAATTTTTTATTATTAGTTATTACTTAAATTTATTTTTTATATCTATTAGTATAATTTATTTCATCAATTTTATATATAAATCTATGATTGGATCTATGTGTATATTTCCTTCTTCAATTGACTCAAGGTATAAGAATATTAGATGTTCTAGCATCAAGCAATAAGGTGGGATATTATGACTCAACATTGTCAATGTAATACTTGATTACATATCTAACACATCTTAACCACTTTCATTTGAGTGAGGTTAATGACATTTATAAATTTTCTATTTTAGATATGACTAAATTGTTTAATAATTAGTGATATTATTAATTATACCATTATGGATTTTTTTTTCTAATTTTCATCCTAGATATTGTGAGTTCTATTCCATTTTTTATGTAAAAATGTTGAATACACGCTCTAAGTATTATAGAACCATAGATGCTAGACCAAGTTGCAAACCAGCTTGGGTACATGTAAAGTATTCCTCAACCATCTCTAGGACTACATTAGGGCTTGAACATTAGAAAATATAAGGATGATTACTCTAGCACTGTTTATAACTAGTAGCATTAGTATCAAATGATTATTTAATTATCCTTAGAATCTCATCGGTGCATAATTCCTCATGATGTTGCAAATAACTACATTGTGTAATTTCTTCCTACCAGCCTACTCAATTATAATGCATAAAATGGAGAGCCCCCTTCTTAACTAGACCTTAGGGTTAATTATGTTTGTCAAGAGGTATGAAATTATGATGGTTTTGTTGCACCATGTGTTCATGGAGAGGCAAAGAGGACATAGTGATAAAGAAAAACTAGATGAGTAAGAGAAACTTTATGAAGATCTAGGAAATATTATTGTTTCATATTCCACTAATAATGGTAAGGGGATAAGTATCAACATCACAATGAAAGACATTTCCACTTTACTCCTACTCATCCAATAACCACCAATAAACATTAACATCATATGCCCTCAAGAGGATCGAGTAATTTTGTCTTTTAATTATATCAAACATTTATTTATTATTTTTTAAATTTATATGAGACTTTTTAATTAATCTTACTTTCTTTATTATATCTTATTATTTTCAAATGGTGTAGGTAACCAAAATGTTAATGTTTCTTCCTTTATTAAGGAGGTGTAAGGAGCTCCTTGGTTGAAAAATAACTATGTGTTCAAAGATTCACAACTAAGGAGGTATGAATGGATAACCTTTGGTGGAAATTTAAATCCAAAACTCATATTCTAAAATGATATACCTAATTAGAATAAACAAATTCAATAGCATTTATGAGAAAAATAAAAGTGCTTAAAGTTTCATATAAAATATTTAACACAAATTATATCTTATGACAATTATCACATTATAAAACCATAGTTACCACTATCTTGTATATTATACTCATAACTTGTTTATATAACTTAATGTGGTCATGATATAACCCATCCCATCTAGCAGCTTTTAGATTAGTATATTGATACCATTGGTTAAATATAGAAGGTAACAATGATTTATCCATAGCATAGAATGAATGTGAATAATATAAAGAATAACATAACTTAGTTAATAATGTATAAGAAATAATTTAAGTAAAGGAGATAAAAAAAAGTACTAATATGTGGTGTGAAAATTTACAAACACTTAGGATGGTAATAAATCAATCAAATTGTCATCCATTAGGTGGAGTGGTGTATAGGAAACATGTAATCAATCTCAAATTACTCAAGAAAAAAAAGACCACATCATACATCATTGCAAAATGAATATAAATTCAAGGTGATACCACCATTCTCTAATGCATTTGGTCCCCTCTAATGTAAACAACACTGCATAATTTCAAGAATATGATATATGAAGGCATACCTATACAATTTAATATGAGTCGCCAAATCTATGTACTTCGCAATTATAAAATTAACCATTCTTCATTTTTATGTAAGAGCTAATTTGCAATAGTTTTATGACCAAAATTTCCATCAAGAATAACATCACGCCATAATTCTACCCATGGGTGCCTCAAACACTTATCATCATTAGTCTAAGGAAAATTGTGGAGCGATTGATGAGTTATCTCTATAATCTTCCTCCCACTACTATTTATTCATCTTCTTCCATAGGAAAAGATACCTCTACTAGCAAAATAATGATAGCATCCATGACATGATTAACCACTTACGCATGGTGAATTTGAAGTGGAATAAGCACACTTTGTGTGCTCCAATATAAGAATTTCTCTTTGTATTATTACTAGGATACTTCTACTTAATTGAGCATCTTACTCTACCATACTTATTGTAGAAGGTTGAGAATCTCATCAATATAACTAGAATATTGTCATATCTTTTATGGTGAATGTTGAAGCATCTCTCGCACCCTAGACATAATGTTAATAGCATAGGTAAATCTAGTGGGATAAACCACTAAATCATAGAATTCAAATATGTATTCACTTAGTCAAAAAAAAGTGAAATTCATTCAAAGTTGATCCAAATTTAATTTGGGAATAGGTTGATGATCTCATTTATAACAAAATATCTAATGTTCACATGGTTAAATATGTGTCAAACTATATTAACACCCACATAATAAAGTCTTGAAACCAACCACATCCAATATTTTACACTCCTATAAATCAGGTGCTCTTTGACATACAATAGATCAGATATCCTTAAAAAATATCTCATGTGTAGAATAATGCGGTATGGTGACCCATGACTACTCTAATTCCTTCTTCAAATCATCAACTTAGACTGAAAAACGAAATATATCAATATTTGTTCAAATTTTGTCGAAGACTAAAACATATTATGTTATAAACTTTGGTTGTGTTGATCTCCTAGGTTGACCAATGTCTCAAACCTTATTATCATGAGAACAATTAGGTTTAAAGTAGTTTACATGTTTGTTTAAGTATACATAAATTGTTTTTACCACAAGGATGTCAAATAACACTTATCCAAATAAATTCTCAACAGAAACATTTAAAAGAGCAGTCAAATTTCAAATCATGAGAGAATATTATATCAAGCTACCAAGACTAAACACCTCAAGGTGTATATTTCATGTCTTAGGTTATCTTGTAAACTCATTTCAGCATAAAAGTTTTTATTTTAAACTCTTAGGAATGTTTAAGAATCTTCCTTAGAGTTTGTTTGATATGAAGTATTTGTTTATTTTAAATCCTATAAAGTGGTTTGAACATGTTAGGTTCAAGCACAAACTAGTCTACTGGTCTCGTAACCAATCAATTGGTTTTTGTTTCCAAACTAAGACTTTAAACTTTCAAAATAAACTAATTTAATGGTTGTTATAAAATCTTCTATCCTAAGAATGAAGATTTTTTTTTATTGAACACTTTAACTAACTGCATCAAGTTGATTGGCTGGTTCAGAAATAAATCAACTAGTTTGAATAACTAGGATATAGTTTCAGTTCCTATAGAAACCCATTTTCCTCTATCTAAACACCTTAACCAATTTCATCAAACTAATATAGTCATTAAACTAACTAGGCAATGGATTTAATTTCTATAAAGACACATTCTATCTCTATTTGAATACTATGACTAGTTTATTCAATCTAATCGACTAGTTTTGGAAACTAATTAATTGGTTTAACAATCTAGGCTAAGGATTGATATAAAATGTAAAATTATTTTCCTAGGGACTAAACCAATCGATTGATTTTAGTGAACATGGTGAATGGTCAGCATGACACATAAACTAGGTCACTAAACCATTCGACTATATATATATATACATACATACATATAAGATAAAAAAATGTATAGCACAAAACTAATTGACTAGTCCTAATAACCAATAAACTAGTTTATAGAACAAGAACATTTTTGCATCGGGTCTCAACATAATCCTTTGGTTGCTTTTATTAACTGATTGACTATTCAGAGCAATCGATTGATTGGTGCCCTAAATTGATCGACTACTCAACATTAAATGCTAAAAAATTTATAAATACATTTTTTCAATTATTATAAATAAATTATGAGGAAGAATTGAAAGAAAAAAATAACTTTTATCTCTCATTAATTGCATTAATTAATTCTCTACTTCTACTTGTAATTAATTCTCAACAACCCACTTTCATATTCATCTCTAGCTGAGATATTTTCAATATGTGTTCACTCTACTTAGACAAAAAAAGTTCTTTAACTTTAAATTCTACTTCTTGTTAGATTACACTCACAAATTGTTCCTTAAATTTCTTATATATATGAATTGTGAGGTAGTTTGTAATCAACAATAACTCTCTTTAAAACTCATTATATTAAGGTTGTGTCTTACTTAGCTTCTTGAGAGAAGTCATTGGATTAGTATATCTATAAACCTAGAGAAGATTAACAAGGTTAAATTTCTAATCAACTCCTATAAGTTCATTAATATTGTAGGCTCATAAATTAAAAGATGAGTGATCATCAATAAAAAAATATGGGAGGTTCAAAATCCAAAAGGCAAACATTTTAGGTAGTTCACGTAGAGAAATTACATTCTCTCACCACTATATTTTATGTGTAAATTTTTTATTTCCCATTACCATTTTTAATAACTCTATTCACACCCTTTTGGTTAATTTCAATTGGTATTATAGTCTGGCAACTCACAAATGATCTAATAATCTGAATTGAAAAGAGTATATTCAAAGTATAAAATAAAAAGAATTAAGTGAATAGATCTCCACCACAAGGCCTCCAATGTTCAACGATGAAAAATTACATATTGGAATAATAGATGTTATTTATCATCAAATATTAAGATTATGATATATGGTCTATTATGTAATACCCCACCCTCGAATCTTTCAAAAGATGTTTAAAATTATGTTGATATAAGATAATTTAGTTTTGGTTTTGAAAAATGCTAGAAATTATAATAAAAGTGTGAATTTTAGGCACATTGATCGGCTGGTTGCTCAAACAAAAAAGTACCTTAGAGATTTGTAATTTTCTTTTCCAATGAACTATTCAATTGGCTTGCTCAAATCAATCGGCTAGTTATCCTACAATTTCATATCCTTTACTGAATTTTTCTTTGAATCTCTTTCCATTATTTATGAAATATTCTAATAAGAATATTTTTGTAGTAACAAGCATAATTAAATTCTATATTAGTATCATTTTTATCCTATTTAGATCATTCTAGAATTTTGTTTAGCTAAAATATCCTCAAAAGCACTTTTTGAGGTATTTCTCATCATCTCTATTCTCCCTCACCTTCTTCTCTCTTCTAGAATCCATAGTTATGTCATTTACTTCCTACACTCTTTCTATGACCTACTAACAGTCTACCATGTTTCCCCTAACTACACATTACTTTCCTCACCTCATCATCCATTTCTGTTACACTTGGATGCTAGCAAGTTAGCCTTTCCTCTCTTTTCCCCTTAAGGATGTTGACTCAGCTCTCCTGTACATTCCATTATTTATTCATTTTGAATTCTTACCTTCCACATTTTCTCTCTTCTTCCTTTCATTTTAGAAAATGTTACTAAGTGATGAGGTTCCCTTCTTTTTCTCACTTCTCTCTGTTACTGAAAAATAGAGACTTGCCTATTGTTTTCTCATATTTTGGTCAACTTATTTCCTCTTCCTTTTCTCTTAATTTGAGATTTAGCACTCCACTATGTCTCTTATGCAAAGAAGGATTAAATTTTATATAAATATTGAAGATCTTGATTTTTGGCCCTTGATTTCAAGTTATAAGAAGAAGGTTCTGCTATGTCATTTTTATTCTCCTTCTTCTTACTTTGTTTTTAGTAAGTTTTGAGAAGGCATTTCAATGGTTTTGATTCTTGATTCTCTTAGGAAATCTTGGTAAAGACAATCAAATTACTTGTGTTTTTTGTGCTAGAAAAATAGCTTGGGGGTAAGAAAACGTTATATTTAATATGAATAAGATCTTATGTCCCTTGTTGAGGTTTTATGTTCTTAGTATTTTCTATAATGTGTATGTATTATGTTGAGCTCTTGGATTTTATCATTTTTCCATCTTTTGATTTATGATGTTTAGGGGCATGCTTGAGTATCTCTGATATTATGCATAATTTTAGTGAAAATCAACCATTATGTTGTTAAGTATTGACTCCTACCATGAATTATGTGAATTCATATGTAAAACATACCTTTTTATATGTTCTACAACATATAAGTATGCCTTGTATTGTGTTTCATTCTATCATATGGAAAATTCCCAATTGATTATTTAAGGAATTTATTATGATTTGTGATATCACTTGGTAATTAATAATCATGGATTTAGATTTTATTCAAGCCTATTTTTTGGACTCTATAGGTAACTATCAAGGAGTTAGTGGGTGTACTGCCCTATGTTTTAGCACTCACTCAATTTCTATTTCCTTCTCTACGAAGTTAAGATTGGTAGGGCATGGACTTATCTTTGAGGTATAGTACTATAGTGTTTTAGAATATCATGGCATCAATGTCTAGCTCGATTAGATGAGGTATCCCTATAAAAGACCCTTGTCACTTTTTATTGTCCATTACTTAAGCGGGTGTGGTATCCTAACTTTGTGTAGCCTTGTTTTATATACATTCAAGGTGTGGTGGTTGAGGTAGATCCCTTGATGCAATTTGACCCCATGTGGCTTGTGTGGTATCCTAATATGTGTTAGCCGTAGTGGTAGGTGCATTCAATGTGTGGTGGTTACAGTATCCCTAGAGAAAAATCCCCTTTAATGAATCATGACACCATGTGGTATCTAATTGTGTGTATATTCTTCCATGACTTTTGTTCATGGTGGAGTACTAAGTGTGGCCAAACGGATTATCTTAATAACTAGAATGTGTGTGGACGCTAAAGGAAGATTCATACTACGGCTTCCTTTATGTGAATATAATATCTTATATGTATTATATTTATTCCATGATTTCTAAGCAAGCATGCCTTTTCATATATCTATCAAGGGCATTTGATGTAGGAGCATCCTAATATACACAAACCAAAGATAATCTACTTATTAATTTTCTTAAATTAAGGATTTTAAAACTCTTCTCATTTGGGCAAATAAATAATTAGACAATCAAATAGCTATGCAAGCCATATAACATACAACATCTCATGTGTGCATGGCTTACTTTCACCTGCTACATGGCTCATCCAAACACTCCCAAAATATGGCTCCAATATGGCTCCCAAAATCACTCCATATTTTTGCACCCTCCACCCTTTTTCACCACCACTACTTGCCACCACTTCAGTTTACTACACCTGTTGGAACTCTAACATTTGTGTAGAATTTGTGGAATTTGGGAAGATCATTATGATATGATCAAGAGTCCCTAAACCTACCTTAAATTAAGAGATAATAAATTAGCTTCTCAGCAATTGCATCTAGCATGTCAATTGATTAAATTAGCTAGTAGTTCTTACCATATATAGCTTAGCCTAGTTAAAGTTTGTTGTTCAAATTTCATAAAGTGTAATCAAATTATCCTAATTCTTTATAGGGTGTAATATCAATCAAAGGATGATGGGGTTGTGATCCATTTTGACACACAATTAGCTAACTTATTGGTATCTAGAAGGCTTAGCTAATATTAGTTTTAAAGATGGTGGAAGGTGTACTAACTAACCTGCATGGTTATCCCTGGTAACTTCATTAAGGACCACCTCCTTCCTAATGTAGAAGAGTAGTAAGGTATGTAAGGAGGGCAAATCTTTTTGGCTGGAAAATCCCCCCTTGTATTCAACATCTTTTAAGTGAAGGAGGAGTTCGGTTTTACAAAATCATGCACCTTTTTATGCTAATGATGGTAACCTTAGTCGATTGATGCAAGTCCTTGAATTCGTAATTCCCGAATTCAAGTCCATTCATCCAGATTTCTCCTCATCCCCTTTTCCTCTTTTTGGTTTTGTTAAATCCCCTCCCTAACTTTAACACTAATTACTTAGCTTAATGTCATTTTTTAGCATAATGCATCAGCCTTAGTGTTACATTAGTTCATTATTCTTATCACCATTCTACAATGAGACCTCAATGTATATCATGAGTCGTTACCATGTATTAGGTAGTTTGTTATACCATTGTCTTACTGTATTGATACTATATTTTTATGGTCACTCTAATGATCCGATGAGAAGAGGATGATTTGCAGGGTTATGATTATTAGCTAGATTATGTTGAGGATGATATCATGGGCTAGTATTTAGCCATTGAATTCCGATAGAGAATATAATTTCAATATAATTAAGAGTTAGGCTAACTAGTTGAGATGTATTTTTGCCCACTATGTTGGGGTGGTTGTAGTTCTTTCCGGTTACTGAAACTCATAGTTTTGATCCTTATATTTAGATTTTGTAATCTCTCTTCTATATATAAATATATATTAATATTCTCATAATTGATATCATTATTATTTTTACATTATTATTAGAGCACACATTCTTTTGTTCATTGCTTCATTTTACGTTGCATTAGGTATGGGTTAGGTGATGACCACATCTCACCCATGGTTGATGTGGTGGTAACATTCTATAACTTTGTTTTTAACTCCCTTTTGTGTTATCTTCAAATTTAAATTTTCTAGTTCAAAATTTGGAGTTGTTACAAGCTGGTATTAGAGCCTAGGGTCTTAAATTCTAATGTTTTTTTGCGAAAATGAAATTCTTCATCCTATTCAAATCTTGTAAAATCTATCTTAGTATGCCTCCGAGCATTAGTGTGGGTGGTGTTAATTTTATTATATTGATCTAATTTCTAGCCTTATGTGCAATAGGCTACCTCTATGTGAGTTCACTTGGTAATCAATAGTCAAACATTTCTAATGTGATTTAGTATTTTAGGATCTCAATAGCTGCAAACCAACAACTCAAGCACTTCATAAAGATAATTGAGGCCTTCTTGTAGTGGTGAATTCAACATGAGGAGGCTCTACAAATGTCGCCATCGCCTTCCTTTCCAATATCACCACTAGAGGATTGGTTTTGTAGTGTCCATCATCACCACCCATTGATCTTTTAGGGTAAGGAGGGCCTAGATATTTTAGAATGCTAGTTGAGGGATTTCAAGAAGATTTTCATTGATATTGGTTGTTTGGTGGGGAAGTGAATGGAAATTAGAGCATTCCACTTCAGGGTCTTGCTAACGAGTGGTGGAGAAATTAGTAGCTAAAGGGAGTCTCTACAAATCTTAGAGCATGTTTCTAACCTGGACAGCTGTGGTTTGTGAAGTATGACAAATTCATGGCTTTGTACTAGGGTATGTCTATAGTTGAGAAGCACTACATTCACTACTTAGACCTATTATGTTTTTGTCTAAAGGTTGATGCTGAAAATTAGATGAAGTTCATGGGTTTCAGTTAGGACTGAGTCTATGACCTTAGAAGAAGCTAGTACCAACCCGTGCATTGTACATGCAAGCCATGTATTATTATGCCTTGGAGGTATTAGCGATTGTGTGAGCCCTTACTGCCTAACTAAGGGCTAGGAGAGAGTTTGAGGGTGGTCAGTACCAGGGAGGAGAGAGGTGGTTCCTAGTTGCAAGAAACCATTAGTCAAGGGATGTGCCTCATTATGGAGGGAAATTCAGTTAACCCACAGGGAGGCGCTTCATGTGTTAGTAGTGTGGCAAGAATGATCTAGGAATGGATTGTGTAGGACAAATGGTTTTGTGACACAATTGTGGATGAATGGGACACCACATGTTTAAGTGTTGTACCATCAGAGGCAGTATCTTTCAAGGCCAAGCACATTTATAGTGTACGGTGGCTTATAGGTTGCCATCACAAAAGGCTTAGATGACTGATAACGGAACTAGTAAAAATGCTACCATAGTAGAGGATTTAGAGGCCCTGTGCTTTTAACCTAGGGCAAGGTTCAAAAAGTGCTATAGGACCACCTCCAAGTAGTTAGATAAATAAGATTAGTCTGTCAAAGGCTAACAAATACGCAGATGTTATCATGGGTACGTTTAAAGTTTCTTCATTTCCTACATGTGTATTATTTGACTCGAGTGCTTTAAATTCTTTTATGTCTACTACTTTCATAGGTAGGGAAGGTATGATTCCTTCTTATAGGATAAAGTGTTCTATTATGCTCCCATATAGGGATAAAATTCCATATACTAGGTTTTATAGAGATGTGGCTTTAGTTAGACTTGATAGAGCTTGAACTTCAGGAATTCGATGTAATCCTTCAGATGGATATGCTATCAAGATGTCGATATATGATCGATTGTGCATAAAATCTTGTGGTTCTTAAGGGACTAAGTGGTTTTAGGGTATATTACTAGAGATGCAAGCCTAGGCCCTCAATGAAGATGGTGTTTAAGGTCCTGCTTCGTGAGTTGGTATAGAAGGGGTACCCACTCTACTTATTTGGTGTTCAAGATCTGGGAATTAAGGAGTTATTAGCACCAACTAAGATGGAATAGTTGTGCATTCAGTTGAAGAAGTTATTAGAGAAGGGGTACATTCGGCCAAATGTATCATCTTGGGGACAACCGGTCCTATTTGTTAGGAATAAGGATTGTGGGTTGAGACTTTAAATCGATTATCGAGGATTGAATTAGGCTACAATGAAGAACTGTGATCCATTACATTAAACCAATGACCTGTATGATCAATTGTGTGGGTATATAGTACTTTTGAACATAAGTCTCATATTGAGGTATCATCAGTTGAGAATTTCTAAGGAGGACATACCGAAGAAAACTTTTGAGATAAGGTATTGCCATTATGAGTTCACTGTGTTTTCCTTTGGACTCAATAATGTGCTAGTAGAGTTCATGGCTCTTGTGAACCACATATTTCAACAGCACTTCATCAATTTATCATGGCCTTCATCGATGATATCCTGATTTATTTTAGTACTCGTAAGGAGGACTAGTAGCATCTAAGGTAAATGTTAGAACTATTAAGCACACACTAGTTATATAAAAATCTCTCAAAGTGTAATTTTTGGCCGAATAAGGTGGATTTCCTTAAACATGTCATCTCAAAGAATCTTGCATCATTGTATCCTTTAAAGGTTCTAGAAATATCATAATGGTCAGCACCGATGAATTTCAGAAAGATAAGTAAGCTACTATAAAATGTTTCATTAAGGAATTTTTTTAGGATCACTTATAATTTGGCTACCTTTATTGAAGAAGACAACTCACTTTCATTGAGATGATAAGTACAATAAGGCTTTTTATGAGCTTAAAAGGGGATTGACTTCAGTTCTAGTTCTTACCTTATTGTCGGGTATGGAGGGATTTGAGGTGTATAGTGATGCATCCAAGAATGTTATAGGATGTGTGTTGGTGCATCATGGGAGGTAGTATTATATGCTTCTAGCAATTAGAAGGAGCATGAATAACACTATCAAACTCATGACCTTAATCTAGCTATAGTGGTCTTTAACTTGAAGATTTTGAGACATAACCTATATGGATTACAGTGTATGTTCTTCATAGACCATAAGAGTCTTAAGTACATCTTCACTCACTAAGAGATAAATATGAGGCAGTGTAGATAGTTAGTATTGGCTAAGGACTATGATGTGAAATTAACCTACCATGAGGGAAAGGCCATTGTCATTGCAAATACTCTCAGTTGGAATACCTCACACTCCCTTGGCTCTTTAGCCGTTTTAGATTAAATTTGGTAGGATTTTAAGGTATGGGCATTAACATCATTGGGTTCAGGAATCTTGAAACTAAGATGAGTGCTACCATGATCACACTGACCATCTTCAACAAGATTTGAGCTAGTGAACTAAGATATGTCAAGATTAAGTAAATCAAATGGGCTATAGCAGAGAGTTAATCAATGGAGTTTCATATTTTTGAGAATGGTAGTATTCATTTGTGATGTACATGGTGTGGTTCACAGAGTTGTGTGGAGCTTAAGAAGAGATTCTCGAGGAAGGTCATCATGCATCTTATTCCCTCCATCTTAGAGGAAATAATTTATACAAGGACCTAAATAATATCTATTAGTTCCCTCATATGAAGTGATAAGTTGTAGACTTCATCGCCACGTTCTTGACTTATCATAAGGTAAAAATTGAACACAAGCATCCTACAGGGTTATATCAGCCATTGGAGGTTCCTAAGTGGAATTGGGATAGCATATCAATGGAAATCATGGTTGGGTTACCAAGGACTTTTATTGTTTTGGATTCAATCTAGGTTATAGTTGAACAATTAAACAAGTCAGTAGTGTTCATATCAATGAAGCCGACTTGTAATATGGAGCAGATGACCAATGTTTAGAAGAAGCATGTGGTATGGTAGCAAGGGGTGCCCAAGAGCATTATTTTGGACCGAGATTCCATACTCTTAGCACACTTTAAGAAGACGTTGCAAACACCTTTTTAGACACAACTAAAGATGAGCATTGCTATCCATCTAATTATAGACTTTCAAAACAAGCACACTATTTAGAATTTAGAGGAAATGCTTTAGGTGTGTGTACTCAAGTTTCAATTTGGGAGGACCTCTTGGATCTGAAATTATTCTTCTACAAAAAAAACTCATCATGCGAGTATAGGGATGTCACCTTTCAATGAAATCTATGAGAGAAAGTGATGTAGTACATTATGTTAGAACGACTCTAAAGAGACGGTTGTGTTGGGACTGAATATTATAGAGGACGATACCAAGTAAATCAATTTGTTTCAAGATGACCGTAACTTCTATCATAATAATCACTTAAGCATAAAAATATTACACCTTAAATATTAATTTTGATAACATATCCAAAAATTAAGATATACCTCCAGTGTCTTACATATGCAATAATAGCTCACCTCTTTGAAATCTAATTTTATAAGGCAGGTATAAATTTTCCCATAAAATTCATCAAGGCACCAATTATGCATATTCCTAAAATGCCATTATTAACAATATGTAAAGAAATCAAGATCTAACTTCAATATCTTACATATGTAGACTTAGGTCATTCATAATTACTCTAAATATTCCAAATAATGTATTTAGCATATTTTAAACCAATTAACACATTAAAATACAATATATTCCATATTTAATTTATATGGACCAAAATTCCCTCAAGATGGCAAAAATGTCCATATTTTCACAAAAAAACCTATAAGTCCCAATATGAATAATTTTGACCTCCAACATATCTCGTCATGAAAAAACTTAACCGCATAAACATCATAGCCCAACTTATATAGTGATTCATGCCATTTCCTAAATTTAGAAAATAAGCTTAACTAAACGATACTCATAAACACATGTTTTCATGAATTGCTTATTTTTCCATAATAAAATACAATATATCTTATAGAGATATTAACATCATGACATAATCTAAATAATTAAACTTAACATGAGATTTCATAAAAAAAATTGCATTGCTTACAAAACCCTAACTATAATGTGTATCTTCACAATATATATATTTGGTCTCTAAGCACATAAAACCCTAAGATTCACCCTCCAATACCACTAGAAAATTACCTAATAATTATGGATAATACATCATTATAACTTAAGAAAATAACCACGGAAAATGAAAATATAAGCAAAAGAGGGTGGAAAATGGAGCGAAACCAAAGCAAACCAAGTTGTGTAAAGCTTGAATTTTTTGCATCAGAAATTGATACAATAAGGGTGTGAGAAACATGAGAGACTCACATAGCTATGGAGTGTTGTGTGAGATATTCACATTAAGGGTGTTGTGGAGTGAGTTTCTAGTGTAGATGGGGGTAGTGTAGTATGAGTTTTTTGATGTATTTAGTACTCTTGTTGCATAAAGTTATGGCATTTCTAGGAATTGTTTGCGTAAGGTGTGGACACTAAAGGGTGTGGTTTTAATGAGCTATAGACACAACCACGTGTGAGAAATGTGAGTCATTCACATTATGGCTAGTTCACAACATGAGGTTCGGTAGGTGACACAAAGCTTTGTTAGAGAAAAATTATAAAACAATAATGAAAGAAGCATAGAGTAGTTGAGGGGATGAAGATGGAGTATAGAGGGAGTTGTATGACTTGTAATATGAAGTAAGGAAATAGATAACAGAGTTATTTATAGGAGATGAGGTGAGGGTGTGAAATTAGGAAGATTGAAGGTAAAGGGATTGGGCATGCCATGGAATACGTTTCTCTCGACAAAAACCTAGAGAAAGATGGGGATTGTGTGTGCTACTCAGTGGTGCAAGCTAGGTTAGATAGCAAGTACAAGGATGTCAGGTGTAGTACCTAGGAAGAGAAAGGGATGGAAACCATGTGAGAGGGGCATGCATGGTCCAAAGAGGAAGAATGAGAAAGGGAGATTGGGACAAGGAGAAGAAAAAGAGAAAATAAAAAGGGAAAGAAAAAAAAGGAAAAGATAAAGAAAAGGAGAAAGTAAAAAAATAAAGAATTTAGGGATACAATTAGAATTAAGTTTAAATTTGATATTAAGGAATAAGGGAAGAACTATTTTATCACTCATCTAGGATTAGGGTTTGGTTAAAATATCAATCACCTAAAATTAAGGTTAAAATTAGGTTTAGATTTAGGGCCAAGAAATTAACGTAAGATAAAAATATTAATTACCTAGGATTAAGATTTAGTTAAAATATTTGTTTACTTGGGATTAGGATTAGATAAAATTTGGGGTTTTACATCATTACCCCCTTAAAAGAGATTTTTTCCCTGAACTCAACAAGTAAATGTCAGGGAATAAGATAAAAATTATATAAGGAAAAATGATTTTGGTTAACACTTTATTACTGCGTACTACCAACTTAAAAGAAAGAGAAGTCTAAAACCTAACACATCTATCATAAAAGCTTAGGATGTGTCTCGTGCATGTCCATTTTTTTATTTTAGTTCACCTCCTTTGCTCCATGGTGACTCCAAACGATCTTCCTAAATGAAACTAAGCTCATATGGGTCCTTCATACCTTTCTCTCGTGAATCTGCAAGGGTACCTCCTTATAAGACATTGAATCATCAAGCTAGATCTCATCGAGTCTAATCACATGGGAAGGATCTGTAACATACTTTTTAGTTGCAAGATGTGGAAGATGTTATGAACTTATGCTAATTCTAGTGAAAGAACTAAGAGGTATGCAACCTCACTAACTCTATCAAGAGTATCATATGGATCAATATACCTTAGGATTAGCTTACCCTTTTTACTAAACCTTTACCTCCCCTTGGTGGGTAAAACCCTACACAAGAATACATCCCCTTCCTTGAAATGATTAATGTAATGTCTCTAAACCAATGGTATTTATATCAACTCTAATTTACCATTTGAATCAACCAAATCTACTGATTCATGTCCTTAATCATCTCACACCCAAGGGTAAAAGTCTCGCTAATTTCACTCTAACACAAAAGTGTCGAACACTTGCATCCATATAGTGCTTCAAAGAGTGCCATTCTTATACTGGTGTGATAATTGTTGTCGTACAAGAACTCTACAAAATTTAGACTATCCTCTATACTACCTCATAAGTCCAAAACACAAGCCCATAGCATATCCTCAAGATTCTGAATCATTCTCTTAGTCTTTCCATCTATAGTATAGTGAAATGTATTACTCATCGTAAAATTCATGCCCACACCTTCTTGCAACTTCCCCTAGAAATGTGATAGAATTCTTGAATCCTCATAGGAGACTATATGCAGGTGTACCATGCATGTTGACCATATACCTCATGTAAGCATTGACTAACCGACCCATGCTCCAAGTAAACTTCATTGGCACAAAAAATGACTACTTTATTCAACCAATTGATGATAACCCAACTCGTATTACACCCACTATGAGTCAATATTATTTTGCTCACAAAATCCATGGAGATGGTGTCCCACTTCCATCTCAAAACATCTAAAGGCTAAACTAATCCTACTAGTACATAGTGCTCTATCATAACCTTATAACAAATCAAATAACTTGACATTAAATCCTCTACCTCTCACTTCATATGAGGCTACCAATAATTCCACTTAAGGTCCTTATACAACTTATCCGCTCCAGGGTGAACATAATAGAGAGTACAGTGACCCTCCTCCAAAATATGATGCTTAAAACTAATGCAACTTTAGGGTACACACTAATAATCTTTGTAGCAAATTCTACCACCCTCATGAATCTAAAAACCCTCTACTCAGTTGCCTACATCTTATGCTAAATCTTCTTGAGCTTAACATCCCTAAGTTACCCACCTTGAATCTCATCGAACATAATCTACATAATCACAAAAGCACTCATCTAGACATCCAAATCACCCTACTAAATTAGCCTTATCCCCATCTCACTAGGATCCTCAAGAAAACTATTAGCTACCACATAAGAACTCAAATAGTGAGATGTCTTCCTACTCAAGGTATCTGGAACGATGTTCTCCTTACCCTCATGGTAGTTCAACTCAATATCATAGTCCTTCACCAACACTAGTTATATTCCCTACCTTATATTCAATTTATTCTAAGTGATTATATACTTGAGGCTCTTATGATCGATGAAGCACTTGCATTGTGCCATGTACAGATAGTGCCTCTACATCTTTAGCGTAAAGAAAACTATAACAAGCTCTAAATCATGTGTCAGATAGTTCTGCTCATACTACTTCAACAAATAAGAAGAGTAAGCCACTATATCACCATGTTACATCAGTACAAAACTCAACCCATGCTTCAACGCATCATTATAGACATCAAACCCATTGATCCCAATGGTAGAGTCAAAATTAGTGATGCATTGACATGTGGTTTAAAAAATTCACCCTCACATGCATCACCTCACTAGAACTAGGTAATCTTCTTTAAAAGGTCCGTTAAGGGATGAGCTACCTTTGAGAAGTCTTGAATAAAATGCTTGTACTGCCTTGCCAAAACTAGAAAACTACAAATCTTTAGAAAGCTAGTGGGAGGGACTCCTCTCTATAACTACCACATTCTTCCTTGGATCCAAGGTGACTCCTCTTACTAACACCATGAGTCCCAAAAATGCACGTTCCCAAAGCTAAAACTCACACTTGGAGAGTTTGGCATATAACTTTTCTCTCTAAGGAGTGCCAAAATAGTGCAAATATGTTGCTAATTCTTCTCTATAATCTAAAAGTATATCAAAATATCATCTATGAAAAACACTAGAATAGATTGAAAAACAGGAAAAATATCCTAATCATAAAGTCTATAAATATAGCAAGCACACTGGTTAGTCCAAAAGCATCACCATGATTTCATAGTTCCTATAACGTATCCTAAATGTTGTGTTCATAATATATTCCACTTCCATGCATTGCTGGTCATAACTTAGCCTCAAGTTGATCTTTGAGAAGATCATAACACCCTAAAACTAGTCAAATAGATCATCGATCCTTTGAAGTGAGTATTGGTACTTCACCATCAACTAATTCTGATCCTAATAGTCTATACACAAACAAAGTCTCCCATCCTTCTTCAAAAAAGAAACTAATGCTTCCTATGGAGACACACTCAAGTAAATGTACCTGTTAGCTAACAATCCTCCAACTATAAATTTAACTTTTGTAACTCTACTAGTGTCATCTGGCAAAGTACCTTCCAAGCTGGCTCATCCCCTAGCACTAACATGATGGTGATGTTTATCCCAATTAAAGGCAACATACTCTATATATCCTCCATAAATACATTAGGACAGTCCTGAACAACTGAAATATCCTCTAATACTAACATCCTTATTCAAATCTTGAACATTATACAGATACATAGGTTAATCTCCTTGCACTAATGAATATAGTATATAAGGAAATAAAACCTTCATTGTAGATCTAGGCTTGTATCTCCTATAGGATACCCTAGTATCCTAAGGTCCCCACAACACTGCTCTCTCCTATGCACAATCTATCGCTACTTGGTATCTCTCTAATATAACAATCCCAAGGATCAAATCAAAGTCCTATAGGTCTATCTTACCAAATTCCTCTAGGAAATCTACCCTACCAACCTTTAAGGCCACATCAAATTAGACTCAAGTTCAGGCCACTTTATCTCCAGAAAGTAATATAACAAATATAGATACACCAGTAGATGGTGATAAGGTAGATCTAGAAAAAAAAGTAGCAGATAAAAATAACAAGAATGCAATTAAATCAAAGAACACATACACTGGTAATGAAAGGATGGTGAACAACTAATGACCATATCCAACTGTCAATCAACCTCTACCTAGCTCATGACATTTAGGAGCCTGCTTAACTGTCCTCCTTAATATCCTCCATGACACCATTTAGAACCCTAGGTTTGTCCTTCTCCACCCCAAGGGAATAGATGAGGCCCCTATAGTCTCTCCTTAGCCTCCTTAGGTTGTACATCATTTAGGGGAGGTGCCCTCTATTATTGTTTCTCCTATGGTTGTGGGTGGTAGATCCATTATTGATAGGTTTATTATTGGCGTACAAGTGGTCGCTCCTACTAGAATTAATCATTATACTACTATCACTTGTAGGAGTAGTGGCCTAATTAACCACAAGCTTGGCATTGTATAGACAAACCTAGTAATATTATCTTAGATAATCTCAATTTTAAAAGAAACAAAAAAAATCATCTTTACTCATAAATACCTTATCTGATAGTATATCTCACCCCTAAGCTAAAAACTTGAAGGTCCACCTCTTCAAAACTTAATCTAATATCTGAAATCCTGAGTGTCTAGCATCCTCTTTCCTAGAATGGAAGGTTGATCTTGACCCATTGTAGTAGCAACACATACCAGCTCATATTGGATTCTAAAGCATCTCTCAAGGTAAAATGCTCCTAAGCCACTATTATCATATGATGAAATGAACACAACACCTCAGTCATGACTCACATAATCTTTTTGCTTTAAATGATTAATGTCTTATCCATTATTGTATTTCTCAATATCATCATGCAAACACAAATATATATATATATATAACAACACAAAGATTGGAACATGCCTAGAGAAAAAGGTCATATCTCCCTTAAGAAAAAACCCTATTTTCACAAGTTGAGTGTAAATTCTCCCATAATACTCACTTAGCAATCAAATATAATACACCTTCCAAAAATATAATTTTTGAAAACATATCCAAAATTTAAGATCTAACTTCTCAATATGTATGTCCAAGGGAGCCCTGCAAGCCATACAACTTGCCACCCAACCACTCCCATTTTTATAGCTTAATATTTTAGCCAACCATGCAGCCATAACATACCACCAACCACTCCTATTCATGGCTTCTTTTTGAGACATCATACGCAGCCTTCTCCCTCCCACCATAGCCACATAAAACCAACACTGGTGGGGACCACGGCCAGTATTGATCTTCAAGAAAAAGGTAGAAAAGAATGTTGGTAATGGGCAAGCCTTCAAGTGTAGGATTATAGGAAAATTTTGAAGTTTAATCCCTCACTTTTTTGTACTTTTGTTAGCCATTGTTGCAAGTGATGTTTTCTTGTTTAACTTGTATAAATATTCATGTAATATCTAGTATCTATAGAAGCTTCCTTACACTCTTTCCCCAAGTAAGCCATAGGAATGGCCTGGGAAGAAGCACACGACCATGGGTGGGGAAAAGTATTGTTTGGGCTAGTTAGAATTAAACTATAATACCCCATCCCAAAATCCATCAAGTTGTATTTATAATTATGTTGATATAAAATAAATAAGTTTTAGTTTTGAAATTAACTTAAAACTCTAATCAAAATGTGAATTTTAGGTGTAGCGATTGACTGGTTTACATAACTGATTGATTGGTGCACCGGAAAAATTAATATTCTTGTTCTCAACGAACTAGTTAACTAGCTTGCCTAAACCAATCAACTAGTATGCTTGTGATTTTAGATCCATTTCTAATTTGGATTTAAATTTCGCTCTAATGACTATGAAAACATCTAATTAGAATAAAATTATGCTAATAATAATGTTTTAGTAATCAAGGATTAATTTCACATTAATTAGATCATTACATAATGTTTATAAGTAAAATTTCCCCAAAAAGGCACTTTTGGAGGCACGCTTCCCCTTTTTCTTCTCTGTCACCTCTCCCTCTCTCTTATGGTAGATGGGGCTGTGAGATTGACTTTGTGAACCCTTCCCTGACTTGGCAACCTACTGCAATGCCCATCTCTGAGTTCACTCAATCCCCCACTACCCCCCCCCCCATCAATTCAGTCCTCACTTCTTGGTTTGCTCACACTCAACCTCACTGGTGTCATCCCCCTTTTCCCTAAGAATGTCGACCAACCTTGCCTCTATACTCCTCATTTTTTGTCCATTCTTATTCCCCACTTGTTTTATTTATCTCTTCTCCCTTCTCTTTATGGAAATTTTTCACTAAGTTTTGAGCACCCTTCCATTTTCCCCTCTTCTTCCTTTTACTGAGAAAAACAAAGGTTATCTCTAACTTTCTCCTTTGAATTGTGCAATAATTATGTTCATTTCCCTTTTTCTAATCTTTTTTATAGTTCTCTATTTCTTTCTCTTAAGAAAAGAAGAATTAAGGTTTATAAAATTTGGGTATTCTAAATCTTTTCTTAACTCCCTATTTGTGAGACAAAAGGTGATGTTTGGTCTCTTTCTTCTTCTTTTGATTTTATTAGATTTTAATAAAGTTTTTTAAATTATTGTTAATGGGTTTTTTTACTTTAATTCTCTTAGTAACTAAAGTTCTACTAGATAAGCCATCGATTAGAAGAACTGCTTCAAGGTAAGGCATTCTTATCTTTAACATAACTAGGTTTATGTGCTATATTGGGGTTCCATGTGTTAGTGCTTATATGTTATGATCATGTTTTCACATGCTCAAAGGTTTTTGCCCCAATGGCCCTAGTAAGGCTAGCATCGAACATGCAATCTTGATAAACACCATGACAAATATGTGCAACATCCCACAATAATAGCATGTAGAAATGTATAGAAAGAAGACCAATCCATACTTAAGACATAATATAAATATTAGCAACCATCAAGAAACAAGAGAGCACCCATATTCACATTACAAGATAACTAAGGAAAGTAGCGGATTGTAGCGTTCTCCCCCACCCAAAATCACAAATGCCCTCATTTACATCTCAGAGACGTCCCAACATCTCTTCGCTACATCTCAGTTGTCATCCCCTTAATGCACTTCAACACTCTCCCAATGTTAATAAAGCACCAAAAAAACACCATGCATCCCCACAAGGCTCAAATTCCAACCAACATCTCACATCTACAAAACTTGATATGACATATCTGACCCCCAATAGCTTATACAAGAACGCCTAAGATCATCTCATCATGCAGCCCCCAATAGTTCATTTCAATAGCCTGGATCCCACACTAAATCACATCCACCAACACTCCTTATCAATGGACCCGTGCAACACACACGACCACTCAACTTCACTCCTTTGAAGTTGTTCATTCCATTTTGAGTGACAAGAGCAACGAGATGATCTAATACCACTTGTCACATGCTTAGAGGTTTTATCCCCAATACCTTTGGCAAGGCCAGCATTGAACACACAATCCTATTTAGTATCATGCCTAATATGTACAATATCCTATAATAATAGCATATAAAAATGTATAGAAGGAACACCAAGTCATACCTGAGACATAATGTCAACATTAGCAACCATCAAGTAACAAGGGAGGCCCCATATTTACATGGCTCATTTACAAGATGCCTTAGGCAAGTTATGGACTTTGACAATGTGGCATAATTCTTCCCAAGTTAATGTTGTTGGAATTCTATTATTTCAAGCATAAAAAAGGGTTGTCTAAGTATGATTAAATAAGTATGTATATTAAAATGTATTGATGTGATTCTATGTGTGTATCATGTATTTTTTATGTGTGTTTTGACATATAATCATGATAGGATTAATATGGTAAAGTGTGGTAAATTTTGGTATATGTTTCACAAGTCTAGGTTGTATTTTTCCTAGATAAGTTGATCAATTCCTCGAACCAACCAACTCATTTTGCGAGCAATTAAATGGTTTGAATTTTTTGATCATTTAGTCATGAGACCACTCGATTGTTTTAGTAAATCAATCAACTCATTTCGATGAATAGTCAATCGATTAGTCAAACCCATCAACTAGTGCCTCTATAGACCAGAATAGTTTGGTCTCTACTTAAACCCATCAACCAGTTAGACCAAACTAATCAACTTGTTACTATGACCAATCTATTGATTGATCAAATTCATCGATTGGTTTATCTATAGGACAAAATGGGTTGGTCTCTACTTAGACCCATCGACCATTTGGACCAAATCAATTGATTTGTTCACATGAAAAATCAAGCAGTGAGGTAAACCAATTGATTGGTTCTCTGGTATTTTCTTAGTCTAGGTCTGGTACGATAAGACCAGCCGACTAGTCTAAAGGACCGATTGACTTGTCTAACTAGAAGCTACCTAGTTTGATATAAATTATTATGTTTCTCTTGAGCCTTTTGTGTTGATACTTCCATGTATTTATAATATTTTGATTATGTTTCACCTGATTTAGTATGAACCACTATGGTGGTATTTGAGACTTGATTTTGGTTAAGTTTGGTGTCATCTCTAAACACTCAATTGGTATGAGATGTTTGGTGTGAGCATTATAAATCACTCAATTTAAGGCTTTTATACCTAATGAGGTGTTTGATGTGAGCACTGTAAGACACCTACTTGGTCTTATGGTGTTGTTATTGTGAATTGTGTGGCCATTAAAGTAAGGATTCTAGTATAATTTATACAGTATGGATTGCAACATATTTACTGTATTTTTATACTACTATGATTTCCATGCATGCATGCCTTTTCATACTTGATTTGTATTGATATGATATAACCATGTTGTTATATGACTTCAATGTGCTACATGAGCCTTACTATATTTTACATAGCATGCTTTACCAATACTTCACCATACTGATATTGCACTTATGTGGTCACTATAATGATTGGACTTCTACTTTAGGGAGCAGAGGACGATTTGTGAGGTTACAACTCTCAGTTAGAGTATATTGAGGGTGATGATGTGGGTCATTAGTGGGATATTTCTTGGATATAGAGCTTTATATCTATTCCTAAGAGTTACGCTAACCGGTTATTAGTATTTTTTCCACTATGCTAGGACGTTTTTGTATTTCTGGCTATTTAAACTCTTGGCTCAATTTCCTGTATTTGATTTTGTAAACTACCAAGCTTGTTCTATCTATAATATTGTTCTAGTCTTATTTATCTTGTATTGTTACATTATTACTATGATCATGCATTCATTTTCCCCATGTTTCATTTTGCCTTGCATAAGACATAGCTTAGGTGATAATCACATAACTCTCATAGTTAATGTGGTGGTAACATTCTCTGATTTTATTTTTTAAATGCTTCAGCATTTTCTTAAAAATAAAATTTTTTGGTTTGAAAATTAGGGGTGTTACATAAACTAGGATATTTTGCATTGTTAGGTAACTAGATAATAAGTCCTAACTAGCTTGTCTATTTAGTTGGGGTATAGTTGTGATGTAACTAGAGGTTTAAACACCTAAAAAATTATAAAGAATGGCTTAATGGAGTAGGTTTTGGTCTGCCCTCACTTCCTCTTTTTCAAGTGAAATTACCTCCTTGCCTAATGCATGTCTTTTTTGATTTGTGTTAAAAATTATTGTCTCTTTGCTGTAAGTGTTAGATTTAAGTGTATGCTTTAAGGGTTACTTAGATCATATATTCCTCTCTTCATCTCTCCCTATTATCTCCTTATTTTCAATGGTCATCTTTAGCCAACATTTTATTTTCCCAAGTGTAACTCATTTTGTATCCACCATACATCATAAACCTTATTAACTAATTTTCCCTCAAGATAGCCAAAATGGCCATATTTTCACAAAAATATTAAGATTCCCAATATGAATGATTTTTAACATCCAAAACACCTCATTTTGAAAATACTTAACTACAATACACACACACACACATTCTTATATATATATATATAAGTCAAACATAAAAGCCAAACTTAGATAGTGATTCATACCATCTACTCAACTTACAAAACAAACTTAAATAAACGATACTCATAAACGCATGCTCTCACACATTACTCATTTTTCCATAATATAGCTCAGCATATCATAAAATTACATTAACATCATGACATAATCCATACAATTATAACTAACATGAGATTTCATACAAAATTTTACATTACATAAAATCCCCTAAATATGATGTAAATTCTTAGTCACTAAGCACATATAACCCTAAGATTCCTCCTCTAAGACCATTATAAAATCACCAAAGAATCAAGGATAATACATCATTAATATGATGGAAATTATAAGGCAAAGGAGGGTGGAAAATAGAGAAAAATTGAAGCAAAGAATGTTGGGAAAAATCTTGAACTAGATGCATCAAAATTTTGTGCAACAAGGAGTCGAACAACATGAGAGACTCATGTAAATAAGGGGTGCATTAGATCCTCATGTTGGGGTGTTGCAGCATGAGTTTTTAGTGTATATGGGGGTAGTGTAGCTTATTTTTTATTGTATTTGGGGTCATTATTGTGAGAATTTGTGACATTATTGGGAGTAATTTGCTTGAGGTGTGGATGCTAAAAGGGCTGAGTTGCATGAGCTATGGACAAAACTAAGGCTAAGCAATGTGTGTTGCTCATGATGTGGCTAGTTTGTAGTGTAAGGAGAGATAGGTCACTATAATACACTAAAAAATTTATATAATATCAATCCTGATTAATTAACATTCTAACCTAATCTAAATTCTAATTTCTAAGTCATTTATATTTTTTTAACCTAACCCTAACCTTGGATAATTGATAGATTAAATTTTTAACCAATTCCTAATTTTCAACTTAAACCTAATCCTAATATTAAACCCTAAAATTTTCTTCCCTCTATTTCTTTTTTCTTTTTCCCTTTTTCCCCTTTTTTCCCTCTTTCTTTATTTTTCTTTTCTTTCTTCTCCTTCTTATTCCATGCACAACCTGACCTTGTTTGTTCTTTCCCGTTTCAAACCAAACATGCCCTGCCTTAATATACACGCATGTTCCTTTCTCTTTCCCTTCCTAGCCATGTAACCTTATTGCACCACCCACTACCTACACCACCTACTTCCTTACACTGCACCAACCCTACACCACATGCACACACACACATATTATACCACCCATGCTAAAAGCAACCATGCCCAAGCCCTCACCCTTTAGGTTCCATCATCCTCACCTAAATTTCTTACACTTACATATATAAACCTATGTACATTCTCTCTCTATTCATTTCCTTCTCTAATTCTCCCATTTTCCATCCTCAATTGAGAAACCATCACCTACGCCCTTATTTCCTCCTTTATTACTCTATTTTTTTATTATTGATTTCGTCACTCACCACCACCATCTCACCCAACCATCACCACCTCATCCCCATCCACCTCCCTCTTTGTCTCCCAACCATCACCACCATAAGCCACACTATTTTTCTTCTTCTAATCCTACCTCATTTATTTTCATTGAGGGAGACCTAATCCATGTACACCTAGCACATTCATGCACCCCATACATATAATACCCCATCCTAAAATTCTTTAAAAATATGTTAAAATCTATGTTAGTATAATATAAAGTAGTTTTAGATTTGGAAAGGACTTCAAATTGGGTGAAAATGTGGAATTTTAGAAATACCATTTGACTGGTTACTTGAATCAATCAACTTTTATTTCTAGCAACCAACATTTTCATATTCCATGGAACAAGTTGACTGGTTTCCCCAAACTAATCGATTGGTTAGGCTATGATTACATAATCCATTTCTATTATGCTTTGATTCTCTTTACAATGTTTATAAAAACTTCTGATTATAATCTCTTAATGCTAATTAGCATATTTTTATGCTTTGTAATTATCTTCACATTATCTAAATCATTTTACGATTTTATTTAGTTATAAATCTCCCAAAAGTATTTTTAAGGTACTTTTCCTCACCTACCACCTTTTATCTCTCCTTATAATTTCTTCATCTCTCCTTTAGCTCATGCACAAACCATTACCCTATTGCTTCTCTATCTTTATCTAATTTTTTCTTAACTTCACCCTTCCCACCCTATGCTTCATTAATTACTCCTCTGACTCCATTTTACCCAACACACCACTCCACCCTTACATGTCAACTTCCTATTATCTCTCTTCCTTCTTTTTTGGGTACTGGCAGGCTACTCCTATCCCTCTTCATTTGATTCCCCTCCCATTTTAACACACTCATTGAAGTCTCTTTACTTGTTCTCCCTTCTATCTTCTTCCTTAAGCATATTTTGATATGTGTGGAGAACCTTTTTTCTCCCCTTTCCTTTTTTAGTTGTAGTACAGAACTGAGGCCCTTACCCCATAATATTCTATTTGTAATTGGTTTTCCCTTCTTCTTAATACTTACTTTATTCCTTTTTGTTTTCTATAAATAAAGGAGGATTAAAATTTTGAGAGATTTGAAGATTTATTGATCTTTACTACTCTCGATTATCGATCTTGTGGGTGAAGGTTGAGAATGTATACCTCTATCCTTCTTCTCTATTTTTCTTGTTTAAATTAAATTTTAGAGTATGTTTTACAAATTTTTTATTCTTGATTCCTTTATATAACCAAGGATATTATTGTCGGTCATCAAGTTAGCAGTATTTTCTCTTTACTAGAAGATTTGCTTTGCGGTAAGACAAATTTCTATTTTGTGATGAGGTTTGGTGCTCATGTTTACATTAGTTAATATCTCTGATTTTTAATCATGTACCTATAGCAAAGCATCAGTTATTAGATATTTAATAGATCAATATATGCATTGTAAATATAGATGGTTACAAGAATAAGATATGGTATCATATGGGTCTTTGGTCATAAGTTTAGATTATGTGTTTCCATTGAAAGTTTAGCTTAGTAACTAAATTATAGAGGGTTTATGTAATACCCCAAATTTTACTACTGAAAAATTTTATTTTACAGTGAAAGTAATTAAGTAAAATATTGGGGGATAGTGCTATGATTGACATGATTCTAGCTTATGCAACCATCACTACATCAATCATAAGGCTAAAACATTTAAAGTAACACAAGGAAATTAGAAACAAAATAACATTTATAGTACATTAATGAGTTTGGAGCCTAACGCTTATTTAACAATACAAAATACAAAAGAAGGGATACCATAGATCACACTAGTCCAAAAAGGGTATCTAGTTAAATATATCGACTGGATAACAATTATACTTCACCCAACCCCTAATATAGATAAATTCACTCATCCCCACATAGGACATCATAGGCAGCATAATCATCTAGCTGATCTTTTGAGACCTACACATGAGATTCAGTGCCTCTTGCTCGTATGAATGAGCATCACCCATAAAATGGATGGTCGGTATGCTACGTACTAAGTAAGGGAACAATGCTATCGAAATAGGGATACAAATAGCATATACTTTCACATTAGATAATAAGTGAATAACTAAATAAATGTAACATCTCATAAGATAGAATATGACCCAGATTCCTTTACTAAGTCTAATCCATTTTCATTCTTTTATATACATTGGGTACAGGAACCCCCACTATTCTTAAATTAGTGGAATGGTCTGAAACACCATCTGAGAGACAACACACCTAAGCCACTAGTATCATCCAGTGGAATGGATTTGAAAAAATCACCTTCTTGGGGCAACAAGCTCCTAAGCCACTATATATATATATATATCACCTTGGTCTTGACTCACGTATTATTCCACTTTAAATCATTATTATCATTTCCATAGTTTATAACAATATATTTCCATTTCACAATGAGTAGGGACCCCATTATTCTTAATACGATGGAATGGACTGAAGCACCTTCTCGGGATAAAATGTTCCTAAGCCACTATTCTTTCTGGTGGAATGGAGATTAAAAACATCTTATTGTCTCCCAAGCCATTATTCTCTCCGGTGGAATAGGAATACATATATATGTATAGAAAAATATATCACCTTAACCCTACTCACTTGCTCTTTCACTTTAAGTGATTAATATTTTATTCAAGATTAATTCTTAGGCATAGAACACATTAAAATGGATATACATATAGCATAGATCCAAAACTTTAAGTCCTTTAAACCCTAATTACACACCTCTTAGTATTCATTCTCCAATGTTAGCTATTCCATTAAACTTATATTATATCATCTCTAAATCTCGTCATTATTATCATACCCAAAATGTACGATCTGATTCGCATACACATACATTAATAATCTCATCCCGATATCTTACTCACAGAAATATCCAAAACCCAAATTCCATAAATTTTTCATAACACCTCCCATATAATTGACATGATTACCAATTCTGATAGATAACTTCATAAGGTCAAACATTAACAAGGTATTCAGAAATTCATATAACCTCTAGATCTTATAGATGGAACAATGATATTATCATTATAAGATAGTTACCCCAAGCTATCCATTGAAT
The DNA here is from genome assembly GCA_039764185.1 of Tamarix austromongolica. Lineage (NCBI taxonomy): Eukaryota > Viridiplantae > Streptophyta > Magnoliopsida > Caryophyllales > Tamaricaceae > Tamarix > Tamarix austromongolica. The sequence continues at coordinate 125,883,340 of CM077809.1, forward strand.
AGTTTAAGGACACCAAATCACAATAATACTTCCAGGAATCCCTCATTTGTTATTATCATATTTTAATCACCTAGCAGATAAAATACCAAATTTTCTTATCATCCCATAATGACTAAATTACCATTAAGTACAAATAAAAATCTTTATTTTATAAAATATTGTGACTTCCACATATATTATTTTTCAAGTCCACCATTTATCATAATACCTCATGAAAATTCTTAAATCCATTTATCAAAACTCATTTAACCCATATTTTATACCATAAGATATATTTCCACAAATATGATATTATCTCAACAAAATAATAGCAATACCTCTTACCCATTCTTACTTTCTTTCAATAACTTAACATCCTTAAGCTTATATTTCATACCATAAGATATATTTCCACAAATATGACATTATCTCAATAAAATAATAATGGTACATCTTGCCCATTCTTACATTCTTTCAATAACATAAAATCCTTAAGTGCATATTTCATACCATAAGATATATTTTCACAAAAATGACATTATCACAACAAAAACCATAACATAATGGAACCTCTCACATATTATTGCTCCCTTTCAACATAATATTCATATCATCACAAAATATTATGATCAACACATGTTACATTATATATCAACAATATCATTAAAAACACATATAACCATACAAGCAAATAATATCAAAAACCCTAAATATCATATAGTATTTTTACCAATTAGGGCACCAGGCTCTAAGCATGCAAATCCTTGACTTCCTCCTCCAAACCTACTAAAATACCACCTATGAAAAATAACAAAATTTGTGCTTGAAGAGATAAATTGAAGGAGAAATCAAGGTAAAGAGGGTAAAAATAGAAATTACCATAGTTAAATTAGAGCTTGAGATGTGTAGATGTGTAGAGAAATGTATGGTGGAGCTATGATAAATGTTGGTTGTGTTTGTACAAGATTTGGGGGTGAAAATAGGAGTGTATGTCTGAAAATAGGAAGTTTCATGGTTGTGCTACAAGCGATGTGGCCCTAGTTGAGAGAAAAGATCACGCACGACTAGGCAATGCTGAGTTGCATGGTTATGCTCGAGCGATGCACACCCAATTCGAGAGAAAAGATCACATATGGCCAGATGATATAAAGTTGCATGGTTGTGCAATTAGAAATTTTTATGTTGCACAACCATGTTTGAGGTTATGCACAGGTCGTGCACTTTACAAAAGTATGACAGATGAGAGAAAGAAGAAGGGAAAAGAGGCGGTGGTTGGCAGCAATGGCCGGAAATGGTTTGGGAGGCCTTAGTGGTCTATCCACCATCCAATGGGTAGTGAGTGGTGGCTAAGGTGGTGCATAGGCCAAAAATATGGAAAGAAGGAGGAAGAAGAAAAGATAAGGAAGAAAGGAGAAGGAAGAAGGAGTGCTCAAGCAGTGTTTTAGACACAAATATGGGGAAAATAGAGACAAACTAAAGATAAGGGAAGAAGAGTGTGTGGTGTGAATTTGAGAAGAAAGAAAGAAAAGAATAGGGGAGGCATGCAATGATGATGATGGTGATGGTGTTGCTGCAAGGTTATGATGATAATGCTAATGGTTGTAGCGGATGGTGAGGAGTAGGGTAGTAGCTGCAGGGCGAGGGTGGTGATGGTTATATGTAGGTGTGTTGCATGAGAAATAAAATGGAAGGGGGAGTGTGCATGTCAGGTAGGGATAAGGGAGTAGAAGAAGAAGAAGAAAGAAAAGAATAAAGGAAGTAAGGTGATGGGTGATTAATGTCTATAGGAAGTGATGGTGAAAGTGGGGAAAGTAAGGCAAATTACGGGTGTAAGTTGCAATAATTTCAATTGTTATGGCTTAAGGATGAAGGAAGTAGGAGAATAAAGAAACAAAAGAAAAGTATAAAGAAAAGGAAAAAAGAGAAGGGTTGGGGGATCAGGTTTGGGTGTTTTCAAATTCACCATAAGTAATTAGGATTAGTTTTAGTGGGTTTTGATTTTAGTTTACGAATCACAATTTATCTTCAGTTAAAGTTTTGGGATTAGTAAATTAGGTTAAGGATAAAATAATATTTCTTGATATTAAAATCAAATTAGGGTGTTAATGATGCTAGATTAGGCTAAGCAAATTTTTGGGGTATTACAGTTTATGTATCAAGCATGCTTTATGCTTAGCTAATTCCATAACTCTAGTCTTCTATCCATATATCCTAGGTTATTTGAGTTTTGTAGTGTGTGGTCTTCAAGACCTTGTGATGAATTTTGGATATGTGTGTACGTTTAATGTTGGATGTGATATCATGAAGGTTGATTTTAATTTTGTTGCTGTTTGCATTGATTTCCTCCTTGATGTTGATTATTGGGCATGCTTAGGTTTTTTTTTACACTAAACATGAATTTAATGAGTTAATCATGAAAGTGTGGTTCAATTAATTGGTGAGAATTTTTAAGACATATTTATGTTATTAAAAGTAGTGGCATGAGTAGAGTGTGATTTATGGAGTGTTAAGCATGATTTAGCTGTTTTAGCCTTGGTGTGAAGGTTGTGGTTATAGTATGATGTTGAGTCTTTAATTCAATATTAGAGGATGATCTGGATATTTGATGTCATCATCATGTTTTCATATGAGTTGGTAGTATATAACATGTTTAACCTACTTACTTGAGCATAGGGTTGATGATAACATGACTTATATATTATTTTACCCATGCTGATGAATTGAGGCATGAGTTATCATTTTTATTGAATTCAAGCATGCTTGTATTGACTAATGGTCTCTACTATGATCATTGTGAATTAATGTGTGGAGTATGTCTTTTTTATATTCTCTATAACATAGATGAATACTAGGATTAAATTGGAGATGATTGGCAATATTGTTATCTGTGGTTTTTTAGTTTAGGTGTTGTTTTTTCCTAATAATTTGATCGTTTTGTTAGATTGATCAAGTAGTTATGTGAATAGTTACACAATTTGGAATCTTTGATCAATTGGTTGCGAGAACAAGCAATTTTTTTAGTGAACCAATCAATTGGTTTCAATGAGTAGTCGATCAGTTTGCCAAATGCAATGACTGGTAACCTTATGGCCAAAATATTCTGATCTCTACTTAAACCCATTAACCGGTTTGGGCAAACCCATCTAATGGTTCCCATGAACCATTGATCTGTTTGCTAAATCCATCGAGTGGTTGCCTTGTGACCAGAGCGGTATGGTGTTTACTTAAATCCATTAACTGATTTGGCCTAACCCATCAACTAATTCTTATGCAAAGCCAGTCAGATGGACTAACCAGATGATTGGTTTCCCTATGCGTTATTTTCCTAAGTATGGTGCAACTAAATAAGTTGAATGGTCCTAGGGACCGATCAACTGGTTTGGCTATATTTCTCCATGTTTTCTTGATATTTAATGTTCTTTGTTTTGGACTTCCATATTAATGTTTTGATATAATTACAACATTTTAATCATGATGTTAAATAAGTTTAACTCAAATTTAGTGTAGATCATAATGCTAACATTGTGGTGTCTTGAGTGGTTATGTCAGTGTCACCTCTAAACACCAAAGTGGTGACTTATATGTCTTGTGCTATGCTTGGTGTTATTTCTTGGTAATACACATTTGATTATTAATGAAATTACAATTATTATATGTGATGTCATTTGGTAATTAATAATAATAATAGTGAAATTGTATGTTGTGTCCTATATTTGGCATTATTTCTTGTTGATACCCATTTGGTTATTAATAAAATTATAATTTTGATATATGAAATCACTTGGTAATCAATAATAATAATAATAATAATAATGAAATTTTATGTCTTATGTTGTGTTTGGTGTTATTGCTTAGTAATTCCCAATTGGTTATTAATGAAACTGTAATTGTGATTTTTGATATCATTAGGTAGTTAATAATGATGAAATTCAGAAAGATAAAATAGCTATTTGTGTGTCTTATGGTCTTGAGTTGTGTTTAGTTTCATTATTTAGAAGCGCCCAATTAGATTGTTCTAAAATTATGTTGAAAATTATGGGATCACTAATTAATTATATAGTGAGAATAAGATTTTTTTCAAGCCTTCTTCTCCAACTCTTAGGTTAGTTATCGGGAGTTAGTAGCATAGTTACTGTAACACCCCCAAATTTACTACTAAAAAATTTTGTTTAATTTAAAAAAGTTTAGTGGAAACGAATAAATAAAACTGTAAATTCGGGGGCATTACCGCCACACTTAGTACCAGATCGGTTCACTCTTACCGACCCGATACTAAGTGCTAAGGCTAAACAAGATTGATCGTCAAGTACAAATCATTAATAAAACACTAGTCATTAGTAAAACACAAGTCATACAGAATCAGAGTGCGAAAGTCGAAAGTTACAATCCAAAAGTACAGTTATAGGGTACCAAATGTTAGAGGACGTAATACAGCGGAATAAAACGAAATATGATAATACAGGGAAACAAAATAGAGGATGAACTCCGGCCACGTCACTCTCGACCCCCAAGCTAGGTCTAGGCTCAACTCTCAGCCCTGCCCGATGCCTCATAAGCATCATAGGCATCAAAGACATCGCCCCTACCTGCACAAACTCAGACGGGTCTTCTGCTCGTGGGAATGAGCAGCACCCATGAAACGGGTGATCAGTGTGCTACATACTGAGTAAGGTAACAGTCGCACTAAGGCCAACATACACAGAGATACATGACATAACAGACATGGCATAATTACATAGATAGCATGCAATAACACAGATAAACAATACCGGCTATGAACCAAATAACTTTTTCATTAGATCTCTGATAGTTATAATCGATTCACATCATAGTATTTATCAACCCATGTGAGTGCGAGAACCCCACTATTATAGCCGGTGGAACAGTCACGAGGGTCATGCCTTGCCACTATTTTAGCCGGTGGACCAGTCACGAGGGTAACATACCCTACCACTATTATTTGCCGGTGGACCAGTCTGGCCCTGACTCACAAGGTGTTCCACTGTAAATATTCGTATCTTTCCCATGTCTTATCATTATTATGATTGGTTTGTTGAGCACAAAATCCCCCACTATTATAGCCGGTGGAACGGTCACGAGGGCACATGCCCTGCCACTATTATTTGCTAGTAGATCGGTCATGTAGGGCACCCCAACCCTAGCCACTATTATTCGTCGGTGGACCGGTCTGGGTCCAGCTCAACATCTTCCTCTGTAAGTGATTAGTGTCTTAACGTGTCTTATTCGAAATAATTTCACCCTTGACATGCATGGCTAACTATATCCATCCTTATCCTCCCAGGAGGGCTTGTCCCATATCTTGAGACTTCTACACCTCCTAACTTGCCTCGACATCCGTTCCATAACCCACTTTCTCAGACCGGGAACCAAACTTCTAAGTGTGTGGGTCAAGGCCCACCACCTTATACCCCAAGGTCTACTCACCACCTTACCCTAGGGTTTTCACTAGAAACCCTAGTCTGGGCCTAAATGACCCTTCCTTCTATACTTCCCACAACCCACACTATTATAACGCCCCACGTATCATGACCCTCAGACTCAACTCTCCCCTCATGCCTCGCTCCTCCTCATTTATTTTTATTATTTTCTTTCTCTTTTTCCACCTCCTCAAATTAGGGTTTCCTCCCCAACTAGCCGGTCCCTAAGTACCCTTATATTATCCTACGTACTATTTTTCACCTCGAGCCTCCAGACTCCCAAACAAACCTTCAATTACCTTCCCCACGCCCCAAAGTAACCTTCCATACGTAAGGTTCACCCCCTTGCGGACCTTAACCTCCCCATGCAAACCCCTTGATCTCTACCATGCCAAACTCTATTATTTCCATGCAAACCCTAGTTCCTCCCGTGTAACCTTAGTTTCTTCCACTCTTCCATTTTATTTAATTCCCCTTTTACTCGTTCAATCACGGATCACAGATTACCTAGGTCATCCTTACCTACGTTAGCCAACTTACTTCCCCTTGATTATCTTAATTTCTCATTTTTTCTCTTTCATGCCCCCATTCCACTACACCTCATCAAATAACCTAGCATGCATGTCCTCAGGCCACATTACATCACATCATATTTGCAGCATATCCATATTAGCACATACCAGACAAGAGCACGAGAACATACGTCGGTTCCAAGCTGCGCTACACAATAAAAAAAATAGATAACATATAGAACACAACATATAAATCGTACAAGGCATCCAAGGCAAGTAAAACACGTAACACATAGGTGACCTTAGTTACATCCTTACCTAAATCGGCGCCGGGCTTGGAGCACGCTCCTACGCCTCCTAGGGGCTTTGACCCGGTTCACTTATAAGAGGGAAATACTAAGGGTTAATCTCCCTCTACCAGAATTACCATAATTTTCCTATCTTACCCCTATCATGGCCTTATACTAAGGCTAATATTAATAATAGTAGTTTATAAATAAAATGTAGGGTTATTATTATTCTCAAGATAGTTAAACAAATCACCACTAGTCAAAGTAAGTCTTAGTAAAATCCATAGTATTAAAGTAAGGGTTTCAATATTACTAATAACAATATTATTAATGATACTAATAATAATAATAATAATACTAATAATAATAATAAGAATACTACTAATAACAATAATAAGAATAGTTATAATGATGATATTAATAATTGAAATCATAGTAGTATTAGTAATACTAATAATAATGATAATAATAATAATAATAATAATAATAATAATAATAATAATAATAATAATAATAATAATAATAATAATAATAATAACAACAACAACAACCATGATCACGATAATAATAATAATAATAATAATAATAATAATAATAATAATAATAATAATAATAGTAATAATAATAATAACACAACAAGGTTTTATTATTACTTAATACCATTAATTAGAAGTTCATAGGGATAAATGTTAGGACCTAATAGTAATAATAGTGGTAGTAATAATAGTAATTATAATAATAGTAATAATAACAATAATGTTAATAATAATCATAATAACACTAATAATAATAGTTAATAATATTAAAAATCATTAACACTTTTATTATTTAGGGTTTAGGGTTCAAGGAGTTGGGGGCAACCTAGCTGGGTGGTGGTGCCGGCGACGGCGGCGGTGGAGGAAGGAAGAAATGGGAGAGGTGGATGTGGAGGCTAGGGGAGAGGGAAGTAGGGAAAAATGGAGGTGTAGGGCGGTAGGGCAGGATCCCCTGGTTGTTTTGGGGGGTAGGAGTGGCGCTGCAGGCGGCGGTATCGGCGGCAACCGGCGGTGTGAAGGTGGCACAGGGGTCAAATAGGGCTATTCGGGGAGGCAATTTCGCACGGCCGGGGCGGCTCGTGCACGGCAAGGCAAGGAAGGCTGGTGGTTGGGTTGTGTAGAGGGAGGTGCAGGGAGAGTTTTGGTGGTCGGAGTGGGCGGTGAAGGTGGCCGACGGCGGCTGAACAGGCGGTGGTCGTTGGATTGGTTTTCTGGGCTGCCAAAATCCAAACTCGATTATGGCAGCCTTCAGGGCTATTTATAAGCCGATCGAGGGGTAAAACGACAAAGGAGGGTGGGAGAGTAGGGGGCAAGGGGTATGGTGCTCCGGCCGGCAAGGATGGGACGGCGCAGGTCTACGGGTGTAGGCCATGCTTATCAGAAAGGGGAATGGCGTGAGCAGGGGAGGGAATGGTCGACCGAGACAAAATAACAGGGAAGACGATGGGAAAGAGAGGAGGACAACGGCGGGTCAAACGGCGTGATCGGAGGCAGAAAATCCGGCGCCGATTTGGGAGTTGCAGGCATGTCGAGGGAAGAAGACGACACAGGTGGGGGGGGAGAAGAAGGCTGGACCGGCGGTTCAGGGAAAAAGAAGAAAGAAAGAAAGAAAAAAGGAAGGTTGAAGCGGTCGGGAGAAGGGAGGAGAGGCACGAGAAGGCTAGGCCGCCAAAGGGGAGGGTGAGTTGGGCCAGCGGCCAGCCTAGGTCGGGGAAAAAGAATAGAAAAAAAAAGGAAGAGAAGAAAGGAAGGAAAAAGGAAAAGAGGGGGGAAAAGGGAAAAAGAAAAAGGAAAAGAAGGGAAAATGGTGTTTAGCTTAATTAATATAATTTGGGTAATTTGGGATGTTTAATAAAATATAAATATTAAAATAATAATTAAATTCTCTTTTTAGGTTAATTTAGGGATTGTTGAAAGAATTTTCTTAAATCTCATTTTAATTAACAAAACACTCTAATTTTCTCCAATTAAATTATTTATAAAGTTTATATTAATTTGAAACTATTTTATCCTTCTTAATTTAAATAAAATAATTCATTTAATTAATTTCCAAAATAGAATCCTTAATTAGCTTAAAATACCAAAATCCCTCCTATTTAAAACACTTATAAATTCCTTCTTGATTTACCCTAATTAATTTCTTTTTATTTTAATAAAGTTAAATTTTTTGATTAATTTTCAAAATAAAAAATCTTATTTAATAATAAATAATAGAAATTAGGATTTTCGGGGCATTTCAGTTACCTTGTGATATTTTCTTTCCTTTCGCTCAATACCTTTTCTATCTTACTAAGTTGTAGCTTATATACAGGAGTAGGAAAAATACTATGGAAAATTGTCATGGTGTTAGTGCTTTTACAGAAAGTATGCCATGAGTGGTAGAGTTTCATCTCCTTTCACTTAATACCTTTCCTATTTTACTAGGTTGTGTCCCTTATATAGGAGTAGGAATAATATCATGGCTGACCATCTTGGCTTCTGTGCTCTTGTAAAGGGTACACCATGATGGGTGGGTTTATCCCTTGTGTTTGGTTATATTGCCTAAGCACCCAACTAGGAGGTTTAGATTGCCTCATCTATGTTTGGTGTCACCACCTAAACACCCAACTAGGAGGTTTAGGAGGTTAAGCTTACCTGATCTATATTTGGTGTTATCACCTAAACACCTAAGTAGGAGGTTTGGATTTACTCATTTACATTTGGTTTTATCACCTAAACACCCATATTGGGATATGTGCTTCATTATTGGAGGGTATGCCCACACATGCATTTGGAGTCACTGCCTATTACTACCATGATCCATGTTCATGGTGGAGGCTTAGGTGTGTCATGCAAATATCTTAATAATTATATTATATGTTCATATAATGGAATAATAATAATAATACAGTTTATTATGCTTATGATACATGCAATCATCATGTTCTATTTATTATCATTCCATGATAATGTGTTCTAGCATGTATATTATACCATGATTATTGTGACTTCTAGATGCATATTGAGCACTTTTCATGTTATAGAATAAACTTAATTTACCAATACCTCACCATACTAATACTGCCATATATGGTTACTATGAGGATCTAACTTATGTTCTGAGGAGAAGGTGATGCTTTGCTGGTTTGATCAGCTTGTTTTGCTTCTCTGTATGGCCTTTGCTTGGGAATAAATGTATTAAATCAAAGAGTTGGACTACGTGGTTCTATTAAGTTCCCACTATGTTGTGATGTTTTTTATTTGAGTTACCTAAACTCTTAGCTCTATTCATGGATTCAATTTGTAAACTTATCATATCATACATCATTTATCTCTCTTTTATTACTATCTCTCTTTTTCTCTCCCTCACACTATCTCTGATTCTTGTGCATAGTTTTGGTTAAATGTTCTATCCTTGCATTGGGCATGGGTTAGGTGGATGGCCATAAATCTCTTTTATTCAATGTGGTGACAACATTCCCTAGTTTTGTTTTATTACTTCTAGATTGTCCTAAAGCTAAAAAAATATGGTTACAGAAATTGGGGGTGTTACAAGCACACCCGATCTATGCCTCACTCCCAAACCATGTGCCACCCGTGCACCATTTTTTCCATCAACTTATGCATGCCTTAGTCATGCCCTTCTTCACCCGCCTCACCCCCAAGTGTGCTCCATTTTCCCTTTGCACATGCACACTCCCTCTACCCTTCCACCCTAGAACCTGTCACATTGTCATCTTTTTAGAGCACCAGTGTGCCCTATATTGTGCATCATCCCTTGCCAAACCTTCCACTTTTTGTTATCTCCATTTTTCCTCCCTCTCCTTTACATTATTTTTCCTTAGTTAAGTTCTATAATTTTAATCTCATTGTATATTGACTTCTTGGTGATATTCTAGTTCTATTAGAGGAGTTGTAGGTTTTATGTGCTTAGAGACTGGAGACGTTTCAGTAAGGATACATGTCATAGCTAGACCTTTTATGTGTAATAAGCCTATTTGTATGTGATATAATTTTTGGAATTGTTATATGCATAATATTATTATGATGAAGATGTATAGGTTGTATCATATGATGTAAAAATGAGAAAGTTGTAAAAGCATGTGTTTGTGTATATTATGCGTTGGCATGAATTGGATTGTGTGGAATCTATATATAATTGTGGTTATGTATTTTTATGATGTTAGTATGTATTAGATGTTGAAAAAACAATCATATTGGTATTCCTAAAGTCTTTGTGGAAGAATGGGTATTTTAGCTATCTTAGGGGCGATTTGGTTAATATGTGTTAAAAATGGAATCTTTGGTATTTTGAGGTCATAATTGGTTCATAATATGTTGATTTATTACTTAAGAGCTTAAAGTGAATATGAATGGTTTAAATCCAATAACTAAGAAAAGCGGTTTTAAATGGAAATAATAAACTTGGAGGCAGATTTATTATCACATGTGCGAAATGTTGAACTTAGTTTTTAGATATGTTGTTATTATTTGCATTTTAGGAATGAATATAATATTTTATGGTTATATGATTTTTGTGGGAAAAGTTATGATTTGTTTGAGAAATTAGGGTTCTATAGGAAAAGGTAAATAGTAATAGTAAAGCTAGGCTATTATCACATATGTAAGATGTTAGAGTTAAACCTTTATTTTTTTATTTTTTTTGTAGGTTGTCAATGATAATATTTTAAGGATTGGTATTGAATTTGGTGATAAAATGAGTACCAAGGGAGAAGTTATGCTTAACTAATGAAATTAAAGTTTCTTGTGGGGAAATATGGCTTATCCTTAGGAAAATATATTGGGTCATGTTTCTTGTATAACTATATATGTTTTTACATAATGACCTTGAAACAAATAACCATAAATAAGATATTAATCATTTATAATGAAATATATATGAGTTAAGACCGGTTGTACTTGTTCATTTCACTAGATAAGAATAGTGGTCAAGAGCTTTATGTCATGGAGTTGTACATGTTCATTCCACCAAACGAGAATAGTGGGGGTTCCTAAATACAAAATAAAATAAATTATTGGAATTATTATAATAATTAATAAGATATTAATCACTTAAAGTAAAAGATCGCGTAAGTTAGGACCGATTGTACTTTTTCATTCCACAAAATTAGAATAGTGACCAAGAGCTTTATGCCCTGGAGTTATAAATTATTGATACCATGAAACAAGTAGAGAATAATGGCTAGGAGCTTTATGCCCTAGGATTTTATATTATTGATATCATTCCACCGGTTGTGAGTAGTGGGATCCCTGAACTCAACATAAATAAGATTATGGATATTAATTGTGTCATTTTTATTATGAGAATTGAAATCAACAAATAAGTTGGTACCACCGTATTTTAATCTATATGTATGTGTATCCCTTGTGTGACCGTACTATGACACTATTCTTACCTTACTTATTATGTAGCATACTAATCATTGCTCATTCCCAAGAGCAGAGGGCCTAATTGAGTGTGTGCATGTCTTTGAGGACCCTTTAGATGACTATGTTGTATATGATGCGCTTTTGGGGAAGAAGTGATGATTTTACCATTGAGACTTAGGTCGCAGAGTCGGGTTATCTAGTTGAAACTTTTTTTCTCGGATACCTCTTGGGAATCTTAGCTCCCAATGTATCTCTTTTATTTACTTTTTCATTTTGTACTCAAAGTAATCCTCCAAATACCTTTTTAAATTTATAAAAATCATTTCATTCTCTATTTTACCATATTTTAAGTGTTTAATTATTTTTTTCTTATATTTAATGTAAGGATAGCATTGTAAGCCATACTTATATTGAGTATAGTGGTAACACTCAATTACGTTTGTTTTACGCTTCCCCTCAAACAAAATTTTTCAAATACAAATTTGGGGGTGTTATAGCTACATAGAGCTTTGCTGGAGAAAAATGGTGGAATGGTGATGAAAGAAGGACAAAGGAATTGAGGGGAGGAAGAGGGAGTCTGGGGGCGTTTTGTAAATTGTAAAATGAAGGAAATGGAGATGAAGGGTATTTATAGGAGATGAGGTGTATAACACCCCCCAAACTTTTGTAACACTTAATTTCAAGCGTTTATCCTTTTATTCGAAACCTAGCCCTTAAACCTTCACCTAATTATTTTATTATTAACCTTTGACTTGTAACCTAGATAAACTCTTAAATAATTTTTTTTGATTATTTTTATCACTTTCCTTTTTATTAAACCTATCTTAAACTGGTTCTTTTTCTGTGATTTATTTTTTCTCACTGGATACCATAACCTAACCAAAATAAATCTAAAAAAAATAAAATAATACTATCCTACTCTTATCTTACCATTCTCTATCATCTTCCTCTCTCACTCAAACTTCCACTATTGAGCAATTTTTCCTTCCACCAAACATGCCCTTTGTGACCCTCCACTTCTCTTACACAACCTCATCTCACCTCTCTATCAAAACCAATTCCCCTCTTGACTACATAAATCTCCTACTCCCTTCCATTTTTGTTCAAACTACAACATAACTAGCCCAAGCCCCTTGCTTGTTTCCGTCCTTATTCTTCTTCTTCTTCCTCCTCCTCCTCCTCCTTGAATGCTTTGTTCTTGCTTTATTGAATATCACAAGCATTACCTTTTCACATGACCAAATATTATGCCCTTATTTCCATAAGTCTTGCATAATGGTGCACCTCCGCTCACACCGTCACCCTCGCCGCCATAATCCATCTTCCACCTCCCTCACATGATGCCTACACTATACACCATGACCTTTTTTTGGCATCCCCCATCATTAACCCCTACTTCAATTTTTCACCACCACCAATCTCCTCTACCATAATCAATTATGTGCATCCCCACCAGCAACCACCACCATCACCATTTCGTAGCTTGTCACACCAACACCACCACCAAGTATTGCCTTTAGTTTCTCTTCCAAAATCCTCCCTCGCCTTCTCCATATTGTTTCCACAACCCATGCAAAATTTTCCATCCTTATAACCATCCTCCACCCTACCCACCAGTACGAGCAATGGCTACCTCACCCTTCCTTTTCTCCTTGCAGCATCATCCAACACCACCCCAAAAAACCTCCTTAATGTGGCCCAACCACTTCTAGAAGCCTGCAACACCACCATCCACACCAAATCCTCTTCTCCACTAGCACCCCCTCATGCATAACTTATGTTAAAAACCCATGATGCATGAGTTTGCCATTTTTCCTCTTTTCCAACTTAAGGGTATTTTAGTGTCTGCTGCCTTCATAAATAATGTAATATAACTTGTTATTTCATGAGTTAGATATTAATATGGTTATTGTTATTTTCAAGTAAAAGAGGTTAATTTATGGAGCCTAATAACTTTAATAAGTTTCCAATATTTTGTACTTTTGCTAGAAATTAGGTTATTCTTATACTCTACTAAAATGTCAAATATCGCATGATATCACATTAGGGTTTTGAGGTATAAACCATGGTAAGTAATTTTTTTATATGGTAATCCTTATAATTCACTAAAATATGAGGTATCGCATGAGAGCACATTAGTGTTTTGATGCATAATTTGTGTTAAGTATATTCATTACATCGTAATTATTTTCCTAATAATGATAGCATGAAAATTGATCAAATAGATCATGTTGATTTGTATAAAGTATAATGTGTATGAAAGCATGTTAAAATGGTGTTAATTTTAGTAATAAAATATGTATGATATGCACATGTAAGATAATAGCTTGAGCATGTATAGGTGTATTTTTAGCATAATTATTACTATTGTATACCCTACGAGCAATTTGGTCTTATTAAGCATATGATGTTATTATTCCGGTAAGCATTCCTAATACATATCATTTATTACTAAGAATGTAATTATGTGATCTGATGTTTTAAAAACACATGTTAGGGTTTTACTTGATATATCATTTGTAAGGGTAAAATGGTCATTTGATATATCTGATAATTCAATTACATGTTAAATAGTTTAATTATTATGTTTTAACCTTTTTCATGAAAAGTTAAAAATAAAATGGCATTAGTATATAGAATGGGTGTATAAGTAGTAATTATGGTCTCAATGGAATTTTGGTCATTTTTGGCCTAATATGCCAAATGTGAATAACTAAACTTAGGATGACCTTGGTAGATTATCAAGTTGACCAAAGTATTAATTTTGATTATGATTGTCTTAACTACCTAGCAATGAGTAAAATGGTTAGATATGGAAATTGGATCTATTTATATATTATGTGATTTTAAGGTCATCTTAATAAAATACTAATATTTAAAGTAAAAAACCTCAAGATCGGGAATAGTGGATCTTTTTGGGCAGCTACCCTAAGGACCGTATTTAGCCTATGGTTGATTATAGATTTTTATTAGTATGCCTTAATGCCCCAACCATTCCCTATATCTTACTTTAGTTAGCTCTGTAGATTTATAGAGGGTATACATACTTATGGATCATGTGTTGTTATTGGTAAGGTACTATGTCTCATTCATGTGCTAGTACGACTAGGGTACCTTAGTGTATTTGGATTGAAAGTCAATAGGATACTGTGTTGCCTTGATACGTTGGTATAACTGGAGCACATTAGTGTCTTTGGGTTAAAATGATCTCCCCTCTAGTAAAATAAAAATGGAAATGATTATTATTGAATAGAACTATTTATTGAATTGGTTTGGTATTAGCCTTTATTTATACATGTGGTTTGATAGCAGCATTTGTGCCTACTTATTTTTTGGTAGTAGCCTCCATACCTCCCTATGGTTCAGTAGCACTTATGGTCTACTTGTATTTTGGTAGAATCCTTCATGCTTACTTGTGTTCGATACTTGCCTTTGATCCTTACCTGTGGTGTTATGGATTTTATTAGTATTATTACCTTTGAGCACTACCTATGGTGTTATAGATATTATTAGTTTTGATATTGAGACATGAGATATTTTGAAGGTTATGGTTATTGTGATTAGGCTGGTTTTCATATAGTATCCCTTGGATGTGTGGTTGGTAAGATTCAGTATGTTATAAATGAATGGGTATGAGCAATATGTGGTTTGGTGATATTTTTTCATCCAATCTAATTGTTGTATTTTTATCACTGCATGTATCTTTCAATGTTTTATAACATATCTTGATGTGATGTCTCATATGTCTTATATGCTAGCTTTTCATATTAATCTTATATAATGGGTTACTCAGTACCATTGTACTGATGGATTCCATTTCATGAGCTCATGCCTATTCAATGGACAGTAGTCTTTTCATGTTAGCTTGTGAGATTAGTTGAATTCTAGTATTGTAGGTTGAAAGTTATGACTACCCAGTATCCTTTTTGGTATATTTGATCTAATTACTCTTAGACTCTTATTTCCTCCTATAGTTTCTCTCATTTGAGTTTTATAATTACTAGCATTTGTTTTTATTCAAAATAATGATCATCTGCTTTGTTCTTTTTATTATGGTTCTTGTAATTGTGTTATTAGTTTAAGAAGAGTTTTAATTTTAGCATTAGCTCTTGGTATGAGAATGGTAGAGGAAATCGGACTTGTATCAAGTGTGGCGATAATACCCTATATTTTTATTGTTTTAGCTTCCGCAATTGACTTTTTAAATGAAATTTTCAAATTCTAAAAATATAGGTGGTACAAGTTGAGGGTGTGAAATGAGGATGGCAAAGGGCATGGCATGACATGGGTTTCTCTAGAAAAAAAAACTAGGGATGGATGGGGACTAGGCATGTTGGTCGGTGGTGCAGGCTAGCATGCAAGGTAGGTGTAGTGGCGTGGAAGGGAATGAAAAGGAAACCATGTGATAGGGGTATGCATGGCTCAAAGAGGAAGAAGGAGAAAGGGAGACCAAGATAGGGGAAGGAAAAGGAAAAAGAGAAAGGGGGAATAAAAGCGAAAAGGAGAAAGAAAAAAAAAGGAAAAAATTTAGGGTTAGGATTAGAATTAGGTTTAAATTTAACATTAAGGAATTATGATAGCATTCATTTATCACACATTTGGGCTTAGGGTTAGGTTAAAATATCAATCACCCAAAATTAGCATTAGAATTAGGTTTAGATATATGACCAAAGAATTAGAGTAAGATAAAATATCAACTAGCTGAGATTAAGACTATGTTAAAATATTAATTAATCAAAATTAAGTTTATATAAAATTTAAGGTATTACAAGTAACCTCTAACAACTTCTTCCATATATCTAAGAAACCAAATGTAATCATTCCACACTACAAAATATATGATTTATACCAATAGGGCCTTATCTATTGGTAAAAGCTATTGTTCTATTGGCAAAAGCTTTTACCAACAGTTTTTTTTTTGTGACAAAACTGTGGGTAAAAACTCTGTGCTTAAAAGTTTTACCCACAGATATGTATCGTCTGTTGGGAATAATTGATAATGCCCACAGATATTTATCTGTTAGTAAAACTTATGCCCACACTTATATCTGTAAGTAAAAGTATTAACCACAAAATAATATTTGTGACTAAAAGTATTACCTACAAAATAATATCTGTAACTAAAACTATTATCCACAAAATAATATCTGTGACTAGAAATATTAGGCACAAAATTATATCTATAATAAAAAGAATTAACCACACAATTATATCTGTGTGTAAAAGTATTAAACACAATATTATATCTGTAACTAAAACTATTATCCACAAAATAATATCTGTGACTAAAAATATTAGGCACAAAATTATATCTATAATAAAAAGAATTAACCACACAATTATATCTGTGTGTAAAAGTATTAAACACAATATTATATCTGTTACTAAAACTTATTGCCAACATATATATATTGTTGGATATACATATTTTAACCCTGTATGTATGTATATATATTGGTAAAACCTGTACTGGCCAAAACGTACAAAATTTATTGATATTATGTGTTACCACAATATCCAATATCAACATGTAACAATTTATGCTTATATATATATATATATAATAAACTACGCCATATATAATTATCATTGTGTAGTACAAAATAATTAGTTGCTTAGCTCCCAAAGGCATAACAGTCCTTTAGGTACAATAATATATAAACGAATTGTAGCATAAGCTATTATACAAAAAAATCTTCATACACTGATATACAAAATCATCGGCCATTATACAAAAACATCTTCATATGCTGATATACAAAAACATCGAGAATCTTCGTAAGCTTACAAGCAAAAGCACGGAGCGCCTTCATTAGCTAACATATATTCAAAAGCACCCGACATCTTCATAATTTGATATACAAAAATATCAATTATATTTGTAAGCTAACAAACAAAAGCATCAATTGTCTTCATAAGCTGACTCACAAAAGTGTTTTTTATAAACGCATCAAACATCATCTTCTTCATTCTCCTCTTCAGTGTCATCCTTTTCATTTGTGTCATCCTCCATTTGATAATAATCGTCAACATGTTTTCCCTAAATATATATATATATAATTAACTTAAACATATTAATCTAAATTCATATCAAAAAGCTAGACGATGAGAGTTTGTATTCTTTAGGGAACCAATAATTTTTTTCAAATTTTTAGTGACATTATCGATAAAAAAATTTCCATTAAATAAAAAAAAAATTGGTCATTAAAACGTTAATTATTTATAGTGAACACAACGTAACTCATTCACTCTAAATATTTCTACTACAATTGCTTTTTTGTTTTCATTTTATTCATTATTTTCCATGTAATAAAATTTCAATGCCTAACTTCATATGAAAACTTATTCTTATATAAAAACATATATATTTTATCTTATGATATAAAAAAAATGTGTGTAATTTGCATTATGAGTATATAATATATGAATTATCTAAGATAAAATTTGATGTGGCAAGATAACCATCCCATGAAAAATCCTAATTAGCATGGATAAATTTCAATATTATGGCTAAAGGGGATAAAAAAGATAAAAGGAGAAATAGAACCAATTGGATAAATAAATGAAAAAAAATTAAAGCGTAGGAAACTCAAAACCAATTGAGTATATACATATCCAAAGTTTTTTTGTTTGGGTTTTTGCATAAGATTGGTACAGAAACTATCTTCTAGGTTTGGATTGCATAATTTATTTAATATTTAACTATTTGTAATAATTTACTAGGATTCATCATCTAATAAATATTTTGAGAACCTATGACGAGACATAAACTTAGAACTATTCAATAGGTCGGCTAAGATAGGTTATCAAGAGTAAGGACGGTCATTAGATAAATACATTAATCGGAGAAAGAGCGTTGACTAAACAACTAATATAGGTAATAGTTTTATAATTTTTTTCCTCTCTCTTTATTTTAGTAGATTTGGTCTATTTTTATTAAAATATATATAATATATAATACTAATGGTATGACTAAAGAATGACGTCAACTAAAGATATCATAGGAAATCAATTAGCATACAAAACTTCTTCCAATCGGAGTGGAAGTGGCACATTAGCCGAGATTGAAAGAGAAGAGACACGCATACCATAGTTACCCAATCTAATCACTATGTGACCCATAATATTCTTATATATTCATCTATGCACTATTTTAGAGGTAAAAAAAATATACCCAAAATAAATGTGTTGCGTGAGAAATGTAGAAAAAATTATCAGCATTTAGTGAGAAACTTACTTGATTCTCTAATAGTGTATGTATTATACCAGTCAGATATCCTACTTGGTCTTTAGTCTCAAGTAGATCCTTTTCTAACCTCTCAACTCTAGACTCGGATTTGATCCTTTTAGATCGCTCCTCCTCAAAAGCACATCTTCTTTTGTGGGATCGTGGAACTTTTACACCAAGACCAAAGGTTTTTGCATATCCATTCCTATCTTCTCCCACTACCTTTTTGAAAATTTCACGTCAAACATTAGCATCACATCCTTTTGGAAGTGCAGTCATCTCATCCATAATCGCTTTCTATAAAGTATAAATCAATGCTATTAATGGACAGTAGATGAGGTAGATTTGCATATATATATATATATATATATATATATATATATATATATATATATACACACACACACACACACACACATATAACCCTAAAATTAAAATAGATTGAAAACATACTCTTGTTGCAGCAGAAGCATCATTAAGCTTAGAACCCTTTTTCAGTTCATGAGTTTTCAACCACATTTCCAATTCATCGGGTTCTTTCCCCATTTTTTCCTAATCAAAACACATATGAAATTGTATATCAAGTATAGAAAGTAAATTAAATTTGGTATTGCGTAGAAGAATTTATCATATACCTACCTTTTCTTCTACTCGGATGAGTGCAAAGCTCTTAGAACTAGCATATGAACACATTTTTGACTTTGCACAATTGAGAATCCCTCTTTACCTTCTTTCCTAAGCAATATGAGAAAACCAAATATTAGTATAAAAAATAAACTAATCAAACTATCATAGTCATAGCCTATTTTTTTAAATAATTAAATGAGAAATCACTACCTTGCCTTTTGGAGATTCCCAAAATTTTACCATCTCTAACCACATAGTCTCGGGTATTTCCTTTGGCCTAGAATGTATTGCTTGATTGTGTATTTTTCCATCAAAATGAACCACCTTCAACTCAGACTTATGAGCTCTCCAAGCTTCATGGATTTTACCCAATGCCCACTTATATGGCTCTTAATTTTCAGGAAAGTAATAAGAGATCTATAAAGGAAGAAAATGAAACAGAAAACAAAAGCTATATAATACATATAACAAAAATAAGAAAGTTGATAAAGTAAATGTTATGGTAATGTACCTTTGCTTCCTCCCAAATAGAATCTAGATATGCATAGTCAAGGAATGTATCTATGGCTCTTTTATAAGTATTTTCTACTATCCTTAGTTTCATCCAACTCTTGTCCTTAAATACATCCATGACATCAAGTTCCTACATAATTTTCAGCAAATAGAGACATCAAAATAATGAGAAAAAGAAGGACAAAGGATAATAATAAAGACTAGATTTTTATAGAACACGATGTGTGTAGCTTTATATATTATAATTATAATTATAATATATCTACAATTTAATTGTAGGTGATGCTACCTAATCCACGAATATAACATGACCATATAGTGTCCCTTGCATGTTTGGTGAAGTTTTTTTTTTCAATATTGAACCATGATTAAACAAAGTAACAAAATGAGACAACATCATAAAAGTAACAAGAATGTCAAAAAATGATAACAACCAACCAATTCAATTGATAGATATCTAGCTAGAATTATTTTTTAAACGCCCAATTGACTTTTAGTAAAGAACTTTAATCAATAAATTCAGTCATATCTAATTTAATAAGCTGTCTTTAGAATATCGTACTTAGCGATCCTTAGGTGATGATAACCTAACCAAAGATCAATGTTAGAAAATACTATTGCTCCCCTAATTTGGTCAAATAGATCATTGATTTGAGGTAAAAGGTAATGGTTTTTACCATAAATTGATCTAATACTTAGTAGTCAATTAATGTACTATCTCATATTTCCATCCTTCTTCTTGTGCAACCTAGGGTGATACACTTAGTTTAATGTAACCCTTCTCTAGTAATTTTTCTAGATGAGCATTAAGGTCTATCATCTTAGTAGGCGTTATACTATACAATGATTTAGATACAAGCTCTAGCTCTGGCAGTAAATCAATTGCAAACTCAACATCTCAAACTAGTGACATACCTAAAATATCATCAAGAAACAAGTTTGAATACTCTTAGATCACCAGGATTTGCTTTAGTGATGTGTTAGGGGTATCAATTTCTTGAACACTACACAAGAAGAGTGGATGCCCTTTTCGAATAGGGCCATTCAACATGATTTCCAACATAACATTCATAAAGGGGTTATGCTCATGCTTCTAGAAGGAGACTCTAACACCCTTTGGTCCTCGAAAAGCCTCACATTCCTATGCGCAATCTATTAGAGCTTGGTACTTCCTCAACATATCCATTCCAACAATCATATTGAAATTAATTTATTTGCAAACATCACAACTCGGTTTTAGGACATTCCAACAATAAACTATACAAATAATAATTTACATAATTTTATTTGAAAGTTAGGGTTTTAGGACAAAAATCATAAAAGAAGGTCAAATTTTATTAATTTATTTAAATTGAATGTTTACAAATGTAATAAGACTTATTTTATAACATATTATATACTCAATTGATTAAAAAATAAATAAATAAAATATCTAATTTAACATAATTAGCGTTTTTGAACCCGTACTTTAAATTCAGACAAATCTTGCCAAAATATTTAAATTGACGGTTCGGAAATGAAATTAAACATATTCTATTACAAATTGTATAATCAATTTAATAAAATAATTTAGTTATACAATTCAATTTAAATACGCATGGATTTGACCTAAAAATTAAATTCCGAATAATTTCGCACAATTTTCTTAAATTGACAATTCCAATATGAAACTAAGTATATTTTAAAGTATAATACGTAATCAAATTATCCCAAACAGCTTAATCGACCGGATCCAACATATCCGGACATAACCGGGTCAATAATCACAAACTCCAAAAATCAACATATATCACATAATTAGCATATCCAATTCATTCATTCAATACATATATACTTAATTAAATAACTAATTTAGCTTAATTAAAGCCCATTCTTTCATAATTAATCAAAATAAAAAATTAGGGTTTCGGGAATTTATACCAAACAAAATCAGTCAAATCAATGCAGGTAAATGGCAGTGGAGCTTCGTCGGTGGAAGAGGAGCAGTCGCCGGTGGCTCACCGACGCTGGAGTTGTCCGGCCGGTGGCGCATCGCTGCTGCCTTCTTCCCCTGCTGCTGCGCCGCAACTACCCTTCCGCACTATTGTTCTGCTGCTGCTGCTCCCCTGATGCTGCCGCGTGCGACGACCGAAAGCTGTGGCGGTACAGTCGAGTGGCGGCGAGGCAGTGTGCAACAAGCGATGCTATCCACGAACGAAGGCGGGGCGGGATCTGCAGGCACCGAACGATAGAGGGGTCGGGGAGGCATAAGGTTCAGACAAAAATAAGACGCGGGATCTGCAGGCACAGGAAACACAGGAAAAGAAATAAGACGCGAGGTAGTTTGGGCCAAAATAAGACGTAGGAGCGGGGATAGTTAGGGCCGAATTTTTTTTCTTCTTTTTCAAATATTTAAAAGAATTTATGGAGACACTAAAATTTTAAATAGATTAAATTTAATCTAAAAATAAATACTATACATCTAAAAATATTCTTGAAAAATTTTATCTACAAATTATTTAACAAAAAATCATTTCAAATGGATCTGAAGGCCTAAAATCAATATAAGAGGTATATAAAGAATTTCAAAAATATTTTTGAAAAAATTTACCAACGAGTGTAAATATCTATATTATTTTTTTAAGTTGTGAAAGTCTTTAATTCAATATTTTTTAAGATCTTATTGACATCGTAAAAATAAATAAATTCAAAGATAAAAATATTTACTACAGATAAAGATATTAAAAGGTTCTACAATAGATGACATTAAAGATAATATTTCAAATACATCTGAGAAATATTCTTATAATAGTTTAAATGACTAAAAATAATTTAACATATTTTCAGAAAAGCCATCTATAAGCCCTAAAAAAATAATTTTATTACTAACAATTAATTATTATAATATTGACTATAATAATTATAATTTTTTTCTTACAAATAATATAATTAATTTTACTGCTACTAATAATAATATTATTAATTATCTATTAATATTATTAAATAATAAATTTAAATAATAATTAATATTATATAAAAATATTTAATATAAAATTAATATTTTATAATGTATTATTAAGACAATATTAATCATAATTTATAATAAAATAATTATTATTATTAAAAATAATTATTATTATTAAAAATAATTAATAATGGGAAATAAATACAAATATAAATCATAATTTCCAACAATTAGTAATAATAATAATTTTTTATTATTATTATTATTATTATAATGTCCTAAAATATATATTCTTAGTAATAATTTATAAATAATTATATTAATAAGAATAATATGAATCATTATTTTAAATAAATTAATAGTAGTATCTAATAATTACTAATATGTTATTAATAATGTGAATGATTATTGATAATTTTTATTATTGTTAAGATAATATAGATTTGAATGATAATTGGTAGTATTTAATAATAAATTAATTTAATAGTAAGTGGTAGTAGATATAATATATATTATTTCATTACAATTGTTAAAAGACACCATTATGAACAATATTAATATAAAAAATTATAAATAAAATAATAATTAATAATAATATATGTAAACTATTATTTCTAATTTACCCTATCTTTTTTGTAGCTTGCGGGAGAACATTGTTAGTAATATGGTATCTACATAAAAAGAGTGTTGCATTAAGATAGAATGTGGGCACTATTTCTTTTAGTTTCAATTACTTATCAATGATCACAACTTTTGGCTCATGGGGCTCTATTATGTTCTTTACCTTCTCAAAGACCCATTCATAGTCATCTTCTTTATCCATTTCCATAAACACTAAAGGAAGCTTGTATCTATTAGTTTTGTATGTGTAATCTAAATATATAACATATGGAAATGCTTAAAACAAACCAATAGAGACCGAGTATGTAAATATAATATCACTAACTATATTAGTTTCCAAAAGCTTATAATACCATGAATGATAATTATTGGTTTCCAATAAGTACAATAGTTGTTGCATAATTATACACTCACCTAAGTTCTTCACTATAACTTATGTCTAGCATTATAAGTTATCCTAAGGGTAGAGGTAGTATTTATGTTATCATGCTATAACTGGTCCACGATATCCTTAGGTCTTACATAAATGACAATCATTTACTCCAACTTGTGTTCATTGGGTGATAGCCTTAAAGCATATGAATGACCGTATAGATACTTTCCTAATATATGATTGTAAAGCTCAAACTCGATCGCCAATTTCCAACTACTTTTACGAATTTCTTACCCCCTTTAACCTAAATTGACAATCACTATTTATTTTTTGACCGAAAAGATTGAAAGCTTTCTAGATTTACATGAGGTCTTCAATACACATCGCTTCTATCACAACGTAGTAAAATTCTTGTCCTTTTACTACCATTAACTTTCAATCATATGATCACTATCATTATATTATGTGGCCTTTCAATAGCTCCAATCCATTTAATTAATAGATCACAATCAATAAATACTTCATTGCAATAAATAGTGAACTCCAATTATAATTAGGCCATAGTTAAGGAATTATACCAAAATGTGAAATGGGCAAATATATTTGCTTCAATAATTCTTCAAGGTAATCTTTACTCAAATAAAATTCATCTTATTCATCCTCCACGTCTAGCTTTTAGATAGGGGGGAAAATTGCAATTTTGAGGAGAAAAATAGAGATATTGAATGAGATTAATAAGGAACACGTAAAATATGAAATGGGTAAAATGTACACTTGTTAAAAAACACCTTTTATAGATGTTAATTTACAAATTTAGACTTGCAACCAATTTTGTTAATGTAAACATTTCATAAAATTCAATTTTTTTAATGTAAAAAATACTCAATTGATAACTAATTAAAATGCAAAATACCTGAGTAAAATTATTATAACATGATATACTAGTAAGATATTAGATCAAATATAAGGATAATTACATAAAATTTATACAAAACTTTTTCATGAGAAAAGAGGGGTGCGAATGCAAAAAGGTGAGAATATGAAGTGCAAAAACAGCGGATAATAAATCAATAAATATGAAACTGATTCATCTTATTCAACAGAATCATCAATTACTATTCTGGTTCAAATTTGGTTCTCGGTCACTTCACTCTACAGAGCCCAACCAGATAAAAACAGTACGACTAACAATAAACATGCACAATGTGAGAAGCATTTTGATTCGCGCCGAACGATGTCTCCATTCCTAACCAGCAAAACCAACTCTCCGCACCCCCATCACAGAAAAAAGAAAGAAAATCATAGAACGGACTAGAAATAACTGACGTTCTAAATTTTTACATCAACTGCTTCCGACGATTGATGAGAATAGCAACTTGTTAATATCTTCAGAGTCGTCTTGCCTCTCGTCCCCTGCAATATTATCAACAGAGACTATCAATATGTTGCAATGCAGTGGAATAAATGGAAATCAAATCTTCTTTACCTGTTCTTGATCTGACTTGCGATGTCCACTCTTCAATGATCTACAAAAGGTGATTTCAGGATTATGAAAACATAAGTTAACCAAACATAGAACAAAAAATGTCTGGCATGCAGCAGAAAGGATAATGTAGCAAGGCTCAATCTTCGTCTCAGCTTTTCAAGTATAACAAAAGATCACAGAGAAACAGCCAAGAAAACTATCTCCCCGTAAAAGGCGACTGAAACTTTGCCACTAATTTAATATTGGTTGCTTGCTGACAAGGGGTGCAGAATCTCTAAACACCACTCGGAAAATAAGCAACCTCCAAAACTACAAATACACAATCTAAAGGTGTGATAACCCAAAAAAAAAAAAGGTGAATAATAATAATAATGATATTGAGTAAATAAATAAATAGAAATTTAAAATAATAATAAATAAAATGGTACAGTAAATGAGTGATTTAATAGATTATGAGCTTGCCATCTCTTCACTTTTCCTATATTAAGTTCATGTAATCATGTTCTTTAATTATTTTGGTAAGTGAAGAGCTACTTGAATAAATTTATTAAGCTACTAAACTGACGACCGAACCTTACCACTACATACCATTTTTCTTATTCAATCACTTTGCATTTTCTTCTATTCCCGTAGCTGGTTCCCTTTTTGCTCCCTTTTTTTTTTTTTTTGACGGTGAACTACTCCTTTCTAAAGAAAAATGTTTGATTTCTATCTTATACACATATAAGTGTGTAAGCATTTCTTCTATACCAATTTATTAAGAGCATATTATTATTTATTCCATACCAATTTACATTAATGATACTATAGTATTATCAAATTAGGATCGATGTTGTCTTTGGGATTGGCGTATCGAGCTCAATAACTAGCTTAATGCCTTTTATCGTGCGTGGGTGGGTAGGTGGGTCGGTCGGTTATACCTATTGTTCATAATAACTTTCCTACTATTTTTATTGGTTCATAAAATATTAGTTTATGAGTAACTTTCCCCTTAGGCATTCCATTTATAAACCTATTATTTCGCAATCAGCTTTTACTCTTTATTTTTATCAAATAATATTTGATAAAATGGCTAAAATAAGATTCATTGCTCGGTATTTTTAACTGAATTAGGATCAAGTATTTTTATTATTTTATTTGATTAATCTAATCAGCTTTGACGTATAATTGTTTATATTATATTCTTGTTAGTAGGACTCTTTATTTGTTTTGCAACTGTGCGCCAAAGGATGGGATAGGTCACTATTGGCCCATTTAGGTGCCGTTTGGCATTACTTATTATTAATAATTACTTTTAGATAAAAATTACTTTTATAAATCTACTTTTTAAAAAATACTTTAGTAAGTAAAATATATGTTTGTTTTTATTTTTGTTGTATAAGTGATTAATACCAAAAAATTATTATTGTACCTAATTAGTATTTGGTTTTCATTTTTCTACAAATTTACCTTTTTATTTTTCATCTTTAATTTTTAACTTTCTATATATATCTTTTGGTAATAATTATTATATAAATTATGTAATAGTAAATATTAAAAATTATATGAGACAAAAAAATATAAAAATATATATAAAAAGTATATCTATCTATCTATCTATCTATCTATCTATGTATCTATCTATCTATCTATCTATATATATATATATATATATATATATATATATATATATATATATATATTATAAAGTACTAAAAATTGTAAAATAAAAATTATAAAATTATTTTAAAAATTATTCTGTTCAAATGCTTCGCTAATTTCGACCTTGTTTGGGGCAAAAATTGTGCTTATTTCCTCTCCTCTCTTTCTTCTTCTTCTTCTTCTCTCTCTCTCTCTCTCTCTGAATCGGGGCAGATTTTTCCTCCATTTTTATCGGAGCATTTGTCCTCTAATTTACTACGACTAATAGTCATCACAGACAAGAATCTCTGGTCTCACTCCCACGCATTAAAGTGCTGCTCTTCCTCCGCTCTTAAATCTTAATGGTTGTTGTGCATTAATTCTTTTTCTATGGGACCTCAATCTTTCTACGTCTTCTTCTTCTTTCTACTGTTATTACTCTAAAAGAGGCGGATCGCGCGTGGGCACACACACGTATATGCGGCAATAGAAGCAGATACACGGCTTTTTTTGATGAGAAGTTAGAGCTTAATCGGAACCTGTTTGTTTATGGTCTCTACTACTTGTTTGGGTTATTCCAGCGCTTAATCAAAAAAATTTAGAGCTCAATTGTCTGCTCCTATATTCTTTGTTTCTATGACAGAAACCCAAAAATTGGAAACTGAATTCATCAGTTATATATAGTTTATTGAGCAAAGGGAAATGATTATTACCCTTTGATTATAGAATTGACGTCGACGGCGGCACCGCGCCCGGCCAAAATTTGTTTATTTCAGAGAGAAAGAACGGAGGAGAACGAACGAACATAAGCCGAACAACATTTAGGGATGAAGACAGAAAACGACATAAACGACTTTTTCTTTTAGCAGGTACCGTGCTGCTTGGTGCAGAAGTAATTTAGAAAGTTGGTAATATTTACTTTTGATTAATTACTTATAGGAAGTTATTTTTATTAATTACTTTTGTATAATAATTTTTTATAAGTAAAACCAAACACCTATTTTAATCTAAAATTACTTTTTATAATTACTTTTATAAAAAATTACTTATCAAAAGTTAAAACAAACAGGCTCTTAATAGTGTAGGATTACTAATCGATACAGTTAATAGTACACTATATAAGATGTCCTATTGGCCTCACCAAACAACAGAGGGACTGTCGATTAGTTGCCATTATTGTTCCCTAGCCGCAAGGCCCCTAGCGACCACAATTACTTCGTTTATTAGTTGTTATTGATTGTTTTATTTATTTATTTTATTAGTTATGAATTGATTATCGGTCCTACTAACCCTTTATGGTTTTGTAATTAATTAGTTCACCTACGGTTTATATTGTCTACTCTTAAATGCTTCTAATGATCATTTTATGACCATTTGTATTCCGTATTTTTATTTTGTTTATTGGTTGTTATCGATTGTTTTATTTTTGTGATTGATTATTGAATTGATTATTGGTCCTACTAATCCTTTATGGTTTTGTAATTAATTAGTTCATCTACTATTTGCATTATCTACTCTTGAATGCTTTTAATGATCAACTTATGACCATTTGTATTCCGTGTTTTTACTTTATTGATTGTTTTATTCTTGTAATTGGTTATTGAATTGATTATTAGTCATACTAAACCTTCATGGTTTTGTGACTAATTAAGTTCATCTACGGTTTGCATTGTCTACTCTTAAGTGCTTTTAATGATCATTTTATGACCATTTGTATTTCGTGTTTTTATGGTTATTCCTTTCATTATTTTCTAGTATTTTATAAATTTAATTTGATTAATGTTTTGGCGTAGGGGTGGGAGGGCAGTTACTTGTTGAGCTATGGTTTGGTCACCCCTTTAATATTTCAAGTAAGTTGTACGACATATGATCTAGAGTCAGGAATCAAGTATATCAGTGTTCGGCTAATCAAATAAATTAATAAAATGTTTATAATAATAATATGGCATTTGCCAAATTAGCTTTATTTTAAACAAAACCTTAGTTGTAATATTGTTGGACTCTCTTTTCTATGCAATAATACAATTAGAAGTTTTTTTTTTCTTTTTCTTAGTTTATTTTGCGTAGCCTTGCTAGCTATATGAGTTCCTTGTGTAGTTAGCGGCATATCACATTGTCCTCCTACGATGTAAGTTGCGGTGTTGCAGCGTTGGTATTAAAGCTTAGGTTATACGTCAGTAGGGATTTATTGGGCTTAGTTGAAGCATGTTCTAACTTAAGTTGGACTTACTTGATAGGTGATATCATGTTAGGTGCAAGTGTGCTTATGAGTTTGTTTCTGTGTTTGACTCTGATGGCTACAGGTAGACAAGCTTTAGCAGATGATGTCCATCTTGCCCAGTGAGATAATCATGGAGCGAGGAGGAATGTGAGTAATGCTACTAGGATAAGTAATGATAATTTTATAGCAATCCAACCACAGGATCCGATACAGATAATCACAAATGCAATTTTCTGACAATTGGCGGCTCAATTGGGGCAATAAGCATGCGGAATACCCTTCGGACCTGCACTAGGAAATGGACCACTTCAAATGCTAAGTTGAGGCCTCCAACTTATGCCAGTGATGGTGATCCAAAGGAGGCTGATGATAGGCTCTCAAGATGGAAGATATTTGTATTTCTAGGGTGTTCTAACGAAGAAAAGGTGTTATTTTCTACATGCAAAGCTAAAAAAGAAAGCAATGGACTGGTAGAGAATTACGAAGGCTGGTTGAGTTGGGACCACATGGAATGATTTTAAAGTGTTATTCAATGTAGAGTTCCTTCCTAATGTACGTAAAGAAAAACAATTCCGAATTCCACTGGTTACAACAAGAGGAGAATATGTCAGTAGCAAAATATGTTAAGCTATTTACACACCTCTCATGCTTTGCTTCATACAATATCTCTGATGATGCTACTAAGGCTATCATGTTCCAGAACGGGTTTAAATTTTCCATTCGGAGACAAGTGGCTCCTATGCGACACCGGACATACTGTGACTTAGTGGACACAGCTATAGTTGTGGAGAGGGAACAAAAGTATGGAACATAAGAGGAAGGATAAACTGACAAAATCTCAGTATAGGAACTGACCCAATCACAGTGAGCCAAGAAAAAAACCTAAGGCAGGTCCATCGAGTGGGAAGTATACAACGAATACAAAGTGCACTGTTGCGGACGTTTCCACCCTAGGACATAATATTATCTAAAGACAGGAGCTTGCTTCAAATGTGGTAACTTGTAGCACAAAATTGCTAATTACCCCCAAAATATGAAGGGAAGCAGTAATGGCTTGGCTTCACAGAAACAACCTCAAGAGAATGTTAGAAAGGGATAGGAAAAGCGCGGATGCATTTTTGCACTCACAAAAGAGGATGCCCAAAAATCTAATGATGTCATCACAGGGACCCTCTAAATTACCAATGTTTTTGCTTATATGCTTATTAACCCTAGTGCTACCCACTCCTTCATTTCTAGAACTTCTTCTTAGAAGCTAGATAGTTCACCTCTGTCCTTGGATGTTAAACTATATGTAGCCACGCCAGTTGGTAAGTCTTTTGGGACTAAGTTGGTAATTAAGGGTTGTGCTATAGAAATTGATGATAGGGACTTGTTAGCTAATCTCATCCTCTTAGATATGTACGAATTTGATGCCATACTTGGTATGGATTCGTTGTCCCTCCATCATGTTGTTGATTGCCACTCGAAGAGTGTATTCTTCAGAATTCCAAGACAATCCAAATTTCAGTTCGTCAACTCCAAACTTCATCCTCCACTTCCTCCTATTTCTTCTTTGGAAACTAGAAAAATATTGAAGAAAAGTTGTACGGGGTACTTATTTTCAATCGAAGATGTCAGTCACGAGGTTGCAAAGTTAGAGGACATTGAGATGGTAAATGAGTCTGTAGATGTCTTTCCCTGTGATATACCTAGAATGCCACCTAACATATAAATTGATATTGAGATACAGTTGATCCCTGATACAGCACCGATATCTAAAGCCCCTTATTGGATGGCTCCAGCAGAGCTAAAGAAACTTAAGTCGCAAGTATAGGAATTGGTGGAGAAAAGGCAGATCAAGCCTAGCGTGTCACCTTGAGGTGCCCCGGTATTGTTTGTTAAGGACAGTAGTATGCATCTGTGTGTGGACTACCGGGAGCTAAACAAGGTGACTGTGAAGAACCGTTATTCACTTATACGGATCGATGATCTATTTGACCAATTGCAAGGAGCTAAGGTATTCTCCAAGATAGATCTACAATCTAGTTATCACCAGTTGAATATTGAGCCCGAGGACGTGCCAAAGACTGCCTTCAGAACTCGCTATGGCCACTATGAATTTTTGGTGCTACCATTTGGCTTGATTAATGCGCTAGCAGCTTTTATGGATCTTATGAATTGAGTTTTTCAACCTTTTTTATATCAATTTGAGGTCTTGTTTGTTGATGATATTTTGGTGTACTCTAAGAGTCAAGAGAAGCATCAACAATATTTAAAGATGGTCCTGCAGGCACTCCAAGAGCACTAGCTTTATGATAAGTCCAAGAAAAGTGAATTTTGGTTGGAAATTGTGTTTTCTCTAAGTCGTGTGGTCTCAAGGGATGGTATTTTATGGATCCACAAAAGGTGGAAGCCATCACAAATTGGGCTCAGCCTACTAATATAACAAAGGTTAGAAACTTCTTGGGCCTAGTATGTTAATATAGGAAGTTTTTGGAAGGACTTTCCAAGATTGAAACTCCACTGACTAGACTTATGATAAACAATTATAAATTTCAATGGAGTAATGATTATGAGAGAAGTTTTCTTGAGCTAAAGCAGAGGTTGGTATCTATACCTATACTAACCATTGCAGCTGGGTTAGATAGTAATGTTATTGATGCAGAAGCAAACACTCAAGAATTTGCTTTCATAATTATGGAACCAATTATTCTTCATTTGGAAAGCGTCTCCCGCAAATTTGAAGATCAACGAATGGTTATATTGCTCTAAACGTAACAAACAAGCAACTAAATGTCTGCATGCATGTGCATGGCATGCATGGCATGTAAGGAGAGAGTGATAACATGCATGGGGAGTATATTGGCAGGATATGTGAGCATTATTAAGTGATTTAGCTAATTTATTAATTAAGTAATAAAGTAGGAGAACAAAGTTAGCATAAAGCTAGCGTAATATCTTTTAGCTTGGAATTTTTTGGAATATGTTTTAACTAGTGGTAGAAAGGTTATAGTATGCATGAATGTCAAGCATATTGCATATTAGATTGAATTGAACTGAAATTGAAGATCAACATTGAATGAATTCTATGTGAGTTCAAGCCCAAGCAAATCGAATCTATGTGAACAGTTTGGCTTGAAAGTTTTAATCTCTTCATCTATGTGAATTAGAGATTAATCCATATCTTTTCTACTATTCTTAATCCATATTTTCCTGCCCTAATTACCATCAAAATCCTACTCTAATTTGTGGTGAAACCAAACCCTAAATTGGTATACCAAAACTGAAGCCCTAAACCATCCATACCAACCAAACACCACTTTATTCCCTCTTTTCGAACCAAACCCTAACCCTAACCCTAACCCTAAACCACAATTCCAACCTGCATCCAAACCCTAACTTTCGACACTAAGCATCATCATCAATCCATCATCAAATGCATAGATTAATTAGTGTGTTCCATTCAAACCATCATCATTGTTAAACCCCCATCACCGAATCACCATCATCACTCTTCTACCATAATTCGAACCACCATCATCTTATCTACATCACTTTTGAAGCTTTAGTCTTTTAACTCACCATCACTGAGCCTTTATCATATGATCCAAACTCCATTCGAACCATTAGCTCCACATAATTAAAGATTACACCCTCCCACACACATCAATTATTTATTTTGATGCCTCTTAGAAAGGGTTGGATTACGTGTTGATGCAGTTTGATAAGGTGATTGCTTATGCTTCTCTCCAACCGAAGCCTCATGAAGAGAATTACCCAACCCATGACCTAGAGTTGGTTGTTGTTTTGCCTTGAAAATTTGGAGGCATTACTTGTATAGGATGTCATGTGAGGTGTATACAATCCACAAGAGCTTCAAGTATAATTTCACTCAAAAGGAGTTGAACTTAAGACAACGAAGGTGGCTAGAATTGTTAAAAGATTATGACTTGAATATTCAATACTATCCCGGGAAGACAATTGTAGCAGCATATGCTATGAGTTGTAAGTTATCGAGGGAATTCAGCTTATTTACTCACCAATCAGAGGAAGATTCTAGAGGATATGTGGAATTTAGGCATTGAAGTGAGACTTTAGGGTGATAGTGCCTTGTTGGCGAACATCAGTATACAACCGACCTTGATAGACAAAATCAAGGCAAGTCAAGCGAATGACCCATTTTCGGTCAAGAATAAAGAAGACGTGCAAAATGGAAAACAATCAAAAATTTCTTAGCCATGAAGACGGTTATATGAGGCAGGACAATCGACTTTGTGTGCCAGATGACCCTCAGCTTAAGAAGGAGACCGTGGAGGAGGCTTATAACTCACCTTACACTATCCATCCTAGAGAAATAAAGATGAGTTGGGATCTTAAGTCACACTATTGATGGAGAAACATGAAAAGGAAAATTGTGGAGTTTGCAGCTAAGTGCTTAAGTGTAGGTCTCCCATCTATTAGAATGGTATAGGAGAGAAGGTTCAACTGATTAGAGAAAGGATGCGAGCTGCCCAAAGCCGTCAAAAGCTTTAAGCCAATGTTAAGAGGAGACCCTTGAAGTTCAACGGTGGTGACCATGTATTTTTAAAAGTGTCCCTGACCAAGGATGTGATGCATTTTGGAAAGCGGGGCAAGCTAAGCCCGAGGTTTATTGGACCATTTGAGATATTTGACTGGGTATACGAGCTAGCTTATAGGCTTGCCTTACCACTGACCTTGAGTGGGCATCATAATGTGTTCAATGTTTCCATGCTCTAAAAGTATGTGTGACCTTGGAGTTTGTGCGATCCAGTGCGATCCATTGCAACTGAGGTCTAACCTCCCATATGACGAGGAACCGGTCAACATCATTGATGGGAAGCAACAAATCTTGAGAACGAGATCAGTTCCTCTACTCAGTTTTATGGAGAAACTAATCGGCTATAGGATGAAGTCAAAGAGATGTATCTCATCTATTCTCGCACTAAGGTATGCAAGTTTCAAGGATGAAACTTTTATTAGGAGGGGAGAATGAGATAACCCAAAAAAAAGGGAATAATAACAATAATAATAACGAGTAAATAATAGAAATTTAAAATAATAATAATAAATAAAATAGTATAGTAAATGAGTGATTTAATAGTTAGATTTATGAGCTAGCCATCTCTTCCCTTTCCCTGCATTTTTCTTTTGGAAAAAAAGGAAACCTATTTATAATTTTGATTGGGGAGAGCAATAGTTGTTTTGGAAATATCAAGCAGGAACTTAGGGAAGAGGAGTAGACATGCACATGCTTTTCAGCAGAAAAAAAAAATCATGTAGGGAGCTAAGGACTTAGGGGAGAGGAGTAGACATTTTTTGAAAAAGGGGAAGCCTAATATAGTTTTGATGGGGAGAGCAATAGTTGTTTTGGAAAAGATGCGCATTATGCAATTAGCACAAGCTGCAAGCCTACAAGCAGAGTCAGGTCCTCAGGGAAATATAAAAAAGAGAGTAAAATTTATTTTTTTAAACACAGGTAGTATTAAACTCATATAAAAAAGAAACAGAGGCAAAGATAAGGAACAGATCGTAGAGAGCTAAGAACCAGAGACAACAAAAAGAAGTGGTCCACATTCCACATTATCTGCTAGTATTGGTAGTATTAAACTCATGAGTTTTTATTTTTCTAAGTATTTTCTTGTTATAGTATACTTTTTTCTAAAAACATAGACATTTAATCATTTTTTAGCTTTTTTGAGTAATTTTGGCGCCTCACATTACCTAATTGCGCGCCTTCACCTTGCACCTAGTGCCTAAGCTCCAGGACCCCTGTAGCCTAGGTACGCCTTAAGCCTTGTCAAACACTGCTTCTATACCAATTTATATTATTAATACTATAGGATTATCGAATTAGGATCGGTATTGTGTATGGGATTGGCGTATCAAGGTAAATAACTAGCCTATGACCTTTATCATTTGCTTTTTCTTTTCTTTTTTTTTTTTGTGTGTGTGTGTGTGCATGTCTATATATATATATTGTTCATAATAATTTTCCTATGATTTTTATTGGTTCATAAAATATTAGTTTATGAGTAACTTACCCCTTAGTTATTTCATTTATAAACCTATTATTTCGTAATCGGAATTTACTCCTTAGTTTTATCAAATAATATTTAATAAAATGGTTTATGGCTAAAATATGATTTATTGCTCGGTATTTTTAACTAAATTGGGATCAAGTATATTATTGATTTTATTTGATTATTTTAATCACCCTTTACATATAATTATTTATATTGTATTCTTGTTAGTAGGACCTTTTGTTTTGTAACTGTACCCCAAAGAACAAGATAAATCTTTATTGGCCTATTTAGTAGTGTGGGATTGCTAATCGATACTGCTAGTAGTGCACTATATAGGATATCCTATTGGCCCTCATCAAAAGACAAAGGAGTCGTCGATTAGTTGTTGTTATTGTTCCCTAGCTGTAGGGCCCCTAGCGGCCACAATTACTTCATTTATTAATTATTATCAATTGTCTTATTTCATTTTGATTGGTTATTGAATTCATTATTGATCCTACTAACCCTTCAAGGTTTTGTGATTAATTAATTCATCTACGATTTGAGTCGTCTACTTTTGAATGCTTTTAATGATCATTTGTATTACATAATTTTACTTTATTTATTGGTTGTTATCAATTATTTTATTTTTGTGATTGGTTATTGAATTGATAATTGGTCCTACTAACCTTTCACGGTTTTGTGATTAATTATTTCATCTACGGTTTACATTGTCTACTCTTGAATGTTTTTAATGATCATTCTATAACCATTTGTATTCAGTATTTTTACTTTGTTCATTGGTTGTTATTGATTGTTTTATTTTTGTGATTGGATATTGAATTGATTATTGAACCTACTCACCCTTCATGGTTTTGTAATTAATTAGTTCATCCACAATTTGCATTGTCTACTCTTGAATGTTTTTAATGATCATTTTATGACCATCTGCATTCCATGTTTTTTTATGATTATTTCTTTCATTATTTTCTAGTATTTTATAAATTTAATTTGATTTATGTTTTGGCCAATGGAGTCAATTACTTGTTAAGCTATGGTTTCTTACCCCTTTAATATTTCAAGTGAGTTGTTCAAGAAATAATCTAAAGGCCTAGAATCAAGTATATTCAACTAGTCGAATGGATTAATAAAGAGTTTATGATTAATGTGGCATTTGTCAATTAGCTTTGTTTTAAACAATTTGTTTGACTCTATTTTCTATGCAATAATACAATTAGAAGTTTTTTCTTTTACTTAGTGTGTTTTGTGTA
This sequence comes from Tamarix austromongolica, assembly GCA_039764185.1. Classification (NCBI taxonomy): domain Eukaryota; kingdom Viridiplantae; phylum Streptophyta; class Magnoliopsida; order Caryophyllales; family Tamaricaceae; genus Tamarix; species Tamarix austromongolica. The sequence continues at coordinate 125,919,873 of CM077809.1, forward strand.
GCCTTGCTAGCTATATGAATTTCTCTTATAGTTGGCGGTATATAATACTTTCCTTCTAGAATGTGAGTTGTGGGTGATACAAAAGGCCCATGTGAAGCAAAGCCAATAGTGAAATTGATAGAAGGATGCTAGTTTTTTTGACAATTATACACCTATGAGGCAGGCTATGATGCAAGAATAAATAACTTGTGTCCCATTATTGCTGATTTCTGTACCTATGTATTTTAAAGCAATTACGTAAAAATCACAATAATGCGATATGTTCCTAAGATGTCATGTAACGAAACCAAAGAGGAATCTATTAATAAAACTATCTACTTTGATACCGATGATGGTAGGGCTTGACTATGAGAGCCTATTGGCTGCAAATTTTAAGCTTAATATTTTACTTAATATGCAAGCTAGATATTATCTAGGAAATATTTAGAATTTATTTCGCTAAGCAACTTATAAAGATATTTGGTCTATTTAGATAAAGATATTATTTCACATAATATTTGGTTAGGATCCAATTAGATAGTAGAGAAGTATCTTATTCTTAATAAGGACAAGGCCCATGGTATGAAGTCATTTATAAATTATAGGCTACAGCAACCTATTCCCTCTCTTTTCCCTCCCTTACACCAACCCTCTCTCTCCTTGCCTCCAAGTCGTCAGCCACCAAGGCAGCCACATAGCACCACATATGCCACCCTCCTCAACCACTCTAAATTACCCAATTCATTCCAACTTGCTATCATGGGATATAAGAAAAGACTCTTAACAAAGTTGTCCTGATAGGAACAAGAAGCACGGGACTTATCTAAAAACATGTCCTACAAATCAGCTAGAGCTTTCCTTGGTTAGATCCTCTATTCAAAATTCTAACAAATTTGTATAAGAGCCTCATGCAGAGGTCCCGGAGGCTCTGGTCTCAGAGGCTCTAAAGGAAATTGATGAATCTATAACTATATTAGTGGATCCTATCAACAAATAGTTCAAAACTTCCAAGTCCAAAAGTCCAAGGCAGTTGATAATATAACTACAGCACCAATCACCGCCCGCAAGTCACCCCAACAAGCTAACAACTACCCCTATCCAATCATCCATGCCACCCAACCTCTGTCACTCCCCTCACACCCACCACGGCACCACAGGCCCTTCCCTCCCCTCCCCTATTCACCCTACAAGCATAGGGCTCCACTACTCTCTACTACCCTCCTCCACCACTCGCTTACCTTCCACTGCCTCACTATCTCCTCCTAGAACCCTAATTCCACTACACCCTAACCCTAAAAGCCCCACTGCCATCCCTAACACCATCAAAAAAACCTCCTGCCACCCCAACATTAGTTGTTGACCGCCATGGCACCTTCGCTGAACCCCGACGAATGACCTATATGGCCATAAGTGTCTTAGACCATCAGTCCTCTCCTCTACAACCCACTCCACCACTGCCAATTCTAATGCCCATAGAGATTGGTTCCAACAGCCTACCAAACAAAGATAGTCAGATCACCACTTGTAGTTCATTTTTATTGCCGAAGTTTGTTTTCAAAGCCCAATACGTCTGCTAGAAAGTCCTATTTTAGAGGAGGAGACCCAACACCACCTCCTGACAACACAGATCCGAATCAAAAGCACGGGTTCCCTTTCTACGCCACCCAAAATAACAACCAATAAACCTCACGAACAACACATGATTTTCCACTACAAGCCCCTTTCCACTACAAAGAGATCACTTATACTTGCTAGCGAAGGCACCTCTCCTCTCCTATAGCCTGAAGGTACATCAACAGTTTAATGAGTTTGAGCAAGAAGGTAGTTGCTCAAGGTAGTCATCAGAACCACAATTAGCTTGGAGTATTTTTGGTTAGGTTACCACAAGCCATTCCTATCGTCTACAAGTATGGAGCCCATAGATACCAAAGCACTCTCAAAGCCTGATAATTTGCAAACATTGCCTCCACCAAAAGTTGATGTAGGCTCACCGTCCCTAGGGCTAGGACACCTCAATCCCAGTCCAAATGATGACCTGAACACGAGTTCAAAGGAATATACAGATTTTTAGTCAAACAATGAGTCAAATCTTGACCCTTCCAAGCCCCTGGGAGTTACTGATACAACCCTGCCACCTAATCCGTCACCCTAGTCGAAGACAGCTTGGCCTTCAGTTATCACTGTATTGGCTTTTGTGGCGGATCGACCCACTCTTACTCAACTTCAAATTGATAACCATGTGAGCCCTTTGGCAGCTTCAGCATTCAGATTACAAGTGACACCATGGCTGGGACTCACATATCAATAAATCAACAAGAGTGGCTACCATCCCCAGGTGTCTACTAATAGGCTAGCATTGAATTGATGGTGCATGCTTTGTGGTAATATTGAACGTAACCCCTTCATCCAGGATTGTTGTTGTGTTAGGAAGGGATTGGCTTGAGTACCAAGGTGCTCCATTATGGTCATTGTTGAGAGATCAGCAACAAGAAGTTTGTGGAACCTGCCAAAGTAGAGGCTAAGATGAGACATTGATAGAGTAGCATAGCTTTCCTTCTTTTCGCTCTTGGGAGCCTCAAGATGCTTTTGAGATCCTCTACCCGCTCTTCAAGCTTGGAGGCGAACTTGATATCCAAAAAAAAAAGTGGGGTGGGGGTAATGATAAGTCTCGACTATGAGAACATTTTTGGATGCAAATTTCACGCTTGATATTTTAATTATTCTACAAACTAGCTATTATCTAGGAAATATTTTTGTTAAGGAGCTTCTAGATCTATTAGATATATTTAGCTAGAGATATTAATTAGTATAATATTTGGTTAGGATCCTATTACATATTAGTGGAACCTTTTATTCTTAATAAGGGCTAGGCCCATAATAGAAAAGCTGGAAATTAGTAACATATTCTCTCACTTTTTACTCTCCTATGACAGCCCTCTCTCTCCCTATATCATGGTCATTGGCCACCAACGCAGCCACACACCACCACATTCACCTCCCTCTTCAACATGAAAATCCTCTATCACTATAAGTTCCCTAGTTAGTTCTTACTAGCTATCATGGGATATATAAGAAGACTTAAACAAAGGATCCCAAAGAAGAACAAGAAGCACATGACATATCTAACAATAGATATAGCCTCGGAACCATTCCTCGGCTAGATCCTCTATTGAGGATCCTAATAGGTGATGAGTATGTCTAATTTTCTCTCCACCAATGGTACCTATCCATACAATTAATCTCGACACGCAATATCTGCCGATATTTATTGGATTTTGGCTCCACCAATATGCGAAATTGGATATACGCAATGGTTTTAGAATTTCACGTATTTATCAGCAATATATCAGTTATTGGCTGATATTTACAGATATATACCAATAATTACCAATATTTGCTAATATTTACTGTGAAAAAAATAAATAAAATCATGCCGTGACAACCACAACATATAAAATAACATTCGTGATATCCTCATACCACAGCCCTGCAACCACAGCCACAATCGCAACCGCGAACGCAATTTTATTGCTTATATGTATCATCTCACTAAGAGTACCTTGTTAAAGTTCGCATATGCTGAATCTGCTGAATCTGTAGAGACTGCCATGCCAATGGAGGATTGCATCCGCTGCAACATATTTCTATTCCCAACTAAAACAGAACTGGCTTTGTCAATCAAATCCTGAAAGGTTAGAAACAAAATATTTACCCAGAAGAAAAATCCATATCTCTTTTGCCAAATGCTGGTAGTTCCATGAAGGTAAAAGACAAGCGTTCAAATTGACGTTCAAAGACGATTGCAAATTAGCAACCTCATTTCTGCAGCTTTCGACAAAACTTAATTTGCATATATACATTGCACAATGCTAACTGGCCAGATGACCTCGTCCCATTATGACTACTTATCTGAGCCGACATGTACTCAGGAGTTGCGAGGATAGAGTACAGACCTCGAAAGTATAGCCTATATTAACTTCGATTACAATTAAATCAAAGGAGAGCAGCGAGAGACCTGTTTGGCAGCTAGGAGCTCACGGCACCGATCCTTGAGAGAAGAGAGCTCCTCCTCAATTTTCTTTATCCGAGCTACTAACTTCATCGGATTCGCCTGAGCAATCGAAAGTTCCAATTTCACAATGGACTCGACAAAACTACATAGTAATGCTCCTCAATCAAACTATCGGATTAAGGAAAACAGCGGAAGAACTAGGATAAACGCTAGGACAAAGTATCAAGGGAAATGAATGAACGGAAGGTAAGGTAAATTAGGGTTTGAATGACCGAGAATACTCTTACATCATCAGGGTACGCTTGCTGAAATTCTTTCTCCAGCTTGAGGTCGATGACAGAAAGATCGTGGTGTGCTTTAGTGAGTAAAGTGACTAGTCCATCGACTGCTTGGTTGTGTTGGTACCGCAGCCTGTGGTGCTCGTGCTGCCCCATCTACCCCGGAGTCCCGAGTCGGAACCAAAGCCTATAGTTAACCCGCCCGTTAGTTCGTTTAAAGTTAGCAGCGAAGTGCCCAGAATTCGCCGCTGTTAATTGTTTCACGGACTCGATCACTCAGGTGTATGGATGGATTTGGAACCCGACACAGACGTGACAGACCTGATCCATTAATATAAGATTTAAATTTATAATTTATAGATCCGACGAATCTAGATTTGAATCTAGCCAAATAAATTTAGGTCTGATTCTAACTAAATAAATCTAAATCTTAATCTCATTATTTTTAATCCAAATCCGTTTAATTAAAAAATATATATATACCCTAATAAATTAGGGTATAAATATCTATACCCTAATATCCAATTCCTACATTGCTAGTCGGCTAGGGCAACCATTACCCCTATTGCACCTAGTCCCCCAACTCCCCCAGGTACCCACTATGGTCTATAATACTACCCAATGCTCTACAACCTCTACTCACAACATCATAGGACCAAGCTGACCAACATTCTCAATTCATCGCACGAGTTCACGACGGCGACGTATAGAACCACAAACTCTGGATCATCTATCTATCTTCCACCCGGCCATCCTACTCCCTTAGTCTCTCCCAACTAGCCAACTTCCAACAGGACAAGAAGCCAACAACTTCCCTCTGGCTAACCTCTCCAACCACCATGACATTGTCCCATGATTCGAACTTCGACTGTTCAAACAATCAAACTTCAAACAACTCCGTCGGTCCCTCCCTCAACATCTCGCACAACCTCGCAGCCCTCTCCTCTGATCGTTTCTTTTGCAATCGCAGTAGCAGCCTAATCTAGTCGCAGCTTGCTAGCTCACAACTATCCCTCACCTCTACTCTCCTCCTTGACAATCGATGATGGCAACATGTACACACACAGTCTTGTAGGTTGCAGCAGCAACATACTCAAATCGATTCGACCTCATCCTTAGTGGCTCAGCCAGATCCAATTGACTAAAGTAGAGCCATCCATTGTGTAGGTCCTATAGTCTATACCAATATGTCAATCCCTCTCCCTCCCCCGTGTGTGTCAAGTACATTATATACTTATTGCCATTTGAAAATTTGAAGGAGGATTGTGTGTGGCTTGTGACTTGTGTGACCGTGTCTCTATCTGTGCTAAATTGCTCATTACTGCAAGCCTACAACTCTAGTCTCTGCATGAGCAATTGAGCATGAGTGCATGAGCAGCAGCCAGCATGACTACTTCATTTAGTCATGTCCCGTGTGGGTGTGTGATATGTTGTTGTGTGTCTAGCACTTTGGCTAAATATTAGGAATATTTGAATTAAGCTTATATGTTATAACTTATCTCGCAACCACGGAATATTATGAATATTTTTATGATCCTTATTGTTGTCAATCTCAATTATGAATATTTGAATATTATGAACCCCCGATTTATCAGTTATAAGTTATCCTAATTCTTTAATATGAATTATGTTTTATTAAGCAAATAGTGGATTAGACGAAAACTAAGCAAAGTAGCATTTATGGTCAAGAAACAAAAACAAAAAAGGGTATGGGTGGGGCTAAACTAAAGGGAAAAATGAATTGATAGAGGATGGTTAGAGAAAGGAAAGCTAAGAGGAGAGAAAGGAGGGGATCTACTTGAACAAGTATAGTTAGATTAAGTTATGTATCTCTTTGATTGCTAACCCAAGAAATATAGAGAATAAAATGGGATTTAATGGTTGCAGCCCTAAATAATTAATAGTAGTAGAGAGAAATTGTGAGGAAGAAGATAATGCAATGTGCTAATGTCTCATTATGATTCCTATTCTATTACACTGGTATTTTACACCAACTTAATCTAACAACCAAGAGAATGAAATCTTAGGGGAGGAATAAGCTAAGGGAGACCACAACTTCTAAGATTGGAAAACATTAAAAAAAAAAACAAGACTTAAATCTTAACTCTAAAATACACAACTTAAGTAAGTAGCTATAATTGGATTGAAGGGAGTGGGGCATTAAAAGTTAAAATGTAGGTCGAGCTCTATTTGCATATTCAATTAGCAGGGGTGTATCGACACTCCTCCCTTTAGCTGATCCTTATCCACAAAGGCATTAAAAAGAATTTAGATTTTGGTATACTTTTATTTTTAATTTTAGGTATGTTATCATCACTAGTTATTGCATAGGTTAATTTTGATAATATTCTATTCTTGAGGTTGCTTCAAATTGTAATTTTTTTTATTCTAGTAGGTCATGGAATATGAACAAGAATCTAATTGTGCTTTTTCAAAGTTTTCATGGTCTAAGGGCATTCGTGTTGGTTCATTTCAGCCTACTACTTTACGTATGGATTATTTGGACAAAAACATGGAGGATGTTTAAAATTAGAACAATGAGGGACACCTAAGTGATAAGGAAGTAGATCAAGAACTTGATTATGCTATTTGTAGGCAAAAAACTAGGAAGCGCACTTCAGTGGTATGAGATTTCTTTGATAGAATTGAAGTTAAGGGTGTGGCCAAGGTAAAATGCCTTCATTGTAAGACTATTTTAACTTTTGCAACTAGTGATGGAACCTTACATCTTAAAAAGCATGTAGAGAAGACTTACCTTGGAAGACATTTGAGGCTTGGGTCAAGAGGGGTCAGTGATAAGTGTGACTTTTACATCTTATTCCTAAGGTTTATAAGAGTTTTTACCTTTAATTTCAGTCAGAATTCTCCCTTTTTGTTCTTGTTACTGCCTTTGTGTTGTGAAAATTTGCAGGGTCTCAAGCAACAAAAATAATCATGAAGGATGAAGAACAATAATAACCTTAAAGGGAGAAGAAAGGAGAAAAAAAGGAGCAAAGAGGAGCAAAAGTTAAAGTGGAAAAAGAAAGAATGCATATTTAAAGTATATGGGCCTGAAAGAAGTGAAATTTAGACCAAGAAAAGGTCTGAATTTGGAGAAGCTTTCAACATCAAAGTTTTAGATATTTTTAATAGCTTTCCAACGCATCCAAAATCAGCTTAATCAGAGTTAAGATGAAAAAGTTATGGTCAAAATACGAATCATGGTCAAAGCTGACACGGGAAGCCCATCGTTACGGAAACCCTAGCGATCCACGAGGCGGTAGTGTAAAAAACTCTTATTCTAATATCTCGAGGCAGCCTCCACTCCCTCTCTTTTCTCTCTTCTCTATCCTCTTCCCCAATTCATCAAGATCTCTCTTGTAAATTAGAGACGGAGATTCAAGAAGTTAATTTTTGCAAGAATTTGTGAACATCAAGGGTATTATCTAATGATATTTTCTTTATCTATGGAATCTCTTATTGTTTTTAATATTCTTGCTATGAATTTGATGGGCTAGATCTTGTGCTAAGGTGAAGGGGAATTTTCCCCGATCCTAATGTGTTGAATTATTGCATCCTTTTTTATTCAATTCATAATGTATGTGTTGTGTTATTGATTAATTGTCGGATTTTTGAACCACGGCCGGGTTCTGATTTTCGGTGTGGGAAATACCGGTGAGATCGAGAGATAATCCAGTATTAGACCCAATAGCACAACGGGAGATTAAATTGTAGGTCGAGAGACGATCGATTTGACCTCTTCAACAATAAAGGAGGAAACTTTATAGACTTTAATGCATTACATTCTATTAGACTCTAAGCTAGAGATAGTTAGGGCCATAGATATGTAATAGGGTGGTTGTGGCTTGAGAAAGCACAACACTTTCTATCCTTGTTGGCATGATTGATTATGATTGTTGAATTATTTTGTGATGTGATCTTCAATTACATGTGAGGATCGGGGGCGATGAACCGGAACCTTAGCTCTTCTATTTATTTGAGTGACTTGAGTGCTATTTTCCTTTCTTTTTAGCTTATTTAGTTATTTTAGCTTACAATATATTATTTCATATCATCTCATAGTTTAGACATAATTAAGTTCTATCATTGTCCTAGTGGTCATTCACCAATCCTTGTGGGATCGACCTTGACTACTACTCTAACCCCGTGCACTTGCGGGTAGGAACGTGTCAAGTTTTTGGCGCCGTTGCCGGGGATTGGCAGCGAGTGACATTAGGACTCAAAGAATTTATTGTGATCTAGACATTTATTTTTTTTTATCTTTTTACATTCTTTTTGTTGTGGTTGACTAATCTTGGGTGTAAGAGTTCTTGATTTAGTGCAGGTGCATTAGTGCATGACCCGCGCTAGTGGAGGTGATCTAGTGCCACTTGATCTCGAGATTGAGAAGACCATCTCACATTTACGCAGGTCACACACCACAAATATTGAAATGGAAACCAATACTCCACCCCATGATGGACAAATCCCACCACAAGAGCACATCTTACTCCAAGAACAAGCTCCTATCCAAGAGCAAGCTCCCATTCCTAGGTCACTTCGGGACTATGCTACACCAAGCCTTGATGGCTCAACCTCAAGCATACGAAGACCGGCCGTACAAGCTAATAATTTTGAGATCAAGCCTGCCATTATCCAGATGCTACAAACATCAGTTCAATTTGGAGGTAACCTTATTGAAGATCCCCACTCCCATATTGCTAACTTTGTAGAAATCTGTGACACTTTTAAGCTAAATGGTGTTTCTAATGATGCAATTAGGCTTAGATTGTTCCCTTTTTCGTTACGTGATAAGGCTAAGAGTTGGTTACACTCATTAGCCCCAGGGTCTATTACTACTTGGGACGATTTGATGAAGTATTTCCTTTCTAGATATTTTCCACCATCAAAAACTGCAAAATTACGGAATGACATCACTACCTTTATGCAAAATGACCTTGAATCGCTTTATGATGCATGGGAAAGGTTTAAGGATTTGCTTAGGAAGTGTCCACATCATGGCCTGCCTATGTGGCTTCAAATGCAAACTTTTTATAATGGTATCTCTGCTACTAACCGTTCTATGATAGATGCAGCTGCAGGAGGTACCATTATGAACAAGACTCCAGAGCAGGTTTATGAGTTCATTGAGGAGCTAGCTTCGAATTTCCATCAATGGCACTCCGAACGTGCCCCGATACAAAGGACTCCAGGAATTCACTCTTTAGATTCCATCACGGCATTAGAGGCTAAGATTGATTTGCTTGCTAAAAAATTTGACAAAATTGGTAGTACTTCTTGTATGCAGGTACAAGCTAATGCACCTATGTGTGAGTTATGTGCTGGATCACACTTAAGCACCGAATGTCAAGTTGGGAATCCCTTCCAACAATCTTATGATCAAGTGAACTACATGGGAAATAGTTATGGGAGACCGAACAATCCCTACTCCAATGTGTACAATCCTGGATGGAAAAACCATCCAAACTTTAGTTGGAGAAATGAAGTTCCTACAAAGCCTCCGGGATTCACACAACAACAACCAACACCTCCAGCTCCTTTACCGCCCCAACAACCTCAATCTTCTTCCCTTGAAGAGATGATGTCCAAGTTCATCACTCGCACCGAGAGCACCCTTCAAAAACATGATGCTCAAATTCAAGCTCATCTTCAGAAACAAGAAGCCCGCCTCCAAAATCAGGATGCATCCATCAAGAACCTAGAGGCACAGATTGGACAACTTGCTAATGCCATTTCAGCGAGAGCACCTAACACTTTGCCTAGTAATACAATCATCAACCCCAAAGAGCAAATTAATGCAATAGCCTTGAGGAGTGGGAAACCACTACTTGAACCATACCCTCAAGAACCCAAGGAAGATAAAGAAAAAGCTCCTGAAGAGAAAGTGCCTGAATCACAACCTGAGACAATCCACACTTCACCTCAAGAGGTAAATGCATATGTTCCTCCTCCTCCGTTTCCAGGTAGGATTGTACAACGCAAGTTAGATGCTCAATTTGTAAAATTTCTTGATATACTTAAGAAAGTGCACATTAACTTGCCGTTGCTTGACATTGTGAGACAGATGCCCAGTTATGGGAAGTTTCTAAAGGACATAATCACTCACAAGAGGAAACTGGATGATTTTGAAACAGTAAGTTTGAATGAGGAATGCTCTGCAATCTTGCAGAACAAACTTCCTCCTAAGCTTAAGGATCCAGGAAGTTTCACTATCCCATGTGTAATTGGGGATTTAAAATTCGAGAAGGTATTATGTGATCTTGGTGCTAGCATTAATTTGATGCCCTTCTCTGTTTTCAAGCGTCTAGGTCTAGGGGAACCAAAACCCACCAATATGTCCCTTCAGTTGGCTGATCGATCTATCAAATATCCGAGGGGAATTATTGAAGATGTTTTAGTTAAAGTGGACAAATTTATCTTCCCTGTTGACTTTGTTGTGCTAGATATGGAGGAAGACCACAAAGTTCCCCTAATTCTTGGTAGGCCTTTCTTAGCAACATGACGTACTCTTATAGATGTCCAAGAGGGTAAGCTCATTCTTCGTTTCCAAGGCGAAGAAGTCACTTTTAATGTATTTAAGAGCATGAAATACCCCTTAGATGATAACACTTGCTATTGTATTGATATCTTAGATAATGTAATTGATGATTGTTTTCAAGCAAGTGTTGTGCAGGATCCCCTGGAAAGGTGTTTGGTTCAACAAAGAAAAAAGGAGAATGAAGAGAAAGAAGAAGAGGTTGTCCGGTACTTGAATGCACATCCACCATATGGTCGTCACACTATGGTCCCCTTACAAGGGCTAGAGAGGGTCCAGATTCCAAAATTGAAGTCATCTATTGAGGAACCTCCCACACTAGAGCTTAAGCCACTACCTCAGCATTTGAAATATGCATTTCTTGGTCATAATGATACACTTCCCATCATTATTTCTTCATCTTTGACTAATTTGCAGGAAGAAAAATTGATGAGAGTGCTTAAGGAACGACAGAAGGCTTTCGGATGGACCATTGCTGATATTAGAGGGATTAGCCCTTCCATGTGCATGCACAAAATTCTCATGGAAGACAACCACAAGAAAGTGATCCAACCTCAAAGGCGATTGAACCCAACAATGCAAGAGGTGGTGAAGAAGGAGGTAATTAAGCTATTAGATGCAGGTATGATCTATCCAATCTCTGATAGCTCTTGGGTTAGTCCTATCCAAGTGGTTCCCAAGAAAGGGGGAATCACGGTAGTCAAGAATGATAATAACGAATTGGTGCCTACTAGAACTGTTACAGGTTGGCGTGTCTGCATTGATTTTAGAAAGTTGAATGATGCCACTAGAAAAGACCACTTCCCCCTTCCCTTCATTGACCAAATGCTTGAACACTTGGCGGGGCATGACTATTATTGCTTTCTTGATGGGTATTCTGGTTATATGCAAATACCTATTTCCCCTAAGGACCAAGAGAAGACAACATTTACTTGTCCTTATGGCACCTTCGCATATAGACGGATGCCATTTGGTCTTTGTAATGCCCCCGCCACTTTTCAAAGATGTATGATGGCTTTATTTCATGATATGATTGAAAAATTTATGGAAATTTTTATGGATGATTTTTCGGTTTTTGGGTCGTCATTTGATGCATGCTTAAATAATCTTGAACTTGTTCTTAAGCGTTGTGAGGATACAAATTTGGTTTTAAATTGGGAAAAGTGTCATTTAATGGTCCAGGAAGGAATAGTTTTAGGGCATAAGATTTCATGCAAAGGGATAGAGGTAGACAAAGCTAAAATTGAAGTCATTGAGAAATTGCCACCCCCCACATGTGTTAAAGATATACGTAGTTTCCTTGGTCATGCAGGTTTCTATAGACACTTCATTAAAGATTTTTCAAAAATTTCAAAGCCTCTTTGTGATCTGTTGGCTAAAGATGTGCCCTTTCACTTTTCTGATGCATGTCTGGCTGCCTTTAACACTTTAAAGGCAAAACTGGTAGATGCTCCGATTATTGTTACTCCTGACTGGAATTTACCTTTCGAGATTATGTGTGATGCTAGTGATGTTGCTATAGGAGTAGTCTTGGGGCAGCGTAAGGAAAAAAAATTTCATACTATCTATTATGCTAGCAAGACTTTGAATTCTGCACAAATGAATTATGCAACAACTGAAAAAGAATTGCTAGCTGTGGTTTTCTCCTTTGACAAGTTCCGTTCTTATCTATTGCTTAACAAGGTCATTGTCTATACTGACCATGCGGCCTTGAAGTATCTTTTTAGTAAGCAGGATGCAAAGCCCAGAATCATTCGGTGGATTTTATTGTTGCAAGAGTTCGACTTGGAAATCAGGGATAGGAAGGGAAGTGAGAATCAAGTAGCTGATCATCTTTCTCGTTTACCCTCTACCTACGTGATTAATCAGGAAGCTACACCTATTCAAGATGCATTTCCCGATGAAACACTCTACGCTATTACAAATCATCCTTGGTATGCTGATATTGCAAACTATCTTGTAAGTGGAATCTTACCCAATGATCTTTCCTTTCATCAAAGGAAGAAGTTCTTACATGATCTGAGGTATTACTTTTGGGATGATCCTTACCTCTATAGGATTTGTGCTGATCATGTCATTAGAAGATGCATCCCTGAGCATGAAATGCATTCTATACTATCTCATTGTCATAGTAAAGAGTGTGGTGGCCATTTTGGCCCCACCAAAACTGCTGCAAAAGTCTTGCAATGTGGATTCTATTGGCCTACCTTATTTCATGATGCATACTCCTTTGCTAAGACTTGTGATAGGTGTCAAAGAATGGGAAATATTTCTAGAAAACAAGAGATGCCCCTCACAAACATTCTTGTAGTGGAGTTATTTGATGTTTGGGGAATCGATTTTATGGAACCATTTCCTAAGTCTATGGTGAATGAATATATTCTTGTGGCAGTTGATTATGTATCTAAGTGGGTAGAGGCTATAGCCACTCCCACAAATGATGCAAAAGTCGTCACTAAATTTTTGAAAAAGAATATCTTTTCAAGGTTTGGGACACCTAAGACTATCATTAGTGATGGGGGTTCTCATTTTTGCAATAGAGCATTTAATGCTCTTTTGAGTAAGTATGGAGTTAACCATAAGGTTTCTACCCCATACCATCCTCAAACTAGCGGCCAAGTGGAGGTGTCAAACCGTGAGCTTAAGAGAATTCTTGAGAAAACGGTTAGCTCTTCTAGAACGGATTGGTCCTTGAAACTTGACGATGCTCTATGGGCTTACCGAACAGCTTTTAAAACTCCTATTGGAATGTCCCCTTATAATCTAGTTTTTGGAAAATCTTGTCATCTCCCTGTAGAACTTGAGCATAAATCATTTTGGGCTACCCGTCTCCTTAACTTTGATATGCAAGCTGCAGGTGAGAAGAGGCTCCTTCAATTGAATGAACTCGATGAATTCCGGCTTAAGGCATATGAGAGTGCTAGGCTATACAAAGAGCGCACGAAAAGGATTCATGATCAACGCATCACCAAACGAGCATTTGAAGTGGGGCAACAAGTGCTTCTATTTAATTCTCGTTTGCGATTGTTCCCTGGAAAGCTTAGATCCCGATGGTCAGGACCATTCACAATCAGACAAGTATTTCCATCCGGAGCAGTCGAAATCTCTAGCCTCGATAAAGAGCCATTCAAAGTGAATGGGCAAAGGTTGAAGGTGTATGAAGGTGGTGAGGTTGCAGCCCTCAAAACCACCATTCTTCTGGATGATCCTAAGTGAAGTGAGAAAGTCAAGCTAATGACTATAAACAAGCGCTTCTTGGGAGGCAACCCAATATTTTTTTTTTATTCTATTTAATTTTTTTTTATTTTTCTTATTTTGGTTTTCTTGGTTTGTTTGCTCTTTGTTTCCTTATGGATTTTTTTTCCTCTTTTCTTTTGTGCTTCTTATTTCACATTGAGGACAATGTGATACATAAGCATGGGGGAGAAGATGGCCTATCCTTGTCATTTGGTTAGTATTCTATTCTTCCCTATTTTATTTTGATGAGTGTTGCTATCTTTTTTCCTTGGTCATTTCTTTCAGATTTTTATCTAAAAAAAAAATCAAAACAAATAAAGAAAAGAAAAGGAAATGACCCTTCATTTATGATATTAAAGAGTGTGTTTTGTCTTGCAATGGCATGAGTGTTTAGTTTGGTGTGATAAGACCCTTTAAATCATCTTTTGAAAATGGATTTCTATGTGCTTAAATGTTTTGGTTGCATTGTTATGAGAAAAGTATAATTGTGTTTGAGAACTTTAGGGTTATATATGCCTTAACATTCTTGTGGTATTGTAGTTTGACTTATGCTGATTTACTCTTTGCCAAAAGGTGTTAGATTTAGAGAATTTTGGACCTAGTGAGACTTTGAGCCTTTAGACTGATACATCACTACAGTCTCTTATTTTTTCTTTTGTGTGTGTCTCCCACCATGACTTGGGAAACTAGAACTTGTAATGGTTTTCTTCAAAGCCACATATGACTTAGACGTGCATTAAAATGATAGAGGCACTTGTTTTTTTGTCATAACCTACATTAGCCAAATAGCCTGACCTTCACATTTTATCCTTTGCTAACCCCGTTGTGCTTATGGCCATTTTCTTGATCTAAACACACATTTAACCCAATTTCCTTTATCCCTCCCTAAGTCTAGAATCAATGGTTGTTGCGCAATTTCAAAAAAAGAAGAAGAGAAAGTTGGGAGTATGATGTAATCTAAGCATGAGGGAGGTGTGAAAGAGTAAATGGTTGTGTATGATGAAGAGCAAATCGATATATCTCTCTCAAAAAAAAAAAAAGGAGAAGAAGAAGAAGAATCAATAAGAAGTTTTGGGTGCTTGTGTTTCGTGATGAAAAGTTGTGATGGTAAAATATATGTTATTAAAAAAAAATATCTCATTGGTACTAGACTTTTAAATCTACTTCCAAAAAAAAAAATTCCGTCCTAACCTTTTAACCTATGGCCCCATTACAACCCTAATAAGACCTCTTGATTGTTGTGTGTTCTAAGTCTTTCTAGTGGTGGAGAATCGAAAAGCATTCCAAGCATATGGATGATCTTGATCATGAGTGAGAGGACTAGAGCAGAACCTTCAAATAAAATAAAACACATGAGAGGTGTGTCCACAAGACCTAAAGTGAGAATTCTAATTTGAAACTTTGAGGGAAGAGTGAGTTGGTATATGGCTGCCTACTGTCCACAATTGGATGTCCTTTGTTGCATGGCATGTCCCTAGAGCTCGATAGCACGGTTACATTTCTCACATGTGGGGGCAACCTAAATATCTTTTGAAAAAGGATTTTGAGCTTTTAATTGTTATATTTTTGGGTCTTATTGCTCCTTACTTGACTCTTGTGCTATTAAAGGGCTAAACACACTTTTCTGAGAAAGGGATCCTACTACTTTTCTTTTACCACATGGTGGGTTTCTTGTATTACTTTACTTGGGGACAAGCAAATGTTTAAGCATGGGGGAGTTGATAAGTGTGACTTTTTCATCTTATTCCTAAGGTTTATAAGAGTTTTTACCTTTAATTTCAGTCAGAATTCTCCCTTTTTGTTCTTGTTACTGCCTTTGTGTTGTGAAAATTTGCAGGGTCTCAAGCAACAAAAATAATCATGAAGGATGAAGAACAATAATAACCTTAAAGGGAGAAGAAAGGAGAAAAAAAGGAGCAAAGAGGAGCAAAAGTTAAAGTGGAAAAAGAAAGAATGCATATTTAAAGTATATGGGCCTGAAAGAAGTGAAATTTAGACCAAGAAAAGGTCTGAATTTGGAGAAGCTTTCAACATCAAAGTTTTAGATATTTTTAATAGCTTTCCAACGCATCCAAAATCAGCTTAATCGGAGTTAAGATGAAAAAGTTATGGTCAAAATACGAATCATGGTCAAAGCTGACACGGGAAGCCCATCGTTACGGAAACCCTAGCGATCCACGAGGCGGTAGTGTAAAAAACTCTTATTCTAATATCTCGAGGCAGCCTCCACTCCCTCTCTTTTCTCTCTTCTCTATCCTCTTCCCCAATTCATCAAGATCTCTCTTGTAAATTAGAGACGGAGATTCAAGAAGTTAATTTTTGCAAGAATTTGTGAACACCAAGGGTATTATCTAATGATATTTTCTTTATCTATGGAATCTCTTATTGTTTTTAATATTCTTGCTATGAATTTGATGGGCTAGATCTTGTGCTAAGGTGAAGGGGAATTTTCCCCGATCCTAATGTGTTGAATTATTGCATCCTTTTTTATTCAATTCATAATGTATGTGTTGTGTTATTGATTAATTGTCGGATTTTTGAACCACGGCCGGGTTCTGATTTTCGGTGTGGGAAATACCGGTGAGATCGAGAGATAATCCAGTATTAGACCCAATAGCACAACGGGAGATTAAATTGTAGGTCGAGAGACGATCGATTTGACCTCTTCAACAATAAAGGAGGAAACTTTATAGACTTTAATGCATTACATTCTATTAGACTCTAAGCTAGAGATAGTTAGGGCCATAGATATGTAATAGGGTGGTTGTGGCTTGAGAAAGCACAACACTTTCTATCCTTGTTGGCATGATTGATTATGATTGTTGAATTATTTTGTGATGTGATCTTCAATTACATGTGAGGATCGGGGGCGATGAACCGGAACCTTAGCTCTTCTATTTATTTGAGTGACTTGAGTGCTATTTTCCTTTCTTTTTAGCTTATTTAGTTATTTTAGCTTACAATATATTATTTCATATCATCTCATAGTTTAGACATAATTAAGTTCTATCATTGTCCTAGTGGTCATTCACCAATCCTTGTGGGATCGACCTTGACTACTACTCTGACCCCGTGCACTTGCGGGTAGGAACGTGTCAGTCAGGCAACAAAATTGAGTATAAAGACTCAATCTGATGGCTTAGCAAGTTTGGATATAAAGCAAGACAATGATGTGTCATTTGATCAAGAAATTTCAAGAAGAGAATTAGTAAACATGGTGGTGATGCACGAGTATCCGTTGTTAATTATTAACCATATTGGATTTAGGAGATTTGTACAAAGCCTCAATTATTCCTTCAAGATGATTTCAAGGAATACTTTGAACAATGATGTGATGAAGTTATTTCAAAGTGAGAGACACAATCTAAGGGATTTTTTTGGATCATAATCAAAGTCGAGTTACAATCACCACTGACATGTGGACTGCATCCAACCAAAAAAGGGAATATATGATTGTGACATCATACTTTATTGATGAAGATTAGAATTTGTGAAGTATAACTTTGAGGTAACTAGTTAATTATTATCATTATATTTTATTATATTTTTAACTTGATTAAGTGTAATTTTGTGATAATTGTTTCATTATTATTTTGAAGGTTTTTTATGTCCCATTTCCACATATAAAAGGCATTATCTCTAAGGTTTTATTAGATTATATATCCCAATTTGGCCTTGAAAGTAAAATCTCTTCTATGGTGGTTGATAATTGTAGTACTAATGATGCAATGATGGGAAATTTGTTGAGAAAATTTGGAAAAAAGTCTCTTATACTTGGTGGAGCAATATTACACATGAGGTGTAGTGCTCACATTATTAACTTGATAGTTAATGGTGGATTAATTATGATCAAGACAAGAATTGAAAATATTCAAGATATTGTGTCTCATTTTGGACTTTAACTCCTAAAAGGATTAAAAAATTTGAGGATTCATGTCAATTTTTTAAGGTCAATACTTCTAAAATATTAATCCTTGATTGTAAAACTAGATGGAATTCTACTTATTTGATGTTTCACAGTGCTTTTCCCAATGAAGATATCTTTAAAATGTTGAAACGTTTGTATGCTAGACTTAAGTTTTTAGTTTCGAGTGATGATGATTGGCAGTTGGCTTATGTTGTATGCGAGAAGTTGGAACTTTTTTACAAGACTATTGTAGTTTTCTCTAGAAGAAATTACCCTACCGCAAATTTATTTTTTCATAAAGAATGCATGATTAGAATTTCTTTGAGAAGTTGGCTACAAAGTGATGTTGAGGTCATTAGTTCTATGACATCAAATATGATTGAATATTTTGAAAAATATTGGCGTGAAATTGATGGAATTTTGGCTATTGCTAGTATCTTGGATATTGGAAACAAAATGGATTGCATTGAATACTATTTCAGGAGATTATATGATGATGAGGCTCATAATGAATTATATAGGGTTAGAAACATGTTTGACGCTCTCTTAGTTGAATATCGGAAGAAAGTTGTTGATTATTCTAGTGAGCTTAGTGGTTCTTCTAAAGCTTCATTGAGGAATTCTCTAAAGCGGGCATCACCTCAAACTTCTATTGATGATGAGGAGGATGAATTTGCTTTAGTTAATAAACTAAAGTAAGAAAAGTAAGTGTGAGGTGTGAGTTAGATCATTACTTAGAAAGTGATACATTGCCTGAAAGTGATCATTTTGATATCCTTAATTTTTGGAAGAACGACCTCAAGTATCCAACTTTACAAAAGATTGCTAGGGATATTCTTACTATTTCCAATTCTAATATTGCTTCAGAAAGTGCTTTTAGCTTGGGAGGACAGGTTATAAGTGATCATAATTTGAGACTTCATGCAAAAACTATAGAGGCATTGATATGTTTACAAAATTGGATGGTTGAAGACATTAAAGGTAATTTTAATATCTCTTCAATCATAACTTATTACATATTTTGTTTTATATGAGATAATTTATTATTTATTTGTTTAATATTATGTAAAGGCACATTGGAGAGTCCATATGCATGTGCTAAAATGATAGAATATTCGGACACTGAGGATGGAGTAGAAGTAATTGACGTTTGTGATATGGTACATAATTATTTAATTTTACTTTAATATTATTATTTTATAAAATTTCACCAAGTAAAATTGATCTTTATAATCTTATAAAATTTTAGGATATTGAAAATGATGAAGAGCATGATTGATGTCAATTTACCAATGAATCAATGGCCAAGGATATGCCCTGTAAATTGCAACCCTACTATTGTTTTGATTTAAGAAATAGTTTTTACTTGATTTTCAGTTTGTTGCCATTTGTATAATTGCATTATGTCATTATACTATTTGTATTTGTAAGCAATGACTTACTAGTTACTATAAGTCTGTCACTGACTTGTTGATTGTTGTTTAAATTAGCTTGAAATGGATTTGTGTGGATGTTGTAGCATAAGTGCATACATAATAGGTGGTTATGTTTAATTTTAGCCTTTTATTTTAAGGGTTTAGCAAATTGTTATGTTTAAATATATTTTTTTATATTTAAATATGATAGGTTAGCAGGTGTACAATAGAATTACTATTTACAGCATGAATCAAAAGGTTTTTTAGACATAAAATGAATGGACCCATTAAAAACCCGATTACCCGACGAACACAATGGGTCTGAAATTTTGAGACCTGTCGGGTCTGGATTGAGTTTGGATCTTCTAAAATCAATGAGTATGAGTCTAGTTCTTATTTGACCCGACCTAGACCCGACCCATTGTCATCTCTACTCAGATGTGAGCCATACACATAAGTACTAAAACATCGACATTTTCCTTTCCCAAAATGTTTCGTTTCTATTTTTCGTTTGGAAAACTTTTCGATACTAAAATTAATATTAAAAGTATTTGATTATTATTTTTATTTTTCTTTAAAAAATATTTATTAATAATTTTCATCAATTAATATAGATAATAATTTTAATTTTTTAATTTTTCTCTGAATTTTAATAGTTTTGTTCTATTTTTTAATATATATATAATGTATGTGTGTGTGTATGTGTGTAGACATATATAATTTTTTTTACCGTTTCCTACCATCCCCATTTCCTTTTTTTTTTAAGATAACATTTTCGCATTTTTCCCCGCCTCCATACAATATAGGAACCATACATGATACACCATATAAGAGTGCTTCCCATGATCTGATATTCGTTTAACTAAATCATTATATTACATTATATGGTACATATTACATATTATGAATGTATATTGGATTAAGGTATAGATTTTATACTCCTATAATTTTTATTAATTGTAAAATATTTTTCTATTATAACATCTCAACTCTTAGTCAACCATCCCCCATATTTCTTAACTTCTTCTAGTAATAAATACAACAGGTATAGTAACCGCACATGGAATATGATGAATTATGTATAAGAGAACTCGTACATATAGATAAATAAGAGAATTTATTATCTCTTCTCTCTATCTTGTCTTATTATCTATATTTAAGTTTCTCAGAATGATAATAGGTTATTGGCACAATTATACTCTTTGTTAAAAAAATATATATATTCTTTTTGTGGGTCTTGTTCGGGACATTGTGGTTCCCATAAGCAAATGACCATGAAATTCGGGCCTAGTTTGATCAATGCTTTATAAACAGGAGTGATTTATCTTTATTAATCATCATTTTATATGGATATGATTATTATGTGTCACTATAAATCAATCTACCTTTTTTGTATCTTGAGTAAAATCTCAATTTTTGTAGGAATATGGAAGGTCACATATGTGACATATAATACCATCAACCAAATGTCAAGAACATCAACCTCAAGCTTAATTTGAATTAGTCGAGCATTTTAAGAAAATAATAGTATGGTCTAAAATTGAGTAGGTATAAGGGAAACTTATTTTTATATCCATTTTTATGTTAAGCTAATTGATATTTTATCAATTATAATTGTATATATTAGAAATACATATTTTATTTGATTATTTCTATCTTGATTGATGATATCCCTTCCAATTATGAAATGGATGATAAAGGTAAATGATACTAGAATGCTGAAAAGTCTCGCATTCAATAAAATCAAATTAGATCAAATATGATAAATTCAAATATCAAAAGTGATATATTGGTGGTTACATCTTCCAATGCCATATATAGATCTTAATCATTTAAAAATAATGGAAATTAAAATCACCTAAAAAGGCCACATTGAGAACATTACATAAAATTTAAAGTAATAGATTGGTGGTTTCATCACTCATTACTTTGTACATTAAAGCGATGGATTGATAGTATTATCATCCAGCACTATGTATATATATATATATGTATATGTATATGTATGTATGTATATATCATGTGAAGTTGATCAAAGATTGTAGTACAAAAGCTCCATTATCTAAAGTTAATGGAGAGCTGTCGAAAATGACTAAATTTTTTCCTATATGCCCAAAGTACGGATAGTTGGTTGCATGAGTGTCGATAGAAGTATGAAACTCTTAACTAACTATATTATTTACAAGTATATACCTACCAGATTAGCCTTATATTTTAGTAGAACTTTGCTGTTAATCATAATTAGTTATACAATATGATAAAATAAAAGGTTAATCATGATGTAATTGAAATCTTAACTAAATTTTGAATATAGATTTAATTTCATAATGTAAATTTAATTACATAATTTATTTTACTTCTTTGAAATTAGAGAATCATAAGTATACACAATTTCACC
Source organism: Tamarix austromongolica (assembly GCA_039764185.1). NCBI lineage: Eukaryota > Viridiplantae > Streptophyta > Magnoliopsida > Caryophyllales > Tamaricaceae > Tamarix > Tamarix austromongolica. The sequence goes on from CM077809.1 coordinate 125,941,634, forward strand.
ACTTTTTAATAACAAATTAATTTATCTTTACTAGATTTATGTGGAAATATTTTCACGTTGTAAAAATTTAATAAAATAAAATATGATTATGATGTACTGATAAGGAATTAAAAGAAAACATATCAGCCATTGATCATTGATATGACACGGATCTGGACCATTTGTCTGGCTCCGATCTGTGTCAAACCAACTGGAAAATTAAAGCCTTTCGTCATCAGCATGCACTACTCTTAGCCGTCCATTTTGTTTGCCACTGATCGATCAAACAAACACAAATTTAGCTACTCCCAACCATTAGATATAATCAGTAGAGATCAAGGGTGCGTCTCCTTAGCCTCCATCCAATCTACCATAAAAAAAATCGAGGAAATATCAGCCATTGATATTGTATGATGGAAATCAATGTCGTAGATTATTGTAGAAAGTCGAGACATTGTCGTGTCACATCTGCCGACATTGATGTATATCTAGGTCGTTGATTTTAAAATGAAACAAAATCCAAGCCGTTCAATTAGTGGACCCTAAATATATCTTCCACGATCTATTATTTGGATCGTTCATGATTACTCGAGTGAAGCTTTCTTGAGCAGAGCTAGAGAGAACTATGTCGGCTGTCGATTCCTCCACAACAGTCGAGAAAAAGTTGTTGTTCTAAATATTTTGTTTCCATTTTAATTTTACTAATCAATTCCTTTGTTTTCGTTTTTATGAGATGTGGCTGCCAAAATTTTAAAGAAATTCCATCTGTAGTATGCTGTGCAAACTTGTGAATGTTTCAAAAATATGTTAACATAGGTGTGTTAATTTTCATATAAAATCTGTCATTTAGAATTTCAATTTTTGACATTATGTCAAATTTCGAATGCATGTGCATAGATACAGTATTCTGTGAAGAATAAACACTAATATACAAAAGATTCTATTTTGTAGATAATATTTGTTTAATAAAATATCTTTTGAAAAATCTACATATATATTTTCAGTGTCATACATTATCTTTCTTTTATTCCAGATCTCACGTGTCTATAAAAAATCATACAAATTAATTAGTATTATGTTAAAGTTTTAACAAATTCGTTTTTATTGGTATGACATAATATTACTTTGGTTTATGTAGTTAAGAAATGCTTATTATAATGACTTAATTGCATAAATCGACCTACTACCTTAACATAGTAATGAAAATTTTATACATTTACAAATAATTCAATAATTATCGGTTTTCATATTCTGAAGTACTAATTTCCCCTTTTTCATTAAACAATTTACTTTATGTATTGAAATATATAAGTAATAATATTATGAATTAATACAATTTTTTTGGGTTTTTATGTGCTCGTTGGTGGTATACACAAATGACAACCTTAATGCATGGCACCGAGGCATAATTTTATATTTTCTTAACATTATTTGTTGTTTTATGATTTGCTATAACTAAGATACTATATTAATTAATAATAGTTTATTTTGGATATAGGTACAAAAACTTAATTTCTTGTCTATAGATTTTAGTCTTGAAAACTGGTGGCGCTTGAGGTATAATACTATTATATAGTCTTTCTGTGTGAGGCCTTACCAAATGTTTGCTAACGCTTTCGTCCAAGAAAAAAAAATTATTATTTGATTACATACTTTATTTAGGGTAGTATTTGATTTTAAATGTTGAAAAAAGCTTTAAAATATTATTTAGGGTGGTTATTGTTAGATGTTCAACTATGACTGCCAATTTATCTGTCAAATGTGTTTGTTAAAAGTATGTAAACTTAAAATCATGGTCAAAAGAGTTGAACCCAAATTTCAGGGTAGAAACTAGTTGAAATTATGATATGAGGGAAATTTTAAAACTAACTATTTAGTTGCAAATTATTTATGTCTGCTCTGTCAAATTTACTATATGTGTAATATGTGGTTGTTCAACTTTTTTTTTTGCATATACTTTGTATATTCTAAATGGTAAAAATGAGCGTCTCTTACTTTCACTCCTGTATTAGAGTCATAATTTCAACTTTTATTGCATATGTAAGCAAATTGATATTACTTGAAGATAGGTCATTATCTATAATAGTAATAAGTTGATAAAATTTTAGCTATATTAATTTATATTATTATTCAGATGTACTAAACTTTATTAATATTGGTTTAAGTATATAATAAAATTAATTTTTTATTAGTGAGGTAAAACTTAGTAGTAAATTAAAATTTTATAGTAGTTTTTTTATACCAAAAATAAAAGAAATAATTTATTTTATTAAATTTATGAAAGAATACAATATATTCAACATATATCTTGTTAAGTAAAATTAATATGATATTAATAAATACTAAATTTTATTATATTTATGGTTCTCCAATTTGTAATAACTAAAACTAATAAAGTAATTTAATGAAAATTATAAAATTAAAATTTTTATTCAAATTTTAATTGAGAATTAAATTACATATTACATAGCTTCTCAAATTTCCATAATGTATAACTAATAATGATTAAAATAATTTTAAACTAATACTTATGCATATTCGGGTAACAAAGTAATTAAATACAATGCTACTAATAAGAAAGAAAAAGGAAAAAAAAATCAATCGTTGATCACTGGTATTAGACAGATCTAGATGATAATAACTTGATAAAATTTTTGCTTTGTCATTTGTTGTAACCTAATGTGTTAACATAGTAAATTGGAGTACACACACTTTTCTTCCAAATATGATATTGTGTGTTATATATTCTATGTTTGTAACATTAGTGATAACAACAGTAAATAAACTATTAATTTATGAAATAATTCCACTAACTTAATATTAGTAATTCATTATTTGTGATAAAAACGATAAATAAACTATTAATATAGTAGATGTTCATGCTTAATTATGGATAAACTAATATATATGGGTAATATTTTCATCTTACTTGCTATTTTCGCATGTTAGGTGTTTAAGTAAAAAATGTGTTATTGTTCATGATTATAATAGAACAAAGCTTACAATAAATTTCTCATGGTGATAATGTTCTACAATAATGCTATCATAAATGCTGAATATTTGAATATAACATGATCATTTTTTTGGTAATTAATAAAGAATATTATTAAAACCATAGAGAAGAGATTACATCAAGAGTATCAAAAGCATACACCTTAGGGGGAAGCTACTAACTGTTTTGCATATTCATACACCCCTTTCTAGTATTACATAGACAAAGTCTAATATGGAACCTCTTTATAATATCATTCACCATGTGAGTTGGATGGTATGAAGACGTGTTGAACACCGTGGAGTTTCTACATCGCCAAATCCCATATATAACTTCTCCAAACAACACCTTAGTGCTCTCAGCTCTAAGATTATCCCCCTTTGAGCGCTGTGATACTTGCTGAATCAAAGAATCCGAGTTTGCAGCTTGGACATCTATGCCCATCCATGGGCTAATCATCTCTTAATTTTTTCCAGCAAAAATATAATGCAAAAACAGGTGGTCCATTGATTTTGTAGATTTTGCAAAAATGCCACATTCAATGGGTAACTGAGAGTTCCATTTTCATAATCTATCTCTAGTTGGTAGGCTCTTATGGCATGCAGGCCAGATTATGAAGGAGCATCTAGGCATACCAAAATGTTTCCAGACCAGAGATGCCCAAGACTTCTTATTCTCCTTGTATCTTAATATCTCATAGGCCTTGTGTATCATGTATGTATCAGAACCACAATTTCTAGCCATAATATGCTGCAACAGGAGAGGTTGAATCTTCATGATGTTTTTAAACAGCAAGGAATGGTATAGGCGAGTAATGATAGTGGATATATCTTTATCTCTTACGTAGACTCCATGTACCCACATTATCCAGAGGCTCTCCTTGTTATGGAGAGTTTACCAAATCCATTTCCCTAAGGCAACCTGGTTCCAAGTTTTTAGATCGATTAATCCCAGACCACCCTCATCCTTGGGGAGATAGACTATCTTCCAAGCAATAGGATGTTTATGCCCATTCCTAGAGCTAGAATAGAGAAAATTTCTACATATTTTCTTAATGTGGGAGAGTATACCAGTAGGGAAGGGTAAGATTTGAGCCTAGAAATTTGTGATACCTTATAGAACAAAAGAGATCGGTTGTGATCTCCTTGCATAACTGAGGTGTTTGCAAGTTTAGTTTCTTATTTTTGCTAACAGTTTGTTTATAACACTTTGGTAGTGGTGAGTCTTCAAGCATGAGGAGACCAAGGGAAGACTCAGATATTTGAATGGAAAAGCTCCTTCAGTGTAGCCAATACTGTCAATGATTTCCTTTTTCATGCTGCCACATACCCCAGCACAGAAAATGGAACTTTTACTGGGATTTGCTGTAAGGCCCTAGCATTTGGAGAACTAGTCTAGGGTGTTTTCTAGCAGTGTCACAGAATCTATATTCCCCCTATAGAAGAGAAGGAGATCATCTACAAAACTTAGGTCAATAATCCTCAATCTTTTACATCCTGGGTGCCCATGAAACTCAGGATGTTTCCAAAAGTCTTCTTAGGTCTCTATGGAGGTATTCCATACATATAACAAAGAGGTAAGGAGAAATAGGGTCTCCTTGTCTTAACCCTCTTCTACTCATAAAAGGTTTGGTTAGGGTAACATTCACATTGATAGAGATATTGGCAGTAGATATACATTGAATGATCATATCAATGAAAAGCTAGGGAAACTTCAGAGCTTCCAGCACCTGTTTGATGAAGCTCCATTCAACTGAGTCATATGCCTTTTGAAGATCTACTTGGAGGAAGTTTCTAGGGCTGCCATTTTTCAGTGAGTAATGGTTGATAATTTCAGCAGCCATGAGCACATTGTCATAAAGCATACGACCTTTAATAAAAGTAGCTTGGGAGGAATCAATGAGAGTGCCCATCACCATTTGCAGTCTATTTGCCAGCACTTTAGAAATGATTTTATATATGATGTTACAGCAAGCTATAGGTCTGAAATCTTATACCTTAATAGCCCCGGGAGTCTTAGGGATGAGGGTAATATTCGTATTATTTATTTGTTTCGGTAGTCTTCTAGTCCTCCAAAATTCTTTAACTACAACCACTACATCTCCTCCTATGACCGCCCAAGCTTTTTTGTAAAAATATGCATTCAGCCCATCAGGACTAGGAGCCTTACAGTCCCCCATGGAGAAGACAACTTTCTGGATTTCTTGCCTTGAAGGTTCAATGATGAGGGAATCAGCCTCTTTAGAAGATAAAAGTGGTCCTTCAAGTATTACTTCCTCATCGATCCCCTGTAAGGTAGTGGAAGCAGTCCCAAGGAGGTTTATGTAATAGAGGACAACCTCTTTTTGAATATTATTATCATTGTTCAGCTCTTGGTTTGCTTCATTTACTAACTTACATATTCTATTCTTGTTGTTTCTCAAATGAACATTTGCATAGAAATATTTGGTGTTTTGATCTCCCTACTGGATATGTTGGATATGGGATTTCTATTTGAAAAAAATGTTCCTCTTCTGCAGCTCTTCTATGCCAAATTTTACTAGCCTCCCTTTCCTCAGCAACAAGGTCATTATTCAATGGATCTAGCATTGTTTTTCCTTTACATTCCTATCAATCTATCCAAGCTTGGTGAGCCTTAACAGAAACATGACCATTGATCTTGTTGTAGTGTCTGAGTCTTTTCTTAAGAAGTTTTAATTTTGACACTACCTGGAAGGCATAGCTCCCCTGAATATTCATACCCCAACAATCTTTAACTATCTGAATGAAATCTTCTCTATTAGCCCAAAATTTTATGAATTTAAAAGGTTTACCCTTAGCAGGCTACTTTGCATTCAGATTTAGGAGATGAGGGTTGTGGTCTGAGGTGGGATTGTGTAGATTATCAACATAACCCTCAGGAAAGGATTCCATCCACAAGTCATTTCCAATGATCCTATCTAGCTAATAGTAAATTCTCTAGTTAGGACCCTATTGGTTGCACCAAGTGAATAAGCTGCCATTGAAGTGAATATCATCCAAACCACAGTGATGAAAACATTGCACACATTCCTCAATATCTCCTATGTCAATCTTCCCACCAATCTTTTCTTCATCCCTACATATCACATTAAAATCTCCAAGCACAAGCCAAGGAGAAGTGATCAGAGTTTTAAGGTTCTACAGCCAATCCCACAGAGTTTTCCTCTGCCTACCAGAATTATGGGCATAAACTGTAGTCATGGAGAAATCTTGTTTTAGGGCCTTTATGTGAACATGGCAATGGATGCCCTGATCCATGGCCTGAATTTGGGTGATGCGATAGAGATGATGGTCCCACAAAATCCATACCCTGCCATTCCCATGGTAAGGATAGTTATGAAGTAAGTTCCAATGTAAGACTAGTGTGGAGAGAATTTTATCAGCATTTGTTTGCTTAACACGAGTTTCCATAAGGGCTAAAATACCAAGATTATATGTAGACACAAGGTTCTTCACAACCTTGTGTTTGAAGGTTTTATTCAACCCTCTAATATTCCATGTGGCAATATTCATAGAGCCCTGACAAAGCCCCCTTTTCCTCCCCGTATCCACATCAGTATCTACAAGTTGGTCAATAAGGTCCCTAGCAAACTGGATTGATCTATTTGGAGCCAAGGGAGAAGAGAAGATGGTAGGTTCCTAGGTTTTTCCTTTTCCTTTGTCAATAAGTACCTCAGATCGACTAATATCATTAATGATAGTGTTTGTAGTGACCACTCCTTGAAGGGGAGTAACCACGGTGTCCTACTCATTCAACACTTTTTCAATAAGATCTGTAGGGTTTTGTAAATGAGTGTTCTGCTCTGTGTATTTAGTAGTCACTTCAGGCTCCTGAGAATGGGCTTCACTGGAAAAAGTAGGAGTTATCTGATCCTCCTTTACCCATGTCTGTTTTGCAATTTTCAGAGTGGGTTTTAGCCTACACATGGAGCTTTCATGGCCCAACTTATTGTAATGATTATAGAATGGGGGTTTCCATTCAAATATCACCTTCTATGACCGAGAAGATCCATCAGGTAGCAGTAAGTCTACTGATTTGGGCAAGGGTTTACTGACATTTACCTCCACAAGCAGCCTAGGATATGAGATCCTTTCCTTGGAAGGAGTAATAGCATCAATACATATAGGCCTACCAATAATGCTACCAATTCGACTAAGGGAGTTCACAGCCCATAAATGCAGAGGTAATCCTGGCAATGTGATCCAAAGAGGCATAACAAGCCAATTATTTTTGTTCATTTGGATATTAGGACTCCATTTTCTAAGCATCATAGGTCTGATCCCAGAAGACCAGTATGGCCAAGAAAGCACCTTATGCAAGGTCTTAGAATCTTGAAATCGAAATAGGAAATATCCAAAATCATAGCTCATAACCTCAGGAGAAGAACCCAAAGATGACCAGTTTTGGGTGACAAAACGTTACATTTGGGAATGAGAAGGTGTAGAACCGGCCATGAATCCAATGAGAGTATTCTGCCAACATTTACTCTCATCCTAGATACCCTTTTCAATCATTTGGCCTTTCAAAACCCCCTCAACGATCACAGGGGGAATATACTGAAGGGTTGTTCCAGATTCTGGCATTCGATTCAATAGTACAATATCCCTCCAACTACGTTTAGGTTTTGGTTCAAGAGTTTTTAGTTCCTTGTCATTCGGCCGAACCATATCCAATGCCTGATTTTGCAAATTGATTTGATTACTATGGGGATTGGTAGAGGATGAATGTTGGGCTATAGAGAGTTCATTCCTTTGATGGGATTCCACCGGTAAGGGATTCACCAAATGTCCATTCAAGATTTCGCAGTCAATGAGATCCTGATCTTTACCCTCATCAACCCTAATTTTTGAATTTGATTTTGCAACTTGTTCAATTTGGGCTGGAGATTCATTTTTGGGAGACAATTGAATAGAAGTAGATGCCTTTGCTTTCACTATTTTCTTCTTCCCCATGTCCGGCGTCACTGAAATGGAACAAAATGCCGAAAATTAGACTTGATGAAAGATCAATGAGTGGGGAGCGCCCGGGGCACGTTCTTCGTCATGGTCGACTATAGTTTTGGCTAACATGATCATTTACAACAAACTATTGATAATTGTTGTCACATACCAGTTGATATGTCTTCTCTTGATCTTTTTCCTCCGATTATGGTTGATGATGTTAATTTCTTCATCTTTAGCTCCTGTGTATGAACATTTTTTTATCTACCTAATGGAAAATATGTTAGATAAATAGTAAATTAAATAAAAAATAATATGATATTAATGTAAATAATTTGTTAGTATACAATGAACGGTGACTCACATAGAAGGTTAATGTCAGATGGATGTGTTACAGATTTTACTCTGATGCGTACTTTTTTTGCTCATGTGGCTACTATCAAATGTATGTTGTTTGTATTTTTATAACAACTGAAAAAACTTGAAATTGAAATTAAAAAGGAAATTTTTGTAGATAAAAATGTTGACCACACATATACTATTATAGTCAATTAATTAGTATTAAATTTTATAGGTTACTAAAATATTATTCTAAATTATTTATTAAAAATCTCCCCATCTTTCATCAAACATGACTATAAGGAAGGGACATTGAAGAAAAACATTGCATTATAACACAACTAAACAAATTTACACTTGTGCTTTTTCTATACTATTAAGATATTCTATAATTTTAATGTTCCAAAATCCGAGGCTAGATGATGTACTATTTGTTACAGATATTTTAAGCCCCATACCTAATCATAATGAAGAGTTGATAATGAGCACAGTAATTATGATTGATTATTAATTTTCTTATGGTCTATTTGATAGTGATGTAAGGGATCTTCTATTATAACTTAGTAATAATATTGAGGCAATGAGGATATTTGAGGAAAAACATTTCTAGGGATGATGTTGTAAATGACAAATTTATGGCGAAGAGAAAATTAAAAAATAAAATAAAATATTTATTGATTATCAAATTAATATAGATAAAATCTCTATATAAATCTATCACAAGATTTAATATCCTCTAATTCAATCTCCTAAGCAGTCGATGGCATCATTAGATATCGCTGTGATTTGCGATGTTGACTTTTTGACTCAACTTATTTGGGGCTTGTCTTGATTTTATTGAGCTTAATCCTAACATTTTGATGAAAATTTAATTTACTTAGCGAAGAGGGTATGATTTGGTGGTGCTTGATCCTTTCAAGCAAGATCGATGATGTTGAAGTTGCAATGCTTTAACGTGTTGGACTTTGATGATCTTGAACACTTCCTTCTTTGGACTTTGATGATCTTGAATACTTCGTTCTTCATTCTTTGATCCTTGGGTCTTAGTTCTTCAATCTTTAGATTTTTATTTTTTAGTTCTTTGATCTTTAGCTTCAGAGTGTTTGGGAGTGTTCTCTTTGCGAGCTCTTGATCTCCCGGTGTCAGTGTGTCCAAAATGAGGAGGAGAGCATTCTATTTATAGAGGAAATGATTCCCTTGACTTTCAGGCTTGGGCCTATCTTGTCTTGTAAGCTTAAAAGTCAGGATTTATTAAGCTTGTTTTTGGACCTATGGTCTATTGTAAAAGCTAAGCTAATATTTAATCAAATTAAGACTAATGTAAATATTTTGGCCCAATTTAGTAAAAATGCAAACTAAACATGACAAATTAAAATATTTTATTTTAATTTTTAAATCCTAAATAATTTTAGGAATATTTATTTAATTATCCTTAATTTAGGTTGATCAACTACATGACGGTCAATTCTTTTTTATTATTATATATTTTTTTGGTGTCAACAAATGCACCCACTATGAGTTATTAGATTGGTAAGCTTATTGTACCATAGGACTATGACTTGTAGTACCTTTTTTTAATCAAAATTCTTTTGCAGTCACATATGCCACATGAAAGGTTTTACAACTCAGACCACCCTTAGCTAGTTTGGGAAAGGAGGTCTTCGGACTCACAAATCTTATCAAATATGCACAATCCGTGCATGTAGTTAAGTGATTTAGTAATTTAGGTTGTTACCAAGATGTCAAGACTTTTTTAGAATAAAGTGTAGATATTGATGAAAAGATATAGATTAAGCCAAAATCTATCTTTTAGTTAAAAATCTTATCTTTTGGCCATAATCTATCTTCTTTTTTTGAATTATCTTTTGATCTCGAGACTTAGAGAATATTACTTTTGTTGAACTATAAAATAAATACATGAGAGTTGAAACTTTTGTGTTGCTACGGAGCAAAAATTGACAGAATGGAGACGTTCGAGGTGAAAAGTTCTAGCAATGGCTTCAATGGTACTAGTAAGTCTATCGTGGATCTTTTATTGAGGAAATATTTCTCATGTTCTGGTATGGTACATACTATATTGCCAACTTTCTCACTACTCTTTTTTGTTTTTTCTTAGTAGCAACTGATCATGGCTTGGTTAAGTCCTCGTACGTGTTGAAGACATTGAGGCCTATTTTTATTTATTTATTTTTTCTTTTGTTATGCACCCCTTTTTCTTCATGAGGTAAAATCTTTCTCATTTATTTTTTCCTTTTTTAGTTTTTTCTCTCTCTTTGTCCTTACTTGATGATGACGATTGATACCTTATGCATGCCCCTTTTTGTTTCTTTAGCAACAATTTTGGTTCATGCAATGCAATTTTTTTTTCATTTTCCCTCTCTTTTTTTTCCTTGCATGAGTAGAGTGTAAGAATCTCAATTTTTTTTGCTTAACTTAACATACGTAAATCTTCTTCTTCTTTTTTTTTTTGACATGAGTAGAGTGTAAGTATCTCTTTTTTGTTCTTCTTTTTCATAGATCAACACACACACACACACACACACACACATGTATATTTTTTTTATCCTCTCTCTCTCTCTCTCTCTTATAGGTTATTGTGCAATTTCAAATCAAGGAGCTTTTTCAAATCTTCAAAATTTTCTTCTTTCATAGAGATTAGCTTCCCAGTTACACATTAGGTAGTTTTTTTATCGTTATTATTTATTATATACGTACATTCCCTTCTTCAGCTATATACAACATCCAAACGATAGTTTGGCTGCCTATCTTCGTAAACGGTCAATCGGAATCCAAATAATAGTTTTGATGCCTACATTTTTGATAGTTCCAAATAATAATTTGGTTTCTTATCTTGGTCAATGGTTAATTATCATCCAACCAATAGTTTGGCTTCTTATCTTAGTCAACCATTAACAGCATCCAAATGATAATTTAGTTGCTTATGTTCATCTATGGTTAATTAGCATCCAAATGATATTTTGGTTTGCTTATCTTCATCAACGATTAATAGCATCCAAATGATAGTTTGGTTGTCAATCTTCATTAATAGTTAACAACATCCAAATAATAGTTTGGCTGTGTATGTCGTCGACGATCAATGACACCCAAACAATAATTTAGTTGCCTACTTCCTCCACGGTTGACCTTGCATCATCATTTGGCCCCTTAAGTAGTACATTAATGATATGCATGGACGTTTTGATTTATCTACTAGTTGGCAGATATTATTATTATTATTATTATTATTCTTTTCTAGGAGGATGACTATTTTTTTTACCAAAAAGACACTCCTTAGGCTGCCTATCTTGTGATATTAGAAGATAAAGATGATGATCCACAATCTGGCTTGGAATTGCAGACGTTAACCCCTTTGACAGGAAAGTTTGCTACGTGCTCAGTTATGGAAAAACTAAGGGTGAATGATGTTACTTCATGGTGGTAAGATCCATTAGGAGATCTTCATAATCCATTGCCTTCCTTATGCTCATCTCATCAACAGGCTCCATCATTCAACACAAACTATCAGTTACTTCACAAGTGTATTTCTATTGGAGTTACAAGTAGAGATTCTTTTTTTAGTGTAGGCGTCGATTTTTCCTTTAATCTAGGGTATTGGGAGTGGTTATAAGATGTCATTTTACGTTGTCGTAGCATACTTAAGGAAATAGAACTCCTGGATGTCGTGTATGCTTTGCTTTTCCTATACAAGCATCACACACCCTTTGTTCAAGCTTTCAATGAGTTATAGTGCCCAAAAACAACCACGCTACATACATCTATTGGAGAGATTTTCATCTCTCTTTGTGATGTGGTGAAGTTGAGCGGTCTCCCTCTTATATATAATTTTTATGAAGAGGTCATTCCCTCTGATGTGGAGCTTACTGGTGTAGATGGTAACAATAAGCTTAACCTCTTTATTTGTTGCTGACATCCCTTGTCCACTTATTTTGCTTTATGTGCTACTGCGAAGAAGAAATCTTGTAGTAAGATTGTTGATTAGATAAGTTTCTAGTGTAAAAAGAAATGATTATATTAGGTACCATGAAAAAATGAAGATAGGGAGCTCTTTCTTCCCAATCCTTTTAGATCTTATCCTCCTAGGCATGTGATCCACTAGTCAAGGAAAGATAAGAAGTCTTTTGATGAGCTTGAAGTGCATGATGATGATTGAGATGAGACTTATCTTGTTGCCTTTTTATCATGCTAGTTGTGCATTTTTGTTTTTCCTTCCTAGGATGATTCCATCCGGCGTTATACTTTCAAAGTAGCGTAACTGATGGCACTCAGACACACATTCTCACCGTTATCCTGGTTTTAGCTAGTATTTATCGAGATTTAAATGACATTGCACTATCCCGCACTCGGATAATGGCCTTTGGGGCACATTATATTTATACATGGATGACAGCCTATCTGTACACTCATCGTATGTCTGGCGGAAAGCTCGTTGGTCCCTTTATGGTTAACTACGAAGGGAATGTATTGTACACCTATAGGGAATCATTTTGTCAAGTGACAATTAAAGATCGAAAACACATTAACTAGGGAGTTTTTTTGTTGAGCCATACTAAAGCCAAGATTCTAAGTGATGATCCTCCTCTATGCATTGGGGACTAAGAGTGGCTCATTGTCTCCGCTCCTATTTCTTGACTCTCTGCCAGAATGACAACCCTCATCAATTTAGTAGGTAGTTTAGCTTCTATCAAACCATTCCTCCAGATTTGACTTTAAACTATTGAGGCAGAAGTAGGGAATTCACCTTCAAGCTATTTTTTGAAAGCACTTATCTTGGAACGAAAGCCGAGTTTATGGTGCTTGCTTGTGCTTTTGATTTTACTGATCACATTTGCCTCAAATACATGCTATGGTGGTTTGCTTTGTTTAATCTCCAAGTATCCTCTCCCTCTCAACCTATAACAGCTAGGGTTGAGGGAGAGTGTAAGAAGGATACATCCTCTGACAAAGCTCCAAGGACAAACTTTAGAGTAAAGCTTCCATCTACTACAGTTGCCCCTCTTATACTAGCTCAATACTTGATTCCTATAGGCACTTCTCCAGGCCCATAGATGAATGATGTTCCAGGTTTGGTCTCTTTAACTTTTGCGTTTATTTTTGTACTTTGATTTATAGCCTCTAACACATGTAGCTTTTATACATTATAGTTAAAGAAAATTAGGCACATGGTCTAAGGCTGCAAGATCCAGAAGTGTTATCTGTACCTGCCTCTAATACAACAACTCAAGGTGAGAAACTAGTGCCTGACCAAGAGAAAGATGCTAACATACTTACATCCATCTTTGAAGATGTCATTAGCTCTTGTGAGCATATCCCTAGAGCTATGGTATATTTCCTCCTTTTTTTATGCTTATACTTGTTATGTATTATTAAATCATATACCCTAAGCTTCTCTTTATCTTTTTAGGTTAAGTGTGGTATTGGCATTGACGAGGAGGCTTCTTCACATCCTATTGATGAGGCTTTCTTTGCAACTGGTAATGGGCATCCTTAGTTAGTGTTTGATGACTTTGACACCAATTCCTGGCCTAAATTAGATGATATTTCAATTCATGTGATCATTGAGTATAACACCTCAAAATTTACTATTGAAAAATTTCATTTTACAACAGAAGTATAATCAAAATAACTGGGTGTTATGTTGTAATTGACATACCATCCCCACCTTACGTCAATCACAAGGTAAAACAATTCAAAATGCTCAAGAGGATAAAAAAAGAAAGAAAAAGGAGTTTCATAACACAAATATAAGTTTGGAGATTAATTTTGATTACAATAACAAAATACAAAAAAGGGAATACCGTGGATCAAAGAGTCCAAAAAAAGGGTATCCAGGTAAACACATCATCCGGATAACATGACTTTTTACCCAACCACCCAATAAGGATAAAAGTCACTCTTTCCCACACAATAAATCAAAGGCAGTAACATCATGACCTAGGTCCTCAAAGACCTACACAAATCCATCAGGGTCATTTGTTCGTGGAAATGAGCAGTACCTAAGAAAATGATGATTAGTATGCTACGTACTGAGTAAGGTAACTATACAATTAAAATTGGAAAAACATATCATTACATACATTCACAGCTGAAAGAAGTATACACGCGAGATACCAGAATCAACATAAGGTAATTATTGTTCTGGTTTCATAATATTTGAATATAATATAACCCATTCGTTTATTTACATTGGGTTCAGGGACCCTGCTCTTCTTAAACCGGTGGAACAGTCTGAAATACCTCCTAGGGCAAAATGCTCCTAGCCACTATTGTTAAGCTAGTGGAACAGATTATACATCTCCTAGGACAAAATGATCCTAGCCACTATTCTTGAACTGGTGGAATGGTCTGAAGCACCTTCTAGGGCATAACGTGTTTGGCCACTATTATTAAGCTAGTGGAATGGACTCCTACACCTCAGTCCCGACTCACATAATTTTTCACTGTAAGTGATTAGTGTCTTAATCATTGGTTACTTATCTCAGACTCATTTTATCTTTCATGTTCATATTAGGCCCCACAATTCTTAAGCTGGTGGAACGGTCTGATGCGCCTCCTAGGGAAAAATGCACTTGGCCATTATTATTAAGCTGGTGGAATGGACTCATATAATACCATGGCCTGGCTCACGTGATCTTTCACTTTAAATTATTAGTGTCTCATTCATTACTGGTTTATCATTACAACATAATAAACGCAAGAAAAGATATCAACATACAGATAACAAGACCGTTCTTAAGGATTACCATGCTAATTTTTTCGAAAACCCTAAATTCACAATTTAAGCATAACTTCTCCCATATCGATCATTTATCCACAAAAAATGGTATATGTTCCTCAAATAATAGTATCATTAACATACCCAAAATCTGAGGTCTAACTCCCACTTCTTACACATGCGATAATAGCCCTATCTCAAAAGTTATTATTTATAAGGTCCCCAAAACCCTAATTTCACAGGTAAGTCATAACTCTTTCCATAAGGCTCGTATAATTACTAAATTCAATATAAATCCCCCAAATACTGATATTAACAATATATCCAAAATTCATGGCCTAACACTAATGTTTTAGACATGTGATAATAACATTACTATTTTAAGGCTACTATTCCCAAATTAAGCTATTTTCTCATCTGAAGAACTTATGACCTTCATAATCACTCCCAAACACTTTACATGATATTATTAGTATATTTTAATCCATCTAACATGTTCAAATACCAAAATTCTCATATTAATCCATATTAACAAAAATGCCCTTATTTTATAAAATTCTCATATCCTCAGTATCATTATTTCCAAACCCTCCTTTTATCAACATACATATTAAATATAATTATTTTCCACTTATAATAATTCATTAGGCCCACACTACTCTCTCAAAATTTATACTCATCTATAAAAAAAATATGACTTAGTGTAATATCATCTTATCGGTATATATTTCGCTATCCTTACTTCCTTCCTATCATATACTTCATATTAATATATCATATCATCAATAAAATAATTTTCAATAGTCTAATAGCAGTAACATGATAACACACATAATCATACAAACATCTAATACAAAACTCGAAATATCGAGTATCCTTACTAATAAAGGCTTTGGTCTCTAAGGACACGTATCCTAATCCGCTTCTTTTGAAACTTCTGGAATATCACCTAAAATCAATTAAAAAGACATAATTAGAATTATTGATATAATTAATGAAGGGTTAAGGCAATATAATAGAAAAATATGGGGAAAACCAAATTGGGGTTCGAAGGAGTTGTCAGCTAAAAATTGTGTAACAAAGGGCGGATTAGTTGGGGTTGCCGAGGCTGTTGCTAGGGGGTTCAGTAGTAAGGAAGGCCGAAAGGAGGTGGAGCAATAGTGGGGATTGCCAAATCTTGGGGTTGTTTTGGTGGATTTTGCCAAAGCTTGGGGGTAGGAATGGATGGTTTTGCTATAGCCAAGGGTGTTTTGGTGAGGTTTGCTGCAACTCGGGGTAAGGGAATGAGAGGTGTTACTGGTGGTGGTCGATGTGGTGTAGTAAGAGCTACTAATGGTGGACTTTTGGGGTAGTTTTGGTGACAGTAAGGAGGGGAAAGAAGGAGGGGAAGGTGGTTCTAAATTCTATAGAAATAAAAAAGAGAGAAGGAGGTGTTAGAGTGGATTTATTTCTGGGTATATATGCACATAGACGCACAAAGGAGGGGAAATGAGGAGGTGGTGATCGGGTAAATTTTCAACCTCAACCCACAATTTTAGGAGTTGGGAATTGATGGGGGTAGGAGTAGGCTTGGTATAGGGAGACGTTCACACAAGGGAAGGAATGGGAGAAGAAGGGTAAGGTGATTGGCATGGAGAGAAAGAAAAAAAAAATTTAAACAAGATATGGAGAGGGGAGAAAAAGGAAAATGGAGAGGAAAAAGTATGGGTTTAGATTTAGGTTTAGGTTAAATAATTAGTCGGGATTAGATTTTAGTTAGGAAAAATATTAATAACCTAAAATAAGATTTAGGATCATGCTAAGATTTAGAATTAGGGAATTAGTGTAAGATAGAAAAATAAATTCTTGAGGTTAGAATTAGGTTTTAATATTAATTACTCGGGATTAGGTTTAGCTTAAAATTCGGGGTATTACATTGAGACTTGTGGCATAAGTGATATGGTTGCAAGTTTGGATCCTTTGGATGGTTCTTTTAATATTCTTCTAGCTCCTCCTCCACCATCAGTGTTAGTCTTTCAGATTGATCATATAGTTAGTGAGTCCTAATGCTTGAGTGCAAAATACCTTAGTGATGTTCTTATTAACAAAGTACTTTGGGCTAATGCCAAGATGGTCCCTTAGTTGCAAGTGGAGTTTGAAAAGCTCTATTATTTAATTGCTGGTAATAGGATTGACACATCACCCTTGAAGACTCGAATTGATCAATATCTCCATCAGGTTGTCCAACTTAGCCAAGTAGAAAGAAGCTTTGAGAAGCAAATGCCTATATTTGATTATAAGTTTCAATATGATGAGCTTAGTTCAGAAATTTATGAAGCACATAGTGTTTTGGATGTGGGAGATGCACATCTTAGCCATCTAAGAAAGAGACATGAGCAATGTCTCTTAGATATTGAAGAATTGAAAAAGAAGCTTTAGGAGATGGAAGCCTAATCTAAGGAACTTGACGAGGTAATCTCTACTTTTGACCCTCATCATCTTCAAAATAAGAAATCTTTGCTGGAGTTATCTTCCATGATGGTTATATCTGAGGAGGTCCAACCCCTAAGTTTACATGAATTAGATAGTTTAACTACCATGAGGGGACTATTGGTTTCAGCTGCTGATGAGTTATGTAATTTGACATGGTGTTAGGGCCCCCTTCTTCTTCTTCTTCTTCCTTTTTTTAAAATAGCAATGTCTAGGGTTTATTTTCATTATTCCTTATATTCTTATTTTATAATTAATCTTTTTGTTAAGTAATAAAATAAGTAGATTTTTTTGTCTCCTGATTGCTTTTTTTTTTTCTTTTTTGTTTAGCAGTTCATAGTTTGTACTCTTGTGGGCTAGCATTATTGCAATATATGTTCTATAGGTGATAATGCTTGAGGACTTGTCATTGATGGAGCCAACTCTTAATCCATCACAAACCACTATCTTGTAACCTTTGTTGGTGTAGACTTCTTCGACAACATATGTACCATCCCATTTTGTAATGAACTTCCATCTGTATGGTGACTAAGAATGATGGGTCTTCAGACTACAAGCACCATATTGCCCACTTAAAATGATCTTAGGCCCAATTTCTTGTTGAAATCTTTAATCATAAGGGCTTCATGGAATTCAAGGCTTTTGTTGCACTTACAATCTTCTTTCATCAAGTGCTTCTAACTCAGCAAGGTAAAGTTGAGCATTTTAACCTTCTGCAAACCCTTCCTAGATAACAATCCGGAGTGAGGGAATTTGGTTCTCAATTGACAATACTACTTCAACTCCTTAGACTAAGAAGTATGGTGTGCCTTGAGTAGAGTTTCTTTAGGTTTTCCGATATGCTTATAATGCTTTTCCCATTTGGTCATACCAGTCTTGCTTGTTCTTTGACACTAATTTTTTTTGAGGAGGGTACACAATGTTTTGTTGAAAGCTTCCTCTTGATCATTTTCTTGAGCATAGTACATAGAAGATGTCCTCTGCGTGAATTCAAACTTATGGCATAACTTGGTGACCAACTGATTGATGAAGGGCTTCCCATTATTTGTTAAGATGTACTTGGAAGCTCCACACTAATATATGATGTGAATTTGGATGAAGTCAACCACATTCTCCTTCTTCACTTCTTTTAGTGCCATGATTTTAGCCCACTTGGAAAAGTAATCTATTGCAGCTAAGATATATGCTTTTCCACTTAAATATTTTGGTGTGAATGAAGCAACGACATCAAGACCCCATGCTTTAAATGCCCATGATACTACTATAGGATGTAATGGCTCTGGTGGTTAGTGGATAAAATTTGTGTGAAACTAGCATAGCTTGCACCTCTTCATATAATCCATACAGTCTTATATCATTATCAGCTAATAATAGCTCAGGCGCTTAATTATATCATGTAGCTTAGGCTTAGATTAATGAGCCCCACAAACTCTTACATGAGTTTTCTCCATAACTTCCTTTACTTCTCTTTCCCCCAGCCATCAAATCAGGATTCCATTGGCATTATGTTGGTAAAATGTGTTATTGTGAAAGCAGAAGCGCACCGCTCTTTACCGAATCTCCATCTGATGTCGGAGATCATCTGGTAATCTTTTGTACTCCAAATCATTTATAAGTGGTTGTCACTAGTCTTTAAAGTTCACTTTATAGACATATACTAAGTTTGATACCTCCTCCTCTTCATCATGGATAGGTGGTACTAGCCACTGACTACATACTAGCACTATTGTTGTTTCATTGATCCCTAATGCTATTGTCTCTACCAAGTTTGCAAGTGTATTAGCCATTTATTTAATCCTATTCTTATGTGTTCTACCTTTACTTTATGGAACTCCCTAAGCAAGCGTGTAGCATACTTGTGGTAGGGAATTAAATCCTCTTTCTTCACATCATACTCCTCTAAGAGCTACCTCATTATCGGGTTTGAGTCTCTATAGCCATTTAGATCCTTGATTTCCATCTCTAGTGGCATCTTGAGTCCCATAGTCAACACTTGATATTCTACCATGTTATTGGGGCATAACTATGTGAGTACAAATGAATATGTAAGCACATGTGGTTTAGGGGACACAAACGCCACTCCAACTGCAATGTTGTCTCTATGTGAAACACCATCAAAGTATATTTCCCATGGAGGGAGGATCTCAATGAAAAGTAACTTCTCATCTGGTTTCTCATCTAATAATTCCCACTTAGTTAGCATTGGGTGATTGACTAAGAAGTTTACCAGTGCTTGTCCCTTGATGGCCTTTTGGGGAATGAAGCCAATGTCATATTAATTGATCACCAGAGCCCATTTTGCTAGTTGTTCTGTCAACACGGGCCTAGACATGACAAATTTGATCTGATTTGCATGTAATATTAGATGTACTGTATATGTTTACATGTAATACTTTAGATTTTGTATAGCAAACACCAAGGCTAAACATATCTTGTCAATGGGGGTGTAGTTGATTTATCCCCCAATAACAGAGAGACTCAAATAATATCACCATTTATAAATTGAAAGCATGTTAAGCCTTTGCCAATAATAATTGGTTTGTAAATAAAGTTCCCAAGCCTCAATAATATTTAAATATGATAGACGTTTACCTATGATAATTGGTTGTTCAATAATAAACATTCATCCATGATCCACTGTCCATCTCCTTAGCCTTTCTCCTATCTGACATACGCATATCGTGGAAATATCACTTGTTGATATTTTACAACTTAAATCTTGGTCGTTGCTGCTAGTTGAAATTATAATTATCGTTGTGTCAAATCAGACAACACAAACAATAAATCTAGGCTATTAAAAACCAAGTCAATCTCACTAGTTGAAATGGCCCACTCACAAAATCGACATACATCCTTCAGGTAATAATGAACATTTTATAAATCTACCAATAATCACTTAATTATAATTTTCCAGATTTTTAAGCACTAATTTCCTTTCTATTGTTAAACAATTTCCTTTATCTTTTTAAATATATAAATAATAATTTTATGGATTAATACAATTTTTGGTATTCATGTGCCTATTCATCGTATATACAAATATGGAGCTTAATTCATGGTGCGTGAGGTATAAATTAAAAATTTCTAAACTTAATTTGTTGGTATTGAAATCTATAAATAAGGTACTATATTAAATAATTGTCATTTTTTTCATGTAGGTATAAAAACATACATTTGTCAATTATGGTTTTGCAAAATGGAGATGAATAATAATTTTTGATATATAATACTATTATATACTCTTTTCATGTGATGCCTTATTAAATGTGTGCCAACACTTGAGCTTAGCTCAAGGAAAACATGTATTCTTATATTACATACTTCAATTATATCTTGTGCCTAATTTTAAATGCTACAAAAAGTTTTAAGAGATTACTAAGATTACTGTTCTTAGTTTTTGAACTATACCTGCCAATTTATCTATTAAACATTGGAAATATTATACAATCTATTTAACACATTAATGACTGTTAATATAAAAAAATATATATTACCTATCGTTTAAATTGGCCTTTCAATCCAATTTGAATTATGTGAATTGTTTTAAACTAAGATATGATAAAATTTTTAAAACTTAATTTTTAATTGCCATTTCTTTGTTTCATGCTCTGTCAAATGTAATATATGTATAATATGTAATAGTTTAAATTTTCCTGCATGTAAGGAAATGTGGTAATCATTGGTGTGATGGCAATTGTAAAAATGATTGTGTCTTAGTTTTAACAATACTCATGGTATTAATATTTTTAATTGATCCATTGCTTTAAAAATATCAATTCATTGTTTGGGATACTAATAATAAATATGTTATTTTTGTTGCTTATATGGATACTATTAACTTTATGTTGTCTGTCTCTTTATAACAACTAAAAAAATTTAGAATTAACATTGAAGAGGGACATTTTGAAAAATAACATGTACAGTTGAAATATTTGATGATTGGAGATAAATAATTTTACCAGGCATATAATCTTTTCATTAATTAATTATGATTACATTTTATAGGTTAATAGAACATTATTCTAAGTTATTTATTAAAAAGATCCCCATCTTCCATAAAAATGACTATAAGGTAGGATCAGTGATGAAAAACATTAAATTGCAATACAACTAAACAAATTTACACTTACGCTTTTTTTTTTTGTACTATTAAAATCTTCTATGATTTTAATATTCTAAAAAGCCAATGGTAGATATTGTACTATTTGTTACAAAAATTTTGAGCCTCATACATAATAATAATCATGACTTGATGATGAGCTAAGTAATTGTGATTGATTATTAATTTTCTTAAGCTCTATTTGATAGAGATGTAGGGGATATTTCTATTGTAACTTAGAATAAAATGAGGTAATGATGATATTTGGGGGAAAACATTTATAATGGATGATGTATAATTGATTAAGTTCCAAAAATGATGAAAATGTCATTTTTGATCCCTTGAAATAGTAAGAAGGTGTTTAAATAAATTTTTGAAGGGAATAATTACTATACATCACCATTTCAAAATTAATTGCATGATAGGCATTGTCCAATGGTAATGGTTAGTAAATAAACTTCCTAAGCCTTAGCAGAATTGAATGAGTAACAAAGTTAATCATTTAACAATAGTTTTAGTCTATTATTGGAAAATAGTTCGTAGAAAATATTCCTTTTTAGTTTAATTATGTGTTTACTTTTGTAATAATATTTGTTATAGCAATAATTTAGTAATGGTCATAAGTAGGTAATCTTAGTACCAAAGTATTAACCTCAAATCCAAATAGAAGTGGTAGTAATAGTACTAAAATTTAAATGATAATACCTGTTAGGTACATATTTTCTTATATTATAATGAGTCAAATTAAACTCCTAGTCAAAAGATTGGATAATTAACCCCATTATTTACCTTAAGAGGTTTAAAGTAGATTACAACTTCTTACTTAATACTAATCTAGCAGCAAAATACATCCTAGCATATGTAAATAAAACTCTACTAAGTTTCATATCAAACATGTTCCTTCTTCACATTCACTCTAGCCTTCTTCTGAGAAATTGATGAGGAAAGATTGCCATTAGCCCTTCCCTTTATTAACTTAGACATTGTATTTTTCAAATCTTTTGTTACAATCTTGGTTGAAGTTGTCACCTCATCTGTTTGTGACTCGACCTTCATAGATGTAAAAAAAAATTGTGATATCAATTAGGGGATTAATATGATTATCATAATTATATTAACATAATTTCAATTTGCATTGTTTGAAATTACCTGCTTATTTGTTGTTTTATCTAGTTTGAAAAGTAAACTTGAGTCCTAAAATAGTAAAATTTATGGGTTAATTAAAATATGTAATGAAATATGAAGTGTAGCATTACAAATAATAACTTATGATATTTTGTTTAATTTAGGAAATTAATCATTAAACATAAAAATAAAGTGGGAAATGGTTCCAAAAATCAAACCTAGTTGTCAAAGTAATAGGGACCATTGTACTTACACACCTACCCTTCATCCATAGTTAATTTAATGAATGAGTAAGCTCTTATTTGATGATCCCTCACTTACACTAAGAAAAGGGCTTCTTGGTTGATTAATTTCTCCATCTCTAAAGGTAGATATTGATTATCTAATTTTTCCTACATTGTAAACTATAAATTATATGATATTGCACTATTAACTATTGCTTACCATTAATATACGAAGTAATACCTCATTGTATTCCTTAAGGTGTAGTGTTGATTTTCATATTACTTTTGTTCACTCCCTATCCCAAAATCAATAGTGCAATATTTTTTGTTCCATCAACAACTCTAATATATTGTTTGTACCTTATATTTCTTTTAGTATCATATATGTTGCACTTCTCACAGAGGAATCATTAGCCAACGGGTTTGAGTTTCTCTAAATAGGTTTTGCATGCAATATAAAACCACTCTCCAACATTTTCTATCATAGAAACTCTAGCATTGATCCAGAATTTTTGAACTTTCAAATTTAGGGGTTAGATATTGATGATAATATAAAAAGGATATATGTTTTATTTAAAATAATAACTCATTTTCTTAAAGTTGCTCCACAGTTTTGAGTATTGCTTTTCCAAGTTACAGCTTTTCTATTATTGTCCTTCAAAAATAGTAATAGTTGTAGATTGTCCTTTAAATAAATTGATAGATAAAGCTCTCTATAATTTTTGTTTGTAGTAGAAATATTTCCAATAAAACAAATGAGTAATTAAATTGTAAAAAGGAAATACCGATTTACAAATTCTTTTATCTGTTACATGGTTGGGTCATTATGAGTTTGTTCATATTCCATGTATTTGATATCTTGATATGATTTGGAAAAATTTTTAAAATAAGAATAGTTAAGAATATAATGTTCATTTATAGTTGCATTAATGTGTGTGGGAGGGTGTAATCTTCAATTATATGGAATTAAGGTTCCAATGGAGTTTAGATAATATGATAAAGGTGTGATGATGGTGAGTTAAAAGATTTAGTCTTTAGATGATGGTTAGAGTCGTGGTTTAGGGTTAGGGTTTTGTTCGAAAAGAATAAATTAGGTTGCGTTGGTTGGTATAGAAGATTAGGGTTTTGAATGGAAGATTTAGGGCTTCGGTTGTGTATACCCAATTAGGGCTTTGATT
Organism: Tamarix austromongolica; assembly: GCA_039764185.1. Lineage (NCBI taxonomy): Eukaryota > Viridiplantae > Streptophyta > Magnoliopsida > Caryophyllales > Tamaricaceae > Tamarix > Tamarix austromongolica. Next base: position 125,965,733 of record CM077809.1, read on the forward strand.
AACCACGAATTAGAGTAGGATTTTAATGTTAATTAATATAGAAAAATATGGATTAAGAATAGTACAAAAGATATGGATTAATCTCTAATTCATATAAATAAAGAGATTAAAACTTTCAATCGAAACCGTTTACACAGGTTCAATATGCTTGAGTTTGAACTCACACATAATTTACTTATATTTAACTTCAATATTGATCTTCAAATTCAATTCAATTCAATTGAATCTACAATATGCTCGACATTTATGCATAATATAACCTTTCTACCATTATCTAAAGTATAATTGAAAAGATTCCAAGCTAAAAGATATTATGCTACCTTTATGCTACTTTATGCTAAATTTATTCTTCTACTTTATTACTTAATTAATAAATTAGATAAATTACTTAATAATGCTTAAAAATCATGCTAGTATACTCCCCATGTATTTGGTCACTCCCTCCTTGCATGCCATGCATGCCATGCACATGTACATAGACACTTAATTGCTTATTTGTTACGTTTCGAGCAATGTAACCATCTGTTGGTCTCAAATTTATGGGAGATACTTTTCAAATGAAGAATAATTGGTTCCATAATTATGAAAGTTAATTATTGAGTGTTTTCTCCTACATCATCCATTCTATTTAAGAAATTACAAGACCCACTAAATGATTTGACTCTACAAAATTGGAGAATAACAATGAATGGATTAGGACTAATGATTCCTAAGTAATCACTTAGTTCAGTTACATTAACTCCACATAGTGTGAATTGAACTCTATTATGCCTATTAAAATGGTGGATATATATGAATTAAATGATTCCTTTGATGTTCGTACATTATATCTTCAAGGATAAAGTACAAATAGCTAGTGACATGTCCAAATACTTCATTCTCTCTGATTGAGAGTATAATTTAGACTCTTCCAATGATATCTAATAATATTAAAACATGTGAATTTGTTGACCATAATATAATTGTAGTTGTTGTTTGTATTTTTTTTTCTCCTGATTTTACCTATAAAGGTTGATCTTATTACTGTGAATAATTGATGAAACGGTGAGAACGTGAATAATTCAATGGGGATTGCTTCTATCTTTGATTGCATTACATAGTATGTGAAATTATTGAAGTAAATTACATGTTTGAAGTTTATAGTTTTGAATTTTAGATTATTCTTTTGCCACTATGAAGTTTTTTACATGATAGATTTAACCTTCCTTCAAAATTATCATATGTTGATGTTTTTGTGATCTTCTAAACGTTACATGAATCCTTTAGTCCTATAATTGATTAAACTATTTATTAAAATATGAAAACATGATCCCAAACAGATAAAAAAGTTGTTAAATACTGTAGAAATTATAGATGTGTAACTAAAACTTACTTCTCTATCATGAAAGATACATTCTAAGTTGAATACTTCATGTTTGTTTCTGAAAGAAGGCTTTTCGTAAAGCTTGATTAACCTAATCTTTAGTGTCTATGTAATTTTTTAGGGGTGTATATAATTAAGGACATTCCACATTGTCATTTTCTTAGTTATGCAATATTTAAATATCAGTATCAGCAATAACTTTGTATTAATTTACTTCTCATGTGTATTGAAGGAGATATCAAATGCAGGAATTAATCATAACGGATGACAATTAATTAATATCTGGTTGATTCTTGAATAAAAAAGAATGAATTTAGCAAACATATAACATATGTCAGATGATACTTTAATAATTATTAAAGCATAAAATCTGATCTTACAAAAGCTGGTCACTTGTGGATTTGAAAACAAGATGTGCTTGAAACATATGGATATTTATAGACCATATTTGGTTGTATCCGGGGATTATTAATTTTGTAGATAAAAACAAACATAAATATTGGCTAGATGATTACATTGGAGCATTGATAGCCTTTGACAGACCCAACCAATTGCAAAAGTATGTTGACCAATCAAACAATGGCACATGGCAAGCTTGAACTATTGGCTTAACGTTTACTCTATTAGACAAAGAAAATGTTAGAAAAAAGTATATTTTAATATGTTAGCACTTTTTGGTGGGAAAATAAGCTACAATGTATTTTTATTTTTTATGCAATAATATATATACGTTCATGAGCATTTTTAATACACGTGTTCAATAAAAATAATATAGGTTTGTAAAGTAAAACTTTAAATGAAAAAATATATGTGCATCCACAAAATCGGTTTCACTTAAGGGCAAGAGGAAATAATTTTATTTAAGCTTTATCAAACATTTGAGTTATGTTTTGCAAATAGTTAGTATAGGTTCAACAAAGATTTAGTTTAAGAAAAGGATTTAATTTATCTTCAACAAATAATTGATATAGGTTTAGGAAATATGATATTTTGAATACTACATATACAAGTTCAACAACTTTCATCCATTTTTACTAAAACTTATGTTCATAAACCTTTATATATGTGCTCTTCATATATTTGATATAGGTCCATCATGATTCTTTCATGTTTATTAAAAGTAATATATGTGTTGGGAAGCATTTTTAATGTACATGTTCACCAAAACTAATATAGGTTCGTAGAGTAAAGTTTTAAATTAAAAGTTGATAAGGTGCTAGTATAAAGCAAGTATTTGTTGAACATATATTAAAACTTGATAAATATATACTATAAATGTTCAACAAGTATCTATTGAATACATACCAAATAAGTGCCCAGTACATATAAAATATTAATGAGCATATATCATGAGCATGAAGTAGGTGTATGCTAAATATATATTAAAAGTTGATACACATATACTAAAAAGGCGTAATAATAAAAATGTCTAACAAGTAGGTGTTAAATATATTCTAAATAGGTTCTGAATACTATGTACTAATCATATATCAAATAAGTACCAAACATGAAACAAGTTGTATAATTATATATGAAAAGTTGATGATATATATAATAATAACTATATACTTATGAAAAATGATCCGATGCCTATTGATTAGAATTATAAAATTACAAAAATTATCTTGTATACATCAAGCTTGCTAAAAATGTTTGTCACAAATATTTATGAAAATGATCTTATATCTATAAATAAGAAATATAAAATTACAAAACTAACCTCATATCTATAACTAAGAATTATAGATTATAAAAGCGATCACATATCTATAAATTAAAACTATAAATTACATAAATTATAAAAAAAAAGATTATGTATACCTAAATAGAATTTATAAAAATAAAAAAATGACCCCTGGTGCACCTTGGGAGATGCTCTACATCCATAATATGTCATTGATAAAATGGGGTGTTGTGAAAGCACATGGAAATGGTGGGGTAAATTGTTGGAAAGGAGAGGGGTTGGTCACCGACCATAAGAGGAGTTCAACTCTTAATTGGAATAATAAAGTTTAGTAATGAGTTGGGATGAGCCTAATAGGATTAGATATTTTAGTACTAGAAAAATCTTAACATGATTCAAAGTTGCAAAAATTAAGAATTTTATTCTTCAAATATTATGCTATTTAAGTTTATATTAATTTGTGAAAGTTAATAAAAATATTAATTTGCTAATCTATCCTATAAATTTCAAATAATTAAATTTCATATTCATTTAAAAATTTATATAATGACATAATTTACTTCTTTATCCAATCAGCATTAGTCCAACCAATTCTTTCCACTAAATTAGTGGCACAATTAGTTTGATTTTTAAAACTATGGTAAAAAAATTCATTTACAACATATATATTAAATATTTTAGTCATTTTTGTCCTTTTGCTTTAGGTAATGTTTGATTTTCAAGTTGTTGAAAGGAAACGACTTAAAGAGCCTACTTTAGATATTGGCCTAGAGTATTTTTTTTGATAGGTTTATTGTCAAATGAAATGAACAAAAAATAAAACTCAAGGTGAACAAAACAATTATACTTAACAAAACATCTCCCTTTCAAAGTAGTGCCTACACATTGAAAACCATGTTATCAATTCTATAAGAAAAATCTTCTCGGCAAATCTTAATCCAAAATCTAGTTCCATTTTGAATAACATTGTCATCCATTGAACACACATATTTTTATTCTTCAATAATATCTAATTGTTGTTATCCCATATCACTTTAGTTATTATAAAAAACACAGCGTTCCATATTTGCTCTCTTAGACCACTCCTTGGTCCTCCAAGCCAAGCAAGATATTATTCATGGTAGAACTTGGCATTACCTAAGTGTATCCTATCCATTCACATATCCCATACCAAATTCTTCCCATTAGTGTGCAATGTAGGAATAGGTGGTTGAAGATTTCCTGCTCAATCTCTCAGAATAGACAACCCAACTCACTAAAATCGACGAGTTGGAGCCTAGCAAGCTTGTCCTTGGCATTTAATCTCTACTAGGTGGCCAACCATGTAATGAGTTTGATCTTGGGTGGGGCAATTCTGATCTATATTATGCTAAATCCCTACTACCCTTCCATCTTTACCATTCATTTGAAAGTCTTACAAAAGGAACTAACTAAAAAAAATCCCCTTATTGTCGTATGCCCATCTAATCGATTCCCTCCTATCACTACATGGGAGGAATCGTCTAATCATTCTTCCCAAATGCTCTTCCTCCCATATACATAGTCTTTGACCCCACAATAGGTTCCAGTGCCACATTGCACAATCCCAAAATCCCATTCTTGCAATTCTTTCCCTTGTTGGTCTGACACTGAGAATAGTATAGGAAATAAAAATTTTAGGTTATTATGCTTTGGCCACTTGTCATGCCAGAACGTAACTCTACTATTGTCTCTTAGATTAGTCCTTATGCCTCAGTCCATGATGTAATTTTGTCTTCCAAGCTCCACGGTATCCACCCAAGGTGTATTGCCCTTCTTCTACTCCTATATCTCTAGCCTTCTAATTTGATTACAAGCATATATAGTTTTAATGACCTACTTCCATGATGTCCCCTATATGGTACAAAACCTCCACCACCATTTGAATAATAACTCATTATTCCTCATAGCCAAGTACCCAACCCTCAAGCTACCTAGACTTCTAGGTTTTTACATCACATTCCAGCTTGCCAAAGGTAGCTTCTTCAATTCCCCACAGCTTTCCAAAAGAATTTCCTTTGGATATTGATAATATTCTTTACCACTTCTTTTAGAATTTTAAAGAGGCTCATATAATACATCGAAAGGCTGTTGAGAACACTCTCGGTTAGTACTAGTCTACCTACTCTAGATATCATCCTTGCCTTCCACCCTAATAGCCTCTTCTTTATCTTATCCACCATTGTCTTCCAAGTTTGTTTATTCCTTGAAATTTTCCCTAATGGAAGGCCAACGTAAGTGATGGGTAATGTGATGATCTTATAGTTCATGATATCTATGACCTCATCTTGTGATTGTGTGTCCGCTCCTAGCCTGATAAGCTCATACTTTGTGAAATTTGTGTTGAACCATAACATAAGAAAGAAACATTCCAACAACCTTCTTCAATTCTTGACATTATCATGTGACGCTTCATATAATATCATTGTGTCATCCACAAATTGTAAATGTGTCACCTCTAGTTGATTACTCCCAACTTTAACTTCTTGAATCAACCCTTTTATAGTGCCTCTCTAGATAAGTTGGTTGAAAGCTTCACTAGCCATGACAAAGAGAAAATGGGATATGGGATCCCATTACTTGAGTCCTCTTTTCATCTTGAAGGGAATGGAAGGTAAGCCATTCACTAAAATGGAGATGCTGCCTATTGTTAGGCATTCCTTCATCCATCCTCTACATATCATACCAAAGCCCATTATTTCTAATATATTATCCATGAACTCCAGTATGATGCTATCATTAGACTTCTGGAAGTCCAATTTAATCATCACACCTCTTAGTCCCTTATTCTTCTTAAACCAATGTTAAACCTCATTAGCAACCAAAGCTCCATCTAGAATACTTCTACCCACAATGAACGCAGATTAGCATTCACTTACCTGGCTATCCACTACTTGTTTCATCTTGTTTGCCAAAATCTTTGAAATAAACTTTTAAATACACCCTATCAAACTGATAGATATGAATTGGTTGATCTCCACTACCTCTTCTACTTTAGGAATCAAGGTTACCAAAGTAATATTAAGTGCATATGATAGATGGCTAAATCTAAATAAATCTAGTACAAAATCTAATAATTCTTCCTCTATGACTCCCCACATCTTACAAATGAATCTCATGTGGAATCCATCATACCCTAGCGCCTTCAAGGTACCATAAGCCCACAGTGCCTTCTTCACTTCCTCTCTCTGGAGTAGGTATTCTATCAACCTAGTTTGCTATATCATGAACTTATTGAATCCCTCAACTAATATTATGATATTTGGTTGATTGGGTTACTTATAAATCCCATTATAATAAGAGATGATCAATTCCTTTATCCTTGTCTAGTCCACTATCAACTTGTCCTCCTCTTTAAGCTTGTTGATCACAACCCTATTCTTTCTAATAATAGCCATTATGTGTAAATATTTGGTGTTATTATCACTCTCATTGACCCCCTAACTCTTGTGATCTGGAGCCAATAAGTGTCCTTCCTCTTATGCTACATCCATAATTGCTTTTGTAGGGTTGCTCTTTCTGCTAGTAACACTTTTAGGTTCGACACACCCTCCCTAGGATGCTCCACCTTCTCTAACTCCTACTATATAATGTTTATCTTCAAATAAACATCCTTAAAACATTCTTATTCCACTATCTAAGAAAACTCTTGGTCCTATAGAGTTTATCTTGGCATGAAACCCCCTCTACTCTTCTCCAACACTCCCAAATGTACATGTAAAATTACGGATGGGAAAACCACATATCCCAAGAGCTGAATGGTTTTGGACCCTCCCCTACCTTCTTGCAATTGAATAAGATAGACTTATGGTCATACAAAGATCTCTCGAGATCTATGCAAGTAAGAGCCAGGAAAGTTGTAAACCATGCTAGGTTAATTAGGAACTAGTTCAGAAGGCTAGAAGAACTAGCTCTATGATAAGTAAACTACATTTTTTTAGGTATTAGATCAATGAGTTCCATTCTATCAATCCAATCATTAAAGAATATAATGATGCCACTTTTGGAACAATCCCCTTACCTTTCACTTGGTCATTTGACCTTGTTAAAGTTACCCATTACTATCATTGGAATATAACATTGTTGCCTTACAGACCATAAGTACTCCAAAATCACCCTTATATCTCATGGCTTAGAATAATAGTAAACTAGAGTGATAGAACACTCAAAAGAGAAAGGTGATAGAGTACCTTCAAGCATGATCCATCTTCTACTAATCTTGGTATTCTTAACCAAGAAAAAAATGAGGATCCCACCAAATTATCAGGCCACCACTTTTGCCTTACACCAGAGACTCCCTCCACTTGACTAACCCATTGCACCAGACTTAATTCATCCATGCATCAGAAAGGGATTGATGCATCATCTCTACCAATCCTAAAATCCGTAACCACTCTTTAGCTACAAGAGATTTATGCATTATGTTCTATCATGGTTCTAGATTTTCATATATGACTTGTAGATGTTCAATCAAAATTTCTATATAGATCAATGTTAATATTTGTTGTTATGATCTTGCTATGGAATTAAGTAACAAAATCTTGGAAGGAATACCACAACATTATGTCGAGTAGTTATCTGCTTGCTTTTATTTCTAGGTCATTATTGTTCATACAAGTTATGAGCTATTGTTTTGTAATCCAAATATTATCTTATCCCTAGTAGCCATTTAATCTTATTATTATTTTTATTACCTATATTTTAATTGGTTTTATGAGTTGATTTTGTTTTTTTAATGTGGTTAAGTATACCTCTAGAAAATACTTTAGTATCTTTTTTAGTGCACTTTAGCATGAGAAACCTTAGAATATGTTACGAGGATAAATCCTCAGCAATAAGAAGGCCTACTAGTGATCCCTTCTGCTTAGACCTATAAAAGAAAGGTTAGTACTAAAGTTGAGAAGCCGAGACTGCTAATTTTTAGTTATTACTTATGTTTTCCTATTGAATTTGATGTCTTTAGATATTGTTTTTTGTTTATGTTATCCCCAAAAATCCTCTCCCTTTGGCTAGATTTCTTATATGTAGTTTGACTATATATAAAAGTTGCAAATTAATGAAAAGGAATGAAATATATTTCTAGTTTAATTCCACGATATTAATGAGCTCTCATGTAACACCCCTATTTTTAACTACTAAATTTTTTTGTTAAAACATTTGTGGAAACATAAAATAGGAAAAATAATATATTACTGCCATACCTGACACATGATAGATGTTTGTCGCTAACCCTATATCAGATACAAGGAAAAATGAACCAAAACACTTGAAAAAAAAAGAGTGCACAAAAGAGAATATTAATTAGGTAACTTCAAAGAGTTTTTACATCGAAGGACCCTAACTGGTTCCAACCAAATCTTGATGTAATATATGTATGTAGAAATACAAGCTACAATTAAAATAGGGTTAGGGCATGGCACCTAATGTAAATCTCAATCCACTACAAACCCCACAAAACCTTCAAATGTCCGTGCTCATAAGCCTTGGCCCAAATAAGGTAGGCCCTTTATTGGCCATCCCTAAAGACCTAAACATAGTCTTCTACTCATGGGAATGAGCAGGTGACCGAGCAAATGAGTACATTAGTACACTACGTACTGAGTTAGCTAAGTTTCTCCCTCAATGTAAATACAAGTATACCAATTTATCATACATAGGTATGTAATATAATATGCACTATGATAAGGCCATATATACATAAAGGTAGGATCACATATGGACATGTTATCTTGCAATCTCCAAAAAAGTAGAACACATCATGCTTGGTTTCACATTAATATCGCATAACAATTAAGAGAGTCCTAACAACCTCCATGGTTTATTTCCAATTATCCAATTCCTTAGGTTATGCCATTTACTTGTCTAATTGTGAGATATACGAGTCATCCAATCAAAATTCAATTCCCTAACAAGTCAGTCATTTCAACCATTAGCCAAGTGTGCAACCCAACTTTTATTCCTTTTTAATCAACCATACCACTACTTCCATTCTTAACCAAGTATTAACTATTCACTTGGCCATCATTCATAATTTACCAACCAACTACTTATTATCCATAATTTATTATCATCAAGTGATAGACATTGCACCACCCTATAGTCTTACATACTATAGAAACCTATCTAAATACGGAACATAAAGTCCAGGCCAAAGCTAATCACCAAGTGGACATAAGTCCAGACCGAAGCCAACTAATATGGACATAAGTCTAAGCCAAATCCAACCATCTAGGTAACCAAATCCTTTAGTATTGGTACCGTTAGTACATCATTAGTATTTAGAGTAGGTAAGGCATCGGGACCTCTCAAGATCCTCCTTAAAAGTAAAGCCTGAAGGCACCAAAAACACCCAAAGTCAGACTAATCCTTGGTAGTTAATTAAGGATTGGTTAACCCAGACCCATACTCAACTCGACTATCTTTTTCTTTACATGATTATTATTTCATTTACAAGGATGGGTGATCATATAAGGTGCATACAAAGCAAGCAAGGCAATTTTCCATATTATTCATTTTCTTCCTATTTTCCCAACCATGTGGGTTTTCCATTTTTCCTTATTTAATAGTATTCATATCCACCATATTATTTAATTCAAGCTCATTTAGATTTTAATTTCTCTGTTCTCAATATCATCACTTATCATTAGTGAGATACCCATTTAGCCTTTACATTACTCATATAGTGTACAATAACATTTCGTCCATTTTACTCCTTTCATTAGTCTAATAGTCCATGATAATATCTATATTTTATCCCATTAATAATCATGGCATAGTCCTAACTTGGCCTCAAAGAATAACTAAACTAAAAAGAAATAAATCATGCAGACTAGTCAAACTAGTCGATCTGTCTGACCCAACTAGTCAATCGGTTGCACCAACCATTTGATCGATTTGGGTCGACTAGTCGATCAATTTGAATTAACCAGACCATGCTTTCCTCAAATGGATTGTTAGGTTTAGGCAAACCAATTGACCATTCATAGACTATTCAATCGGTTTTGCCCAACTAGTCAATGAGTTTAATCAAAGAGTAAGACCAATGTCTTTATAGGAGTACCAATCGATTGGTTTTCCCTAACAAAATACCAAATCATAAATTTCATGTAAATCCTTACTTATAAATCAACTTTAATCATATTAAAGCATGTAGCAACATATTCTAACACATTTTCAACCAGTTTAACATGTATTTCTCAACATGGAGTTATCGCATCCTATTTTTACCAAACTTGATGCTTTTTACTCAACTCATGCCATCTAAGCATCAAAATCACTTATATAAACTGTATTTATTCATGACAACATGTAGAAATTAACTAAATGTAGTATCTAACATGCAAGAATGCTTGCTACACTTTTTAGAAGCAAGAATCACTTACTTGATGCAGGCAAAATCTGCTTAAAACTAGAAATTCCTATAATGAGAAATCTCAGCTTTTGAAATCTTAAAACCAAAAACATTAAAATCAGACATTACACCAAAACCTTATCAAAGTTTCAAACTAAAAAATAGAAATCAATAAGAGCATAACACTTAAGGTAAAACTAGGGAAAGCTCAACTAGACCACTCAACCTTGTTGCTAGAATCTTATACCTCCTTACTTAACAACTGAGAGAGCTAGAGAAAGGGTAAGAAGAGTGTGAGAAATATATTAGTAAGACTCGAAGTGGGAAAGAAGGAAGAGAGTGAATAAAAGACTTAGAGAACTTGGTGGCTAAAAGAAAGGTGACTATAAGAGATGATTAGGGATATTTATAGCCAACCAATTGAAGGGAAATATTGAGGGTTTAGGAATGAACTTGAAACCAAACAATTAGCCGTTTGAATTTGAGGAGAGCAGATAGGTTTTTTTCCAGGATTTGCTGACTTATTCTCCATAGCTCAAATGGTGTCTCTGAAGAATAATGGTTAATTGGGTCAGAATTACCACATATAAATGGAGTAATAGAAGGAATATTTCATCTACTTAGAATCATGCCTAATATTGAAGCATTGATCTTAGAATCATGTATAAGAGAGAGGAAGAAGAAGATAATGCTAAGTTCATCTTTCCCCCTTAATTATACCAGTTGAGCTCTAGATCAATTTAAGATAATATTTTAGGTTAAATACATCATGAAAATGGTTAGGAATCTCTTAAGTACAAATTGGCATAGGTTGGTAAGGTTTCATTTCAATGTAAGAGATTTGTTAGAAAATCAAGCTCAAAAAATATAACCACCTTAACAAACTAGTCCATGGATTTCTGTCCACCAGTTGACTTTTTATAGACCAGTCAATCGGTTTCTCCCGACCAGTCTATCAATTTACTTTAGAAAATGAAATTTATGAAATGATAAACTAGTCGACCGATTTACCTGCAAAACTCAATAAAATTTATTTTTCAACATAATTTCAAATCAAACTTTGCCTTAAATGAAATTGTAATATTAAATAAAAATCAAGGGATCAAAATTTTGCATGATTCTTATTCAACTATTTACAAATGTATGGAGTATTACATCACTACCCCCTTAAAGAGGCTGCATTGCCAAAGACTATAAATATTAGATCACAATGTTATGCATAAGGTCAAACACACATCATGTTCACAATAAAGGAAAAAGGTACTATCCCCTTAAAGAAAAAATGTTTACGCTAAAGATAACGACTATGAAAAAACTCTGAATACTTGGCTCAAATTTATTCCTCGGCCTCCCAAGTAACCTCCTTTGTACCATGTTGTAACCAAAGAACTTACACTAAAGGGACATTCTTCATACATGTCTCTCACGTATTTGTATCTAGAATGCTCACCCGTTGCTGTTAATAAATCAAAGACTCATTGACCTTTAGCAACTGCGATCCAATAATGTTCAAAGGTTCCTCTATGTACTTCCTTAGCTGAGATACGTAGAAGATGTTGTGCACATGTGATAATTCCATTTATAATGGTAAGCGATAAGTGACTTCACCAATATAGTAAAAAAATCTCATATAATCCAATGTACCTCAAACTAAGCTTACCCTTTCTACCAAACCTTATGAATCCTTTAGTGGGAAAGACCCTCAATAGGACTCTGTCCCCCACCTCATAACCATCAATCCATCTTTTTAGATCTATGTAGCTCTTTTGTTGGTCTTGGGCTGCTCTCATTTGATCCTAAATCAAAAGGATGTATCTAGTTGTCTCCTTAATCATCTGAGGTCCTAACACAAGTGTCTCACTGATGTCGTTCCAAAACAAGGAACTATGATACTTCCTCCAGTACAAGGCTTTAAAAGGCACACTCTTAATATTGGAATGGTAACTATTGTTATAGGATAACTCAATCAAGTCCAAATGATCTTCCAAACTTGCCCTAAAATGTAACACCACCCAAATTTACTACTGAAAAATTTCATTTAATTAAAAGGGTTTAGCGGAAGCGAAAAGATAAGATCATAAACTTAGGGGCATTACCGCCACACTTAGTACCAGATCGGTTCACTCCTACCGTTCCAGTACTAATAAATAAAGTTAACATTAAACATGAATCATTAATAAAACACAAGTCATATAAAAATCAGAGTGCGATTTAGGATTATAAACCAAAGAGTACGTGACTAGGGTTTTTTCAAAACATAAAGCGTGGTACAAAAACACAACTCAAATATGACAATACAAGGTCCAATAAACGAAACAGAGTCCGACAGAGTCGCTCTCGATCCCCAAGTCAGGTTTAGGCTCAACGCTCAGCCCCACCAAATGCCTCGTAAGTGTCGTAGGCATCGAAGATATCATCCCCTACCTGCACAAGCTCAGACGGGTCTTCTTCTCTTGGGAATGAGTAGCACCCATAAAACAAGTGATCAATACGATACATACTGAGTAAGGTAACAGACGTACTAAGGCCAACATACACAAAGATACACGACATAGCAGACATGGCACGATTACGTAGATAGCATGCAATAACACAAATAAACAATACTGGTTATGAACTAGATAACTTTTTCATTAGGCCTCTGATAATTATAATCGATTCACATCATAGTCTTTATCAAACCATGTGAATGCGGGAACCCCACTATTATAGCCGGTGGAACGGTCACGAGGGCCATGCCCTGCCACTATTTTAGCCGATGGATCGATCACGAGGGTAACATACCCTGCCACTATTATTTGCCGGTGGACCGGTCTGGCCCCGACTCACAAGGTGTTCCACTATAAATATTCGTATATTTCCCATGTCTTATCATTATTATGATTGGTTTTTTGAGCACGGAATCCCCCACTATTATAGCCGGTGGAACGGTCACGAGGGCCATGCCCTGCCACTATTTTAGCCGGTGGACTGGTCACGAGGGTAACATACCCTGCCACTATTATTTACCGGTGGACCGGTCTGGGTTCGGCTCAACATCATTCTCTGTAAGTGATTAGTGTCTTAACATATCTTATTCAAGAAATTTTCACCCTTGACATGCATATCGACTACCTTCTACTCCTATCCTCCCAAGAGGGCCCGTCCCATATCTTGAGACTCTTGTGCCCCTTATCACACCCCGACATCCATTTTCCTTTACACTTACATTTTAATGAAAAATTCAACCCCTACAGGTGTGGGTTAGGCCCAACACCTTATGACATCAACTCCACCTCCTATCACCCCTAGGGTTTTCCCTTAAAAACCCTAATTGGGCCGATGTGGCCCAATCCCCCCTTTCTCACTTACTCTACCATTACCTCGTTTATCGCCCCATACTTTAACTCATTAGATCCAATCCCAAATCACATTGCTTTACCACTTGATCCCACATGTGACCGGAAAAACCCTAGTTGGCCACTTCAAACCCTAGTAACTTTCTTCTCCCATAAGTAACCTCTCTATTTCTCACTCAACATTCCTTCTCTCCCATGGCACCCATACTCACCCCTCACATAATAAATCCCCCTTCTTAACCCATACTCCACTCTCCCTTAATCATTTTTACTTCCACAATTTCCAGATTATTACTTCCTCCAAAAACCCTAACCAGGTCCCTTATACACCTTTACACCAACCTACGTACTATTTTTCATCCCAAGTCTCCAATCACTCCACAACTCTCCCATTAGCTTGTTTACACCCTAAATCAACTTTCCTCACGTAAAGATCACCCCCATGCAAGTTTTATCCATCCCATGAAAACTCTCGAAGTCCCCATGCAAACCCTAGAATTTCCATGCATGATTCCCATCTCTCGTTCATTTTGGTCAACCTCATATCCCCTTTAGCATCTCACTTCTCATTTGTTTCTTTTTGTCCTTTCATTTCCCATATCATAATATCATTTGTCCTAACATGTATGTCTTAGAGGGCCATATCATATCACACCACAATCACCACATATACATATCATACTCATGCCATAATAACACATACAAAACATACCTCAACTCCAAGCTGCGCTACACAATAAAAACAGATAACATATAGAACACAACATATAAATCGTGCAAGGCATCCAAGGCAAGTAAAACACATAACACACAGGCGGCCTTAGTTACGTCCTTACCTAAAGCGACGCTGGGCTTAGAGCACACTCCTACAACTCCTTAGGGTTTTGGTTTGATTCACCTATAAAAGGAAAAATACTAAGGATTAGTTTCCCTCCTACCAAAAGTACCATTACTCCTTATTTTAGTCTAAGATTAGGATTGTTATTATTAAAGGGAGTATTATACGTGAAAACTAGGGTTTTTATCTTCAAGTTAGCCCACTAGATATTACTAGCCAAAATATGCTTATTTTAAATATTTAATGCCATACTTATAGTATTAAACCAAATAGATTTATTCTTATAATAATAGTACTAATACTAGTTATAGCAAAATAATGACAATAATAATAATAATAATAGTAATGCTAATGTTTATAGTGATAGAAACCCTAGCATTTTTAAGGCTAAGTCTAATAATAGTATTAGGGTTAAAATAATAGTTTAATAATTGCAATACCAACAAGTACAAATATTCCTAAAGATAATAATGATAAAAGTTATATTTTGAATAATAATAATATAAGGGTTCAAATGTTTTTGTCACCATAATAGCAATAAAATAATAATAATAATAATAATAATAATAATAATAATAATAATAATAATAATAATAATAGTAATAACTAATTATGATACCATAGTAATAATGTTAGTGTTAAAGGCATTACGAATAATATTAAATGGTACGGTACTAAGGTTTAAGTATTCTTCTTATTTAACAACAAAGTGATAATATACCAACTTCGGGTTAAATAATATTAATAGTAATAAAAGTAGTAGTAATAATAACAATAATGATGAAGGTGTTAAGTATAATAATAATAATAATAATAATAATAATAATAATAATAATAATAATAATAATAATAATAATAATAATAATAATACTAATAATAATAATAAAGTTAGGTTAAGTAGTAGTAGTAGTAGTAGTAATAATAATAATAATAATAATAATAATAATACCAACCATAATAATAATAATAATAATGATGATAATAACAATAGTAATAATAATACCCTTAATATTAGTAAAAATTATTAATCACGTGTGCTAAAAAGGTTTAGGGGTTGAGGAGGTTAGAGCACCACCTAAGGTTAGTGGTGGAACCGGCGGCAGCGCGTGGCGATGACGGCGGCGGCGGTGTAGGAGGAAGAGAGGTGGAAAGATTACTATGTAGGCTAAAGGAGAGGAAGGGGAGGGGTGTTTGAGGTGGAGGAAGGTGCAGCAGGTGAAGAGGGGTGGAATGCAGGTGGTGGTGTAGCTAGGAGTGGCAGCGCATGGTGTTTGGTGCGGCAACCGAAGGTGGTGGAAGATGGGGGAGGTAGAAGGAGAGAGAGGTAGGGGGAGATGACAGTATGGGAAGATAGGGGAAGGTTCCCTGTGAGTTTTGGAGGGTGGAGGAGGTGTTTGTTGCAGCGAGGGTGGCGGTAGAAGGTGGCGCGAGGGGCGGCGAGGAGCTGGAGTGGCTGCTTGGGTTGGCAACTTTGCACGGCCGAGGCAGCACGTGCAGGGCGAGACAAGGGGTGATGGTGGTTTGGTTTCGTAGAGGGAAGTACGGGGAAGGTTTTGGTGGGCGGATTTTGTGATGGCGATTGCCGATGGTGGCGGAATAAGGGCTGATAGGGCAGCGGCGAGTGGTTGGAGTTTCTGGGCTGCGAAAACAGTAGCTCCATTATGGCTACCATGGGGGGTTATTTGTAGGCTATTTGAGGGGGAAAATGACAAGGGGAGAAGAAGACACGCGGGGCAGGACCACCGGCGGCCGGTGGCAGGCGGTGCAGTCCTGCCATGGCAGGTGAGGTCGGGGAGGGGGAGAGAAAAAGAAAAGAGATGGGCACGCGGGGAGGGTAGTTATGGGGATTGTTGGGGTCGAAAGAGGGAAAGAAAACGACAGGGAGAGGGGTAAGGAAGGACAACTGCGGTGCAGGGGTGGTCGGTGTGCACAGAGGTGCAGGTCGGGCTGCTGCTGCGCGGGGAAGAAGAAGGAAAGGGAAAGGGGGAGGACCGGGCGGTCCAAGGGAGGAAAAGAAAAAAAGAAGAGAACCGGCCGACGGTTTAGGCGAAGAAGGTGGGCTGGGGAAGCTTGGGCCACACGAAATGGGGAAGGGAAAAGTGACCTGGGCCGACGGGCTGGCCCAAACCGGGGGGAAGAAATGGGAAATAAAAAAATAAAGGGAGGAAGAAAGAAAAAGAAAAAGAAAGGGGACAAAGGAAAAAGGAAAAAAGGCTAAAATGGTTGGGTTGGGTTATTTAGTCTTTATTTATTTATTTATTTAATTTAGATATTTAAATTTAATAATAATAATTATTTTAAGTATAATTTTTAAATTCATTTTTAGATTAATTGGGCTATTTTGGATAAACTTTTCTTAACTTCCATTTTAACTAGTAAAATGTCCAAAATTTTCTAAATAATTTATTTATTATTTTCTCCTTATTTTCTTCAATTAATTTCCTCTTTATTTAATGAGGTAATTTATTTTCTTAATTTTCCCTAATAAATCATTATTTTACCATAATTCCTAAATTAGGATTTTTGGGGTATTTCATAAAATCTAGCACACGTGCTTGAAGCATGTCCTTTAGAGTTTGAATGGTCCTCTTTGTCTGATCATCTGTAGCTAGGTGAAAAGATGTACTCATATTCAGTTGAGTACCAAAGGTAGCTTGTAATTATGCCAAACATCTAACAAGAACCTAGAGTCTTGATCAGATACAATGTCCTTAAGAACTCTATGTAGTCTCACCACGTGGTTCTTGTAGGCACTGGCTAATTTTTTCATGCTCCATGTCACCTTCATCGATATGAATTGGGTCGCCTTAGTCAGACAATCTACAATGACCTAGATGGAATCAAAATCACTATGGTTCCTTAGAATACTAACCATAAAATCCATTTATATTCTATCCCAGTTCCACTTGAGAACTTCAAGTTGTTGTACTAACCCTGCTGGGCTCTTGTACTCAATCTTAACCTTTTGATAAGTTAGATATCTGGTAACAAACTCTACCACTTCCTACTTGCTGTGGGGCCACCAATATATCTTCTTGAGATCCTTGTATAGCTTTTCCCCTCTAGGGTGAATAGAGTAAGAAGTACAATGTCCTTCCTTAAGGATCCTCCTCTTAAGTTTCACAAACCCCTATGGCACCCACCATCTACCACGATATTTGATATTTCCATCCTCATGGATGTAGAATCCTTCATATTTTCCTTTTTCAATACCTAACCAAATTCTCTTGAGCTTGACATCACCAGCTTGGTTATATATCTTGGATCTCCTTGAGAATTGAATGTGTAATGGTGAGTGTGCTCATTATTGCCTCTAAACTTCCGATAATGATTAGTTCAATCTCCATCTTTTCAATCTCTCAGCATAAGTGATTTGATAACATGATCATGCCCAAGGAATGTGATATTTTTTAGCTAACTACATCTACCACTACATTATCTTTACCCTCATGGTAAGTCAATTACAGGTCATAATCCCTTACCGACTCTAACCATTGGCATTGTCTCTAGTTCAACTTTCGTTGAGTGAAGATGTACTTAAGGCTCTTATGTTTAGTGTAGAACTTGCATTGAACTCCATATAAATTATGCCTCCAAATTTTAAGAGTGAAAACTATCGTAGTAAGTTATAATTCATGCATAGGGTAGTCTTGCTCATCCGACTTTAGTTATCTTGAGGCATAAGCCACCACCCTTACATGTTGCATTAGAATGCAATATAATCCATGATTGTAAACATCATTGTACACCTCAAAGCCATCGACCGACTTGGAAATGTGAGCACTGAGGCTGAAGTTAAACACTTGTTTAACTCCTTGAAAGCTTCACTACACTTCTCATTCCACTGGAATCATGTAGCCTTCATCAAAAGTTGAGTTAATGGTTATGCAATCTTAGAAAAGTTTGCCACGAACCGATGGTAGTAACCACCGAACCCTAACAAACTATTCACCTCCTTCACAAATAGGGGTGTTGGTCACTTAGAGACAGCTTGAATCTTAGAAGAATCCATTGCCACACCATCCTTATAGATCATATGACAAAAGAAGGCCAGTTAATCTAACTAGAACTCACACTTCAAGAGTTTGGCATATAGTTGGTGTGATATCAACAAGGACAAAGTTTGCCTCAAATGTTGTTCATATATCTCTCAATCGCTGGAGTAGATGAGAATGTCATCGATAAACACCACAGCGAAATGGTTGAAGAAAGGATGAAAGATTTGGTTTATTAGGGACATGAAAGCCGTAGGTTCAATAGTGAGTCCAGAGGGTATTACTGTGAACTCATAATAGTCATACCTTATCCAGAAAGTAGTTAGGAATGTCTTATTCTACTATCCTCAGTTGATGATAACTCGATCTGAGATCAATCTTAGAGAACACCTTGACTCCCTTGATTTTATCAAACAAGTCATCAATCCTTGGCAACAAATAATGGTTTTTCACGGTCACCTGGTTCATTCCTTAGTAGTTGATGCATAACCTCAACCTTCCATCCTTCTTCCTTATGAAAAACACTAGTGCTCCCCATGATGATACTCTTGTTTAGATATAAACTTTCTCCAAAAGCACTTCCAAATGAACCTTGATTCCTTTCATCTTCATAGGTGACATATGGTACGGAGCCTTAGACACTGGCTCTGCTCCAAGCAATATATCCACGATGAACCCGACTTCTCAAACTAGTGGCATTCCTAGGATCTCCTCAAGGAAAACATTAGAAGATTCACAAACTACCACCATTTGCTCCAAACGCATCTCAGCTACTTTGGTGTCTCTAAGACTGTATAGGTAGAGTAGATATCCCTTATGTACGAGGTTACTCAATGTGATCACTAACACTATCCTCATAGAGGGATTAGGTTCACACTTTTGGTATTAAACTTTAATACCTTTTGGTCATCGCAGAACCACACATTCTTGCACATTGTCAATTAGCACTCCGTACTTTTATAGCATATCCATCCTAACAATCACATCAAAATAATGCAACTCTAGCTCTATGAGGTCCAATAGAAATTCTTATCCTCCCACTACTAAAATAACCCCTCAATATAACCTAGAGCATGTAATCCTATCCTCCGAAGCCAACACAACAAAATTATAAATGTTACTTGAAGGAGATAGGACGGAGCTAGTTACAAAAGTTGATGCCACAAAAGAGTGTGAAGCACCAGAATCAAACAACACAGAAGTAGAATGAGTAGAGATAGTAAGCATATTGATAACCACACTGGCCTGTCATTCTACCTTCGCCTGACTCATCACATTTAGGCATCCTATTGATGGAACACCTGGGGCACTAATGTATCCCAACCCTTATTGAAAAGGGTAAGGTCTCAGACCTCTAAGCTGACTAGCTTGGCTAGACACTGGCTGGCAATGGAGGAACTCTTTATATATGTGGTTGTTAGATAGATCTCATGTTCCAAGCTCTAGTTTGGCTCCTCTAAATTAAGCCACTGCTAACTCGGCACTCATATGCCCTGGGTCCCACTATGCCACACCCATGACATGTCACCTTGTTACCTTTGTAATTGACCCTTGGGTGATTTGACCCGTATCTCTTATAGTGGTAGTGCCTCTCCTTGGCACACCACCTAGAAATTCCTTTATGTCGGGGTGCTGACCCCATGATTAGGCTGAATCTAGGTAGTAAAATTCCTCAAGAGAAAGGCTTTTTTGGATCACCGGGATGCTGGCAACCTTTAAATTTTCTCTTGCCCCCTAACTGAGAGCTCCTAACCTAAATGACTCGGGATGCCTCCAAAGCTTGCTTATACATCCCTACTTTTCTGGCGGAGTGACTCCCACCAATGACTCATAGTATCCGATCCCTAGTCTGATCTTGAAGTGGTGAACTTACATCACCTTATTGGCCTCCTACCTTTAGGACAAACTAAACCAAGTCCATCAAGCAAGTATAATACTCCTTAATGGACATGCCTCCTTGTCGAAGTGCCATAATCAGATGAGTCAGCTAGAATTGGGCTCACAACACCTCCAAGAAATACCCCATGTAGGTTCTCCTCCCCTACATTTGATGATCTACAACCATACATTTTCCCTTCCTTTCAGATAGTAGACGATTCACGTCTACCCTCTTATTCCCAGGGAAACCATACGTGGTGAAGGTCTTCTCCATATCTCAGACCCATCATGATCTTGGGGTCCTTTTGGCCTTTAAAAGTTGGGGGGTGATGATGCCCAGCCCTCCCGGGCCAATCCTCTAGAGTGGATGCAACTACTAGAACTGGTCGAGGTTGTGGTGCTCGAATCTAGCTCTTCATATACGCTCTGTTAGTCTCTATAGAAGCTTTGACACACTTAGATCAATATTTAGTAGCCATCACGTCCTAAAGACTAGAAGAAATTAGGGATAGCATTTATTCTACCAAGCACTAAGACTCATATTACAATAATCACAAGCTATTGATAACACACTCCTGACCCCACTGTAACTCAAGGACATTCCGGGTTTGAAATAATTAAACTTGTTGGAAAGTTAAAGAAAAAGAATTTTAAATCAAGATCAATACCATCCTCTAGCATCAGCTTAAAATTATTTGCAAGAGTAAGGAATTTTTAGTGAAGTTCTAGGATAAAATTGAGGGTATTAGTCAACTTATTTTCAAAACAATGTATGTTTGTAGGAACACTCTTATATAAACCTATGGCATCAGCTCATCTATTCTTAAGAGTGGAAAATATTTAGGAAATTGCTCTAATACCAACGTATATCACTCCCATTTTTCACTTTCATTATGACATTTTCGGAAGAAAAAAATCACTGTAAGGAAAAACGGGGTGTTACTACCATATCTAACATATGATAGATGTCTGCTGCCCAACTTATATTAGACACAATGATAAGCCAACCAAAATAGTTAAAACAACAAAATGCGTGAAATAAAAAATTAATTGAACAACTTTAATGAATGTTCACATTAGAGGACCCTAACGAGTTTCAACCATATCTTTATACAATATGTGTATGCAGAAATACAAGCTACAATTAACATAGGGTTAGGGCATGACACTTAAATTAAAATCTCGATTAGCTCCAGACCCCATAAAACCTCTATATGTCCTTACTCTCAAGCCCTTACCCAATGTGGTAGGCCCTTTATTAGCCATCTCCCAAGACCAACACATGGTCCTACACTCGTGGGAATGAGCTGGTGGCCAAGCAAATAGGAACAACAATATATTGCATATTGATTAAGCTAAGTTGCTACCTCAATATGAACACAAATATACCAATTTATCATACATGGGTATATAATATAACATAAAGGTAGGATTACATATGGGCATGCTATTATGCATTATCTAATAAAGTAGAACACATCATGCTTTGTTTCACACTATCATCACATAAGCACTTTCACATATAATAGTAAAAGAGTCCTAACAACCTCTAGGGTTTATTTTTAATTATCCAATTCTTTAGATTATTCCATTTATATATCAATATATGCGGTAGATGATTCATCCGATCAATATTCCATTCCCTAACTAGTAAGCCATTTCAACGATTACCTAGTTGTGAAACCTTGTTTTTATTCCTTTTCAATTAATCATACCATTACATCCATTCTTAACCAAGTATTAACTATTCTCTTAGTCACCATTAATAATTTACCAACCAATTATTTATTATCCATAATTTATTATCATCGAGTGATGAACTATGCACCACCCCATGGTCTCATATACCATGAAGCCTACCCAAGTAAGAGACCTAAAGTCCAGTCCAAAGCTAATAACTAATTGGACATAACTCCAGGTCGAAGCTAACTAATATGGATATAAGTCTAGGCTAAAGCCAACCACCTCAGTAACACACCTTTTAATATTGATACCCCTATTACATCATCGATGTCTAGAGTAGACAAGACATTAGGATCTCTTAGGATCCTACCCAAAGGCACCACAAATGCTTGAAGGTGGACTAACCCCTAGTAGATAATCGAGGATTGGGTAACCTAGACCCATACTTAACTTAATTGTCTTTTTCTTTACTTGATTAATATTTCATTCATAAGTATGGGTAATCATAAAAGTCCCATATAAAGAAAGCAAGGAAATTTTCTGTGTTAATCCATATTAATCATTTTCTTCCTATTTTTCCAGCCATGTGGATTTTCCATTTGTCCTTGGCAAATAGTATTAATATCCAGCATATTATTTAATTCAAGCGTATGCTAATTTTCATTACTTTTTTCTCAATATCATCACTTATCATATGTGAGATGCCCATTTATCCTTTGCATTACTCTGAAAGAGTACCATAACATATGATTCATTTTAATCCTTTAATTAGGTTAATAGTCCATGATAAAATTTGTATTTTATCCCATTAATAATCATTATATAGTCCCAACATAGCCTCAAAGCATAACCAAACCAAAAGGAAATAAATCATGCAACCTAGTCAATTAGTCTAGCCCTTCTAGTTGATGGGTTTGGGTCGACTAGTTAATCAGTTTGACTTAACTAGACCATGTTTTCCTCAAACTAGTCGATCGGTTTGGGTAATTCGATCGACTATTCATAGACTAGTCAATTTACTTTTCCCAACTAGTCAATGAATTTAAGCATAGAGCAGGACCAAGGTCTCTATAGGTATGCCTGTCAATGGGTTGGGCCAACCATTCGACTATGCTAGGAACTAGTCGATTGGTTTGCCCTAGCAAATCACAAAATCATATATTTCACACAAATCCTTATATATAAATCAACCTTAACCTTATTAAAGTATGTACTAACATAGTCTAACATATTTTTAGCTAGATTAACATGCATTTCTCAACATGGAGTCATAACATCCTATTTCTACCAAAATTCATGCTTTTTACTCAACTTATGCTGTCTAATTATCCAAATCAGTTATATAGACTGTATTCATTCATGCAAGAGTGTAGAAATAAACTAAAAGTAACACTTAACATGTAGGAATACTTTATAATTATTTTAGAATCAAGAATCACATACTTGATGTAGGGAAAGTTCCTTTAAAACAAGAAATTTCAACCGTGGAAATCTTAGCTTCGGAAACCTTAAAACCAAAATATGAAATTAGACATTACACTAAAACCTTATCAAAAATTTAACCTTAATAATAGAAATAAATAAGAACACACCACTTGAGGAAAAACTTGGAAAAGATCAACTAGACCACTTAACCTTTTCCCCATAATCTAACTTCTCCTTGCTTAATAATTAAAACAAGAGAGAGCTAAAGATAAGATCAAAAGAGTATGAAAACTAGATTAGTAAGGCTTAAGGCGTGGAAAGAAAGAAGATAGTGAGTACAAGGCTTAGAGAATTTGGTGGCTAAAAGAAAGGTGTATATAAGGGATGATTAGGGCTATTTATAGCTAATCAATCATAGGACACTACTAAGGGTTCAGGAATGAACTCAAAACCCTACCATTTACCATTTGAACTCGAGCAGAACGAATGGATTTTTTTAGAATTTTCCAACTTATTCTCGAGTGCTCAAATGGTGTCTCTTGAGGATGATTGTTAATTAGGGTAGAATTAGTAGAAACAAATGGTGTAAGGGAAGATCATGTTGGAAGGAATCTTCTAGTTGCTCTGAGATTGAAGCATTGATCTTAGAATCCTGGAGAGGATAGAGGTGGATAAAGATAATGTTGAGGTACTCTCTTCCCCTCAATTGTCCCAATCAGCCTCTAGATCAATTCAAGACAATATTTAAGGTTCAATGTATCATGAAAATGGTTAGGAATCTCTTAGGGACAAGTTGGCATACGTTGGTAACGTTCCATTTCAGTGTAAGAGATTTTTCAAAAAAAAAGCTCAAAAAGTACGACCATCTCGACAAACCAATCGATGGGTTTAGATCTACTAGTTGACTATTCATAGACCAGTTAATTGGTTTAGTCCAGAAAACCAAATTTGATGAAACACAGAACCATTTGATCAATGCTTGAAAAACTAAATAAAGTCCATATTTTAACATGATTTCTAATCAAACTTTGCCTCAAACCAAATTGTAATATTAAATCAAAATCAAAGGCCCAAAATTTGGAATAATTCTCATTCAATAATTTACAAAAATATGGGGTATTAGAGCTTAATTTTGTAACTTTTCTTGCTAACAAACTGAGAGGAAGGAAAAGCCTAAATTAAAGCACTCCCAACACTAAGCTTGGTAAGGGTAATAACTCTCAAGGTGTTATAGCTCGATCTCAAAATTAAGTACCTATCAAATTGTTAAGACATTATTTATGGGGGAGAATTGCATCCTAAAGGAGGAATTTAAAGAGCTTATAAGTAGGCAATAACTTAAGCTTGATTTCAATAAATGGCATCCTAGCTCAATCATCTTATGCACAAAACTTACATTCTCGGTCTCAATGGAATGAGGCAGGGCTACAGGAAAATAGCCATACTCTAGGGCTTTGTCAAGCTTGAAACCATCATGAAGAATGTAAAATTGAGGGAGCTAATTTCATGCCTTGATATACAAAGCTGGGACGCCCATGTTGTGATATTTTCTCTAGCCTTGTCTCAATAACCGTGATAAATGTTTTCCATCATCGGCAAACATTGGGTCCTAATAGCCTTATTTCCTTTAGAAGGAGATGCTCAATCATGGTATTTGAAGTTAATAAGGACCCACCATCTCTTAGGTTGACTTCAAACACTAGTGCAACTTATGATTGATACCACTAATAAGGAATAACAAGATGGTGAATTTTATAAATTAAGGTAGATAGGTAGAGTAGAGTTATAACAGCTCAGGTGACTCTTAGCCTAAATGGGTGAATTACAACTTATGATTTGGACCACTAGATTTGGCTACTACTATGAGCCTTGCTTGTTATATGAGCGAGACCCAATAATAAAGGGAGGATAGAAGCTACCTTGGAGAATAAGTGGTGGGGTATTTCTAAAAAATATCAAAAGACTTTCGTAAGAAAAAAAGTGTATAAAGAAAAATGGAGGAATGAAGAGCTAAATAGTTACACTTCAATTTTGATTTTAGGCACAAAGTAATTGTTTTGGTTGGAGCATCCTGAGGAGGAAGAAGTAGAATTTGACCTAGTATTATCATTCCATGATATCCATAGATTCCCAATAATCAAATAATGAAGGTAAAAGGAAACATAAATAGGTGAATAATCAAACAATGTAAGTAGAGTTAACATACATTATTAGCCCTTAGTGACCTTCATTGATTTCGGTCCTTTCATAACTCTATGAGCGAGTTATTAGTGCATAAGCTCCAACTTCCAACCAAGCCTGATGTCAATCTCATAATCACCATCATAATTCCTCTTTAAGTCCAATCATATAATCCATAACTCCACAATGTACACATCATCAATAATGTCATCACCATCATCAACCATGGCATCTAAAAAGTGTAATGTTACACAAGTACTCACTAAACTACACTAACACATGAAAATAGAATACACTCATCCTCATGTAAATACTTATTACACTACACGCTAATAACTCATGCTCACATCCGAGATGATACTAAGAGAATACAATGAACTTAACACAATGGGTTAAGAATGCCTTTAAGTCAAATGATATTCATTATTACTAATTACACAAGTTTCTTTTTATACCAAGGCATATCCTACTAAGGTCCTCACCAATGATACACTATCCAAGGCTAGTCAAGCACAAGGAAACCACCAAATGATGAAACCAGCTCAATCATCCAATCCTTAAGTGTACCTTCTAAAATGTTTATAGAAAGTAATAAAATAGACATGGATCCTTAATTTGCACATAACATGAAGCTATGCAAATAAAAAAAATAGCAATCTCCTACCTATTCACTTCTCTAGGGAGATATCTTTAGAGAGAAAACATAGATGAAATAAAACAACCAGCTGGCAGATAGAATGTGTAATCCCCCAAAATTTTAGAAAACTAATAATTTAATAAATAGCTTTTATTTGAATAAATTAGCTTTTAAAATTATTTAATTTAATTAATTTATGGAGTTTTGATATATAAATTTGGACGGGAATATTTTGTAACTTAAAATAGAGATTTTGTTATTTTATCATGCTATTTTTATTTAAATAATTTTCCAAAATAATAGTTTACTAACTTTATCCTTTTTAAACTAATATATTAGATTATAATGAATTAAATTAAATAATTTATCAAGAATATGACATTTTATGATTTTATAAATTAATTTACCTTATTTTCCCTATTTTTCCATTCCCCCTTTTACCCATTCCCCCTTTTTCCTTTCTTCTCTTCTTTTTCCCTTTTTCCTCTCCCTTGGGCCGCCCAGCCTGACCTGTGTTGCCTGCGCATTGGGCCTCGGCCCATCTCTCCCTTCCTTCCTCCCTCTCCCGCACGGCCCGCGTGACGCAGCCTTCTTTTTTTCCTCTGGACCGGCCGGCCTTCCTTTTTCTTTTCCTACGCCGGTCCGCTCGCCCAGCCCTTCTCCTTCCATCTTCTTCTACCTTTGCCCCGATCTGCTCCCATCGTCTATACACGACCCTGCAATTGCCACGCCGACCTGCTGCCATTGACAACTCTCCCTCTCTCTCTCCCCCATCCCTTTCTTTCCTTTTTGGACCCAAACCATCCCTATACCATAGCCCGCGTGCCCCTCTTCTTTTCCCTCTTCTCCCCTTCCTTCTCCCTGCCAACCGACCACCCCTACCACCCTACTGCAGCCCGTCTGGTCACCTACCCCCTCTCTTCTCCCTCTTCTTTTTCTTCATCTCTCCAGCCTCCTTTCTACCCCATTTTGAGCCCCTTCTCCTTCCCCAAGCTCCCTCTTCTCTCCTTCCTTCTCCCCTCATTCTTCCCCGGTTTTTTATCACCGCCGCTTACACCACCGCACCCAGCCCTTGCGCCGCCTTCTGCCACCACCTCCTACTGCCCTGCACCACCACGCCACCCCCTTGAGCCCTGCACTTCCTCCCTTCTCCACCCCTTCCTTTTTCTCCCCATTTTTCCCCCTTATCGCCAAGCCACCTGCAACCGCCCCTTTCGCCGCCGTCCAGCCACCTCTGCCGCCACCCAACCCACCGTTCGACATCTTGCAACCCCTCTACCACCACCATGCATTAGTTGGTCAAAAAAAAACCCTTGCACCCCTCCATTTTCCCTCCTCTTTTCCTTCCTTCTCAGCCTCTCCACCTCGACCCACCTCGGCAGCCATCTTCACCGCCTTGCTGCCGCCGTCTCCGCCGCTATATACTGCCGAGAAACCATCTTTAGCCTCTACCTACACCCCTCTTCACTCCTGCACCCTTACCTTGCCTCCAATCCTCCCCATATATCTCCTTTTCTAGCCTAAAGTCCCTAAACCGAGCCATCTCTCCTCTCTTCTATCTCACCCCCTTCGAATCCTTTCTCCTCTCATTTTGCATGAGACTCACGCTGCTCATGCAGCGTGAGCTCCCCCTTTGTTTTGAAATTTATTTGGCTAAATTTTGAGGTATATTAATAGTTAATTAAAGTGTATTATTATTAAATAAATTTGTTTTATAAAGTTTTATCCTTTAATTTTTTACTTCTAACCTAATAGTTATTGATATTATTTTTAGGTGTTGAGTTGCTAATTAAAGCTTGAATCTTTAACCGAGATACCGGTAAGATTCGATTTTTGCGGGATTAAGGTAATCGTTAATCCTCACTTAAATGCATGGAAAAACGTATGCTAGCACATTAGGGGTGTTAGTATGATTTTATGCATGTTTTATGTTGCCTAGTATGATATATATATGGTTGCTTATATTGATTGATAAAAAGAAAGGAAAAGGAAATTATGATAGCTTTTGTGCCATGTATAAAGATGATACTTAAGGAAATAGTTTGATATTTGATGAAAATTTTAAATGCTTGTCTATGATGTATTATGTTGCTAATGCATGAATAATATTATTGTCTAAGGGTATGTTATTAATATGCTTATGTAAGTATGTGATCTAATATATGTAGTTGCTAATGAGTATTATGTTGACTAATAACAAGTTGGTGGAGTTAAATGATAAGAATGAAGTGCTAATATTAATATTTTATGTAGAGGTGGTAAATTCATAAAAGTGGTGTAATAAAGGGGTTAAGTGGAAATTTTATAAGTAAAAAGGGTATTTTGGTAATTTCGTAGTAAAGGGGTATTTTGGTAATTTTGAAAGAAATGGGTAAAATTGTAAGTTGTAAGCAAAAGGGTATTTTGGTAATTTCAAAGGAAAGGGGTGAAATGATAATTTTATAAGAAAAAAGGATAAAGTTTTAAGTTTTGAGAAAGAAGGGTATTATGGTAATTTTTGAGGCTAAAGGGCAATATGGTAATTTTATGATTAAATGGAAAAATGGTAATTTTACAAGTAAAAAGGGATATTGTGGTAATTATGGAAGTTAGGGGTATTATTATAATTTTGTGAGTAAAGGAAAAAAATGGTAATTTTTCAAGTAAAGGGGCATTATGGTAATTTTGGAGGTAAAGGGACAAAATAGTAATTTCATAAGTAAATGGTAACATGGTAATTTTGTAAGTGAATGGAAAAATGGTAATTTTATAAGTAAGGGGTATTATAGAAATTTTGGGAGTAAAGGGGTAATATGGTAATTTTGGAAAAGAAGGGCAAAATGGTTATTTTGTAAGGAAAGATTAAAAATGGTAATTTGGATGTAAAAGGGTAAAATAGTAATTTGTAAAGTAAAAGGAGTATTATGACAATTTTATAAGTAAAAGGGTATTGTAATAATTTTGTAAATAAAATGATATTATGGTAATTTGGGAGTAAGTGGTAGAAGAGTAATTTTGTAAATAAAAGAATGTTTATGGTAAATTTGGGAGTAAGGTGTAACTTGGTAATTATGATAATGACGAAAGATAATTTGGTAAATTAACCAATTAAAGGGCATTATGGTAATTTTAATAATGGAAAAGGGTAATGTAGTAATTATAATTATGGAGAAGGGTAAATTGGTATTTATAATAATAGAGAAGTGTAAAATGGCAATTATAATAATCGAGAGGGGTAGAATGGTAATTATGATAAAGGAGAAGGGCAATTTGGTAATTTATCCAATAATGGGGCAATCTAGTAATTTAACCAACTAAAGGGTAAATTGGTAATTATTTAACCAACTAAAGGGGCAAAATAGTAATCATGATAATGAAGGAGGGTAATTTGGTAATTTATCCGACTCAAGGGCAATTTAGTAATTATAACAAAGGAGAAGGGCAATTTGGTAATCTAACCAACCAAAAAGGGAAATATGTTAAGGTTAACAATTATGAAGGGTGAATGGTGATCTAAAAAGCGTAGGAGATAACTTAGTAACATACACTGAGGAAGGGGTAATTTGATAATTATGCAACCTTAGGGGTAATATGGTAAATTATCAAGTAAGGAAGGGATAACTTAGCAATTATATAAGTAAGGGGTAAATAAGTAAATTGTACCTAACATGTCGTTGTGATTGTGGAATTTCATAATATGATTTAAATAATGCCGATTAGCCAGGTAAGAGTATTCGATAATTAGTAAGTATCACGAGAACAAATCCTAACTCGGAATTAGATGAGATTATGATGGCCTTTATGTTTTCTCTGTGATATCCTGGATAACCGCCTGAATAAGAAACGACTAATGATATCCGAACGATTGAAAGTTAATAAGTATCTGATTATTGTGCTTTTCGTGATCATTTTAATTAAGACACTAATACTTAAAGTGAAAGCCCCCGAGATCGGGAATGGTGACTCTTTTGGGGTCGCTACCCTAAAGACGTGGTTTAGTCCACGATTATTCTGGTATTTGCTGGTGTGCCTTTGTGCCCTATCCAGGCCCTATATCTTACTCTTTCTAGCTCTACGGACCTAGTTAGGGGGTATGCATACTTATGGATTAGGTGTCCTTGTCGGTAGGGTACTGAGTAGCTTTATGCACTAGTATGACCAAGGTACCTTTGCGTCCTTGGGTTTGTGGTTGAAGGGTACTGAGTAGCTTGTATGCACCGGTACGACCGGTGTACCTTTGTATCCCGGTTTCTTGATCTCCTGTCCGAGGCAAATAAATATAATTGTTGTGCTGATTAAGGAAAGGAAAGATACTAATAATGAAAGTGAAATATTAATGAGCTGGGCCTAGATGACTTATGATATTGAGTACCGATCCACCGGTTATAATAGTGGCCCAGGAGCGTGTTGCCCTCTCAAGTGATATTGAGTACCGGTCCACCGGATATAATAGTGGCCCATGAGCGTGTTGCCCTGGATGATGTTGATATATATATATTCCGGTCCACCGGCAATAATAGTGGGGGTCTCGAGCTCAATAAAACCAGTTATGTATGTGAATGAAGTTATGGAAAAATACTAATCACTTATAGTGGAACACCATGTGAGTCGGGGCTAGACCGATCCACCGGCAAATAATAGTGGCCAGGAGCATTTTGCCCTAGAGACCGATCCACCGGCATAATAGTGGTTAGGTGCGTTCTGCCCTATAAGTGACCGATCCACTGGCTATAATAGTGGGGTTCTCGCACTCACATGGATATAAAATATGAGATTGATTGAATGATGATGGAATAATGGCTTAAGGCCCGAATGTATCGATTTTACATTATGACATGACTTAAGGCCCAAAAGTATCGATCGTGACTTACAACTTGTTATATGTGTGATTGTTATGTATGCACCTCTGATTTCATATGTATATAGCTTGCATTATGTGTTGCATTGTGGGCCTGTTTTTAAGTGTGGTATTAAAGGGTTACTCAGTACCATAGTACTGAAGGGATTCCCTTCATGGGGCCCCTGCCTATTGAATGGGCAGTCCCCTTTGCAGGTCTTTTCAGGTGCTACTCAAGTGGGCAACGGGAAAGAGAGTAAGGAACTATCCGGTACCGTTGGGGTTTTCCTCTTTCTCTTTTAAATTCCTGGTTTTTAATGTTATGTTGTTACTGTAACCACCGTTGGTGGATTTTATTCTTGTAAACAATTTGATGCACTACTCTGATTTATATATGTTGAGTTTCTTTCAAATTGTTTTTCATTTTTCTTAGCCTCAGCACTTGGTACTGGAATGGTATGAGTGAACCAATTTGGTATTAAGTGTGGCGGTAACATCCTCAGAATTCACGATTCTATAATCTGCTTCCGCTAATTTTCTTTTAATAAAATAAAATTTTTCAGTAAGTAGTGAATTTTGGGGGTGTTACAGAATGTGTTAGTTTGCCGCACATCATCTTTCACTTTAATCATGTAAATTTTATTTCATCATAACTTCCACACTTAACTATCACTGAAATTCAAGTCCACCATATTAAAATTTGTTACAAAGGACAACACTAGGCATTAGGCCAAATCATTACTTTTACTAGTATATATTACTCATTTTATCTTAATTAGGTCAAGGTTAAACATATACTAGATGGTCAAACTAAAATAAACATAATAGGAAAAACCTAGTGGACTAGAATAAAGGAACACAATAGAACATATTAGGCATGATAGACAATCTGGTAATTAGTAGGAAATATACAATACAATCTCAATAAGCAACAAACCAAGCATAGTGAAAAATCACTAGTTCCATCTTAATTAATTCAATTGGACAAGGCATATGCAAAACTTGAATCAATTCATGCTTTTCATCCAACTATAAATAATACATCTAAATACTCTCATGCATCCAGAATTCAAAAAATCATACAATAACATTAATGTTATACATCACATGCTTTGAGACACAAATCTAACAATTTACATACTTTAAATTACCACTTCTAACCCAATACATCCCAAACATCTTTAAAAGATATTTCCAACTTACACATCCTTAAAACCCAACACATATGGCATGAAACTCTTAGCAACCTCCAAAATATACATGGTAGATTATGTTAATCAACATTAAAGTACTCCATAGGCATAAAACCTCAAGGTTGAGTGGTAATGCACACATCCACCCCCACTTTCAAACTTGCTTACAATGTTCATGCTTTTATGCTATTTGATACAAATAAACATGCTTATCATAGAAACTAAAAAGACTCTAGGATTTAATATAACACATATAACATCATGCATACAACTAAGGATTTATTTTATAAGTTTTAAATAAGTTTATCTATAGAAAAAGTATTCAAGCATAAAGAAAAGGAGAATAGATATGCTAAGGCCATCTCCTTAAAACTTGGATTACCTTTCAAAGAATTGAAACAAACACTTAGTAAAATTAAAATTGATCAAAATAATACATAAAATAGATATGAACGGGTGAAAAGAATATCAAAACTCTCTCTTAAAATAGATGAGCTTAAGAGAAGTGATATTAAGGGCTTTCCTCCACTTTCAATTAACCTTAACCCCCTATTGCTTTAAGATAAATACTACGGAGTTAAAGGAAAGCATAAGGAAGATGAGAAGAAAAATGTGGAAAGAGGAGCACAAGAGGGTTGGATAAAGGGAGGAGAAAGATACAAAAAGCTTATGATACTTAGAATTTTTTTTTTTATAAATAAAAGAAAAGAAGTGAGGAGAGAATGTAAATGCCAAGGTACTAATCCTCTACTACCTAAGGACTATCGACCAAGGAGAGAAGAATGGGAAAATGATTTTCAAGGACTTACCTGATTGCTAGGGTAGGAGAGAAGGGAGGGAAAAGTGATGTTTGAGAACTTACTTGAGTGCTAGTGTAAGAAATTCCATGATAAGATCTTGAAATGTTTTTTTAAATCATCTCAAATGAGGGAATAATGGAGAAAGTGAAGGAAGTATGAATTCACAACATCTGCTGCGCTACTGAAATGCCCCGAAATTTTCTAATTTTATAAAGTATATTTAAATGAGATTTTATTAGAAAGATTTAATTTAATAAATTATTTTTATTAAAATAAAAAGAGAATTAATTAGGGAAAATCTAGAATAAATTTATAAGTGTTTTAATTAGGTGGAATTTTGGTATTTTAACTAGATAAGGATTTTATTTTAGAAATTAATTAAATAAATTATTTTATTTGAAATAAGAATGAGAAAATAGTTTTAAATTAATAATGATATTATAAATAAATTAATTGGAGAAATTTAAGGTGTTTTGCAAATTAAAATGGAATTTATAGAAAATCTTTTAAAAATCCTAATTTAGCCTAAAAAGGGATTTAAATATTATTTTATTTAAATATTATTATTTTTAAATATCCCAAATATTTTAATTTATTTAAATACCCAACATAATTATTTCTTTCTTTTCCTTTTTCCTTTTCTTTCCTTTTTCTTTCTTTTTCTTCTTCTCTTCTTTTTCTTTTTCCTTCTTCACCCCGAACTGGGCTAGCTCGCAGCCCAGTCTTCTTCTTCTTCTTCTTCCTTCTTCGGCCCAGCCGCGCCAGGAACCCGTCGCCCCTCTCGAAGCGCCGCGTTTCTTCTTTTCTCCACTCAACACGCGTCGTTTTGTTTAATAAACCTTCCCCGTCGCGCCCGGTTCGCCCGTCTTCCTTTCTTTTCTCTTCTTTCTTTTGGACCGCCGGTCCATCCCTTTTCTTCTTCCCCAGCTTCGCACCCCCAGCCCCGATACCGTCGACCGCAGCCTGCAACTCCCCCCGAAAATGGCGGCCCCGGCTGCGAGAACTATGACCAGCCGAGTCACCTCTCTTTTTCTTCCTCCCGGCTCGTACATTAGATTGGAATAATCAATTACCCCTAACTCTCACTCATTCTCTCTCTCTGGCTTCGCGAAAGTTCGACCCCGACCCAAACTAATGCCGACCGATTGCTGTCACCGGCCATCAAAACCCTAGCAATAAATATCACCCACGCGACCCCCAAAACCCTAATAACCCATCTAAACTCTATATATATCCTAGTTATGGATGTTTTTGAAATCTTTTCTTTCCCGAAACCCTAAGTAAGAAACCCAGCCAACGCAGATTCAGACGCCCCGTCCGGCTCCGATAGTCAACCTCAGCGTCACCTCTGCATTCCAAACTCTTCCCTGAAACTCCATCTAGCTAACTAAACCATTCTAAACCTTCGATTCTTCTTGCACGGGCCTCCATAACCGTGCAAAGTTTGCCATCCATTTAGCCAGAATATTCACCCCGAGACGTTGAACCACCTTCCACCACCACATGCGCCGCTTCTAACACCTTCCAAACCAACCATTAGCTCCTACTAATTATCCTCTATAGCCCCATATAATTATTTTAATTTTCTTCCTCTCCATCACCCATTTTCCTAATTTTTGGCCCCCTTAGACCCATTTTCCGGCCACCTCCGGGAACCATCGCCGGTTCCACCTTCATCCTCCAACTCAAGGTGAAACCCTAGACCTTTTAAACACTTACTTTCGATTTATTGATAATTATTATGCTTTTATCCTAATTTTTAATGTTAATTCGATTCTAATTATTATTATTATAATTATCATTATTATTTTTATCAACTGTAATCTAATGGTTAAATCTTCTTTACAGGTTTGGGAGTATTCTTGAGTTAGAAAAACTATTATTCTCGAATTTTAGTTATTTAATAGAATTAGTACATGTTTACTATTATTATTATTAATAATATAATTAATATTATTATTATTAGTGTAATTAATTATTTAATAGTGTAATTATTTCAGGAGGCATAGAAACCTAAATTTTTAATTAAGCCTTGCAGCTTTTTCCTTTTATTACTATTATTAGCATTTTAACATTATTACTAATATATTATCGTTTTTAGCACTATTTCCTTTTATATTATAAGTATATATATATATATATTGTTATTACTACTACTAATACTACTAAATTTGTTATTATTATTATTATTATTACTACTACTAAATTTGATTATTTATTTTATTATTAGTATTATCTTGGAAAAGGGGCCGAAGCATTTATTTCACCTTATTTTTGAATAATGTCCTTTTTATTGTTATTATTATTGTTACTATTATTATTCTTATTTATATTCTCATTTATATTATTTTAGTATCATTATTATTATTAGGGTAAAGTATTTAACCCTATATTATCAACCTTTATAATATTTCTGTTATTTCTATATCTTTAGCAAAGTTAGAATTTTATTAATGTTATTTGTATTAGTAAGTCGTTATTTGGTCAAAACCTTAAGGAGGCGTAGGAGCGTGCTCCAAGACCGGTGTCGTTTTAGGTAAGGAGTGCTAAGGCCTTTTATGTGCTTATGTGTATTATGTGTTTCGCATGTTATGTATCTAGTGTTTATTATTATTAAATATTTTATATGTGGTATGACTTGGAGTTGAAGTATATTGTGCATGGTATGTGTATTAATTATGTATGATGATATGTGTTGTGTATGTGAGGAAGTCGATGTGGTTTGTGTGAGAGGAAGGATGAAAAAGGAGGATGGGGAAAGAATTTGATTAAGGGAAGTGAGTTAACCAAATTTTATGGTTTTATAAGGAATAATCTAATGTATGATTTTATGTGTGGAAGAACAGAATTTATGGTTTGTTTGGGAGAATCTAATTTAGGATGTTATTTGGGAGACGGTAATTTATGATGTTATATGGGAGATTTGAATTTATGGTTTGTTTGGGAGAATTTAAATTAGGATGTTAATTGGGAGAAGGTAATTTATGAGGTTATATGGAATAATCGAATTTATGGTTGTTTGGGAGAATCTATTTTTTTATGTTATTTGGGAAAATGTAATTTATGATATTATATGGGGGAATTCAATTTATGATTTGCTTGGGGGAATTCAATTTATAGTTTTCCTTGGGAGATTATAATTTATGATTTTATGTGGAAGAATATTTATGGTTTGAATTTATGGTTTGGCATGGAAGAATCTTTATGGTTTGAATTTAGGGTTGGTATGGACAAATCTTTGGGTCTTATATGGTTTGAATTTAGGGTTTTGCATGACGGAATCATAGTTTGTATGGTGGTATTTATAGTTTTATGGTGATATTAGGGTTTACATGGTGGCATTGACGATTGAATGGTGGTATTAGGGTTTGCATGGTTGAATTTAGGGTTTCACGTGGAATTTTAGGGTTTGCATGAAAACGGTTCAAAGGTTTGCAGGGGGAGATTAATGTCTGCATGGGTATGAAAATTACGTGTGGGAAGTTAATTTGGGATGTAAGGAAAGTAATGTAAGTGTTGTTTGGGTGTTTGAACACTTGGGATGAAAAATAGCACGTGGAGCAAATTAAGGGTACGGAGGAGACTGAATTATGGTTTGTTGTGGTTAATTAAGGTCTATGGTGGTTGATTAGGGTTTTTGTGTTATCATATGTATGTGGTGATAAAGTGTAATTATGATGGTGGAATTTTATCATTTGTTGTGTGTGATGATTTATGCATGTCTAGGGTAAAAGTCTTTGAATAAGATACTTAAGACATTAATCACGTAAAGTGAAAGATGTTGAGCCGGGCCCAGACTGATCCACCGGCATAATAGTGGCCAGGTACTGCGGTAACCTGGAGATCGATCCACCGGCTTAATAGTGGTAGGGTATATTACCCTAGTGACCGATCCACCGGCAATAATAGTGGGGGATCCCGAGCTCAACAAAATCAAACCCTACAGTGGCTAAGACATGAGAAAGATACTAATTACTTACAGTGGAACACCGTGCGAGAAGGGGCCAGACCGATCCACCGGCATATAATAGTGGCAGGGTATGTTACCCTCGCGACCGATCCACCGGCTATAATAGTGGCTAGGAGCCAGAGTGCCCTAGAGACCGATCCACCGGCAAAATAGTGGGGTTCCCGTACTCGTATGGACTTGATAAAAAGTATGGTGTGAAATGAATTCTGATCAGAGATTAATTTAAAAATTAATCCAGTCTACAATCGGGCCTTGTACTCTTACTTGGGTGGTCGTAAGCACCTTATGCCTTTGTGTTGGTAGTTATGCCCTTCTATGTTCTGCATGATTTATGTGTTTGTGTGTTGGCCTTAGTGATCAAGTCACCTTACTCAGTACTGGACCCGTACTGATACTACCTTGGTTGTTGGGTCCTGTGATGATCCATTGATGGTGGGGAGCAGACCTCTTTTGCAGGTTTAAGATCAGAGACTGTTTTGGGGTGGCAGGCCTGACTTGAGTGAGTAGGCAATCCGGAATTTGACCCATCGGGTTTTATCTTGTTTAAATGTATTTCTATTTGGAAGTTACAAGTGTTAATAAACGTTTATGCGTACTCTGATTTTGTTGTATGATCTTTCGAATTCTTTTATGAATTGTTAATTTGAATTTAACGTAAATATTTTCTTTAGCCTTAGCACTTGGTACTGGAACGGTTGGAGAGAACCGGTTTGGTACTAAGTGTGGCGGTAACATTCCCATAATTCACAGGTTTTAAGTATTTATAATTTAATTGCTTTCGCTTTTTAAAAAAAAAGTAGTGAATTTTGGGGTGTTACAGCTACTTGAGGAAAAACTATAGAGAGGATGAAGTAAGAGAGCGAGAGAGAAAGAGAGAGAGAGAGAGAGAGAGAGAGAGAGAGAGAGAGCTCTTGACAACTAGAAACAAGTGAAAAGTGCAAGAAGTTACATTTTGGTTAAAATCTTGTTAGATCTTTGTTAAATTGATAAGCACCGGTAAGAGTGGTCATAAACTCTTTAAAAATAATTTACAACCAAAGCATATCCAATTCATAAGATTATATATATATCAGAAGGATAAAATTAGAATAGTTTAGAAATTAGCAAAATGAATTGACTGATTTTGGCTTATTTGTTAATTGATTCTTTTAAACCACTAATGTTAAATGAC
Organism: Tamarix austromongolica; assembly: GCA_039764185.1. Taxonomy (NCBI): domain Eukaryota; kingdom Viridiplantae; phylum Streptophyta; class Magnoliopsida; order Caryophyllales; family Tamaricaceae; genus Tamarix; species Tamarix austromongolica. Next base: position 126,004,074 of record CM077809.1, read on the forward strand.
ATCATAATTAGTAAACTAGTTTGCCAAACCAATCAATTAATTTTCCAGTTTAAACAATAACTTTTCAAGAAATTTTCCAATATTTATATTTTATTAAAATAATTTTATAAAATTAAGTTACTTAATTAGGAATATAGTTTTACTAAATTAAGGTAATAAAATACGGTATTATAATTGCACTCTCAAAGATCAATAAGCATTGAAACCCTTATCTTTAGGATAGGAACTTTGTCATTTTAGCCTCAAGTACCACTTGGAAGAGTAGATTATGATGCCTCAACAACAATGAGGGCTTAGTTAATTCTTGGGCTAAGACCTCTATGTTGAAAACAATGTTGCATATGGTGTTACCATTAAATATTTATCCTATCATGGTGGAAGATGAAAAAAACTCTTTCCTTGATGACAAATATTTAGTCTAGTAAACTTTCTTTCATGAATAGAATCATATATTATTGAGGCTGCTTGATTCTCCCTCTATTTAGATCTCTTTACCTTATACAATCAAAGCCATGATGGATATCAGGAAATCCTATTCTACATGGCTTTGAATGTTTATTGGATTGGTATGAAGGAAAAAAAATTCAAGAATTCTTCCATTGTTATTTAATTTTCTTGAAAAATGAATGTAAACAGCTACAATTGTCCTTTCACTGCTACCTCTAGTTCCATTTTAGGTATGGTTAGATATTTTATGGATTTTGTTAATTCCTTACCCCCATTTCCTTGAAAAATAATTGTTGGTTATAGTGGATCATTTTTCAAAGTACACACACTATATGCCTATGACTCACCCATAGTCTATTAAATCTATTACATAAGTTTCCTTTGACCATGTATCTAAGCTAATTGAGTTACCAAAGATGATCGTGAGTGATAGAGATGCATCTTTCTCAAGCTCCTCATGGATCAAGCTTTTCAAGATACATGACACAAAACTAACTTTCAACACTGCCTACCATTTGAAAAGTGATAGGTAAACAAAAGTAGAGAAAAAACCATAGAAGTCTACATCCACTTGTTCACTAGAGATAACCCAAAGATTGGTGTAGTGGATTTCATGGGTTGGGTATTGCTACAACATTAAGTGTATCATTCTTCTCTAAAAACCCCCTTTGAGGTGGTCTATGGTGGGGCACCACCTTACCTACTTAATTATTATCCATGCTTACCTAGAGTGGGAGGCGTCAAGCAAGAATTCCACACTTGATGATAGACTCTAACAAACTTAAGATTTTATAAGGCCACTTATGATAATAATCACTAAGCAGTACTTTTTGAAGTTATCAATTGGGTCTTATTGAAGCTACTAATCCAATAGAGTTTAATTGGTGGATTGTAACCAATATTATAAACTCCCACAAATATTATGCCCTATTCATGGTGGAAGCTAAAATTGGGACCATCACTTAACTTCTTAAACTTCCTCTAGAAATCAAGCTTTGTGCTTCCTTTCATATCCGCTTAAAGAAATTTCATAGAGATCTAATAACCATTAGCCCTTAATTAGGCATTGTTCATAGAGATGAAGTATTACTATCCTTAAAAGGTATCTTGAACCAGAAGATGATTGTAGGAGAATCCTATATTCTAGTCCATTAGAAAAGAATTTGTCCTTCCAAATCCTCTTGGAAAGCAACATGGCATGTTTAAAAGTGCTATCCAACTTTTATGTTCATGGTGAACAACATTTTAGAGCTAGTGATTATTTTAATGAGGACCAATCCTAATTAATGATGTGGTGAAATGAAGTTGCCAAGGGGATTGCATTAAAGTTCTAGCGTTATGGATAAAATATGAAATGTTAGGTTGATTAATTACCAAGCAAATAAGATTAGTCACAGGCTCCCACTCACCTTTATAAAGCTTAACATTAATTTCCATTGGATTATCCACTAGAATAGCATCCTTGAGGCCAAAAAAGTAATAAGATGTTGAATGTATCTCTATTAATTCAAAAAAATTTCATGCTAGTAAGCATTAACTTTAAAACACAAAAAATAAGTTAGATGACCAAGATCCTTCATAAAAAAACAATTATTTCACATAATCCAAAATTCACCAATCAAATTAGTGTGATTACAAGTTATGATGATATATTCCACAAAGATATGAAATATAACCATGTCTTCAATAGTCTAGTAAATAAAAATGGATGAATGATACTAACATTGTGTAAATTGAGAATAGAGTAGAGTGTTGTGGAACTTCTCAAACCATTATTGTAGAGCTTATTTCAATCCATAAAGGAATTGCATGATATGGAAGTTTCATATAGACATTTTCTTTAATAGAACCATGTAGAAAATAATTATTTACATCCATCTAATGTTATCGCCAACTCTTGGAGGTAGTAATAGCAAGAACAGTTCTAACTTTTGTTATCTTTGCAAATGGAACAAAAATATCACCACAGTCAAGTCTAAATTCTTGTTTGCTCCTAAATGTTACTAATCAAGCTATATGTCAATCTAAAGAGCCATCATATTTTATTTTAACAAAATACACCCATTTTTTGCTAATAGGCTTAAGGTCCCAAGTGAAGTTTTCTTCCAAAGCTTATAGTTCTACTTCCATTACTTGTTTCCAACACTTATGTTTTTTCACCGATGCATAAGAATAAGGAATAATAAATGAAGAAAAAAATAGTTTCATTGGTTTTTAAAACCATACCGATCTAGAGGTTTTGATATTCATGTGCTATAGTGGAGAGAATGTGGTTCTTAGATGTTATCAAGAGCGAGATCAATTGTTGGAGTGGGATCACTAGGGACTACAAGTGGGGTTGAATTATATTCTCAAAACCTTACATGATGCCATGTGTAATTTAGTCTTGGCTTTAATTTCTTGTAATCTATGGTAAAAGAGGGGTTGATTTTCAAAGATAATAATATTTACAAAACATACTTAAGGAAGACACAGAGTGAGTTTTATCTTCTCATGAAGAGGAATATGAATAAACTACATACAAACAATACACATGGAAAGAGGAGTAACTTGGAGGAAAATAAAAAAGTTGAGCAATGGGAGAATCACTATATAAGGTAGGGGATATAAGTTGATTAATTAATTACATAATAATGGATAATGCTTCACACCAAAAATGTAGAGTATTATATTTTTAAACTAATAGAGTTCTCTAATGCTCTTGATGAAAAGTTTGAAACGTTGTTGATATTTATTTTCCTAACAAATTTTAATTTTTGTAGAAAATTTAGTCTCTATGAGAACAAGAAATTTTTTAAAAATTAAAAAAAACATTGATCAAAGAAAATAAATCCAAGTGAAATGATTATCTTCATTGATAAATGTGACAAAATATTTAAAATATTCATAAGAAATTACAGGTATAATGCCCCAAACATCACTATTTATATGATCAAAACATGATATGAAGGAATTAGAAGAACTTTTCTTTTTCCAATGTAAGTGTGAGAATCAAAATAAATAGAATGAAGAGATGATAGAATTTTTATTTCCAATTCACTAAGACTTGAATAAAGTATGGAGTACATGAGGATTTTGATGCCTTAGACATTTATGCTACATTTTACTATCCATAAGAAGAAAAATAGCTTGCAACATTGGATGAAGATGCTAGACAAGAGGATAATGATCTTGCAATAAACCATATAGGTTTTGACGGAAGGAGAATAGGAAAGAGACGTCCTACTTTAGGCTCCTTCATGATCATCCTCCTAGATGATTGATCTTGCACAACATAACTAGAAGAAAATAAAATTGAACATTATAGTGATTTTTAACCAACTAATGTACATAAAAAATATGGTTTATTGGTAATGCAAGAAATTATTCAAAGATGGAAATGTGTCATCAATAATTTGGATAGGCAAACAATCTCCATTAACTGATATTCCAAAACTAGAGAATGTAGAAGCTATTGTATACCATACCATTATAGGGATAAGAGTAGGCTGTTGAATAGCAAAATAATTTTTTACAGCAATAGATCCATCAGTAGAACCAAATTTCACATTTAAAGTGGCCTCTGTAATAAATAAAGAGAAATATCAAAGGAAAAGCTTGACTATTATTATTGATAGGTCATACCTTATATACAAGTACAGTAGAGAGGGAAGTAGAGAAGATATAGGGAGAAAATTTAGGTTGAGCTAAAGTTTCTCTTGATTACTAGCTCTTTATGTTCACACACACACACACACACACACACACACAAGTGCAATAGAGAGGGAAGTAGAGAAGATATAGGGAGAAAGCTAAGGTTAAGCTAAAGTTTCTCTTGATTACTAGCTCTTTGTGATGATATATATATATATATACACATACAATATAACTAACTTATTTATTTACTTATTTATTGTAGGTTATTATACTTGGAGATAAGGATGGGAGGTATAATCCTAATAGTTCCCGTAAGCTCATGGATAGGCATGAACATGAAGCTTAGATTGAATAACTCCAAAGCTAGTTGTGCCTAAAGCCTTGGTGAAAGCATAAACCCTTTGCTGAAGAGAAGGAATATGTTGAACACATATTTCTCCTGTGGCCACACATTCTTTGACAAAATGATAACCAATCTAAATATGCTTTGATCTATGATGAAGTACTAGATTAGTAGTAAGGTATGTGGAACTTAAATTATCACAGAGAATGAGGGGTGGTTGAGTAATGGTTGCAAATAGTTTACAAGGCAACTGTTGTGGCCATAATAATTCAGTAGAAGCAAAGGCTAGAACATGGTATTCAACTTCAGTGCTCGATTGAGGCACAATCCTTTTCTTACATGAAGGCCAACTGATTAAATTTCTGCCATCAAAAATAGCAAATCCATGTTGGGAGAGGTAATCATCCGGATTAGAATCCCATCCAGCATCCCTATAAACAAAAATTTTGTTATCAACATTAGGAGTTAGATGAAGACCAAGTTGGACAGTTCCCTTTAAGTACCTTAGCATATGCTTCACCTTACGCTAATGTAAATTAGTGGGCTTATAAATGAACTAACAAACTCCATTGACAATATATGATATCTCAAGGCATGTGATGGTAACATATTGAAGAGCACTAACTATACTGCAATGGAGGCAAGGATCCTCAATAGGATCACCTATAAGAGAAAGCCGATATTATGGCTCAACCTGTGAGGATATGTGTACTATCCTAAGTGATTACAACCATATAGGGGCTACCTTGAAGTGCTTTCAAATTAATCAGCTGACCCCACAGATCAACACGAGTCCTTTTAGTTCACTTTGTCCTCACTCAGAAAATTTTTGAGAAATTTTTAGAAAATTTCTAAAAGAGTCGTCCATCCTAAAAATTGGTCCATGACTAATATGCTTGACTATGGAGTTTTTAGGATGGAATCACAACAAAGATGGTATACCATGTTGATATAAGTAACCATATCAATATTTATAGAGTCCGCTCAAATTAGGGTATTACATTCATCCCCACTGAAAGAACACAACGTCCTTGTTGTGCCTCAACCAATAACTATTTTAAAATAGTTTATCGCAAGAATCATCTCACTAGGTGGCTAATTGGCTCTTCTAAGTTAAGCTCACGGTCACATTTTTGCTCTGAAACTATTTGTAACATCTCATGTTGATACGATTACACAATGGCTACCTTGAAGTGCTTTTGAATTAATTGGCTGACTCCATAGATCAACACAAGTCTTTTCAATATACTTTTTCCTCACTCAAGTGCTTCATGAGAAATTTTTAGAATTTTGAAACTTCCTAGAAGGGTCACCCATCCTAAAAATTATTCCATGGATAGCACGCTTAACTTTGAATTTTTTAGTATGGAATCATGAAAAGAATGGTATACCATGTTGATACAAGTAACCATATCAATCCTTATAGTACTCCACCCAAATTGGGGTATTACACTATGGGCTTGAATCTAGCATCTATGAGCGAGCAAGAAGGTCACAAACATATTTAGACTAAGTGAGATGAAGATGTGAAGGGCCACGGGACACTTTAATGCCGAGAAAGTAGTGTAATGGGCCAAGATCCTTTAGAGTGAAGGTACTGTTAAGGGATTGAATAGATTACTAAATGAAAAATTATCACTTCTGGTAATAATGAGATCATTTACATAAACTAAAATACAGAAGACCAGTGATGATTTTTTTAGGATAAAAATGGAGGAATTAGAATGATAAGAGAAGAATCTAGCAGAATGAAAAAAAACATTTGAGTTTATGGAACCAAGCATGCAGAGCTTACCTAAGACCATGTAAAGGTTTCTAAAGATGAGAAACATGAGTTACTTTGGAGGGATCAATAAATACTTTGGGTTGTTCCATATAAACAACTTCACTATGGTGCTATTTAGGAAGAACTTGTTAATGTTAAATTGATGGAGACACTAATTACAGGTGATGGCATGTGATAAAACCACCTGTATAGTTGTGGGTTTGACAACAAGGCTAAAGGTGTCAAAGTAATAAAAAATCTTTTGTTAATGAAATCCCTTAACCACAAGGTGATCTTTAAAATGATCAAGTGATCCATTAGCTTTCTATTTGACCCAATAAACCCATTTTCAACCCACTATATTGATGTTAGGGGGTTTTGGAACTAAGGTTCATGTTTGGTTGTGCATGAGAGTAGTATATTGTGTTGCCATTCACAACATTTGGAGGCCTACAAGAATGTGCATAGTTTAGTGTAGCTATGACCTAAGGATGATAATGGGTGAGGACTGGTGATAAGGCCTTTGGGTTTGAGGTAATTGGTACCAGTATGGATAAGGAATGACAAGTTCATTGAATATGACATAGAATGTACCATATGTTCTAGAGGTAGTAAGATGATGACATAAGTAACATTTGTGTGTGGAGCTATAAACCAAAATAATATCTGGTAAGGAGAGAAATTATAGTTTTTGTGAATTATATTGATGAAGAAAAGGGAAGTATAGAAACCCAAATTACTTGAGGAAGATGTAGTCAAGAGGACGTTTATATAGATATTCATAGGGAGATTTATTTTTGAGGAGAGGAGTGATGATTTTATTGGAAGCAAATACAACAGTATGGATAGAAAATTCCTGAAAGCAGAGGTAAGGAGTAGTGAACACGTAATGTGAGACATTTTAGTAGCACCATTTTAGCTTGAGTGTGGGGGCAGAAGATATAATGAGAAATGCTGAGTGTGTGAAGGAAAGAAGATACATTGCGATATTCACTACCCTAATCAATTTGAAGGGCTTTAATATGACAACTGAATTGAACCCGTACCATAATGAGGAAGGATTTGAAAATATTGAATACTTAATACTTGTGGGATGTGAAATAAATCCATATCAAATTGGTAAATTCATCAACAAAAATAATGAAATAACGATATCCATTAAGTGAGGGAACATAGGAAGGACCCTATACATCAGAATAAACTAGATCAAAAGGATAATAGTAGGATGATTGACTACTAGAGAGAGGGAGACATTGACTCTTACCTAATTGATAAGGTTTGAATACATGAGGAATTACTTTATTTGATAATGGGAGCTTGAATCTAGATACTAAAGACCAAATGATAGATTCACTAGGATGAGCAAGCCATTGATGCCAGCCTTGAAGAGAGGTTCTCTTACTAAGAAACACATGAGTAGGGGATTGACATTTGGATAAAGTTGAATTGTCGGGGTGGAGATTATACAAACTGTCATCAATAGTCCCTTGGAGTAGGATTTTTCTATGCAAGTTCTTAACAAAACACATAGTGGAACGAAACTCCACAAAGACATTATTATCTTTGGTTAGCTGAGAAAGACTTAATTTATTTTTAGTAATAGATGAAACATGAAGAACTCAATTTAAGTGAAAGGAATAAGAGGAAGTGGGAAGAGAGTGATAACTAATATGGAAGATGGGAAGAAGCATACCATTATGAACTGCAAGTTGGTCTTTTTTATGATATGGAGATTGAAGAAAAATGTTCCAGAGGTCAGAAGTTGCATGGTGTGTTGCACCAGAGTCAATGTACCATTGCGGGTTAATAATGGATGAAGGCAATGCAATATTGGCTGATTTTTGAGATTGACAATTGGGAGGATAGACCTCTTCATTAAGGCAATTGTAGAAATTTAAAGCTTCATGTCTAGGTTTGTTATAAATCTGACATTATATTATTATCCGATGATTATAGACTTGATTGGGCAGATTGTTGTAAGATGAAGAAGTATGAAATGAGGAGTTAAGGGTGATGTTTGAAGGGTTGGATTGTGATTATCTTATTTTAGATTTACCAAAGGAAGATTAGTGTGATTGAGTGCTCGACCTTCTTCCTCTAAAATTTTTTCTTCTTGGAGTAGTACACTAATAAGGTCATCAATTGATATTAACTCATAATGCATATTGAAGGAAATTTTGAACCCTCCATAGGAGGATTCAAGATCGTAAAGAATATATGCCATGATTTTCCTCCTTAGAATTATTATGTAAACATTTAGCCAACAAGTCAACAATGGACCTTTTCTTTTTAACATACTCGAGGATGCTGAGGTTACCTTTAGCAGTTGCTTGTAGCTACAGTTTTAGTTATATTACATGGGTGTGAGTTTGAGCTTGAAACATGCATTAAAGTGTGCACCATGCATCATGGGATGTTGCTAACTATGCCACGTAGCCCAAGAACAAATCAAATATAATGGTTTTAAGCAATAATGGAACAATTTTGTCTTTCTTCTTCCATGTTATGTTAGCTAGGTTTTGTTATGGCTGCAATGAGTTATCATCATTTGTAGTCAGTTTTTGTGAGGGTACATTATTTGTGAGGACCAAACAGTCAAGATTGAAGACTTCAAGAGTTGATAAGACATTGCTTCACCAGATATAATAATTGTTGCAATCTATTTTGATGATTATTGTTAGTAATTAAATATTAGTAATTACACTAATAGATTGAGCTATAGATAATAGGTTACTAGAGATGTTGGATGAGAAGGCCATATGGATCTTGTGAGGTTATCCTTCACTACTCTGATAACATATTAAATAAAGAGAAATATCAAAGGAAAAGCTTAAATATTACTATTAATAGTTCATAGCTTATATACAAGTATAGTAGAGAGGGAATCAGAGAATATATAGGGAGAAGCCTATGATATATTTGTTACAATATAACTAATTTATTTGCTTATTTACTACAACTTATTATACTTGGAGATAAGTACAGGAGGGATAATCTTAATACTCTATATTCTTAGGAAAATGAATTGAAAAATCCTTGATAATATACCCAAATTTCTTACAATAGCTGCAAAAAATTTTGGTACAAGAAGATACCATGTGACCAATCCTTTTTCAACTATAACACTAGATGTTGCTTATATCTTTGCCTTTGTGTTTCACTAGGGTTCTGTAAGAAACTAGAGTTGGTGCCAAGACATAAGCTCATTATTCCATGGATGCCTATGTGAATATGCATTGTTATTTACAAAAATAAAATAAAATAAATATGATGCAATCATCCATCTAAGGAGAGAACAAGACTATAGTTCATTAGAATAAACTAAATTAGCTTAAAATCATAATGTAGTTTCATCAGGAATTGATCTTTATGATTAGTTTCATGTACATATTGCACATTATACTAGCTTCCAGAGCATCAAAGAAGCTTGAAAAGTGGAATAAAATTCACTAATAGGACTTACCTGAGTGAGATTTGCTAGATCAAGATTGGGTTAAAATATCGAGGTGTATTGTTTCGAAGATAAAATTTCTTCAAATATTTCCACGTTCTAGTAGTGGTGCGATAAGGATAAAGTTCAAGATAACTTGAGATTCAATTGATTCACGAATCAAAGACATTACTTTTGCATCTTAAATTTCCCATTTGACATATTTCTCCTTTTCTTTCTCTTTATTAGGTGCCAGAGTTATACCATCTATATGCCCTAAGAGTTATTTTACTTTAATATTAATTAGAATTGAATTTCTTAAGATATATAGTTCTTCCTTTTGAAATGAAGACATGATACATGATGAATTCAAGAATAGAATATCACAAAAAGTACTAGAATCTTGGAAATATGAAACATGGACTAGGAATCTAAAAATCTAGCCGATAAGAAAATTAAGGGCTCTAATACCATGATAATTCTAGGAATAAAGTATGTTTTCTTGATTATATTTTCTGCTGTATAAAGAGTACCTATACATACAACTTCTCTATAAAAACTAGGAGATAAATTAGGCTTCTAATAAGATTTAAATAAAAAACAGTCCCTATAATCAAAGGATTTACTATTCTTTTGGCCGTGTAGTTATAGAAAAATGGCTAATAATTGCCAATTAAAAAACTGACTAGTATATGCTAATTTAAGTATTGATTCAAATGCTAATTCAAATGTTGGCTATTAAATGTTGATTAAGTAAAATTATAATTTCTAACTCTAATGACTTCTTTCACCCAAACCTTCAAATGAATAGATCAACCTCGTAGATTGCTGACATAAATAAAACTACATTTTTATTGGTTGATATATATCTATATATCATGAGAATAAGACAATCGTGGCATAATATTTATCATTCACGACACTCTAATACTGAGATATTATGATCACGACCACAATTGTGATTGTAATGGAATTTTTATTTTTCCTAGTTTTATTATCGTAACTTATGAGTCTTGACTAGGTATTCAAGTATAACATAACATTGTGTTGGTTTGTGCAAGTGTTGGAGAAGATTAGTATAAGATAGATATTTATGGGAGAAACACTAAGGTTCCATGTTAATAAACATAACCCATTTTGAGATAAACCTTTGATGTGTTTTGGGAAAAAGTTGAGAGTAAAGAAATAAACACAGGGGTCCCATGTTTCCTAAACACGAGCCATGTTTTTCCTTTATTTCCAAAACAAGTTGTTTTTCCCATAGGATTTTTTCTTCTATAAAAGAATATATATATGAAACCCTATTTTTTAAGAGTCGTACATCCCAACTTCTTCTTCTTCTCCATAGAACTCTCCATAAAAAAAATTGTAGCCTTTTGTAATAGAATTGTTGATTAGTTTAATCATCCTATAATTGCACAAAAGTACGCATAAAGATCTCTACGTCTTTCTCAATTATTTTGTTTTGTGATTGAATACTCAATTATATATAATCATGTTAATTTTGATTTGGTTTGGATCTCTTTAAATCCATGCTAATTTCACAATAATTTGATATTAGAGCTGCATAGTTATTGGGATGAGTACAAGATTTGATATTGAGAAGTTTAATTGATCCATCAATTTTGGAGTATGGAAATTGAAGATAAGGGTGGTTCTAATTCATAACAAACTGGAAGAAGCTTTATCCGATCATTCAGAGAAGCCACAATTGATGATGGATGATAGATTTGAAGGCCCTCTCTTCTATATAATTATTTTTATCAAACGAGGTATTGTGGGAAACGGTAAATGAACCAACAATAACTACTTTATAGGTGAAGTTTGAGTCTTTGTATATGACAAAGTTAGTAGCAAATCAACTACTTTTGAAGAGTCAACTTCATGACTTGAAATTAAATGGCGGTCAATCTTTGAAAAGTCATTTGGATGAATTTGACTCTATTATATGAATTTGTAAAATATAAATGTTAAATTAGATGATGAAGATTTAGCTATTATGTTCTTTTCCTTCTTTCTTTAAGAATTTTCATGAGAATATATTGAATGGGAAGGATGAGTTAGGCCTTGAGGATGTAAAATTTATCCTGCTATAATGGGAGTTGATTTATAGTCAGTTGACTGATAGTAATACTTTCTAGGACTCTCATAGTGAGGGATTGATAGCCAGGGGAGGACAAGTGATGGGGGTTTGGTGATAAGAAGATGTCTAAATCTAAGTTAAGGAGTTGGTAGAATAATCTGACATGTCATGGTTGTCACATGAAAGGCTATATTAGGAGATACTATCTTAATAGGAAATCAGCAATATTGTTGATTGTGTATTTGATGAGTGTGATGCTACTATAGCTGATGATTATGGTGATATACTGATGGCCACCAATGGACTTACTAGATTGGTTGATAGGTGGACTCTAAATTCTAGGTTCTCTTACCATGTTTACCCCAATAGAAGCTAGTGTCAGACATATGATACTATTTGAGGTGAAGTTGTTATCTTGGAAAACGGTGCTTAATGTAGAGTTGTTGAGATTGGAACTCTAAGGTTGAATATGCATGATGGTGTGGTCAGGACACCGTCTAGTGTTTGGCATGTTCTTAACTTGACAAGAGCTTGATTTTGCAGTGTTATAGCAAAAGTTATAGGTGTATCTTTGAGAATGAAACGTTGAAGGTTTCTAAAGGGGATATGGTGGCATTTGTTGGCAAGTAGATCAAGACATTTTGGGAAATTTTTGGCACAACTATTAAAGGTGTAGTTGGGAAGACATTGAGAGTGTTTGAATTAGATGTTATTGGCCTTGATTTGATGCGATTGAGACATAGAAGTGTCATGGGCATAACTAGGGGGTCCTTATGCTCTTATTTGGTTACATCTAAATTTGTTACCTTTTGTGAGTCTAAATTCCTTCTTGATAAGAAGGTGAAGCAGGAGAGTATATTGGGTGCTTCAAATAAGGTGGAGGTTGTTGTTGATCTAGATGGTACAAATTCTTTTGGTGAGGAGGAATTTGGGTAGTGGGTGCAAAAAGTGGGCTTTACTTTAGGTATATCTGGTTATGCACTATATACTATGAGTAGTCTTGGTGTGCAAGAGCTAGCGTTAGACTAAGAGGTTCTTTTGGGTGTTGATTCTGCCTTGTAGTATTCTTCTACTATTATCATGTGGCTATGTTTTACTTGTTGTAGTAAAATAAATGTCTAATGAGAATAAGCTGAAGACTTTATATGTGCCCAAATCTAAAGTGGTTTTGGTGGCATATTTAGTTAGTCGTTCATACTTTGTAGCTGTGAGATGCTTGATATACAATATAATTATTACTGACCACTTTATTGCTCATGTTTTGAGCATGTGTGTGGAGAGTCTCTTGAAGACACCTTGGTTAGGTGTGGTAAAGATTTTAAGGTACTTGATGTGTATAATATCATCTTGTATTGAGTATATATTGTCAACCATTCTGTTGGCGGAATACTCTAATTTTGGTTGTGATCCTATTGATCAGAGGTGCACTAGCTTTTTAGTGTTTGACTTAGAGGCTCTAAGGTTGTGTTTTTGGCTATGACATAAACTTTCTAGAAAGCCTTGTGGCTTTTTGGTTACAAGAGTTGAAGTTTGGTAATTGTGCTCTAATTGTTCGTAGTGTTAGCAAGAATGCTATCTATTTAGTGAAGAATGAAATTTCTTTCTATCATTGAACAAAGTATATTGATATCAGGTATCACTTTATCTGGGATACTATTGCTACAAACAAAGTTATGTTGGAGAAAGTGGGTACTTTATAGAATCTAGTTGATATGCTATTGAAGCCACTGATAGTTAGTAAGTTCAAGTGTTTATCGAACTTGATTGGTGTTGATAGACCATGAGTTCCTTTGTTAGGCCAAGATTAATTGTAGAGGTCTTTACATGTTATACATCATAAATACTACGTCAATGTGAAGAATTGTGAGTTTTGACTAGGTATTTGAGCACATTATAATATTATGTTGCTTCATTTAGGTGTTAGAGAAGTTTAGTGTAGTATGGAGATTTATGTGAGAAACATGGGGATCGTGCGTTAATAAACACGATCTGTGTTTCTGAGAGGAACCTGTAATGTGTTTTGAGCAAAATTTGAGAGAAAAGAAATAATTAGGGGAGTCTCATGTTTCCTAAACACAATCGTGTTTTTTCTTTATTTCTGAAACACACTATTTTGCTCTATAGAACTTTTTCTTCAAGGATACATATGGAAACCCTAGCTATTAAGAGTCGTGCGTTCCAACTTCTTCTTTTTCTCCATAGAATTCTCCATTCAAAGGGAATTATAGATTTTTGTAAATGATTGATTGATTAGTTTAATCATCTTATAATTACACAAGATCATGAAGAAACAACTCTACTTTTTTTTCTTCTCAAATGTTATGATTTGTGATTGAATCCTTAATTGTACATAATCTTGTTAATTTTGATTTGGTTTAGATTTCTTTAAATCTCTGCTAATTTTGCAACATAATTCATTCCATTTTTTAAAAAGGTATTCATTTAGGCGTAACTTTTTGTTCTAAAAGAGTTTTTTTTTGGAAAAGACAGGTTAAATTTCAATTTTACCTAACTTTTTCCCTTTCTTCTTTTTAGAGGATATAATTATAATATTAAAGGTAAATTTAGATCATAAAAAAGTGTGTAAATTTTTAAATTAAGCAATTTTTATAAAGTATTTATTTTGAGTTCATCGCTAAACCATTTTAGATACAAAAAAAAATTCCTATGTATGAGATATCTCGCCTCTCTCTCCTTGGTCCTGCCTATCTTCTTCTTCCCTTCCTCCCTTTTTCCTCCACATGGGCCAACTTGCTCTTCCCCTTCTCCCCCTTTCAACCCCACACATTCCTGTTCTCCCTTTTTTCTTCTCCTAAACCCCTAAGCCAAACACCACTAACCCCCTCTCATGCCTTCACCCCTTATGCTTACACCCTTACTTGTGCTACCCACCATCAACCAATGACAACACCACCCTCTCCTGCCATCCTTTCTTTCTATTTCTAGCCTAATAGCCTTATTCCCCCTTATTCGTGGCACGCCTGCCCCTTCCCCATTTGGCCTTGTCACCCTGTTATTCTCGGTAGGTGATAACAACCCCCCTCCTACACCACCTACCCTGTATGCTCCTCCTCTATCTCTTCTCTTCTTTTTCTTCTTCTTCTTCCCCTCCTCTCTACCTTACTTTCCTCTCAAGCCCTCCCTCTCCCTACTGGCCCTTTTTCCTTTCCTTTCCTTCTTTATTCCTATTTTTCCTTCTCTAGTCCCGTAACTCCTCTCTACCACCTCATTGCCCACCCAGCCACCACGCCACCCTCTTCCTACACCCTACGCCCCCTATAACCCCATGAGTCGTTGGCACCGACCACCCTATAACCTACCCCTCCCTTTTCCCTCCAACTTTCATTTAACCCCTTGCACTGCCACCTTATCCACCTCTCCTTCTCCCTTCCACTACTGCCTTAACCTCCCCTTAATTGTCATACACCACCCAACACCCTGGCCACACCACTTGACTTGAGCCACCTGCTGTAACATCCCTAAAATTTACTACTAAAAAAATTCGTTTAAATAAAAAGGTTTAATAGAAGTGAAATAATAAAATCATAAATTCAGGGGGCATTACCGCCTCACTTAATACCTGACTGGTTCACTCATACCATTCCAGTACTAAGTGCTAAGGCTAAACAGGGTTAACATCAAACACAAGTCATTACTAAAATAGTGAGAGTCCACGAGAGGACTCCCTCATAGTTATACATCAATCAGAGTGCGATTTAGAATTATAACCAAGAGAGTAAGTGACTAGAGTTTTTCAAAAATATAAAATATCGTAAAATGTCACATAACTAAAATAAAACAATACATGGTCAAGTCAAAAGAAAAATAGAGTTTGGATGAGTCGCTCTCGACCCCCAGGTCAGGTCTAGACACAAAACTCAATCGCGCTCGATGTCTCGTAGGTGTTATAGGAATCGAAGACGTCGTCTCCTACATGCACAAACTCAGATGGGTCTTCTGCTCGTCGAAATGAGTAGCACTCATGAAACGAGTGATCAATACGCTATGTACTGAGTAAGGTAGCCATGCGCTATGGCCAAACAAATAAAGCATATAGCATGACATGATCATATAAGCAACATCTAATAATACAGGTAATGAAGGCCGTTTATGGTCTAGATAGATTTATTCTTTGGATCTTTGGTAAATATAGTCATTTTACATCATAATCTTTATCAATCCATGTGAGTGCAGGAACCCCACTATTATAGCTGGAGTACCGGTCATGTAGGGCAAAACGCTCCTGGCCAATATTATTCGTCGGTGGACCGGTTTGGCCCCGACTCATATGGTGTTTCACTATAATTATTTCACGTCTTTCCCATGTCTTATCATCAATATGTTTGGTTTGTTGAGCACAAAAACCCCCACTATTATAGCCGGTGGAACGGTCATGTAGGGAAAAATGCTTCTGGCCACTATTATTCACCCCCAGACCGATCATGTAGGGCACCCTGGCTCTTGGCCACTATTATTCGCCGGTGGACCGATCTGGGCCCGACTCAACAATCTTTCTCTTTAAATGGATAGTATCTTATTTGTGTCTTATTCGATAAGCATTTCACTCTTAACATGCATGTCACCAACATTCTACCTCTATTCTCTCAAGGGGGCCGTCCTATATCTTAAGACTCCTGCACCCTTTATCACGCCCCAACATCCATTCCCCTTTACACGTACACATAATGAAAACCAACTCCTAAGGGTGTGGGTTAAGGCCCAACACCTCATGACATCAAACTCTACCTACTATCACCCTCTAGGGTTTTCCCTTGAAAACCCTAATTAGACCTATGTAGCCCAACTTTCTCTCACTTACACTACCATTACTTCATTTATTGCCCCACACCTTACCTCATTTAGATCCAAACCCAAATCTATCACTTTACCCCCTCAATTCCATATGTGACCGAAAAACTCTAGTTGGCCACTTCAACCTTAGTACCTTTCTTCTCCCACCACTAATCTCTCTCTTTTTCACCTAATATCTCTTCTCTCCCATGGAAACCATACTTACCCCTTATAAAATAAATTCCCACTCTTAACCCGTACTCCACTCTCCCTTAATTTTTTTTACTTCCTCATTTTTTTTCCAGATTAGTGCTTCCTCTCAAAACCCTAATCGGGTCCCTTATACACCCTTACACCAACCTACGTACTATTTTTTTCCCAAGTCTCCAATCACTCCACAACTCTTCCCTTATCTTATTTACACCCTAAAACAACTTTTCTTATGTAAAGATCATCCCATGCAAGTTTCATCCATCCCATGCAAACCCTAGAATTCCCATGCATGGTTCCTATCTCTTTTTTCATTTTGGTCATCTGTTCCTCTTTATTTTCCTCTCATGGATCATGAGGTATTTTGGTCATCCTCATATGCCCCTTAATAAACTCACTTCCCATTTTCTTTCTTTTTATCCTTTCATTCCCAAATCACATTATCAATCATCCTAGCATGCATGTTCTAGAGGGTCATATCATATGAAATCATAATCACCATATATACGTATCATACCCATGCCATAAGGAACACATAAACATACCTCAACTCCAAGTTGTGCTACATATAAGACAAGTTAATGACAATAATATGATACATGACATAGCATGATATATAACATCCAAGGCATACAAGTCACGCAACACATGTGGGAAAGAGAGAAAGAGAAGAAAAAAGGGAAAATGAAAAAGAAAAGAAAGGAAAAGAAAAAAAAGGGAAAATAGGTGGGTTGGGTATTTTTGTTTTTTTGGGTTATTTATAATAATAATATTTAGAAAATAATAATTGATTGCTTTTTAGATTAATTTTGGTTATTTTTGAATAAAATTTATTATTATTTTTTAAATCCCATTTTTATTATTAACACTCCATAATTTTTCCTAATTAAATTATTTATCATTTTCATCTTAATTATCCCTAAATAACTCCTCTATATTTTAATAAAATAATTTATTTAATTAATTTCTCTAATAAATCCTTATTTAGCCATAATTTTTTAGAATTAGAATTTTTGGGTATTTCACCTGCCCCTCCCCCTTTCCTTCTTTTCTTTTTCCGTTCCTTCTTTTTCTCCCTTCCTTTGCTACACCCTCTTCCTATAGCCACCGTCATTGTCTTCGCCCCTTATGAGTTGCCACACACCGACCTCTAACTACCCATATACCCTACCTCACCCCTGCACCCAATAACCATCCCAAAACTTCTCCCTCAAACCTACCCGAGCCCCCTCCTTCCTTTTTTCCTCTCCTTTTGTTCGATTGCATGAATCATGCTACATGGCAGTGTGAGTTAAGCCATGTAAATATTGGATATATTTATCCCATATTAAGGTATTAGATATTTAATAATGTTATATATATTAAATAAATAATTTTTAGTAAAAAAAATTAATCCATTATTTTTCTAATATTAATATTGCACTTGTGACATTATCTTAGGTACATAATTTCATTAAATAGAACTTAAACATCTTAAACTGGAATACCGATTAAGGTTTGTTTTGTTGGAAACAAGTTAACCGTTATACTCACTAAAATGTATGGATTATCGTATGCTAGCACATTAGAATTTTTGGAATGTGATTGATGTAAATATGTGGTGTCACTTTCCAATTCCATACTTAATATGTTGTCTTATATATGATGTTATATATGTGAAATTGGTGGCTAAGAAAAAGGGGTTGGTGTTGATGATGAGTGTTATGTGTATATACATGGTAAACAAAGAGATTATAGACACTTATAGTGAAATAAAACTATTATGAGTCTTAGGGGCAATTTGGTTATTTGGATGCCTCAGGGTGTTTAAACCTAAGGGGGATGCCTAATTTTTTAGGAATGTTGTTAAGTGTAGAATGGGGGTTTGGTGGATTATAAATGTATGTGATAGTAGATATATCAATATTTTAGGATTTAGGGGTATTTTGGTAAATTTCAAGATCTGATGGTGATAATTACAATAAATATGGTGGTAAAGGAAAAAGTGGTGTTAAGAATAACAATATGAGTTTTGTGGTGTTGATAATGCATGTGGGTCACAACTATTAATATTTTGGGTTCTAGGGGTATTTTAATAATAGTGTCCAAGTGTGTTATGCTCTAGAGTAGTTTTTCCCTGTTCACTAGTCATAATAGTGGGGTCTCCATACTCACATGGATATAATGGCTAATTAGGACACTAATGGATTGAATACTAATAAAAATTAATGAATTAATATGTCCTACTAATGCATGTAGCTATCCATATGATTATTGCATTTCATATGAGATATGTACCATTCTATGATTACATGTTCGATGTATTGCATCTAATGTGTTTCATGTGAGCCTTATATGTTAGTCTTGTATAAAGGGTTACTCAGTAACATAGTACTGAAGGGATTCTTTTTTTAGGTCCCTACCTATTTAAAAGGCAATGTCCTTTGTAGGTTAGATCACATGCTCCTTTTAGGGTTTATCTTCGAGATTGAGAGCGTAGGGTTATTCGGGGCATTGATCCTTCTTTCAAATTGAAAAGTCCTTTTGTGTCTTTCATGAAACTCGTATTTCTTTTCTAAGAACATTTTCTTTATAACACAATTAGTGGGTTTTCCTTGGAAGGTGAGTTAACATTCCTAACTATTGTGCTACTCTGATTTGTAAATGCATTCTTGAAATTTAATTAAAGTATGTTTTCTAGCCTTAACACTTAGTATTAGAACAATGGAAGGAAACCCGTTTGGTACTAAGTGTGATGGTAGCATCTCAAAATTTATTATATTTGTTTCTGCATATAACTTTTAAAAATGAAAATTTTCAGTAGTAAAATTTGGGGGTTTTCTATTGCCATTTTACATCTAATTCCATGCCCTACCAATTGTAGATTGGTTAGCACAATAGATACATATGGGTAACAGATTTTTCCCAACATGGGAGTTCTTTTAGGAAGTCTTTGAGAGTTTCAACTTCTTCCATCTAAAGAAAAACATTTAGACTCCATCATCAAACTCAGGATATATGCCTATTTTGATAAGTTCCAAGTGTGAATATATATCCACTAATGGACTTAGAGCCCCATAATCTAATATCCAATTAGTATAATGTAGCTTTATACTACTTTCCAACTCTTATAGTGGAATCAAAAGTTATTGATGCATTTTAGTTATCCTAGAACTTGAATGATGGCCTTCCAATATTCCCTGCTAGGGTTACTAGTGTGACGACTCAATCTGTTAATTAGAATAGCAATATCAAGAAGGGATGTAAACGGGGCAAGTTCGGGGCGGGTATACTATACCCGTATCCGTACCCGATAAGAAAATCTGTATCCGAATCCATACCTGTACCCGAACGTGTATCCGCTAACACATCCATATCCGTATCCGTTGGATATCCATTGCCCGACAGATTATTTGTTTACCCGTTAATGGATATTATTCAACGGATAAATCCATTACCCGATGGATAAACCCATTTATAGTTAAGTCAAATGACAATTTTAACCTTAATTTATACTATATTTATCTTAAAATTAAGGGTAAAAAAGTAATTATATATCGGATAAATGGATACGGATATTGATACGGGTATGGTTAAGGGTACAGATATTGATATCACATACCCGTATCTGTACCCGAACCCGACGGGTATTTTAATCCATCCTCCATATCCGTATTCGTATCCGTTTAAGTATCCGTCGGATAAAATCTGTTGGGTAACGGATAAAACCCGCCCCGTTTACATCCCTAAATTATTAAGCCATGTGTAGTTCATGAGATACATGATACTACTTACTGTACATGAATATTACAATTGTGAAATACTAGTACTAGTATTTTTTATCAAGTGAATATTCACCTCAAATGGGAACCACTCAAGTATTTCCTTAGCAATATGAGATTAGAATAATTTTATCCTAGCAAATGTTCTAGAAATCTCAATTCCTAACATAAAATCTACAAGACCCATATCAAAACTCTTAGTGAAAATTTGGTTGGTAGTTTTAATGATGCCATTATTACTACCTATTATGAGCATATCATCTATGTACAAACATACTATAACTTAAATTTTATGAATATCTCTAGCACAAACACATTTTTTAGATTCATTTATTTTGAAGCCTTTTAACAACATTAAACTAACAAATTTCTCACTTCATTGTTTAGGCACATGTTTTAATCCATATAGGGATTTAACAAACCCATAAACCTTTTTCTCCTATCTAGGAGCAACAAAATCTCTAGGTTGTTCCATATAGGTCTCTCCATCACGTTCACCATTCAAGAATGCTATTTGATGTACTTCTAATCCTTTTACTATTTTTATTACCAATAGCATACATATAGACCTAATTTTTGTAATTGTTGAATATGCATCAATAAAATCAACATCTTGCTGTTGCTTATTTCCTCTAACTACAAATCTAGCCTTGTATTTATCAATTGAACCATGTACCTTTAATTTCTTATTAAATATCCACTTATATCCTAGAGTTTTATTACCAAGAGGTAAGTTTACCACTTCCCACATGTGATTTTACATTATGGATTCAATCTCACCATCTATTAGTTCTTATTGTTAAGTAGATTCAGGAGAAGACATAACTTCCTTGAATGCTTAAGGTTCATTTTCTAAGAAATATGTTTGATGATCCAGTCCAAATGATTAACAAATCCAAGCTCTTTTACTTTGTTTAGGTTCATTTGGATGAACCTCTTTGTTTGAATTACCGATAAATCTCTTAGCCTTTTTATAAAAGTGATGCGTGTACAGTTAGAGTTTCGGACTTGGATGGAGTTTATAGGGAGTATTCGATGAGGATGGAGTATGGAGGTTGATGATGGGGATTCGAAGGGGTTGATGACGTTGAAGCACGAGGTAGAAGGATAAATTAATCTTTAAACCACACAAAAATAATAATTAAGGTTTCGAGAACAAAACCGTTCACACAGATTCAGTTTTGTTTCGAGACGAATCCACACAGAATTTGAGTTCAAGCAATGCTTAAGGTTGTTCTTCTTATTCAAGTTGTGTGTTTCTACTCGATTTACTATGGTTTATATAGCCAAGGAACCGAGCATATTCTAAAAAGATTACAAGTATATTCCCTCCCAAAAGCAATAATTCCCTTAAGACTAGCTAATTAATAGTCAGTTACTAACTAACTAAAAGTAAATAACAATAACTAGTACTTACAAATAAACGTTATGCTAGCTAACAAATGTTGACTAAAAGTAAATAACAATAAATAGTAATTAAAAATAAACGTTACGCTAGCTAACAAACGTTGACTAAAAGTAAATAACAATAACTAGTACTTAAAAATAAACGTTATGCTAGCTAACAAACGTTGACTGAAAGTAAATAACAATAACTAGTACTTAAAAATAAACGTTACGCTAGCTAACAAATGTTGTATGAAGCCATGCATACCCCATATTCATGCACCAGATCTGAGTAGCGTAACTATCTTCCTCGGTGTTATGCTTTGTGACTTTTCTCTCGCATCATTCTCCTCGGGTTGGTTTGAATTTGTCCTCAAATTCGAGTCGTCATGATAGGGGCTGATGTCTCCAATGTTGAACGTTCTCGATACTCCTCCATAAGATTCAGGTAGCTCTAGCTCGTAGGCACTCTCTCCAAATCTACGAAGGACCTTGAAGGGACCATCCACTCACGGTATGAGATTGCTTTTCCTTAAGTTGGGAAACCTTTCCTTCTGAAGGTGTAACTATACGAGGTCTCCTAGCTAGAAATCTGGTTGTGTGCGGTGTTTGTCTACCTTGGCCTTATATCTCTCATTGTACTTTTCGATATTGCCCTTAACCTATTGGTGTAGCTTCTGGAAGAATTCTACCCTTTCTTCTGCATCATAGTTCCGCATTTCCCCTTTCTTCAATGCTACCATGTTGATGGGAATATATGGGTTGACGCCATATACGATCTCAAAAGGGCTACACTTTGTGGTTGTAGAAGGACATCGATTGTAAGCAAATTCAGTATGAGCAAGCTTGACATCCCAGTCCTTGGTACTTTTACTAACTAGCCCTCTCAGTAGAGTTCCTAATGTTCGGTTCATGACTTTTGTCTGCCCATCGGTCTGAGGGTGGTGTGAAGTACTGAATAGAAGTTTTGTGCCCAACATGTGCCACAAAGTATTCCAAAAATAACTAAGGAACTTGACGTCCCTATCCAAGACTATCATCCTCGTTACCCTATGTAGTTTCACAACCTCCTGAAAATATAGATCCGCAACATAGGTTGCGTTGTTAGTTTTATGACACGGTATAAAATGTGCCATCTTGGAGAACCGATCTACGACTACCATGATAGAATCTTTACCGCATTGGGTTTGAGGCAGCCCTAGTATAAAATCCATACTAACTCCTTCCCATGGTTGGGTAGGTATGGGCAGTGGCACATAGACTCCCTTGTGAAAGAAACTTTTGCTCTTCTGACACGTGGAACATCTAGTGACCATGTCTAGGACTCCCCTTTTCATCCTTGGCCAGTAGAAGTGTTCCTGTAGTAGTTCCAGAGTCTTGTTGATCCCAAAATGTCTGCTATCCCCCTTCATGTACCTCCTTGATGAGTAATTCCTGAATTGATGTTCTGGGGACACACAATTTGTTGTTCTTGAATAAGAACCCATCTTGAAGAGCATAGGCCCTGTGAACCCCTATTTCTCACACTCCTCGACTATCATGGAGAAATCCTCATCCGTGGAGTATTGCCCTTTGAGCATATCGAACCCTAGTAGTTTAGCTTCCATAACGGTGAGCACCATACTCAGCTGGGATAGGGCATTTGCTGCCACATTCTCTTTTCCATCCACATGACGGGTAGAGAAGACGAAAGTCTGATGTAGGCTGGTCCACTTGGCATGCCTCACGCTTATCTTCTTCTGGCCATGCAGATACTTCAAACTATCATGATCAGAGTGAAGTACAAAAGGTTTTGGTCTCAGATAGTGGCTCCATGTCTCCAAGCATCGCACAATAGCATATAACTCCTTGTCGTACGTCGAGTAGTTGAGTCTGGCCCCATTTAACTTCTCACTAAAGAATACTATTGGCCTCTTCTCTTGAGAAAGCACTCCCCCGATACCCACACTGCTTGTGTTACAAGTTACTTCAAACAACTTGTTGAAACACGGTAGGGTTAGCCCCGGTGCATTGGAGAGCCTCTTCTTCAACTCTTCAAATGCCTTGGTTGCCCGGTCATCCCAGTGGAATTCCCCCTTTTTCATTAGTTGTGTCATAGGTGCCACAATAGTGGAGAAATCCTTGATGAACCTCCAGTAGAAGGATGCTAGTCCGTGAAAAATTCAAACTTCATACACCTTTGTAGGGTTTGGCCATGTATGGATTGATTCCACCTTGGAAGGATCTACTCGGACACCGTCTCCACTTGCTATGTAACCGAGAAATATTACACTTGCTATTATGAAGTCACATTTTCCCCTTTTGCCGTAGAGCTTCACCTCTCTGAGCTTATCGAACAATTTCCTCAGATGCTATTGGTGTTCGAGCTCCGTCTGGCTATACACCAGGATATCATCTAGATATACAACAAAAAAGACTCCAAGAAAGGGTCATAGCACCTCGGTCATCAACCGCATAAAATAGCTTGGTGCATTGCATAATCTGAAGGGCATTACCAACCAATCGTATAGCCCATACTTGGTCTTAAAAGCGGTTTTCCACTCGTCTCCCTCTCGAATCCTCATCTGATGATAGCCACTTCTGAGATCGAGCTTCAAGAAGACTTTAGCCCTGTGCAACTCATCTAGCATGTCATTCAACCTTGGCACTAGAAATTTGTACTTGATCGTGATGTTGTTGACTGCTTTAGAGTCGATGCACATCCTCCATGTGCCATCTTTCTTTGGCACAAATAAGGATGGAACCTCACATTGACTCATGCTCTCTCGTATAAAACCCTAATCCAGAAACTCTTGTACCTATCTTTGCAACTCCTTAGATTCTTCTTGGTTGCATCTATAAGTTGGACGGTTGGGTAGTGGGGCTCCTGGCATGAGATCTACAGCATGATCAATTCCTCTCAAAGGAGGCAACCCGGTCGGTAGCTCATCTCGGAACACATCTGCATATTCTTTCAATATTTGTTGCAGCTTTGGATCTTGGTTGACAACCTTATTTTTTGAGATGTCCCTTGCTACTAGGGCCTAGCACCTTTCTTCCCCCTTTAGAGCTTCCAACATTTCATGCTCTTTCAAAATCAGTAATTCTTTACCCTTTCGGCTCGAATTATCCTCTTTCTCTCTAACTAAACTCTCCTCATCCTCGTTTGGTTTCAATTTGTACTTCTTCTGATCATTACACACGATGTATTCATTGAGGACCGCATCATGTGTAACCTTTATATCATACTGCCACGGTCTCCCCAAAAGAATATGATAAGCATCCATGGGCAGGACATTGCATAGAATAGTATCTACGTAATTCCCAACTTTGAACGAGATAAG